>CM036586.1:71281967-72544124 GCA_020745705.1 Hemiprocne comata | reverse complement strand
TCTCAATCAGAGGCTGAACATCTAATTCAGGCTGAAGCCAATGGTGTATTAATGTCTATAAGAACCTCGGGATCCATCAGGAATAAGTTACTTATCTGGTAAACCTGCATGAGATCTATGGATGAGAAGTTCTATAGAATGATAAACCATATTGTTAATATAAAAAAAGAACTATAGCATGTCTTATTTAAACAGCAAAATGTATGTGTTGGAGTACTGACTCATGGGTTCCAGACATGTGGAAAAGACAGCCAACTTTTTAATACCACTAAGTTACTTCCAAATTTGCTCCCCACATTTTGATGGTATGCAGACCCAGAAATGAGTGAGTCATACCATTAGCACATTCTTATTTGATAGAGTAAAACTTAACTATCTGATCATACATGTGAGCATCATCTATTGGCTGATAGCCAAGGGTTTCTGTCTACAATGGTAGCCTGTGTCAAATGGCAGAAACAAATTAAGAGGTCAGAAAAAGGACCTATTAAAAGTTTGCTGATCAATAGCATCTCTTTCTGCTTGCTAAAAAACTAAAAAAATAGATAAATAAGGAAGCACATTTTTAAAAGACTCTCCAATGAAAGAATACAAGAATAAAAAAAATCTACTTGAAAATGTGATAAAACAGCATTTAACCTGTATATACTGTATTGAACCTGCCTTTAAAATTGCTCAGCTAGGTAAATACATGTTTAAGTGTTTTGTTTACAAGTTTTACTTGCAATTACTCACTTTGCATATTAAAAATAAGACAATATCCTCGAGAGTTAGACCATATTCTCTTTGGAAGCTTCATTTCTAGAGTTTCTACATTAGGTCTTCTTTTAAGCCATAGTATAAGCTTTTGTTTACTACCTAGTGCATAAGTTGACTTTGAAATCTCTCCTGAACCCCCCAAACACGTGGAAAAACCATAATTACTTAGCCCTACTCTTTGTGATCTTTTTACTAAAGATCACTTTTACTAAATCTAACATTTCTGGAAATAGGTCTGTTCTACTCCAGTAGGTTAATCTGGGTCCTAGAAGAAAATTTTGTAGCTAATACTCCATCTAGCAATGAAAAAAATCAGGCACAAAGGAAGGAAAATGCAGAAATATATGGAGCACAATTTTAAGCCCTCTTTCTTTTTTTTTTTTTTCAGACATTGATCTAAAATGTCACAGGAGAAATCTGAAAATATTTACTAAAAATATGTAACTAGTCCTTTTACACTGAGCCCTGGATCACAGCTTACTCTATCCCTGCTTGCTGCTAGCAATGATCGAGTGGCAGATAAACTGACACCCCAGAGAAGAGGTGCTTATTTTCTCAGCCATTGCTGGTGCTGTGCATAACCAGTGCTGAAGATGACTGCAGCCCTCCAGGTGATGGCTTCCTAGTTATGGCTCAACAAACTGAAACACTTCATTCTGGCAAATGCCACTGTTGGGTGGGCTGAGAAAGTACCACTCTCAAAGAAACTGCTGAATCTGCGGAATCTACTTAATCTGATATTATTTATTTTTTATAATCAAAAGCTAATGTGAACCACATTAATATTCAAATCACACTTCTAAAAAAAACCAAAACAAATTAAAACCAATTACAAGTGAACTAAAGAAAGTATACACCCCTTCATCAAGACTGTAACTGGTTTTAAATTTAAATTCTCTTGTTTGAGACCCAAGACTTCTTTCCATTATAAAACAGCACTTAATAAGTGGGAGGAGACAGGGTGGGAAGTCCAGCTTTGCCTTCTGGTAGGAGATCTCCCTTCATCCTCAATTTTTTTCACCACCTCAAGTGCACGTCATTAATATAGCAACACAACCAGCTGCTCAAACAAATGTCTGGTGTGAGAACACAGGGCACTGATGATCTTTAGGCCAAAATTTTTCATGCCTTTCCATAGCTGCATACATGTAGGCTAATTAAAGCATTGCTGGAAAAATTCCTCCCTCCTTTACAGCTCATATCCTACAGGTATCTGAAGGATTGCAGGCTGGGTGCTTGCACAGTTATATTTCTTTGAAAAGGCTGGGGGGCAGTAAGGAGGTTTGCTTCTCTGCCCCTCCTGCCATGTCCTGAAGTGACAACAGAGCTGCTCGCTCATCACAGCTGTGACAACTTGTGTCCCAGCAAACAGGGCTCCTGTGGGAGTGTTACTGACTTTTCAGTGGCCACCAATACAAGTGGGTGAACTATGATGCTCTTCTATCAGGTGAAATGTATGGGTACCTGACTAATTGGACTGGAGTGAGTGCTATTTAGTATTTCAGGGTTGTTTGATGAAACCAGTGTAGGCCCATTGCTCGGTTTGCAGTAGAGATCACTCCTAGGAAGGCAACAGCATGATGCCCACAGATGAGAAGAGGAGCCTCAACAGAAGAACAGCCAATGACACTTGAAAAATGTTGCCTGTTGCAGAGATAGGAACATGGAGGGGAAGATAAGGAAGATAACCGGGACTGAACTATATTTTTCTTTAAGTTGTTTATAATAATCTATTTAGAGACACCTTGGAAACCACTGAAATGGAGTCAATGTTTATTGCTCTTTTAAACTTATTCAATGCAAGAGTTACGCCGTTATTGCTGTGGGATTCAGGCCCCTATCTTTCTGACATGACCTTTATTGAGATTTAAAAAAAAGAAAAACAAGCAAACCAATCCACTGTTTTGCTTAAAACACAGCGAAATCTAAGAGGATGTGAAGCACCACCAAGAAAGATAGATAGACAGACAAAATTATTGAAGGATTTTTTTTCAAACTGTCTACATCCATGATGTTAGAATAGCAAGGAACACTGAAACACCTTTAAAATCCCACATGCACAATACAGAGTGGCAGATGAAGAAAGGTGTATTTTGCATTTTAAAAATTATCATGCTTTCTGAAGTGAAATTATATTTCTGAGTGTTAAGGCGCAAACTTAGAAAGGCTTCTGGGTATCTAAGTCCACCAGCCAAGCTAGCACAACATGCCTTGCAACCCTCCACACTTAGAAGGTAACAAAACTTAGTCTGAACTGCTTTTACTCCACTGTTTCATTACTTTGCAGTTGGGACAGGCTACCACACCCAGACAGGGACCAACAATATCGTTCACTAGGTGTTGGCTCAGGCTGGCAACCTATTGAGTTGTAGAAAGTAATTTGTATCTGAGGACTTAAACACTTGGCTAACACAAATATATCCACGCACCTGATGGCTTAGAGCCTCTCCATCTCAGGGAGTGACAAACTTTCACAAAGATGTTTGATTTCAATGCTCCCTTGCACTGAACTCATCGGAGCTCCACAATGGCAATAGGACCAGCCTTTAGCTAATATATACAACTTTATCAGTTAATATATTTTTTTTAATCCTGAGGAGCTCTTTTTTTTTTTTTTGCTGCTGGATAATACAATGCAGTGTTCATTTCTGGTTTGATAGCATGCAAAGAACTTTTAGACTTGCTTTTATGTTTCTGGAAAGCATCTATTATGGGAGACCTTATAAATATAAATTAATGTGATCCCCTGTAGAGAAAACACACAAGATCATGAGTCGCCTTAATAACACAAAGGGGATACCTGAACATAAGTATAAAGATATATTAGTGCTATGTTTTCTTTTTTATGAGAACAATTTCGTTTTCCCCTGTCCTTCCAGCCAGACTGGGCTTGTGTAATATTGAGAGGGAAGAATCATATACTTTCAGAATGGCTGACAGTCTGCTTTAGGCATTATATCTGAAAGCAAATCAGCAGCAGCAAGGAAATTGACATTTAGAAAGAGAATAAATTACAGGACATTGAAATATCTGTATTAGAGCTGTAAAAAGTAGCAAAAAACAAAGTAAAAAAAAAAAATCACCTGATGCTGTTGGGGGAGGATAGAGAAGGGAAAAGGAAGATGAAAGGGAAGAAAGTGGTTTTTTACACACCAGGCCTAGTCTGAAAGGCAAAATAACACACACAAAATGGTACAAAGGCTTCTAAATCTGGTGCTCAAAAGTTGGGACACGCAGAATTATAACTCCCTATGCAACCCTTATTTTGCCCCATCATGTAGATGAATTGCAATACAATAATTGCACAATCACAGATTATTTTTCTGTAAGATCTCTGTACCATGACACAGAACAAATCTTGCAGAACAAACCAAGCACAGGTTGTCAGTGAAGATGGTGTTTTGGGGGGTTGATTCATTTGTTGCAGATTTTGAAGGTCTGTTGTGAATGATACAAGGGATGGAAATTAGGAAATAAAAGCTCAGTTTAGCAGACAGGTGGATCCTGCTTGGGAGGGCTGGATCCTCTCCTTCCTACAGCCTACGTGAGGTCACCTGTATAACTGAACTTTCCTAGGTATTTCTAACTCTGTCCTCCTCATTTTCTTGGTGTGGGACTTGAAAGCAATATGCAGAACCACTGAGCACTAACAGGTGCAACCTGAATAACTTGATGCATTACTCTGAAGATAAAAAGTGGTAGATAAGGTTTACTGTTGAAAAGGAATACACAAAATCAGATGACTTTTAATATCTTAAATTGTCTTAGATGCACCATATTAGCAAAATTTCTGCTGCCTAATTTCCTCATCTGGAAAATGGAGATACTCCCCTTCCTCAGCTTCCCAACACACCTATTGGGAAGGTAAATTAAAAGTTTGTGATGTATTCAGATATTCTCTTGAACAGTGCTATACAAAAGACTACAAGAAAATAAATAATTCTGTCTTCAGAGCAAGAATGAGATGTGATTGAATGGTAGGGATAGTAGTTAACACTGTACAATAAGGAATAATGCAACACTAAACAGTTGCTCATTAATTGACCATCTTCATGCTATGTGGTCAATGAGGCTCTGTGTAGAAGAAAAATTGTACATGATCAGATAATTGTAGACTGTATCATATATACAGATAGAAGAATCCCGAAAATGAATTACACAGACAAGAGTGTTGAGCAATGTAATTTGAGTGCTTGACTTTGCAAGCAATGTCATTTTAACACAGCTTTTGTGCGCGTAATTTCCTACGTTTTTCAAAAAAGGCAAACAGAGAAAAGAGCAGTTTCACTCTATTTATCATGCTGTCAACAACATATTCATCATCTGGCTCAGGACCTCCAGCTCCACCTCCTGCACCTCCATTCTTCTGCTAATGGCGGTAAACTAAACTAACACCTGTGTAGCCCTTACACAGTGAATCTTCCACTGAAGCTTGAGATACTAGATGGTAGCAAAAGAAGGGGACCCATTCCAGATTCCTGATAAAGGATACATGCTTGGCCCTCTTCCCTAAACCCTCCTTACTTTATCTAACTCCACCTTTTCTCCACTCCTCTTTCAGTTCAGCCCTAGCCTTCTGGTCTGTCAGTATTAACACACAATCTTCACCATCCAAGACCAAATCTTTCCCTTTACTTCCACCCCTCTACCTCAGGGTATCTCAAAATCGCATAAAGTAGACATATACGGGCATTTACTCAAGGGCATGGCAAAGGAACATCCCTGACTCAGAAACAACCACTTGGGAAATGCTGCCTTTTTTCCATGGCTGTGGAGTATTAAGACTACTTGAATGAAGGCTACCAGTTTCTCTTTTTATTTTTTTTTCTTAAAATGGGTGAACTAAGTATTTTCTCTCATATCATGCAATGTAAGAACAGTACACAAACAAAAATAAGAGTGTGAGGTCAGACCAAAGGTCCATCTTGCCCAGTATCTTCTCTATGAGAGTGACCAAAGCAGATGTCTAGGGAACAGCAAATTTAAATAAATCAATAAACCTGCCTGAGGCAGATATTCAACACTTTACAGTCTTATAACAGGAAGTGTTTGACAACTTCAAAAATATTTTTCTTCTGTAGCACCCTATAAATCTTAGTTACATTCACAAAATTCCACTGTAGAGGCTGTAATTGCTGAGACCAGATAATAACATACAATAGGAGAAAACAGTTCCTCAAGGAATATGAACAATAATGCTTCTGGACTATCAATCACCCTTCCAGTCTGTAGTTTTTTCTGCTTGTGCAAAACATGCTAGTAAGATGTTAACTTTTATCAAAACTTATATTCCCCCTCCCCAAGATACACAATCTTCCATCTACCTCATCTTTCTACTCTGATGTAATTTATACAGACCTAGTTTTAAAGGAAAAGGCCTGTTTGATGAAGAAAGAGGCCTTCTTGTGGTTTTGTACTATGTGTTCTTATACAGAAGACGCAAACTCACCAATATTGGTCAAGTGCTGTAATTGCAAACCTGAGCTACAATCGCTATTGAGTGACTCCCAAATGTCTCAGGTTCTTGGTTAACCTAGAGGGATTTCTGACTGACCCTGGCTTGCCCAGCAAAGTATCATATTTTTAAACTTTTGCTATGAACTACTGAATCTTCTTCAAAATAAATAAAAATAAGAGATATAGAAGACTTGGGGGGGGGGGGGTGGGGGGTGGGATGGAGCAAAAAGGAAGGAGGTCCAGAAAAAAACAAAAAACAGAAAAGAGATGAACTGTATATAAAATAAAAACAGATTGGTCAGAAGAAAAATAAAGCACCTGAAGTCTCAGCAGCACTGTAGACTCGGTGCTTTATGAAGACAGTGGCCAACCTTATAAAGAAAAGGTGAGAAACATCCTATGATAAAGCAGATTTATGCTTTTTTTTTGCTGGTCTCACACAGGGGACCTGCTGATATAAAGTCACGGGGCTTTGCTTTCCAAAGAGTTCAGGCAGTCAGCGTGCAGGCAGCCTACCCATGGCCATGGTTCTTCCCCCATCACACCACAGCTGCCTGCCCAGTTGAGGACTGCTGTGGGTTCAGATTAGGTAATTATTACAAGTATTAGCAGGTGAAGCTCAGCTCAAAATTCTGGGTTTTGTATCTACCAGAGGTTCCTGAGTTCTCTGTGCATTGGGAAATTTTGGCCCACATTTCAGAAAGCCAATATTGTCAGCAGCATAACACTAATGACTTCCTTATCAAATTTTATCTGTAAACAACCACCCATGTGAGTGGCAGAGAGGCTCTGTTCTGTAAGGTTTTATCCAAGCAAAGTCTCAATAGCAACTTGTGTTGATTTTTATTTTTTTTTATTTTTTTTTTTAAGAGTAGGCAAAATGTAAGGCTTTTCTACCAGGATCTGAAGTAAGGTCTCCAGGGACTCCAAGAGTTTTGAGTCTGTGGTCTGCGATGCACCTTATGTAAAAGGGAAAAAAAGTTCATGCTGCATCTTAAGAACCTGATGTCAATCACAGGGTCATAATTATTATGCTGGCTAACTGGAAACAATTAAACCAAAGGGAACAGACAGGGAGACAAACAGGAAATGAAGTGAGAGTAAAGATGATTTGTTAAAAACAATAACTATGTCCTGCAGGATACAGTAGAAGAGTTATAATAGGAGAATGCCTCCTCACTGTCTGAATCTAGGCTGGCAAAGTTTATTCTTTCCAGGACCGAACACAGGATCAAAGAGGATAGTAAAAGTCCACAGCTTCAACAGAGAGGGTAGTTGAGCAGATATTGGAAGGGGACAAAGGAAAATGCTACTCAGGGGCTCTCTGCTTCTCTCAGGCAAAAAGCAGGGATTCTAGGTCGACCAGGGTTTATTCCAGACCTTCCCTTTTTAACATGTTTTTCTGCTTGCAGTTTCCCTTTCTGTACAAAAATAATGCTTTGCTTTTAAAAAGCTGTTCTGAGCCACTGTAAATAGCAACTGCAGCTGGAAACAGGAGGAAGAGAGGAACATGTAAACAAGACAGTTCCTTGTTTAAAGGAGGTACCTGGACCTGACAAAGAAGGACGTATTGAAAAAAACACAACAAGTGCAGGTCTTTTTGCAAAGCTTTTCCAGGAGTCTACACATACTTCTGTAGGTTTATATGTACAATAACAACAACACTGAACAAGTATAAATCCAGGCCTGACCTGTGTGGTTTTGCCCCATCCTTAGAAGAAAAGCCATGCAAAACCTGAACAACTTCCAGTTTTGCGCATACAAAACAAACTCTGTGATGTGAAAGGAGGACCTGGGGGTTCAAGCCAGGCACCTGAACTAAGTGAGTCAATCTTTTGAGGTCGGCTCTTCTCTGCGTCTCCCACACTTCTGGTTGGTATTTCAAAACTGTTTGTGAGATACCATCTAGCAGTGGCTGTGGCCACCAACTTTCTTCTCCATTTTTTCTACATAAGAGTCTGAAATGAAGTTTGTTCCAGACTATTAACCTATGACAGAAGACTGCAGAGATAAGATTTCACTGACATAAAGAACAAAGAAAAAGAAAGGGTGTGAAAATTGCAATGACAAGGTTGCCGTGGTAGTTTGAGATGTATGAAATGAAATGAAATGAAATAAAGTATCTGACAAATGTCTGGATAACACAGGTTGGGCACTAATCACTTCGGTTGAGTCAATCAGAACTACATTTAATAGAAAGCACAAAGATTTCATTTACAAGCCCAGTTTCTTAACTGTAACATCTAAAATTTATCCAAAACTGTGTTGCTTTAAAGAATAAATTATTTAAAGCCCTGCAACAAAGACATATTCTCAAGCTATAAGTTTTCTAAAACAGGCAAAATAAATATTCCATTACACTGAAACCAATTCAGATTCTGTCTATAAGAGGAAATGCTATGGCATTGAGAAAGGTACCTATGTTACAGTTAAACTTATCAAACTAGTCTCATGGGTTAGACAGGATCAAGCAATATTTTGATGGTGTGCACAAAATAATCTTTCATCTTTGGCTGGGCAAAAAGTTTTCATATATTCTGAAATCAAGATGGTTTTAAGTTCAAAATGCCACAATTCTGCAGAAGAGGAGGACTGAAATTAGAGCCAGACTGAAGGAATTTATTTTCGTGCTTGCTGTTGTCGAACGGGAGCAAAACATCAAAAGCAAAACCAAGGAAAAAAATTTAAAAGCTTGCATACAAATATCCTCTGTGGAGAGTTTTTACTAAAGTGCCTGTGGTAATGCCTAGTTTGACACCATCTTGGCAGAAGTCTCAAGCTTTATTTCCTTCTGCACAGCTTAATTTAATACAACCACATACACATAGAGCACAAACCCAACAAGATTGGTGCTTACATTTCCCCAAAATTTTTGTGCCCTAACTTCTGGCCCAGTGAGTGACATTCTTCCTTTCTTTCAAACCTATCTGGAAACTCTCCTCAGGGGGAACCTCCTCTGAGGAGCATGCACTAGGGAGTGATGGGATGCTTGAGGGATTTGCTTTTGGATCCCCTCTAAGGGGAACCAGTATACCTGTACACCCCTTGCATCCTCAGAGTTTCTATGTACTCAAACTCCTGCTTCTACTTCCTGTTGTACATTCCAAGTTGTCATACAGCAAATATACGTTACCCCATAGAAAAGCATATGAAAGAAAAAAAAAAAACAAAACACAAAAAATCAAAAAAGCTGCAAAGTGAACAGGGTAGGAGAAATACTACACTGGTTTAGCTAGAGTTCACAACACAGTCTCTTGCTTGGGATTAAAAAAAAAAAAAGAAAAAAAGGAGAAAAATAAAAACCCCCTCTAAATGAATGGGTCTTTTTTTTCCATTGTTGTTTATGACTATAATTTAGCAATGCATTTACTAGCCACTGTAATCATCAAACAGGCCTTGACAATTAACAAAGAGACCATGAAAATGAAAGTAGTGAAATGGAAATGAATCACAGCAGAAAACATCTTTCTGAAGAAAGACAGACCAGAATGAACACTACTCTAAGTAAATTACATATTAATTAAATGAATTAGCAGTGTTACTATTGTCCCACTTGGCTACTCACACGCATTTTACCAAAGGACCCTTGCAGCTCTAAAAGTTTCAGTCTTTTCACCACACACTTGTGTAATGCCTGCTTCCTAACTGGGATTCGTATTTCCAGCAGCTATGGATGACAGTAAATCCCTCTATACATCCCACAGCAAATAAACTTTACACAGACAATCTCCAGTAGTTATTCTGAACAGTGTCCTTCTGTCATGCCAACCTATCCTGGTTTTGGCATAGGATCTGAACAGTACTGCTTCCATGCTGACAAGGAACAAGACCATACTTGATGATAGACAAGGAGAGTATGTTCCTCCTGCTCTGCTTTGTGGACTCCCTTTTACACCGCAGAAGTGAGTTGGACCAGCTACATGTTAGGTGCAGTATTTTCAAAGGTATGATGTGAAGTCAGGTTCCCAGTCTCATGCTCCAATTTAATTCTCAAGACTCCAAAGCGTCCAACAACTTCCCAGGAAGTCAAAGCATCAATTTGAATAGCCGTATATGGATTTGAGGACCTACTTCTCCAGCAATTAAAAAAAAATCCTCATTTGGGAAAAGCAAAAGCATCTCTCCCAGGTTTCCCCCCTCCTTCTGAATAAGACCCTGCACACACCATGGAGGGCCTCTAGAGCATTAGGGTACCATGATGGATGTGCATCTTGTGCATTGAAGGTGTTACAGGAAACAAAATTGGCTATGTCAGTGATAAGATAGGGCGGGATCATGGGTTCCAGGAGTCAAAACACTGGATGTAGCTGGTCTGCTGACCCTGTATGGTCTGCTGGCCATACTGATACATGACAAATCACCTCAAAACAGAACTGCAGCTGTGGGTGAGCATGAGGCAGGAGCTGATTACGGTTCCGATGCTCAGTGTATGACAAAAACTTGGTGTAGAGTTTTAGCCCTATGTGCTTTCTTCACAAATTCATATTACATGGGGCAAGAGTTACATAAAACTAAATTCAATTGAAAATGCTTAAAATGTGCATTGTGTTCACAAGAACTTTCTGCTTAAATACACAGTCACATGTATATCAACTACAGAGTGGCAAACAACCTTCTGAAATCCACCAGTAAGATCCCCTGCATCATTGCTAAGGTGCCAAACAGATTCTTTGTTGTCTTTAAATATGTGAGTGCATTGTATTTAAGAATCTGACTTCAGGACCTTTGCACGTGACAAAGATCAGATGCTTAATGGGAAGGATCTTAAAAAAATGTAAGAAAACCTAGGGCCCTCGATTAAGCTGTGGCCCTATTTCCTTGGCATGTTGTCAACAGCCTGTCAACAACAAAGGAAATATTAAACCAGTATTTGGAGGCAAAGGAAATAAATACAACCAAATATGTAACTTAGGATAAATTGTGGCTTTGCAGTTGACAATTCTCAAAGGGAAATTGGCCTCCTGATGTTGAGGAAATGGGTGGTCCAATTACTAATCTGCTCAAATTGTTTTCATTCCAAAATATTGTCAAAATTACTGTCATGATGGAGGAAACATCTAGCATCAAATAACTTTCAATAAAACCTCAGAAGCACGCAGATGCTCTCCCTAGAAAAGGCGTGAGAAGCCTTGCCCTTTCAGCTTCGTATCCTGCAAAAAAGGCTTACTGCAGATGAGCTCAAATTAAGACAGAACATACTGACCTACCAAGCATTTAGTCCTAGTTTAAGCTGGTTCTTATGTTCTGCACTCTATTACAGCACACAGCACTTCTCTCTGTGGTTGTGTTCTTGGCATAAACGAAGTCACAAATCACCATTGTTTAAAATTATTAAAGGTCTTTCTGCATCAGTATTATTATTAGCATTTTGGTTTAAATTAACAGTCTGCCATTTTTCAGCTACAGTCAAATAAATGAGACTCCAAGTTCTGCTGGGAAAGGAAACCCCACACTGTCTCACTTGAATAGAAGGCCAACATGCATTTTTGGCTGTGCCTGTCAGTTTTCCCTGCCTTGATACAGAAAATTCAAATGCCTACAGACAAATTAAAGTGGGAACATAATGCATTAAAAGATTACTTGTGGGATGTTGACATTCAGATACGAACTTCACACCTTCACTTTATCCTCACGATGCAGCAAAATAGAGTCCTACATCCTAAAACTTGGCAAACTCTGGGGAAGCTCGCTGGGGCTTGTACTGTGCGGCTCAACATTGCTATAGAATTTCTGCCTATTTCAAATGAAGGAATTCTGTGTGTAGAGAAGCATTTGTTCTAAACACTTATCAAGGCCACACTTCTGGTGTATTTTAAAAAGGACCACATCTGTTTGTAGGTAACAGAACAATGGTTAGGTGGATTATGACAGGGTCAGCTGGTCTTTTATTCTTCAACCTGAAATCTCAGTTGTGGTTGACAATAGCAGAAAGAAAATTTCGTTCTTTCCTTCCAGGAAGAACTATGTATTTAGCAGTGTTTTAGATGGTTTTGTCTTCCTCTTTGACAACAAACACTAAGAACTGCCAGAGAAAGAGTATTTAAATGATGGACAAAGTGATCTGAGCTTCATAGACCAACTGACAAATTCTGTGTTTCTGTTTTACATTTCAATAGAAAAAATACTAAGGAAATAAGACATGTGCACTGTATACAAAGCAATTCATGACCCCAAATGTAAATCTTGCTGCATTGGATAGCTTGGCTCTACAGTAACTATTTTTTTTAGTATTGTGAACATGTTAGAATGATGTGTTTCATATGTATAAATTACCTCCTGCCTTGTAAGGTTATCAGGAAAATGAGATCTTGCTCCAACTCAAGCAAGCCCAAAGATAAAGGAGATGACAACAACAACAAAGAATATCAGCCCTTCCATCTCCCTGTATAAACAGTTTGAATAGCCTCCTGCATTTCAAGGGTTCTTGTCACTGATGATCTTTAGGATCTTGTAGCTGAACTCTACACTTCAGCAATGAGGACATCCAGTGGCAATCACCAGTTAACTTAGGCAATGCAAGTGCTTTCTGCAACTCTGAATTTGGTATCTGAGACTGTTTTTGTTTTACTTACACCTGCATGGGATGAATAATATCCTTTTTCTTGTTTGGTGACTGTTTTTCTTGAGCTAAATTGCCTATTGACTCTAGCCTGAAGCTAAGCAAAAAGGGCAGATAATATAGCAGAAGCCATTAAATAATGTATTTTTTGCCTATCATTAACATGAATACCATGTGCAATTTCACTTCCTAAAGAAAAGCTGTAACAATCTCTGACATTGGCATACAGCAATTGCTGATGAAGACGGACTGCTCTAGTTATAGAATATTTTATGCATTAAAACAGATGGACAAAGCAGAGTTATTTTCTGTACGAGGTGAATGGCAACTCTACTGCTGTCTTCCAAAAGAGGAAACTAAGGCTGAAAGCTGAGGCTGTTTTGTGAGTGGGATTAAAAGGCAGGAAACTTCTTCCTGAGTCAAATCCATCCTATCCACAACTTTGTTTAGCAAGGATTGTGTTGTACTGAAACCGTGTAAGGTGAGGCAGGTTGGAAGGAGGAGTGCCTATGTTTCATAATCATACACTTTTCAGGATACCCCGAGCAAATTGCCACTTTGTGCTGTTGCTAGGATTGTTTTTAGCAGAGGAAAGTCAGAAGTTTCCCATCACAGGCAGAAGCACTCGTTCCTCTGTACCCGCCTCGTTAATGAAGAGGAGAGGAGAGTGTTTAGTTGTTCTGAAGCAGCCATCGCATGAAACAGTTCCCAAAGGGAGCCTCTGAAAAGAGTTACTGCTTCTTTAACCTAACCGGAGGCAAGACCTTGATAGGAATGAAGGACGGAGTTGCAACTGCTGAGGGAAGAAAAGAATTGAAAACAATTAGCGTGTTGATGTCAGCTTAAAGAGGGTCACCGAGAGATCAGCTTTCCCTGCATCTGTTCTTTAATTAAAAAGAGAAAGGTGGCAGTGTCCACTACTCATCACTATGGTAACATTTAAATGCCATGCAGCTGGAATTGGCTGCCCACTTGCTGCAGAGTGGGATCAGCCAAGAGCAGAGCAGGTACGGGTCCACCAAAGGGCGGGAAAGGTCCCTTGGCGGTGGCTTGGAGACCCAGGAGGACTTCTCAGCTGGTGCAAAGCGTTGCATGTATCTGTACGGGCATGTATTATGTACCCCACATTGCTCTGGCTGGCAAACAGTGAGTGGGGCATTCCTGGGATGAAAGACCAGAAATATCACATCAGGAGAGGGGAGGTGAGAGCGAGGAGGGGTTTCAGCAGGTTTCCACTGTGGTTGCGTGCCAGTCAACCTCTGCTGACTGCTGCCTTTGATCATCATTAGTACACTGAATGCTTCCCCTACAACAGTTGCTTATCATCTTCATCACTGATTTAAGTCACTACAAAAATATTTGTGAAAACTATTGTTTGGTTTGTTCTAATAATAGTTATTATATTATTTCTTCAATTAATTAGAGACAGCTGCACTCTCTGCTTTTTCTACTTCCTCTTGAAGAAGTACTTGCATTATCAGCACTGATAAGAGTTTTGTCCACAGAGATGTAGGTCTTTTTTTTTCTTTTCCCCCTTCTGGTTTCAGTAATTATTTGTGTGATTGCTTGCATCTTCTGCAAACTGCAGTACTGAAATAACAACACAGAAATGACACCAGACCAAAATTATATAATATCAGTGCAACTAGAATAAAAAATGTCTAATACGTTTCGTAAATTAACATACAGTCCTGCAGTCAAGATGCCATCACATATTTTACCTTAGAACTAAAAATATCTAAGTATTTTACCCCTTGAAAACTATTTCTGAACATCATTTCTTCTCTCAGCTTGAGCCCTGTCTGTATCAGAATCAACTACGCTGCATGTACCTATCCAAAAGTCTCTGGAGCCCTCACCATTTAGAGTCTAGGGACTCAAGAAATAGGAAATAAGATTCACTGCATGACAGCCTAGTAAAAAACTTTCCATTCTTTCATTTTCATACACAGTTTCAACATCTTGCCTTTTAAATATAACAATACATTAACAAGATTATGGTGATGTATATTATCCTATATTATTATGTGAACAAAGCACAAATGAGATTCCCTTCAAAAAAGAACCTGTTAAAAGCCCTTTTTACACCAGGAGCAGAATCATGAACAATTGAGTTAATGGCTATGTAAAATATAAGAGACATTTTCAGTTAGGCAATGAAATGTCCTGTTAACATAGATGTTTTTAATAAGCTATTTTAACTTGTACCTGGCCTCCCTCAGCTCAGATCTCTCTTAGATCTCCTGGTGGTTTACCTCTGTTGCTCTAAAGAAGTCTTGGATCTAATCCTTGAATAGTTCGTATTTCTTGGCTGTGGCTGTTACAACACATCTAGCCACCAAAATAAAACCTTTAACTTTTATTCTGCGTGTGTCACATTACATTTGAAACATAGAATAACAGAATGGTTAAGGTTGGAAGGGACCTTAAAGATCATCAGGTTCCAACCTCCTTGGCATGAGCAGGGACACCTCACACCAGACCAGGCTGCACAAGGCCTCATCCAACCTGGCCTTAAACACCTCCAGGGAGGGGGCTTCTACAACCTCCCTGGGCAACCTAATCCAGCACCTTACCACCCTCACGGTGAAGAATTTATTCCAGATGTCTAACCTAAATCTTTCAGTTTAAAACCATTACTCCTTGTCCTATCAGTACCTTCTCTGGTGAAAAGCCCCTCCCCAGCTTTCCCATAGGCCAGGATGTGGTTGGCCCTCTAGGCTATGAGCGCACACTGGTGGCTCATGTTGAACTTCTCACTACTACCACCTCCAAGTACTTTTCCTCGGGACTGCTCTCTAGCCATTCTCCCCCCAGCCTGTACCTTCCAAACAAAGGTGCATCAGAAGTCCAAACATAATGTAGTCTAACATTTATTTTTATATAAAGGGCTGCACTACCGGTGCTTTTCTGACTACGCAAATGTAGGTCCACTAATAACACTAAGCTAAGCAACCTAATAATTGTAATCCATTGTCAAGGACTTTGCAAAGAATCTTGATGGAGTTAGATACCCAGTTCCACTGATATAGATCAGTCTTACGCTTCAGGTTCCTTCAAGACTTCCAGCCATTGCTTATGGAAATAGGACAAAGTGTAGGGAAAATATACAACACAACTTCCATTTGAACAAATTAGATTATACTCAAGATAAAAGAAATAATGAAAGAGAGAGAAAGACTTTAGCTCCATTGGCATCAACTGGAAAAATTCACAATTTTTAGCAAGACTAGGAGCCTAGTATTTCCACTTAAGAATTATCTAGAGCGTAGTAAATGAAAACCCAGTAACTCTCTCAGTAGCTCTGGCATTCTGTATTGGTAGGGTTGACTCTATTTATAGCATAATCCCCTTGTCCCTATTGCCATCCAGCTGCTGGAGAAGTATGATCTATGAAGTTGATGGAAAAAAGAAAAAATTATACCACAGCTTCTGTCAGTTTCACCTCCCCACAAATACTGCTTGAAACAACTGAGCAGGCAACCATGGGATGATCACAAAATAGTTCTTTTATCAAGAGGACACCAATGAAGTTCCATACCTATTCACACGTTCCTATATTTTTACAGTTCAGCTTGTTCAGTTCAGCTCTCTCTTCTGGCTTCTGCAATGCAACAAGAAGATGGTAAAGGAGAATATAAAAATAGGGCCATCGCAGGACAGCATTTCCCCAGTATACTCTGCACCCTCCAGCAACTTGCTGGTGAGTATGTTGGTTTCCTTGATGCATTTTTATTCCATGAATTTGTCTAACTCCTTTTTTGACCCATGCCAGTGCTTGAAGCCCATGACATCTCATGGCAATGAGATCAACAGTTGAACTACACATTGCAAGTAAAAGCAGTTCCAACTCTGTAGTGTGCTGGATCTTTTTGCTGACACTTAGTTCTGTACTAGAAGAAAGCGTCAACTAGCATTTCCTATTCACTTTCTCTGGAGCCACTCCCAATTTTAGAGACTGGTCTAATTTGTGTTCTGCAGATTTAAGGATCTGAATCTACCCTTCCTCATACGGAATTCACTTTGTACAGTTGATTTTAGCTGCAATCCTTTTTTACATCTTTTCTACCTTGGAGATGGGGGAGGAGAGAGAACAATCAGAAGGCATAGTCTTCTGTATGTGGTTGAACCACGGATACAACACTAAGGACATAATAATCACATAAATACAGTGGCATAATACTGTTCTCTGTTCCTTTCCTAATAGCTATTAGCATACTGCTTGGTTTATTCTTTGGTACTAAGCATTGAGCTGACAGTCTGGAGCGGTAAGCTAGTTTATAGTTTATGACTTTGTATGCAAAATTGGAATTATTTTTCCTCCCATATGTATTACTTCACAATTTATACACACAGATTTTTACCTGCCATTAATTTTAGCAACCAGTCGCTCTCTAACTTGAGATCCTTCTCTGCAATCTGTTTTGGTTTCAACTCCTTGAATAACCTATTAGCACCTGCAACCTTCTTTTCAATTTTCCTTTCACAGATAATTTATGATATGTTGAGCAGCAGAGATCCTCACAGCCCTGACATCCTATGAGACTACACTACTGGCTTCCTTACACTGTCAAACTGTCTGTTTATTCCTGCCCTTTGTTTCCTACCCTTTAGCCAATTATTTATCCATAGAGACTCTTATTCCTTATCTCATGACAGCTAAGTTTTTCCAGGAGCCTTTGGCAAGGGACCTGTTGAATGCCCTTTCAAATCAAAGTAGTTAACACCAGATCTCTGCTTGACTCCTCTACAGAACTGCAGTAATTGGTGAAATGAAACTTCTGTTAACAGAAACCACATTAACACTTCTGCAATTTAACATATTTATCTTGGTGTTTACTTATGCTATTTTTCACCAGTGCTTCCTCCAAACAGTCTGTTATGGTGTCTATTTCCCATTTGAATTCCTTTAGACATCACAGATGAATACTACCCGGTCCTGGCAATTTGATACTCCACATTTTGTTGATTTATTCTGTCCTTTCCTACTGAAACTGGAAGTTAAGTCAGATCCCGTGACACATCCCCCACCCCTCATTTTCCCAGTAAATAAGGGTTCTGGCAGACAATATCCAGAGTATTTTCTGTCAGCAGTACAAGCAGATTTGTGTTCATATGATCACCCTGTATAGTCTCATCTGGTGCATCCCACACACACTTAAATAGACAAGACCCTCCCCAATACAGACAAAACCAAATCTGGGTGTTCAAAAATCTAAGCCTAGACATAAAATCCAAATCTGAAAATAGCTCCTGTCTTTTGCACAAGCCAAGGATGCTGCATGGCAGATACCAGCACTGGTCAGAAAAGGTTAAAACCCTGCAGGTTTTGTCATGCAGATCCCAGCTCGGTACTTTGCACCAGCTCTATTTCACGAAGGTCCTCTGTTTTTAACAGAGCACCTACTGCAAAATAACACTGAGCAGACTGTATATTAAAAAGCCATCCCACGCATATTTATAACTAATTTATTCTTCATTTCTTCTGTGTTGAATAACTAAATTACAACAGTGGCTCAGTAACCCCTTTTAGTTTAGGAAAGGGCAGCAGCTTCATTTGAGTAATATTTTAGCCCAATTAGTCCATTAGTCTCCAGTGGAGACCAGAGGAGAATGGAAACCAGTGAAACAAGAGTCCTGCAGGATTCCTTTTAAGTAACAGACCTCTGACTCATCTGATATCATCTGGAAGCCCTCATGATCCCTTCAAAGATATTTTGTATTTTCCAAGTGTTCCACAGAGACATTAAGCAGGCATTTGCAAGGAAGAGGCAATGTATTAACATAGACCATTGTGGATAAACCTGCCATATAAAAGAGTTTCAAACGATTCATGTGTTGAAGGAGCCTCAAAGTATCTGTGGTTTTGACTCCTACTCTTTTCCAAACCCTGGGAAGTGGGTTAGTCTCAAAATGGCACCTTGTCTTTCCACAAGTATGGTGCCTGAGTGGACTTGCTGTTGTCCAACTCCAGTTTTGATGAGAGAAATTTAATGAAAAAGTGGGCAAAATACAATACACATTTTCCTATCTGAAAAAAAAACTCTTCTAAAACTTGTTTTAAACTCTTTGCCTTGTAATACATAAGTGGCAGCTATGAGATAGCGTAAAAATGTAGGTACGAAGACTGGAGATGAAGAATCTGAAAGGCGTTTTTGGTCCTATGTAACTGATAATCTGAAAGTCAGTGATTAGTTTCAATTACCCCTTTGATCAATGGAGAGAGCCTCCAAGAAAATGAGCATCTAAGGCAGGAAGAACTGTTCACTTCACATAAGCATCTGTATCTATTAATGATAAAATAAGTTTAAATTATTCGCTTAGCTCAAGCACCTAAAAGAGAAGTTGCTGGATCAGTAAGAGATGAATCTCATTTGATAAGTGACAGCTGACACGTAGGTAGCACCATGGACCATCTCCTCTTTTCTATCACCTTGCAGCACCATAAACAACAGACCAATAATATTTTCTATTCACACAGGACAGAATTCAAAGTTCCTGGAAGTTGAGGAAAAGAGGTGTATCATTCTCAGCAAGACTGCCTTGCAGCATTTTCCTCAACCCCAAACACTATGTGGAAAAAACTCCTGCAGGCCAACTCATCTACTCTTAGAAAGCAACCTTAAACCAGTGTGCACATCCATGTGTACACGTATAATCTCACCCATGGCTGCAAGTTTAATACTCAAGCATTGCCCTTTATTCTTTATCACTTCTAAAAGAGAGTTGCCTCTTTAAGCATCAGACTGCAGCCACACCTTCATCACTGCCAGTGCTGAACTAATAAATGCAAGGCTTGCCCGAATACATGTGCTACTTCAGCGCAGTGACTGAAGACACACCTTAGCACAGGGTTGGTCTCCATTTCTGTGTTGCTGCTCTAGTTAGATGTGCAAAGTTGAACTGAAGAGTCACTGGCAAAAGCCTGCATTTGACAATAGGAATGAATTTTCAGCTGGTCTCATGTTTTATATATAACTTAATACTGCGGCATATATTTTCACCTGAACAAATGCAAAGTCTGCAAATAGATACAGCACGTATTCAACCACTGAAATAAAACTCTCAGCTAGTATAAGGAAGAACAACTCTTAGTCTTCCAAATAAAAAAATCATCATTTAAAAAATAAAGTATGAAGCAGTCTGGTGTCAATGAGCGAAAGATGGATTTTATAAATCTTGTCCAGAAGAAATGCTAGTTGTAAGCTGCATAATACTCAATTTATCTGTCCCATAGGGATGAAAGGCTAAGCCTATTCTACTGCCATTTGAGTCTGGGATTTTCATGGAGAGTTTATTTATGACTCCCAAATAGCATTTTCACTACAGTTTTTGTAACTTTTTTCTTATGTTATTGTTTGGCGTTGCAAGTAATGAGATAAAGAGCAACTCTACAAAGCAAATCATTGTTGTAATTTTTTTTAGGTATTCACAAGCCTGAATTGCACGTGAAGTTTCCTCTCCAGATTCCTGACTTTACATGACAGGATGAGAGAAAGAAAACACTCAATCTTCATCTCCTATTGGGCTAACAGCCACTGAATAGTGGCTTTAAAAAACAAAAACACTAATCTAGCTCTAGTCATCAGCAAGTGAGTGCAGGGGCTCCACACCTAAAGTTCCTCTACACAACAGAATTGCTGTTCATTTTACTGACAGATACATGTGTAGAAAGGAGAGCTTCAATTTGAATTTCTTTTAAGAACTTGACCCAAATCTCACTGCAGTTGAAAAAGCTATGTCTGCCTCTGCCACTTGTGTTGGCATACAGAACCTGTTGTTTTATCATCTTTAAAATGATAAAATTTTATCCTCCTACATTGCTATTTATCCTAAAGAAATGCAAAGCACTCTGCAACACTTTACATAATGAGGTATAAGTCATAATTTCACCAACACACTGAGAGGGTGCTGCTCTTTACCAGAGCACTGATATATAGGACAGGAAGAAAGAGGTAACCTTTTATTGTAGATGGCAGAGTCTTTGCAGATTACAGTATGGAAATTAAAATAGAATGCTAAAATTAGTAACTGGTACCACAGAAGCTGTAATGACCTCAAGTAGGCTCATGAAGATTATCTATTGTTCAATTGTACACAACTTACATTAATAGTTATTTAACAATAACCTTCTCATTTGCTTAGTAGCATAGACCAGTAAGTACAAACTACAGAAAAACTTTTTTTTAAGTATTCTTTGTGGAGTTGTAGAATGTTATAATAATATTTTTTTCCTTATTATGAAATATTGTTGAATGCTTTAATTTATTTTTATAATATTTGGTTCCATAAAAGAGCGTTATCTTTACTCTCAGGAAAACATAGATGGCTGCCTACACAACATGAATATTGGGCATTATATACTTTCAGGTCATCTGAGGGCCCTTCAAGAATGAAACCTCATGTTTATTTGGTAACATTCTTCTAACTGGTCAGTATTTCAGGGCATGTGGGGCTCCTAGCTCCTTCCAAGTAGATCTCCTGACTTACAGTGATAGGTAACTGAACAAGACAATAGCACACTTTGATGAAGTTGTACATCTATAACTTACATTACCTCCCCTTGCACACAAAGAATGGAAGCAAATAAAAAGAAGATAGATTGGCTGGAAAACAATGTTTTCCTTTCTGACATAAAAGCCATGAGTGAATTTCATTTAAGCTTCTGCATTTCCATGGAGGAATCCAGTGCACTTGATGGGAACACTAAAATGAAATCTGACCCCACAGGAATGTTTCAATCCTCATAGGCAAGCAGAGACAATGACCCAACCTGCACATTAGGTCAGCCTGAGATGCAGAAGAACACACTGGGTAAAAGAGGTGAGCAGGCATATGCACACACACATTAAGGCACATGAATCCGTATAAGGTTTTTAAAATCAGATTAATTTCTACACAATTAACAAGGCTGTTGAAAGATCTGCTTTACAGCTGCTGCCACTGCCAGGAGATGATGACAACTAAGGAAATGAAAATCAAAGGAGGAAACAATTACAACAATACTCGCTGAAACTATTTAGAGTTCTCTTAATAAGTCAGAGAAACAAGTAATTGAAAGAATGTGTTTTATTGCTGATTAAGATAATACTTAATTTAAGTCTTATTTTGAAGAAGAGATCAAATTAACAAATCGGTTCTTTCATCTGAGTGCAAATGAGAGCTCAGTGCATTCCCCTCGTGAAATCCCTTGGCCTGGAGATTTGGTGGGTGGGCACTGCAGGAGAGCAAAGATGAGATGGAGGTAGGACTCGTTCAGGGAGAAGGGCCAGCTAGAAAGAGTGAAGTGCCAAAACACAATTATATATAAAATATTAACTCATATTAATTTAAGTCTAGCAGCAAAAAAATAACTCTACACATTAAGTTATATTAGCCTTTTCCTGTTCTGCAGCCATAGTAAAAATGGTCATTACAAACATTTTTAAGACCAACATCTAAGCCTACAGAACAAGGGAAGTTTTTAAAATAAATTGTTACACGTTTTATGAGCAGGAACATTGCCAGCATCTTCTTTAAGCCACAACAAATCCATATATCCTTTTCCTTTACATTTTAATGCCAACATGTCATATATCTAGATATTATAATTGAGAGATAAGGAAATGTAAAAGAGTTTGAAAAATAAGTTCCCCACGACTGCTATTTCTTTGAAATGAAGTGGGGTAACCCAGCTAGTAGCCAGATTGCAAGAATAACAGGGGCCACTGCAAATTTTCTCTTAAATTTCAGATTCTGCCCTGATACCTTTGTCCTTTTTTCTGAAGGATGGAATGAAATAAAAGCTGAAATGTAAACAGGATGTGACAAGACTTTCAGTTTTGATAAAGAAAGGTTGGAATAATAAAAAAAAAGATTAGTATGGGCTTTTAAACCGTATGCTATAACCTGATAGTGTTTTGAAAAACTCAGACATATAAAAGTTAATCACAAAAACACTGGCAAACTTGCCTTTGAAGAGGAAGGCAGCAAAAAATTACAGAACATCAGAGCTCGGAGGGAAAGTTAGAAAGAATTGTAAAAGGGTTAAAATGGCTAAGATTAAGAAAGTGCATGACAACCATTCTCAAAGACCTGATCTACGCTAACAAAACCATATCCTATGCTTTTGATGAGACACTCACAAATGATTTAGCAAGAGGTGCTTTTGAATTATACCAGTGCTTTTTGGCAATAAAATGTCTTTTTTCGAGTTTTCATTTGTATCTGCCCTAAGCTGAAAACATCTTTGCTAGAAAATAATACAGGAAATAAGCAAAACCAGGTTGAAAGTATTTTTAAAGCAAAATTTCCCTAAAAATTAATGTATTGCAAATGCTAGCAAAAAATTTATTAAAATAAAATTTAGGAATTCAGGAAATACTAAATCTAAGCAATCAAATAGAATACAAAAGAGGCTCCAGAGTTTAAGCTATTTAAATCAAGATAACATGACATGGATTTCAATAGAGCTATAAAGCTTATAAAGGCTAAAGTTCTACCATCACCCTCTGCTAAAATTCAGTGAGTTCACTGCTTTTTTTTTTTTTTTGCTTTTTGTTTTAAAATAGCTGCTTCAGAGTATAAAAATGCCTGTGTTAAGCTGCATGTTAATTAAAGTTCAGTCTATCTTTGACAGTCAGTCAGTTTACAATTAATTGCACTGAGGTCTGTTCTCTGGTGTCAGTTAGCTGGCTTGCTCCTAAGCCTAAGGTCCCATCATGCTATGTGAAATGGCATGATCCACAAAAGTCACTTTGCACCCTACAAACACACAAAATTTACCCTCCTTGGGGAGAACAGAGTGATGATTTAGCTGGGTCTTGCCAGAAAAAAAGAAACAAAACAAAAAACAACAACAAAAAAACCCCAAACAACCCCCCAACCAAAAAAAACCCTAAACCAACACCCCCCCCCCAAACCACAGACACACAAAAAACCAACCAAACAAAAACACAAGTAGGGAACTTCAGCATGTGGGGTTAGGAAGAATGAGAAAGCAGGACAAGAGATTGTGTTTTGTGAAATCTTCAGCAACAAAACCCGACAGCAGGCACACTGCAGCCCTAATTCACATCAGTACTGAACAGCCATAATTTCAGAGGAAAGCAGCATGCTTTCCCTTCTACATTATATGTCACAACACTAAATCCCTAATCCAAAACTCTGTGGCATTAACCGCAAAGCTTCCATTTCTCTTGGCCATTCTGCATCTGGCCCCAAGCTATTACTCAGCAGACATGGACTTTTGCCTGGAAGAAATAAACATGTGACCAACTTTCAGGTCCCACCTCTGAAACCTAATGTTCATATACAGGAAGGTATTTCAGTTTTCCCTTTGACAAGTATCCAAGAAAGAGGCAGGTATGTGAGACACTGATACCTACACTGTGGCATCCACCCCAAGAGGAAAACGTCTTTTAAGAAAGTAAAAATGTTGCTGCATCCCACTCTCCTTCTGGTAATATCCTGAATCCTTCCCCTCTATTTCATAAGACTGTTAAGTTTGAAATTCCACTTTAAGCTGAAAACAACTTGAATCAAATTAATAGAGACTGGCTCCCACTGAAGTCAGTGGGAAGACTTCACTGAACGTCACAAGGACTTAAGTTAAAAGGTGAATACAGGATGCTGACGGTGAGTGAGTAAGTACGTAAGACAGAGAGACAAGCATAACCCAACCATAAACCTAAACCACTACCCTTTGAAGAAATTTCCCATTTGGAGTAAAGAAAATCAAGGAATGAAATAAACCCAAACACCTCAAAAATGCCAAAGCACCACTAAGACCCAAAAACTGCATTCAAGGACACGCAAGTCTATGATTAATAAACCATTATACAAAAATGTGTGTGTGGTGGTTCTCTGCCAGCACTGCCAGGCTGGGAGCTCCCCACACCCCAGCACCAGTGCAGCCCCAACAGCACACAAGGTCCTCAAGCCCAAATACGATGTGTGCCTTTGCACATCTCTGCAATACAGCACACCATTTGCGATGTGCCGAATTACTGGCCGGGTTGCTGCCCCAGGGACCAGCTCCTGCTGCATGTCTGCCCAGCACGGGGAAGTCAACCAGAGGTCTGGCCATGAAGACAGCACCCGCTAAACATACGAGGGGCTGCCTGCTGTGCACCAGCCCAAAATGTCCTTTAGCTGTTACAGGACACAGCTGGAGCACGGGAAGGATGATAAACACACATGCACACACCCCTGTTTGGGTAAGTGGGACAGTGACTGCCACATGTCAACCTTCTCCATTTCCCCAGGAACTTTTACCCCAGTTCGGCTGAAGATGGGTCTTCACCAATTTAAGATAAAACTGCACTGAGCAGTTTTAGAGGCCCCACAGAAAGGAGCTGGAAGTGATTTAGGCTTGCTGATTTTAAACTGGTTTTGATCACTTCATGCAGTTCTCTGCCATCAACAAGGCCCACCCTGCCACAGAGACAAGCTAGATGTGTACCGGTGTGCTACCACCAGGTCTAACAAAGAAAGCACGAAAGCTCCTGCTCATTACACTGCAAGAAATGTTGCCCGAGGAAGGAAACTGTGAGCCATGGAAGATGTCGGCATACACCAATGCTTTTGTTGGGTCAAGACAATCAAGTAAAATAATTAGCAGCAAGATACTGGATCTTCCTGCTCTCAGGAAGCAATGCAGTTCTACACATTGCACTCCCCAGAGAGGCTGCAACTATCAGGCACAAAGAAATTAGAAGAAAAAAAACCCAAAACAACAACAAAACAAGGTTGAAGATTTCTTTCAAAATTTTGTACTGGATAATTGTTTTATTAATTGTGAAATGAGAAGACATTAAGCACTGCATAGCCCACGAGTTAAAAATTCAAGAGTATCTCCCGTATTTAGGGAGATAAAGAGGAGATGACTACGGTGTGAAATCAGGAGGAATAAGAAACTGGTTTCCCCTTTTAAGAGCAGCATCAATTAAACCCAGGGGAGGCGGGAGCAGTTTACTAGTTAATTAGTCCAGGGATGTGGTCCTTTCATGTGTAATTCAGAACAGGAACACCTGGTGTGCGGCACTTCAAAGCACGAGGGAGGAAAAAAGCCAAACAATGCAGGATAGGTCACAAAAGAAAGCAACAGCACAAGAACAAAAACTGTTTATATCTGACCTTCACCCTGCTGTAAATAAAGCAAGACGGTAGGGCCCCCTCCTCCCTGCCCGGGGAGAACAAACAGCTCTGGGCACACTGGGGGAGTCGCAAAAGAAAGAGATGGAGAGGGGAAGAGGGAGACACGGTGGTAACTAATTGTTTTACAACCTAATTAAAAGGAAAACAGACAGCAAGATATAGATAGGGATATAATGATTTTAATCACGTTCTGATATGCAGAACCAAAAAAGACAGAGAAGGGAAACACGATCCAGGCAGCACTGGGAGGCTGGTGGAAATGCTACCTATCACGAAGGAAGATTTGGTGCACCAAAGTCCTAACTAGGCCTGAATTTCAAGGTTTGTGACTGGATAAAAATTTGGGTCAAGTTCCAGGCTTCAGACCAGGAAGGAGCCACGATGGTGCTTGGTGCCTTGTATAAATAGGTGAGGTCCTTCAGACCCAGACCAAATTGTAGCAGCGCACTCAGAAGTTTCTCAATCCCTTCCCATTACTGCTATCACACAGCAAAGCTCCTCTGTAGCATGCCTGAATTGTGCTGAAACTGGAAGCAGATGCACTGTGCTAAAACTTTTTACAGTGCTTTACCTCAATAAACACAATACAACTTGTTAAACCTCACACACCCAAGAAGTAGGTGTTATTTCTGTTTTACAGGAGAAAAAGCAATAGATTAATTTAGCAGCCATAAGCCACAGAACAATCAGTAGCAATCATCAGATATCTACCCAACTTCTTCAGCAAGTTTGCTGCTCAGCCAGCTAAACCTCCAGAAGACTGCTAGATCTTGCAGTATGTACAATATTTTATTGGATATCATTAGTACAGGAAAGCCTCTGAAGGGAAGCACTCCAGAAGAGCACAAGCATGTATTTGGCAATGTAAGACTAACAGATAACTAGCAACTTCCAGAAAAAAAAAAACAAACACCACCATCTCAAATTCTGAATGTATACTCAAACCAGATCCCTTTATTTTATCAGTGATTATTTTATTCACTCATCACTAAGCTTGATCTAGCACAGTAGAGAAAGATGCTCTTATTTTCAAACACTGGACTGCAATTTAAGAAACATGATTTATTCCTTAATCTGCTGCTATGTTTCTGTGAGTCCTGGAGTAATTAAGCTCTCTGAGTCTCATTTTGCCATCTGTAAAAGAAAGAAGTGGTGTGGAAAAACTGGGTTTGTGGAAAAAGCCCCACAGAAGGGAGGCATTATTACAGATAAAAGCTTACTGATGTTTAAATAGCAATCTTTATGTTTCATGAACTATGGAAAGTTACAAAGCCTGGACATCTCGTTCTAAACCACCGTCTGTTCCCCAAATTATTGAAACAAATTAAAAGAAGAAATGCTGCAACCAGGACAATTTTGCAAAACCTGTTCTTGTAAGATACAGTTCTGGATAAGACAACGAATAACATTTGAATGCTCTCTGGACATAACGCACCAAACAGTAGCATATTAATATCAGGAATAGGAAAAATACCCTGTGTGGCTGATAGTTTGGGAAACTATGGGAGTAAGAGAAAAATAATCCCTCCTCTTCTCCTCTTTTCCAGAAGAAACAACACCATACAGATTTTTCTGTTTTCATAAGCAGAAAATGGGTATACTGGGCAACATGCATGAAAATAGATTTCAAAATGGGCTTGGTGATAGCTAGGAATTAAATGAACAGATAAAATTAAGCACATTTGATGGATGTCAATCCCTGGAAGTGTACAAGGACTTTGAGCAACCTGGACTAGTGGGAGGTGTCCCTGCCCATGCAGGGGGGTTGGAACTAGAGGATCTTTAAGGTCCCTTCCAACCCACACCATTCCGTGAGATGCTATGATTTGCCTTTACTTCTCTATCAATAATACCAAAGCTGAGGATTACAAATGTGAGAGTACTATCTAGAATGAGCTTTTCAGAATGGCCTGAAGACCTCTCAAAGTGTTCCTCTTCACTCATGTTCAGCTGGGAAGGGTAAGCTCCCCTATTTTAAGAAAAATGTATGTTATTTAATGAGCAAGAAACTCTCCAGAAGTTGCATTTGTCGTATTGAAACAAAGCCATCATTCAAGCTGCCACATAACAGGAATTGAGTTCTGAAATATGTTTTGGGTGTTGCTGTTTTTTTTTTAGGTTGGGTTGTTTGTTTGGGTTTGTTTTTGGGTTTTGGTGGATTCTTTAGTTGTCTGGGGGACAAGGGGAGAGGTTGAAAAGAAATACCATCTAGCACAAACCTCATGAGAGTAGATGAAATAATAAGATGAAATCTAAACTAACCAAGTTTTTATTAAGTCATTTGGCAAAGACCATGATGCTCTGAGGTAGATTTCTCCGTATACTTCTAGATACACTTCATGTGCATTCCAAGACCAAAACCAGTACAAAGTGTATCCTCCTGAATTGAATGCCCATGAAACAGACCCTTCTTTCACCAATTCCTCCCAAAAATCATTCCCACTCCACCATGCCTAGGACATGACCAGCACCACCTATGCTTGCTAGTCAACAGGACAGCACAGCAAACGCTCCCTGGGCTCCCAACACCCCCCAGCAAACAAGGGCATGGCCTAACCATCCTCCTTAGGCACCTTGGGCAGCACAACTGGCACAATCAACAGCCAAAGAGAATTCACAGACCTCTACCCCAACCCTCCTCATTGACAGCAAAAATGTGGAAAGACTACTAGAAATAGGGCCGTGCTGACACAGCAGTACAGTGCGACTGCGCACCTATTTTAAGACATGACAGGCTGGAGTGCTCAATAACCAGCAGTTTCATCACATGGATAAAAACTGTAAAATCTGGTTGCCAGAGTACTTTCTTATTTACAACCTTACCATGAATCTATTTGTAGACCTATATGGAGAATAGGTAAGGGCAGGTGGAAAGCAGTTGGTCAGCTCCAAGCTAAATGTGGTCAAAGTGTTTTTGCAATTGCAACGGTCACAGATATCCTTGGCTAGTCGGTGTGAATGAGAGGAAGTCTGTGTGACATACTTAAGACTGTTAAACAACACAAGCCCCACAAGTGGTAGCAAACATTTAATTCCAAAGAGGAGTAAGAGAGGAAGGAGAAAATTAAAGATGAGGGCTTTGAAAACTGAAGGAAACATTCACAGGTCATGGGATTTTGCTGAAGCTCAAGCTCTCACCAACTTGGGACCTCTCTAGGTGATTCTAGGTAAGGTAAGAACTTAACCATCTATAGAAATGTATGCATATATACACTGCATACATTCTACCTAGCCAATATCTCCAGTTGTTAAGACAAAATTGCAACATTTATTTGCCTTTAAAAAAAAAATAATCTGTTTCCAATTTGTAATTACAAGACTGCTCTTAAGTCTTCCTAAATAAGCCCAAACTTTACCTTTCCATTACATTTTTCTCCTGTTGTGGTTCAAAATGAACTGAAAGAAAACTGACAATCTCTCTGTACTCTTGTATTCCTGAATGCAGCTGCTCAGTATGAAGCAAGAAGAACATGTTCTCAGGAACAAAGAGGTCTGAGCAAGTTTCCTTAACAGCAGAAAAGAGGGAAAAAAGGGGCTCAGAGTGCCAGATGACAGCAATTAGGAGAGATTTCTCCAGAGCAGGAATAAACTTCAGCCTTTCCTGGAAGGAAAGAGAAATGAAGACCTGAAGGTGTACCCAAATTGTTGCATGTGTTCTTGCTAAGGAGTAATTCTCATAACATGTTAGATTTTTTTGAACACTATTTATCATGCTGAAATGGTGAAAGAGACTCTCTTCATGCAATATTTGACTTGTCTGTCACAAGTGGAAATAAAACTTTCACTGGTTTGAAAAAAAAAAAAAAGGGGGGGGGGACACACATCCTCACAGGAAAGATTAAAGCTTTTCTGTTCTCTCTGGTCCCTCAAGACAGGATCCATCTGACTTCTACATTTCTATGACTCCCTGAGGAGTTAAAAGGTGGAGAAATAAGCCATTTTGGGTACAATTCACCTGGGCTTTTTTAGCATCTAACATTGGTAAGATGAACTTGCAAACTGCCTTATCTCCCCATTGATTAACAGGAAGTTCCAAAAAACATCTCAAGAGTAGAGGTTCACATTGTTGAGTTTGGAAGAAAGGCCCCACGACTCCAGAGCAGGTGAGGCTAGGGTAGGCTGCCAAGTCTGTTCTTCTCCCAGCTCACAGGTGAGCTTGGCAGCTAGTGGGGAGGTTTACTGGGGAAGCACCCTGTGCTCTTGCTTTGCCAGCTGGGGAGTATTTGCTTCACTACCATCCCTAACTTTAAGGTTTGTTGATGAGCCCACTGTGCAGGTCTAAAGGAAGTAAGTGATATCCAAAGAGTTTGGGATCTCTGGACATGAATTGTTCCCAATGAAATCTGATCTACACCAGTCCTCTTACAAGCATGTTACCTTGTACAAGAACTCCTTGGACTTGGTCATCCCTACAATACCTTAAAGCCTTAGACTCTCTAAAGATGTTTGCTCAGATGAAACCAGCAGCATTTTTCACCCTCTCCCGGAAGCTTCCAGCACCCAGCTAAGCCACATTGAGCTGCAGTGTCTGTTAGCACCCTCCCACAGAGCTGCTGGGGTCTTACCAGGCCAAGCTGTCCACTAGATACAGAGACTTCTGAAACCTTGAAAGCTGAGTTATTCTTTGGTTCAAGGTAAATACCTACAAAGACTAAGCAATCTTGAATTCACAGGGTTTTGCACTACTTAGCTACCTTCAGCAATAACCCAGACCGTAACCAGGACATATATCAGAGCTAGCACACTATATTCTGGAGAAATAAATATTCCTAAACCATGGTATCTTCACATGCCAATTACTCGCATCAACAAAACCTCTTCAGTGTCTTACAGGATAGTGTAGCACCTTCTAAACCATTAGCACCCTTCAATCTAGTGCAACCATGATAAGTCACTGGGAATAAAAGTAAGCACAGTGCTGTTTTATTTGTGGCACTTCTATTTCCTTTAATGTGTGTCTGATAAAATGTTTTCTGAGCATTGCCTTTAGTATGTGTTTATCCCAAAGGGACCATTCTAGGAGGACAAAAAATGCAGCACCCATACTGCCAGGTTTGTCTTCAAAGCCATGAACACACACTTCATTCACTTGAATAAATTTCCTTTTTATCTAGTACATCCAGTGATGCTCCAGGCTTGTGCTTGATGAACACGTCCTACCTTTCAGCAGAGACTCTGAAACAGAAGTTAAGTTAGCTAAGAACAAAGTCACCCTCATGAAAGTAATTGTCATGAAAGCTCACATTTAGACAAGAGGTGTGTTTTATTTTTAAATATTCTCACTGTAGAAGACCACTAACTTTATGTGGAACCAGTCCCTAATGATCCAGAGATGCTAAGTGCCTTTGACTGTCATTTATTTTGGTGAGAAAGAGAACACACTTACACAGGATAGCTCTGCTTGCACACAGCTAAAATAAACACTTTTCCTCCACCTGTATCTTCAAGGGAAAAAATAAGCCAGGCCAAAGAGTACAAATAATGTTACCTCACTTTCAGCTTTAACCATTTGCAAAGTAATGGAGAGAGCCCCTTCCTCAGCCTCAGACAGACCAAAATAATTCCTACCCCATCTCCCAACACTGGGTCTACTGCTGCATGTGTGTTCCCAGCCAGGCAGCAGATTACACTCCCCACTCTTTTAAAGAGCACCCTGATAATACACAGGGCGAAAATGTCAGAAGCTATTAGAAACTCTCAGACATACAATGTATCTCCATCCCCACGTTTTCCCCTTCCACTGTGCAACAACAGACAACAGGCACGCAAACTGCTCAGCTGCAACTGTTCCAAGTCGAATAATTACAACTTGTCAGAAAGAATTAATTTTCCCATTTCTCATAAAGATGTGTAAAAATTACCATGTTATTATACACTGACACTCTCTGGAGGCAGACACAAAATTTAATTTTGAATTCTTTCCGCATATTAAATTAAATCCATAAATAAGAGTTTAGGCATTCACTCGGAAGCATATGTTCATTGGGAGCGAAAGCCAACACGAGCCTGGCTGTAATGGTTGTTGTAATGTTTTAATAGCTCGCTTCTTCTAAGCACCAATAAATTTACATGATCATAACAGTCGTGGGCATACAAGAAGCCCATTACTGTCTGGGCACAGGCAGCAGCGTTAACAGGATGGAAAAATGGAAGGGGGGGGTGGACAGAACCCTTAAATAAAATTAGGCAACTGCACTTCTCAGCTGCTCCATGATTGAATTTTTAATATTGTGGTCAATTGGTCAAAACAAATAATGGGATAAAATATTGTAATGTATTTAAAACCTGCTTCTGTGGTTAACAGAGTTTATCTATCTCTGTCTATATACGGCTTCAGACTTGTCAGGCTGCATCTCCATTCTGCAAGCAGACAGACAGGAGAAAGCTTGTCCTGGTGTCCTCTCCCCCAGCTCCCACTGGCCGGCAGCACAGCACCTCAAACTCTGCTGTAGGGGGCTGCAAAGGGCCTGGGCATGGTCATGCTGCTCCCCAGAGCTGAACTGCACAGCCACAAACTGCTCTCAGATGTTGAAATAAATAAAACACACAGTAGTGTGGATGGAAGCCGCTCCCACACCCTTTGTGATGCTGGGCAGAGCCTGGCAGCCCTGAGGATTAGTGAAGCAGCAAGCCATGTCTCACCATCTCCTTTCATCTCACCCAGGCAATCCCAGGGTAAACCCACAGATTGACCCTGGACCCCTCTGCAGGCTGGACCCATACAAAACTGACTTATGTACTTGCTCCCTCGGCCTAGACTGCCTTTGAGTTACACAAGTGAGCAGGGCATCTCCCTGGTGGTCCCTCCTTTTTTATATTTCTAATGATTTATCCTTTAGATACATTCATAAATGAAGCTGAGTTTCCCAACAGGGAATTTAAATGTAATACAACACTTAGCTGTAAAGATGGGCTCCTGGAACTAGTTTTTAAATATGAACAATGAAAGATAACTGCTAACCTTATGCTCTGCTCAGAATAATCTACCACACACTGTCTCTGCCTTTCTTACATGTACAGTCAGATGGTTCTATGAAACCTTAATTACTTAAAAAAAAGTTATCTCCAAACCTCTGCTCACCACCATCAAAACTGGGAATTTATGTATGTGGCGTGCGTGTGTACAGGATATATATGTGCACAGCTACACACCACCAGTGAATCAGACTGCAGCTCCTCAAGAAAAACTGTATTACAAGTCTTCACAATATTATCTCTACAATCATGCATTTGTTACAAATAAGTTTATGAAGTAAGTAGTACCTATATCTTTGCACACAGCAGCATGGATAGCCAAGCACATACCAAATGAACGCATACAACATTTTGAAAACAGCACTGAAAACCCATCTCCCACTGCAGTCAACAGAAGAAACAGAAGACTCTCAGTGGCTGTTGTAAGAGTTGGATGGTTTCCTAAATTCTCAATTATCTGCCCGATACTTCACTGATTTCCAGACCTCCAGCCCACAGCTTTCAAGTCTGTGCGACTTAACTAGGGAACGAGCCAGCCCTGGATCACGGCATCAGACCAGGCTGCCACAGCCACAGCAGGGAGGCAATGTGAGCACCAGCATTTATGCCTGGATCAGGCCAGAGGAAGCCAGCAGACCTCAGGCATCCTTCTCCAGTAATATCACTCCAACTTTCACTTCTCAGAGAGAGTGAATCCAGCTGAGGTCAACTGTAAGCAAAAAAAAACCCACCCTTTTGTTCTGCTGGGCGATTTACAGCATGCAACACAAACTGGGGTTGTAAGTCTAATTTCCAGGAGATACCAACATAAATACTATCTCAAGTAGACTGTTACAGCTGATGCTCACTCTACCAGTGATGGCGCACTGCCTGGTTTGCGGATGCTCCCAGTGCTCGACTTTGCCAGAATTTCACTGCATCAAGCTGAGTCTTTAATAATTGGAGATAATGGGTTAGAGCAAATGAGAGCCCAGCAACAGTACTGCTGTTTTGGTAAGGTTTAAAAAGTTGACCAGCAAGCAGCCATAGCTTTGTACAGACTATACTCAGCTAGAGATAGAGGTGACTCAGAAAATGATTTTGACAATAAAATTTTAAAATAGCTCTTTGAAGCTGGGGTTTTTCTGTGTTGCATTTTGACATTGTCTGTATTTTCAGTGCACTGGGCAGGAGACTGAATTCTGAAACCAAAACTTCACAGGAGCTTTTGGGAAGGTGCCTTTTGATGGTGTGACAGTGCTAGTTAAAAAAAACCAAAACAACAAACCGAACCTGAGGCACTGATTTTTCACTTTTCATTGACTAATCGCATTCTTACTCAGAGATGCAGTGATTGAAATCCTTGTCACTGACTGTGTAGCAGCTTCTCAGAAAATGAATTTGCAACCTCAGTCTAGATCCCAGTGGACAAAAAAACCACCACCCCTCAACCCAAAACCCCCTATAGCACTTGGTATTAATTGGCCATCCTTGCTGGTGGTCTCAGGACAGAGGCCGTGGGCACAGAAAATGAACAAGCTCCTGACCTTCTTCTGATCCTCTCCACGAGGGCTGAGACAATGACTGGGCTATGCACTGCCATTTCCTATTTAATTAAACGGCTAAATGGAAGATTTCCTCTGTGGCTAAATGGGAGGTTTCTTTTTCTAGTGCTGCTCTCAGTCTAGCAACTCTTGCAGTTGCTTAAGTTGACTGTAACATTTAAAGGAAATAATTCCCCCCTTTGGTTTTCCTAGCACAAAGGAAAGACTACTTCAGCAGTACTGCAGCTCAATTTATGTAGAAAGAGATTTATACATGTCTTTTCATTTGCATCATTCTTTTCTTTTTAAAGGGACAACACATGTCATTATTCCCTTTAAAACCTATGACACATTTACCTCTAATCCCACTGTAGAGAGAAGTTCTTAAAGGTGAGAAAAAGTTGCTTCCATATAAGATGTACAAACTTCAGCTATGTGACGGTGATGATATATGCACAATATATAATACATATATGTGGAAAACAGCCTTGATGTGACAGCTGAGTCCTGAGGCATCATAGTAGTCGCTCTGCTTTTGAAAGACAGCTTCTCTACCAAACCACTCAAACAGTAAAATGAACACAATATACTCTCCAGCTAGAACCATGCCCTTAAGCTTTAGTTGGAAGAGGAAAAGAAAACTTCTCATTGAAGTCTATTTTAATTAGGACTGCAGAGAACCGGTTCAAATGAAAGCCTGCCCTTCCCCCCGCCCACCCCCCCCCCCCCTTATTTTTTCTTTTTAAAATCCAAACTAGAGTGTAAAAAAATTCTTGGGTAGGGGTAAAAACCAAGTGAAAAGCTGAATTAAACTTGAATTTTAAGGTTCTTTAGCTGAAGAAATTCCCCATAGACTTGGATTTAGGAATGACAAAGAAAGGATGGGTTCTTATATTCAGTCTGCTTCTCCCATATGATCTGCAGACTGGCTCTGTCATAAAAGCTAGAAAACACTAAACAAGTTATACAGCATTTGCTTAACTGACAAAATATTCACTGATTATTACTGCCATTAGCCTGTTCTTTTTGATTTCCCTATGTATTTGTTTCTCAGCATTTTGCATGTTTAGTATCCTGACATGATGTGTCTCCAAAGCTTTGTCAGATGCTATCTTTCTAGATTAAATACATACAGAAGGATATGCTTTATATTTGCCTGTGACAAGTGCCTTGTTTAACAATGGACTTCCAGGATGGTCACAGAACCTCTGTCCATCTGTGCATGCGATAACAGCTCTGTGGTACCTGACTGTCTCCATTCATGCTAGATTTCATAACTATGAAAAGTTTGGGTCACAGAACAAATAGCTGGAAAGCAGATGTTGTGTACGTCACTTGCACCCACCTGCCAGCATTGCTGGTTGTCTGGAACCTCCTCAACCAATTCAAGCGAGGGGGCTTTTCTTATTTCCCTGATTGCCTGGGGTATCAACTTACCCCATGTGTTTCAGGGTCACACACTGTTACTTGAAATACATGGATCCTGGATCAAAGATTTTGAGTTTGTTTCCGGCAAGGGGAATACAAAGCCTATTTAAGCAGATGTCAAAAATTATTTTGAAACAACAATGCTGCAGAATTCAGCAAGGAGGCAAAATAAGAGAGCTTCACTACCAATCCAGTGCAGGCGTAAGGAAACCGTAATCATATCTAATTAGAGTTAAAATAATGTTTCCCTTTGAAATGTTTAATTAGCTCTGTTTTATTACATAAACATTCTTGATGCAGAGCATACTGAGCTAGAAGAGTCTGATGAGTTAAACAGTGGAAAGTGCTCAGGCGCCCAGTGTGGGGCAAAACCTGACAAGGAGTGGCTGTTGTTACCAGATGTCTGGACCATCAGTGGAACCATGATGCTTGCTGCAAACAGCAGGCTATCATTTCAACCTTTGTTGCCTCTACTGAAGCCTCCCATCGCGCTTTCAATTTAACAGCATCACAAGGAGACAAAGAAATTTCCTACAATATGCCTTTCAGTTCAGAGACAAATCCCATTTAAACTTGTTCAACCTCTCATAACGTATTAGTTATTGTTGCCAGTCTGCATGTCCTTTGGCAACACACTACTTGTTCTGGAGGAGGGAAGCTTTTTCTTCCCCCCCCCCCCCCCCCCTTTCTTTTTTAATGCTTGCCCTTCAGTTTGATAAAGCAAGACCAGATTTACTGGCAAACTTACAGCATGCTTGTCACAAGCTTGCAGCAAATTTAATTAACCTTATTACAAATATGGTTTTCTTGAAGATTACATCACAATCTGGTTTCACATCGCCTGCTGCTGATTCAACATATTCTGTGCTTTGGAGAATATGTTCATTTTCTGAAAAAGGTCAAAATGTTAAAATATCTAAAACTTCACTATTTCTTCTGAGTTCCTGTTCAAATGTTGTGGTGTACCAACACTTTGTCTTACAAGCAGTGTTGTTCTCTTGCTGCATGCCAATTGTAGACAGCTTTATTTTGCAATACAGTTTACATCTCTTTAACAACAGGGATGGCCAGATGATGGAAAAATTCCTGCTAGTTCAATCCCTCATCAGCACACTGGGACAAAAATCACTAGAAACGCATAACTAGAATGAGATTTTGGCCAGCAAGCTAGAAGCAAGTTACTAGTATAATCTGGAGTTTCTGCTTTGTAAGGATGGAGTTGAAGTATTACTTTTGCTCAAGAACATTGAAAATGAAGATACATTAATTGGTTTAGATAGTAAAATAAAGGATTTTTTGGTCTCAGTTTCCAGAAACCAAAACAAGAAATTTCCTGACAGAAAATTTTGGCATAAAGCTGTTCTACCAGCATACTTCAAACTCTGAAGAGCTGGATAAAAAACAGTTGATTGCGTCCCTGAACTATACCTGAATTTAGAACCTTTAACTATTTGCACAGCCTGATTTAGTCTCCTTGAAAGTGCCTTCTGTCAGCCAAAACTCTGGGAGAAAGATGAGTCCTTACGTGTTTATTTTTTCATTTCATGTCTAGGGGTAGAATGCCCTTGTCCATATTCATGTAATAACAAAGCAAGACTTCACAGGCTGAAATTCTGTTATAGTGTGGGAGGAAGCAGAGGAAAAAAGTCACAGCATCTGTACTAAAATCCTCTTTAATAAAGCATAAAGAGAGAATAGGGTGTAAAACAAAGACACCTTTGCTAATCGCTAACTCTGTAATTCTATTAGCACACAGGTGTTATCAGATCAGCGGGCAGTGGATGCAAAAAAGATTATGCAGAAAAAAACCAAAGCAAATATTAGTACACTAGCAATGATCTAAAACCTTGGCATATTCCATAATGTTACGGCTCCCACATGCCATACAGATAAGGTGGCTGACCAACATAGTGCAAGTGCCTCAAAGACACTCAATGAAAAGCACCAATGTTCTGGAGAAGACAATCTTCAATAGCAGAGTTACTAGCAGAGGGCATAAGATGTGTGGCTATTGTGTATCAGCTTTTGTAGAACACCAAGGTGCTGTCTCCCCCATAACAAAGGATGCTTTTTACATTTATGCCTATGTGTACATAATATCTATTTTATATTATTTTACTTTTATATATTTAAAAACTCCAGTGAGAACACTCCTCAAAGAATGACAAAAAGGGTCTACCTACCAAGGTCACTTTTTTTCTGTACAAGAGAAAAACAAAACTAAGCAAGCAAAACATTCCATCCCATTCCAATAACCAAAACCTTTCACACTGTTCTGCTAAGCTTAATTAATCTGTAGGTCATTCTAACACTGCCATGCATGGAGGTTGTGCATTATTTTATTGATCCACTTTACAACTAACACAATGCAAATATTAATTTTAACAGAAGACCTTTATTATCTCAGGAATGTATATACAGTTAGGGACATAGTTTGAAAGTTTCTGCAAAACATCCAAAGAACTAATTAAGAAATGGACACGCCAACTAAGAAAGATGCTCTGCTGTGCCTGTTACTCAAGAACACACAAGAAATGGTCACAGATGTGAAAGTCAACAGGAAACTTGGCCACAGTGTCCGTGACATTCAGGATATTAAGCTTCACAGAGGAGTAAGGAAGACATAGTGGGAACACTGCCTAGGACCTCAGGAGAACAGATTTCAGCTTTTTCAGGAATCTGCTTGTAAGGACACTGCCCTGGAAGGCAAAGGGCATCAAGGACAACTGCTTGATTTCCAACCACAACCTCCTCAAAACACAAATAGTCCATTCCTCTGTGCAGAAGGTCGAGCGAGGGAGGCAGAAGGCCTGCATGGGTGAATAGAGAACTCCTTGGCTAGCTCAAACATGTGAAGTCTACAGATAATGGAAGAAGGTACACAAGACAAATAGAGACATTGTCTGAGCATGCAGGGAGGGAGTTAGAAATGGAAAAGCTCAAGGAGCTCAGCTGGAGGTGGAACTAGCAAAGGATGCGAAAGGCAGTATGAAAAGCTTCTGTAAGTACTGTCCCACTGCTTAGAGGGGCAGAGGAGCAAGTGACAGAGTACATGGAAAAGACTCAATGTACTCAACTAATTTTTTCCTCATTTTAACTGGTATGGTTTGTCTTCAGACCTCCCAGGTGTCCAAGCCTACTTTGCAGTCTTTGAGTGTAAAGCAGCACCCACAGCAGACCAAAGGCATGTTTGGGATCACTTAAGCCAATGGGACATATGCAGTAGGACCAGTTGAGTTCCATCTGAGGGCTGATATCACAGCAAGGTCCCACTGTATCACCTCTGAAGGGTCATGGCAACTGAGGGAGATAGATGGCAAGCTAAGCATGGGCCAGCACGGGTCTGGCAGCAAAGCCAGCCAACAGTGTCCCAGGCTGTGCAAGCAGGAGTGCTGCCAGAAGGCACTTGTGGGACTCTACCTGGAGCACTGTGTCCAGCTTCAGGCTTCCCTCACAAGACATTGATACACTGGGGCAAGTCCAGTGAAGGCCTGCCAAGATGGCTGGGCACAGGAGCACATAGCATGTGAGGAGAGGCTCAGGGAACAGGGTCTGTTCAGCTTTAAGAAGAGAAGGCAAGAGGAACCCCAGAGACAGGGGTAGGTTGCTGTTTAAAACTATCCAGTGTGAGGGAAGAGAGAAGGCGAAGTCAGAGTTTTCTCACAGGCACACAGTGATAGGACAGGAGGCAACAGATATACCAGTCCAGTGTAAGAAAAAGATTTTTTTTGTTGTTTTTTTACAACAGGAGGGTGACCAAACGTTGGTATAGGTGACCAAAGGAGTTGTGGAGTCTCCATCTTTGCAGACACTGAAAACCCAACTGGACACAGCCCTGAACAACCTCCTACAGGAGGCTGGACAAGACAAGTTCTAGAGGTCCCTTTCAAACTAAATTATTCTACAATTCTACAGTTGCACAAAATGTGTATCAGATTGGTCTCCTGACCCTTAAAGACGTAACAGAAATATTCCATAAATTGAGTTGTTTTAGGTTCTTTGCACAGTTCCTAATAGCTCCAACACCGAGTGATTTACTTTGCGTATTTTTACTTCTATTTCTAGTACAGGTTAGACCATCTGATTATTTACTCTGATGCTACATGCCTTATACTGGTGTTGTACACCAAACACTCTGTTCAAAATAGGCTGTCAAACCTGTATATCATCCCAGCACTTCAAATTAATTTACTGTTGCTTGTTTTTCATTCATGCATTCACCATGCAGGTTATATATGAGAAGTCTGTCTTTGGGAGTCTGTTCCTAAAAAGCAACAGCTCAGCAAAGCTTCCCCTTCCCCAATGCTTCCTCTTCTGGAAGCCCTTAAACATCCTAGGAGAGAATTCCACATTTTACAAGCATTAAATCCTGTTTTGATATGTGGATAGTTTTGAGAAGAATATTTGCTGGAGTGATTGCTTCAGCCTTTTCCTTTCATAGCTCCTGCAAATCCACAAAGCTCTATGTAAAGGGGATAGGAAGGCGTCTGGAAACTTAAAAGCACATGGGAGTTCAGCGTGTTAATTCTGCTTCCTTGATGGGACTTTCTGAGCCCTTCTTCCTCTCTCCTTGCTCTCTTCCAGGCAGTCTGACAGCAGGGAACATGACAGAGGGAAACTGAAGCAAACAGAATATATTCACTGAAGGAAACAAGCACTGCCCACAGGTTTGGGGTTCCTTCCCTTTTGTTGGAGGGTGGGGGGGGGAGGTGGAGAAGCTATGCAGGAAGGGAGAAGGAGGGAGGCTTTTTCTCTCTAATAATTCTATACAGTGCTTTGGGGTCTTATAGAATGGAAGGTACCATATATAAAGGCTTGATATTACTGTAAAAACACTAACATCACATCCAAAATAAATACTTTTAGATTTATAACATTTCTGAACTCTCAACTCTTGGATCAGAATTGGAGACCTTCAGATGAGTTGCCCACTACTACTGTTACCAAAAATCCTGAGAGAAAAGACCGTTACTGATTGCATATAAAATAGCAAAACTTGAAAGCTTTATAGCAGCCAGCTCTCTTATCACAGTCCTCCAGGGACAAAACACCTGTTTATGCTGGCAACAAATGAAAAAACACATTTCTCTTGTTTAGTAGGTCCATGTATTATTACAGTAGAGATGTGCACACAATTTTTCTCAAAATTCTCAAATTTAACTGAGCAGAGACTAGTTTTCCCATCCTTGAGAAAACTGTGCAATTTCAAACTATTGAACTTGACATATTCCAACAGAAATGTATGGTTTCAGTAGAAAAAATCCAGAGGAAAATAAGTTGTATAGATGAAAAAGAATGTGACTGGCTCTTATCTTTAACCTAAACTTTGTTAGATATGGACAATACAGTGATATATCTGCACTGATACACAGAATAAAGTGGAAGTGAAAATCGTTAGGGAGAATGCAAGCAGTCTTTCACAACTTGCTAATAGTTAGCTGAAATGAAGGTGGGGAAGAGACGAATTGGAATTTTCAGTGAGTGCACACAGCAAATTCCAGAAGTATTCAAATTCATGATCCTGGACTAGAAACAGGAAACACAAGATGAAGCGAACTCTGGTTAAATGCCTCAGTTCCTATGAAAAAAAAATGATAAAAATCTTTTTTAAAATCATCTGATCTGAGACCAGAGGTCACACACAAAGGTGGAATCTTCTGGCAATGGCCAGCTAGGAAATATTCTGCCTAAAAATCTGTTTTCTAACACAGCATAGCCCAATCTTGCAGCTGTATAAGTGACTGAGCCTTTTCTAATAAAAGTATTGGGGTCATATGCCACGTTCTGCTGCACAACACCTACTACCACCACAATAAGCCACCCAGCCTGCAGCCCACACCAGACATGGGCTCAGTGTACACAACAAAGACGACAACAGGTCAAATGAATCATCCTGCTAGGCTGTGTGTGCCCCACAGAATAGAGACTGGTCAACTCTGCTACAGACAGACAAGAAGTATGCTTTGCAATGCTCCCTGATGTCCTCAGGAACCATGCATCTAATAACAGCTCTTAACGTCATAAGTCAGTAGTTTGGAAGATGCCCACACACTTCGTTAGGGGAAAGTTTCAAGTAAAACTTCCTCTATTTTTGCAACACCTCTGTGTAGCATTAACATGTACTGCTCCCATCCTAATCTGAATGGTGTCAACGCTTATGGCATTACTGGTAATTCAAGCAACAAGAAAACACATTCCTTGGCCAGTGCTTTCTTTCCTCATTTAGTCCTCTCATGAGCCAGGCATTACCAGATCCCAGTGTTCTTTGAACGAGACACCCTGATCAAAAGTGGAAGAGGTTTGCAACACAGACTGTAGAATATTCCAATGTCTAGTGAAAGGATGACTCAAGAGAAGCATATCACCATCCAGTTATCTTCAATAACTTTTCCAGATAATGGCAATAAGCAAAAGTGATTGGAAGGCTGCTGAGATTTGCTTCAGTGATAACCCATTGCACATAAAAACTAAAGGCTAAAACTGAAGATAGCAACAGAAAAGTTAACTATGAGAATTGCAAAGTCGACCTCTCAAAAACTAGGAAATACTGTTCACAGTGCAACACCATTTCATACTGTATGGACAGTGCACATGTATTCCAGGAACAAGTGGATACTGTAAACAATTTGAATATTTTTAAACTACCACAGCCTGGGAATGACATGTCTGAGGTTTGGTTACGTACTCAAACTAAAAAATGAAATGGCTTATGACCTGGGAGACTGATGAAATAAAAATATCACTGCTGTGCCCTGTTTAAGGCTTGAGCAAGCTTTGTAACAGTGGATGCACTGGAGGTTGATCTGCAAAAATCTGGAAGACTCTAATGAACATTTGCAAATTGATGTTTATAGGTTGATTAAATATGGGTTAAAATTTATTATATGTGCATTGGAACAGAAGAAGGAATATTCCTGACATAGAAGCCACATATCCATTCAAAGACTCACAATTAGTGCATTTCAGGTTACTGCTTCAAAAGGTAAGGATGATAATTATCCAAAGAAACAAAACCTTTACAAAACTGAACACAGACAAAAATATTTTTTCTGGAGCCGTCCTCTCCACAACATTTGGGATGAATTTTCCAAGAGAAAAAAAAACACCAAGAAAGTTGAGGTACAGAAGAAACAGTTTTGGACGTAAGTCATTTGGATTCCTACTATTCAGAGCTTTATATTATGAAGAGCTAAAAAAAAATAATTAAAAAAATCACAGAGGCACTTGAGATGAAGAAAATCCCTTTTATCATCCTTTTTTCACTTCCTTTAGAGGTTCCACCAAAAAAAGTTTATCCAAATTTTCTCTAAAAACTTATTCTTTTTTGACATTTCAACAATAAAACTAATCTTCTAATGAAGACTGACATTTTTTAGTGGCTTCTCATTCCCATCTTCACGAGGACAACAGGAGCAGCAAAATGACTCTATATAATGAGAAAGTTTATTTTCACGGTATACATATGTAAACTGAGAGAGTGCTATAAAAACTGTTTTGTCAGGAAAATTCAATAACTGTAATGGAAAAACTCCCTCTTAAGTTTTCTCGACCACTTCTTCAAGATTTAAATAGAGTAAATAAGGGCTGAAAATCCATGAGATTACAATCTATTTATAGCAGAGCTCAGTAATCTTCAAGCACTTCTCATTAAGATGACAGTTACATCACCTGTGATTAACACTTTTGCAATTAATTCTAGTTCCATTTTGTTGAATAAAAATGCAACATCTATATTACTTCAGATTTATATGACATCTTTCATCGCAAAGTGATTCTAACATGCTTTAAAAATATATATCCATCATCTATCGTTATCAACTCAACAATGAAACGAGCCACCTGTGGTGGGCACGTGAGCAGCTGAAGCACAACACAATGCATAACTGAAGTGGAGAGAGAATGGAAATTTTGGCTGGCATTAAAGCATGACCTCAATTTCACAGAATAGGTCAAGGATTTTTCAAATCCCTAGAGAGCCAAAGTCTCAGCCTGAAAGTCTGAGCACAGAGAAAACAAAACAGTTGTATCACAATTGTGAAGGTAAACCACAAAGATGACTCTCACTTGCTGGAATCTGGATTTTGCTCCAAAGACCTTACATCTTGCTTTCTGATGACCTACTGTAACTTGACTCAACAAAACTGAACACATTAAAATAAAATTATAATTTAAAAAAGCCCTGAACTCTATCAAAAAGTAGAGGAATCAGTATAAAAAGTAGGAAAGATAATGATAATATTGACTACATAAATCCTTGATCTACAGGGCTTGCTGCAACAGTGGCACACACCTTCACTTCTCACTGATTTTAGCAGCCCTCAAACTTGAAAACCACTACTTAAAGCCACAAACCAAGTCTATTATCACAGCAGCAGAAAGGGCTTGCATGAAGCATTTCAACAGTCACTCAACTACAAGGACAGCATTCAGTCCTTGCCTTGGGAAGCACCAGCTCTGGGATCACAGATACTGACAAACTCACCCGTTTATTGCTCAAGAAGGTTTTTTTAAAAGCTTTTGTCTCTAATGTAGGCAAATGAGATCTGCAAATATTCACTAGAGTCAGGCATGCTGTGAGTATCTTCTTAATGAGACCATAAGGATGCAAGCAGGAAAAGCTATTTCAGCAGGTCTAAAAGGTAATACCCAACAGTTAGACTTCTTAATTTCACCGAAGTGTGAGCGGCTGAAAAGTAGAGGCTGAAAGCATTTAAAATGGGGAACGAAGCAATACAGTAGCTACCACCATGGAGTTGAAGACAGGACAGCTTCCAAGAGTAGACTGAATCCAGTTAAAAAAACAAAACAAGAATGCCCAAAATAACCACATGGTTTCCAAACCCTTTGCCTTTAAAACAGTTTTCACTATTTAAGATACATACTGAATATTCCCAGCTCTACAGGATTCTACATTTAATGTTTCTCAACACACAAATATTATTTCTTCCAGGAATCGTATTTACTAGTCAGCACAACAAACAACTACATCAGGAAGTTTCTCTGAAGAATTTCTTAAAATTATAGATATGAGATGCAGAATAAAAAATCTGAACCAATTTCTCTGAAGACATCACAGAATTCCTCTCTGAATAATTTGGGCTGAAAGGGATCTCAGGTGGTCTCTAGTCCAGCCTCCTGCACAAAGCAGGGTCAGTGCAGACCAGGCTGATGAGAGCTTTATCCTGTAGGGTCCTGAAAGCCCCCAAGAATGAAGACTGCACAGCCTCTCTCGGCAACCTCCTCCACTGCCTGACTGTCCTGTGTGAAGATGTTTTCCCTTGTGTCCAGTCTGAACTCCTCTGGTTTCCATTGCCTTTTTTTCCTCCCACTATCGACCACCCTAAAGACTCTGTCTTCTCAGTCCCCTCCCCATACAACCAGGCAGGCTGCTGTTAGGACCCTCAAAGCCATCTCCTCTCCAGGCTGAACCAATCCAACTCCCTCAGCCTCTTCTCACAGGGCAGGTGCTCCAACACTCAACTACCATGGTGACTCACTGCTGAACTCCCAGCAGTTTGTCAATGACATTCTCCTACTGGGCGGTCAAAACTGGACACAGCATTTTGGGTATGATCTAACAAGTGCTGAGTAAAGATGATCCCTTGTTCCCATGACTGTGCTCCTGTTGCTACAGCCCAGGAAGCACCTGGCTGTCTCTGCTCCCAGGGCACTGCTGGCTCACGCCCATCTCGCTGCCCACCAAGCTGCTGTTGCAGCCCTCGATGCTCCTAGAAAGTCTTCACTCTTGCTGATGTTTGTCATTCCTGACACCATCCCTGTATACCCAGGCAATGTCTCTTATGTTCCTCCTTTGTAATTCACAAAATTATGTTTAATTGGAGTTGATCAGAATTATTTCATACTTCCAAAAATAGTTAAAATAACCTTTTTGGTAGAATTCCGAATTTAATTAAATTCTCTTAACAATGAATGTTAACATTTTTGTCAAAAACTCCCCAAAATACCATTTACATTTTGATCAAAAACAAAGGGAAGAACAAAAAATAATCCTTCATTTGCAAAATAATCAAATCAACTACTAACTTTGCGGTGTCATTCATAACGCACTTATACTGCAGATTGTTTTCCATTCAAGGATCTTGGGCATTTTCCAACCAACACATCACACATTTTGGAGCAGGAGTACACAGAGAGCAGATGGGACCATGGCTCTGGTGCAAGGTCACACAGCATGGCTGTGGCCATGCCAGGCACAGGGCAAGGTGATGGTCTGCCAAGTCCCCATTCTGTGACGTAGAGATAGTATCACCTTTTCTCCAGGGATTATGGCAGGACATGGTTACAGAATTTTCTGCTGAAAGCAGTATTTTATTCAGCTTAAGAACCTCAGATTCCCATCAATATCCATTCATAAAGAGAGGAAGAATGGCATCTCTGTGTCTGTACAACCAAGATCCCATTTATACTAAAATGTATCTGATTACTATCACGTCAAAATGTGCACAGTTATCACAGATTAAAAGAACAGGTGTTTTCTTGGTGACTTAATAAAAAAAGGGAACTAGGTAAGGATTTGGTGCATTATTTTTAACAAAACCCAGAATTATTTCTGGGAAATATTAAAATATAAACTGAGAATTATACACTACATAACAAAAAGTTTGAAAGGCTATAAAAGTGATGCAGTAAGCAAACCTTGATGTAATATGGAGGGAGGGGGAAGCAGGCAACTATACTCTTTTCCTTGCAAGACTCATGGTGCATCCTTCCTGATGGACTATTTTAACATGGAAACAACTGCCTAGGAAGGCTGCACCACTAGGGGCGTATTTTCAAACTTGGGAGGGAGGAAACAATCTTGCAGACAAATATTAGCTGCCTTTTCAGTTCTGCAGAACTACTGTAAGCTTTCACATAACTATGTCAATTAGCAAACAGCAGTGTGGTAGAATATCTTCATGAAACAGCACTTGCAATTCACGGTCAAGTACGTGAAACCTGCCCTGACACCAAAAGCATTAGCAGATCCTTAGAAAACATTTGTAACAGAGTTTATTTTCTAAGGTAATTAACTTTACTAGGCTGCAAACAGAAATCCAACATGCCGGATCAGTAATATGGCTTGCTTTTTAAGTGAATGTCAACAGAACAGCAGTTTCTGTTTACTCCTTTAACCTATGGATAAATAATTACAAAAAAATTCTCTCTTGTAAACCTCCAAATGGGAGGCGCCTGTGACAATTCATTTCAAAAGGTTCTCCAGCACTCATGCTGTTGGACTCTATTTTGTTGACTTCAAATCACCACAGTCAAAACTGAAACAAGTTCCTGAAAATTTTCGTACTAGTATTTTAAAATACCTGCCTTGATCTTGGCACAATTAGGAACTATATAAAGAGAAGAGAAGAAAGCTTTATTTTCTGAATTATAACTAACTGCAACAAAAGAAAAAAACAACAAATAAAGGTTCTTAAAACCCAGTACTTTAACAGTTTCAGACTTATGTAAAATAAAATCTCCTATTAGTACTAATACACAGACAAAATGAAGTGAAACTAGATGTTGCTTTGGATCAAGTAATCACCCCTCCTTTTTTTGAAATGAAACAAAACAAAACACGGTCACTTTTAGCGTAAGCCAGTGTTGCCTGTAAATTTTCTTTCAAAGACCACATTTCCCTATAAGGTTACCAGTGACAAGGGAACACTCAGTCAACAGCTTTCAGAACATTACAGCAAATAAAACTGTTTTAAATACATTAGTTAGTTAAACCTGGGACCTGCCCAGTAAACAGCTTATTGACTGTGTAACAATGGAATAGAGTCCGCACCAAGTCCATCGCATTGTGGAGCTATGTTGTTACGAGGAACCTTTCACCACTTGTTGCTTCACCTTCTGCTTGAGCTACTGAGGCGGCATGTGAAACAAAATGCATAAGGAGGTTAACTAGGACGAGACAAAGGGCTGCAAAGCTCAATCAAGGCAGGCATGGATCACTGTCTTCTCAATAACATCTCTGTTCCCCCCTGCCCGCTGCCCATCACTGCCATCGCTGCACACATGCACGCGCTCCAGCTTCGAGCCATAAATCTTACAAAGTCACTCAACTGACAGCCTAATAACATGAAAGAGGTATCTGCAAACAAGATGGTTTCAAACCACTGCTGGTGACCCTGAACAAATCAGGGCCCAGTTTCTTTTGCAGCCTGCGTTTCTCCCCTTCAATCACTTAACCGGGCAGATTGATGTGACACCGCAGAAATAAACTAAGCTCCAACTTGTACACTCTCTCTCTCCCCAGCTCTCCTGCTTTCTGGTGTTCACTAATGATTAGATCTGTCTGTTCGTATACGGCAGAAGTCCACTGCTCAGAGTCATTTGGGTGTCAGAAATGCAGCTTCCCAACAAAATAAAAAAACCCAACCAACTCCAACCACAAAAAACATGTCTCACTGTCTTATGTGTTTTCATGCTATCTTTTGTGCTTTCATTTATTAAAGATTTTCTTCCTTAAAAAAAAATAATAAAAAGGAAACATGAAAAACAATACAATCCATCTCTTTGTGAATGTAATGGTCTAAAACCTTGTGAAAACATGATTGCAAATTGCTTCCTTTGGGAACATAACCAGAATACTGTAGTATTTTGCACCAAGTCAGAGATAGGAGCACTTGTTTTAATCCCTCTGAAGCACCTCTATCTTAACTTCTCTTTAATGCCTCAGCAGTACTTGAACCCCTCCTATCATTTAACAGGGCTACAACCACATAAGTAAGAAGTGATTTTAGCATGTCTTCTCTCCACACCCCCCGCCAGTGGCCCTAAGTAACAAAGACATCACATGATTTAACAATGATTACACTTTTTCACGGCAGAGAATAACTATCAATCCAGACATCCTAAATCCCAGGCTAGTAATGTCTTTGAAGCAGGTGAAAGGAAAATTAAATGGCTGGCATGACAAACAGCAGATAGAGCCACCGAAAGAGCCAACTGATGAGCCTCTGCTGGCTACCCTGTTTATGCATATTTCTTCAGGATGCTATATAAAAATATGGGAAGAGCAAGTACAAATATACATATTTATTCATTAAAAATATTTTGGTACCCATGACATTTATATATTGGTATTGTTACTTTTGTTTCCATTGTCCCACTCATTTTTTTTAAATGGAAGCTTACTAGACAAATTATGTGAAGACTGAGACCTTTATAAGCAGTGCTCATGAGAGAAAAACCAAACAAAGAACAGCTGGGAATTTTAAGTATTATACAGATAGACTTTAGCCAGTTTCTCTCTTGCTTACATCAAACCTTCTCAGTCTCATTCACTTGTGCAATGTTATGGCATTTGGATAGCAGACTAATCTCGGCTTTAACACCACATCTAGCATCAACCCATCTGGCCCTCTCTCTAAGACAACCTGACGGACATAGTTTTGAAGACTGGGCATTGGAAAATCACAGAAAAAAAAGCATTCCTACAGATTGCTGTCACTGTGTTCTTCACAACTGTCTTGGCAAGGAAAAGGTCCAGCACGGTAAACTTATAAAAAAAAGCAAAGCAAACCATCAAAACTGGTATCAACATCAACATTTGGAAGGTCCCAATTTCCTGAGAAAAAGGAGGAGGACCCAGCAGCTAACACCAAGAAACACAGGAGTTATGCTTTACTGAGGAGTGTAGTAGCATTATCCGGAGATGGCCAAACTATGTGTAAACAGACCAACTGGAGTAGCAGAACTCATCAGTAGCTAATCTCCTTACCAAGAAGCATATTTTTATCTATGCCACCAGCAGAAGCAGGTGTCTAAAACTGATGGCAAGTTTAATGAGGCCCAAACTGTCTCATTTGTATTACTACCTTGTCACCAGCAGTATCTGCGAAAGATTGTAGGATAACAGAAACCACAAACTTCAATAAATGTATGTATAACTACATCTGGAATAATATTTTATAAAAACCTATCAGGAACCTCTAGAAAGGAATTAAGAATGGGAAGAGTCAGCTAGTCTGCTAAGGTCACAGGCAAAATAACAATGATGTCTCCAATGCAGTCAGCTCCAGAAACAGCCTCTTCTATCATTTAATGCTATCCATGTACAGTGAGTTGTGAACTGCAAAACCCATCGTTAACTATCAAAGAGGCTGGCTCTAGAAAAGCCAGTGTATGCATTTACATCTGTACTCCAGGAGCGCATAAGTGAGGAGAGACATAAAACCAGTTCAGAAGTCAAGAAGGCATGCAACTCAGGACGTGATCATGTTGTCAGCTTTCAACTCCCAAATCTAAAGAGGAAAGTCAACACACTTAGAGAGGTTATCGGGATGATATCTCATGTCAATCCTTGTTTTTGGTCTTATATTGGAAAGTCGGATGTTTAGGGGCTGGTATTGCTGAAAGCATAGTGTTGGGAAGTTCTCTCTAGCTAATAGCTCTTCTCCATCAGCAGGTAACTGAGATAGCTCTCATTGCTTCAACAAGGATCATACCAGACTGGAAATGATGATTTAATATTTCCTACTGAAATTTCACAAGAATAATATTGGTTATAAAGCTCATGTAAGATACTGAAATCCCTAAATCTTGTGTCTGAACTGTGTGAAATTTCCATTAAAAGGTTTACTAAATTTAGAGCTGATGTGATTCCTATGCAACCCTTATGCCTGAAGAGATTTGTGCTTTGGTATTCTGATGCAAGTTTGGAATATTTCTACTGATAAATATTTTAGAATCAAGAGTTTCCTCATCTCTCTCTTTCCTTTTGCCTGTTAAAACAGAAATCACAACATACCAAGTTTTTCATTAAAAGTAGTCAAACTTACTCTGCTCCTTAATGTGAATTTGACCCGCTGATTTATACTCTCAGAGATGTTTTTTTTTTTCCCTCTTACTCTTTCAGCTGGGTCACACAACTTGTTTTATACCATTTCTAGCACATGTTACCAGTCTCCCAGCTGGGGGAGACTGTGATATATTTCCCATTTTCCCATATTGTCCTGAGGTTATTTTTGCCCATCTCCCCAGAAAAAATATCCCAATGAAAATAAAGCCCAGGAGAAAGCTATTAAGAGGAGATAAAAAACCCCAACAAACCCAAACCCATTTTAACCAAGGATGTGAACAGAAGAAAGTTTTAGTAGCTTGCTGTACACAGAAAAGCAAAGGAAATAACTAAAGAATGTGTACTGTATATGCAGCCTGCTGAGAATGCTATTTTTCAATGTCCTTAGCCCAGGATGGCCTATTTGCTGCTTTGAACTTATTTAATAACATTAAGCAAGAACACTTAACTATCTAAAAGAAGGATCAGTGGCATAAATCAGACATCATTTCACATATTTCAGGATCAAAGCTGTAAGGCAAAATGATTTGTGAGGACGTTTGAACAGCTCTAATATATCACAGTTCCTTTTGAAGGATACTTAGGCATATTAGTTGCCCAAATGATGATTTCTTTGCATAGTTGTAGCCAAAAAGAAAAGAAAATTGAAACTTTTCATTCATGAATTGGTTTCGTCTATAACTTTGATTTATGTATAGCATCAAACAAAGCAGATGAAGAACACCGTGAATTTGAATTATCAAAATTAAAACCAGGAGAGTGAATTGATTTTTTTTTTCCAAATGATCAAGGCTAATCGAAGTGACCAGCACAGAAAGTGCATAATCAGTAGCCAATACGAGTTAATAGGAGCTATATAACCAATGTTCAAGATTACACTCATATTTCATTCAAACTTTCTAAAACCTGTAGTAATAGAGCGTGGCCTACAGCACTGTCAGACTTGGGGATAAGCACTAGCTGCAGTGTTCAGTTTTAAAGCTTCTTTTTCTTCATACGTACAACTGCTTGCCATGGTGATTTGCCCAAGGTATGTCTCAGCTTAAAATTATCTAATTAGAAAGGCTGGACTAGATGAACTTTTGAGGTCTCTTTCAACCTGGGCTGTTGTGCGATTCTGTGAAAAATGGCAGTCATAAAATCTTCCCCCACACTAACATAACTATGATCAAAATCAGACTTTTCAAGTTCCTAGGTGTGGGAGATGCACCTATAGAAACGGATTTTCAACTTATTCCAATCCCTTCCTCCTCCCACCCCAAATAACACTCAAAAAAAGGTCAATCCCCTCTTTGGGCAGCTAGTCAACAAAACACAAGTCAGACTGATGTGTATTAGTTTCTGGAGCTGACCATTCATTACCAATTTTCCCTGAAAATCCAAGACTATCTGTTGCTTTCTTCATCATCTTTCTGCACTGGTCTGCAGGCTTTAGAAAGAGCTAGCTACAAGGTTCACTGAAATTAGGAAGTCCCATGCTCACAGCTGCTAGGGTACCACACTTAAGGTTTACATTGTCATCAAGGATACCAGGTTGCTGCAAACTCATTTACTCCCTCATCCTGAATCAGTCCACATGGTGAACATCTCCTGTTGAAAGGAACAGAGGTAAAGGCCATAGGAGAGGGCAACAGTACTGGTAAAACCAGGCAGCAGAGCAGTCGCAGAAATCCCTGGCCTCTGGTGCGTAGAGGATGGATTATCACACAGTCTCAAATAAAAGCAACAAGAAGGCGGCGAGAAAACCAATGGGAAATTAATATTTTCAGAAAATGTGTTTAATGTTCACAAAACATAATAGCATTTAATGCTTTATCAAAGTCTCTTTAGCCAGCAAGTTATTTAAATTAGCAAGTCTAGAGTCAAAATTCTAATTCCCTGTGAAAAGGAATGCCATTTCTTTGTTAAAAAGTAATTCCCCATCCTTCTCCCAAGACATGCATACATACACAACCTTACCATAAATAGCATTATTCAATAATTACAGCAATGAGAAAGGTTAAGGAATACCTATTATCCTGTGCTCTCCACCATTAGCATACAAAACCCACTACATTAAATTAAACATCCAAACATATGTGCTAAAGAAAACTAAATATTCTTAGGTCCAACATTCTCAATAAACTAGTATCAAACTCCTGCAGAAAACAAACTTAATTATCAGAGCTTCTGTAATATCATTTTCAGAGTATTCTTACAGTTGCTTGCTGTATTTTTTTATGCTCCTCCTGTAAACCATTGGACAGTTTTGGCACATTTCCAAAACAATTATTAATTAGCTTGAGATTCAATATGCACTTAAATCTAGGGGGAGACCACTATGAATTGTGTGCACCCTGAATCTGGAACTCATAGGCTTGTAATACATTAGACATTCATAAAAATACTTACATATTATTGTGTGCATGCGTACACATACAAACACGAATCTGGACGACAGACCCGACAGAAAATATTATTACAAATACCCAAGAAAAACAAGAGGTCAGTACAAAACCACAGTATTGATTTACGCCCATCCGATAATGGTAGACATACCCAACTGTATTGATTTCCTAACAAGCCTGTTGGGTCAGCCCTAAGAACTGCCTAGTCCATCAGCCTGACTCAAACAGCATTGGGTAGCAGATGGTCAGAGAGGACAAACGTACAGTAATACTCAATATAACATCTACAAGCATGGAGGGATATCTGATGTAGGAACTTCCTCAGTCACAGGTTGCATCTCCATGCTTTATAGTACTTAATGGATTCTTGCAAGAACTTTTAATACTTAAAGTATCGTCTAACAATAGGCACCACAGATGAAGAAAACCTTGCTCACTAATACTTCTAAGTTTTTCTGTAGAAGAAATGGACTTCCAAGGGAAAGGAGGTATATAGGGAAACCTGATTTACGTGTTCAACAAGAACGCATAGTTTTCATATTTGCTTAAATAACATCACTTGAAAAAGCTTCCCTTCCATAAATGCTGTAGGATTTAACTCTGCCCTTTGCTAAGCATCATATCTGAAAAGGGCTTACTGTAATAGAGATCTCAGCTGCATGTTTAATATATGCCTGACATATGGGGAAACTTTCCACAGATTAAATGATACTGAAAATAATGACTAAACACTGAGTCAGAAAAAAGTAACATGAAGATATACACATCCCCTCCACCCCTCCACTCAGCTACCTTAAGTAAGATGATGTGTAAAAGAAAAGATAAATGTCACTATTCTATGGATTAGAAGAATTACAGAAAGGTCAGTTATCTAAAAAGAGAAATACAACTCTTTGCATTTAAGTAAAATAGTGAAAGCTCCATCAGTTTGGTTTTGTTTCTTTTTGAATGGGGCTGGATTGGAGGACAGACTCTGACCCTCTGCTATCTAAAACCGCAGCATATGAGCAGTCTCAGTTGGTGAGAATGTTTGAAAAGCATCTCTGTTTGAGAAATCAATTTAGCACATATGTAATGCTAATTGTTATGAGTCAGGGCTCAGCATAGAAAAAAGTAGCCAAATCAATCCTGAAAGCAGTAAAGTGATATCATGTTCTAAGAATGAAATGGTAGCACTATTGAAAGCAATGGTATTTTTGTATAGCTTCAAAAAGACATTTTTTGACAGATTTTAGGAGGTATACATAGTAACAAAAAGGGAAGCAGAAGAACTTCAGTATCTTAATATAATAACTTCAGTAAATTAATTTGTTAGTGCTAACAATACAAACCTGGAGAGGGAGTTAGGCAAACATACCAGAAAATGTCTGCAGCTTTACAAATACAGACAAAACTTTAAAAATGCCCTCAGCTGAAGAAAAAAAAAAAAAAAAAAAATTTCAAGATCAGTGGGCAGATGCCTGCCTTTCCCAATGCTCAAGTCTGACCAGGCTTTGCTTGCATGGAGCCCTGAGCACCCCTGAGCCACAGACACCCATCAGGAGGTAAGTTCACCTTTGCAGTCAGTGCCCATGCCAAGGCAGATTGGGAGTGTACCTTTCTGAGCCACTAAATGTGGTGGGTGAGAGAAATAAGAGAGTTACTAGATTGCTAAAAACAACAGTGGAATGAGGTGCTGTGATGTACCATCAAGAACGAGTAGACTGCAGAACCAGGAGAGGATGATTTCTGACAGCTGGAGCCACAGAAGATGAATAATGTGAACAGGTAACGGAGGGCTGTTGCAGAAAAAAAAGGGGAATATGAAAAAAATTAACTGGTAATCTGAAAGAGCAAGATGAAAACATGAAGGGAGTGCCAGCATGCACTGAAAAGTGGAGACTAGAACCGATTTACTGAGGAAAAAAGGCTGCAAGGCAAGAAGACAATTAACAGTGTAGACAAGCCATTAATTGCCTGGTGGAGATGGCTAAACAGTGGAAAGAGCTTAGGAAAAAAACTGCCCTCTCTCTCCAACACCCTGACAATTCTCCCTCTCCCCAGGGTGATGAGAGGGCAGCAACTTACAACTATACTCCTGTAGGCAGAGAGGGGTAGAAATCAGTGCAGCTGGATGTGAGGTTCTCAGAGGGACAACAGCGAGGAGTCAGTATGATGGACAGGATGACATTTCTATTTGTTTCACCACACACGTACATAGGCACGAGTCAGTTTGCAAAGTAAAGAACTAAAAGAGAACTACAAGATCTAAGTTGACTGTGCAATCTTAATCCAGTTGTCTTGTGCATATGTATCATGGTAGTCTTTAAATATATCATGCCAGGTTTTTTTATGTAAAAATGTCATTCCCAGGATAGATTATATTTACTTAACAAACAGTCATTTAATATTTTATTTTCAGCATTTATTGTAAAAGCCTGGACTGACTTACTCTATGTTATTCAGACTCCTCTCTGATAAGGCAACTGCTTTTGGCTTTTCTGTACCTGCCCATCAACAGAATTATTATGCTATATCAAATAACGCAGCCTACCAACATACACACTCACAAGAGGACTAAATTAAGGTTGCACAAATTACCTTACTTCGGTCTCTCCCCCCAGTTTCCCAGTGATTTGCTTTCCATTTCACTAGTGTAATCAGCATTGCCTTTTGTGGTTGATACCTGAACATCACTGCAACGCACTGAAGTCATGGCTTCTTTAGTTACTTTAAACTTAGTTTAAGATAAAAGTTGCATTAAGATATGAAACAGAAAGAATTAATAAAAACAGTAATTATAAATGCAAATTATATCCTTCCAGTCTACACATGAATAACATATTAGAACAAGTATCATGACTATTCAATGGCATAATAGACTTTGGAGCACATAACTCTAAAAAAAAGAAAAAGCAGCACTATGTTTGAGAGTTAAATGGTATAAACAGATTAGACTTGCAAAGAATGTGAGGCAGATGGAGAGGAAACTCAAGAAAAAAAACCCTGCACATGCAGAAATCCCCCAGAGCAGGTCGCTGGAAGACCCAGGTCTCCACAGTCCCAGCTCAGTGCCTTCTCCCTGAGAGAGAGCCTCCCCCTAAATTGCAGAATGGAACCAAATTAATGTGCAGGGCTTCTGTGGACAATCAGGAATAGAAATCAAAGTCTCCTTTATTTTAATGTATTAGTGGCACTAAAATTCACTTTCAATTCTAATGTACTGGTATTAAACTTATCATTTTATCATTAAGATCATTGTTTTCCCTACACATTTGCAACAGCATCCATCATGACAGTATTGGAGAGCTTTCAACATCTCCATTTCAGTTAAATGAATTGCATAAATTCTCCTATTTCTACAGAGGGCGAGAGGCACAGAGGATAAGATGTTGCTAGCAGAGCTTCTGTAAAGTTAAAGATGCATGGATCTGTAGAGATAAAGATACATAGACTGCCTGAATGTGATAAATTATCTTCAGTAATACCAAGCAGCAAGTATTAATGTAAAATATTTTAAAAAAAAATCTTTACCAGCAGAGAGGAGTATGTAATTTCAGCTGTTTCTATGGCTTTTAATTGATTTTTAATCTGCTGATGGTAGACTGTAAATAACTGCTCAAAGCACACACAAGTGCAAGTCAATAGGAAGTTTTATTAGTTTGCTTTCAGAGAATTATAGCAATGATCGAAGGATTCCGAAGCACGCGCAGGCCCACAACCTGAATGGTTTCTCTTCTCCTCACAGGCTGTTTGAACACTGCCTCCATAAGGGTCCAATTCAGCCAGGATTTACATTTGACTTCCGCACCACGGAAGCCTAGGATGGCTGCAAAGAAAGTGCTAACTTTTTTTTTTTTAGAATAGGGCCTCAGTTCATTGGCAAGGCAGCCAGTAAAAGCTCTTGTACACAGCACACCTCATCTATAAATCATTTCAAAGAGTTTCAGAAAAGGCTCAGAAACAAATAACCCCTTTTTTTTTCCTTCCTTCTGTAGTGAAAGGGAAGGAAAGAGTTGTGCGTGTAAAAGTTTACTTTTTTCCACTTCTTTTCATCCCTTTAAATGGCCTACTGTTTATATTTTTATACAGGCACAATCTGCAAGTGTTCCCAACACCATGTTCACATGTTTTTCTTCATATCAATTGTCTTGTTGCCCTAAAACTTGTACTATCTGTGAACAATGGAAAATTAGGACCCCTGCAATATTCTTCTCAGCTGGCTCCCATACCTTCTTCCCTTTCCACATCCCCCTGCTTTCATTTTGTCATTTGAAAACAGGTCCACAAATAAATGAAGTTTAAAAATTCAAGACAAGAAATGCCTTATTTTTAGTGAATTCAGGCTACCAAAGTTGGAGAAGAAAAGGACAGAGCACCCTTCCTCATAACCAGCCTGGGTAGCACCTCTGTCTGCTTCTACTCCTCCCCCCAGCAATGAATGCACTCAGTGATAAACACCTTTCAGCAATACACCTATGGAACATCAACACCCTTGATGTTATGGAGAAGTCCTCAGAATAGTTATGCTTAGTCCCTCTATCTCATCTCTTGATGATGACACTACAGCTTGACGCTACATTTTATGTGACTCACCCAGAAGTGGAAAGTAAGAGAACAGCATGCAGCAGAAGTGCAGCAGAATACACTATCAGTTCCACCAACCACCACAGACATTTACAAGGTTGCTTCAGCATCTGGCCTGTAATTTAAACTGACTACTAAAGAAGTATTTGCATACAAAAAAAAACTGAACAAAAAACCACAACAACAAAAAAACAAACACAAAAAACCCTCAACAAACAAATGAAAAAAAAAACAACAAAACAACAGAAAAATAACAACAACAAAAACTAAACTACAACCAAACCAATAGTCAATTTTCTTAACCAACCTAAAAGTTTTTAAGGAGGGTGGGACCATCATCTCCTGCTGATCTGCTCATATGAAAAAAAAAAAAAAAGGGAAGCTTTTAACTTTAATTTAAAAGAATGGGTCAGCACAGGAGAATGAAAGGAAACAAGAAAAAATGGTCATAAAAACTACATACATATCAAACACAAACCCTCTATTTGAGAGGACTTTGGCAGTTGTAAAATACACCCAGCAATGACTCACTTTACTGTCCATCATTTAAATAGTCAACTCTACTTGATTCATGGGCCCTGTGCATTATCAAATTTGTGAATTAACTGTGTATTTGAGTAAAGAAGGCTGAAGTCACACAGTATAACTTGTACCACTCACATCATCAGTGATAAGAGTTTAAGTTCTAATTACACATCTCTTGTGGTGGTGGAAGATGACACAAACATTTTATCACACACTACAAAGGCACAGGGCAAAAAGGAAATCATACCATTGCAGAAAAAAAAACAATAAATGGAAAAACTAGAAGCTATTGAGATTAGAATATTACCCATTTTACCTTCTTTATCAAGATAAATTTGTTACCTAATGACATAGAAAGACAGCATTGTGGTTTCATGCCTAATTTGAGAAGAAAATATTTAACATAAATAATGTTTATGAAGATGCATCTGGCCCAAATTCCATAAGGGTATCATGAGGGTCTTAGCATACTCTTAATGTGAACTGCAAAGAGAAATGCCAGTGATGTCCTCTTGTGCTTAATTTGCCCTGTGGTACTTCTTGAGAGTATCTTTTTATTTGGTCATTGTTAATAGATCTTACACCCAAAATTGAGCCCACAGATTGCTCACGGAAGTATTTACTTTGGCAATTATCTACATGCCACCATCAGTCAAGAAGTGTTATTTCTGACTTGTGAGTGGTTAGCACATATTCAAGAGAAGAACACCACATACAATGCCAACTGAGATATTTCTCAGGAAATGCTGATTATGCCGAAGTCCTCAACACTTTTAGGAATGGTAGCTGTTGCAACGCTCACCAGACAGCTGCCAAAACCCTCCCAGACAGCAAGTTCCTTGACCACACAAGAAAAACAAAACACTTGGGATAAAATAACTTCCTAATGACATTCTGCATTATTTGACTGTCTCAAGTTAATTCCTTGGATAGATTCATACACATAAAGATGTACTGCAGCAAGACAATTATTCTTCTGTTCTGTTTTGACTACAAAATAAATGGTTAAATCCACAAGTCACTGGCTCATAAAACAATTTTTTGAAATAATGAATTCAAATATACTAATAGGATACAGAAGTTCACCATTAATTGTTTAATCCATAGCTGCATAATACTGTACTGAATTATTTTCCCCACTTTTACCCCTGCTAGGAACTGACACAAGTACAGTAATTAAAATAAATTTCAACACAGCCATTTAGAAAACTGCCAACATTTTCAAGAACTTATAATTTTCTTCCTCTCCCCTTTCTTCAAGATAAAATACAGTTTTGACATCTTGGTCAAAAAAACAGTTACAAACTGTTACTTACAATTTAGGGAAAAAATCACTGTTTTAATCATGACCTTTCATGTGTCCTTGATTTGGAGGGAAAAGGTGGGGGAAATTGGCCACTTACAGAAATAATCCTACTGGGCTTTCGTCTCACTGATTGACAGCCTTTTGTAGCTAAAGACATTCACAATTATAAATAAAAACTACCCCTCTCAAAATGGCAGAACTTATCCTTCATCAAGCAAGATGTGCTTGGAGCAAGCACAGCTTTTAGTGGAGATGGTAAAATGACCTTTGGAGTATGTGATAAATATTGTCCATCTCCAGCCACGTTTGACAAAAGGAAACTCCCAATTGTTATTTATGTAAAGCCCAGAGTAGCTAAGTATTGGACATGCCATTGTTACAACAAGGAAACACACATTAAAAAAAGCTAGTGTTAATAGTACAGTAATAGCATATGCCAATAGGCTCTCTTCAATTTAAGATTATATCTGAATATGGGCTATTTGAAGAAAGTACAGCTAGCCTATTTGCTGCAGTGTTCTTAAAGGTATCTTCAAAACGTGACAGATCGCTTCCTGTTTGCTGTTTAAGACTGTACAGAAACAGTGCCTTATTGGCATTTTCTGGAGCTCACAAGGAACCAGTTCGGTGAGCTAAACCAGCAGAAAATGCTTCACTGTGTCCCAAAGTCAGTTTACTGCGAGTTTAATGTTCTGGCTGGACTCGTGGTGGAGCAGAAAAGCCCAGTGCCAGGCAAAGGAGAGCTAAGGGAGCACGTGGCTGTGGCAGAAGAGTGGCAGAGCAGGGCTCTCTCCCTTTCTTCCAGGAGTAGGTGTGGGTAAGTGCATTACCAAATCTCAACCCAGAAGGGGACTTATAGTGGCCTCCAGCTCTGCTACTGAAAGCTTCTGCAGTCTCTCTCTTGTGCTTTGATTTCTCCAAAGGCAAAATGGATATATCAAACAACACTTACCTTTCTAAAGTGCTCTGAGACCATTGAAACAACTAGGTAAAGTGCCAACAAAGCTTATCCTGGAACTGGCTGACCAGCTCCCTATTGTAGATATTTCTAGTGACATCTTGAACATCACGCCACTCTGCAAGAGGCAGAAAGGTGGATAAATGCCTAGGTGGATGCATCATGGAGCACAACTTCTAAACAGCAAAGATGACTTATGACTCAAGACTAGGAGGAGATAGAAGACTATTTCAAACTCCTTTATGCATGCTATTAGACACTTACTTCCAAAAATCAAAACTAAAAACCAGAGCAGTTTGACAGAAAAGGCTGTGTAATGGTTGCACAAGCCCCACTCATTTTGGAGAGGGAAAGACCCATTCTCTTTCCCCCGTGGTGGACTCCTCTAACCACTTCTGCTTCTGCACTGGAACCGCACCCAAGTCATCAGGCAAGACCTTCTCATGTACATGCAACCACACGTATACTGTCACAGCTGCTTCAAACGGGCTTTGTTAATCAATCACTGCATTACTAACATTCCTACAAACACCTATTTTCATTCACCTAGTATAAGGTATGAGTTTTACTGTCTTGAAACAGGCTGAGAAGTTTCACAAGCCTTCTGAGGAAAGGGTTGGGGTTTCCCCTCTCCCTCCCGCCAGCACACCACCTCCCGAAAGCCAGGGAGGCACCAAGCCGAGCAACTTGGAACAGGACCCGCAGCAGCAGATCAGCCCGGGCAGAAACAACACTTGTCTGTCTAGGTAAGATCCATGCCAGCCTTCCCGCTAAAATTAGAAAACGGGTGACAGTACCTTGGCACCTGTCACTTGCTGGAGACAAATCTTTCTGCAGCCAAGGGGCTGCATTTTGATTTCTGCCTGCCAGCTCCAAGTCACGGCACTACCTTGCTATCAGCTGGGCTCCTGGGCAGCAAGACCCCGGCCTGGCATCAGCTGCCTGCTCTGCCCTCCGCCAGGTAGAAAGGCGACCTTCTCCCCAAACAGCAGAAAAGGGGGAAAGCTGAGCAAGGGTCAGCATGGCTGGAAACGGGCAAAACTTTCTGCAGGGGGAACAACCATTTTCCTTCGTTGCAGATTCAAACTCCAGCCTAGCTAGGTCAAAAAGTAAATGTGGCGTGGAAGCAGCCGCGCTCATAACTCACACAGTTATATCAATATCACTTTTTAATCAAAAGATCTCAACCTCTTTCACATAGATCACAAACACTAAGCGTCACAGTGTTCGTGTGACAGAGGAATGAATTACTGTGCCCACTTTTATTAAAAGTATTTAAGTTGATCTATTACCTATGTAAGTTACAGATATATTCTACTGTCACAATCTCAAACACATTGATCCTCACAAATCTTCTCCAAAGTAGGGAAATGCTATTTTCTCCGTTTTGGGTAATTGGAAACTCCGGTGCAGACAGGCTATGGCCAGATGTAAATGATCTAAAAATCCACCTAATCCCTGGGCCTCCACTTTCAACTGGCTAGGCATTTCTAAAGACATGCAGTAAAAAAACACTAGGCTAGAGATTAGGCAGAATTTAGACTTAAATTTGGGTTGAAAATTGCCCTTAATGCACTTGGGTATCTTTCCTGCTGTACCTCCTTGCAGCCAAAGTATGCCACAGAGCTCTCAGCTAGGAGGTGTGGCTGCAGCCCAGCACCATGGGGGACAACCCTACATGGGTTCACCTGTGCAATCAGGGCTTCAGTCAGTCAGTTCTCAAAGCAGCAACCCTTCCTTCATCCATAATTGAAATCGAAAATATACAAATATCCATATTGGAATAAAAATAAAGTTTTCATTATAATAAAATGCCCATCCTGGCAGTTAAAGACCCAATGCAGAGAAGTTACCTCTTCATGGAAAAAAAAAAATAAAATTGCTCTCCCTCAGTTGCTTCATCTTCCTTATAATAACTATTTTGTGATTATTTGAGAGATTCAAACTGCAGAAATAATGCTGAGAAGAAGAAACGTAGAGGCTAATTTTTTTATTTAATTTTTGAAAGTGAAAAAATTCTTGGGTAAAAAATGACACCTCTGCTCTTTCTGAGCTACAGATAGGTTGAAGCACTTAATGTTCAGCTATGTCTGCATGTACATTATAAAGTTACTGTGCTGTTAAAATTATTATTGACAAACCTCTACAAAGAACAGTGTTTTCTGTCAAAAATGAAATGCAGCATGTTTACATAAACAGAAAAAAGATGCTTCTCACCCTACTGTTTTAAGTCCATGCTTTATGTAACTATCTTTAGATTGTTATATTACTATAAAAGGTTGGTAAACAAAATACTGCTTTCAGAAAATTATACAAAACCCATCTTCTTTTTTAAAATATATATTCAGTTCTCATTTACTGTTATATTTGACACAAATGAAAATAAAACAGCATTTTAAGCTCCTGGAAATGACAATATCATGTTATCCAGATAAGTAACACAAAGCTGTTATTGAAATTCTGATAGCATTTGCTTTACTGGTAAAGGAAAATTACCTCCAATGCATAGTTTAAATAATTACTTTTAAACAAAAGCTTCTTTTTTACATTGCTTATTTATCTTCTGATAGCAGCTCAGCAGGCCTACGTATTTTATTAGAATTGCCTTCAGACTGTTAATGGTGGGGTGTGTGTTAGCACAGAAGAACGGATGGCAGTTTGACTCCTGTTCCTAATATTGGGAGTCTGTCCAGACCCTGAAGAGCCAGAACTCTGCTGTGCATTTTAGTATGTTAGCAACACTTGACTTGCTAATGATACCGGAGACAGCATCTCAGAATGATGGGTCAGACAAACTGGAAAGCTTACAATTGTGCTTACAGCAACAACAAAAGTCTGAAATTCCTTTTACTGACGTTTCACTTGATATCAAGCCTCCTGACTGGAAATTGTTTTGTAAGCTCTTGCCCAATATTCCTCCTTTCTCTTTCTCTCACGCTCAATCTTGGATGTTCTCTGTGCCATATCAGAAAATGGTATAACAACTGCAAGCTGCTCTGTGGTGAGTTTATGTGGCAGATAACCAACACAAATCACCCAGATAACTTTCTGGTAGATCTTGTTTCCTCTCAGAGGAAGCCACAGTCAAAGTGTGCTTTGATCCACGAAGCGTAGGCACTGAAACCTGAAGTCCTCCTTCCGGTGAAGCTATGGAGCAAACACACACCTGCACCCGTGGCTGCACCTACAAGCCCTGGGTGCCCATCTCACTAGCCTTGTGGGAACAGGGGGGTCCAGCTTGGTTTGGTCACTCTTTTCTGTGACCATCAAGCCTTTCACGTGAAAAGCGTGCACAGCTACATTCTTGCGTCCTTACACTGACCAAGTTAATTTGCTTGATTAAATCATTCTACATTTATATGTGATTACTTATTCACACAGTTAAATTAATCTGTTTAACATCTTTTTCTTTGAAGTAATTAAAACTCTAGAAATCAAACCCTGTGATTTTTCACCTGAGCAAACACCATAAATGTTACTTATGCTTCAGAACAGAACTTGGTAAATGAGGTGGTCTCTTTCCTTTGTTAAACAAGTACTTAACTGGAAGCAGAAAAGGAGACAAAAAACTTTTTGGAGCTTTGTAAATTATCTCGATATTTGCCAAAGAGAGAAAGCAGGATTTGTTCACTGCATTGATCCTGTATTTCGGCGAAGCTTAGCAGATTCACAGAGCTGTCATTTGCTGTAATTTTAACTAACTTTTAAGTGACGCTTAAGAAAACCATGAAAAATGTTCACTAGCTGATTTTCACAGGTTCTGATGTGCCCACATGCCACGTAAGCTTCAGAAGGAGACTTAGTCACTACCTCTGAAAAACAGGCCAGATGTACACTGCTTCCAGGTAAGCTGGACCAACACCTCCCAGTAGAAAACAACATTACTAAACACATACAGAAAGCAGGAAAGCCAGATAAAACTATCGACTCTTTTTTTCCTAAATAAAGAGCATTTCCTCTTTCAAAAAAAAATTAACAAGCAGTTAACACCCACACATAAGCCTCAAAGCCAAACCTTTTCAGAAACCGTGCCCCTCAGCTGGCCCAGCTATACCAGGGCTGGTTAGATCCCACAGACCACAACTGGAAACAGTTATGGGACTTCCCACTGGAAAGCAGGAATGAAGTATTTGAGCTTTTAACTACTCATTCACTTATTCATACACCTATCACAAAGTGTACTCATGTGGAGGACACATATAAAAAAAAACCAGCTTGCTCCAGGAGGAAGACGGAGGAATCGCTTATCTTCAGGGGCAAATTTTTTTAATAATGGGAATTATTTTGCTTTAAAAAAGTGTTTCTAAAGAAGAAGCAAAATTATGAGCAGAAAAATGACTAGGAGCACTCTAAGCTAAACTAAAGAGGTAAAAAGAATCCAGTCACGCACATATAAATTTGCTCACTTGTGAGAGGACATCAGAAACAAGCCTATAACCCACCAGATTACAATTTCAGATCCCAAGCAGGGTGATCCAACGCATTTTTAGGTTTATGACATTTTCCTATGACTCTAGTGCCACTTTCTCACTCCCAATCTCATCTCAGATGCCTTAGCAATGGTGCTTTTATGAAGACATCATATTTGATCAGTCATTTACTCTGCTGTTTCTCCGAGCCACATGATTTTCGTTGCTCGTAATATTTAGGCAAGAGATCACCACCCATCCTACCTAATGTGATTCCCAAACCCATCAAGATTACCCAATCTGGTCTTGGTTGAATTAAAATTATTTTTTTTTAAAGAGAGAGACAAACCAATAGCTTCTGCTTGTCAGAACGGGACGTGCAAAAAGACATTTCATGCATGTTTGCTGGTGCACTCAGCTTCTTTAGTTAGCATTTCCCATTTGTTCCCATTCTCATGGATATATCAGGGGAGGATGTGAATGATTTTAGCTTGTCATCTAGGTGTAGTCATCCACTGATTCTCAGCTACTTAAGCAACTGCTGGATGTAAAATGAAGGGACAAGAACCTTATCTTAAATTTCTTCAGTGCTGTAACATCATCCTAACTCCTTTTTAGGTTACAGTTCTTGCAGCTGAAATCCAAAGACGTAACAGTAAGCACCCTCATATACAAACACTCCAATAAAATAACACCATACGATTTGGACTTGTTCCTTTGACATAAATATGATCCTCTCTAGACCTGGTGGGTCTACTGATCAATCACAGAGAGATACCCACTCAGAAGCTACTCTTGCAAACAAGCCTCAGTCCTGGAGTTTTACAAAAACTAGCACAAAACAAACCAAAACTAAAGGCATCCATGCAAATAAAATATTCAGATCTCAAAGTTCAGGATGACACAGAAAACAAATGGTGTGCAAGAAAGGGGCTTCCTCCCTCTCACAGCCACACTCAGAAGTGCATGCAAATATTGTGAGCTTGCAGATTACCAATTTAGCAGTTGGTTTCATTTTGAGACCTTTTTGGAGGGGAAGTAATACAGTAACAGCAATTCCTCCCAACCCACTTTTCACCATTGCAACACAGACTCAAACTCTCAGGTTGACCAAAAGCTTATCTGCAACAGAAAGTGGGATTACAACGGGAATTTGCCTGAGAACATTTGTATTATTTACCAAACGAGAAGCAAAATCTGAGGCGGACATACAACTTTAGAAAAACTCATTTTCATTGTTTCACAGAGCTATGGTCTCCAGCCTGCAGTGAGTACCTAAACTACAGACTACAGATTTAACGTGCTTCACCACATCTTCATGGAGGAAGTTTATGCAACTGCACCACTCTCTCCACTCTCTCTCATCAAAATCATATAGAGGAAAAAAATAATTAAAATATATACTTTATTTAGTAAAAGGTTGAGTAATTTGTTTTTAATGACATTAAGACAATCTATCCAGAAAAAATAACAATATCCCTCCTTTTCTCAATCTCTGGCTGCTATTCCTTTTCATCAGTCAGACAAGTTCTGCCACATGGTTCAAATTTTTTATAGATTGATCTTTCTACTGTCACTCAAAAAAATATGTTAAATTAAACTGCAGGGATAAACAAGGGAATATAAGTCTATACATATATTTTTTATTTACACAAACACACTGTATTGCACACTTCTCTTCTCCCCCTTTTCCATGTCACTTGCTACCACTTCAACTGCAAACTCTTCGTAATGGGATCAATGTCTTTCTATTCTTAATTGCACTCACAGTCCAAATTTGATCAGTTTACAGTAACATAATGCCTATACGCTAAGGAACTATAACGAATCACTATTCCTATTGTGTGGAAGGACACATCTAGGAAAATAAAAAGGAGCACATGAAAAAATAATTTATAAATATTTGAGAGTTGAATGAATCCTGATCAAAGGCAGAGGAAACGTAGGCTGAGTCTAAAGAATTATTTGAAGTCTGCCATACTTATACTACCAGTTCCTAGCAGACAACTAAACTGTTATGAAAAAGCACAGAAACTGAGCTTTAATACTAAACATGTGACCTAGCACACACAGGGAGACAGCCTGATTCATTACACTGGTTTGCTCAGAGATGATGTAACTTCACAGCAAAATCCAGATGCCATTATATGGTATTGAAAATTTCAAGAAACCAAGAAAGCTCTCACAGAGTAAAAAAAAACAAACAACAACACAAACATCCAAACCCAGAAGATAAATCCTTTAAAACCAAACAACACATCCCTAATCACCTTCATGCACAGCTTGTTAGAGGTCTATTTGTGACATACACAGTGAAAACACAAGTACTTAAAATTCTCAGAAAAATTTTCCAACTAAAATTTTTTTTTTTTACAATGATGCCGTTTAGTTTGCATTGATGAATTTTCTCATAAGTGCTCAGGACCAAATTATTTCAGATTAGAAAAATTATCTGTTCTTTTATCAGGCATGAACTTCTTTTGACCTCTGTGTTTGAGCCAAACTTGCTCTCTGTGCCTGTAAACTCTCAGTTACAGGAGTCACAGAATGCTCCTGTTACGTGTTGCTAGAAGCCCCCTTTACAAAAGCAGCTCAGTGCCATTACACTGAAGGCTGTGTGGATCAGCAAGGGAGGCACTTGCTGCCCCACAGAGCTTATTATCCCTACGTCAGACAAAGCACGACAGGTGGACCCAGCAGGGAATTTCAAACAGGGCAATATTCATTTTAGTGTTATTTACATCTTCTGGATCTCTGAATATTAATATTTAAATGTATTCTTACAAATTTATAGGAGGGGAAAGAAAATAAAGGATTCTTATTACAGTATGTTATGAAGACAAGGCAGGGAAGAAGAAATACATCAGTCACTCCCTGTTTGGGTAAGCTCTGTCTTTTAAGACAGAGTGACAGGGCCAAGTACTGCAGTTTCACTCAGGCACATCTTGCGTATCAATAGCGTAGCCTCAGTAAGAACCCAGAAAAGACTGCAGGACAATTTATATAATTGACTGGATCAGTAGCTACACCTGTTATTAAAATTACTTGACACAAGCGATTAAACTACCTGCAGTTGTTCATACCCTGCCAATATTTTGCCATTTCAGCTGATTTATCTATGATGCATGACTGCCTCAGGCTGAGCAGTTTGGAAACAGTACAACTTTTTTCAAGAACAAGGTTGAGGAATATTACGCTTAAAATTCTTTGAGCTCATCCTCTGAAAAAAAACTCTGGCACTTCAAGCTTTGAAGGAAGGTTTGAAATCTGGCAGCCTGGCTGTGGCTTTTGTCCCTGAGAAAAGCCTTTTGCACTCAGATGTGCCTCAAACAAGTGCTTAGAGACTGCAGTTTGCAAAGACAGTTCCTAACAATGAGAGCATGGCTTTCCAAAGTTGTTATTGTGCTTTCCATACAGTTTTTATTTGAAAGCAAGTGTTGCATCTTGATTATACTGTATTTCACCTCCACCCCATTTAAAAACCACGTAGAACAGGAAATGAGACTAAAGTAATCAAGTGGGTCTTCAAAGAAGAAAATGCAGTGAAGTTACATTTATAACACAAGGACCTTCAGAAAACATTACTTGAAATTATGCAAACACCAGCTGTCCACAAAACACAGTTGTAACCCTTAAACTGGGCCACTTTATCCAAGTAGCTCCCATGCACTGCTGCTTATTACAGTTTCTCATTATTTATTTCCCAGCCTTTATTGCATTTCTCCTCAAGTTGCCTTCCTGTGGCAGGGAAGCTGTTCTGCCTCATCACGGGTGAGGAACCCGCGATGGGAGCATTTGCCCGTGGTTGCACAGAAAAGTCTTGTGAAGGAAAAGGAAACTCAATCTGACTGTGCAGGTCCTGGGCCAGCCTCGTCTCGCAGAGCTGAGCCAACCCGCTGCCAATTCACATCAGCACTTCCAGAAATGCTTTGCCGGCAAGCAAGAAAAAACACCTCTTACCTGCCAAGTCTCCCAGCTTAAATTCTCAAATCCTTTTTATTTTCTTCTGCTCCCAAGACTGAAGGCAGGGACAGGAAAGAAAAGAAAAAAGATACATTAAAGGAAGAGCCACAACTATCTCATTCAAAACCTTTTTCATATTCACTCTACATTTTATCCTGAACAAAAATTTCAAAGAAATAAGAGGGGTTTCTCCATTTTTCCACAAAACTCAGGTCAGGCCCTTAGCAAAGATCTCCCTGAAATACGAGATTGTGGAACCTGAGAGCGAGACATGAGGCATGTGGAGGACAGGGGGATCTCGTTAGAGGAAAACTAAACTGAGGGAAGCAACGGGTATTAAGGAAAAGATGGGGATTAGGATCCCAGTACAGGAAGGTGCTTATTCACAGAGCTGTAGGAATACATGTAACTTTAATTAATTAGACACCTCTACTCAGATGGACACAAACTCCCACAGGAACCTTCAGGGTTTGCAGAGGTGTAAAAAAAAGGAGAGAGAGAGGGGAAAGTGAGAAACTGAGCCACAGTCAGCTGAAATGGATAGAAAGATTGACAGCTATTTCAGTGGACTTTGGATCACAGCCAAAGCAGCAGAAGAAAAAAGATACAACAGGAACAGGGAGAATAAACAAGAAAGCAGATTAATAACTACAAGAAATTATTAGTACAACTATAGGATAGCTGGGGAGCTCTAACTGGATTAGACTCAGCTCTTCAGGCTGATAAATGCTGGCTTGCTCCATCAAAATCAATGGACTAGTTTTGGATTTACATCAGTGTAACTAAGAACAAAATCACATTAAAGAGCACAGAGTAACTGGGGGAAAAACCAAGCATTATTGAGTGTTCCAACACTGGGAGGCACTCAGATACTATACTGCTGAAGGCCATGTTAGTAGATTGATTAAATGATTGATCCATCAGTAGGAGATTTATCCAATATGGGGAGGAAATAGAGAGCTCTAAGTCAAGATTACTAATGAGCTATTATTCATATTTTCCTGCGCATTGTAAACATACAAAGGAGATGCTTTATAGAACTTGCAGTAATAATAATTACCAATTATTTCCCACTCTTGAGATCAGTGCTAACATAAAGGTGTTTTGTAAAAGTATTTTGAAAAAAGTTTTTAAGCAGGACTTTCATGTTCTTATTTAGATCATGTCGTCATCTTTGAGTCTTACAGACTGATACCAAGCTCTACAAAAACTAAACCCAGAGCTATTTATACTAGGAGACATGCACTATTTTTCTTGGAAGAACAACTGAGACTTTTTCTACACTTCATTGTTAGGCTCATCGTGAGTTTTGTGTATGACAGTATGAAAGTAGCAGTTTCTTTTCAACAGTTTCATGCTCCCACAAATACAGATTAGTTTCTTTCAGACAACTACTTTCACTAATGCACTGCTGTGCCTTATGTCATGTACATGCTGCCTGTGTTCTAAAAAACACAAACCTTAATAAAAATTAAAGCTCTGACTTGAGCTAATCTTTCTTACCTTTTATTTACAAATTTCCATCTATAATCACTGCAATTATCACATTGTACCCATGACATTACCACTGGGATTTCAAATTACTTTAACCTTATTACAGATAAAAAAAAATATTCCATCTAGTCTCCCTTTTATTTCTATGTTTAGCCCACAAAATCCACCCATATCTGATGATAACTGCAACAAAATTAGTCATGCTTTGGGACTGTCACCCACACACACAGGCTTTTTTTCACTTTTTAGTAGCTGGCCTACAGGCACAGAGGAGAGGTGGCTACTACTAGTAACCCACAGAAATCTATTTAATCTCAAATTTTATGATTTATGTTTAAATAAGTGAAATAAGGTTCTACCTGGTTCCTGCTCCCACAGGTAAACCTTGATTAGTAACTACAAGTTCAGTCCCTATATTCTAACTAGTAATCAGATCATTTAAAGAAAAATGCATGTTCAAAATTTATCAAGTAAGCTTATAAAAGATAAAATAATTTTACAAAGGCCTTTTAAGGGAGAATAATGATTTCCCTTCAGTGAAGATTATGTCCTTGGCTGGATTATTTTCCCAGAGGATATATCCAGACTTTCCAAAACGTAAGGCGACTTTAGCCTGAACAAGAGGGAGTATTTCCTAAAATACTGTGAAGCAGAAAGCTACACCTTCCCATATGGATGGTGAATTTGTGTTTCATATATGTGTGTTTATAACAGCGCTGTGTCAAACATAGCATGACACACTCCAACTTACCATTCTTCTCTTAGTTTGTCTATCACTGATGAGTGAAAAGCCATGGGTCCTATTCCAAGGACTAAAGATCAAAAGTGCTAGTTGCAGTAGTAGTAGTCAACCCACTCTTAACTACAGCTTGAAAAAGAAACAACAGTTTTAGAGCATTTTCCTGGGAGTTACATGTTTTTTGATTCCCAACACTTGGCTGCAGCAGGATCAGAGAGGTATGATCCAAAACAATGTGGGAGGAAACTTCAGAAGGTTCCACCTGGATATTTATTTGAGAGTGTCTCCTCAACTTTACTCAGAGATTAAGCTCTCAACTATATTATGACAAATTTATTACAGGTTAGTAAATAGGTCACCAGTGTTTATACCTATGATCAAAAATTAGAGCCTAGTGTCTTGGGTGTAACAGCATTTGTACTTGGGAGATATCATCTGCTGCATAGAGGAAATGGAGCAGAAAACTTGTAAGTTACCATTTCCCTTTCTTCCACCTCCCAAAAATACACAATTAAAGACATTGTGGAAGGTTTACAGTAAGACCCATGCAAAACTTTCACCACAAAATGTAAAAATCCCTCATGCTTCATTACAAATCTAAAAAACAAGATAGTCTATCAGCAAATAACTTTTAGGTGATGATGAAGAGTACTAAAACAGAAACTAAAGAAAAGTTTTGAAATTGAGAAAGAACTATGGTTTTAAGATGAACGTATTTGAAGTACAGTGTTGTCATATGCTGTGACTAAAAGCCAGGGAAAATTAATATTTTCAGAAACTGAAAACCATCTTGATAGGCAAGAACTGTTGCAAACGAGTAAAAAGAAGTGATTTACATACCCTCTTGGACATCCCCAAGTTAATACTTAACAGCAGTATATCTTTATATTCAGGTGCAAGGAAACAACTTGTCCCAACAGTTGAAAAAACTCCATAATTCAAGAAGATTTGAGAAGGTTCTTGAATTTTTTCTAAATTAAGCTAGAATTTAATCTACATTAGAAAATAAGCAGCACAAAACAAGCCACGTATACTAACCCTCCACAAAACCAGGCTTCCTGGCTGTTTTTGTGGTCAACAAAACTTAGCAGTCCCATATCTTCAGTGATTCCCCTCCCAAACAATTTTGGGATTCTCATTTTTCTGCTTTCCAAGTCCTAGACAGTGACCTCTGAAAGGCAGGGGCTATCTTCATGCAGCTTGTCCATGAAGGGCCTGCTGCAGGGAGTGTTCCAGTTCCCACCCGCAGTTTCAGGGTCCTGCTATCCAAGATGCTACAGACAAACACATTAACATCCCTCAAGTTTTCATCTTTTTCTTCAGCATTAACAATGTGCATTTAAGGAAACAAAGTATAAAGTTGGACATTTAGAATCATAGAATCATTTAGGTTGGAAAAGACCCTTAAGGTTTGTCCTGGTTTGAGCCAGGATGAAGCTAATTTTCCCTTCACTGATTTTTTTTTTTGCTGGACTTGCTCTAACACTTAGGGACAACAACCATGTCTCTAAGTGCCACATCTACACATCTTGTAAATACCTCCAAAGATGGTGACTCAACCACTTCCCTGGGCAGCCTGTTCCAATGCTTGACAACCCTTATGGTGAAGAAATTTGGACTAGAACCTACAAAAGACCGGAAGAGCAGCTCAAGAAGAATAAACTGGTCTGTTTACCTCTGTGAGGTAACACTGATACCCCAAGAATGATAATAACAGGGTCGAATTTTAAACTATTTCAAGGCTTATGTATGAAAAAAGAACAGGTTATACCAAGCGCTACATGAGTTCCTACTCTGATGTTATAGGTATGTGGCATTTGAAAGATAACCTGTTTAGCTTCCTCCAATCTAACAAGGACCCATTCACAGAGCCTAACACAGTACAACTGCCCAAATAAGAGAGGAATTAATTCAAATGGCTCAACAGAGTTCAAAAATAACATCCCACTTAAGCAACTTGCACTAGTGGAGCTGATTTTGTAGGCAACCTCAGAAGGCTATTTACACCCTTTTCTACCCTCCTCTACTCTCATTGCAATACCTGTACAAAACATGTCTTAACTCAGATATGGCAGAACCACTAACAGTCTGTTTGCACTCTGGGCAAGCTTGGCTAATGAATTCAAAAGAGCAGAAGCAAGCCACATACAGACAGATTTTTAATATCCTCATATTTTCAAGTAATGATTTAATCTTAATTAATATTTACTTTGTTGAGTATTTTATTGGGGACTTTTTAAAGAACTGGGATCCCTTTGGGAGACACAGCACTATAAAATTTAAGTTGTTATTATCAAATAACGATCACTGGCCATTTAAATTATACAACAGCTATCTGATTATTCTTAACCAAGTTAAAGCTCTAATAAAAAATTATTATATATAACCTAAAGTAACGGTATTTTTCCCCAGTTCAAAGAACCCAAAGTTCTTTGCACTGAGTATGCAACTGTCCTGCAACGCTTGGAACTTGATCCTGCAAGTACTGAAATCAGTTCGGACTTTTGCTGCTCCTTTCAATGGAGAGGTGATAGGACACTAGGCAAAGAGTTAAATATCTTTACAGTTCTACCCTCCTGAAGAAGTAAAATTAAGATTTGTTTCCCAAAATCATTTCGTAGAGTATTCATCCCTCTCTCTAGAATTGATCCTGAAGTGTCCGTAACAACTCATTTTTGCTGTATCACCAGGTTATATATATGCTGTATTTCTCGGCAATCATTTCAATGCAGCGTAGAGATCTTTGAGCTTACACTAAGCCAGTTAACTTGATGTTGGTGGAGGAAACTGGGCACAGTGTGGAACCTGAAGAAAGTGACTGACCCTTCCTCTCTGTAGTCAGAATTCCCAACCTTCTCCTTTTCTATGATATATCCAAAGGGACACAACCTCCAAAATACTTGCCCTTAGTCTTGTGCATTAAATAGTCCATGCAACTATGAGAGATGTTTTAGGATTCAGTAGATTCTGGAAGTGTTGTTATCAGGCATACTTCAAAACCTCAAAATCACATGATCAGCGATAAGGTATAGTAACATTTTACAGACAAACTCTGGTAGCAGATTGTTTACTTGGCTTTTAACTGTTAGAAATCACATCTTCAAGCTTTGAATCCACCGGGGAAAGAACTAATTTAGCTGAAAGTCTAACATATGAAACCATGACTCCAGGACTTAAGGTTAGAGAAAACCTTGCTTTTGCTCTCTCCTAATAAATACTACGAGGCTGGGGTGGTGGGATATGGGTGGAAACATCTTTTCTGGCTGACCTCTGCCAAGTCATTTCCCTTGCTTCAGGTTTCTCACTTGTGGAACAAAGGTAATAGCATTAACCTGGTTACTGATAAATAGCATTGTAGATGGCTCTACGTTATATTTCAGTGATAACAGATGATTTTTTGGACCTTTCAGTATCAATAAAAAATATAAAATCATTCCAGAGTCAATGACCTGTTAGCAAGTGATGACTAACCCAACTTTAATTCAACTGTTCAGGTTAAGAACACAGTCAGCACAGGATCCTTCTGTCAAAGATGGACATACTGCCTCACCAGTTGTAAAGGCCTAACGGGGGCTGAAAAATCTTTCCTGAGAAGTATCTCTCTGTGCTGACTACTCAAAAAGGGTCAGATGAAAATGTTCAAAATCTAGTGACCTCAGAAAAGTGCTTAATGTCATTTAGGATGAACCTTGAGCCATAAACTTCATTTTAATCAGTTCTGGATTCTTCCAAAATTTTCTTTGAAAAAAGTAAAGTATGATCTGAACTTCCTTCCTTTTCTTGCATCATCCCCCAAATATTTTTATTTTAATTGAGAAACTACAGTGGGTTGACTTTTATGTGAAAAATCTACTAAAAAACATTAACTTTGGCAAATAACTTCAACAATTTCCCCCATTAGAAATAAAAATATTTTGTTCCAAAGCTGATATTTCAAAACAAAAGTGTTCAATTTTGACATAAAAATAATTCATTTTCATTTCAAAATAAAATAACTGAAGTGAGAAAAGACTGCATACCTTTAAGAATTGGATGTTAGTTCTCTAAGATGTCTGCTAAGATCACACTAGCTGAAGATCCCTTTCTCCAGCAATGTAAATAACAACAATCACACACCACAGACCTTTCACATATACTTAATGACTTTCATGGCACTCAGCCAACTTCTACCAGCTGAGAATCTGGGACAGAAGCCCCAGCTGAAATCAGGGCTCCCTTCTAGGAACCCCTCTATACACACAAAGCAAGAGACATCCCTCACACTACAGTTTGTAATTTAAAAGGACAGTATAACCAAAATATGAGAAGCAGAGATCATTATTAAAGGGTGTGCAAGTGTCTGTCACAAAGTGACAAAGGAATCTGTGGAAAAGCAAGGCATGGATTTCTTGAATTCTGAGTCCCCAACTAATCCTTTCTTTCTTAAGGCCATTTCTTGCAGTCAGGAGGGAAGTAACAATTTAATAAATTAAAAATAAACAATAGTGTTTAAGTACAGTAGTCACCCATCCGAACTCCACACATATTAGCTAACTTTGATTTTTAAAGTGTTACCTGCTGGTCTTTCCTGCTTTCTGAACCATGCTGTATGAAGCTGCAGAAGGTGCTGGATGATCATACCCTTGTGCACAGGAAGCATTCCCCTGAAATACAGGTCCTTCACCAGCACTGAGGCTGCCTGAGCCACCAGAAAGCGCTGCCTTTTGTTTGACACATATCTCTATAACATGTCAGCAGAGGAGCACGGGGTGCTAAACATCAGTCAAACCACAATCCACCCTGACACACCAGTTAGTCAGAATAAGTTGCAAGGCTCAGTCACAGGTGGTATCTTGAGGTTGGAAAAGGATCTGGGAAGTGTGGGGAGGAAAGGAGAGAAGGGCGGGGGTGGTCTAAGATCCATATTGTTGTTTCACTGGAAGGACACAGTGTGTCATAACGAATTACTGTTAATTTGCACCAGCAGTACAGTTAGATTGAGACCGGCAAGCGACGACAAACAGCACTTGCAAGATCACATAATGAGGGGGCAAGGCTGCTTCACTGGAGCCGCTTCACTCAATTAGTGGACAAGGCTTTTAATGCTGCTATGCACAACCAAAGCAATTTTGATTACTTGGAGCTAAGTCTCCATTTAGAATGAGTCAGAAGCTGAAACGGGTGATTGGTGGGTTTTTTTTTTCTTTTAATGTAATTTATCTACAGAGTATTTGAATAGTAATAAGTTGTCTGAAAGGCAGACACAAGTAGCCTCTATCTGCATCTAAGTAATGTTAAAATAAAATTTAAAAATAAGTTCAAATAGTATCTATTTTAACAAATAAAACCAATAAAAATATGGCAAGCAAGCAATACTGTACCAAAAGCCAGGGCCAAATTTTGCTCTTATTCACTGTGATTTAACGCTATAACTTTGGAAGGGGATTTTGGTAGAACAGCAAGAGTTTCATGACAGTAGTCTAGGCTTGGAGCAGCAGCATGCTTCACTCACGTCCTCTTGTGCTAGGTTTACAATTAGTGATTTGATTAATTCTGTTAGCGAAAGACCAAAACTGCATTGCCTCCTGAGTAGTATACAAAATTTTCTTTGTTCGTTTGTTCAGTGTGGGCTTTGGATGGTTGATGATTAGGAAGTGTGATTTGACCCCAAGAAATTCACAAAACCTGAGCAAAGTCTGTTAATCTTAATTAAATATTTCTGAATTATTTCTGCTAGTTTATGTCCAAACCTTCCACTGTTGAAAGTGGAGCCGTAAAAATAACCGTGGCTTAAGAATACTTCTGCTGGGCAAAAGAAGGTGCTGTGGGCAGTTTAAAAGTAGATCCTGTGAATAAGATGCTATTGCCAAATTCTCCCTGCTATTGTGTCTAGGGATTGAAGTATTCACTGGTATCAGGAAGACCTGAATTTAAACATGGTTTGGAGCAAGGACCTGTGTTTGCACCATATCCTAATATCTGGCCTAACCAGTGGTACATCAGGATCCACTTACCAGTCTTCCCAGTTGAAGCTCTGCATAAGCACGTACATATTCCTTGGCACAGGGAGTGGACTCCAGTTACCTGTTTTCACAGAGATCAGCTGGCTCAAAATCCTACAGAATTATTTTGTTTATCTCTCCCTGAATGTGGATGCATGAGTGTACATACATATATATATATAGAGAGAGAGAGAGAGAGAGACTGAGAGTGGAATGTGAGAAGAGGAAAACATTCAAAATATTTCTTCCATTTAGGAAAAAAGTGGATAAGAACATGGATCTCCTATGTGCCTGTGAGCAGTCCTCATCACTGGGCTGTACATTTACTGAGTCTTGGAAATCCCAAGAAATCAAAATGCTTAGTATCGTATGTGTTGAAATGAATCATTTTGATGTTCAGAATTATATTTCTGTCTTTATTTTGGCTGAAATTACTTATCAGATTTGACCCAAATTGCTGAAGAACTTCAGCTGCTTAGAAAGTGAATTTTTGGATGCATAATTTTTTTTTCTGTGGAATAAAAATCTACCCAAATATGCGACATTTCAGTACTTCATCGGGATTTCTTACCAGTGAGTGGAGGGGATTGAGGGGGTGGGGTGCATTTGAGAGAAAGGGACTCTTTATCAAAGACTCAAGAGAGATTGTTTATCACTCACACTTGTGCCTCTATCTGACCTAGCACAAAGCTGGATTTTTCCACAGGCCTCCAAAGCACCTCGTACTGTCCAGTTACTGTGTACCCAAACTAACAGACCAAACATCTGATGCATTAAGGACACACAGTGGATATGGGCTTTGCCTAAAGGACAGAACCAGGAACATTTGAAACTGCTTCATTTCTCCACTCCAGCACAGCTATGTATGTATAATTTATTTAAGATTTGACTCGACAGGGTAGCTGCATGCAATCAGCATACTGTTTTTGCGAAGGTTCCCCCCCCATTGCCCCTTAGACAGATTTTAACTGTCAGTATATTGGCCTTTCAAATTTTTGTTTTCATAATACCATAAGCTATTTGAACATACATTATTATATACTAATCATTGCTTGTCCGATTTTTTTGAGTCTTACAGGCGACAGCAGCGAACAAGAAACGCAATTTAGTTAGAACTTCAAAGCAATGCTTCGTTATCATCCAAACTGGGCCCTTTTATGCCCCTCTCACTATTTGGTTTTAAAAGTGAAAGGAAACCAGTTGCTTAAATTTGTTCTTTCAAATTTCCACCCACGTCCTCCCACTCTCAAAGGAGAGTCTTTATGATAATATATAGGCTGATCTGGAGATCAGTCACAGATAGAGATATATTTACTGTCCTCAGATAGTCATAGTATTGCTTACTTTCACATGAATTAAAGATTGCCTAAATCCTGCCTCTGAACATTTCCAAACTTTAAAAAGATAGAGATCTATATTTGAATTTCATATCCATCTCATATCTGTATAGTGGGATGAACAAAAATATCCGATTCAATCACACCTGAACTCTATAAAAACCAGGATCTTTCAAGTTTTGATGTCATCCTGGGGACTTGGGTTTATAGCAAACCAGCTCTGAAAAACGAATACAGAATAGCCCCGCTCCTCAATCATCCTTATTCATTTTCAGGACTGCCTTTGTATGGCTTACCTTTGCTTTTGAAGTGGATTAAGCTAGACTCCATATGGCATTTTTAGTGTTGGAGCAAAGTGCTCACAACAGGAACTAGTGCAGAACAATATTGTGCTTCAACGCATAGTCAAGGTTGTCCAATAATGACCTAATACAGGGAAAGCCTGAATAATGTGCTTGGGTATAACAAGATGCTGGGTGCTTAATGAAAAAATTATAGTGGAAAATTTGATGGTTCACATTGTGCAAAAGGTCATATTACTGTAGATATTCAAAATGGTCTCTTTATAAATTAAAATCCACAGATTGGCCACATTCCGTATGTCTAAACTTAAATCCCAGATTTGAAAATCCCTATGCTACAGGTGCAGTGGGGACAGCACCTTAGTCAGGACAAGCAGGATTGACATGACAGACTTCCACTTTTCATATAATAGCTCTCCAACCATTACTAGCGGTCCTGGTTACTCCTTCTCCCTTATTCTCTTATCCGTTCATCCCTTCCCCCTTTATTTTTGACTAAACAGTCCAGCCTGGATACTACATAACTCTTGTCAAAATCCATTTAGTTCCATGAAAAGTTATTAACAAAATTTTAAAGAGCAAACAACAGTTCCTTTGATACTTAACTAAGAAACTACCAAAAAAGCAAAAGTTATTTTAAATTTTCACACAATAGGAAAAAATTACACAGGCAGAACAATTGATCGTGGAGCAGAGAACAAGAAACTGAAAAGGTTTTTTTGTATGAAAATGGTGACTCAAATACACACTCAGGGGGACAGTTATACATATGTTTTTCAACTAAAATTCTAACCTGGCATGATTACTTTTGGCCTTAGTTTTGTCAAAATATTGGAGTCCATATGGCACAAAGCAAATAATTTTACATTTTTATTTTAAACCCCTATGTGTTTTTCTTGTCTATTCCCTTCTCTTCCACCACATACACTGGCAGCCGCTACCAATACGCCAAATGCCAAATCAACCCTGCAAGCTGGCTGGCACAAGCACTCTACAATACTGGCACACGCTTCCTTTTGCAGGGGGATTCTCTCTGAAACCCTGTGGCACATCCAAGCATCCCTGCTTAGCAGCTGAGGACCCTGTCTACCCCAGTCACGTCAGCAACAGGGTGCTTTGACTGTGAATGCGCTGCCCTTTTCATTATATGCAAATGAAATTGAACAATGACACTTTGGTGCATTGATTCCCCCCTCCTGCCCCAAAGAATCAGTCTGGGCTTTATAATATCTTTGTATCCAGCAACGGAGAAGTATTGCTGCTGCAGAAAGAGAGGATGCAAATTGTTGCAATGTGAGTAAGAACAAAAAAAAAACAACAACAACAGAAAAATAGACACATCACTCAGGCGAGCTGAGCAAACTCCTGCACCTACAGTTGGCTCCACAGCACACAGATGTCTAACTGGAGCAAAAGGATGTCACTCCTTTGCCCCTTGTCCATAAAACCTTCAGTGAGCTAGAGGAGAATCACGAACACAGAAAGATTTGATGACCTTGTCAGGATTCGAACTGGTATTTGAATCTCAAATACTAAAACATTCCTTTTGCTGCCCTTCCTGGGTTTTTTGTGGTAGGGTTTTTTTTGTTTTTGTTTTGTTGTTGTTCATTTTGTTTTCCTATGCATGTCACTCTAACCCATGGCACAGTTTTTATACCTTTGAATGTATACATATATGTAAATACTAGTTAGAAATTCATTCAGAGTATAAGATATCAGGCTCATTAAATAAGCAGACAAGTAATACTATTTTTAGACAAAGACTGAGAATAAGCATTGGAAAGTCAAGCACGCTGCAGTGAACCAAAGGTGTGTATACCTTCTAGTTAATTTTCTACACTTGTACATTAAGTTCATGGCCAGGGGTGAATCCCACCTCCCAGCGTGATATGCATCCTCTGCAGCTACAGAAACTGTGCCCGGGATCTTCAAGACAGTCCTGATGACAAGATCAAAATAATACCCCTTTCTCACTCATAGCAGAAAATGGTGACTCCCTCTTCAGTGGCAGCCTACTATGAGGGAGTTTTAGAGCATTTCTGAGAAAGACCCATTTCTTGGGCTGTGTTGTGTTGCATGATACGGGCTAGAGGAGCCTCTGGGGGGACACTGTGCAGCCACAATCGTTCAGAGGTCCTCATGTCAACCCAACATCTCCAAATGGATAACAAGCCCATGCACTGCTCTTCCCTCGAGATGCAGTGAGGAGCCCAGAGATCCAGGTGAGCATACCAGCAGTACCCCATGACACTGAGAACATGGCCTCCAAAGTTTGATACTACCTGGAGCTCTTGAAGTGCTAAAGGCTTCCTGCCAGGGTACGCCAGCTTGCTGCAGCCCAGCTGAGAGATGACCGAGGAACAGGTAAGCAACAACTAATGATTTCATTACTCCCTGCCACAGTGTACTGGTCAGTCGAGACTGCTTGATCACAACAAAGCTAAAAACTTTCCTCTGTAATTGACTCATGGAGCGAGAGGGACACTTTGGTCTCTTGTAGCCACACAATACATCCAAAAGACCAGGCTGTCTGTGTCTTCCCACATTACCAAGTTTCTGTTGGAGCAGCAACTCCACCTAACAAATGTAACTTTAACAACAGTAAAACAACCTAATAGCTTAGCATGCCAGGGGGCTAATGTGGTGGGCCATTTAACGCTGCACTAAATAGCCCTGGTTTGATTCTCATTGCCAAGTACTGAACTGAGAATTGCAACTGCAGGAGCAGTTCCTAATTCATTAGTTAAAGGGGGTCATTGCTCATAGGGTGGGGAAGAGGGAGGGAAAGAGGAAAGTGGGGGGAAATATCAGACAACTTTAAACATTCAAAGTCAACAGAAGGTTGCACTCCTGAGAGATGCAGTATTTAGCTGAAAGCCCGACAAAGCTCTGCAGCTGGGAGGCCTGTGGTGGTTTTACTCAACACTAAAAAAGTTGCCATAAGACACTTGTAACCTGTATAATAGGCTTGGTGGGAACGGGGAAGCTGGGAATGAAAGGAAGGTGCAAACATCTTGCTAATAACACTGTGGTTTCATTTCAACAGGCCCTCAAAACCATACACCATGCAGGCTGCCAGCATGGCAAAGCAGCAGCAAAACAAATAAACTACCTTCCCATCTACAGTTCCTAAAAAACTGAACCCCCAAAAGAGACGTGATGGCAAAGGAGATCACTTAAAAACTTTAATGATACAATGAAACAAGCCCAAATTTACAGGGCACCTCTGCAAAGGGAGAGCTTTATTCCTGAATGTTAGAACCCTAAAACAACTGTTTTCTCTAATTTCTGCCATCACTCAGATTGGCCTTGAATTACCTCCTGATAGGCCTCCCATGTGCTTGCAGATGAGAGAGTGTAATGGGGATCTGTTAATTAACTAGAAGCAAAGTTGCACGGTGGGGATCAAACACTGGATGCGTCCTAAAACTCCCACAGAGAAGATGAAATGCAGCGCAAACTTTAAAGACTTCCCGTCATTAGCCAAGACCTTGGCTGCTCCTGGCCCAGACCCCTCCTGTTTCGCAGAACAATGAGGACAATGATGGCAGAAATGAAATAGTGCAGCAAGGAACAAAGGAATTAGCTATTTACCCACAGAGAGAGAAAGGAAAAGAGGGGTGGGGGGGGGGAGGGGGAAGGGAACTTGCTTTTTTTCTAGGGTTTCTGTCTACTTTTAATTAATTTACAGCTGCCAGGGACCTGCACGTAGAGCATGCCCAGGAGCATTGTGTTAGAGCGTGGTGTTAATACAAGTAACATCTACTGTTTACTCCCAAGCAGGAAGGAGAAGGAGCTGGGGCAGAGGGGCAGTGGGGAGGGAGGAGAGGAGATCTTCCCTCTTCACTGCTGTTTGAAAGAGATGGGCAGAGAGGAGCAAAAGGTTACGTTGATCTCTAACTTCTATGAACCTGCTTCCATGCAGGTTATTATTATTCTTTAAAAGAGCTCCAGGTACCAGGTGGGGTAGATCACTGTAGGCATGACTTGCACTGGGTAGAAAAATTTAAGAAGGACAGCACTAGGACAGGGACACCCAGGTGAGGGGACAGTGATGACCACACCAACAGCTCATCAGAAAATGAAGGGCCAGGTTTAATGGGCTTCCTCCAGTGCCCTCAGATCAAGGGAAGAGACCTCAGGGTGAAGACCCACACCCAAATACATTGCTCTGCAGAGATACCCAGCTGCGTTGCAATGTATTTCCAAAACACTCACTCTGAGCTAGCAAGGCTGGCCTCACAGCAAGGCTATTGGGCCAGGTAGAGAGATGGGCTGCCACAATGGCACTAGTAGCTAGCGTCTTCAGTGGTTCCATAGATAAACACTGCCCCCATTTTTACTGAGCTGAAAATCCAGCTATGGCTAACCTGTGCCTACCCCTCAGACACAAGGGCATGGCACCAGACTGGAGCATTACTGGGAAGGCAATTGGATGCAAGACAGAATACCCTAAAACACCTCAGCTGGCATTGTAATCCTACATTTGAGAGACTGGAGTAAGCACCAAATGATAATTTGCTTCATCTGACCTTTCATCTAAAAAAACCTTTCTCAAATGGCTATTTTCATTAATCCTAAACCCCAGGATGCAAAGCAGCATTGCATTTCCATTGCAAGCCTAGAGGAAAAGGCACAGAGAAGTCACACCATTAGAGGACAGCCCTGCCTGCATTAAGACTCTAGAGTTCCACCTACAAAACCACCAGACCTCAGAAAGCATGGCCATGGGTGCAGCATGAGAAGCTGAAGGGAACAGAGTAATTCTCCTGGTAGGTGCTGTGTGAACATTTGCTTGGACAGAAGAAAGAGTCTCCACTGAAAAATAAGTCTGCAGCTGATGAGATTTATTCTCAGCCTAGACAGTGGCCTTAGGCAGCAATGGTTTCAGCCCATATTTTGCACATCACTGCTTTTGACAAGGAATGGGAACAGGAAAAGTGGCTAAGGAGTCCTAAGGCTGGACGTGAGCCCCAGGTGAAGATGAAGCATTTACAGTATTTTCTGGTTACTGTGAAGAGTGGTGGTGTGAGTGTAAATCTTTTTCAAAGGTAACATTGAACAATACTATTATATGTTTTAAAGCTAAGAGGCATAAACATTTGGTTTCTAGGCTACCTGTTAAGAAGAATCAGTATGTGTTTCGTAGTTCAGCAGAAGAGATAAAACCTTCTAGGCTTGCAGTTAACAAGACCAAAACAACAGTTAAAATGCCCACTGCACATCAGGCATGTTTGGTTCAGTCCAGGGTATGAAGCTTGACTTACCATAAGACAAGGGCAGGAGACAGTGAGGGAATGTCCTTTGACACCATTTCTAGTGTCTCAGCATTACTGTCCTGCATTAGAGAACTCCAGAGCTGGGAAACAGACATAGGGTGAACAGAGGGTTGAGGGAATTTATACCCTTTTTGGATGCATTATAAAGCCAGTTACACTTTCAAAAGGGAAAGTGATGTATTTTTTTCCAGAAATATCTAATTCCAGTGCATGATGGTGAAGTTTTCACGTAACAGGCACCATTCTTCAGTGTTGCCTATGTATCACTAACTGAATTCACCTAAGATAACTAGGAGTACATCTCTTTGCTCCTTTACTTTTCTCTCTTCCAGCAGCTCCTGCTTCTTCCCCTGAGGACTCCTTCTCACTATTTGGAAAGCACTGCTGCCATGACTTCTGTGTGATTACACTGTCCTCTACCAATGAGGTCCAAATACCCACCTGGCACTCCAGGGTTGACTATATCATTTGTGTCTTGGGCCTACTGTGGCCCACATCACTGCAGCACCCAAGTGCTGCATCACCACCTAGCACACCCCCCTCACTGCTCTCCTTTTTTGGAAGTTAGACACACGCATGATCCATCCTGTCTTCGGTCAGCCACGAAAGCTTGTGGCAAAACTGGGAATCAAGCCTCAGCCTCAGTCTCAGTTTACTACCACAGGAGTGTCCGTATTTCTCTTCACAAACATGGTTCCCATGCCTGCATTTTAGCGACTGGTGTTACCCTTGTTTAAAGGCTGGATGTGGCACTTAGCGCCATGGTCTAGATGGTGTGGTGGTGTTGGTCATAGGCTGGACTTGATGATCTTAAAGGTCTTTTCCAGCCTTGGTGATTCTGTGATTCTGTGAAAGCTGCTGGACTTGTCCATGCAAAGGACTGTGGCATTTGTGCGCATACAGGCAGCATTTTCTCCATTCTCACTGCACTGCTGAATCTCTGGTGATGCTCAGAGAGACCACAATGACTGAGCAACCATAGGGACTGAATGCATTGGTGCAGCAGCAAGGTCACTTTGGGTCAGAGCTGAAGCACATTAAGAAGGCAGTCGGTGGTAAGCCTGCTTACAACCATTGTCTTTTTGGTGAAAACAGACGTAATTGATTTCAAGGACAAGCACCACACCCCCCACAGTCTGACTTAGAACCAGATCTCCAAATCTCGCTTATTTTGTGTATCCAGAGAAAATTGCTTTAGAATGGTGCAAATACAGGAGATTGATCCTTAGAAAAAGGTCTGAGGTGCAGAGCAGCAGAGTCCAGGATTCAGTTTTTTCACTTTCATGCACCTCTGACAGCAAAATGATTGTTGGAATACGTGTTTTTTAAAAATCTGTTTTATTAATTCGTTTGGCTTCTCTCACTGAGAGGAAATCATCCCATCACAAAATCTGCCAAAAGGTTCAGTTATTATTAGCCTCTAAGATGCCAGTTAATTGCTTTCTTTTTTTCACCCAAACCAGCTGAGATCCTGAGGTTCACAAAAAGGAATACCACACATGCTCAGAAATTTGCCTGTCCTGAAGATTTTTAATTACACATCTGACATTAGTGTTCCCCAGTGTAAAATCTGTGTCATTTGTTAGACTTGAATCTTACAAAGAGTTCAGCAAGACTGCAACTCTGCACAAGTCAATAGTCTTGCTGAAGTTAGAGGGAATATTCAGATGCATAAACTAACATGAACTTGCTAAGCCTTTGCAAAATCAGAGCCACAGGCAGTACCACACTGAACACTGTAGACCCTATCACAACTGCCTGAAGTCAAATTCATTCTAAAAGAAATATGTTTAACAGACATTTTATGGGAAAATCATTGGGTCTCTCTTCTCTACAAGGCTAACAAAAGAGATATCCAAAGACTCTAGTACTGCACAATCCTACTAGTTTTATATATCTCTTCCTGGAAATCCGTTCAAGCCTAGAAGTGCTGCAAAAAAGTGGAGTGACTTGACTTCTTCTACACCCCAGTAACTCTCTGCTGCCATCACGATTCCTCGAGACAACAGCACATTTTGAAACAGGCACTCTCTACTCCAGTTTAAGGAAGCAGGAGGAGGGAGAACAATGCTCAAGACTGGGTCAAGGGCTGAAGTTCAGCAAGTTGAGTGTGCTCAGAGAATGGGTCAAACAAGCATCAGAACAGCTTCAACTGAGAGGCACAGTTCTAGTTGACAGCTACTTTTTTTCCTCCAAGCAGGACAAGTGTAAATGGATTCATCTTGATATATTAATGTTAGTCTGATAGTTTGCCTCTTCCAAAAACTTGTTGATAAAGAGTTTAAATTAGCTACACAAGCATGCAGCATCTAGTAACAGTAATACAAGACAGAAGAGAAAATTGGTAAAAACAACTGTTCCAGGGAAAAGCCCTGCACTCCTATTCTAGGGGCATGCTCTTCATCCCAATGACATCCTCCAAGAAGGTGAGGACTCTGCCTTGTTCCTCAGCATACAGACCTGCACAACCAGGCTATGTATTTGCTCAAGCAATATACAGAGAAATAAGTGGTATGCAAAGGAGTAATTGGAAGCAATCACACTTTATAAAATCAACAGTATAGAGACCTCTTCCTGTCAAATCACTAAATTGAACGTCTTACCAATGCTGCTCTTGGTTTCCAAATTATTTCTTACTCCAGCTACAGCAGTTCACCCAAACCCAAGGAGCATGTTTTGCTGGTTGATTCAGAAGACAGCCCCTCCTTCCACTTCATATTGTGAGCCAAAGCAATGCTATAAAGGTACCAAATCAGGACAGCGTGCTGCATTTTCCCAAAGCACGGTAAGAGATAGGCTTGAACTTTTATCTAAGTTTTTATATAACTCATATCAACCTCTTATGTTTCAATGAGCTGGACGACAAACTGTCCCTCAAAACAAAATAAAGGAAATTTCACTAGACTTGAGTAAACGTTGCCAAGTGAGAAAGGTCCAGATTTCAGGCTTACATGCAATTTCGCCCTCCTGTCTCTCCTCCAGAAAGCTTCTTTCAAATCAGTGTAAATACATATAATTTTTAACAAAAATATTTGTTTCCTGAGCACACTAATTGACAATTCAACTTATAAAGCATTGCCATACATTTGCTTCAGCTATATGTGGGCCTAGAGCTAAACACAGACTTCAGTTTTCAGAGTTGTCAGTGTCCAGCACATTGCCCTCTCAAACATGGGGCTGACTATACACAATAGCATCATGAACCACCTGATATTACACTGTATGTGTATTACATGTATGGGGTACATACAGTACTGCATAACTCTAGTGGCTTGTTCAGGAGCTTAATCTTAGCCTGTGTCTCATCTTATAGGGCTGCTGAAACTAAAAAAAAAAAAAAACCAACCAAAAAACCAACAAACCACCACACACAAAAAACCCACTTACAAGCATGGGGAGAGACTATTAAAGGCAGAGGTCTCTCATATAAGCACAACGTGATCGGATAATATTGTCTGGATTAGCAGCTTTATAACCCAGCCAAGCCCCAGGGCTACAATTATCTGGTTGCATTAAACTGAAATCACCTGCAAAACCTCACAGTGAATGAGTCCTTGGAAGTGTCTAATCTGCTGGTTCACACTTGCAAGTGAAAGCAAATTTCAGCAATAGTGAAGAGATGAACGAACATCACAGTGAGAGATTTTCCAACTAGTGGTTCTAATTTTGCTTCAAAAGGAAGGTCTTTTCACTGCTTTTGGCTCTTGTTTCAAATACTTTCCAAATATAACAACATTATAATAAGCAAAGAATAAGAAGATAAAAGTCACAATAATAGCTACTACCAATTTCCACCTGTATAAAACTTCATTTCATTAGTTTTGATGCAGAAAATTAGTAAGGGCTGTTCCAAGCCTGTAGGAGGAACTTGACTAGATGCACACTGCTATGATTCCCCTTGGCCCTGACTCTGTTAATAGTTTGGAGGTTCTCAAAATACATTGTGATTTTAAAGAGAAACCTTGCAAAATAATTTACTTGTTCATGCTTCCATTATTTTCTCCTAGTCCTGCACTGGGTGCCACAGAAATAGGAACAGGTATTCCACAAGCATGCATCTCTCTCTCTCTCTCTCTCTCTAATACCTGAGGTCTTTGCTCCCCAAAACTTCTACAGCCTTGCAGTCAACCAACCAACCCACCCACCCACTACTGAATAGTCATTTTAAACTCTCTGACCAGGTCTCATTTCTTCTGTTCCTTCTGATAATGGAGATGGACACGACAAGCACATACCACCTGCTGTTGTACATCAAAATTTACAAGGAGTTTTGCTAGAAGAAAACCAAGTTGATATAAGGAATTATACTCAAATTACACAGATCAGGACAAAACCATGGATAAACAGCTCAAGATTGTGTAGTCCTGCATGTTTCCTTAAAGATTGACGCTATTCCACCCTAGAAATAGCAATCACCTGGAGCATGTAAGGAGTCTTATATTTTAGGATAGCATATAGACAGTGGGCTACCTCTCAGCCTTCTGCATACCTATCAGCAAAAGACTTCTCAAAATAATTTTTTTATATAGATGTAAAATCATCAATAAAGTCACATAGATGGACACCTAACACTCAGCAGGTAAGGGAGAGTCGTGTGGTTTTGCTACATATCGCGGAACAAGAAGCTCTGCTAAAAAGCCAATAAAAAGTCAATAATTGCAAAGAAAGTGACATTTGAAGCACTACTCAGGTAATACTGTGTGGGAATTAATAGTACTATTTTTACTGGTGATTTTTGCAAATCTTCAGCTAGCTAAGCTCTAATATGCCAGTGGGAAGAAACTTCTAACTAAATTAGTTTTCATGCAAAGTTTAGAGACAATCTGGAAAACCTTCTTTAAAAACTAACAATGAATTCTCATATAACTTCAACTGAACTAATTGATTTTGGATTTTATCCACATTGGAAGCTATTTTCTGAGGTTGTAATGGGGAGAAATGTTTTATGTGAATATGACTGGTAAATGCTACTACACTTTTATACTAAAAATGAATTTTTGTTGTTGTTGAAAATTAATTTATTGCCTGAAAAGGATTAAAATAATTTCCCTTTAAAGGAGGTTGCACTAGATTGCTGCTCTATCTATACTGCACCATCCAGTTGTGTATTTATGTCATGACTTGCAAAAGCTTTTCAAGGCACTACTAACTGTGCTTTGAACAGATGGGGAAAGGTAATGCATGCCATTTTGTCAGCTCAGACACACGCTGATTCTGACGCAAAAAATGACATAGTAGTATATTGATTTTACATACATTTCCATATGCTTAAATAACTTCAGACTGTACGTTACTGAAGCATATTTTAAGATAACAACACCATTTAAACTTAGTTTTCTTCCATTTATCTTCTTGTTATCAGAATCCATTTTTCATTCCAAATATAGCTGGTTGGGTATGCAGACAAAAAAAAAGAAAAAATCAACCTCCTCATTGGCCAATGACAATTGACAAAATAGGTAATTCTTAAACAGTATCAGACTTCAAGAATACGGCCTGCATAGGCACCTGGATGATTTCCTGGCTACTTCAACCCACTGCACATTTTCCTCACAATCTTTGGTGTGCTGAGACCTTCTTTCTTCAGGTCCACATATTCACAGACTCCATTTCTTACTCCCCAAACAGGCATTCCTATTTCTTAGCGCTAGGCATGTGCTATCTCAGTAAGGCAGGAAAAGGAAATCTGCAATTTATTCTCTTCTGAGAAGTTCAATACCTGCCCACAGAATGGGATGTCTGGAACAAATAATAGGCATCTGCCAGTGCAGGGAAGGGCCATGCTCCCACTGCTGCAACAAGTTCCATCATACCCATTCACATGCCTGCTCCCAACTTTACCAAAAGCAATAGTGCTGTCCTCTGTTTCTACCGGGCACTTAATTTTATTTCTCCCTTTTGCTCTCTCTCTATTTCTGACCTGAACTTTAGGAGGAAAACAACACATCTCATCTAGACTAGAAAGGAACAGTTCAGTTTACGTCAAGCTTAGCTAGCAAGATGCTCAGCTAACCCTGTGGCTCAAATGCAGCCTGAGCTATAGCTCAGCTAGACACAGCTGCAGACCCCTGTTTAAAACAGAATGATGTAGGCAGATGGGCTAACTAGTTCTAGTTAAGTTCACCTTAACCAGTGCTTCCCAGCCACCACCCCAAAGAGAAAGACAGCAAGAGATGCGGGCCAGGAGGTTCACAGTCTAGCAAGGAACTCCATGGGTTAGTCATATCTGCTTAGTTTTATAACTCAAGAAATTTACTAGTGGACACAAGCAATTTAGATTTCAGAGGGTTGTGACTAGGGAGCTGAGCTTTCCATCAAGACACTGTGAAGAATATTTTTAATAAAAGCAAAACAACTTATTTTTTCTCTCAGCTTGGGGACAGCTGAGCCACTTTGGCTGAAAAATTATTTTAAATTTATTTTTTTTAAATGTCTGAGGCAAACACCCAAAATGGAAAATATCAGCCAAAGCTGAAATCATTTGGCAAAGATATAAACAGCTGAAAAGAGAGTTTTGGATGGAAAGCATCAAGCAATCTTCAACACAGACCTAACTTCCCATACCTCCTACTGCCTATTTCCCCACATCCCTGCACAGTCAGGAGAGGTGGGCTCCCTGCCAGCACTTGTGCTCCTACACAGGGCAGGAGCAGTCCCCAGTTTACAGGGGCAGGTTTCACCCCCAAAGCTTCCTGCTATATGATGACACTGAAGCTCATGATCAGGTAAGTCAAAGAGGGATAACTATAGATGTACAGAAATTAGCAGCAACTTAGTATCTGTGATAATAAATAAAATCACATGAAATTAATGAAGGTTTATGCTATCAATATCCATGTTAGGGGGAAGAGCTTGACAATCCAGAAAGCTACTTCCAGGTGTGGGTTCTTAAGTACACGTAAATATATCAGGAGTTTTAAGAATACTTCCTAACAGGACATTTTCAAAGGAACATCCTGTGGAGAGTAAGTCAACATCCACCTGCTAAAGAGAAGTCCCATGCAGGAAGACTTACTCTGGGGTTTGGGGATCTTCCTTTGAACCACCTCAGCTTGGACAATGTTGAAAAGGGGCTGCTGAACTTGACAGACACTGGACACCAGTCAGCACAGCAAAGACCTCAGAGCAAATTACCCATCAACAGCAGCCAAACACTAACCCTAGGGCAAGGATTCTGCCTCCTCAATTCCACCTTTATTTGCAACACATATATACTTATTACAGGTTTTGGGTAAAGAACATGCTTCCTTTTTGCAGGTAATTGTTAACCCTGAGCAAGTGTAGCTTACCATCGCTAGAGGAAAAGGTTTGCTTTGGTAGATTAAAATCATGGGGTGATTTCACTAGAAATGCAAGGAAGCAAAAAGCTAAAAATATTAACAAGTAAATATTTTATTTTTTTTCTCCTTTTAACTCAGTGACATGAAAGCTTAAGACACTTATAAGTACCAAATGAGATTTCACAAGTTTGCATGGTTGAGTTCTGAACAAAAATATTTTGGAGTGCAAGCCAAATACTCCATGTTAAGAAAAAAGGAATTAAAAAGAAAAAAGTTGACCATAACCTGAGGCCTTGGCTCCATCCAAGTGCCTGTTGTTATGAAAGCAAGGTGCTCCACATGATCTAATCATAGCACTAAACCTTGTTACAAGCCCTTTTACAGCTCCAATATCTGGGCTACATGGAAACACGCTGGAGAGCCTCCTCGTACTATGAAATAAATGTCATTCTGACTGGCATCCTCTCTTCCAGCGAGTAATTTCCCTCTGCTGATAAATCGATACAGCAAAAACAAATGAGAGCTCACAATGGGCACATCGAGCATTACATTTTTATTCATTTCAGAGCCCCTGCAGCAGAGTTTTTTAAACACAATAGCAGAAAATGATGCACTTGAGCTGAGAGGGGAAAAAAGGAGAGAGCACGTTAGAGAGGAAGGGAGCAAGAAAGGAAGAGAAAGAAAGAGGAAGAAGGGGAGGGAGAAAAATTACCTCAGCATTTAGAATACATGTCTAGATTTAAAAATCTCTGACGTTCACGCTGCTTTTGTGTTCAGTGAGCATTTAGTGTTTCTCATTTCTAAGTCCTTGTTATTTGCTACAGCAACAATAATTTGCCTTCCCCCCCACCCCCTTTTTAAATTTTTATCCTAACTCTTCCATATTTTGTTTCAAGGAGCTCTTCTTACTCTTCCCATCACAGAAGCTGTGCTCCTACAAACGAGACACCACCAGCACTGCCCCCATCTATAATGCCTCATACCAAAACAGTTAAGTTAAAAGGCATACAGTTGCTATAGCAGAGATGTAATTACAGGAAAACACACTAAGATCTAGACTTCAGGGTTTCAGCTCAAGGAACTGATCCAGCATCCACTAGGGTCAGGAGACATAATTTGTGATCTGTTTCCAACTCAGTCCCAAGATCAATGAGACACAGCCCGGTCACTTTTAGTCATACATGTGAGGCTCTGAGACTTAAAGTTCCAGTCTTTCATAGCTGAAATGAAAAGAGCTAAACTACTTTTTCCTTCAGGGAATTCAGCCAAAGAGGGTACAACCATGGATTTACTGAGGCAGGAGCCCAAGGTGTTAAAAGCTGCTTCACCCACTCAGCTCTAAAGAGAAACTGAAGGGCACATAAAGACACCAATGGTGTCAGTGAGACAGGCTTTGGGTGTTCACCCACTGCTGGTGAAAGGCCAGACCTATAGCTCCAGAGACTGGAGACCTCAGCACATCTACAGAAGACCTAGAAACAGGACAGCCAAGGAGGAGCTTGGGGCAAGATGCCACCCACTGCAGCATAACTCTGACTTGAACGTGACCCATGCCAAGGGCAGGAAATCCAGAGAGCACGCAGTCGTTGTCCCTGAAGAGGGACTACTAGCAAATGCAACCAGGGCTTTAATTGCATCACTATGCATCCACTAGGAACTGGACCAAAGTGACAAAACATTGCACATTTACTGCCATGTGACTGCTGGTTTGTGGCCATTTTCAATAGTGCCATGGTCTAGGTTTGAACCAGCAACCACGAGGTGAGGGGCTGTTGTACCTCATTACTAGTTTCCCTAGTTTGCATTTATTTGGTTCTCAGTGTTAGTTGTGCCTACAATAACCAGCTAGAAATTACACAGAAATGTGCCTTTTTTCTTCCTTTTCACTCTCTCCCCCACTCTCTTCTTTTTTTTAAACCAAAAGGCCGTAACACAACAGCAACCTAATGCAAAGTGAAATCCTTTTACAACCCTGGGAAGGCCAAGATGTGTGCCCAATAAATGTAAGCAGACATGATATCCTTTATAATCACAGCAAGATGAAGATGTGAACTGAATAAATGCTTTAAAAACATCATAGATTCTATTAGATGCAAAAGATTGAAGCATTAGGCACCTTTTAGCTCAACTTTCATTTAATTTACTGCTTGCTGTACTGTAGTCTAAAGGGAGTGAAAAAATCCTCTCTCTAATTTTTTTTTCCTTTTCATGAGCTGACCAAGGAGATGAAATCTGGGTACTTTAATTACCATTCAGAGCCAAAGGCCTGGCCTTTGATATGGAAATCCCACTTCAACTCCAGCTTGCTGCTGCCTTTCCCTGTCCCCTTCTCCTTCCAATCTCCCAACATGAATTTTAAGTAGTCTTGTCAACACCTGACCACGAAAGCTAACAGAAGCCTGTGCTGCTAAGTTGGTGCTGTTGGTCATTTTTTATTTTTTTTTTTTATTATTATTTTTTTAATTTTATTTTTTAGGAGGGAGAGATCAAGGTGGGGGGGACAGCCTGGAAATTGGAGAAACGTCAGTGACTAGGTCTCAGTGCCTTCCCATTCCTTGTCTGCACACGGTGCGGCCCGGCTGCATGCAGCAGCCCACATTAAAGCATAAAAGAAAGAAGAAGCAGGTGGGGGGGGGAAGAACGGATGAAAGCTGTCATGTACAGTTACCCTGTTATTGTCATCTGCCTGCTGCATGACTCCCAGCTTTGCTATAATTATTAATTGCACTTGTCAACTGTCATTAATTCCTCTTTAGCATCCCTGTCTTGGAGTAATTAGACAGAACAGCCTCACTGCACTCATTGTTTTGAGAGGCCCCTGAAAGAGCCCAACGGGCTCTGTGAAGAGACAACCATCATTAATACAATAGAGCACCTCAGCATTAACCCTTTCAAAGGCACAGAAATCTGAAGCCTTTGCTTTCCATTTCACTACTTCCAGTTGCTGGACCCTCATTTCCCTTTCTCCTTATGAGGGCTCCCATCTGATGACACAGGAGCAGCTGGAGTCTTCAGGTGCTTCAGCTGGGGGCTCCCCACCCAAGATGCTGCCAGGAAGCCTAATTTTCCAAGGGTAGAGACTCAGCACTCCCCAGCTGTCAGTCAATACATTATCCTGAGCCCAACTCTAAAGAGGAAGCCACAGAATACTGTTTAAAAAATCATCATCTTCACATTTTACCTCTTTCATCTAAGTTTATGGAGGTTCACCAAAAAGTATCTGTGGCATGTAAGTATTCTTTGATGCTCCCTTTCCCCTCATACCTGAGGAAAGGGATGCAGAGCACTTGCTCTGACTGTGGCTAACAAGTATCTGGTGCAAAACCCCGAAGCCTAGCTTCACTATCACTGTGCCCATGAGACACCCTCCAACACACTCCCCTGAAGATATAATGCACTGCAGCTGTCCCAAAATTGTCAGTTCCCAAACCCAGTAACCTCCACCAGTGTTACACCGGTATAAACGACCATAAGCTGCCTTATGCTTGGTGTTTACCTGGCAGATGCACAGACAACGCATGGCAGGGAGTAGGACTGTTTACTCTCCCAGACTTGGAATGCTAGAAAGTATAAAAGCTCACATATGTGGAATAGGTACAGTAAGAAGGCATAATTCTGAGTCTATGAGCAAGGGACAAAGCAACTGAGTGGATGATACTGTATTTGTACCACCAATCTTGAGAACAAAACTGCACTTTCCATTGGAAACATCAAACTGCTACAGGGTGGGGGGAAGTGTTCACTCTTTTAATTTCATTTTACTCTGGTGCCTGACCATATAATGCTGGTTTTACAAAAAAAAAAAGAAAAAAAAAAAGGAGAGGAATTAGAGCAATCTGTTGTGGCAACTGCAGTTCTACTTTTAGTTTACTCTATGGTTTACCAGAGTCTTTGATTTACTTCTGCACCTAATCCACTTTCTCTTCTCATCCTTTTAATTATAATGCTGAAATTAAAACTTCTTTTATAAAAAAGGGAAACCAACTCGGCCACAGCCAGACTTCATTCTACTGCTGCTTGCTGACACTCCAAGGAGCTCTCTGGCCACCAAGCAGAACTGCCTGGAGACTTGGGAAGACAATAGTGCACACGCTCTCAGTGCCACAGCTGGGAGTGGAGAAAGCACAGATTTTTTTTTTTTTCCTCTGAAATATCAGAAAGACTCATATTCACATTAGGCAAGCAGTTTTGTCAAACGTGGTCACATCAAATAACATCTTCAGCAACAGTATTCCTTAAACAATATATTTTAAATAAAACTACATATTATGGTTTTAAATCAAAACCTAGAATACCAAAAATAAAAGACACTTTCCTCTGTCTGCTAGCTTAAGCGCAACAAGAGCACAGACATCACTGAGGATGAAGCACCTTGGACCCCGGTGTCCCACAGACACAGTTCTCCACCATATTCCCCACCATCCAGCATCACAACTAAAAACAGACGTGAAGTTTTAACAACAGTAAACACCCATGAGCACAGCCCACAAGGTGCAACAGAACCAACAGCACATGGTGGATATCGCAAAAAGAAATAATGTGTGCTCAAAGTGGGAGACACCCTGTTAAAGGGCACTGAAGCACCCATCTGCTGACCTGACAGGGAGTGTGAGGCATGTGAGGCATGCTGCCTTCCCAGAGCTAAGGTCTGTGATGTTGCCGAGATGGTGCCACAATTTGTCAAGACCACTGACTACCGTCCCGTATTACTCTTTCACGTGGCCATGAAAGACATCGTAAGACCAAACGTAGGCAGAATCAAGGAAGACTTTAAGTTAAGAGTTACTGTGCCCAAGTTATCTCTTCTTCAGTATTACAAGTTCAAGGATTGGGGGCAATCAGGAACAGATACATAATGCAGATCAACTTCTGGCTACATGGCTGGTGTCCCCACAAGGGTTTTGGCTTTTATGATAATGGCACCTTTTATAAGGACTATAACCTGCTGGGAAGGGATGGAATCCAACTAAGAGAGGCAGGGGAATCTTTGGCAACAGGCTTTAAACTGAAGGACCTGGGGGGAGGGATCAAAAATGGCAGTGATCACACCACCATCACCACTACAACCAATTGGGGAATAAATCATGCCAACCAGAGTAGTGTAAAATGTGCCTCAGCTGTCTCCTTAAATGAGAACCAAAAGATCAGCCTCCTGAAGTGTATGTATACTAACACATGCAGCCTGGGAAATAAACAGGAGGAACTGGAGCTCTGTGTCCCATCAGATAGTTATGATATCACAGGAATAACTGAAACATGGTGGGACGATTCACACGACTGGAGGATCGTGATCGATGGCTATAGGCTGTTTTGTAAAGACAGGCAGGGGAGAAGAGGTGAAGGAGTCGCACTCTATGTTAAGGAAAACCTTGAATGTGTAGAACAGATAGGCTGGACAGAGTCCAGAGAAGGGCCACAAGGATGATCAGAGGACTGGAGGACCTGCCATATGAGGAGAGGCTGAGAAAACTGGGTTTGTTCAGCCTTGAGAAAAGAAAACTTTGGGGAGACCTTATTACCATGTTCCGGTACTTGAAGGGTAGCTACCAAGAAGATAGAAACTCCTATTTAAAAGGAGTCACATGGAAAAGACAATGGGTAATGGGCACAAGTTGATCCTGGGGAGATTCCGATTGGACACAAGAGGTAAATTATTAACCATGAGGACAGTCAAACATTGGAATAGTCTCTCCAAGGAAGTGGTAAATTCCCCCACATTGGACAGTTTTAAGTCTCAGCTTGACAGGTGCTGGGCCATCTCATATAAATTATAGTATCACCTAGAAAGGTTGGACCGGATGATCCCTGAGGTCCCTTCCAAACTGGCATTCTATGGTTCTATGAACTTTTAGAAAGTATTTTTTCCATGAAATTTGCCTATCTTTTCAATGCTTACTCAACTGAGACTGTGAAAGTCACAAATTAATTAAACAAGGATACTCTAAAATGGGGTTTCAAAGTTATAAAATGTTGATTTTATTCAAAGCTTCACCTTCTTTGGATCTGGCTTAGTAGCATGTGATCTACACAAATAACAGAGAGCTTTGTATAAAGCCATGTGGAATGTATTTATAGTACATATAGAATCAGAAAAATCTTTCATAAGCATATGCATCAGATTTTTGGCACTCTGCATCCTGCATCAGAAATAAGAATGTGGCCATAGATCTGATCTGCAAACACCCCTTTACCTTTCTCCATTGTGGCTACAGTCAACCACTGCAAAAATTAGTGATTTTTTCAAAACAGGGCCCAGTTCAGTTGCATTTTTTAAAGAGGGATTTCAGTGCCCCACAGAACTGGTCCTGTCTTCTGTAACAACTCAGCTGAGAGCCAAAACTTACCTTATTAGTGAGAAGGTCTGCTAAACCACCTTTAAATTGCACACAAGGCCAAACTTATCTGAAGGCCAGATTTACTTCAGCATATGCACATTATTACAAATTCCTGAATGGTGATACTAGTTCCTTAGCTAAATAAAACAAATAACTCTATTTTACTTTGCTTATGCCAGATGTTTATTTCACACTCTTACACGAGTATACTCTTGGGACAAATGTAAACCAATTGTGATTGCTGTCAATGAAGGCACCCTAGGATAAAGTTGGCTGGACTCACTGCTGATTTCTGGTTCTTGGTGTGATCTGCTGAGACATTTCTGGGATTGAGCCAGAAGCTACTGCATTAGCTCCAGTTATCTCAAGAAGTGAAAGACAATAGGTGGTTAACAACCATTTCAGTGTGAATTCACACGCTTTCTGGAATGAACTTCTGTCACCAATATTTTGATGGACGGTGGGGATGTTTTGCCAATTTAAAAGGTGAATATCAGAAAAAATTTTTTTACTGTAAGAGTGACAGAGCACTGGAACAGGCTGCCCAGAGAGGTTGTGGAGTCTCCTTCGCTGGAGGCATTCAAAACCTGCCTGGATGCGTTCCTATGTGATGTGCTCTAGGTGACCCTGCTCTGGCAGGGGGGGTTGGACTAGATGATCTTTCAAGGTTCCTTCCAACCCCTAGGATTCTATGATTCTATGATTCTCTGAACTCAGCAAGCAGCTCTTTATCAAACAGATTCAGCTGCAAATCCATGTATTTCTCTAACCCCTAATGCCTGACCCCCGTACAGCCCATATTCCCAAATAATTCTGAGCCCACCTTTTCTCCTCCCTCCCCTTTACAGATCACACTAGCTAAAAAAAGCAATTAACAAGAGCAAAGTGCATACAACATGAGCACAACCTTAAAAATACACCAATATCAGTACAAATAATAAATTCTCTGTTCCGCAGTCTCTCCAATGAAGAATGTTCAAGTGATGATTAACCAACAAGCTAAGTGTTCAGCTGCAATCTCAGCCCATTTTGAACATTTTTTTGCCCAAGGCAAACTAAAGCAAAAGATTTAAAAAATCTTCCCAAATGGATTAAAAACTCAAATAAATGGCCATCTTTGAGGTCATTCTAGCAATAAGTAATATCTAGATATATACATACATTATATGTAAAGAAAAAAAAACCCCTCAGACAATCCTTCTTCAGAAGATTACTTCCAACATTTTTTACTTCAGAGAGATTGAAACTGATTTTCCTAAGCAAGCAGCTTTAACCTAAATCAAAACTCACCTCTTTGCCAATGAGAAAGAAGCTTTTTCAGAAACTTATACTTCCTAATAGTTATATGGGTCTTAATCCTCTTCAAAACAGTTTTAGATCATTATTCCAGGAGTTATTAGGTTGGAAAACAGCTTCTAGGCAAATTATGCTATTCACAAACCTTTTACACCAGAAATAATGGTTGGATTATTTCTGCTTCAAAAGTAGTCTTGAGGTCTGATTTCTGATTTTCCTTCTATCTGATGTTCCTGAGAAAAGATACAGCTACTTGCTGTTAAATAAAAATAATGACAATTTAAAATATGTAAAATTAATTTTATAAGGATTATAATGGCAGTAATGAGAGCAAGTTTGGATCTTAAGTGAAAGTAAAAATAATGTTCTATCTCCTGACTTCCAGTGCGCTTGTATGTTTCCAAGGGCAACCTGAATCACAGAATCACACAGAATCCTAGGGGTTGGAAGGGACCTCGAAAGATCATCCAGTCCAACCCCCCTGCCAGGCAGGGTCACCTAGAGTACATCACACAGGAACTTGTCCAGGCGGGTTTTGAATGTCTCCAGTGAAGGAGACTCCACAACCTCTCTGGGCAGCCTGTTCCAGTGCTCTGTCACTCTCACAGTAAAAAAGTTTTTTCTGATATTCACCTTGAACCTCCTATGCTCCAATTTGCACCCACTGCCCCATGTCCTATCACTGGACATCACCAAGGCAGAATAGAGGGGGAGGAGAACCTCTCTTGACCTACTAACCACACCCCTTCTAATTCACCCCAGAATGCCATTGGCCTTCTTGGCCACAAGGGCACACTGCTGGCTCATGGTCATCCTCCTGTCCACCAGGACCCCCAGGTCCCTTTCTCCTACACTGCCCTCCAGCAGGTCAGCCCCCAACCTGTACTGGTACATGGGGTTGTTCCCCAGATGCAAGACTCTACACTTGCTCTTGTTGAATTTCATCAAGTTTCTCCCCACCCAACTCTCCAGCCTGTCCAGGTCTCTCTGAATGCCAGCACAGCCTTCTGGTGTGTCAGCCACATACCAGTTTCAAAGGGCTTTCACAGCTCTTCATTCTTTTTTTTTTTTTCCATGTCTTCTAAAGTGTTACTCCTTTTTCACATCCATTTGTATCTCATCGCAATAGAGAAAAATTAAAGTATAACAAAGCCTGCTCCTTGCCCAGCAGTTGAGAGATGGGTGACCATACATCCTCGAGTCTGGAAGCACACCCATTTCCAGGACCTTTGAGAGCACTTGCGGTGCACCAAAACTTATATTTCGCCTTCAGTTGCCAGTGCTCTGCAGAGCAGGCTGACCACAGACCCATTAGGCAGCTGAGATCACAGAACTGGCATCAAGCAATCAAACTACTCCTGTATTGGAAAATACAAAATTATCTATTCCATTTTTAAATTTTTCTACCCCCTGATCACAGGAAGCAGATGGGAAATGGGCAGTTCAGCACCTCCCCCATCTCCGATCATTATTTTGAAAGAGAAGAAGGAAACTATCATAATACTATGTATGAACTTTCAGTAAAAACAGATATTTTAAAACACCATTATCAACAGAAGCCCCAACCTTTTGCTCGTATTATCTTTTTCCCTACGATTGCACATACAACAAACAACAAAAAGACAACACATCAAGGAGGTAGATCAAGTTGGTTTTGCCATCCTACCACCAGTTACTGCCACTGTGCAGGTCTAGATCCATACCACATGCATACAGAGGAGACTGCAGAGTTGGTGCATGCTCCAAGTAGCCTCAGGAACTGGGAGCTCACAGCATCGTAAACACTCCAAGCTCTCCTATCTCGGGTTTTTAGTATTAACAGAGTATACACAGACACCCTGAGTCTGCAGTTCAAAAGCTCTAAGTCCAAAAAGGTCTCCTGAAAAGTTAGCCACTCCTCCATTTCATGGTGGAAGTCATATGTAAAACAAACACACAAATATCATTCACAAGTCCATACAAATTAATCTGTGCTACACTGTGAACTTTGCTTCCTTCGAGCAGATCAGATACTGAAGTTTCAAGAGTGATTTTTTCCCAAATAATGACCTCAGGATTTACCTGTCACTTTTGTATGTAGCTGCATATGCATGTCAAGTACCTGCAATGTTTTTTTGCTCAAACAACATAATTGAATTAAAAACCTTGAAGCCTGTTCACTGTAAAGTAGTTATTAGTAAATTTTCATCCATTAATTCTTACCCTGAATGCCAATTCTATTTTCTGCAGAACAAAGGGGTCATAGTGGGAGGTAAAACTTCAGCATCACAAAAACTGCAGCACAAAGAGCAGCAGCATCTCTGACTAAATGCTTCACTGAGGAAGTGATATCACAGAATTCAGTGGCCAAAGGATTCTGTGGTATCACTTTCTAAAGTATATTAAAAATGTATTAATTTGCCTAGATGGCAACTTCATCATCATCATTGCTCAGGAAAAATCCAAAAACCTACAGGAAAGGCCTTCTGAGGTAATCAAAAGCTAAAGAGACATAACAAAATGTTTCTCATAACAAAAAGAAAAGAAAAAGAATTGTTGCATTTGTTCTCCTTAGTTATATTAGGAATAAAAAAACAAAACTAATGTAATAACGTATCCCAACAGTTCAAATCTTCTAATTTATGTAGAATGGATTATTACTTAGACAATCTGACCCTGGGCAAAAACCTCCTCAGTTGAGAAGATTTACAATCTAATTATGCAGGAAGTTCTGCTGAGACAGTTTGGGTGCAATGGTCTTCTATTACATTAGCTTAGCTAAAATTGCTGCTTCTTTGCTGCCTTGGTGTTCCAAGTACTCATATGAAAACAGAAAATATTTCATTTGCATCCTTTATTTCCCTTTAGTTTTTCTCACCATTACTGCATGCAGAAGCACTCGTTCTCAACTGCAAATAACGGTGAGGGGCTGAGGTTGTTAATGGAAACGATAAGTTGCCTTTCAGGCTTTTGCCTTTGCCCCTGTTTAGTGAACTGACTTTAAAAAGGACCAAAGTGCTTTTCATAATTTTTACAATGATAGTTGCTGGGTTATTGTTACCCTCCCTTATTGCAAATGCCCCTTTAGAAAGCCTCAAGCTGTAATCTCTTCCTGTGCACTTTCTTTTTCATCCTGCTAGCACAGAACTAGTGTACTTTGGTAGGGTGGCTCAGAGATGTTTTGCTGCTGTCTCAGACACCTGAATATTTTTAGCAATCTATTTCATTAGATCAAAAAAAGATCCCTCAACACCTACATAAATAGCAAGAGCTTTACAAGCCCATAGAGGAGAAGATGGGAAACTTGGATCTAATGTAATCCAAAGTATCTTTTTTTCCTCTGCTAGATATATATTACAGCGTATTGATATAGTTGAATATAGAGACATATCCTATATTAACATAGATGGAGAAATGGGCGTCTTTTTTCTTTACAGTGAGTGTTTTGATTTCTAAAGGTCAATGGATCATGTCATGGCCTCCAGTCTTGATAATTACCATGTGTAGTAATGCACATTTTTATCTACAGGTGGCAGACCTTTTAAAATCATCTTCAATCAAATTCATTAAACATTTTTGTTGATACCACCACCCACATTAAAAAGTAAGAATCTGCAGCATAAAGTTCTAATTAATGCTGTTCAATTTAGAGGACAGATTTGTCAACAACATGGCTCAATTCTCAAAGGCTAGTGAGCCCTCTCAGAATGAAAACCTTAAAAATAATAGCAATTAAAAAAGAAAGGGGAAAAAATAATCAGTTGCCCAGTAGATGGTTAGCTTTTATTATTTAAAAAACATTCAGAAACTCGGCAAACTACTTCTTTATTTCCTCTAAATTAGAAGTTTCACTTCCTTGATTATTAAGCACTGGCTGGTAAATTAGTGATTTTTTTCTTTGATAAGCTTACTTAGAAAAGGAAAAAAATACAAGAATGTCACAACTGACTTCTGGCAGTTAGAGAAAAGTAAATCATAAAACTTTTTCATTTATGAATCAATCATTTTAAGATATCATGACTTCTACTGTCATCTTGTATGAGTGTCTAAGGCCTCACTACAAAGCAGAAAAACACTGATTTACACCAGCATATTATCAGTCAATCATATAATCCTGCATTCAAACTTAATTAGAAATTTTGTCCCAACAAGAACAGTAGAATAGCCCTTTGCACATGGACAAAACCATACTGGAATCAAGATGACGACTGTCCCAGGGTTTCATCTAAGAATTGGCCCTAAATCTTACATTACATTGGCTCTGGCTCTGTACTGCCTTCCACACCTTTTCCTCATTTCCATTCACACCTTTTCCTCATTCCTACTGGATACAAGTGTTACCTGTCACCGTGGCTGCATTTCTAATTCTGATGTGGTAGCAACTGCCACTCCCCTTGCAAAGGCACTAATTATACCAGAATACACAACTATGATAGCAACCTGGACAAACTAGGTGAAGCCTAACCCTAGGACGAACTCATCACAACAGCATTTGACATATTCAGCTCTAGTTCCTAAAGTCCACAATAATCAGATAAAAAACATGCTACCAAAAGGAGGTGCTTGTATTTGAAACCTTAATTTAGCAAACATTTACTATTCATGTCAGTCTGGTTAAGCCCAAAAACTACTATAGGATCAAGCAGACACATTAAATGTGGGACTACCTCTATCCAAGTCTCCTGTCAGGCCAACCACAACACTTAATTGGATTGTTCCCCACCCACTCTCCCTAACTCCAAAAAAAGTCATTTTAGAGAGTATGTGTAAAAATGTAGTATTTGGGATGTATAAACTTACACATCAATACTACTAAAATATTACACATATATCCATAAGTTTATAGCAATTTAGGGAAGATTCTCTACCTTGCCAGTAAATTCTAAAGAAAAACAACACACAGACACAAAAAAACCCAACCAAAAAACCCAAACCCCAAAATCTTTTCAAGTTATCTTTTTGGAGGTGTTGGATAGATTGAAATAGAACTGCAAAGCAGCTTGAATGAGCAACAAAGTATAGATAAAACATTCACACTGGCAATACACATGCTGGATATCATCCTTATTTACTTGTTGATATGCATACTCCTCCCCCTCCTCCCCAGTCCACCAAGAGAGTGGGTGAGAAATATTGTGTACACTAATGTCTTTAGTGGTAACCTAGTAACCTTCTCCTTTTTCTCCACAAGCTCTTCCTTCATACCACACTCTTCCATATTGCTAGCCCTCCAGAGTAATTGCAGTATGTCTTTATATGGTTTTGTTTTCCTACCCAATGCAGAGGAGTTGGGGTTATTTTCTATCTTCAGAAGCTTGTAAACAGGATCAAACAGGAACCCGGTCATCAGCAAGAGGAAGGCTAGAAAAATAAAAGCAAATGCATATCAACAATTTGATTTTTTAAAAGAAAATACATCCAAAACATGAAACAAAAGCCTGGGCTCTGCTAGACATCCCCTCCCTGTTCTTTCTTACTTAGTTCATGAACTCTTTTTTGCAGAACAGAGGCTGGTGTAAATTAATGTGTGACCCAAAATACACCACATGGAAAAACTGCCATAGAAATATGTAATAGCAAAAAAAAAAAAAAAAGGGAAAGAAAATAAAAGTAGACATTATTAGAACTTAAGTGGCACCTCTTATGATAAATCAATGCCAAGATTGAACTAGGAGAAAGATATACTACATATTCCTGTTTCTCTTGAGCATTTAAAGAGCTCACCTACACTCACCAAGTCTTTTTTTATATCCCCAGCATAATGCGCTTGCGTAATTAGCCCGTTTAGCTTGGTTAGTGGTGCGAGTACAGCACTGGGAGCACGAAGTCCACTGCCCTTGCCTCTGCTCTCAGCTGTCACCCCATGAGTAGGAGGGCTACTCCCACATTTACTCCATGATTTAGACCCCCACCTCAAGTTTCTCTGAACTGCACCTGACCTTCCTTCCTTAGTGATGGAGTGACCTCTCCCCCAGGTATGACAAAGCCCAGAACTTCAATGACTAACATTACACTGCATGACTTCCCAAACCCCACCTCATGCTCCACAGTTCAGGAGTGCAATGCACCCCAGATCTCTCTGGGCATCTGTTCCAGTTATGGCTGCTATTTTTTTTATCCCCAAGCCTTCAGCAGAAAGGGGAGAAGTGTTTTGTGGCACAAAGCGTACATGTGAGGGATACACGAGGTAGGAGCTGGAACCTCTCTGCAGATGCCCATGACACTGTTGCATGAAAGAGCACAGCTGGGCTGTTTAACCCAGTGATCCTGCCTAGCCATAGGTTCATTACTAGCTTTGTGCCTTGGTTTACCTGGTTGCAAAGCCAGGAAAATAAGTTTGGTGACACTCAAGTGCACACCAAAGCAGTGATTTGATAAAAAAAAAAAAATCTCTAGTACTACTGTTGTTTAGTTTGTGCACATGAACGTAGATGCATAAGCAAGCCTAAGACCATATCTGTGACATGACATGCCAGTTCCACATCAGTCAAAGTCTCCTTTAAGTCAGGTTTTGCATCCCTAAGCTGTGTTACACTCTATTAATATCAATCTAGTCCAGCTGAAGCAAATCATTTGTAGTATGAAACAATAAAAATAAAATAGGAATTTATTTTCTTTTTAAACTACAAAACACATATACAACCAAATTCTGAAACAAGTAATCTCAATATATAAAACCAAGAACTTTCCCTAGTGGTTTAACTTGATGGAATTACTATGCCAGCCCTACAGCTTTGAGAGCACTCTATGAAAAGCAGCAGCACATAAGACACCAAGAGCAGGTTGGTGCATGAAGTTTCAAAAGACAACCATCTCTGGTTCATACTGAGCTCTGCATGCAGACAAACTCTGTGAAGATAAACCTCAATTTCCTATGTTATTTTTTTTAACAATCAGATGAGCAAACAGAAACGTGTTCTCTATAAAAATTTACTCAAAGATAAATTTCTGCTCTTAGAAAGATTAGTATCTCTATGGGCTTTTCAAATAAATCTATGCTGAAGAAGGGAGAAAAAGTCAGTCTCCAGTGAGGATAAATCAGCAACATTTCCTTTTACAAAGAAAGGTCCTGCAAATCTTGACCTATCAGGCTACCTGGTTAGCAACATTTCAAAGAACCAGAAAACATAAAATGCTTAATTCTTGCTCCTTGGTTATGTTATTAAACATTCACAAACTAACTAGCATAATCCAGAATTTGTCCTTTATCTTCCTTCCCTAACCAACACATTATTAATACAGCAGACATGCAACAGAAGCTGAAGAAAAAACAAACCCCACTCAATTCACTCCTACTTAGGATGAGATCCCAGGACAATGAAGACAGGTCATAGGACAGAGACCTGTAATGCTTGTTAATAGTAAACAATTATTCCTCATAATGTTTTTGTCTTTCCCAGCAACCTAGAGCCAAGGCAGAGTGCTACTCCCTGTCCTCTTCATGTAAGCAGAACTCAAGGAAAAAGTAATACTCATTTTGGTCATTCTGCTACAAACTTTGAATAGAGAAGATGCACATCCTTGTCTTGCCTCTGACCCATGTACTCTCTTAACCAACTCTTCTTTACAAAACTTTCGCTATTTTCCATAAACTTAGACATTTCCAGATTTTTGAAGAAGCCTTGCTTTCTATTTCTCTGTACTTAATACAGAATCGTCCCCAACCAGGCTTGGGCAGGCAAAGATACAAAAAAAATATGTAGTAAAAAACAGTCTCAGTAGTAACAATAATAGCCTAGATGTAGAATCTCAGCCAGATCCAGGTTAGTTTACAACAGCATGCCCCCCCAGTTTATTCCCACACAATAGACTTGAGTATTTTCTACTTCTTAATTTTATCTACATAAAGAATTCTAGTTGGCGTCAAACAGCATACTTCAAAAGGTTGTTTTATGACAGTTAGAAATTAAAAAGTAAAACTGAGACTAATGGCTGGCTGTGAGCTTTATATGTAGAAGTTTTTTTCAGGGGCAGAGCTGGAGATACCTGTATGGGAAAAGATCCCTTGGAAAAATCAGATCTACTTGGAATAAATAAAGCTTAATAATGTGTTTGTAAAGGTAAAATACCACCTAATTACAACTGTTTATTAATAAGAAGTTGAGGCCATCCCCAAACATTAATAGAGACTTCAGAAATAGTGGTTCTTGGCTATGGTCTTGAGTGGAGTGACAGAGGAGAAAAAAAGGACCTGTTGCTCTGTGGAAAAAATCTAGATCCCACTCTGCAATTACATTTTCACCTTAACTATGGTTTCCATAGGAGATACCTCAGAAAATCTAAACTTTTAGCCGTTTGACTTTCTATTTCCATAACACGTCCTACAATATTTTTCTTTCTACAGTAATATGGTTTGGGGACCAACATTTGGGAGGACTGAAAGGGCCAGAAGCAGGCAGGAGCCCTGCAAATAGGAGTTAAATGCATGGAAAAGGACAAACAGGAGACCAAAGAAACACTTTCCAAAAACTGTCCCAACATGAGAGAAAGTTTTAGGTATGAAGAAGTCTCAAACTGTAGCACGTATTCTTACAAAGACTTCTATAACATTATTATAGACAGTAATACATCATTTACTGTATAATATTTCCTATACTAAGTTTTATGTATTTTATTATATTTTACTAAAAATATTATTTTCCTTACACTTTCCCTGAATTTTAATAGTGGTGAAAACAGATCAATGGCAAGACATAAGCCCTGTGTTTGACCACAACCTGCACATCATCATCCCCAAACAACCCTGGCTCAGAAAGGCTTCCACCGATGCAATCTGCAAGTTTGTCACGTTCAACCCTTTAACCCTTTCCTGAGGCCACCAGGAAGATGTCACTCCCTGACAAACATTGTGGTAGCTTTTCTGTGATGATGTTAGTTTGTGATAGATTTTTTTTTAGGAAGAAAATGGAGCAAAGCCATAAAACTCCTCTGAACAGTCCTTTTCCAGCACAAAATAACAGCAGGACTTTCTGAAGGAACAAGGGAGAAGTATAGGCAGAGGCCAAGCACCATCTTCTGAAGGTGCGCAGTCCCACAGTGGTGGTGGGTGGGATCTCATCTCACATAACCAGCTTCGGTATGTAGGTGAAACTAACACAGCCTTTGCAAAGTAAAATACTGCCAGGGCAAACATCTGCTGGATCTTTCCCAGGAATTAAAAAAAAAACCGAACACCCAGCCCACGACACAATGTGCACTGAAAACTCAACCATTTACAGTCACTGTGACTCACATCTCTCCACATTTCACCTGTGGGATGGTTAAAGCTGCTTCCAGTTATGCATGATGCAGTACATTACAGAGAATGGGAGAAACACAGAAACCTGAGGTGTTCTGCATAAACTTTCATTTTCAGAAGAACTTCCTGCGGCTTGCGGCTGTCAGTTTAACTCTTCAAGTCTTAAATCTGCCCATCAAGGTTGAGGTGAATTAGTGGAGCAGCATTAAGAAAACTCTGTTGCTACATCTTCTGCAGATGAAGCCTTCACTGTCTTGGGGTATAATCCAGCAATTTTTTATCCACTCTGAAAAAACCTGAATGTATATTAAAAAAAAAGCGTAACTGTTTTTGAAAACCTGTTGTCATCAGAAAAGACTGTACCTTCTGCTTTCAAACTACGAGTTCTCATTTCACCAGGCAAAATCTGATCCATGTACATGCCTTTCAGAGCATTGCTCTTGACAGCATGAACTAGGAAGAATCACAGGCTGGCTCTGGTTTTTTTCCCCACTCTGAAACAGTCAAAACTAGTCTAAATAGAGTGGGCTTGGGGGTTAGGTTTTTTGGTTGTTATTGTTGGGTTTTGTCCATTTTTAAAGTCACTTTTCTGCTAGAAAAATACCAGCTGGCTTGTGCAAGATTACCTCCTCAGTATGTACCTGTTCATATGGCTGAGCAATGACAGGAGTCTGGAGGGGAGATCTTTTTTCTTTTTTCTCTCTCCCTTTTTTTTTTTTAATCTATTTGCCAACCAGAGTCATTTATCTCCTATTAGATAAAGTATAATAGACTATACCGAAAGGGTCACTGGCCTTCCATTTAATGATATTGCCGGCACCAATCCCCATTTTCCCGACAGTGTCCCTCAACACAGAATAAATGGCTGATCTCTTCACAATAACAGCTGATTTCTATTTATTAAGCTAAAAAGGTCACCATTTTCTACGGCTGGGCCGCCCTGCACTATTGATAATTTTATGCATAAACAAATGGCAAATTTGTGCCACATAAATATGCATTAGCAATTACTTTTTCCTTGGGCAACGCTCGCCGCATGCAAATGTGTCCCTCACAGGGCCTGGTGGCTTTTGTTTTAGCTCTTGAACAGCTAAACAAAAGAGCACAATAAACAGTTTTAAAATTGCCCATCAATAGGAGATGCAAATGCAAAGGTAAATGGCAAGAAAGTTGCCCGAACAACTAAAACTAAACCAAAAAAGCAAAACAAAAATAATGCAAATAAATAAAGAAAATAATAAATGGAAAGGACTATCTCTTCCCCCCACATTCTCATATCTTCAACTCTGGGTTTTATTTCCATTCAGTAGAGAGATAGCTAAGGTGCTCTTTGGAGGGTAACAGTGGAGCTGGTCCTAACGCAGAGCCCAGATGGGAGCAGCCAGAATGTACACTTGGTTGAGTACGCGTTAAGCAGGACCCACACACACCTCCAAAGGAATGAAGCAAAATAAGGATGTCTCTGTTTAGCTTTCAGTGACTGCAGATTTCCAAAGGGATTTTTAAAGAAAAGCTGCATCTGAAGAACTCACTGAAAAAAGCTTATAACATATTCTATAAACATTGATTTAGGATTTATTACTGGAAATTATCAGAAAACACCAACTTATCTGTGCCTACATACAGATGTCTGTAATAAGAGCCTAATGAATGTTGTCACTTGAGAAAGTTGAACTACATATAATTTCCTTTACCTCAGGGACAGAAAGCTTGATTTTCCCTTGTCTTATCCTTGGACTACTCATTTCTGACAGCAAACCATAGTTGTATACAAGATGCAGGATAATGGAAAAATCAGACCTAGACACTAAATTGGTCTGAACATGGAAACCAAACCTGACAATTTTAGGAGAACTGATGATTGCTTTGAATTTTTTTCCCTTCAACAGAGGAGCTTCAGTGCTGCAGAGAACAGACTCTGATACATACCATTATTATTAACGTTTGTAGGCAGGCTATTACATGAGAATAAGAATCCAGTTCAGTAATTCAGTACCAACACATTTTCACCTGCACATGCTAAGGCTAGCTGTATGACCCATCCAAGCAACCAGCTTTCTTTCCAAAACACTTTGAGGCAGTAATTCTGTTTTCATGACCAGGATTAGGAAATGGAAAAACATGAAATATAGCCAGCAGAGTAAGTTGCACCTCATTCTAGAAACATTTATGAAAAAGCCAAACTTAAAACATGTGGGCTTATCTTTTGTGTTTTTTAAAAAATACTATTTTGACAGAAATTGAAGAGATTAACCATGTGCTTCAAGTGTTTCCCAGATAAGGGACATAATACAGCAGGTAACCCACATACATTTCTATCATGTTAGTGTCCAAGGTTTTTATTTTTAACGGATGGGAACGTTCCTGTCAATGCAAACATACAGCAGCAATCCTACGTTTTTCCCACCTAATCAGCTGTCACAGAATGAAAATTTCAGAATTAATTTCCATGAATTATACTAAAAATCAACAAGCTGATAAATGTATTTTTTGCCAATTAAATCAGTTAATTTCTTGCCTTTCAATTTCCCTGGTTTCAGCTTGTATGGCTTTATAAGACCACTTTACAATAGGACTTTTGATTCTGATAGAAACTGATACAACTATAGTGCCGGTGGTAATTGGTTTTAGCCATTCTCATCCTAAGAGCACTCTTACACATGGTTCCATATGGGAGAAGCTACACCAAGCCCAAGACCACATACGCCCTTACAAAGCTGAAGTCCTCATTTTAGGCTTTTAGCCAAGAGCACTCCTACACCAGTTACACATTTCAGGCACAAATCCACAACTTTCGGTTTCTCTAAATGACGAAAAGATGATCAATACAACATGGTGTGAGATACATAGAACTCCCCCTTTGCCATCAACCTTTCTCTGCTCTTTCCATTAGCATACTAAAAAAACCCAAACAACAACAACCCAATTATATTGATACCATCTCCTGCTTTGGGGCAAGTCAAGGCACACCCAACAATTGCATACCCTTAAGAGACAGCATCAGCTGGCAACTGGCCTTGAAGCTGCTAGGCAGATGCTACTTAAACATGCCCATACAGTCAAGGGGTAACCACCTGATGGCATACACACTGCAAATCCTTAAGAGTTCAGAAATGACATATAACAGAAATTTGCATACCATTTTGTTAAGTGTGATTGAAAGACCCACGATTATATGCAAAGTTCTCCTAAGGTCGACAACAGAGTTAAAAAGGCATGAGCAGGTATGCTAAAACAAGATCAAATAAATTGTTTAAATGTCACTGCAAAGGTAGTTCTCACGAATGCCTCTGTGGCCAGCCTACTGCCATTAACATAGTTAGAAATCTGTAATAGGAAGAAAATTATTACTACATAAAATATTCCGGCAAAGCGATGCTGCCACAGAATTGAAATGAAGAGATGTACCTCAATCTGTTAATGCCCGTCCCACATGTGTGAATGTGATGAACAGTGGAGAATGAAATGACTGTTAAATGTCTGTTAGCAAGTGTATTTTAAAGAGTATACAAGGATCTTTCTGTATGGATATCAAGTCTTAAACTTTGATGGGGCTATTCCTGTTAATCCCCAAAACTAGCACTAGCACTATCAAAATAAAGCCTCCAGAGAAGCTACCAAGAGATGGCCATTTTCTATAACAGTGGATGGACTTGTTTTTGTGAGAAGTATGCAGCTCAAGAGGATGAGATGGAAATAGAGAAGAAATTTGTCAAATTCAAGCCCTCTTCCTCTCTCCCAATGAGCTCAGCTTCAACTCTTCTAATCCCCACTTTCGATGAAAGTTACTGTTCTAATGGTTTAAGGACATTTTCTTTCTTTAAAAAAGAAAAATAAATGTGCACTTGCACAACCGCAATCTTCATAGTAGTATGCTTTTAATATCAGAGATTCCGTTTTTCTTTCTGCTTTGTTTACAGCTTTCCCCGTAAGCTTTAAAGCTAAAACTTTCTGATAAAAGTATCCTAGTTCTTACATGATTCCAAATGAAAGAGTGAGTTTCTGTAATACTGAACATAGCAGTCACTGATATTGTCTAAATATTTGATGTATTTTAATGTGTTATACACTTGAAAAAAGATAACTAGATGACAATACAGATGCTAGCATTATCTGTATGATAGGCTTTCAAAATGATTTAGTCATATGCCAATTCTTTCCTTGATGCTATAGATAACATGTTATTAGATTATTACACACATGCACACATGTGCACACACGCTAACCTATGAGGATACTCAAAACAGCTTAATTTCAGGCATTATAGCTTAATCCCACGGTCCCCCCACCCCCAGACTAAGTATTAATGCTTCAAGCTGTGTTCTTCTAATACAGCTATATCCCTCCTCTTTGATTCTCCATTCTTCTCCCTTCACTTGATTGCTTTCAGTTGCTTTGAATTAGGAAACATCAAAAACTGTCAGCAAGAATTTTGCATGAATTAGTATCAGAAAATTAGTGTTTTTCTTAATTAAAGAAAATATTATGTTTTTGTTCTCCCCATCTTCTCCTTCCTCTCCCCTCTCCACCCCACCAATAAGAAAAATGTGCCTCTGCCAGAAAACTAGCATCTGAAAAGCAAAGAGGATTTCTTTTCTTTCCTGCCTTTTCACTACTAGTAATAACTCCATGATTAAGACTCAGCTGACAGTTCTCATGCCACACACAGAAGCTGAAAAAAAATCCAGCTCACTCCTCCAGTAGCTGAATTGGTCCTGGAGTATGGGGGGAAGGGTGGGGAGAGACTCCCATCAGTCAGATAAACAGATCTGATCTGAAGATATTCACAGTAAGGCAATGCTCCCTGCTCAAAGCTACAAAAGCACCCATCCCAGGCAAGTACAGGCTCTCAGCAGATAACAGATTTAAGTATTTCACTCAAAATAGTAAGAAAAATTCTGAAGGTTTCCATATGAACCCAGCAGAATTGACCAAATGTATCCATCTGTTCGCTTTCATATAAGCAATATGTATGCTGCCAGTATTGGACCTCTTCTAGGGCAGGGCCCTGGGACTTAAATTACATCTGCCACCTTCCTGGTTTACAGCAGCCTCATCAGCAAAGCATGATTTTTTTTTTTTAAAGCCTCAAAATAGCATCCTGAGGAAACACACAAGAAAATGACTATTTCTGCATTTCCTCCCTTTTCTACCTGATGACTTTGCCTGAGTACCTAATATTAATATCAAATGTGATGTTCCGAGCTGAGAAACATGGAAGCACTTCAAGAAAGCCTTTTAGTGTCTCATTTCCATCTCCTTAGCTCAGAAGGGACTATTTCATAAGCAAATTTGAACACCTTCAAGCAACTCATGATGAGAGTATCCAGAATCAAATTAGTTACCTCGCCTCTATTAAAACTGGCAAAGCAGCAAATCCTCACCCCTCTTCGCAGTAGATAATCACCAATACAACAGGCTGACTAGAACCTCCAAATATGGCTGCACCTTACATACCCCAAACTTGAATTATAATACTTTAGTACAGATTATTTCTGAAAATTGATATTGCTGATAATGTTGCTTATTTCAGCTATGACAATTTTTTCAGATGCAACATGAAAATCTCCTTCCTTGAATGCATAGCAGTATTTCTTACTTTAGCAACTGCAGTACATGCAACCAGTCAGTGCAAGCCATCCCATAGTAGAAGGCAAAGTTTTAGAGTAATTCACTAAACCTCTCCACTACTCCTCTGCAGAGGACAGAATTCTCTCCAATGCATGCTGTAAAGCCTCTGTTACTTAGTTTGCATTTCTCCCCAAATACCTGCTCCAAGTATCAGCCGGAAGCACACCACTGCTGGTCAGACCTTTCACTTCACCACCACTCCTAATTGTGGTTGGCCTAACATAATATATATTTTATATTAAGAAAATAAATGCAGCAGGCAGTACTACTGCAATGAGTATAAACATTGAAAAGCTGGAGCTCAATGCCTTACCATTTGTGATCTGAGGTACACATCTTTTCTCAGGTCACACTGGTTGTGGAGGGACTTAGCTTAGACCATTCTTGGATGACCTTGAAGTGTGACTGGGGGAACGTGACCTTTGCAACTTTTGCTACTACCCGCCTGAGTGTTGTCCAAGTCTTGGGAAGAGGAGGGTCTCAGTTTGCACAAATGCAGAAAATACCAGTTGAAAATCAGCATAACAGACTGAACAGCCTGGTATGTTGGGCATGCTTCATCCTACACAGCTCAGCATGCCATCACTATGGTGCCAACCTGCTTCACCCCAAAGGCTTCACAAGCCTCTCCTCCAGCAGCAATTCTGGGGTCATCAGAAAAGCTCCCAGGTGTTAGCACTGGCAAGACAGTGAAACTTCACGCCACTCTGCTTGCTTCCAAATTGTGAAGATAGATTAAACAATCTGACACAACAAAAAGACCTAAAGCACAGAAAAGTGGCACTGAGTAAAAAAAGGAGCAACAGGTGCTGGCAGGAGCAGAGGAGTAAGAAGCATAGGTGATGATGAGAAAAACAAAATTAAGTTAGGGCGCCCAGCAGAATGCATCAGCACTACCAGAGGACACCACTCCCCCCACAACCTGGAGTAACTGCAAGACTTCTGACCAACTGAATGCATCTTCTACCGTCCACAACTGCCAGAAGAAACACCTCTGAGTGGACAGTAGCAATAGCCTACTTAGTTCAGCAGTAATCGCCTAGTTACTCCAGCTCAGATGGCAGTACTTTCTCCCAAGTATCTGTAAGTAACAGCCCTCTGACAACTTGAGCAAGAGGGAAAAGGCAGTGGAGCTGCACAGGATATTCTTATTTTTTTAGTTTTACATCAAAGATTATTTGGTAAAAAAAGGCTGAATAAAAGTGAGCATCCAACGAAATACTATACTTAATTACAAAATGCTATACTTAAGATTGTACAGTCGTTCCTAATTTAGCCACTGAAAGCATGAGCTAAGATTCAGTCTTTGTGCATATGCATTGCAATACTCTCTAATTATATGATCACGTTCCAATTTTTTTCTAGAAGAATATCACCCAAGAAGAGCCAGCTCTGGAAATGAACATGAGTTGCATACTTCAAGACAAACTTGCCTGCTGGACCATTAACTCATTCATTTTAGGTACTAGAACAAGATAATTAAAGGTGGCCAACATTTGCAAGCAAAAAGGAAGACAGTTTTGCAGGAATCCAAAATCTTTGCAGGAAGTCCTTAGTCATCCATGCCCCACTTTCTGACCTGATTCACCTAAACAGATACTTGTGGGTGCCATATTTTGCAGTCAACTGATGCTATATTTTAAATCTACAAACAGTTACAATAAAGCAAAGATAACACTTTAAAAAGTCAGATGTGACTCAGGTCCATTTAGATAGGTTTCCCCACACATCAAATGGAGACGTAGGGGTACCTCTGAAGACTTGCAAGAAGTAGTCTAGTCCAACACAACTGTTTTTCCCTCTCTCCACTGACTGAACAGAGGTCTTCAGAGAGGATCATTTCTGCTTAAGATAGATACTTTCTCTTTAGTTATCATCATGGGAAATTAACAGAAAAGGCTAAGTGCCTGTATCTACCTGGGATCAACCACTCCACTGGAAGTCACAGAATCATAGAATGGTTTGAATTGGAAGGCACCCTAAAGATGATCTAGTTCCAACCCCCCTGCGTGGGCAGGGACACCTCCCACTAGATCAGGTTACTCAGGGCCCCATCCAACCTGGTCTTGAAAATTTTCAGGGATGAGGCTTCCACAACTTCCCTGGGCAGCCTGTTCCAGTGTCTCACCACCCTCACACTAAAGAATTTCTTCCTATCGTCTAACCTAAATCTCCCCTCTTCCAGTTTTGATCAATTACCCCTTGTCCTCTCACTACAAGCCCTTGTAAAAAGTCCCTCCCCAGCTTTCCTGTAGGCCCTTCAGGTACTGGAAGGCCACTATAAGGCCTCCTCAGAGCCTTCTCTTCTCCAGGCTGAACAGCCCCAACTCTCTCAGCATGTCTTCATAGGAGAGGTGCTCCAGCCCTTTAATCATCTTCGTGGCCCTTCTCTGGACTTTATCCATGAGCTCCATGTCCTTCTTATGTTGGGGGCTCCATAACTGGACACAGTATTCCACGTGAGGTCTCATGAGATCCAAGTAGAGGGGGTAAATCACCTCCCGTGACCTACTGGCTACGCTTCTTTTGATGCAGCCCATGACACAGTTGGCTTTTCAGTCCCTCTACCAGCCTGTGGCCAGGCCAGCTTGGGAACTGGCTTGTCACATGGCTCTTCTCTCCTGGATGCACAGTAGCTTCACTTTGGAAGAAGGGAAGAAAATGCTTTTCCTCAGGGTTCCCCTAAGACAGATGACAAGGGCACTTCTCTGGTGTACATAGGTTCAAACACTTTCAGATGTTCTAGAAACTGCCCAGACAAATAAATACCAGATTTAGGGAGACTTCAATAAAATGAACTGCTGCCTGGATTTAGGTCCACTGTCGCTACACAGGTAGGAGTGGATTGGGCTGTTTTCTTTCCCTTGAAAAAAATTATTTCTCCTAATTGTAAAATGGATATAAAACCACCAAGATGGATGTTGTGATAAACAATTAACATCTTCACAATATACAGATAATTTAGTGATAAACATCACAGAGAAGTTAATAGGAAGTTAATAATATTAATATGTATTTATTATACCAATAGTACTATGGAATTGCTGTTTTTAAGATGGGGTTTGAATGTGTGCAGAATATGCCTGCCACAGGGTCACTTAAACAATAGGGATTAAAAAAAAATTTAGTATCTTCTTCTGTCAGCACCATCATTTCAGTGGTCTGATATGTGAACGTGTAATTAAAGACTGTATCATAATGCATATGCACAAAGGGGCTGAATTAAGGTTGTGCAGGCAAATCTAATTCTGGCATTTCCTATGCTTTGAGTGCCTGACTTCACAATCTTAGCAGTCATTTAACAAAGTTTCTGTATGTAATACCGTACATTATATACATGTGCTGGTAACATTTTCCATATTGCTGCATATTCTAACTCTCTAAGGCGTGTTTACACACATACGAACATACACATACTGCAAAAGCAGAACAATATGCAATCATATTCTGGCCATTGCCCTTTTCCTCTTGTGTGTCATATTCCCACCATTATATTTACCACCATCAAGAATCAGCCTCTCAGGGGTGCCAGCAGTTAAAATGTTCTTTTAAGTACATAGAATATGCGTCAACGCTTCCAGCTTCTTACCCACTGCTAAAACATTTTAAATTGCATCTACTGCGTATGAGCCATTTGTCAATCAGAGCACACGTGCACAAATACGTGGAGCACTCACCCTAGGCTCTGAACAGAGGCTCCACTGCTAAGAAGAACCTGCAGAGCTGACCACTCCTTGGTGCTTTAAGGCGGCAGGATTAGAGTAGAACGTTGCTTTTGGCCCCGTGGCACACACAGCTCTTCAGCCTGCTGTGAGTGCCCAAGAAGACTTTGACTGCACTCCATACACAGTACTAAGACTCCCATTGGTGCCAGAGGGGGAGATGAACAGCTTGACCATTTTCCCTCCTAACTCACTGGCATAACTCCCACTGATTTAACCACGAGTATGACCAAATTCTTCCTTTTCACATGTTGCAGTTCCCATTTTATCCTTGGGAAAATACACTTTTTTCTCCCCCTCTTCTGATTTCACTATTTTTTCTACTTACTGAGCAGAACTTTAGCCCAGCCCTTAAAGAACTAGCAGAAAGTGCTCCACTAAGATACTGACTGTTTTGCCTGCCAAGCTCTGATCAGACACTAGTATTTACCCAGTTATGGGATTTTCCAACCTGCCATTTATATGCCCTTCCAGTTCTCACAGTATTGATTCTAACTGGGATCCTTGTTTTGCCAGCTAAACCGAGAGGAAGATGCTCCATTCCCAGCTGGAAGATGTGTCAACTCAGTTCACACCCACCATTTAGTCCCCAATCACTGTCCATTGCTTGACATCGTTGTCATTCACTAACACCTTAATTACATCTTTCAAAATATACAATGAAAACCTCACAACCAGCTTTAACTACTAACTACACACTATGTTGCAATACACACAAACTGGTCTACAGCTCTCAACCAGAGACTCTCGGACATGCTATCGCTACAGCCATATGTGACAAGATGCATTGTTTGATCAGGCTTTAGCATGTGCGCTCTGGCATACAATAAATACTGCACTGCTAGGCCTCATGAGGCAGGTGAGCATGCCCTCACTGAGGGAAAAATCGCCCTGCTTTCTGCTAATGATAGCCACAGTGAACTCTGGGACTGAAATAATGGGAATTTCCTCTTGCATAGTTTCACAAAAACAATGCTGAACACGCTCAGACACTAAAGCCACCTTGAATCTGAGCTTCCTGTGAGGCAGTTTGCAGTCTCACACAGTTAACAGTCTACAGCCTTTCCTCCTCCTCACACCAGTTTTCTCTCTCAACTTCATAGAATGCAACCTACAGTTGTCCTAGAATTTCAGAAAGTGATAATTTTCTGTAGAGGTAGTTTATCTGACATTGGGCCTACAGCACAGGAGGGCACTTGTAGCTTCTAATCATCCTCTCCATCTGTTCACCATAAGTAATGTTGATCTTCAAATTGCACAACCTACACAATCCTGAAAGAGTCTTTTACTTTCCGGTAGGCCAATCTGCTCCTTCCCTTTCCCCGTTTATTGCAATCTGCAGGATCCTTGCGCTGCCGCACATACGGAGAATAAGAACATATCAATCCACCCTAAATGACCTCGAAAAGCTGAGCCAGTTAACCAAAATAGGCAGAAGCTGCAGCTTTCCAGTAGACTACCCCCACCCTCAGTTTCCTGGTTAATCGCTCTCTTTGCGGTGTAGACCCGGCAGTAAGACTCATTATAAATGTACACAGTTCCAAACAATGCCAAAATTATTAGGTGTCATTGCCACTGTAGGGTCTGATATTCTGCTCCTGCAGCCTTCTCTGAGCCCTTCTACCCAATGCAGCTTGGCCCTGCTTCAGGCACATGGGCTTGGAGCTGGCCTGACTTGGCACTGTGGCATCCACACATTTCCCACACTCTGCAAGGTGTCTGCAGCATCATGGATGGGCAGGAGGAGCAACAAGCAAGCCAGCAGCACTATGTTCCTTTGTCTGCCCAGGAGACAACTGTTTCAAAGCAAAAATGTGATGCGTGAAGTTTTCAGGAGAGAAAATGGGCAACCATGATGATGAAGGGGAGAATCCAGACGCTGCAATGTCTGGCCATGGTGCTCCCATAAGCTCAGATCAAACGGGAAGTAGTTAAAGCACAGCAAAGAGGAAGAGAGGAAAGAACTACCCAGCCCTCCAAAACTTCAGATGACCTTTGGTCTGAAAGATTTGGTAGAAATAAAGCATTTTGAGATATTTTCCTGTGGTAGAAACATTGTGCGTGCTGTTCCATGACTGTATGGCTGCTGCCCATCACACCCCTCCTGCTAGCAGCAATTGAAAGCTGACCCATAAAGGACAGCTGAAATACTGGTTTCTATTCAGAAACAGAGTCATCACTGCATCTGGTTTCCATACTGTCATCACGTACTCTGTTGTGGTTTCAATGCAGTGATGCCCATCGAGGGAGCTGAAGGCAAGATGTCATCAGTGAAACCTGAGATGACCCACAGCAACCACATTTCACCATCAGCAGTGGCCCACAGAGGCAATGGTGCATGATGCTTCCCATGCCATGCCACTTGTTTGGTATAGTCAGCTACAAGCCAGCAAAGGCAGGAGTCTGTGGTGACAAGTGTCACAAAAAGCTACCAGATATGATTAAAAAAAACCCCAAACCACCAAAAAACTCTCAAGAAACTACACAAACACCAAAACAAGCCCATCTGCCCTGTAGCCAGAAAATGCTCCACAACATGGACCTCAGCTACACAGGGTAGGTAGATTAGCCCAAGTAGGGACAGACAGGCTATCTAATGACACTTAAGGGCAGCTAGTATAGGGCAAAGTGGCTGCCATCGCTTTGGCAGCTTTATCACACACCAATATGCGGCAACACTGTGCACACAACAACACTGTTCTTCATGTTGTTAGCACACAAGCCAATGCATCTGCCCTTCTCTTAAAGCTCCATCTCCTAGACATCTGTGAATACACAACAATCCAGCTTGCATTACTGTTTTATTAGATCTTTACCTCTCCTCCTTCTGGAGAATGCTGGTATAAGCACTATTCTGACTTAAGGCCTGAAGTAAAACAGAAACATCAGGATGTATTTTGTTTTCATCCTCATATTTACAGATCAATCTTAGCATTTTTTTAGACTAGGTGCTTAAAAAAAATAATTCTGGCCTCCTATTACTAGAAAATTCTCCAGGTATTTGAGACTTCAGACAAACAACTAAGGATACCAGGTGTGAGTGAAGAGATAACTAGCAATGCCTTACCCCCACATGTGCCCTAATCTGGCAAGCAGACCTGAAAATGTGGCAGTATGACTTTTCCATAGCTTTTGGTATCATTTAGTAACTATACTACAACATAATCTCAGAAATTGAGTCTTTATACACAGATTTCTGCAGGAAACAAAACTTCTAAGACATACTTTGGTCTTGAGCAAATTTACTCCAGGCATGAATCATAGAATCATAGAATTGTTCATGTTGGAAAAGACCTTTACGATCATTGAGTCCAACCTTATCCTAACCCTATTACCCTATTTCTGATGACCCACCACTAAACCATGTCCCCAGGCACCACATCCAGACTAAGCAGAGTGTTCTGACACAGGGCAGAGACCGGGAACAAGCTGCATGCTATGCTACAGCTTCAGTGTTTGAAGTCTCTAATTCAATAAACATTGTGATGAGTATGGATCAGATGTTTTCCTTTCAAAATGTTTGTCTGTATTGTTGTTACATATTAGCTCTGCTGGCTAATATGCCTGTGGATCCACATAGATTAAAATTGAATTTAGTTAGCATCAGGATTGCAAACAAGAAGCCACATAGAGCACACATGTCATTATTCTTTGCTTCACATACATAAGGTTTCATAAACTATTTATATGATCAAACAGGACATCCTGGTATTGAAACTGAAACAGTAAGGATTTGATGGATGGACCACTTGTTGGTTAAGGAACTGGCTAGATGGCTGCACTCAAAGAATTGTCATCAATGGCTCAATGTCCATATGGAGACCAGTGACAAGTGGTGTTCCCAAAGGGTCAGTACTCAGACTGGTGCTGCTTAACTTCTTAATCAGGGACACAGGCAGTGGCATTGAGTGCACCCTCAGCAAGTTTGCTGATGACATCAACGGTGCAGTGAGGTCGACACACTGGAGAGATGCCATCTAGAGGGACCTTGACAGGCTTGAGAGGTGGGCTTGTGCGAACTTCATGAAGTTCAACAAGGCCAAGTGCAAGGTCCTGCACCTGGGTTGGGCCAACGCCAAGCATATATATAGGCTGGGTGGAGAATGGATCGAAATCAGGCCAGAGGAGAAGGATTTAGAGGTGACAGTAGATGAGAAGCTCAACATGAGCCTGCAGTGTGCGCTTGCAGCCCAGAAAGCCAACCACATCCTGGGCTGCATCAAAGGAAGCATGGCCAGCAGGTTGAGGGAGGTGATTCTTCCCCTCTACTCTGCTCTTGTGAGACCCTACCTTGAGTACTGTGTCTAGTTCTGGAGCCGTCATCACAGGGAAGACATGGCACTGTTGGAGTGGGTCCAGAGAAGGGCTACAAAGATGATCAGACAGCTGGAGCACCTCTCCTATGAAGACACACTGAGAGAGGTGGGGCTGTTCAGCCTGGGGAAGAGAAGGCTCTGGGTAGACCTTATAATGGCCTTCCAGTATCCGAAGGGCCTACAGGAAAGCTGGGGAGGGACTTTTTACAAGGGCTTGTAGTGAGAGGACAAGGGGTAATGGATTAAAACTGAAAGAGAGTAGATTTAGATCAGATGTTAGGAAGAAATTATTTGGGGTAAGGGTGGTGAGACACTGGAACAGGTTGCCCAGGGAAGTTCAAGGCCAGGTTGGATGGGGCTCTGAGCAGCCTGGTCTAGAGGGAGGTGTCCCTGCCAATGCAGGGGGGTTTGATCTAGATGATCCTCAAGGTTCCTTCCAACCCAAACCCTTCTACGATTCTATGATATACCACTCCCGTAGCCGTACAAAGCAATTCCAAATCAAGATTTGCACATTGTCAAAATAACTTCTTTTCCTTTTTAATATCAGGAGGGCTAAAATTTAAAATGGGACAGGATGGATTTAGTTTTCTGGGCTGTTAATTTTCTGAAGTAGCAAGCACTGACAGCTCCTATTGTCTTGAGAGGGAGATGTATGGGTAAACCATATTTGCAATCAGATCCTAAGCAGCAGTTTGTAACTGCTTGCCAGGCTGCACTGCAGCAACAGGAAAATAATAGAGGGTATTGATGAGCCTTAGCTATCAAAACAGGTTCTGGCACAGCAACCTTTTCAGTCCTTTTCCTAGAAAGAGCTGACTGCAATTTAAAAAAAAACAAAACAGAACATTAATAAATGCATTCTGCCATGGGATTTATCTCCTAAGGACTAGCTGATAAGTACGGTTTTAAGTTTCAGGAGGCAACACAGTTTTCACTGTGCCTAGAAAGGTAAGTTAGAAGATGTCACTATGGTGGGTCACAAGTCTTTTAATGTTCCTTTACCTCTCTTTCCAACAACCCTGCAGTGAACACACCAATATTTATTATGCTCAGCAGAGCCAAGCAGATATTGTAAACTGCCTTGCCAGGGACCGTATCTTTTTCCTCCTAGTTCAAACACATCCCGCTCCATGACCAATACATTAAAATGAAGAAAATTACAACCCAAGTTTCAATACCTTCTGCTAGCCACATTGCAGCAATCACAAAATTATCCTCTTTCAATATTCTTAATTACACATAGAAACTCTTACAAACCTCATAAAACCATAACTCACAAATACTCCTGTTCCCAAGTTCCCCTGCAAATGGCCATATCTTCTGTCCAGTCTGCCAGCACATCCCTTTTTAACTGTGTGAAGCAGAAGTAGAAGTAGAAAGAAGTAATCGGGCAAGAACCTGGGGGAGCCAAATGCTACTTTTTCATTAAGAGTTTGGGTGTTGGGGAAGAAATGCATGATATGATACAAGCTTGGAAATAAATTGAAGATGCTTAAATGCTGTTGTACCAGAAGCCAGTGGAAGATACTCAGAATACCATAGTGGGATGCCTCCACGTGCCAGGGATGCTGGTGGCAATGTGATTAATATCCCAGACACAAAAGAACAAGGCAGTAGGTCTCAGCGTGGTTTTTAACTCAGGACCCTGGGGGGGAAGGAATTAGTTGAAGCCTGGAACAAATCTCTGGAAATTAATGATAAATCAGACAGAGGGGTCAATGTACTATAAGGCACACATTTAAAGCCATTATTTTATAACAGCTGATGGCAATAGCTGCTCAGGAGGGAAAAAATAAAATGCTGATTTTACAGATATTCAGGGGGTGGGAATTAACACTCTAGGGAAAAAGAGCAGAAAGACAGCAGGATACAAAGGTGCACCAAGATTTATTGGAAATCAGACGGGAAATGGAAGCTAAGGAAAAAGAACATTCAGAGCGCATGAAATAGACATTGCAAAGCACATTAATTAGACAGAATACTCTAATATTAAAAAAAAAAAGCAGCTCACCAACAAAACCAAAATCATCACTGAAGTCAAGAGTCAAGGTGTACAGAGCAAGAAGCCCCACGATCCCAATTCCAGTTCAGCCATACTGACTAGATATTCACCCCTGCCTTTTTCTGTTTCTGACTACCACTGGCTAGGTAATAGCAAGCTTAATACATCTAGATTTATGATTAAAGAGTAGTTAGAAGAGATTGATTTGCCCTGCCTGACAGCAAACGTGAATAGCTCGGAAAAAAGAAATAAAGGGTTAGAAATCACACAGATTTCACAAGACATGAAAGGGGACAAAAGCACTGGCCTTAGTGGCTTTTATTTAAAAAATAAGTCCACCCTCCAAACTTCAAATTACATACCCATTTGTACCAGAGGCAGGATAATAAAATGCTGCGTATCAACTTGAATCATGCCCAAGAAGAAATCATTGAATGTACAAACTTTTACATCCTTACATGTCTTACTCTTTAAATACATGCATCAAGCCTAAGAAAACTTAAGCGGAGCAGGTTAAAACACATTCACAGGTCACCATACACTATTATTTACTTGTCAAACACCACATTCACTCAAGAGGGGTTGGCTTTCAGGGAAGTCAGATAATATTCAATGTCAAGATCTAGTTCATAATAAATGGTATCTAAATGCAACAAGGCACTATACCACTAAGAATAAAAACCTCCTATTCAGTGCTAATCAAAGTACGTAAGAGGTGTTAAATCTTGACACCTGAAAGAGGGATTTGTATGTTCCCTGAACACAGGCTCTAGAGTACTGTCACTGCCAGTGTCAGCATCCAAAGTTTCGCCATTTCTCCTCACATGATGAGGGCTGTGACAACCATCAGGGTAGACTGATGTGCACTGACACACACCTACCACAAATAAGAGGAAAATGTCAAGCATTTGCTAATAGTCAGTTGTCCAAAAAATAAAATCTAGTTGCTTCAGTTGATGGGAAGGGAAGGCTGAGCAGTTCATTTACAGAGTGATCTTCAACTTCATTTTGAGAGAGCACTGAAAATGCACAGCACATTCAGAGTTTTGCAATCCCCTACCTACCACGTGCTGCAACTATCCAACTTCATCCTAAGCAGCTGTCAACTCAACATTTTCAAGAGCAACAAATTCATTAAAATTGTATAATTATGGCTGAAACTTTCCAAGATATCTAGGACATTTAATCATACAGTGTGGATTCAAATTAACAAAGTCTCAAATACTCCAACCAATCTTAAAATCCCAGACTATACATCTATATATTTGTCAAATGCCACAAATTATTCACATTATTAAAAAGGTCTTATCCTTAAATTACTCTTCTACTTTTAAAATTCTGCTCCCATAGTAACAAAACTTCAAATGAAAAAAATTTAGAAGAACAAAATTAAAATGAATGTACACATCCTACAATGGAGGTCTTTCAAGAGAGGTTCAGAGGTTCAATGTTAAAAAGCAAATAGCATTGGGAACAGTCATTTTGGTAAACCAAAATAAAAATAAGCAAAAATCCCATTAAAACCCAGCAACAAGTCATAAGTACATACCAGCAGGAATCCTATAGGCCATGAAGGGACATGGCTCAAGGCACCGATTTCATTGGAGTTATCCAAAAGCACAGAACAAACAAGTCAGACGGTAGGACAATACAAGAAGTTTACAACAATTCTTCAAAATTTGCATCCAAATTAAAACTTCCAAACAACTCTCCAATTCCTCATGTCCGCACTAATTTGTAAGATGGAAACTTCCCACAGCCTGCATTGCCATCTGCCAAGCATTGGGCACTAAAACTTGCTATCAGAAAAGCCGATGGCAGTTCTCATTATTTATTTGCTCTTAAAGTCAAGTAGAAATCATTATTTACAACTTCATATTTGGAAAAGATAAAAGATATCCGAGGCAAGTCAGGATAAAATAAATGAGAAGTTACCTGCAGCAGCTCAGGGGCATGTAGAACATTAGGATAAATACAAGAGATGGAGCTTAATGGGCAGAGTGAAGGTGAGACTGCCAAAGATAAGTGACAAAAAATTATCACACAGGGTCTGCAGTTTCTCTCATCAGCATCACTGTAGGGCACAGGTATGTATGGGAACAAAGAGATTGTTATCACTCAGATTCTGCCCTCTGCAATTGTGCGACATAACCAAATTTTACTATTCCCTTCTCATTACTGTTGTCCTCACAACTAAAAATGTGCAAAATGTACTAAAAATGTACAGCTGACGAAAGCCTGGTATCCCAGTGCTTCTTATGCAGGTTTTTCCCCACTGTAGAACTGGTTGCATTACTTTGTCCCTTTCTCTCCCCTACTTCAGTAGGGAGCCTTCATCTCAAACTAAATCTTAAATAGAAGCCACCAGTTTTTCATTGCAATCTGATTATCAATTTGCACCTCAGCAAAGGAAGACTAGAACTCTATTGTTTTGTTAATTGTCAATTTGCATCTCTGAAAGGTGTTGTGTATTTTCTTCTTTTGGCAGGTTAGGACTAATTCTGTATGTTAACATAAATGTGGGTGGTGTGGGTAAAAAAATGTTTCTTTTTAGAATGCAGTTCATTTAAAATGCGCTGCATCTATTTTCTTCTGCTAAGTTGCTTAAAAAGCTAGTAAGGAGCACCCTGCCTAAGGAAGGGCTAAAAGGATAAAGCTCCTTTTCCAATAGGTATTTAAATACATTCCTAAAAATTACCTGCAAAAAAGGGATAAGTCACAGAGAAAGTTTAGTTATACTTTCCAGTTACAAGGAATAACCCAAAAAAGGAGCTGGCAAACATTTCCTACCAAGGGTGACTGGAGAGCTGTAGACATCATCTGTATGTTGATTTCACTTAAGTGGGATACTGTTTTTTACAAACAATAATTGTTTAGACACATGTAGGTACATAGGTAAAAATGACACAGGGTAAGTAAACCAATGGGCTCCAGAAAGCTCCGAAGACCTGGGTGGCTGCTCACTGAAGTGATACAGACCCAGTTTCACCACTTAAGTGCATAAATGTGCATGACAGTTGAAGCAGCTTTGATTTCATTCCACTATTCATACAGAGGCAACCATCCACCCATATGTCTCCATCAGATTATTGCCTGACTGAGCCCAAGCTGCAAGCCTACCCATATCTGGATGACGCTCGCTCCTGCACCCATCCCTCCACGCTGGCACTCAGGGCTCAGCGGAATCCTGCAAGTGCTGGTTTCCACAATCAACAACACAAAATCTTTACCTGCATTTTACTCTTCTGACTCCTGCAAAGACCCTTTTCTGCATTAAGGATACCAAATCGATTGATTCATCAATGCTATAATTGTTAATGGATTTTCAAATACAGAATGGTTAGATAGGGGAGCTTTTCAAATTCCAAGTTGCAAATGGAAAGGTGGCTAAAGCCACTCCTAATGAATAATGGGGAAGGCTTCATCTCAGTCGCTCAGAATACATGTCTAGTACCTTGCAGTTCTACAAGCCACCATTTGAGGTAGAACTGCGTGGAAGAAAGTTTTTTAATCCTCCAAGCTACAGAAACTAGGAAAAGCCTGAAAAAACCAAAAGTATTCTGAAAAATGCTGAAGTGACAAAAGCTAGCAGAAATACTTGCTAAAATATCAAATAGCCATCAAGACGGTCTAGCTGAGACTACAGTCTAACCAAGTACAGAAAAATTAAATCAAATAACTAACAAGACAGAAATACTTTGTTTCAGGTAAGTCCTTATTATCACCTTCACCTAAAGTTGGATGAAGGATGGGGAATGAGAGAATGAGAATCAGAAAATGACATATTTATACACCTGTCAATGCTTCACTTAAGGTATGCTTTCTTCTTATGTTGGGATTGACCAATGTTAATATTATCTGCCAGCACATGCTAAGGTTTTCAACTGGATTGAATAAATAAATAAATTCATCAGCCCATTTTAAAGCAAAAAATGATAAACTAAAAATCATGACAATTGGTTCTCTGGCTGAGCCACAGATTTCAGAGAGCAAGACTAAAAGTGAGTATTTAATGGAATTTCTATTACCAGGCTTAGAGAGATTAATCCAAGCTTCGATGGCAAAAGTATCTCAAGTAACAGGTTTCCATAAGCTTTAACTCTGAACAACCAGCAGTCCTGACCAGCTTTGATCGCTTTCAACCTGCAGAATCTGGACCTCTCTAAGTCACTTGTGCTCTCACAACTTTAAGTTTGATTTCCAAATAAATCTGGAAAGCGAGTTAAGAGGAACTGAAAACCTGAGCATCTGTTAAAACCATATAAAGGAGCAGGAAGGTATTTTATTGTCCACACTGGAAAACATTCTTAGTTTTACAGACTTCTCCCAGCAAGCTGAGACTTGTTATAACGCCCACCAGCTATATGTTTGTGAAGATCAAGGACATTTATACCTGTCATACCAGAAGAAATATACATGTCCAAAGAACAGTAAGAGAAAGTGTCTTTCCTTTCAGGGAAGCCTCTGTAATAAAATGATTTTATTTTATGTATAAAAGTATGCCCAAAAATTAAAGGACTGTATAAATTTGAGCACTGGAGAGCTGGCAGTGTCAGCAAAAGACTAAACTTGGTTCTGTTGAATCACTAGGGAAAGTAAGATGAAATAAATAATTGAAGCCTTATTATAGTCTTAAGTAAACTATCAAAAACAATTAATGTAATTGGGGTTGAAATATTACAAAAACTGGTTCTCCTGAAACTCCTAGAACTTCCTGTTTTCATGTGACAGGAACAACAAAAGCAGCTTCCCATATGAGCTCTGGGGGAGAGCTGGGCTGAAGCCACAAAAATTAAATTTGGATCTGGACTCCACCAGAGTATCAGGCTTTGATATGCTTTTTTACTTATTAAAATCCAAGTTGTAGAAAACTTAGAAAGCAGTGAAATACTGAAAGCTTTCTCTCAAACCTAAAATGAAATAAATACGTAATACAGTCCTTTAACTGATAAGCAAAATTGCACTGGCAGTTCCAAGCAAACCACCTAGACAAAAAGGCCTATTGCAGAGTTGGCATCCTAGTTTAACACTAAAGATTAGGAAGAAGCAGAGAGACTTTTTTATTCAAACTGTCTATCCTGAAAGGATGGGTGAGCCAAACAACAAAAGATGCATACCAAAAAGCCTGAATTTATGTATGAACAAGCCTTATTACAGAAGGCAGAACTCAGTTTTTTCGAGGGTTTGAGACCATAGACACAGATTAAGAGACTGAAAAGCTATTTTGTCAGATGTCCTCCTTGATAATGAAATCTTTCCCTATTTGATGGTTGGATGGTCAAGTACAGCTATGCTTTGGGTTCGACCTGAATTTCCCTTAGTCTTATTAAAGTATCAAAACTGATAGGATGGTGTTTCAGCAACCTGACAAGTCTCACATACGCATCTCACCTATTCTCTCTGCATTATGCCCTTGCAAAAAGAAGAGGTAAAACTCTACCTGAACCTATAGTTTTGGCTGGTGACATTCCCTAACAGAGACAATGCAGTAAAAACTGAACACTTCTTGCCAGTTGTGAATGTAGGGATCCTACAATCAAGATCTTGTGTGCCACTCCAATGGCTGAAGATAGACAATGCTCTAACACATATATACAAGAAACTGTACCTATTCACAAAGGTACAGTAGTCACCATTTTACAAGACGTGTCAAAATCATTCAAATAGTCCGCAGATCAATTAATCTTTTCCAGTAGGCCATTTAAGTTATCAGGGAACACATTTTCTGACACAGAAGATTAAGTACAAACAGAAGATTAAAAAAAAATAAAATAAATCTAATTATGACCTAATTGGTACACTTTTCGCTTCAAACAAAAACCAGGTAACTTTTTCACATACCTCTCAACCTTTTTAGTTCTCCTCTTGACTGCTTCGGGCTAATAGTTCAAGTATATTTCCTATCCTCTAAGACTTACACTATGGTCTTCTTCAGCACAAGAATCCTGAGGAGCTCTCCACCCCCAGACCTATTCTCCCACAGTGGATAATGCTGCCTGGGAGACAACATGTGTCACATACCACCTCTGGGAATCTGATTTGACCTGAGGCAAATGGGAATGCTGGACCAGACCACCTATTGGTTGAGTCCTCAAAGTCCTCCAAAAGATGAAATTCTGATTTCCTCTCTGAAATCCAAGTCATACATTTTTCATGATTTCACTATGTCAAGAATTTCTCCAGACCAAAAAACTATACAATTTCCATTGTCATCCTTCAGATACCTGGTAGGGCTTGACGATAATTCTCCAAGCACCAGATCAAAAGATTAAATGTGGTAAAGCCTGAGAATTTTTATGAGGAGTGTTTTCAGAAGTGTATCAGCGTACTGACAGAGCAGAGACAGGAGAAGCACTTGACTCTGACCTCCGCAGAGCACGAGCCTTCTGGAGCAGAAACTCCCTCTCTCACACACACACTTCATAGTACAGCAATACGCCAGTCTTCCTGGCAGCGTAGTAACAACAATAAATAAGGAGGCAGGGATGAGCTTCTCTGCCAAAGCATATTTAAGTCTAGTAAAGGGACAAAGACAGGAGAGAAAAACAGAAGAGCCACAGGATTTACCAAGAGAAACACTCTGCCTCTGCTACTCTGTCCGCAGCCCTGTTAACACTGCACTGGCTTTCAATTGATGCAGCTTTAAAAAATAAAAGTCACCTTAGGGCAGCAGCTTTATTCTATCTGGCACTTCTCCCGGCCCAAGCCATCAAACCCACATCCTTTATGATGCTCAGTGGAACAAGACATTTTCAAGATCTGACAGAAGGTGTCTAGAACACCAGGACAATCAGAGTGTGTTTTTTCCTATTAATTTTTATCCTGTGAAAACTCAGTACAACATTACTCTGATTATATCCCCAGTTAGAAATACTAACTTCTGCTGGCATTAAAATAGCCTGTCAAAGCCAGTGGAAGTGTCTGCCAGAACATCACTTCCTTTCAGAAGTGCATCAGTGTCCTGTTATTTAGTTTTCAAGTATTTTACGATATCCATGACCTATAGTTATTAGTTCATTTCTAGCCAAACTCAGCATCAGGAAATTTTCAGTTTATTCTTCTGATACCTTCCTCTCCTGACTTCATCCTACTGTTTCTCATTTATAGCCCAGGAATAGCAGTATTGCCACTCCTCTGATCCATTATCCCATTTCTACTTTAGACTCTTCTATGCTTGTTTCTCCAGTCTCTTACAAGGTCCAGTTGTAACCCAAATAATCCTCTGGTATTCCAGGAGGGACAGACTAGTGCCATATGCACTAGTTTAAATCCAGACATACTTCTGACTGCTTTCTATACTGTTCTCTTTTCCAAGTGTTCATGCACCTAATCCCTCAGTTACCTCCTTGATGGCATCTGCCCACTGCATGTGCATCTTAGCTGAGGCCTCTCCCTCTTCCAAATTGGTGAAGGCCATTCACAACCCTATAAGCTATATAAGTGCTTTGCATATTTGCTCTCTTAAATGACCATACCATCTTTTTTGGTTCTTGTTCCTCTCAAAGGCTTGTCCAAACATTGTACCTCCCTCTTATTTAACCAGACTATATATAATAGAGAAAAGCAGAAAGAAGAAAAAAAAAAATAAAGAAAATTAAAAAAAGAAAAAGAAAAAAGGAGGAAGGTAAAACCTCCATGTCCTGGAGGTAGACCTCTACCCTACTTTTCGAGCACTAGTTTCACATCTCCACTTTCTCCACCTGGACACTTGTTGGGGACTTGCAGGGCAGAATGTGTTTCTACTGGAGTTCATCTAAGGAACAATCAGCTTAAGCAGTTGTATTCAAATAGTATTAATGTTTTCAAATCGACTTCCTATTTTCCTACTGGAAACCCTGCCAAACACACTCTTCAACAGACACTAAAATAATTTGGATAGTTGATATGCAATCCAAATTTTTAGTGGAAAACTGCCAGATTCGACATCTGTGAGAAAGTGGGTAATTTTTATTATCCACAGAGAGCATGCACTCTGTCCGATATTTTCTACCTCTACACATCTCTTTCTACTGGAACTGTTTTATGGTTTTACATGATCAACGAGCTGCCAAAAATTATTTAACCCCTTCATTCCTATCAGAATGCAAGACTCCACTGTCACTGTTTTAACAGAGCATCATCTATCTAGAGAGATATTGTAAAATATCTATTTTAAACAGAAGGATGTTCTTATCTGTGACCTCTGACCCCTCTGATTATACCAAATACAGATTTTTTTTGTTTGTTTGTTTGGTAGTATCTTCTGATTGTTATTTGCCAACTATGAGATGGAGCCTATTATCTTGTAAGCAAAGTGTTAATTCCCTGCCTTTCTGTTGTCCCTGTTCTTTGCTGGAGAGAGGGTCTGTCGGAACAGCTGCTGGGGGAAAGCAAGGATGGGAAAATGCCTTTGGGAAAGTAGGCCTTCCTGTTGAGGACCCAGCCCAACCTCTGCCTGGAAAGGGTTTTTTTTCTTGTGTTCTGTTTTGCTTAGGGCACCTCCTAATTTACTAACGGTTATAAATACTTGGTTCTGCCTCCACATCACCTAACAGGTCAGTTCCTCAGCAGGCCACTGAGGTGCACAGAGTTATGCTGATTTGCCTGACCATACTACCTATATGATTTATACTCCTTGGTTTACACCAAGCAGCATCACTTCTGTTTTAGAATGAATTTTACTATCTCATTTGCAAGCATTAGGAAAAGCAGAATACAAAACACACAGAAGAAAGGAGAGAATATCATACAAACCTTTTACCATGGCAGGGTATTTGTTTGTTTGCCTTGTGGGTTTGGGTTTTTTTGGTGGGTTTTTGTTGGTTTTGTTGGTTGGTTGGTTTGTGGGGTTTTTTTGTTTTTGTTTTTAAAACAAACAAACAAACAAAAACCTCAAGACTTTCTTTTTGAAGCTGCCTGCTGAGGTTCCTTGAAATAAATGAAAACAAACAGTCCCTGGTTGTCTGAGCTACACTAAAGCAGCTCATCCTCGCAGTGATTTGCAATACTGAAAAGGTTTATCTCCTTCACTAAAAAGATTATTGAAATTCACTTTGTAAGCACACATGTATATAATTTCTTAAAGATTACCCATTCTCCTCTTATCCCCATATCGTCCTGCTGGGAACAGGTGGCAGAACTCCTGGCACCAAAGCAATCTCAAAATGTATACTAAACAAGGATAGTTTGTTGTTTTTGCCTGAATTATCAAAAATTAAGCTCCTCCTGGCAGTTTTGGTTTTTGTGTTTGTTTTGGGATCTTTTTCCCCTTTTTTGCCCCCTTTTTTTCCCCCAAATGCTGTATTTGAGAGAAAAATCCAAAGCTAGAGAGCTATAGAGTGGGAAACCCTGTGCTACTGATAGATTTTTACTAGATGAATACAAGTGATGGGGTCGTTCCAGCAAACCAGATTACCAGACAGAGCTATCAAGAGATATTTTGCTCTCTGTGGTTTTCCAGTCTCACAAATGAACAGAATGCTGTAAAACTATGAACAAGGTAGAAACGCGGAAGCACCATATTGCTGCACTTTGAGAAAACATAAGAAACAATGCATGGATTTTATGATTCCCCATTAAAAAAAATAAACCCATATTCTTGATGTGTTGTCTAATTTAGACTGCTCACAGCCAGGGTCAAGGACACTCCATTTGCATTTAGCTTATCACCCTAACAATGCGCAAATAGCAGCACTTTTTCACATGTAATAGCTAATTTTACCTAAGGATCTCACAGGACTCGGCAAACGTCAGTAAACTAAAGGTCTGGCTTAGAAATTTAAATGGAGCTGGAAAGCTCCCATTGACTTGAGTAGAGTTTGGATCAAGACTCCAGTAAATTTCAAGATATATATCACCATTACCGTTTTACATATAGGTAAATCAAGGGACAAATAAATAATATGGTGATACTACAGCAGAATCAGCACTAGACACCAGGGATCTGGACTCCTAGACTTCTGCTTGACTGGAAGAGGTCTTGCAGCTGCTTCTGAAGTTATTTGTTCAGCAATACCCATGAGACAAGCAGGAGAGCGCAGAACAGACAAAAAACCCCACAACAGTGGGCACAGTTGAAATGTAGCATCACAGTCTTACCAGAAAGGATGGTAACTGTAAGAATGACTGTTCTCTGAATACACTCTTACACTTCCCACCTCCTCCCAAATTTTGACTAATAAATAAAGTAATATGAAAAACTGCAAAAGTAAAATGGTGTTAAGGTCTCAGCATGACAGACAATGAATACGAAAGTTCCCAAGAAATTAGATGTGTTTTCAGGAGTGCAACAACAAAATAGAGCATTCATTTTCCAGTGTGAGATATACTTCTCTTTTTGGATATAAAACACTGTTTGAAGCACAGCTGGTAAACTTAATTCCTAAGGCAACAAAACCTGAAAACACAAAAAGAAATATGGGTTAAGGTTCTTTGAAAGTCTTTTAGACTCTTGCATTGGTATCCCTAAAGAATCTTACGGATAGCCATTTCTTACCCTGATGTGGCATTTAGGGACATGGTTTAGTGGTGGACTTGGCAGTGTTAGGTTTACAGTTGGACTCTATGATCTTCAGGGTCTTTTCTAGCCTAAATGATTCTATGGTTCTAGAACACCTGCAGGGTACCCACTATAATGTAAAGCATATAGTCCCCCTTTAAGTCCAGTGGAATACTTTCATCACTTTCGGTAGAAGAAAAATTAGCTTTTAATTTAAATATTATTTTTCACACTTGGAATCCCACATAAAGTGTCACCTCTACTGAATGATCATTACCTGATATCAATCCCTTACAGATAAAAATACACACAAAAGAATAATTTTAATTCCCAAATTACCCTGAAAATTTGTTAGCATCATCCTGTGATGAACACTGAGCCAATCACTCTAATTCAAGTAAGTTACGATAAACTATCAAAACACACTTGTAATTACTAATGTGCACATTACTAACATTACACATGCACAAATGTCACCTATATTTAGAATCATAGAATCATTAAGGTAGGAATAAACCTTCAAGAGCATCAAGTCCAATCATCAGCCCTCCACTCCCATGACCACTAAATTATCTCCCGAAGCACCACGTCTACCTGTTGTTTGAACACCTCCAGGGATGGTGCCTCCACCACCTCCCTGGGCAGCCTGTTCCAATGCCTCACTACTCTTTCTGTGAAGAAGTTTTTCCTAATATCCAATCTGAACCTCCCCTGGCACAACTTGACCCCATTTCCTCTTGTCCTATTGCTAGTCACTAGGGAGAAGAGGCCAACACCCACCTCACTACAGCCTCCTTCCAAGTAGTTGTAGAGAGCAATGAGGTCTCCCCTCAGCCTCCTCTCCTCCAGGCTGAACAGCCCCAGCCTCAGATCCCTCAGCCTCAGATCCCTCAGCCTCTCCTCATAAGACCTGTTCTCCAGACCCCTAATCAGCCTAGTTGCCCTTCTCTGCACCCTCTCCAGCACCTCAGTGTCCTTCCTATAGTGCAGCGCCCAAAACTGCACACAGTGCTCGAGGTGCGGCCTCAGCAAGGCTGAGTAGAGGTGTATAAGATCACCTCCCTGGTCCTGCTGGTCACACTATTCCTGATGCAGGTCAGAATGGTGTTGGCCTTCTTGGCCACCTGGGCACACTGCTGACTCATGTTCAGCTGGCTATCAATCAACACCCCAGGTCACTCTCTGCTGGGCAGCTCTCCTGCCACTCCCCCCCAAGCCTGTAGCGCTGCCAGGGATTGTTGTGTCCGAAGTGCAGGACCTGACATTTGGCCTTATTGAAACTCATGCCATTGGCCTTGGCCCAATGGTCAAGCCTGTCTAGATCCCTCTGCAGAGCCTCCCTACCCTCAAGCAGATTGACACTCCCACCCAGCTTAGTGTCATCTGCAAACTTACTGAGGGTGCACTTTATCCCCTCATCCAAGTCATCAATCAAGATGTCAAACAGGAGCAGCCCCAGCACTGAGCCCTGGGGAACACCACTCGTGACCAGCTGCCAACTGGACTTATGTCCATTGAACACAACTATTTGGCCCCGGCCATCCAACCAGTTTTTTATCCAGCAAAGTGTATGCGCATCCAAGCCACGAGCAGCCAGCTTCTCTTGGAGAATGCTATGATAAATTATGTCAAAGGCCTTCCTAAAGTCAAGGTTGACTACATCTACAGGCCTCTTCCAATAAGCAGGTCACCCTGCCGTAGAAGGAGATGAGGTTAGTCAGACAGCACCTGCCCCTCATGAACCCATGCTGACTGGGCCTGATCACCTGGTTTTCCTGAATGTACCGCATAATGGTACTCAGGATGATCTGCTCCATCAGATTCCCTGGTACTGAAGTCAAGCTAACAGGCCTGTAATTTCCTAGATCATCCTTCCATCCCTTCTTATATATGGGTGTTCAGGACAAAAGGATGATCCGGCTTTTTGTCACAGGCTTTTTAAAATTTTTGTTCTAGTCTGCTTATGGGGCCCATTGTGGATGAGACTGAGGAGCTCTGGTATGTATGCAAAAACTTGTTGCGAATGAGTCACTTGCGTTTAAAGAGAAATTCCCTTTTTAAGTGTGTAATTGGTAAACAACAGGGTTTTAATATTACAACATAATTAATTACAAAATATTTTTCTTGCAGAATTCTTTTACTGATATAAGAAGTGAATAATTAAGAACAATGGAGCAGTCTTGCATAGTTGCATATTTCCTTACTTCTGAATGCCTAAACATTATGTAGGTATAAAGATAACATCTGGCCCTTCCTGAAAACTGTGTTTAATTACACCATCACCTCCTTCTATATCCTAAAATTGCACCTCCCTATGAACATCTCCAAATGTAGGATCTTATAAACATATATTTAAATACACTTTCCTATTGTAATAGTCAAGTATGCACATGCACTGAAGTTTAAATAGATCACAAACAAATGTATTTGTGCATATATATATATATCCACACACAGCATGTGTATATGGATGAAGAACTTCCGTTACATGAGCAACAAGCTGATCCACAGTAATTACTTCTGCACCCACGCAGAGCTCCATTACCTTCAGGGGTACTTCATATGATCTGTATTTTTGTACTTTTAACAATACTTTTAAAATTACTTTACCAGATACCATCATACTCATACTACAGAAATAATGGAAAAGAACAGTAAGCATGAGAAATACATCAGCTAATGGGTAGTAGGCTGCACAGCTCTGCAGCAAGATTATTATAGGCAAAATGCCACAGATTTATTTCTGGCTTAAAGCAGTGCATGTCATAAGCATACATAGTTTTAGTAGGTGGAGTCATCTGACCCAATCTGGCAGAGCTTTCACATGGGAATGGCAAGGACTCCTCATTACCCATGAATTAATGCTTTTATTGGCAAAAAGTGTCTCCTATGTATATTCCTGAGTGAGAACAATGTGAAGTAGTTTCCAGTGATTCACATAAACTTTTTTCCTTTTGAAAAACTGGCTGACTAACAAGTCACTTCCTTTTCGAGTTCTGCTTCAGCTCTTCAGTCCTTCCAGCCATACAAGGCTGCAGATCAGGCTCATTTGTCCACTCTAGCAGAGAACCTCAATTCAGGGGTGAAACACAGTTATCATTTACTATTGAGGTCTTAAGATAGCTTAGCATAGCCAGGTAACTCAAATCTGAATCAGGATCATATGTATAACTTAAATATGCAAAATCTAAACATGCAGATACAGTACTTGTCTCCATACTCAGAAAGACATTAGTAATGCTGCTACAGATCTGAAATGAAGCATATGCTTTTTCAATGAACCATGGATTTCACATCTTACTAGAAACAAAGGCTCACTGGCAGCTCAGTTCCCCTCAGCATGACAATGGTTGATCCATTCAGTTCACATATCACTCAATCACCAGTTCCACCTGCCCTGAGTCACTGGAAATCCCTAGGTCAGGTTTTGGGCAGACATTGCTCTCTTAACCTGCTGCATCTACTCAGACCACTGAGCCTGGGGACATGATTGTACACATGACAAGCAGGGTGCACGGGTTTGATCACATCTGCATTTAAAAAAGCATTACTGTATTCTACTGATATAAATGTTTCTGAATTTTGTGTATTGCTTTCAGGCTTTATCCTTTTAGTTACCCACGTGTCCTGGTTTGAGCCAGGATGAAGCCAATTCTTGTCGCGGCTCGACTCAGGATCGCCAATTAAACCAGTGACACCATGTGATGACAGAGACAAGACAGACGTCTTTCTAAGGGTGCTAAACCAAAGCACTTTAATACCACAGAGTTCAGCCTGAGTTTCACTACAAAGCCATTAAAAATGCGTTCTAAGGAAATGGCTGCTTCAGTGTCCACAAAAGCAGTCTCATCTCCCTCTTACCACTTGCCAGAGAAAAAAAATCACCGTTCTCATCCCTTGCCTTTCTCACTACATAACTGCCTTCTCCATCACAGCAGGTATCTGCTGCTGTCCTGACTTTCAAGGCTCTTCCCAGCCTAATGCCATCTTACTTTACTCTTTTCAATTCTGCATGGCCAGGCTGAATCATCACTCAAAGCAGCCAGCAGCACCACCCTCCAACAACTCTTGACTGTATTTTCAAAAATGTACACCACGTATTCCCCCACAGCTCCCCTCATAACCAAAAACATCACGCAAGACATCACAAAGCTACTACTTTATTCTCTTTTGAAACTTCTCTTAAAACCCCTCTCTGCTGAAATAACTACAGAAAAATTAACAACTTTTTGGACTGCTAATGTAATAAAAACACTAAACCATGCTGAATATAATTGTATCATTTTTTCCTTATTTTACCTTTGTTTGTTCCAACAAGGGAAATTTTAAAGGACACTATAGGCAAAATCAAGAACTACAGGACTGAAGTGGCTTTTACTGGAACAATTAATACTAACTTTATATTTGGATAGAATGCACAAAACTCTATTATGACAACACTATGCCAAAAGAAAATCCATTTTTATCATGCTCCGTTCAAATTCATACCTGATGACACGGCATGATGAGATAGTGGCTTCCCATTAAAAATATTGTGGCCCCACAATTCTACTGACATGAACCTGCAAAACCTAAAGCTTGCCTCTCAATCAAAGATACAAATCCTAAGGTTTAATCCCAACAGCCTCTCTCTGTCCCTTACAGGCGCTGCTCTCTGCCTTGATGCACAAGGGGAGGGCTTTTTGTTGCTCGAGTCAAGCCCCAACTGACTCAAATGTTCCCAATGAAGCCTGGAAAGCTTCAGCTTTGTCATTTATCCAGCCTGCAACACGTGGTATATGGGCACCGCACCTCCAAAAAGCAGTTTGGAAGGTGCTTCATCTCGGCGTGGGCAAGCTGACTCCACCTCCCATGGCGGAACCTTAAGTCCTTTTGCTGCCAAACCCCATGATTAACAAGGCAGCAAAAACAAAGTGTCATCTTTGACTAAAGAACAGAAATAGTTTGCATTATCCTCCCCTCTGTGGTTACTGAACCAAACAGTCTTTGATATATTAAAAAAAAAGTTTTTTATTCTCGTTCTGTTTCCATGCAATTAAAATAATACATAATATTGGCTTCGCCTTAAAAATACTTCTCTTATGAAAAACATTCCATTTGTACTGACTTTAGTGGAAGGTGTGTGGGTGTGTCAGAAAGAAGAATGAAGTCCCAAGACACTTATCTCTGTATATTTAATAAAATAACAATCCAAAACTTCTTCGTTTAGAAGAAAGAGTCCAGCTATAGAAAGTTGGTAAAACAACACAAAGAAATTGCCTGAATCCTAAGATCTCAAAGTCTGGACAAGCCAATTCAATCTTATCTTATTCAGCTTCCTGCCATTTCCCTGAGTCCTGTCATTGGTCAGAGGAGTAAAGAGATCAGTACCTGCCCCATCTCTTCCCCTCATGAGGAAGCCATAGACTGCAATGAGGTCACCCCTCAGCCTCCTCTTCTCCAAGCTGAATAATCCAAGTGACCTCTGCCACTCCTCATAGGACATCCCATCCAGACCCTTCACCATCCTCGTGGCTCTCCTTTGAACACCTTCCAATAGCTTGATGTCCTTTTTATATTGTGGTGCCCAAAACTGAATGCAGTACTCTAGGTGAGGTCACACCAGAGCAGAGTGGGACAATCACCTCCGTTGACCGGCTGGCAATGCTATGCTTGATGCACCCCAGGACACAGTTGGCCCTCCTGGCTGCCAGGGAACACTGCTGGCTCATATTCAGTTTGCCATCAACCAGGTTCCTCTCTGCCACGCTATTCTCCAGCCACTCATTCCCTTGTCTGTTCTTACCACCAGAGCTACCCCATTCCAGGTGCAGAATCCAGCACTTGCCCTTGTTAAACTTCATGTGGTTGATGACTGCCCATCTCTCTAAACTGTCAAGGTGTCTCTGCAAGGCCTGCCTACCCTCCAGGGAGTCGACAGCTTCTCCCAGCTTTGCACCATCAGGAAACTGAGAATTCCTTCAAGTCCTGCGTCCAAGTCATTGATGAAGATATTGAAGAGGACTGGGCCTAGGATGGAGCCCTAGAGGACCGCACTAATGACCGGTCGCCAGCCTCATGTTACCCCTGTCACTCTTTGTGCTCCACCTGTGAGCCAGCTGTTCACCCATCATATGACATGCTTGTCCCATCTGTATGCTGGACATTTTGTCCAAGAGAATACCATGAGAGACAGTATCAAAAGCTTTGCTTAAGTCCAGAAATATCACATCCACTGGCTTCCCTTGATCAACTAGGTGAGTTACCTCGTCATAAAAAGAAATCAAGTTTGACAAGCAGGACTTTCCCCTTGTGAAGCCATGTTAGCTGTGACCAATGACTGCATTGTCCTCCAGGTGTTTTTCAATACCTCCCAGAATAATCTTTTCCATAATTTTACCAGGCACTGAAGTAAGACTGACCATCCTCTAGTTTTCCAAGGGCCTCAATCTTGCCCTTCTTAAATACTGGGACAACATTAGCCAGTTTCCAGTCAACTGGGATCTCTCCAGATTCCCAGGACCTCCCAAAAATCATCGCGAGAAGCCTGGCAATGACATTAGCCAGCTCTTTGAGGATTCTTGAGTGGATCTCATCAGGTCCCATGGACTTGTAGGGATCTAGCTGTAGCAGCAGATCCTGCACAAGATCAGGGTCAACTAAGGGTTGATCCTTGTTGCAGTCCTGGTCCTCCAGTTCTGGGTGTTGAGGCCCCCTTGGTCCATCATCAGTTTTGAAGACAGGGCACTCCAGTCGCAGGACTCATCCCATCTGGTTTCACTTATGCCAATGTCAAATCTCTGGGACTGGGCCAAGGCTTCAAGCTCATCTTGTTTATTCCTCATGCTGTGTGCATTAGTGTAGAAACACTTCAGGTGTGATACATTGCGGCCAACACCACGCAAAGCAGAATGAGTGATCCCATTAGTGCTTGGTTCCTCAAGTTTTGCCACACCATCCCATTGCTTATCACTGGCAACTCTGGTTTTGTCTCCTACCCTCTTCTAAGCTAGTTTAAAGCTCTATCAACAAGCCCTGCTAGCTCCTGTGCTAGAACTCTTTGCCCCCTCTGAGAAAGGTGCATACCATCCCATTTTAGCATCCCAGGTGTTGAGTAGAACATCCCATGATCAAAGAATCCAAAATTTTTCTGCTTACACTGCTCTTGGAGCCATGCATTGACCAGATGTATTTGCCTACTCTTATTAATATCATGCCTTGTTAACAGGAGGATCGAGGAGACCACTACCTCTTTTAATTGCCCTTGGACTTCTCTTTATTATTTCATTATTACCTGTTTGAACAACAAGTAACGGGAAGTAATCTGAGGGCCTTAGTAGAGTAGGGAGTTTACTAGTAATGTGCCTTACTTAAGCCCCTTGGAGACAGCAGACTTCCCTGTGAGTTGGGTCTGGTCTCTATATCGGGCCCTCCATTCCCTTCAGAAGGGAGTCTCCTATTATGACTACCCTTCTTAGTGCAAAATACCCAACTTATATATGATATAAAGTCCTGCTGAAGTGCCTTGCTGACTCTGGACTTAAGTACTACTGCTGCAAAATTAATATAGTAAAATAAAGTTACTGTATGCCATGTACTAGGACATTCATTATCTCTACACATTTCCTTGGATGGCTGGGGGCGGGGAACGGAGAAGAGGTGCAAGCTGATGGAGGGAGTTTTGACATTCAGGTCCAGGGGACCATTATGCCTCAGCACCCTGCTAATCTCTCCCAGCTCTCCTTTCTTCCAGACTCCACAGCACCTTTGTTTCCTTCTATTTATCCTCCTCCCCTCCCTTCCTTCCCCTCACTCTCTCTTGGTGGCCATTAACTACGCTGACAGTTTGACAGGCTGAAATAAGGAAATAAAACACTTAAACATTGTTTCCTGATGTATGCATTCATCTCCTCTGCCAAACACAGATATTGAGGAGATACTTCACTCCTCCTGTCAGCTTGCTAAATTATAGCCCAGCTTTCACAGCAACACAACTCTCAGGTCTTGTACGTTCAGTTGATCTGTCTTCCTATCAAAAGGCCACACAAGGGCCATTTCCTTGTCTTTAGCAGAATCTTCTTACATTTATACTCTTAATACCACATTTTCATACACTTAGGGTTGAGTTTCTGTTAAAAATAGACTCTCATGCTTCTTTTACTGAACACGTTCACATTATTATGACAGCTCCACTTCTTGCTTGAATTACAACAAAACTACTTCAGGAATAAACGAGATTGCATTCAAATTTGTGTCATTCTCATAACCGATTGCAGCAGCTGAGTAAACCGAAGCTCAGCTTCGCTTTCACCTGGTTTATTAGGCCTTTTTATTTAAGCATTTTCTCCTGGTTGACAGCAAACATGCTGCTGGAGACTACAGGCATCCCACCCTTTGCATAAAAAACCACCGCTTACAGCGTTGGCTTACAGGAGCCAATGTTGTTCAGCTCCCTGGGGAAAAGCTGCAGTGATACTGTCACTGCTCATTACCTCCAGTGGGTGTTGCTGTGAACAAGCCTATGGGAAAAATGCAGGGAAAAGGACAAAAAAATACTACAGAATCTCATAAAGATGTCCCACATCTAGAAAGTTTAACTGATCCATACAACCAAAAAGAAACAAAAGTCTGGTAAGAAACTAAGTAATTGTATTCTTTGCCATTTACGAACATCTTCCATACCAATTAAACACAAGCGTTACGTGCTTTCTCAGCTGTGCTGGTGTAAGGCTGCATTGAGGGCAAGTATACTTTCAGCAATTTCAGTAGTTCCTTAGATCTCTGCAGGGTGGCACAGAGCTGTGGTAGTAGCACCTCAGGGATGCCCGATGGCCAATATCCATCTGAGAGCAGACTGACCTTACATCTTCACCATCCCAAAACAGCTGAGGAACTGTGACAAACAGGGCACTGAAATCCCAGATTTATGACATTCTTTCTTAAAAAGTTAAACAAAAATAGATCAGTAGTCTGGAATATACTGTCACTTTCTCGCTCTGTCTGATGGGGAAGGTTATCTCAGGTTTCAACGAGCAGGTGGAGACGTAGCAGAAGTAGGTGGCATATTCCAGACCCTTAAAACAAATGCACAGATCCCTCTTTACACTCCAATATTATAAATCCTTGCAAAAGTTAACTCTCCTTCTTGCCTCCCACTTCCTCATTACTTCAGATATCTCTCATCATGACCCAAAGAAAGTCTTTGAAGTAACTGTTCATTCAGCTGACACAGACGTCACTGGAGGTAGGATGAAAAAAGACAAATACAAAAATGTTCACAAGGAAGAGTCCGTGTAACTGAGGTTGTTGAGATTTCACTCTCCCTCAAAACATTTTTTGCTGTTTGTAAAAGTTTCTATTAAGCAGCAGCAAAGATTCAATTACAATCATCCTAAAGAGCTAGCAGAGCCTGAGTGGAAAAGTAATTCATTTGCTCATCTAGAAGAACTAAGGGCTTTGCTGCTGCCTCCCAATATTGATGGTCCAAGAGCAGTATTTCAGCTGGTTACACCCATTCCTTTTGTTATCCTCCAAAGACACATTAATATAAGCAGCAGTCCTGTTATGTGCTGTTACTTAACTGAGAAGTTTTGAATTTCATGAATGAAAATGAAAGAAAACGTCAGTAAAGCAAGCGGAAACACAAGTTCCCTACTACTTCCTGCACGCAAGTGTATAAAAGAGGCAGTCAACAAAAAACTACTGTTAACTATTTACCAACAATACACACAGAACTTCCCTCAGATATCTAAGATTGACTTTGTTTTTATAATTGAAAATCATAAAGAGCTCCCAGCGTGCTGTTGGAGGGCAGCAATCTTTTTCCTCCATCATTATTTCATATTGCTAGAGAAACAGAGATCCCACCCACCTGAGATCACTGCTAATCCCATGATATTTCAAGAGTATCAGCCACTGTTTATTGCATATTTTGGTGAACTTCCAGTTCAGCTGCCTACTACTTACTGAAATTTTCTGACTTTTCAGACACATACATTGCCATCCCACAGTTCTTCATGAAGACTTACTCTATCAATGGTCTTATATTTGTGTCTCTACCTTATTGCTAGATTTTAAAAACTAATTTTAAAAAAAAAGAGTAAGGGGTGCAAAAGAGGTAAAATAAGGTAGCTTTTACAAGTGTAGCTTTTCAGAAAAGAATGAAAGATTTCTACATTTAGTTTAGTTGTTCAATTTATCAGATAGTACTGAATTTATGTTTTTTTCTGAATAGCCATTTTACTCTTCCTTTTTTTATATATTAAATGCACTCCTCTTACTCTGTCCCAGTAGGGGAAAGAGAAAGTAAAAAATTAACAGAATTACAGAATTGTTCTGGTTGGAAAAGACCCTTAGGATCACTGAGTCCAACCATTAATCTAACCCAAGAGTTCCTCCCTAACATAACCCACAACTGAAAATAAATATACTATATTAAAAATCAAATAAAACAAAAATTACATAGGAAATAGAAAAAAATATATGCTGAGAAAAATAAACAGTGGTAGTTGTTCTTATAAAAACTATGGAAGGAAATGAAACTTTTTTACTGACATTTCAGTCATGGGGTTTTTTTACTATTAATTCATTCTCTTGAACTAACTCATCATCATCCCCCAAGGTTTGCACCCTACTTACAAAAATAAAGCCTGCTACTATCACTAAACCTGGACACACTTCTTGTTTAGAGTCTGTATACCATAGGACAGTATTTGTTTGAAACAGTAGACTCTTGCCTAAGCTGGAAGTCATAAACATGCAGTTATCAGTCATCTGAATTAGCATCCAGAACAGCAAAGTCTCAACTTTTAAAGAACCATTATCTACCTTATCCAAGCACTGTATTCACACTGGGCAAGGCAGCACTCACACGGGTGTCCTGCAGCTTACCATTCCTTTGCACATACTTCATGCTTGGTTCCTCAAAACAAACTCTACTACCAGGAGAGGTCCACCAGGCAGGTCTGCAAACAGTGCTGTTTCAAAAATAAATGGTAACCACTGATAAGTTTTGGATCATAAAGCGACAACAGCATATCTGCGGGGGATGCAGGTTGAGCCTTACGCTAGCGATACCATTCTGCAGAAGGTTACATGCCCCGCTGCCACCTTCAAATTTAATCATCCAGACTTCCAGGACAGTAGGCCCTTCACCATATACAAAGCAAGCCCTGTACATGTAGTGCCAGAAGGGTCTCCTGCAGGACTTCTGCACAACTCTCCTGATCTCTATGGATATTAAAACATTTATCTTAGGGCAGGATTTGCTCTCCAAAGTTTTTGTGAAAACTACGTATGTGCTTTTTGTGTTTGCGTATCCATGCATGTTGCTTTCCCAGAAATACAGTGGGCTGCCAGCACATTAAAGAAATTGAAAGTCGTTACCTTTGTAGCAGGTACTAAATCTGATTACGGTTACTAGGATTCTTCCACTTCCTTGTGGCAGGAAGTATTTAAAAAATAATCTAAATTCTTACGTGCTTCCACAGGAGACCATAAAAGCTGCTGACTTTAAATTTTAGCCTGACATTCATTTATGCTCATGGTTTCTCAAGCATCATGTTCACCAGTATGAAAACTTCAAAAGTCAGTGTGCGAGGTGTACACATGGCTTCTAAAGTGACATCAAGTCCTCCATTGTTCAAATTCAATTCACATACTAGATAGCAACCTTTAATTACCTTAAGTGGACATGCAAGTAAGTACTGAGTAGTAAATAGAGAAAAATAAGAAGTTGGAGAATACCAGACACTGGGTAAACACGAAGGACAAAAATACATGCTTTTCACATTCCTATTCTAGGACACTACCATCAGAGGCAAACAAATCAGATACAGCACCTGTAAGTTAATGAACCTGAGCTCAAGGATGAACAGTTACTGTCACTGTGTTAAGGTAATGCAAAAATGTAAAATAAAGTTGAGTGCAAGAAAGTGGAAAGTAGCAGGGAGCTCCTTCCATCAGGAGGGTAGAGTATGGCTAGGGGAGTGTCATGAATGGGACAGGGAGTACAGCTGACCACAATACGTGACCTTCCACAAGGTCACTTACCACAATGATTTTGTGCCACCAGACAGGCATTACACATCAAAAGTTCTTTTGCAGTTATCCCCTTAAGCACAACACTTTTACAGTACATGCTTGGAAAAAAGCCTCAAATTGGCTTCTCTCCATTTGATCTTGTGGTTAAGGAACTATTTTCAGACTACATCTCTATCAGTATATAGATTATCACCAAAAAGCACATTTAGAATGGGTTTAGACCACTGACTCACTGTCTTAGCTTATTTCAATCCCTCCATAAGTGAAGGAGCAATTTAAAATTTAACCACTGTCTGAAAAAAAGGAAACCTAATAACAAAGGGCATTTATTAAAAAGCAACAGTTTTTTATTCTGTACAAAGGTCAGCTTTATAACAATGCCTTCCTTTTAGCTGTAAACCAGACGATGTTTCAGGTTATCTTCCATCAGTCAAGATAAGCATGAAGTGGTGGTCCTCCTCCCTGAGTGTACCACCACCCATTGCTTGCAAATAAAGTTCCTACTTAAAACTACTATTTATGTAAGGCTGTTTATGAGAAAAAAAAACAAACAACAACAACAGTCAGGTGTTTCCCTGCACACTAGAAAGAAAGGGTTCTTTACAAAGAAAAAAACCTTAGAAACACAAAGTATTGCCCTTCCCAGAAAGCCCGAGTGAATCCTGAAAACACTTCCATAGTGTCTCAGCAAATCTGTCAGTGTGTGCCTCATGCCTTCCATTTCCTTTAAGGTCTGGGATGCCTAGAAAGACTACTACAGCTTCCACAAGTCATCAAAATCTTGAGCCTCAGTAAACTGTTATGTTCGAGTTGTTCATGGCTTTTAGAAGAGCTCCATTTCCTTTTCTTTTCCAGTTTTACCTTTACATCAATAAGAACAAAAGGCAGGTCATCAAAAAGAACTAAAACCATGATAACTACTCATTTAAGATTTGATTAGGAAGAGCTAAGAAGAAATTTTTCACAGTGACAAGTCATTTTGACAAATTATTAAATTCATAAAAAACCCCACAACTTTCCTCATTGCCCATAAGGCAAAAATGGTCAGTATTCTCACTCCTGCAGTACTGCTCTGCTCACATTATCAATGCCAAATTAATTTTCAAAAATTAAAATGCTACGTGAAATTAAACAGGGCTTTACAATCCCTGTTTAAATCAACATTACTTCTGCAGCAACACCAACAATTCACAGTATTTTCCACAATGACCACCACCTCCAAAAGACCTAGAAGGACAAAACCCATACAGTCAGCGGCTTACTAAAAAACAAACAAAAAAACCCAACAAAAAAAACCAAAAGTGCTGAAAGGTCAGGTGAGTTTTAGATGATGAAGTCTCCAAAGCTGCAGGAACTTCAGAAGCATATGCATTTCTTTCACTTATTCCCTAGGATTTCTCTTAGCTGCTTTTGCCCCAGTTTCACAGGAGCTGCCAAATCCACCCTGGACATCTTGAGCAGACCCCAGCTCTGCATGCTATACAGCTGAAGAGAGCTGCACACTTTAGAACAGCCTATAAAACACAGAAAAACCCAGAGAGGCCTAAAAATCTGTGTAAAAAAATAAAGAAGCCTCTTGCTCAGAATCTTTTTTTGTATGTTCTGAAGAAGTTAAATTAATGCATCTGATGGACTAATGGGAACCAGGTAGAAGATGGCACTTCCCTCTGACACTAGGATAATTAAAAGGGCAGGGTATTAACTAGCTTTGGAAACAAAAAAAAGTTATATAGGTTGTTCTGGGGATTACAGTCTTGTTTTGATCCTACCTCCACTAATCATTGCATTTAGTCATTAGACACTTTGCCCATTCCCTGGAATCCACATTGGCTGATTACTGTTTGCAGATCCACTCTGCAGCCAGGATTTGAAACACAGGGATAGTGCTAAAATGCCCTTTAGAAAGGCCAGATAATGCCATTTCTAGTTTGTACTACAAGAAGAGATTCTTTCACAGATAATGCTGTCAGCAACACCCTCATCATCTTTTTACTAATGTGCTCCTCACGCTGCTTGGTCAAATATGTGTCTTCTACATATTGTTTAAAATACCTGAGAAAAAAACCACACCACCACCCCCCCTCCTCCCACCAAAAAAGTACTCTGAATTAAACATTACATGACAGTTACAAATGGTGGCACACTGGATAGAAAGCACAAGTCATGGAATGATTATTGATGAAACAAATAATATTAGTATACATCCATCTAGTTAATACATACCTTATTAGCATACATTTATCTGAGAGGAAAAAACATGCAAACATGCTATATTTTATGCAAATTACATGCAGATCTCAAGGCTTCTGGAAAATTGCCATTACAGCCTTTGGTACTGCAAAATGTAGGTACTCCCTTTTCATAGCCAATATATGCTGTAATATTTCCAAAAGTACGGTGTTGGAGTAAATGAAGTGATGCACATACCTCATAGCACAAAATAGAAAGATAGTATGACAGGCCTCTGTGCTACAAATTCAGCAGCTGGTTATATATTTGATTTAATGTAACCAGCAAGAACAATATCATTTATGTCTTATATTACTCTACAAACAATCCAATTTATAAAATGCCTATTGTGTTTACACACAAGAAACTATCATAAATCCTGAACATTAAACAGTGTCAATGGATGAAAGCCAACTTTCCCACAATATTTGGCATGCAGAATCACAGAATCATAGAATTTTTTGGCTTGGAAGGGACCTTGAAGATTATCTAGTTCCAACCTCCTGCGTGGGCAGAGACACATCCCACTAGACCAGGTTGCTCAGAACCCCATCTAACCTGGCCTTGAACACTTCCAGGGAGGGTACATGCACCGCTTCCTGGGCAACCTGTGCCAGTGTCTCACCACTCTTCCACTAAAGAATTTCTTCTTAATGTCTAACGTTTAAAGCCACTCCCACTTGTCCTATTGCTACAAGCCCATATAAAAAGTCCCTCCTCAGCTTTCATGTAGGGCCTTTCAGGTACTGGAAGCCCACTATAAGGTCTCCCTTCTCCAGGCTGAACTACCCCAACTCTCTCAGCCTGTCTTCCTAGAAGAGCTGCTCCAGCGCTCGGATCATCATGCACCTTCTCTGAACTCCAACAGCTCTACGTCCTTGCGTTGCAAGGCTCCAGAACTGGACACAGTACTGCAAGTGGGGTCTCACAAGAGTGGAGTAGAGGGGGAGAATAACCTCCCTCAACATGCTGGTCATGCTTCTTTTGATGCAACTCAGGACACAGTTGGCCTGGGCTGCAGGCACACATTGTCAGCTCATGTCAAGCTTCTCATCAACCATCAGCCCCAAGTCCTTCTCCTCCAAGCTGTTTCTGATCTATTCTCCTCTGAGTCTGTATCTGTGCTTGGGACTGCCCTGACCCAGGTGCAAGACCTTGTCCTTGTCCTTGTTCAACTTCATGCAGTTTGCATGAACCCACCTCTCAAGCCTGTCAAGGTCCCTCTGTCTGGCATCCCTTCTCTTCAGTGTGTCAACCCCTCCACACAGTTTGGTGTCATCAGCAAACTTGCTGAGGGTGCACTCCATGCCACTGTACATGTCACTGACAAAGGTACTGAACAATACTGGTCCCAGTACAAACTCTTGAGGACTAGTCTTCATTTGGACATCAAGCCGTTGACCACAACTTTTTGAGTGCAACCATCAAGCAAATTCCTTGTCCACTGAGTGGTTTATCCATTGAATCTGTATCTTTCCAATTTAGAGACAAGGATGTTGTGTGGGACAGTGTCTAATGTTTTGCACTAGTCCAGGTAGATGACATCAGTTGCTCTCCCCTTGTCCACCAATGCTGCAACCCCAACGTAAAAAGCCACCGAATCTGTCAGGCACAATTTGCCTTTGGTAAAAGCCATGTTGACTGCCACCAACCACCTCCTCATTTTCCATGTGCCTTCACAGAGCCTTCAGGATGATCTGCTCCACGATCTTGCCAGGCACAGAGGCAAGACTGACTGGCCTGTAGTTGCCCAGGTCTTCTTTTATCTGTTTTTGATAATAGGGGTTATGTTTCCCCTTTTCCACTCAGTGGGAACTTCACCAGACTGCCATGACTGTTCAAATATGATGGGAAGCAGTGCTGCAACTTCATCCACCAGTTCCCTCAGGAGCTGCAGGTGGATCTTGCGCTTTCAAAGAAAAGGCAGTTGCAAGAGAAGGCTCCTCTTCAGCTATTTACTGATGCTGGGTACTGATGACAGCAGCAAATCTCCAAAAAATTTCATCTTTCCTCATAACGAAAATATATTCTTAAATTAACCTGAAAGTATGGCACCTACCCAGAAATGTTACCATTTTTAACATTATACTTCTTTATTACAGAAGAATTAATAGTAGGGGAAGTATCCCAGTGCATACAATTTCTTGCCTGTCTTTTGCTCTACTGACAGGAAAGGTAGTTCAGTGGTAAAGAATATGTACTTATGACCTTATCTGTCACCCTGGATTAACAACTTTGGGGAAAAAAGTCTCAGAAAGTGAGTACAGCCAGAGGACTGCATATCCAAACACACAGATTTGTCTCTGTGCTGCCTGGAGTACCTGGATGCTGTTATGCACAACCAGCTTCTGCTTTCACCAAATTTGTAAAGATTAGCTGCCTCCACTTCTGTTCCCCACAAAAGCATCCAGAAGCCACCAACCCATCCCTTTAGCACATGGCATAGCTTTAGCAAACACAGAGCCATAATATAAAGCATGTTTAAAAAAAAAAAATAAAAATTTCTAAGCATTTGGTCCAAATACAAGTTATCGGAATTCAGTCTGCAATGGCACTGACCTAATTGTAAGGACCAAGTAACCACTTGGGAAAGATGGTCCTCCTGGATGATTGCTCCCAGAGAAGCAATGGCCTGGCAGCAACACTGGTCAGGAAAAAACACTCTGGGGACTTAAAGGCAGCCTATTTCCCTATTATTAGCAGCTGTAGTCAGAAAGATATTCATCTCTGCTATGGCTGTTTCCTAATATTTTCTCACTACACAATCTTACAACATTTTTTAAGGGCTTGGTTCTGTTCTTCTGAACTATTTAGGTCTTGTGAGCCCTGCTTTGCTTAGAAACTCAGATTCACTGCTGGGCACAGACGCTTTCTGTTCCAAGACTTCCTGCAGAAAGCTGCCTGTCCATTCCCATGGCTCATTCAACCATCGTATCTTCCTAACAGAGGAGAGCTTATCAGGACAAGCTCCCTCTCATGAGATTTTAAATATTCTCTCTCTGCTTCCAGGCCAGAAACATTGCAAGAGAGACTGTTCTTGCCTCATGTTAGTATGACAGCTGCTCTCTTGGCCAACACACTGGGGACTGGACCAGGGATCTCAAACTGAAAGCATGAGCAGCTACAGCTTAAAGCAAAGAGCAGATACTCCCTTGTTTGGAGGCTGTTAACAGCTCATATTTTCCCTGATCAGCAGAGGGTGGCACTAAAAACATACACTTGCCCTTGCGTCGTATTAGTTAACATATTAATCAGTTTTAATATTGGCATATTTTCTTCTCTTCCTGAATAGCTCCAAATGGAGCAGTATATGTTTAAGTGAAAGATTCAGAGTTTTGTTTTTAACCTCATCTATAATTTTGACACCATAAAAATTCCAGATGCTGGTTTAGATAAATAAGTTTACCCACTTCTGGTTTTACACTGTACTTTCCTGTAGCAGAGAAATATGTACTGTATCAGTGAAAGCAAAGCGTTGCAATGGTAGAACAAGTATTGTGTAAGACCAAATATGTATCAGATTAATGTTTGAGTTCCTGTTCAGGGATAGGGTAAATAGCAATGCACAAGAGTCAAATTTTGAGAATATTCTCAAGCAGTAAGGACCAGCAGCTGGGAAATAAAAGCTGGGGTCAGGCTACCACTTCTCTTGTGACTGCATCCCAACATGCAGAACTTACCCTTCAGCATTCTTAGTGAAGATGTTTCTCTATCACTTGCCCTCCCTATCACATCATTTGTCATTAATGCTGACTTAGCCTAGCCAACACAAAAACACAGCCTAGCTGGTACCTCTGTCCTCTTAGCTGTGGAAATCTGTAGACTTTGTATTTTAGAGTTAGTGGTATAATTTTCAGAAAGAATTAGCAGCTGAGATTAGGTGATTACAGTCAAATTTAACATGCCTAGATGCCACTGTCTCCCACAGGACAGCTTTTACTTTCTCAGTCTGTAATATTAATCCTTGTTTTAAAAGCAAATTATTAGAAACTGGAGACTAATGAAAAGTTCTTGGCATCCCAGATGCTACCTAATGAGACAAAACAAGAAAAGCATGCGCACAAGCACTGCTGCTCAGTACTTATTTGGCATATCCTTACAGGCAAGTGCAAACCAACTTGACACTATCATTGTTTCTATTTTAGTAAGAGATTGATCACAAATGGATGCAGAGACAAACAAAACCAGGATTTAAAAGTCTGCTACTTATATTAATACTGCTATATCTTTGGTAACTAAAGCTAATAAAGATTTCTATGTGAACTCACAAAACAATGTTGTTATTGAGGAAATTAAAAAAAAAAAAGGAAATATGCGCTTTGCTCACTAAACCAAGTACCTCCCTGTCCAGTATCCTAACAACAGCCAGAACCCAACAGCTCAGATGTACAAGATACCTGCAGTCCTGTCACAGCCTATGTATCATACAGGCAACTTCTTCCTGACTGTAGGCACCTACTGGCTGGCGTACACCATGAAACACATGTTATAAATCTGTATCTAACATGCTATATGGGAATGTTTAATCATCTCTTAATCTGGTCTACCCCTAAAAATACAGTATTTGTCTACATGAACCTTATTTTATTGAAGTGTTTTATATGAATATAAATATCAAAAAGGGCAAGGAAAAGAGTCTTGCTTATTATTATAAAGTCAGTGTGCCAAATGTTCAACTATACTTTGGATGATGTGGCCACATCATAAATACAACAGTCTGAGGTGCTTATTGTGCCAGTGATAAAACTGGTACAGGACAGATTTCTTCATATATAAATTATGAAAAAGGCAACAACTATTTCACCCCTTAGTAATGAAATATCTTTTTTTAAAAAAGTATTTGTTGAGCAGTTATTACAGTATTAGTTTAAATACATTTCCATTAACGTGAAACAACTTCTTTCAGTCATTTCACTCTTTTTCCAGTTGTCTGATAAGCAGAGGGTCATGCAAAAAACAAAGCACTGCTAAGCAGCTGATGGACTGCATCTGGCTTCTGCTAGAGGCAGTGACCCCCTGCACCCATGTACCTTTACATTATGCTTAGTTGTTGTCCTTCAGGTGCTTAAACTGTAATTTGGGGAAGAAAAACACTTAAGCAGTACACCATCCTTGAAATACCACTATTTCCATTAAACCCTAATGCTGCTTCTGTTTTTCTTTCTATCATGGTGTATCATGGCTTTTGCCCCCCATAAAAAAGAACAGCACCTACACTAAGGGGCAGTAACACCCCACTCCCTCAGCATTAATTTGCTGCAGACTGCTCCTTGCTCAGCAGGTCTCTCCTGCAGCTCCTCTTCCCAGGCAATTCACTCCCTCCACACTTTCCACAGGGTTCTGGGCACCACTGTGCTTGCCACATTTCATTTTTGAAGCTTAGCTCCTTACTTATACTTCTGTGTTATCTGACTTCAAGATCCTCACTCTGTGCTGTTATTCTTGCACTGATGTCAGCAGTTGTCTTGACTGAGAAATCCAATTATCATCATACTTCTGAAAATAGTTTAATTATAGGCAAGTGTGATGAATCTATAAATTATGATGAGTATCAGAGTGAACAGTAGCATAACCAATAGCATTAAGAATATCTTTGAATATTCTCATAGGGAAGGGTTCAAATCCATGAAGCCAGTGAAAAAATTTGCATTGATGGTAGAAGTCTTGAGACTTTAATTAATAAAAGACAATTACTTCAAGTAATTACTGCAATTCAAATAAATATTTTATCATTGTTGTTACTATTCCTAATAATAATACAATTAACGCATTAAGGATTATTTTAATAAAAGTATTAAAAGCAAATAACAAATGTAATCCAAGAAATAAAGTAACATGGTAGTCTGGCATCTTGATATGCTGTCAATAATCTTTTGCAACACTAGAAAATTGTCACAGTTATTTCCATAATATTTTCCTATTAATCTTCTTATACCAGAAAAATTGCAGTAAGAAAAAAATCAATAAAAATATTTAAACAGTGACCTCTTGAAAAAAAAATTAAGAAAAGACTGCTGAACTAGAATAGTAGCTTTGTTTTTACTTATTTGCTTATTTTTACAGTCTGACATTATGTTCCTACGTTACTAGTGAAAAATGTTCCAGCTAAATAAATTCAGTTGAGATTTACTCTCACTCGGTTTATCCCCTGTGATGTTTGCTGCACAAAGGAAAAAGCCACCACTGTATCCAAAGGAAGGATCTATCTTATCTATCCTGTTGTAGTTAATGAGAAAATGTAACTGTGACTCCATTGAGAGCAAGAGAAAGAGAGTCAGAGAGCCTCTCTCTCTCAATAAACTGTTGTACATGGTAGGACTAATAGTGTACTGTCTCATAGCCATCATTAGGCTAGCTAGTAAGTAGTACATTATCTTTGGTTTTCTTCAGGGCACAGTCATGTAGTTACTGCTCCTCATTATCCTTGGAAGCTGTAAATTTAAGTGTAAACTCATTGTCTCTGCAGGGGTTGCAGGTGAGTAGTGTGTAATGCATTTACTTCATTTTCTCTACTGAATTTTGTAGAACTGTATTTTTAAAAGATTCTCCTCCCCCCAGTCATCATCACTAACTGGTAAGTGTTTGGATCTGCTCTGTAACCTCTCTGATTTGGCCAAAGAGATCAACAGCTGCATGCAAAGAACCCACATCTGTGTGGTCCCCAAAATGATGTGTGGCCGCTACAGGATCTCATAATTTAAATGAGGGTGCTCCTGGGCAGTGATGGGACAGCATCCAAGCAGCTTCAGGCACCAAGGAAATTTATTCCATCCACTTTTATTACCAGTTGCTCCACCACTGCCTGCAGTTCCTCAATTATGGCTAGCAAGCCTACCTCAAAAGCTAACGAGGGAGGCATGTTCTTTCCTGATTACTGGAGCTGCAAATACATTAAAAAAAAAAGAAAGAAAATGGACCCTTTTATTGACTCAGATGTCAATGCCACATTGAGCCTGAAGCTTCCAGTTTAGCTTCTTTAGTTGCTCTTATTCTTCAATTAATTTTTGTGGGTAGTCAGTGGAGACCCACATTAAAATATATATGGAAACAATTATGGCATTAGAACACAAGACGCCGAACTATACAGGACTGGATCGTGTCTAGTAGCTTGGGAAGGACTTACAGTCCCCCATCTGACCTGTCCATATCTAAGCACACCCAACAAGGGCCGGGAGGAAAGAGAAGTTGCAAATAAAGCGCTGCTTTCTATGCCGGTTGGCAGAATGGAAGAGGGAAAGTCAGATGTGTGATACTGATACAACCAACAGCAGGTCACAAGAAACTGTCATTCTGTGAAAGACTGACCTAGAGACTCAGTACAGAAGACAGCCTTTGAAATCACAGAAGACTTCAGGAAGAAACACAGAGCTGCTGACCTGCAACCTGTGATGCAAAAGATGTATATTAACTGAGGGCAGAGCATGGCCTGGACCTTATGACCACCTAAATATACTATCTACCAAAACAGAAGTACCTGTATTCCTAGAGGCAGAGAATAAGATGACAAAAGACAACCCTCCTTTCTCCTCTCCACAGAGTCACAAGTGCTTGTGAATCAGAGGAAATCAGACGCTTTCAACTTTACACTTATTCAGCAACAAGAATAAAACAATAACTAGTTAACATGGGTATTCTAGTTCTTCCAAGAAAGGTATATGTCCACAGATGTAACAGCCTTGTGCTTTATACAACTAGTTTAGAGAGAGAGTCATGCATGGTAACTGGACAGTAATAAGAAATCTCACACCTTCATAACAGAACAGTGGAGGGAATCAGATTTTCCGTTGCTACTGAAACACAAATTATGTGCTACGGGTATAATTGATTTGGGTTTATTTTGGGAAAGTCAAAAACAAATTTTTACCTTATTAATTGCTACTGTAGCTATTTCAATAAATCATAAAACTTCTTTCATAATTTCACCTACACACTTAGATACAATTGTATTTATGTGGAAGAAGAATCAGATTTAGCAATTGCCTCCAAAAAGGTCTATAAACAGTGAAAGTTTAAATTCATTTTTTGTTTCTAAATTGTATACACATTTTAAAAGCATGACCATTTTGAAAGTCACTAACCTAATGACAGCTTAGATAGTTTTAAAGGCTTACTCCTTCAAAGAGAGTGAAGACTTCAATGTGTAAAAAAAAAAAATGTAATTTGTCAATTAAAAAACATTCATAGCATCAACAGGACTGTATGAATATGCCACTCCGGAAAACAATTTAAAATTTACTCTAAAAGTACCTAAAAAAGTATTCTTGTTTGCTTTTTAAAAAAATTTATCAGGGCAGCATTAGGAGCAATTCTGATATTCAGCACAGCAGTATTAAGACTGTTACTAAATATATTGAATAAATGTTATAGAGGCTGTGAAGCATCAGTGCCAACCAATGGGCATTAGGAAGCCCTCTCATTAAAATGTAACTCATAGCAAATTACTTATGCTGTTGTATTGTCAAGCTTTAATAGTCTTTCATACTTACCTAAATAGACACAGTACACCTGGGAGAGCCTTATGTTTTATAAATACTAATCCTTTAGTGGGTTCACTGAATTACCTGTATTTTATTATTCAGCATAGCCCAGCTGTACTGCATTTGGCTTAAAACTGACGTTGCTAGCAAGGAAGAGACATGTAGCAGTATTGACTTCTTACCTAATATTTCCTTGCTTGGATTCAAACTAAGAGGAAAACAGCTGCAGGTCATATCAACTGGACAGATTACTGTGGGCAAACAAGAACTCTGTTATATCATAAAAACTGTCTATACAGCTTAGTCTCAAGTTAGGTTCACATAATCAACTGAATTCACAGTTCTAAGCCTTTTAAGAAAGTCTCCCAAATAATTAAATCACATTCTTGCCTAGACTAAGATGTTCAAATTTAGTAACTAATTCCCAAGTTAATTTCAAATTTTAACCAAATGCATCATAGCCGCACCACTTAAACTTTGCATAATACTTCGATGATTTCATATGTAAATCCAATCAGTCAATAAGACAGCCTTATGAAGCTATATATGTATATAAAGTATTGACTTAAATCTTAAGTCAGAACCCACTGATAATGTGTATTTATAATCGAGTAGGACTTTTATTCTTAGAATTTTGTATTAAAATTTATTATTAGCTATGTTAATGTAAAACCAGTATTTTATTCTTAAATATTTGTCACATATATAAAATAAATTAATTCATAGAATGGTTTGGGCTGGAACAGACCTTAAAGATCATCTAGATCCAACCTCCCCACCATGGGAGGGGTAGACATTTATGGTTCTTAAACAACAAAGTTGACATCACTGCATACAGAACAAATACATTATTTCAGGTTGCATACGTAGTCAGAAATTTATCTTAGAAGTGCAAGGGATAAGATTTTGGAAGGAACCAAGAATTTGATTGACTTGGGAAAGCATGAGCTGAGTCTGGTATTCAGAGAGTGCTGAGAGTCCCCCCTGAAACACAATTTCCATTAATGAGTCTTCTCCACACCACCATCTTAATGAAAGGGCAGATGCTTTTCCAAATCTGCCTGGACCTTGAAATATGACAGGACTTCCTAGGTCCCCACGAGAAGGCCCACTGCAGAACAGGTATCACAATATTGAAATTATTACCTTCTCTCATATATATCAACACCTTTCTTTCAAGAAACATAGATCAAATAAAACATTAGCTAAATGAAATATATATCCTGAAAATTTGTAGCTTAGGCAATATTTTTTTTAAGAGACAGATATTACAAAGCACTTTTTTTGTCCAAAGCTATTGGTTTCCAACAAGCCTTAGGTTCTTAAATCATTCCCAAGTCATTTCTGAAACACATTTTTGGGCTTATATAATCATACTGGGTCTTGAAAAATGTTATTCTTAGTTCCTCCACCAAATAATTCATCATTAGATTGAAGCAAAACCAAACAGAAGGAGAAAATGGACAACTGAACTGGGCAAAAGAGGATCAGTATTTGTACGTATGCTACAACGTACAGGTCCTTCAAAGAGTTGCAAATATGTCAAGCTCAATTACATTTTTCTAGCTTTCTTTAGCTTACAAGACTATAGCTGCATTAAGAAAATACAGGTACACATGTTAATGTTATCAGGTCACTAGGCTTATACTGACATGCCAAAACAGCACAGAAACAAAGAAAAAAAAAAACCTGCACAAGTCCATGTTATTCTCATCCCATACTAAGCAAGGTGGTCTACAATAAGACCTCATTGATCAACACAGCAGGATACCAATGCACCCAGTATAGAGAAGGCTGCATGTTCATAAATGCAAAGCACTTCCTGGATACTCATTTCATAGGCTGTGATGGAGTACAGCACCTTCTTAAAGAGACAAGCAATTATTCTTCTGCTTGAAGGGCATTAGCATCCTGTATGCACAGCTCTTCTCAGGTTAAACAACGCAAAAGAGTGCTGCCCTCAGCCACAAGCAGGAATTCTCAAACATGCATGGCACAAAAGTAGCTTATCAAGGAAAGCTTAAATCAGTATAATAATAATATAATAAATCAGTAAATAAATCAATATATCCCAGGACTACTCCAGAATCACATACGGGAGTAGTAATAGTCACTGACTTTTCTCAAATTCACAGTATCAAAGGAAAAAAGGGGAAAACCAAACAAACCCAAAATCAAAACCACAGAAGACAGGGTGAAAGTCACAATCAGAAAAACCACCATTCCAGGCAATAAATCAAGTGCCATAAGAAGTTGGTTTACTCCTGTTCTTAGTGGACAATTTTTGGCTTGCACTAGAACCTGTTTGCACAAGCTACGAGGTGTGTTGGCAGTCCCAGGAATAAAACAATTGGAGACTAAATTGCAGTCTGACTCCTTCAGTTCTTAGCATTGCACTTGACACAGTTCCCGGACAGACAGGTCACCTGGTCTTGCTCAGCTGAATCTTTCATAGAATCACTTAGGTTGGAAAAGACCTTTAAGCTCATCGAGTCCAACCATTAACCCTACTCTACCAAGTCCAGCACTAAGCCACATTCCCAAGCACCACATCTAGAGGACTTTTAACCACATTCAGGGATGGTGACTCAACCACCTCTCTGGGCAGCAGGTTCCAGTGTCCGATGACTCTTTAGTAAAAACGTTCTTCCTAATGTCTAGTCTAAACCTCCCCTGGTGCAGCTTGAGGCCATTTCCTCTTGTTCTATCACCAGTTACTTGTGAGAAGAGACCAGCACCTACCTCTTTACAACCTCCTTTCAGGTAGTTGTAGAGGGCTATGAGGTCTCCCCTCAGCCTCCTTCAGACTAAACAGCCCCAGTTCCCTCAGCCGCTCCTCATAAGACTTGTTCTCAAGGCCCTTCACCAGCTTCATTGCCCTTCTTTGGGCATGCTCCAGCACATCAATGTCTTTGTGCCCAAAACTGGACACAGTGTGGCCTCACCAATACCGAGTACAGAGGGACGATCGCTTCCCTAGTCCTGCTGGCCACACTATTTCTAATATAGGCCAGGATGCCATTGACCTTCTTGGCCACCTGGGCACACTGCTGGATCATATTCAGATGCCTATCAATCAGAAACCCCAGGTCCCTTTCTGCTGGACAGCTTTTCAGTCACGCTTCCCCAAGCCTGAAGGGTTGCATGGGGTTGTTGTGGCCCAAGTCCTGCACTTGGGCCACAATGCACTTGGCCTTGTTGAACTTCATAAAATTGACCTCAGCCCTTTGTTTACTCAAAAAGCACCAGCTGCTAAGGATGTTGGTCAATCAAGTTTTGGTTAACTTCTGGTGGTTTTATACCATCCTTTAAGAAAAAAAAAAAAAAAAGAGGAAAGCTAGTATTTCTGTGATTGTCAAGCATCTTTAATGATAAATTTTAATACCTCCTTTGAATGAAATTTTTCCATAGTGTATAGTTGCTGATTAAAAGCTAAACAGTGATCCTACCTGAATGGACATACATATAACATTGTTCATCAACCGCAGGCCAACTGAATGGCTACAGAGGTTGTGCAGCCAAAATCACTACTTGTCCTTGGTTACTTTGCTTCACACAATTCCCAGCTTTTCTTAAAGCCCCTTGGCTCACATTGCAGTTTCAGGAAACAGCACTGGCAGGGCAGCCATCTCTCTCCCTTGGCTCCCCTATCCTTGCACTCTACCCACACTGACCTAAAAAACATAGCTCCATTTAAAAGCAGCACATTTCACCTCCTTTATTCAAAACTAGGCTTCAGAACCAAACATGGGTGAAATATCTTGGTGACTTTCTTGTATCATCAGGGTATTAATTAAAATCCCTTATTTCTCAAATATCTTGTAGCATCTGTGTTTTGCTCTTCCAGGGGCAAACTCATACCCAAATCTGACCACATCAAAAACCACAGATTCGCTGCTAAGTTCACTGCTCTGCTAGTGGAGGCAGCTCTCTTTGCACAGCACTTACAGAAAGTAATCAGAAATTGGGGTAAGAACTCTGAAGTTCTTACCCCAATTTCTGATTTTCGTTTTTAAAATAGCTGCAAGTGAGAAAAAGAACAAACCTCCATTAAAAATATTGTGGTTTGGGTGCCACAGGGCATTTCTGAGAACTACATCCTCAAGTATTCAGTGTACTTTCATGTACAGAGGGTAAGGCAGGTCTCAATCTCCAAAGGCACAAGAGGCTTGACATAATGCCTGCAGAGTGCTCTGAGGACCCTGAATGAAAAGTGCTCTAGAAGGGCAAATCTCATCTTCTGCAAGTTCAACACCAGACCATGCTTCTGACCTCTTTTAATCGGGAATACTATTTCTTTCTGTTATTAGTTTAGGCAATGGTTAAGAAGAAAACCTTTTTTAAAATATATATATAGCATAGAGAAAATTTGCAATTCAAATTGATATTTTTAATCTTAAAAGTATTTTGGTGGAATGGAGTGAAAAATAGAAAGAAGAACAAGTCCCATAAATCTGTCACTCGCATAGCACATCACTCACAGCTTTCCCCAGCCCACTGAGGAAGAGAGCCATACAGCTTTAAAATGACTTCATTCCCATATTTACATATTTTTTAATAGGGCTATGATGAATCTCCTTCCGCTTGACTCCTATTTTGAGCTGTGATATTTTAATCTCCATTCTTGCTGCAACTTAGCAGATGAATGTGCAGTGTGACAGAGCTCAGAGGAAATAGTATAAATAAAGCAAAGTGGAGCTATGACATCTCACATTTTATAGCTTTTTTATTGTAGCCTAAGCATAAACAGAGCACAGCTGTGTTATACTTACTGCTGTGAGCACTCCCCCCCTCCAACCCCTACTGCTTTTAAAGAGACACTGCCCCCACTCAGGATCCTCTGGGTACAACCACTGCTGTTAGAGGCATCGCTAACAGAAGCAAACACCCCCACCCCTCCATTGCTTCCCGTCCTTTGTTTTTACTTTTTCCTCCTTCTACTGATTTGGCCCCTCGCCTTCTTTTCCCCTCGCCTTCCCAAGTGGACCAGGATGTGACCCCGCAGTCCCCAGCGTGTACACACAGCCAGCCCTGTGCTGCTACCTACTGAAAGATGCCTTTCTTCCCTCACTGTTATAATTTGCTCTGTTTAAGTACACAGACACACATGCAGAGCACAGAAACAATTTGCAAAAACAACACTTTGATAAAAGCCTTGTAACTAGCTGGAAGTACTCAAAATATTGCTATCTTTTAACAGTAGTATTTTACTGAAAGAGCTCCCACATTTCTCATCGCTTCTTGATAGTTGTTTTGGTTTGTTTGTGTTTTTTTTCCCCTCACAGAAGTCAGTTGAAAAGAAAGAAGGAAAACACACCAACTTTACTCCTGCCTATTTAAAAACAAACTATCATGATGAGTTCCTAGACAGCAAAAACCTCTTTTCACCTCAGGAATTTATGAGATACCACAAAGAATCTCATCATAATCATCACCACACATTCAGCCGAAAAAGGTCCCATTCAAAGCTTTAGACAAGAAAATGACAATGTACCTGGACACCTTCACAACTATAAAAAGATAAGGGCAAACCCAATAGTCAATTTCCCTCAGCGTCCAAGAATGCTGTTTATCCTTGTGGCATGTTGAAAAGTGTTCTCTCTCTAGTTTCAATGTTGTAAACATAGGCACATCTAACATACAAATGTGTAAGCCTTGCTTCTGCTATACATTTTAAAAAGATACATATCAAGGCACTGCAATGGTTACACTGAGCTTGAAAACCACATCCAACTTTCCCAACCAGAAGGCCAAGGGACATACAGGGATGTTCTTTGCTCAAGGAGCACCATGTTGCATGTTTTATCCTACTAACTTGCAACTAACCGCTTCAACAGAGATGGAAGTTTCAGTGACCACCAATGCTAACCTACAAGCTGTAACCTAGTTCTTCTGGCCATCCTCTGCTCTCCCTCTATGCTCCTCTGTGCCCCATCGATCCTTCAGAGGATCTGCTATTGCATTGCTACCTGAAACACTTCCTGCAGCTATTCTTCCCCTTGTGTGGGGTTCAATACAGCCTGGAATTAAAGCATCAAGCAATGCTCATGCACGCAAATGAAAGTGGTTACAAACAGCAAAATAAAACTTTGCTAGATATGCACCAGCAATTGTATTTAAAAATTAAAAATAAATGTTAAGACACCCAGAAATCATGCTGAAATTGTTTATATGTGAGGAGCTGATTACACTAACAAGTTTTCCAAGTTGGGATCTCAAGATACTCCAATCTGCCCGAAGTCAACCCTCAGTTTGTGGTTTACCAAGCCACCAGCCCAATACAAAGATCTGGTTAGAAAATGCAGCTTTGTGAGATTAGTGGAATTCCTTTGTTTTGCAGGGGGATTATCTGGCATTTTATTTTTTGTCTATTCCCTGGCATCCCCTTGAGCTTGTCCAATTGTACTCTGCCTATACAACCTGTAACTTTGTTATGAAGTTACTATCACAAGATCATACTGAGCATTTGCTCTGTGCGATGCCTATACTGTAAACTACCTCAGATGTTTTTGGATGAAGGCAGGGATTGTAAGGGAGAGACATGTCTGCAGTGATACTTAGGAGACTCCTCATCAGCCAGACTCACTGTAGCCAGGAGGGATTACCAAAAGCCACACACACCCAACATCTCATTTGCAAACTCTTTCAAGACCTGGTCTGAAGGACACCTCACCTTTCCTGGGGTGCAGCAACAGGCAGGAAACCAGGAAGGGGGCCTGGGAAGCTGTCACTCAAGGCCCTGCATTGGGCTGGTGAGTCTCCTCAGCACTGGAGGAGGCAAGGCCAGGAAGGGAGCACAAAAGAGACCAACTTCAGACCCAGAAGCACATTAGGGCCCAGCAAGGCCACCAACAGTAGGCTTCCCACCATTGCCATTCATTCAGGTAGGAAGTAGGTGTGTACTCCATACTGACCACACCACTATTTAACAGTACAGTCATCATCAAAACATGCTCACTCTGCATGAGTGAAGACTTAAGGAGGTGGGCCATAAATTACTTTTTACTGGGAGAGGAAATAGACAGGAGAAAATATAAAGGAGAGAAAGAAATACAGCCATAAAGCAATACATTTTCCCCACTACCTCCTGTTCAGTTTTTAACTACATTTTTTCAAATTCACACATGGTGTCTTCCATAGCAACAGTACCACCAACTTCACTTCCCTGTGGATGGCTCCTAAATACTTTTCAAAGTTGCTGCAAAATTCAGCAAATACCTAAAGCTGTGGTCAGTGCCACTAAAAACCAGTCCTAGAAGTATTAGGATTTTAAAAATGAGACATGGTTATGAAACCTGGAAATTCAGATTGCCTTACAGCCCTTCACACCTCTCTCATCTCCGCCTGGAAAAGATCCTGATGATATTCATAAACACAATGCTAAGCACATTTTCAATGAGAAGAATGTGACAATATTATGGTACAGATTTAATTGCTGTAGTGGGAACTGACTCTTTTGGTAAAATATTAAATATAATTTCTGACAGGGATACTCAATTTGTAAGGTTTAATCCCAGTAAAATAATCTGCTGTTACAAAGTAGACCTCCCCTTTTAAAACTGGCCTAATGGGAAATTAGAATCAGTATGAGAGAAAACCCTCTATGAGCATCCAGTTAATACTGCTGACCCCAAAATTCCTTTGCACAAACTTCCTGTCCCTTGCAAAACTGGCAGTTTGATTACCACAATTCAAAGTGTTCCAGAAATTTAAAGAACAAACAAAACCAAAAACCATCCACAACAACAACAAAAAAAGCCCAAATAACCAAAACCCCCACAAGCTGAAAACCAAAACAGTCATGACACATGCAACAATGCAATATGTCAACACAGGTACAGCAATGCCAAGGCATCACCAATTCATTCGCAGGCTGTTGCAATACCATGTAATGATGAAGTAGCTCTCACCTGCTGATTTTGAAGGGTAACTACAAATAAGACCCCAGGTTCTAGAGAAAACTTCTTATGCCTTGAAAGGCTTTTTGCTTATAGACCACATCTCTTGCCGACAGCTTTCAGCCAACTCAGATGGAAGGGGCTGCAGGCAGGAGCTGCTGGGTACCTGCTTTGACAAACAAAGAGAGGTAACAGCAGGGTTTTTTTCCTCCTCCTTGTTAAGTTTTCAGTCACAACTAATGAATGAAACGAACCAAAGAAAAGAACTAAGCTGAGAAAAAACAAAGTAAAATTAGTAACAGGCTAACAGCATATACCCACTGCCTGGGGCAACATACGGCTGATGGATGATGACAGCCAACAGACGAATCCTCATTCCCTGTCTACTAAACAAATTAGTAATCTCATCAATATCGTCACTACATTCACCTTCTGCAGCAGCTGCTGCTGCAACACAACTGCTGTTAAGCTTTAGGGGGAAAGCCTGGCTTTGACTTGTAGTTTGCCAAATGCTGTAGGCAGTCAGGGTTGCCACCCTTTGGAAAAATCCAATTAACCTGATAAGGTTTTTTGGGGTTTGTTTTTAATTTCTATTTTTAGAAAGCCCACAGAGCTGTGTATGAAGGAAACAGTCACCTGCATGGCACCCTCTGAAGTCCTAGGAATCTGCAGAACTTGAACCTTCAGGGCCTTGCCAGCTGTTAGGGTCTTTCCAATTAAAGTGTGAGTTCAGAGATCTGAAGCTTGAAGAGGACACCAGGACTTCTCAGACTGAGATCTGACTCTACACTCTGGTTTCCTCATTACTCACAGAGTTTCTCTCAAAGTGACCAAAACCCATTATTTTAAAAAATAGTGATTTTTGGATATCTAACCTACCTTGCTTTTTCCTCACCCCCAAACTCTTCTGAGCCCCATATAATACTGGCACTTCCAACACCGCCTAAAAGAGACAGCATCATTACCTTCCCTCCCAAAGCCCATCAGAAAAATGACCAGATTCAAACACACTCTAAACCAGAAAGATCAAATTTCAACAGCACTCAATACAAATCACAGCAAATCGTTTGTTTAAGAAGTCTGGATTAAAAAGCATCCCAGCACCCTCCCCCCAAATAACTACAGCAAATTTTAATAAGTACAACTTCACTTAAAAAGAAGGAACACTTAATTTATGCTGTGCAAGTAGAAAAGTATGTGTTCACATCCACCGAAATAAACTTCCTCTCCCTTTTCCTCCATTCAGTTCACTTGAAAATATGTTGCATTTTCTTATGAAGTCTAATATTTTTTTCTCAAAGCTCTTCAAAAAGTAAAGCTGGTCATGTTTGTTAGTCAACAGAATATTTACTTATCAATACCCTCCATTATTAGATAAAATACTTGCCATTTACTTCAATTTATCAGTTTCCACTTGAAAATATTCCATGTATGCAACACCCTTCTGAAGCAACTCACTATATATATGTATCTGTGCATGGATCTGTACACATACCTTAATCACAGGAATTCACCAAGTATACACTTGGAAGCTTCCTGGTTGTGTTAGAATTCTTCTATTCACTAAAAATCTTAAGGTGCTCAGCTGATGTAGCAGGTAACAGCTGATGATTAATCCCACTGACTAGTTGTTAACAGCTGAAACTTTAAGTGGATGCCAGGACCAATATCTTCTCTTGGGGTCAGCTAAACCAAGAGAATATGTGCTTTCTCCTGTTTGCTTCCATAATTGACTATGAAAAATTCAGGGTGCTTCTTTGTGCTCAAGTAAAACATGCAACTTTCATCTGTATCCTCTAGGAGCCGGCACAGGGACATGTTCCTGGAACTCATTTAGTCAAAATGTATATTGCATTTCTGTTCTAGTTCACTAATTCACATGCGTAATAGGCTTCAAGAATGAAACGTAAATACTGAAGGATTTTCCTCAGCCACACAGAAATATTTCTCTGTCTTTAACCACAATACTGCCATTTCACTATTTTCTAGCATTAAATATCTTGCTGCCCAAGGAGCTGGTTACTTCTCCTACATAATATATACGAAACCAAACAAAAGTTTCACACTATTATCAGCTAACAACAGAAATAAGAATATTGCTACTACATGTGATTTGCCCATTCCCCTCCAGCTTCTTGGGTTTTGTGACTAGTTTGTTGGGGGTTTTTTGGGTGTAACTTCCTGCCGCCCCTCCAGTTATTTAGCAATATCACACGAATATTCCCTTTGGCACTTAATCGTCCACAAAAAATGTTATATTGCTTCATAAACTCCATCACACAATGAACATAATCCTTTCGCTAAGTGCCAATTAATTATTAAAAACATTTGGTGAGGATTAACAATCATGAAATAGATACTGTTCTATTATGTAGTTGTTAATCCTCAATAAATCTACTTGTAATAGACAGCATTTTAGTACGAGAGCTAGCCTACTTAATCTAATGCTTTATATTTAATTAGATAATTATTGCATGTTAAAAAATAAATTCAATAGGTTTAATAACTATGTAATAAGCATACATCTAATAGGCAGATTAGTAATTTTCAGAAAAGGAGGGTTTTTTAATAATCACTTGTAGTAGCACCCAAGACCTACTCACCAACACAAAGGCCAGTGTGTTACGTTTCCCCTGCCTACAGAAATGCAGGCTAAGAAGGTTTTAACACTACCTGATCCACACACTCTTTTCAGTCTCCAGAATGAGGACAGGGGAGCTTGAAGAAGCTCACCTACCCACAACTATTATATCCCATTGAAGCACTTGACATCACACCTCTCTAGAAAGGAATACACCCTTTCCTAAAATCAACTGTGTGACATGGCCAAATATCAGTCTTGTTTTCAAGACAGAGAACTTAGTCTAAAAGGGATAAGCAGATCCAACAAGATAAATCTCTTAAACCAAAGAACTCTCTCTGGGGCTCCCAGTTGCTTGGAATAAGGCTAAATGCATATCCAGCTGTGCAGAGATGCACTTCTATTCCATTTCTCATACATTCTTTTGGCACCTTTTTCAAAAGAAGGCTATGAGGAGACAGGCATAGCATGTTATTCATCTAGTACCTAACTCCAGTTAGACACTAGCCAAAGGCAGATAGGCTTGCTGCCTATTTCTAGGACTGGAACTATGGGAGCTATTTTTAGCATAAAAAGGACTGAGTGCCCTTTTTAGGACATAAGCTTAATAGAATGATCACCCATCCCTCAGTTGAAGCTGTAAGGGATATTTAATGAAACAGTAAGAATATAAACTTATCTCCTGCACCTCTGGAAATCTATCGCTCCCAGCTGATGGTCACATCATTACATAACAAAGTTGACTTGTGAGATGGTGTTTTGGATGACCCTTAAAAATCCCTATAGCCCCATTTCTCTCTTGTTTTTTTCCCCTTGCATTTCAATGATGAGCTGATTTTAGTGACTGCTCTCTTTGAAGAGGTGTTAGTTCTTGAACCACTGCCAGCACATTGCATCTCAAGAATAGTAGACCTTGTTTTCTGATGGTGGTAAAGAATACATCTGTAATTCTGTAAATCTGTGACTGCTTACACTCCCTTCTGGAACCAAAAGTGAGGAAAAAGGAAAGATGGTAGTCAGACAGAATCAAAAAGCACAGATTTTGGCTACTATTTTAAGTCTTGTATTGACACCATAAGTGATCTGTGTTCCTTCTTTAAAGTTAAGATACAGCAGCTCAAAGTTAACTACAGTATGTTTTAAAAAAAGTGTCACAAAAGTCCACTTAACTTGGCAACAGTAATTACTCTTTAATATGAAAAGGAAGCTGTTCAGGATTTCAGCTACTGAATTATACACACTGGACCTCTCATATTTTGATGCAGATATTAATTTTCTCGACATTAAAAACTTCCTAAATTTTAGTAGTTAACATTCAGTAATAAAAGATGGTAAATATTAAATGATGCTATGCATGCTCTGAATTTTCAGAATAGCAAATGTTCCAACAAGATCAAAAAATATTCTTTCCAAATGAGTACTTCTTGGTTGATTCTGCTATTAACCTAATGATGGGAAAGAAACTGTCTCTTCTTCAGCAGGACAGATCTACTGCCCTTCCTTTATGCAAAAAGTATTTGTCTACATGATGGAGAACAAAAATGCTTAAAAACATACAATCCTGCCCTGTTTCTCGAGGCTAACTGCAGGGTCTGATTAAGATCTAGGTACCTTACTATCATACTGCTCAGCTCCACCACTGAGTTATCCCACACTTTCTTTTTTAATTTTTTTGAGATAGAGCTGTAATTTGAAGATGGCAAAACCAGCAAAACAATCCTATAAAATAACTAATGAGTAATGCCTGCTTGAGCAACTGCCAGCTTAACACAGCTGCCAAGAAAAGTGAATTTGCCAGTACTACCCAAAGGGGAATTGATACCTAGACCTACTGTTGCACGGTCCCCTGCCTGCCCAGCTGAACAAGTGACTCTGCATGACCAGCAAGCCTAGGGGAAGGGGGGAGGGAATGAGGAATAGAGGGAATAACAGGGCTGTGCTCATGCTGCTGCCTCAGCAGCCCCAGCAGCCCCCCAGCATCCATCGCAAGGAAGACGGGAGAAGCCAAGTTACCTGTTGGAGCACAGTCAGGCCCTCACAGCACCCACATCAGGGCAGAAAGAAGTTGCATTAATCTCTCCTGATTTTACTTGTGGAAAGCACCACACTACCCCAAGCTTCCTGCCACTCTGCCTTTCCCTCCAGTTTTCTCAATTAGGAGGCCTTCTCTTTTCAAAGATTTGACAACACAAAGATCAGCCTGAATACCTAAATCTTCCAGTGGACTAAAAACCTGTGGCCTGGAAAAGCTTAAAAAAATAACCCCTCCTCCTTACCAAAAGCCAAATAAAGGAGAGAGCAAGATTCCAAGTCTGGGATTCTGCTGGAATAAACAAAGTTGCCTTACAGATACAGCAGAGGGAGAGGAGGAAGAGGCCAACCCTGTGCTCCACAGCTCTGGGCAGAGCTCCCCTATTGAGGTGGGGGGGAGACCATAAGCACTTACTTCTGAAGACAGCCACTTTCCACAGAGCCTGGGGGAAGAAGCCGGGCTGCAGACACCGCTTGTTTGTGTCTTGTCAAACAAAGCATAGTCTGATCTTCCAGAAGCAGCACAGCAACTCTGAGGTTCAGCATTCAGCAACAGCATCTTCAGATAGCAGCAAGCAACACTGAGTTCTAACCCCGGTGGCACAGGGGTTGGAGCAACAGGGTGAACTCTGGGCTGAGACCCCTGCTTCTGCTTAGCAACTTCTTCACTTTTGTACCAAAAAAAATCAGGAGCTGCTTTGAGATGAGAGCACAAGGAACGAGGAGGCTTATCAGTTACAGCTGTTTGAACAACTGGTAATTGCAGCTGGGGGTCCTTCATCTTGTGTCATACAGAGTAGGAAAATGGGTCAGATGTAATGCATTTGGTTAAGTATCTAAGCTGAAAAGGTACTATTTTCTTTTAAATTATATAGTCTTTACTGGAAGTAAGGTTACCGGTGCAAGGCTTTCTAGCTTTAAAATGTAACAGGGACATGCCCTCTGAGGGTCAGGCTTTCATTTGCCGAAGTTAATTCTCAGCTGCCTGTTATTCGTCCTTCATTGTAGCCTCTGTCTTAGCTGGGCACGCTCCCGATTCCCTGCTATATCCAGACGGTCCATGTAAATAGTGTTTATGTTAAGGAAGTCATGTTCTGTGTGACTGGAGCACATAGAAACTGATGTTGTTGTCACTTTAGATTAAGCTCTCGTTTTAGCAAAGGAGGCAATTGGAGCAGGCAGCTGAGTGGCCGAATGAAATATTCAGCTCATTTCGTTTAAAGCTGCCCCGGTCTCCATTGTTCAGGCTGGCAAAGATGATTAACCCTTGCTGGTGCTGCCACAACAACTGCTCACTCTCTGTCCCTCTGCTCCGCTCCTGCCTGAAACCGAGGCCTTGGACAGTCAGGCAGATTTCATAGATCACCAAGAGGATATTAGCTGATTTTTTTTCCAATTAGTGAACTTTCAGGAAAATAAAAATTAAACTTCAGGCTTCCACCACTTTGTAGAGAAGATAAAACAATACTTAGCATGGGCCAAGGCTATTCCCCGTGCTTAAGGCAAGAATGCAGCTACCATTAACGATACTTTTCAGCTAATTCTTCACAGCTGTGAAAGTCCTGCTAACCTTGAGTTAACCCCAAGCATTTGATGAACTGCTCAAGAAGAATGAGTTTTTGTTTGTTTTGTTGGTTTTTTGTTGGTTTTCAGAAACTGTTGATAGTAAATAATATGTGAAAAGAAATGTATAGTCTAGGTAATAGAAAGCAAAGGCTAACACTGTTTAAGTGTTCAGCTGCTGTTGCTGTGTGCAGACAGTCTATGGCTGTCTACAGAGCATTGCAACCCAAGGCTTCAAACACTGCTGCCACAGGGCTGCTGTCCTACAGCTATCCTGAAACCTCCTGTGTAAATAAATGTCTCGGCCGCAGCGTTACCGCTGCACTGGGCCAAGCACAGTCTTTCCTCACAGGGAACAAGTCCTACGCAGTTTTCTAAGGTGAATGGCTCATACAGGAAAGGTAGAGAATGCTGGAGCAGGCAATGCCCGATGTCCTGAAACCAGAGAAGGGTATCATTAACTGGTCTTCCTCTGGCTTGACTTAATGCAAGGCTTCTATTTATAGAAAGGCTTAACGCTGTTTCATGACATGCACTTTCAAATAAAACTCCACTTGTGCCAGCATCAAGTGCTATGTCACTTACTGCCTTATGCTGAAGGGCCTGATGCTTCAGAGAGCTCAGCAGTACCTGCTCCCACCACAGGGCTTGAGTTGCTTAGCCCACAACAAAAGTAGAAACGAGACCCAGAATATTCTTGGCAAAAATGTTAGTAACAGCCCCAAATGCTGTAAAAGTAATACTATTATAAACTGCAATATTGAGAGTAATAGCCTTTTTTTTTAAATGAGAGATTCTTTGGTATTTTAAGCCAACAGCTCAAGCACAGGTGACAAGTTTTCTTATAATCACAGTGACAAGTATTGTACCAATTTCTCCCTTTGATCTGTATGTTGTACTAAATTGACAAAAGAAACAGCATATCTATTACAAATAGCATTAGTTATACAAACTACAGTCATACTGACAGAAGACAACCACCAAAGCAACTCTGCTCTGGAGCAGTCAAAATCATAAGTTACCCCCCCTGCTAAGAGAGTGAATTGTACATATGTATTTGTCTCTATCTAGTGCTAAAGCATTTCTCTAGGATACAACAGAATTGAGAAGCACTGATAAATGGATAAACCTCATAAAATAATATTTATATTACCTAAATGACTAATTTCAAATAGCCCTGCAGCTACACTTTACTGTGACATTTACAGCATAGTTCATATGAGAATATTCTGTAAGAGCACTTACACTAATACTCTCTACTTCCATATATAGGATAAAATTCCAGCTTTATTGTAGTGATTTCCACAGAGTCAAAATCTCATTGACTGAATGTTTACTTTACTAGTTATCTGGATAAATATGCACCTATTTTTAAATGGCTCATTAATGCAGGTAATAGTAAGTTAACAGGAGAATGTAAACATTAAACATAGTATCTTGGATGTAATTATTGTCCACACAGTTTCATTACTAACTTTTTTTTTTTCATTTGGTATCTTGGAGACTATACTTAACTGACTCCAATACTCTTTGTATCTGCTTAAAATATAAGGCCCAGTTCAAAAAGATCCTTGAATGCTGTTTAAATACATAAGGGTGTTAATAGCTCCATATAAAATATACGTGTCATAATAAAACAAATAAGTCCTACATGTTATATTGAGATCTATTTCTTTAAAGACTAACCTCTTAAACCTCAGAAGCAATGAATGAAACACTCCATTTAGTAATCTTTTTTTATACTTTTCTGAACAAGAATTCATGCAAGAAGTACACAGATACAGCCCAGTTCCTATAATCAGTCTAAATGTGAGTGGTTGTAAAATCAAGTTTACGTTATGCAAACACATATTTTAGACCTATGCACAGGGAACAGTTAAGTGCTTGACATCTGGAGTTAGATGGTGGTGAATTGCAGCACACACACATCACGCTCACCTGCATAAATATCTGCTTTCACAATCACCAGGGCTCAAACACCCCTAGCTTTCTGCTAGTTTAAAATCATCACTCCTTTGAAATATTAGGATAAAGCCCAACAGGTAAGATAGCCCCCCAGCGTCAGTTTTGGAAGAATTATGGTTCCATATTTTCTCCTCTCCTCCCACTTTTTTAAATAAAAAAGACTAAAATAAAATCATACAGACATATCCTGTTACCCTGATGTCTGACCCACCTGAATCTCCAAAAGACCCGTATATTAGGATGGCCAAGTATGGAGATGGATGTCCTCTAAAGAGGGGTGGAACTAAAAGAAACCCAAAAAACCAAAGGTCCTGCAGAAAGCATGGCTAATCCAAGAGGTAGCACTCTCCCCAGTGGGCTGCATGAGTCAGTCAGGCACCCTGCAGACAGAGGCATTGAGTTAGGCATGAGAGTCTTGAAGGTCCTAAGGGCTGTGGTCATTAAAACCGTGGCACTTTTTGAAGGAATCGAGTTATTAACCTCCGTGACCCCAGACAAATTTAAACCCGACTAACTGCGGATTTCTCTGAGGAATGAAGGCACGTGTTTGTAAATTGCTTGGATATTCAGCGTGATGAAAGATGTTACATAAATGATGGTTATTATTATAATAGTGGGTCAGGAAGAAGATTTCAGTACTGATTTAGGCTGTTGTTCCTAGCCAACATAAAATATTGGTCAAGGTTTGGATACTGATGTCTTGCAAGAATAAATATGATATTCACCTTTTAAAAACTGCAAATCCAATTGGAATTATAAGTGGTTTATCTGCTTTGAAGAAAATCTTGGAACAAACTCTGAAGAAATTTCAAATCAAAATGGTACTAATTCCTTATCTTAGGTAGACTCTGGGATTAAAGGTTTGATTTTGGACTGTAATACTGTCATCTACTGAATTACTGCCAAAGAAATCCCCCAGCAACAATTGTAAAGCAAATTTTACCCAAGCAAAGAGAAAAAGGCACCTGGGAATGCACGGTATCCCCATTACTCATGAAGATACTGTAAAGCTATAAATGAAACTAACATTTTCTGGGAGAAAAAAATGGATAAAAGCAACCTGAAACATGCACCACAAATGAATTTTCCTATTACAAACCCAACTAGAGGTCTTGTGTCCCTACAAAGCACCCCACTGTCATACATGGAGATGCTGAAGAACGAGCTCACCATCTGATCTTAAACAAAGATCATAGCTGTTACACCCTGATGTTATTAGCTTCATTACGACTGTTGCTTGGCCAAGTCCCACAACTATATATAAACATACATACATGAACATATGTATCCACAGACACCAACTTCCCCGCAATTCAAAGCGCCCAACAATCATTTACAGATTATGAACAGGCACCACTTCCCCCGCCTCCCAGCTACTCAAGAGGCAGCCCTCTTCTAAAACAGACCGTGACAACCAAGAAATGGCACCACTTCAGAACAAGAAATGACATGGAATTGCTCCCAGATTTGAAGTCAAAGAAGATATCAAAAGTAAACAGTATGTAATTACCCAAGTGGCAATTTGCCAGAACACAACACAAATTGCCTGAGCCAGTGGCTCCCAATTCAAAGGTGAAGGCCTTGACAATTGGGGTCTCAAGCCTAAACAAAATTAAATCAGAGAAGCTGAGCTCACAAACAGAAGTGTGACTCCTGGGCCCAGAAGCAGGGTCAACAGGGGAAAACTCTGGAAGCTGTTTAAAGGTAAAGATTCAGCTTTTTATGGATTCCAAGCACTTCACATATAGCTTGTGAGAAATAAAGCTGTAACTGGTTGTACACACAGAGAGTGCATCTTTGTTCAACACTTCTCATCGAATGGTTATCCAAAAATATCAGCAGTCTGCTTAGAACTGACTTTTTCTGGGGAGATGGAGTAAGAGAGGAGGTGACAAAAATCACTGATTCTCACTCATCAAATTATAAAAAAATATTTCCAAGAAGATTATAGTATTGTTAATGTCAAATGAACTCCCAGAATATTATACTACTGATAATGCTATAAACCCTTTCAATAGGTTCTCCCCCATTTTAAAAACAGAAAAAAACCCACAAAAAACTACCATACATATGCTCAAATCCAGTGTGATTTAGAGGGACATTTGAGAAGGGCCTGCACTTAGCACCCTTCCTGTCAGAGGAACATGACAAGGTGTGTTCTGCTTATTGCATTTCTAGCACACCGTGCAAGAAATAAAGAGGCTCTTCAGATAGATGTTTCAGGCCAGCTTAAGCAATTTTATAGGTCAAACCCAGGACACCCCTACACTCCCAAATGTCATCAGAGATCCTAAAGAGCAGTTTCAAACTTTTTTTTACTACACTCATGCTTGAAAGCAGAGTATCAGGGTATATGGAAATCTAAGGAATCCGGTTTTACAGAAAATTTCTGAAAGGCTTCAGTAACTTTTTGGTGTGTCCAGGCCAAATATAGAGTGAACCTGGGTCAATTTATGGTTTTTGGTGGAAACTATGCAAAATGTGATGGCTTCAGCTGAGTTTCATTCTGGGGTTTAGGTTTGGTTCAAAGCTTGAACTCTAAGGGAAACTAAAGGGACATGAAACCTTGCAACATGTAACGGAAATCAGTTTTGCATGAACACTGAAAAGAAGGAGTAGGTTTCAAGAAATGGCAGGAGAAGGGCAAAAGCCCCAACCAACACACAGGCCTGGGGCTTAAAATTCACCATATATGTAATGCTAATTCTAATCTTCACTACTGCTGTCTGTTTGGAGTCATTTTTATACAGACTCAGAAATTTGAGGTTAATAGAAATTACTTTTCATACATGAAGCCTTCCATATTTTTAGTTGGAAGGACATTGCCCCATATAATCCATTAATATTTTCAGGCACATGCTAAGTTTAAAGTAACAGCATTTTATTTATTCAGGTTTAAACCTATAAACACCTCTACCTTCATGTATATGTTTCTTTTTACATGTGCCCAGTATCATCATCCTTGACTACACAGAAAAACAATGCAGCATGAATCTATAATAACACATTCATTTGGTTTGTGGCATGGATTTTTGTCTGGTTAAATGTCTAAATTACTGCCACTTATAGGTTATCCACATATGGACTGAGAGCTGAACCCATCTGAGAATTAGCTTTTAACCACTGACCTAGTGCCTCAGCAAGTGTTTTGCACAGTCCCCTGGAAAAAAAACACATTCAGGAGCAAGCCTAGAATCACAAACCTTACACCAGAAGAGGCCAAGTGCATTAATACTTTTCACAGAGTGAGTCCAACTGCCCTATTGCTACAACACTGCTCAGTGGCCAAGTGACAGAACAGCATTAAATATTATTTGCAGAGAGAGCCATCTGCCTGCCATCACTTAGGAGAGTGAAATCACCTACCAGTAAGTGAGAAAGGAAAGAGACGACTGAGTTTAAAATGAGAAATATAAAGGGAGAGAAAAGAGGCAACCCAGCAAAACCAACAAAAAGTAAAACAAATGTTAACTATTTGGAGCTGCATCTCAACTTACTGTTGGATCTATTAACATCATATCCCAAATAATTATAGGGTTTAGCCACTACCCCCCCACTAACTGCTACTGCATCTTATAAATTGCTGTTACATGAAACGCTTTGTTTTTTTAATGTCCTTGTAGCATCCAAGCAATTATATGCATTATAGTTCTGTATTTTCACATCACTGAGGAATAATGGCTCCAATTCACCACCTCTGTGCTGATTTCTCCCACATCTCATTCCTAACCAATCTATCTGAACACACATTTCAGCCAGTTTTGCTTCATCTTACAACTGTTAAAACCTTTTTCTGTCTGTTGCTTAAGACTCAACAGCAGTGACTTCAGACACACTGATGGGACAGCATATTTATTTTTTTACTTGCCTTTATAAAGAGACTATAAAATATCTGATGGAATTACTGATTAGTGCCACCATGGGATCCCCATCACTCCAATAGGTGTGCCAGCTCTCCAACCATGTGACACCCACACCACAGCAGACTCAAGAGATGTTCCTACCTAGCTAGTTATCCTATAGGCCTTCCACACCATGGAATATAGCAGCAGTACTAACTACGACATGGTAAGTAGCTGCTCAGATTTCAGTTCCTGCTTAAGGAAGGCTTAGTTTCCTCACTCATTAATTCTGCCATGCACAGCTTGCTTAGGAGTTCACCCTGTTCTCAACCTGTAACTGACAGGGAAGAACAGATTCAATACAGGCTCAGAGGTTTTGTTCAAATGGGTATAAAGAGAGAATTTAAGCTTTACCTAAATGGTCCAAAACACCTTCTGGAGAAAAGAGAGAAAGAAATCTAAAACTCTCTGGACTTTCACACAATTTTTCCAGCTCTCCCGTCTGTTACACAGATTAGACATTTTGCAGATTTCTTGGAGAACTTCCTGGCAACCACCAGCAATCACCAGGGCAGGATGCATATGTGTTAAATTGAAATCTTAAACAAAATAATCTTTTTGAGCTTCAAGCATTTTTTTGTTGGTGGTTGCTTTGGGTTTTTTGTTGTTGGTTTTGGTTTGTGTTTTTTTTTACTCTGAATTCTGGAAAATGGTTTAGTATTATTTTATTTCACTGCAGCAGGTTCAACCATGCCCCGCATTAGGAACAGTGGCACAGCAAAGATTTAGGGATTAACAAGTGGGTGTTTTACATGGCCTTCCTAGGAAGAAATTGCACAAGTCTTTTTTTTCCAGAAATTTTGTTATTTCTCTTATGGTGGATTTTCTTTCACTGTATGCTGCTGCAATTCAGATCTAAACCAAGATCACAACTAATTTTTTCAGGCACACCCAGCTAAACGGACAGACTCTTCTTGATTATTAAGTCAAACAACATGGGGTCCACGAGGTCAATGGCTCAGTTTATTCCAGAGCTGTTAATCAAGCAAGAATTAATACACTGAACATAGAAGAAATTGTCAGTTAAGAGTCAATAAAAGGACTTCATCTCTTTGCAAATCCGTAACAGCTTAACAGCTTTCTCTTGGATGGATGGCAGGTACCATGAAACATGTAACAGTGACCCCACACCACTGTTAATGTGTAGTTTGTTGGTTTTATATTCAAGGACGCTGTGGAAGTTCAGAGCTTTCATCAAGCTTTCTCCTTTACAAATGATACTGGCAGCAAATGCTTCAGGGGAGTTATGGTGGCCTGAGGTTTGGCCTGGAAGTGACTTGTATCACCTAAGTGCCTTCCCATTTCACAGGCAGCACCTCACAACTGCTGACACATGTAATACAAATTACTTCACAGTGTTGCAAAATCTAAAGTGTGACCAAAGTACGTTTTTGTAACTTTACTCAGCATCATTAAGAAACTTGTTATTAATTAAATAAACAAATCACCTTAAAGCCCTGATTAATTTACATTTTTTAATCAATAAATATGTTCTTAATATGCTCTTATGCATCCTGTAGTGTAAATAGGTAAACAATGAGGTGATTTCACTTTAACTACCCATAGGGTAGATTAATTTTAGATATACTTACATCCTATTTGTAATAAAGACACAAAATGAGGAGAGATTAAGCTGCTTGCAGAAAGCCACAGAGGAAGCTGCTGCTGCCTGTGGTGGGGTAAGACCTCAAATGGTAATTCTGTGCCCATTCTGGTTGATTATACTTCACACTTCTTTTAGGAGTCACATATGAAATAAAAAGAAAGATCTGAAAGTCGTAAAACTAAATGCAATCAAACCCAGGCTTCAACAGAGTGGGACCAAAATAGGAGAAAGCAAGAGTCATCATGAACCCACTAGGAAAAAGACCAAGGCGGGCACTGCAAGGGGGTCTGAGATGGAGTAACGCTCTATAATTACTTGAAATTCAACTGCTAAATCTTGCGTTGCTTTCCAGAGTGAATTGCTGACAGAAGAAGTAAAATTCTGGATTAATGCAGTGACACATCTATACTCTTGATACAAAGAAAAAAACAGGAATGCTGAAGTCAGTGGGAGTTAGATGTGCTCAGCACCTCCAAGGGGATATGTGTTCTGCAATCAGAAGCATGACGGCAGCATGTCTGGGCAAAACCACGCCAGTTTGAATCGAACTACCTCAGATAGTGACAGCGTTCACAGTGTTCACAGAACAAGGCTTCAGAAAGCCTTTATGAGCATCTTTTTCACCTACAAACAAAATTTCTACAAATATTATGCATTACAAAGGAACTGATATTCACAATGAACAAGAACATTCCCATCAGCAGCTCAGTCTTAAATGTTACCTCCAACAACCAGGGACAGAGCAAATGCCACGAGGCCTCCTGGCAGATCCAGTAAAAGCTATCAAGTCTCAAACTCAAAAATGCAAATACCGAGCATTCCTCAACTCCTTTTCAAGGCCAATAACTGGCCAGTAAGTAAACTTTAATAACTAATGGATATCAAGAAAAATATAAAAAGCTGCTCAATAATTCTTTGCTACAGGGAAAGAAGGATAATTTATGTATATTCTCTGTGATCCTGATGTAAAAGCTCAGGCAAAATGCACACATCATTGTTTTACTTAAAAGGAAGAGGGGACAAAAAGGTAATAATCATAGTTATTTGATCTAATTATTCCTAAAGGTATCCATAAGAGACTAGAAAATATATAAGAAACCACCACTCCTGATCTGCTACCTGGGGAGAATAAAAAAAAAAAAAATCTAGTAGGAAGCATAGGTGAAAAAATAATGAAATTAGCATCTCCAAATTGTTTAAAAAAGGATCTTCAGCCTAAAGAGAATCGACAGCATAGCTTTAACGGCTGCCTCAAGGATCTGTCTTACCTCCTTTTTTTATTTAAGTAATACCTTAATTTGCATAGTAATAACCCAATTATTGTAAGATTAGGTGACAGAAATCTCATTATTACTGTTCCTACAAAACAGTCGATATTCCATTCAGTACCTTTTAATGTTACACACCTTAAAACATAATTATTCCAATATATGCTCATTCATCTTTAATGCAATTTCTTTAATAATAATAAAAAAGAGTCTTCCTGTAATTGTTAGGGTTTTTTGGTTGAATATATTAGAGTTAAAACATTTTCCTCATTCAGGCTGCTATAGAAACAAGGAAAGCCAACCAACTGCTTAGGGGCATGATCCCTCCCCTCTTCCCAAGAGGGAGTCCACCAAGAGGCCTAAAGCACATATGTTAAAATATGTTGCAACAACTCTCTCTCTCCATCTCCCTACTCCCTGCTTCTTCCCACGCTGAGAGCTGGTCATAAGACAAGCTTGCAAACAAAATCAAATATAGAGTAGCATCAGGCTTCTGGGAGTTATTTGCGTTTAGAGCTTGCTGTTACGGGGAGAGGGGGAAGGGTTGTGGTTTCAGGGCTACAGGAGGAGAAATCAAAGCAAGCGCACAGGGGCACGAGGCTTACCTGCCACAGGCTTTTTCAATTACAAAGATAATAAATGCAATAATGGTCAGTTACCAGATTAACAGCAGAAAGGAAACAGGGGAAGGAGATAGAGCTGGCTCCATCAGAAGGACAGAGCATCACACATGTTCCGCTTCAAAAGGATGTCATGGACAGTTACAAGTGTGGAAGCAGCAGCTACTATTTCGCCAGTCCCATTTATCTCAGTGTATGCAAGGTAAGGCTAGGGAGCCTGTTACAGGCAAATCTGGAAAGATCTGAGAGTTGGTACCACCAGGTATCTGGTGGGAGCCCATACAAAATCAGTCAGTGCTCCAAGCCCAGGGCTTAGTGGCCAGTGCATTTCAGTCACTTACAGAGGTTGGGAAGAAAGGGACTGCAAACAGCCACTGTATTTGCGAAGTCCCCCTCCCAGTCTACCTAGGGCATGTAGAGCAGTGCTGCAGGAAAAGTTGGTGAAAGCCACTCTTTGTATAAACACACAAAGCCAGCTTGCTTGGCTTTCAGTTGATCGCTTATCTCACCATTACTAAAAGCAGTAAATACAAGATGCAATTTCACAGGAGTTATTTACTGTTTAATTTTTGTGAAAGCCTTCTGTCAAAATGGCATGAAGGAGAAGTAATTTGGCCAAGTTCCGATTTTCGAAGCCCTTTACAATCACTGAGCCACCACAGGTCAGATTAAAAAGCAAAAGCTTGCATAGCTGGAAACTGTCCCTGGGTGGAAGAAGTCCAGGATTTTTGCAGGGTTGAGAACGCAGCCTGCTGATATTGGGGATAAGCACCCCACCGCCCACCCCCAATCACTACAAGGCTAAACATGAGTGAGAACTGCAGAGCTGCCACTTTATGCTGCCCTGGGTTTTAAAGAAGGGGAAAATATCATGTGCCAACACACAAAGCCGACAGGGAAACGACCATCCCTGGCGTTGCCTGCAGGCCTGCATGGAGGATGAGCTCCAGTGCAGAACGGTTGGACTGGAGAGATTTTGACCACTTGCCTAATCATTCTGATTTTGAAAAGTTTCCAATTATACCATGTTCCACAGAAAGCAAATTAAAATGACTGTTTTTACTTGAAGAAGAAAAAAAATGAAGCAGTGAATAGGCTAATGATTTTCCTTACATTCTTATCATCTCATTTCATGCCTTTAAACAGAAAACCTTGTGAATCTTACTACGAAAATTATCAAGAAAGAAGAAACAGCCTTCCATCTTACACCAAAACTTGGAGGGTTGAGTTTATACCATCCTGACCCAATCTGACTGAAATTGAAAACTTTTCCTCTTCCATTAATAGCTTTTCCAATTCAGCAGTTCAAAGCCGCAATCCCTCACAGCCTATGCAAGGATTTGGGATCATTTTATAAATCTGTGTGGCAAATGAACATGAAAGAGAAACTCTCCTTATGGCTGGGAACTATCCTTTGGGGGGAAGACTCTTATTAGCTTTTTAGAGAGCATTTGCAAGGGTAATTTGCACTACAGCATCTCTTTTTATTGGCCTCACAAGCAAGTGTTGAAACAATTTGTCTTATCATATATATTCACTTTGAATAGGGACCTCATGTGAAATGCTCCTCTCAAAACAAGAAACAATGGGTTCAAAAAACAACACTAAAAAAGACTGAATGTGGCAATAATTTATTTTTAAAAAAAAAAGAAAGTGAAGGGGGAAAGGAAAAAGGAAAGGGTAAATGAAAAAGGAAAGGAAAAGCTTCTGATTTAGTCTGTCATAACTTAAAGCAGCTATACCAAAGCTCCCAGTTTGGTCCAGCAATTCCACAAGTATTATAACAGAAGGGTAAATCACTGCTCCTGGACATCATTTGTATTTCATTACTTCTTAAGAATCCTCAACCCAAACTAGGGCCTCACCATGTTAGACTGCACAAACAGTAAAGAAACACCTTTGCAACCCTCAGCCAATTCACAACATACAGCTGTAAGTCAGGATACCATCACCTGTAAAGGTCAGCAGCACAGGATGGAGCACTTGATACAAGGAGTACACAAGTCTGTGGAAACCCTTCCCCTCTTTCATTGTGCTTTGACTCATGGAAGACAAAAAGCTGCAGATTGTTCCTGAAAAAATAAGCAGTTCTCTTGCTCTGTAACCTCCAAGCCATCTCACCTTACTCTGTGGGACAGTTCTTCAACACAGATGACTCTGAGCAAAGGGCATTGATCTCTTTTATGCTTTGGTACAAAACTGCAGACTGTGGATCTCCAGTTCTGACAGTGGCATTTCATTCTGCCAGGAAAAATAACTTCCATTTTAAGGAAGGAAAAAACTATTAATTACATGACCAGGAAACAATACTACATTTCCAGTGAAGCTACATATCATTTGAAGTGGAAAACCTGGGAAAGTACTTTCTTCCAAATAAAATCAGTACGAAAAAGATCTATGGAAATGTAACAAGAAATAATAAAATTGAAGATCGCCAGTAATGTATGTTTCTAGAGCTGATTCTTCCCTACAGCAAAAATTCAATTTGTAGATGACAGCCCTGCAAGGCAGTTTGCTAGTGCAGATCCCTTCCCCTTCTACTGGAGCTCAAGGGATTCCCAGTAGGGTTAAGAGCCCGTTCCTCACAGGCTAAAACAATTTACTTCTTCAGTTGTTGCAACTTTCCCATCTCCCATCTCAGCTGCTGTATTGGGTACGCTAACCAGAATTTACCCAGCAATACTAATTACTCTTTCTCAATTAAAATGCATTTAATTGAGATTTTTTTTTTAAATGGAAACTGGCTAGATTCAACAGCAAAATTCTCAAGCCCAGAGTGAGCTGAAGAAAACAGAAAGAAACCTCACCCCAAAAACACCTCACAGGCCAGCAGGATGGATGCTTACCCACACTGTGTGTTCAAACCCCTGCTCCAGATGAGAGGCCTGAACCTCAGTTCCACATGTCTTGTGGGAATACATTAACCTCTGGGCTTTCAGCTCTGAAGTGATGTCTTTGTCCCAAGGTTAGATTTCATTGCTGGGGTAGTGGGTTTGGCCTTTTTTTTTAAAATGAAAATTCCTGAAAGCTTCCTTTTTCATTCTGATTCAGAAAAAGACAAGAACACAGGATTTTTTTAAAGGCTAATTAAAAGTACAATGGGTCAGCACTTCAACTTTCAGAAATCAACAGAGCGTCATTTAAATCGGTGTAAAACTCTTCACTTGACTAGCTTTCATCTTAACCCAACAGAAAAAGAAATTATGTAGGCTTTTTATGTTATGAAAACTAAGACCTGAAGCTGACCAGCAAAACGAAGCAATTAATTAATTTTGCTTAAGATAAGAAAAAAGGCAACAAAAAACCCCACAAAAAACCACTCAAACCTTCTTAAAAATATTTGTCCATGCAAAGCTGTAAACTCAAGTCCCATGTCCTTTAGCTAAATTCTCACTGGCTCCTGAGAGATGTCTGTAATAGCTTTTCCTCACCTACGAGGACATTTCACTGCATAAATACTGCATAGATAGAAAAAGGGCAAACTCCACTTCACTTGCTCTTGACAGAATTGCCACTTGTTTACTCACAGTAGTAACATAAGCCTATATGGCCTCGTGTCATCAGCTTGGAAGGCAATGTATTTTATACAGTGACATTCTCATCAATATTAACTTCAGAGGTAGAGCTTGTCTCTTTCAAACTGACCCACATAGGAAAATAGAAAATAAATTTAAAAAAAATATATAGACATACTTAGTAAATAAATAAATAAAGCCTCAAACCATTGTACATAGTTCTCACTCATGCTTTGGTCAGCACTATGCACTGTCATAAACTGAACAAAGCAATTTCTGGCAGCTTTGAACAGCAATTTAAGTCCAAAGCCCACTTACAATTCATGTAAAAAGTCGAATTGAAGTATCAAAACACACAGCTACATTTTTAACCAAGGCCAGCATACACTAATCTAACTGCATGAGCTATTTCTTTCTGCTTATCATGGCCATCATCAAGACTCAATATTTGGCTGCTCTGCAGTACTTTGTAGTGTTTCCAGATGAAGATGCATATTATGATAAAGATGTAGCTACCATACACGTGAGTCCATCTGCGTGCTGCCAACATAACATACTTGTTAAATATTGCATTACTATTTAATTGAGACGTAAGCAGGCCCACATTCAGCAAGTGTCTAGCTTTAAACATTTGAATAAGTGCTTACTAAAGTCCTTAAAGTTAGCCAGTTGTTCAAGTACTAAGCTGAATCAGGGCCAAAGTCAGAATGAGTGTTGACATGGTATAATATAAAGGCTTAATAGTAAATGAATGATGAGGCCAACACAAAGCTCATTCAGCTGAATTTCACTGTCATTAAGCTACACACACACCTAATTCCTGGAGAAATCTGATCTAATGGAACTCTGAGGTCGAGCAGAATGATCTTTCCCATCTATTTCAATGTGAAACAATTATTTGTTTGTGAATACAGAAGTTCCTTCAAGAGTAAAGCTTGTCTTTACTCTCTAAGAGTAAAGACAGACTTGTCCACACATACAACAAGTACTTAAATGTTTATCTAAAAAGCTGAACAAAAAATTTACCTATGACCCTGATAGATGTGTGATAAAAAGTGTAGAAGAATTAATAAAATTCTGTGTAACACTTTATTTAAATCTGCAAATGACCTGATAAAAATCTGGCTATCTTTCTACTGTATCTCCCTTCTCAGATTACTTGATTACAAAAAAGTAAGAACAGATCCCTGTGCATTGAACATCTCAAAGAAAACTGTACAGCTGATAGAGGAACCTGAGCTCTGACTATTCTCAATGTCCATGGAATTTGTAAGACATGTTGTAATATTAACACTCTAAAGGTTTAACTACTAACATGTGGCTGAAACATTAGAAGTCTAGGTTTGAATCACACGAAGACCAGGTTTTGATGCAATATATATTCCTACCAGTGTGTCTCTTACATTATGGTCTGGGGAGTCTGCCATCACATAATGTGTCACTTTCTATAAAATAAAATCTGGGAATTACTGAAACCATTGTCATTTCATATGACAAAAATATCAATGTTAAATATGCCTTTAAAACATTTATCAGTCACGTGCGTCAAGAAGCAAGAGATGAGGAATATTTCACGTGAGTAAAATGTGGATAAGTTAACTTGACAAGAACATGTATTCACTTAAGAACAGGATATGTCCCTCTTGGCATGGACATCATACTGTGCTGAGTCTCCAAGAATTTAATTAGAGCTTGTAATACAGTAATTAACTGCTGTACATTGAAACCTTTTGTAATTTTTATTATTTTTCTCAGTAGTGGGTGAAGGAAGAGAAATTATGCTGGGAAAAAAACAATGGCATGAAAACCCAAAAGCTACTGTAAATCCACAGGCTTTCAAAGGTTTGTGGTGGGTTCTGTCATCTCTTCGTTCCATCATTGACCTCACCTTGGACTCAACTACTTATGATACCTTCTCCAAGTTACGTAAATGATGCAATAAAATCTGATCTATTTTTGATAGCTCTCCAGAAATAATTCCACCTCTTTAAAGAAAATATCATTGCTGCTTCACAAAGTCAGTGGGATAAATTCTCTCAGTCTCTACATAGGTATCTTCCACAACCTGTCAGATACAAGTATTGCTGGTTTTATGCAGAAAATAAAGATAATTCCAAACCTGGGTCCAAACACAAAAATCAGACACTTGAAAGCACTGAAAACACTTGTTTTTATAATCTACATGTTTCTTAAGGCATTCATTGTTTGGCTTCCACAAACACCACTACAGATGGAGACTTTCTAAGTAATCTGGATCAAGTCAGGAAGCAGGGGTAAGCCTAACCTGAGATCCTTTGTCTCTTTTTCTCACACCAAAAGCAGGGTGTACAATAGAAAGGGAGAAACTGTTCAAGCACACATTGCATATGGTCCTGCAGGCACGTTTACAGATAAAGGACAGAGGACAGGGTGGACCTGACAAGATAATGGGCCTATTAATCATCTCCTCCCCTCTGAATCTGCAAGACAACATTGTCTTTTGGAGATCTTTAGGTTCAGCTCTGATTGCCTGAATAATCAGTAAATCCTGAACCTAAGTCCATTCCTCAGAACTCCTCAAAATTTCATGTTTATGAAAACAGTGTCAGGATTCAATGGGTAACATGCTTGATTCTGAGTAAACACATACACGTATTATTCCAGCTCAATACTTGTTTGGGTGAGTGATCTTAACCACTTCTGTTGTCATTTCTCCACCATACAATAGGAATAACAGTAACTTACCTCTTTGATAAAGCATTTTGAAATCTGTAAGTAAAAAGTACTATGAAACAGCTGAATTTCATAATTAGGTGTTATTATAGTCTAAGTAGCATTTGGCAAAAATAAAGAGAACATAAAAGCATCCAGGCTCTGATTTATTGTTACTTACTTAGTTCCTGGGGGTAGTCTTTCAGACTATCTTTGACTTCTTCACTCAGCTGTACAAAGTGTAAACTCAACATTACAAAGAATGAATGTTAATATGCTTAGGATAAATGCATCTATGAAGCATTTACAGACATGACGGTGAGACAAACTTAACACAGCGTAATGGGTCACCATGTGTCAGCTGAGCCATAGCTTTCTGTGAGGATGCTCTCTAGCTGTTTTAAGAGCCTCTGAAAATCTTTTAAACTGTGGTGACTTGATCAGTTTTTAGAAGTAGCTCATGCCTGACTTTTCAAAGCCAGAATCCCCATTGATTATGGAGTCTTAATTTGGAATTTGTCTGCTGGGATAGATGTGTTTCAGCCCTTACTTGTACTTTGAAATGACAGAGGTTTTATTGGTTGGTGAAGCAGAGGCAGAGTTAAAAACAAAACTCAGTTTCCCCATGCTGCTTCCCGTAAGTCTTCCCACTTTTACTTGAGATTGGATTTCCTGTGGTCAGAAAAGGAAGCAGCCATCAGTGGAGGGAAGGACACTCACTGCCACTGCGCAGTGAATTTGGGGCCTGCTCAAAGGCTGCAGAGCAGTACATGGAACACCCGGTGCTCCCAACCAGAAGCAGCCCCAAGAGGGCAGGACAAACGCCTATAGGGAGAGTCTCTCAGAGGGAAGCTGGAGAAGACTGCAGCATCAACCAGCTACACCTTGACTGGCAAATATGGGCCACAGCCTGTGTTCTTCAGCACACCATGGCTTGCAGCTCTACAGCTTGATGCTCCTTCCTCCCCCTACAAAGCACAGACTCACCCAAGGTGCCTCACAGGACGTCTCTGTTGCTGCTATGTCTCAAATGAGGCCCAGATACTGGCTGGGGCACTGGCCGCTTCCATGGCACACCAACAACCACCACAAGCCACAGGCTGCTGGTATCGACTCCTTGCCCTAGTCCTGCCTCCTTTGTAAGTACAGGCCCAGCTGCTGGGGCTACATTAGCATTATTTAACAAAACAGGCCTTAAAACCAAATGGCACAACCCTGCTCATGTCCATATTGAACCCTCAAACTGATCCCCGGGAATCCTGCCTGGCCTGTGGTAACTCCTGAACTGTCTCTGAGCCCTGCTGGTGTAAACACTGGCCTCGCCCAAAGCCATATCACCATGCCTTGTTCCAGCAAGGTGAAAGCATGGACAGTGTGCTGGGGCCCAAGATCTTGTCTCAAATCATGGCAAACGGTCACCTCTATGACTCCTCCTTCATGAATCCCCATTGCTCCATTCCTCAGTGTCTTGGTTCCCCCTCTTCATCTCTCCCTCAAAGGGCAGAAAGTTGCATTTACTGAGCCCTGCGGAGGGCCCTGCAGCCTGGGAAGGGGCAGGGCTTGCAGAGGCTTCTGAAGAAACCTCATCTCCTTGCACTGCCAGCTGGCCACCCCTCATCAAAGGGCATTGCTACAGGAGCCAAGCTCACCTAAACTGAGATATTGGGACTTCCCTGTCCTCTCACTGGTCCTCTGGAGGACCATGAGGACATCCCACCCTTAGAGATTAGTATTCCAGGTAGCTCGAGTCACAGCTCCAGCCCTCTCCCAGGTCTCTGTTGTAAACCTTCACCTAACACACTGGCATAATCCAGTCTCCCCACACCACCCCTGCCTTTCTGTCTCTCCCATAATCCAGCTGTTTTCCACCTTGGAAAAAAATTCAAACAAAACCCCTTTCTTTAATATACAAAACAGGACATACAGGAAAGTAATGTATTTCTGATTTCCTTCTCCAGCAATCAGGACCAGGGCCACTTCCTCGCCTTTATATCAAAAGCTTATCCTCCTACCTCCTCCTCATAGACATGCAAGTTCTTCAACCTCTTCCTCATTACATAAGGCACATGCATAATCCTTCTCCTCCCACAGAGCATCTCAAGAAACACAATTCTCCTCCTACCCATCAATCACATCAAATCTAATCCCAACACTTCTGACATTACTCGCTAAATAGCCACCAGTACAGTGAGAACAAATGGAACGAAGTACAAGCTCTACACACGGTTTAAACCACATACTCACAACTGGTCATTTCAGTTTTCTACTCAACCTTCACGTTGTGCTTCCTACTTGCAATCACAAAATTATTTTTCCATACAAATTCTGGTTTTGTTTCATTTTTGGGTTTTTTTTATGTGAGGAATGAGAAGGAGACGGGGTGTTCTTTTATTAGTGAATAGAGGATTTTGTTTTGTTTTGTCAGTGGCATTTTACAGCCATATTTTACAGACAAGTTCATTGTAAGTTCAGAGGAAAGGAATTTTCAAAGAAAATCTAGCACAAAGCATTGTGGGGAATGATATGGAAAGTTGACAAAATTATCATAAACAATGAAAAAAGAAATAATTAAGTGTGTTGAAACACTGCATCAGTATTTATCACATTGTTAACGTTTCTTACGGAAAATGCTTTGTTGTCTACAGTTTCAGAAAGAGATCCTAACCCAGGCTATGGAAGCAGAATGCTGCATATATAATGGTTTTGAAACATAATTTTTTTATATATATAGAAAAAAAAGAAAATTACAAATATGTCTGTATGAGATAAGGCTTTCAGAACAAAATATAATACATGGAAATCCTTTCTTGAAGTGCTTTGTGGTCTTAAGGAGGTAGGAAACTTGAAACAGTAGAGTTACAGTAAACACAAGTCTAAACAAGGTGTGAAAAATTTGGGCGTAGGGAGGAACAAAAACTCTGAAGAAAGCAGCTAAAAGAAGTGAGAGAAGTGATGTCTAACATGGACAGAGTAAGAACACAGGTGCAAATAAATAGAGAAGGTTTACGCCCAGCACTTAGGAAAGGCGGTAAGAAAATGAAGACAAAGTAGAGAGCTGGGCACTCAGAACTCCTCGCTCTAATTCCAGACTGCCTATGTCAAATTGATTAAGCCATACCATCTCTTAGACTAGTTCCCTTCATATCCAATGGGGTGATATTATTGTCCTCCTGGGTGTGTTATCAAGATGATTTAACTAAGTTATATTAATTAAGGCTACCTCACTGTCCTCCTGCAAATCTTCTCTCAAGGCTCCTTCCTTGCCTTGATGTCTACAAACGATATCTTGACTGCTGGGCAGCTGCTGTATTAAGATATCTGCCTGTTAGAAGTACGTCTACATTAGCAAGCAATTTAGTGCAACAGAGGCTGACCAGTAGATTATAGAAGTTGATACTGAGGCACCTACATCTATATTATCTGGGGCTCAGGTTTATATCAACTAGATTCAGCCTTTTCCTCTGTACTGAGTCTTGCATATAGTTCATACTTGTTTGGAGGGACCAACCACTGGTTTAGATACTTGTATTTTAATCAGTGCTCAGAGCACCTCTGGTGTGTTTCTGGAAAGGAGATTTATATTCCTCCAGAGGAATCCAGTTCAACACAAGCCAAAACCATTCTTCAATAGCTGACATATGATAAGTAAAAACAACCAGGGAGATTTTCTTCAAAACCACACTTAGTGATCCAAACCAAAATGCTAAGACAGGTGTAACCAATGCAAACTACTTGTTTTTTCTTTATGCATTCCCTCTATCTCCTTATCCATAGCCTGTTGTGTGTTGTTGGTTTTTTTTTAAATCTTCAAGATATGTGTAAGTTTTACACCATATAAGGTTTTGGTGGTAGCCACTCTACAAAGACTGCTCCTGGCTGCAGTTTACATGGACTCGCAGCTGCAATGGCACAAGTTAAAGTGAAAATAATTGATGTGCAAAGGCAGAAAGAAAATCTGGTGCTAGATATTTTAAACCAGTTTCCTAACTGTAGTGTAGACTGGTCTAAGGCAGGCATAGTACTTATGGCAGTCAGGTCTTACTCCATGATACAGTTTCTATCACAGTATCTTTATTGATGCAGTCACACTATGTTGAAGGATTATTTGTCTTAGCATCTATGCCATAAACTTAATTTTCTCAACAGTAATGTATTTAAATATTAGTGTTAACAATTAGTCTTTTTTTTTTTCGCTGGTACATTGTATCTTCCAACTTACTGATCTGAAAGGACATTTTACCTACTGATACAAATCCTGTTACAGGATTTATCTTGTCTGTTGAAGGAACAGATAACATATATAACTGTTTAGAGTACACTTAACTATGCCCTATTTTGTATATGAAACAATTACTTGGAGAGTGACTGTATAAAAGACATTTGATAAGGGCAGTGCTAAGAGTGTTTAGTAAGTACAGAAAAAGGATAACATCTTGATACAAGCCAAACAATATTTTAAGTTGGAAGATTTCCATGTTGTTGTTACTGTGTTTTTAACTGCAAGTGGTGGAGACTTCTATTCTTCTGGAGAAATTAGTCAGGAATCAACAATAATGAGGAGTATATTCAGAAAGGTTACTTCAAGCACCAGGAAGCTAATATTCTTTGGTTACTCAGAACTAGTAAAGAGATAAAAGCTTATTCAAAGAGTATTTAAGTTAGAGCACCTAAGCTAAACGTTATCTCTGAACCACCAACCCATATCCTTCCCCCATAGCAGAGGAACAAATGAAAGTCAGCCCTTAAGTTAGACTTTCTGAATAACCCATTTGTGAACAGCATTCCCATATACTTTATCTCTTTAACCAGAGGGTTTAAAATACATGGTTTTATTTTCGATGGCAATTGCTTCCATTCTTCCAGCCAAATCCCACTGAAATATTCCCAAATTTTAACATTTAATTTGGAATTTCCATTAAAAATGCTTTAGTAACTCTCTAAAGTAGAAGTATTTCAGGTTTACAAGGTATTCATTTGGATCCACTTGCAGAATAATATTATTTATTTTATCGATATTCTGTGGACTCCTGCTACTGATATTCACTTACAGTCCTCATATATACCCTTTCAACTTAAGGTCAATCAGAATTAACCTGAAGTTACTACAACGAGATTTCAGTGCTACTTTGCTCTTATTACCTTGTACTTAGTCCCTGTGGCTAAGCATCCACATAACAAGTTTATAGTTAAATAATGTTCTAATAACTTAAAAATGTTCTAATGCTCCAAATACTGTTCTAATACCTTCTACCTTAAAGACAGATACAAACAACAGTAAAATCTTAAAGATACTCATGATGTGAGCACTGCACAAAAATTCAAGATACAGCTGGCACACAGTGCAAATGGGACAGTGAGCATCACAGGAAGCATTCAGAGATAACTGTATAGTGTTGTGTACAAGCTGATGAGGCCATGTACCTAAACACATTCATCTACCACCAAACCCTAGCTACTGTGGCCAGTAGCAACATCCAAGAATTCATGCAGCCCTTCCCTCTTTCCCACGTTAGACTAAATCTATCTACATCATCCTAATTGATGAAAAGATGCTTCTGGTCCAGAGCTGTCTCTGCTTATTTTGTGCTCCCTAAGACACACAACCACATCACAGAGTCTTTGCAGCCATGGTGGTACTAAGCCTGGATCTGCCTTCATTCATACCAAGTCCAGAGGTGAGTGCTCTGTGCTAGAAGAGATCACTCAGCAAGCATAGTGATAAGCAGACAGCATTACAATGCCTTTCAGTCTTGGAAATATTATTTTTTAGTTTGTTTCAGTTTTTGTATTGAGTTCTTTTTCTAAATAAAAATAAATTATCATCGTTAAGGTGAATATTAAATTAACTGCTATCAATCTCTTAGGGATCCAAGCAGTCTTAAAGAGCAGAGGCATTAAAAAAACTAAAGTTTTCTACTTTCGTGTTTCTAATCATCGTTTTTCTGATTCTAAAAATCAAACCAGTTTTGCTCATCAGTTCTTAGGTTCTCATAATGAAATATTTGCAGAGACCAAAATCCTTATGTGACCCAGAAACATCACCACTTTCCAAAAATACCATTACATGCTAGCCTATTAATGCAGACCTGATGCTTTACATGCTTTTCACTAAATCACACCAAAATGTTCCATTCTGATAATCTCATTGAACACGTTGCCAAACTTCCTTTATTAGATGTTCACAAGAATGACACTTTCAAGTCATTAAGTATTAAATAATCATCTCACTATTTATTTTTTTATTAAGTCACTGTGTTTGCACTACTTAAAATACTTATTGGTTCTTCAGGCCATGCTTTTTCAACCTGTATTCACCTGAAGTACTACAAGGTCCAGTTGACTTCCATGTCTTCTGTGAGAATCTCAGCATGACACCGGATTGCTAGATGGGGGTAAGAACTGAAAAATGTGGCCTTAGGTGTCCACCTATGTACTTCTCCCACAGTGTATCAAACTTTCCCCCCTTTGAATTAACGTCAGAGCAGAGCTTTTAAAGCATGGCCTTGGCTTGATTTATGAGTACATCTAAGGAATGTGAGGTCACTCAAGCTAGCGAACCAGCTGGCCTTTATGCAACAGAGCAAAACAAAAATTAAGGCAAAAAAACCCCTCACTGTATTTGCTTCAAAGAAGTTATAAAATCTTTTATATGTTATTGTAAAACACACAAATAAAGCTATATGGTAATTTTTCAAAAATGCAGCCCTATTTTAAGCAGCAGCCAGAGATGCACCAGAGGGAATGTGGGGTTTTTTTCCCAGTTCTGTCCTCACACAGCAGTACCTACAATTGTGGCTACTATATTAACAATCTGAAAATTAATATCTAAGGGTAAGAGACTCCCTTTAAATTAAAAAAAGCATAAAACTTTGTCAATGATGTGATGTAACATGCCATTTGGAATGAAGGACAAAAAGTCTTTCTATAAAACTAACACAGTATGCAAAGTCTGCTGTCTGCAAGGCTTTAGTTAGGTTACCATTGTATGGCAACTGAAGAGACATGCATGTAGTACACAAACTGCAACACATAATTTTAGTGGAAGTTTGGGAAAAATCAAAGTTAATCTAAAAACACCATGAGGCAGACTAGAGGAGGTCAGTGTTTATAGGCTCCTTCTGCACTCGGCGAAGAAAAAGAGACAGAGTATGAAGGGAACATCAGTTTTCTACCTTCTTCATTTTACAGATACTTGAAGTATTCCAGTGAAATGCAGAAACCTTACAGCAAATTTACTTTAGTTTTTGCAATATCCTCCTAAGTCAACAGTCAGAGTCTGCCAGTTTCCTGATAAATCAGCCATACTTGGTCAGCCACTATGGAGCTATACATTGCAATTCAGGCAGATGGTAGAGGAGGTCCGGAAGACCCTGTTTCTCCAGGGACAAAGTGCTGCAAAAATACATAGACCTTTACACAGACCTAATGTTGTCAAATATTGTGATTTTATCATAAGATTCGCAACAGGCTTTTCCTTTAAAGATGTGCCCTGCTTGTTGGAGCTTATCAGCTTCAATTTAACAAAGAAATGGAACTATCAGCTCTAACACTTAAAAAAACTCCACCCTTGAAAATGTGAACCCTGACAATTCAAAAGCAAGAAAAATACAGAGATGGGTTTCGGGTTTTTTTTTTTTTACCCTACAATGTCTAAATGATTTTGTGGCCTGCTTCAACTGGCAATATTCACACAGATGGGTTAAATGTCAGTTTGCACTCTGAATTAACTTCCCTAAAATCTGTTCTGAAAGCCTTGTCACTCACCTGAGCAATCCTACTGGTTTTAAATGGACCTCCATAAGTGACCAGACTAGTCTACTTCTGCACGCTGCTAAGCGTTACGTAGGAGGTGCTGATACTCCCACATCCCTTTAAAAAGAAGATTAGGCACTAAGATAAGTGAAAACTTCTGTTCAAATTGGCTCAAGTCCTTCTCCTATTTAAATTGGTGGCAGAACTCCCACTTACTTCAAAGGTCCAGGACAGGCACACTGTATTAATTAGGACAGTACAAAAACTCCTATTGCAAAACCGAAGCATGTGACGCTCACCTGATTTAAAACAAAACCAAAAAACAAGGTCTTGGATTTGCATCTTTGTGAACACTGGGCACTACAGACTTTGGTGCAGAAGTCCCAGGGAATTTGGATTTTGAACCAAAATTATGTAATCACAAAATACTTTTATACGGGGGAGGGGAGGGAGAGGACACGTATGCTTCTTTTAATTTACCCTCCTGCCTCATCCCCACTCCCTCCTAGAAGATGCTTAAGTCAGGCTGGCCCATCTGAAAATAGCCTCTCTGCTACATCAGTGAGACCCAAGAGCTGCACAGTGGCAATGCCTGCTCAGTCTTGATGATGCAGGGGGGCTGAGGACAAATTTCTGACCAAGCGGTGGCACGTTCGGTCCACATCAAATTCAGCCTTTTTTTGAAACGATGGGGGAGCAAGCAGGCTAATGTCAGGCTGAGTATTTTCAATATTTATAATGAATAAAATTATATGCTTGGAATGCAACCTTCAGCATTAAAAACTACATTTTTATTTGGATTATATTTATGATAATAACAAGTAATGTAGGGGTTTTTTGTGACATAGGTTAAAAAGTCTGTAACCTTTAATTTGACAGGAACTCTATTATCACTCTCTGGAAAATTAGACAAGATAGAATATTAAGACATCCAAAAACTGACACAAATAGAAAACTAGGTCTCTCACTTGCTCCTCTTTCTTTAAACAAGGAAGATGATTATATGCTGTTTGACATTCCATTTTCAGGGCAACTAAAGAGATGCCGGGAGTCACACTTCATTTATTCTTCCAAATGCCACCACTGAAAAAAAAAGTGTTGGTATTTGAAGGCACCATACTCCCACAAACAGGGGCCAGAATTAACCTTGTCTTCCTGATGGTTTCATTTGTGAAGTCCCTCAGTTTAGTTTCTCAAGATTAAATTAAAAATACCCTCATGGCTGAGTGTAAGCACTTAAAGCAAACACACTACATGGTGGGCCAAAACTCCCCAGGGTGTAGCCTCGCTGAACTCATTGTATTAGACAAGTCAAGGGGAAATATGTTCTTGTAGAGATTTCCAGCCTCAAGATATTTGGATTTGCTGAAGGTTAGCATTTGAACTTTTACATAACTGTTCAGACTGAACCTCAAGAAATTTTGAGGTTCACAAGCAACTCAGAAACTAAGAGCGAAAGAAATTACTTTAACTAAACTCTTTCATGATTCTGGGTAAGATGTTTTGCTTTTCAGTGTGAATAAAACAATGTTGTTTTATAACTTGTCATACCAGTGAACAAAGGCATAATGTTGCACACATTTACTTAAACAAACAAACAAACAATGCCTCTATGTTTTCAGTTGGAATTTTATCAATCCAGAATAAGAAAAAGGAAAATTGAATTTTTAAAATCTACTCAAAGCTGACACAAAAAATTAGAGTCATTAGTGAGTTTTTAGTCTGTTCTTACTCAGGCAAAAGTCCCGTTGAAATGAAGCCAACATTACTTCAAAATCTGAATACTGTTTCATTCAGCTTTTCAGCACCAAGATGAAGCTTTAGTTACAACCATCTGTCATGGGTATAATCTCATAGCACTGATACCCACTTCTCTTAAATATAACCTTTCTTCATAAACTCTTTATCTACCTCTGGGGTATATACAAAGCTCAAAGAATACAAATGAAAAATCAGTATTTTTTCTGTTACTGTACATGAACAATAATAGTACCATGCACTGTAATAAAAATTCATCCCAGATAGCTTAGCTAGGCTGAAACACACACTACAATACAGTATCCTGAAGACACAGATTAAGACTTGTTTTGGCACATCTTGAAAGAACGTATGAACCAAAGGGATGGTGAAGAAGGAGACAATGTTGTATTTTAGGATCTCAACACACTGTGAGTTTTCTCAAATGGCTGTTCCCTCCACTACCATTAAAAATGCACTAGACATGCATTATTGACTATTAATAAGATGAAGTTTACAATGTGCTTTCAACAGGAAAATTATAGAGGACATGGAAAAATATTATTATAACTGTGTCCAATAATAAAACATAATCATCCCTGAGAGCTTGGAGTCCTCAGTATCCAAATGTTTCACACTGGCCTTGGTAATGTGTGACAGAAGGCTCAAAACTCAGGACAAAACAGAGAAACAGGGATTGATGAGGACTGAAATGAGGAAACAGCACAGTCTACTGGTTAAGGCATTGAACTGGGTATCACACCACATGGGGCTGCATTTCTCATTCGGCTACTGACACTTCTGTTCCTCAGGCCAAGCATGCAGTCAGTTGGGCCAAGCTGAAGACTGTACAAATGCTTACAGTTCAAGGTGTGGGCAGAGACATGATGTTCTGTCCACCTGCAGTGATGGCACACATTAACCTAGTTTCTTGACTTCCACACTAGTCTGACCATGCCCTTCCCTGCAGATATGGCCCTCACAAAAAAAAAAAAAAAAGTCAAGGTCATAACAGAAGTTGCAAGTTATGTTATACTAATCAGTAGGTTTTACTTTTTTTCACAGATAGTACCTTAAATAATGCGCACCTGTTTCAATGTACCAAAACCTGAAAGTTATCACCAACCATGCACAACAAAATGAAGAAAAGACAGTTGTTCAGAGGAAAGAAGAGTTGTGACTTTTAAAGTGTCAAAGATTGTTGAGTCAAAACAATGTTTTTCATCAGAGTACTGATTTTTGAAGACCTGGAATGACTATAACATTTTTTCCATCTTAAAGGCCTGCTTTCCATCTTCAGTGACAGCACAACGCTAAGTGGTAGATCTTTTTTGGTCAATTTGGGGTTTTTGCGAGGAACATAATTTAAAAACAGTCCAGATGATACTTCCAACTCCTGAAGACAAGCAGTAGCAAAAAACTAATTACGTACGCAGTGTTTCAATTTTAAAAGTCCATCTGAGGCATTATACACTTCTTGAGGATTCTGGGAACTGTAGTTTCCTAGCTGACTTGTCTCTTAAAATGTAATAAATGTAAGACAAACCATCCAGATATCTCTGTTGGTAAAAATGAGTTAAATATTGCCCCCTGAAAATATCTCCACAACTGAAGAGAAGAAAACCAAGTGAGCCTATTCCTCCAGTGTAAAGAGATAATTCCCTTGCTTAAAGTGACGAAGCTGTCTTTCCCTGTTGCACAAATATATAAAATAATGCATCTTATCTATTTGCCAGGATACTGGGTAATGTCTCCAGGGCTGACTATCAGCTGGGTTAATTGTAAGACAGTTTCATGTTATGCTTCGGAGAGGGGAATTTGGTAAGCACTGTAAAGGGGGCAGGAGAAGAAAATAGGTCAGATAGCTTACAAACATGCCAGAATCAGAGACTAATAGTTCTACTTTTTATTCTATAATAAAATTAATGTTGCCCCAGCAGCATGCTATTTGGTACATCCATCTAATTTATTAAACAAACGAGAAGACAAAGGATTTGCTGTAGATGGTACTCCTGTGTATTTGTGAACTAGTTTCTTGTAATTAAAAAATTGATGATAAATATAATTTTGTTTTCACTTTCTCTTCGTTTTCACATACAAACATGCAGTATTATATATCAACTAGAATAAATTCTGCTAAATTGATTATGAAACTACCACTCTATGATTTATTTATATGTTTAGTACAACATTTTCCCTTTTGCTGGTTCCTTCACAAAGTAAAAAGAAAGGACCAGACAGGAGGAGATAGGCACAATTTCATCCACCAAAATTTCACCTTAAAACTCACAATGTGCACACAGCCCAGGCTGCATGTTCACATACAGCACAGAAAGCAGTGTGAAAAAAAACATGAAAGGGGAGAAAACACTGGACAACTCTGAACAAAAGCAACTTCAAGTACAAAGACTTGAGATCTTTTTAAGCTCTTTGCAAGCAGAGAGGAAAATAAGTGCTTCAAGATGGGGGTAAAGTGAAAAGGTTTCTTTATAAACATGGACTCAAGCCTTCCGACATTAAAGACTCATATTATAGACTAACACTAAAAAAAAAACCCAAATCTCATCTCTAAATGCCTGAATTAATGCTTTTCTGTTGTCACTGGGAATTACATTTACTTGCTCACTCACATCTGTGCAGTTCTCTGCAAGAATTTGCAGCCTCTAAGTTTGTGGAAGCAGTCAGCAGAACAGGGCCTTTGGAACTATGTTTGTAAGACAAGACAGAGGTAAACAGCCCTACTGCAGCCGGGAGAGTCCTACAGAGAGGAAACCAAACAAAAGATGCATTATGCTATTAACAATAAGAAAACAACTCTATGGTTTCCTCTTATTTTTAATGTTTATATTGGCTTGGTGCCCCAAAACCCCAGTAAGTCCTCCTGCATCTCAAAATCTGAATGGAGCTTACAGACTCAATTAATATACTACAGGTAAGTGTTTTTTTTTCTATAAAAATGCCATTTCTGGCATGTGAAAAAATGTCTTTTCCCTGCTTTGCCTCACAGGCACAGCAGACAATTGTGCTCAGTTCAAGATTCTCAGATTTATCAGATATGCTGCAATGACAGCATACTCACATGATGACCGTAGCCAAGATATCAGTGCTGATTCATATCTGCATGAACCTCACTCTTCAGTTCATAAAATTCTTCTTATCTTTTTGCTAAGTTTTAGGTCTCCTGGAATCAAAAAGCTCAAAGTGAAAAACTAACAGCATGTATCTATTCTGGGGCTGAGCTGGAAGAAAAAACTGAGTTCCACAGCTTTCCCCCAAAACAGTAACACATTCAGTTTTATTTATAACTCTCACCTATTTTGGAAATTTTTGTGAACCTGGCCTGACATTCAAATTGGTAATTCAACTTAAAAATAGGGGAGACTCCTCTCCTTGTATGCCTCCATACAAAGGCTTTGAGAAGACTCATACAAAACAAAGATATTAATAGTGTACCATGACACGAACATGAATATCATGAAGTAATTATTAAATTCTGAAAAGAAGATGTAAATAGAAAAAATCTACTATAAACTGTTGTCATTAAATAGCAAACAGAAAAAGGAAACGACAAAGACTGTTTATATGTAGGGGATTATAAAAGCTTCTGAAAACTGCAGTGTGACTTTGGCATGAGTGACACAGGGCTGTGAATACTTTCAAGGAGGTCCCATCAGACCTTGGAGCTAACGATCCTCTTTCAAATCTGTCTACTTCTTCCTTTTAATCTTCCTTTTTTGTTGTTTTTGCTTCAGAGAAAACAACAAGGAATGATGCTGTGGGAGAAATGCCAATACTCAGCTCCTGCTGAGAAGAGAAAAAAAAAAACGTGTCAGAGCTGGAGCTGCTGAATCCCGCTCACTTTGAGCAATGGAATTAAACAGAGTCTCCCTTCACTGACTAGACAGGGCAAATTTCATTTACCTGGGTGCAACAGTGTCGTCCACTGATGGTGCACCAGAAATACCCAAAATAAAATGACGTGGGTTTGAGGTAAAAAAGGATGTGTCACTTCAACCCCACTGCTGCCAGCAGCGGCATCCAAGGGAAATGGGAATTGTGTGCTAGGTGGCGAGCCCCTCCACACCTGCCTCAGGGAGGCAAGGGGGTGCAGCAGCTCCGCCGTGGAGAAGCATCTCAACTGTTCAGACCTTCAGTCAAAGACAAGCTTTTGGTGACAGATGAAGCAATTGGTTTTGTATCCAGGGGGAAAAAAAAAAAAAGTCTTAAGGAATTACCCAAATAAATCCAATAAATAACTTCTGTCTTATTTTTGAGCAAAGATTTGGGATACTGTATAAAATGGGATTTTCGGAATTTGGCTTTCCACTTTCAGCACCTGCTTCATATTTTTATACGCTGTTTATAACTGTATAACTGAGAGGATGACAAAGGAGAGATCTGAAGGAAGCTATTTGTTGCTCTTCTGTCCCTGTCACAGAGTGTGACTGAGAGTTCACATAGCAGAACTGCCAAGAAGAGCAAACATTGAATTCACTTCATCTTAAACACTTCTTTCCTCAAAAACACATCATAAAACACAACAAAAATTAGCAATACCAACATCGACCATTTACAAAGCCTTAAGAGCCTCAAATTGCTTTGGCATAGGAAACCAGACACCTTGATCAATATTAAAGACCAAAACCATAAATTGAACAGAGGGGAAGTCAAGTCTTTTCTCTTAACCTGATGTTTTATCCACAGTCCCACACTTTCTTCATCTCCAAATAGTGACCTGGAGTTTAAGTAATTTGGAGTTTCGGAGCTTTTCAAATAGTACTGCAGAAGAACTTACCTTCTGTGGAAGTCCACAGCATCCAAATTTATACTCAGAATATTAACATTATTTTGTTTAAAAGGAGAATGAATGACCTTCTAAATTTGTGTCCTTTCCGAACAATGGAAAGCTGAAAAAGTGATAGTTAATATCTTGTCAGAAACACACACAAAGTTGAGTACTAATGTTTTCTCTTACAAACCCAGGCCAAGACAATACAGTGCTGCCAAAGCCATGAGTAAGATCCTGATTTTTGGGGCACCTTCACAGGCCAGTGTCCAGGCTCAAGCAATGCCAAACTCCTCCTCTCCCTCCACGGGCATGGCGGCAATTTGCATGGCTAAGCAAAAGTCTTCAACAGCTGCTGGATTTCACATCCAGCTTCTCTCCTTCACCCCCAGCCACAATGCAAGGCCACAGCAGAAAAGCCAGCAGGTCCATACTGCATCAACTCACAGGCCACCAGCTGGACTGCTCCGAGGTATTTCAGGTTTAAGATATTGTTTTCATCTTACTCTTTGGTGCGGGAAGTTGCTTCCTTCTCTCTCTCCCTTCCTTCTTTCTCCTCCCAGTTATTCTTTTAACTTTTTGGAAGCAAACCAAAAAGGGAGTCAGCACAGCCAGTGCTCGTAGGAAGGGTGAGTGGGTGATGCTCCCATGGTGTGGCTGTGTCCTCTCTGACAGCCCATCAGCGGGGTGAAACACTCATAACAGAGTAGTCACCTAGAATAGACTTAACTGAAATGTAAAATTACTAAAAAGAAAACTGGTTCTGTCTTAGCTTGAACCAGGACATGCTTGCAGCCAGGTGGCTTGCTCCTTCGCCTGAACTGCCAATGAAGCTCTGAGCTTCAAGGCTGCCAGGTCACGTCATACCCCTCCTCCATGATGCACAGGGACACATGAGAAAGAATTTTCCCTCTGAAGCCCTTTCTCCACTTCAAGCCTCCTCCACCTGCAAACTGTGCTGTGGAAATAAAAATCTGCATCCCCAGGCATTGGCACCCTTCCATGTCTGCCTCTGACCACAAGTGATAGGAAGATGTTTCTGTGAGAGCATGGCCCTGATATTATATGTTGCATGTCATAGAGAGCAGAAATAAGGAAAAGGAATTAAGTACATTCCCCCTTCCTCACATATGTGTGTTACTTCTCAAACCAGCCAATATACAAGCTCTAGAACTTGAGATTTTTTCATGCTAGTTCAGTCCTCCCTTCTAAAAACAAAGAGGCTTAATTTGAAGCTCAGTTCAGTCAGTAAGAAAAATGGTCTTTCAACTGCAAAGTCTTTCAAGCTGTACATAGTACTTAGTTTTCCAGTTTTTCCTTGCATTGTATACTCTGTGGGTGGACAAATATTTTCTCTCCCTTGACCTTTCCAGGCCTCTACCTCACCAACCCACTTGCTCATACTCACATGCCTGCTTTAATGAGCCATTGTTATATCCTTCCCTTCATACTAACCTTATTTAATATTTCTGCTTTATTAATTTTTTAATTTCCATCCAACTAAACAAACTTAGAAAACCAGTGACAGAATTATTTTCAGCACTGGTAAGATAAAAGCAAAGTTTCTCAGTGTTTTCAAAATGAACATCTGATATATTTAAAAATCCAAAATGTAACTGTAAGGCTCTTACCTGAAGTTTTGACCAAACTAGGCAGGAGAAATCTCAACTTCAGTTATCATGCGATATGCAAATTTCAAGATGATATTTTACCTGATGTTGAAGCATGTGGCAGAAAACCTGGCTTACAGCAAAAAGCCAGCTTGCCAGTAAGGCTTGTGTGCCTGCTACTACAAAGATGTAGACAAAAGAGGTATCCTAGGTTCTGCAATATCTAAATGAACAGACCTAATTTATCTAAGTCCTTGACAGCCCACACAGTACAAGGCAGAGGTCTCAGGGCACCAAGAGGGGGAAGTCTTTATAAATACATAACCGTTTTTGTACCTTTGTATTCTGCAGATGGGCAACATCACTTTCAAAGGCAGAATGCTTTTGACTGTTACTGAAGGAATACCACAGCTGTGTTCTTATTTTGTTTGCTATTAATAAAACTGCTTAAGCTATCCTTGCTTTTGCCTGGGTCTTCTTTGGAGCCCCCCATCCCTATGCACTCCTATTCTCTATTTTACACTTGTTGCATAATCAGCAAATACCAAACGAACTAGAAAGAGTCTGTCCAAAGGGGAACTCTCTGCACCAGCTCGCAGTAATTACCAGCCTCATGGAAGCTGGCAGGCAGTTATTACACACCCTGGGGATTTCGAAAAAGAGAGGGCCATCCTCCTTCCAATATGCTTGCTAGTGCTGGAGGGTACGTTCACTTTTATTTATCTGGGGGCAGCATATGTCAGGAAGAAAAAGGGAAACAAATCCCCAGTTTTTAAAGTGCTACAAAATCGCATGGGGAAGCTGCAGGTTAGCACAGCTTCAAACTGTTGCTGCATTAGTTTTGCTTTTACTGTGGAACACCATGGGGTAAAACATTATTCTTCCTCTGAAAAAACCCCAGCTGTATTGATACCAGAAAAGGGTGGGGGAAGAAAAATGACAGCCACTGGCCTGCCCTTTAACCTTTCTAACAGAGCTGGTGGCCACAATGAAACTTAATCAATGCAATGGAAGTGACATTTCGCAGTCAAATCAAATTAAATGGAAATGAAAGGGAAATCTGAGGTCCAACCTAAAGGCTGTTCCCTCTTGCACCGAGGTCATTGCCATGGCAACTAAATGCTACAAATGTGTAGAGTAAATCCTTAACAAATTTGTAGAAAGCATGTCCAATTGAGTATGATAGTTCCTGTCACTGTACTTTGTACCTTTCAAAAGAAAGGGAGAAAATAAAACAAAACGCATCTTACAGTCCGTGTAGCAGAAAAGAAGTTCTGCTGGAAAATAAGTGGTGCGGCAGCGTACTTAATCGTTCTCTTCTGCTTGGACATGGAGAAACCAAACAGCTTTACTGTAAGGCAGCAAGTGGGTAGCTATGGACAGAGACCATATTAAGTGGATTAGGGCATGGTGTTTTACATTTTCCAGTCTTGCTTCAACTGGAGGGCTGGAGACTGCAAAAACTTCCTTGTATCATTGCAAATGCATTTAACCATGGCTGAGAGCAATTCCTAATGCAGATTGCTCACGGCTCCTATCATCCCACCCACCTTCAGCACGTACCTCCCTCACCCGTCTGCCTTCTCCCAGGATGAGAAGCCTGCTTTCTTAGAGGACTTGGAATGGTGAAGGGCTCACCAGATCTGCTAAATAAAATATCAGGGATGCTCCCACTTCTGTGTGTGCCGCCCTTCCTCTGCACAACCCCAAAGCTCCCCTTAAAATGGGGCTGAAGCAGGGTGGGAGTCCCGGCAAAAAGCTCCCACCCAGCTGCCCCGCAACATACCCACGGCACTCCCCACACACAGGGGCTACCAACAAAGGGGACAGCATCAACCCATTTTGCCCTCTATGCACTCAGGCATCACAGGCAGCCCTTGCCCCTGTTCTCCCTCTGTCAGCTCTGACCGACACACGGGCAAACATCCCACCTCCGCATGCCCCCGTGGAGAATTAAAGATAATTACCAATTCCTACCACCACTCATGGAGCATATTTCACTCCTCAGCCTAACAGCTTCTGACAATGAAGGGCAATTTAAGAATCACATCACAATATAACAGCCATACACTCACGCTCACTTTGCCAAGTGCCTATTTCATCTCAGCATTTCCACCCATGTAAGCAAAAGGGAGGGGGTGGGGAAGGCGCCAAGCGCGATGTGGATTTTTCTTTTTCTTGTGAGATGTGGAAGACTTTACATACTGAGCTGTGACCTTCCCCAAACTTGTCATTTATCTGAGCTGCATAAGGTGGCAACCATTATCTTCTCCTTGAACACACTGAAGTTTTGATTCAGCTGTAGTGATGCAGTCACTGTGCATTATGGAAGATCTCAAGAGATTGTATGCCCTGGGCCAGCACGGGCTGGGAGTATTGCAAATCTGATACGAGGTGACATTTCCTACTCAAATACATACAGCCGCAGGACATCACACACCTTCCTGCATGAATAGCAATACACACTAATGAACTAATTTCTGAGGGGAAATTGTTACTTCCCAAGTGGGTGGGGGAGGAGACTACTCTGCCACTTCAACCAGAAGGGATTTGAGTTTTCTTGTGATCTTTTGCTGTATTTTCACCTTTTCCAAACAGCGCTGCTTCACACAGCTATACACAGCATCTTCAGACAAGGCCATCTAGTTGGAAGCTCTGTGTGACCCATGCTACAACACGCACATGAAATCACAACACAGCATGTTGGGCTATGTGCTCCTCTGCAAAGAAACAACTCAGAGTATGCACACGTCCCATCGCATCTACAGGAGAACCTCCATTATACATGAGGAAACAAATGTACTTTGAATTTATTTGAGTATTAAGTTCACTAATTACTGCTGGATATTCTAATTTAGGATAGCCATGCCCTCTTTTTTATCACACACAAGTGACATTTACAGATAATTTCGCATTTCTTTTACCCTTTAAATGCCGCTGTATGTTTGGGTTCACTCACTCACTCTCCCATCAGTTGAAAATGCACTCAAAATATGTGGCTGGCAGTCCAGGCTACATGCTTGTGATGGAAGAGTTGAAAGGACAATTCATTGTAAAACCTACTTAAGCTCTGACTCAGAATCACAAAAGGCCAAGGAAAACTGCCTTGAAATTGCCACTATTGTGGTCTTTCTTGAGCTTCCATGGCAAAATAAACTGAAAAAAAATTTTTGGAGGACCAGGTAGATCAGGGAAGCAGTAAATTAATTTATGGAAAGAGGAGATACCAGCACAGAGCTGCAGGCACAAAGAATGCATGGTAAGACCAGTGTTCTTGCCATGCAAGTGGTTTCTTAAACTTGTCAGTGGAAAACTAACCTCTGTCAGTATCAACCCTAAATTTCAGAGGATTTGCAATCTAGAAATCTAGGCACTCTCACAGCAAGTATCTGTGAAATGCAGCTGGGGTGGCAGTCAGGTGAACAACGTCACTCACATCCCATCAGAATATTTTACCGCAGTTTAATTCAATGGTTGACCCTTAGGTCTTTACTCTTTGCTTTGGGTTAAAAGAAATAAAGTGGGTTTGACACAGTATGGAACATTACAGTACAGACCCAGGAACAAAAAGAGTGAGGAAATGTGAATGGCACTAACCACATACAGACATGAAACACTGGAAAAAGACACCAGTATGTCTAACATCCAAACACTACTTCTATTCAGTTGCTCTTAGTAAAGACAGAACTAAGGTCCTGTAGGAAATAACAGCTAATGATTGTCCTTATAAGTGCTTTAGAATGAAATGTAAGAAAAACATTGAATGAAATCTCACTTTTGTTACAGAATTGAGTGGCAATGATGAACAAAACTGTATTAAAAATTCCTGAATTATAACATAAATATCTGGGGGATCTTACTTAATATTCCTTGGTTTTGACTTCACAAATTTAAAGTGTGTTCCAAAAAAGCAGAATCCGCAACATGATGGGCAATGACTAGCAAAGAAGGATTCTGAAACATTTTTTATATATTTTTGCAATACTGTTTGATACATTTTTCATGTTATTTCTTTTATATTATTTTTGAGATCTAACAACTGCTTTTAATAAGCAACTGTTATTGCAAACATATAATTATACTAGGCCACAATCCAACAAAGCACTTAAGGGCACAGATTAAAGACACTGAAAACAATGGGATTATTTATGTGCTTAAGGTTAAGCATCTGCTGAAGAACTAGCATAGATCAAAGCCCCATTTCTATTACATCTACAGAAAAAATATTATATATGTTAATTAAACGTAAAAACTATGTAAATGAACTAGCACATGAAAAACAGCACTTGCATAAATTTTTATACCCCTATACAATTTGTAATAATGGGATATTCCAGTTAGCCAATATGAAGAAAAACTGCTAATATCAGCCATTTCATCAAAAGGTGAAAAATTCCTGGAACTGAACAATTATGAAATAAGTTGCCATAAGAGACTTCCCTTCATAAACCATCTCTTCACTAAGCAAATTATGTTCTGAGGCATAAAGTAGAAAATAAAGAGACAGAAAGCACATCTTACTTATCTTCAGACTTCAATCATTCACGTGAAAGCTTGATTGTTTACTTCACTTTTATTAAAATCAATTTAGTTTTATTAATAAGATCCAGAAGTTATTTGCAGTTAGTGCCTAATAAGCTTATTTTGTCAATTTTTTTCCTTGCTATTTTCATTGACCAATACCTTGTTCTCAAATTAAGGATTAAATGGACCACAGTGCTTGACTTCCATTCCCTGCAGAATTATTTATGTTAACTGTAATTGTTTATTTTTTTGTTCTCTATTTCAAGAACAGATCTATTCAAAAAACTTGCAAATAATATTTCTACTGTAAATTGCTATTTCATCTATATTGAACATTTTCAAGAAATAGTCCACTTTTTAAAAAAACCTAGGGAAATCCTCTTCATAAGGTTGAAAATTTTCCATTTCAATTGTTAGCCCTAACAAGCTCTATTAGATATGTGAAGACAAATTATCATCTGAAAATTTATTTTACCCGATGCTTCTGCTTTTATTTTATGGTGTTAAAAGAGAAAAGGAACCCTTCATTTTATTTCAATATAATGTTGTGACAGATTAAAACAAAAAAACTTCTAAAAATGCTTCTCCACTGGAAATTTCAAATTTATTTCATTTCTCTTTCATTAGGAAATTACAAGTGCAACAATTACAAAGATGAGAATCTACATTCAATTTATTTTCATATTCATTTTCTCCAGTCTTTTTTTTTTCTTCTTTGCCATGAGTCTGCACAGACTGTTTATTCAGTGGAACAAACAGAATATTATTACCCTAGTCTTCCTTTTGTAATAGCAAGTACATTTTCTTCAATATTTTATATGAAATTGTATTTGGTTTGATACTCAAATAAAACAATGTGGAAAAGTACTAATTGCCTTACGTATTTAAATTAAACAAGTATTTGAAGAATTATAACCAAGACTTATACTCATTGCAAAGTTTTAAATGAAAGCAAAACTCGTAAAATGATGTGATCACACCTTCTGATACTCAAATTTATGCCAGCTCACTGACTTTGCTTATGACTTCACTTCAACTTTGATTTTCGTTATGCAAATAAGGATTTTGCTTGAATCCTTCAATAATGACCAACAGATAAAAAGACAGAAATAATTACATACTTGAATAATCAGCTACTTTTAGAAATATTGGGTCAATTAGGCCTTGTATCAGCTTACAGAAAAAGTTAACATCTAAATTGCTAAGGACGCAGTGAAAACCTCAGAGATGGGAATACATGCATTCAAAGCAAAGTAAATTCTGGAAACTACACTGCAGTTCCCAGCTCTCCAGTGGTGACAAGAGCAGATGATATTCTGAGCAATGTACAACTCCACATTTTCACTAGTTCTGGTTGCTGTTTCAATGGCACTTACAAGGTACCACACCGAATACAAAAAACAGTCTTCAGTCTTAAATGATCAGCTTGCCTCCAAAAAATAGTAACAGTAATAAAAAAGAAGGCACCAGAATTCTTCCTTGTTAGTTAAAATGCCTTTATTTTTAAAATGTCTTTTTCATTTACAAGGAGAAGCTGTCATTCACATTAAGATGGCAGGTCTGCATGTGTGAGTTGAGATGGATGGGTATCAAACTATCACAGCTTACCAGCAATATTACTCTTTCTCTTTCCAAAGCAATTGGAGACTGTGCTGATGGATTGTTATGGGCATCGTTTTTCCAGATACTATGAATTAATACCAGACAGTAATGGAGGCAAGGAAAAAAATAAGGAACTGCCCTTATTCTCATTTGAAGGGATGACAGAATATCCCATTTCCTCACGAGGACAACAGCATTAAAGAGTGAGTGCTGAAACATCTCAACATGATCAGAGAAGTGCATCTCGACTGTTTTGTATACCACAGACGTACTGTTTAATTAAGCCATCAAATAAAAAAAAAAAAAGTAAAAACAGAAAAAAAGGGGATACAAAAGAGAGGGAAACTTCTTCAGCAAGTTAAAGCACTCTTAATAAGTAACAACATGACATTAGTCATTAAGAAACAAGAACTCTAAATAATGCATTCAGAACCTATAGATCTAAACCAGAAGATAACAAAGCCTCATAAATCTGTTTGTTCATTAAGTTAAAAAAAGCTAGACTTTGTGTTGCTATCATGTCAGCTGGCACCAAACTGTATGCAATTTAGTGCAACTACAAAGTGAAACCCATAGTCTACAATGGCAGGGTTTTTGATCACGCTAATTAACAGCCATTTTGTTTAAAATAAACAGATACGACTCTAATTGCCTTTTTTACATAAGAAAGGGAAGATCTTAAAAGTGAAAGCATGCAAAGGGAAAGATCAGACAGTCGCCTTTCAGACTGATAAGCAAACTCTGTGTGAAAGGAGCTCAAATGAAGTTTGAGACACTCTGGATTGACAGCAGGGAAACAGCAAAGCAAGGGGAGGAATAGTTTCCAGAGGTGGAAAAGCACGGCCACAGTTCCTTCCAGCAGGAAAATGCCATATTTTAGGTCCCTATTTTCTCTAGTCTATCCCTATTTTCTCCAGTTTCCCCATCTGAGGGCTGCAAGGTGTTTCATCTTCTGCAGGGCCAAGCAAGCATCCAATTTTGCTAAAATCCTCAGATCACACAACAAGCCTGGTTAGCATCTCTAGACAGAATCTGACAAGAAAGTAAAATGTTGCAGAAAAGGAAGAAACAAGAAAAAGGCACTCTGATTTCTGTGCCTGCACTTAACCCTGGCACCAGAAGAGGGGCCAGATAGCACTGTACTGCTCAGTTTGCCAACTTCTAGGATACACAGAAAGACTATTGAGGTCCCTGAAAAGTCCTGGTAAGTAACGTGCAGGGCAAGTGCTGAGACAAAATCCAGTTTTCCAGCTAAGTTCAGTGAGACTGAAATGCAGCCTGGAGTTGCAGTGAAGACAACAATTTTTAGATTTTCATTTTTTTGCATCCATGTTGCTTGATTCTGTTAGACAAATATAATTTACTGATTTTCAAACATAGCTTCCAAGTCGCTTTTGAAGTGCATTAAAACATGTAACATTGCAAAGTAAGGCAATGAAGCAAAATCATTATTCTTGGTATGTGAAAAAGGTCCCTTGACTTTTTCCCCACCAATGAAACTAATAAACCCACCATACCACCACCCCACCGTCCCCCCCAAAAAAGAAAAGAACCTAGACGTTTTAGGCTGCAAAGAATAAATATCACCAATTCAAAAATGCTTCCCTGCACTTCAAGTGTGCAACATTCCCACACTCCTCTTGACAAGAAGCCCTCTGGTACAGCAACTTCCAGCACACCTCCTCAGCATCACTAATTCATATGTGTAACAGCATGTTCTGACTCATCTGCACGAGATTCCATGGTACTTCAGATATAAGGACGAGGTCCTGATTTTCAGGACACCTCACAGACTGCATATTTTCAGCACATTCAAAATATCATTTAAACTTGCAAAATAACAGAGAATTGCTCCACTTAAGCACTGCCGACTTTTATGCCATCACGGTAATGGTACAGCAGGAGGCAGAGTTTTTGCAGAAGCTGGTCAAAAATATGGCTGCAGCTCTCACTGGAATAAGGGTCTGTGGAAAAACCTCATAGTTTCCTGTTGCATCTGATGGATGAACTTCTTCAACCTGCTTTTCCTAATGCCAATCACCGCAGCTTGCATATTTAAAACAACAAAAGAAGCTGCACTTGAAAAGAATCTGAAGACTTGCACTGGAAGACACTAACAGTTATTAGCCACATTAATGAACAAGTTGCTGCAATAAATTTAGATATTACAGTGAGAAAAGTGGCACAGAGCTGACAGCACAGATTACATCTCCTCAGACATTCACAGTCCCTGTTCTTGCTGGGACTACAGAAGGTAAGTGACCATGGGCACTCTGGGATGCATAGGAAAGCCAGGCTGCCAAACACACAGAACAGCAGGGTGCAGTTGACCTAGAATTCCCATGAGGCACCACAGCAGCATTCACACACAAAGGATTTTTCTGATTTCAGCTGAAACTGCCAAGTAAAAATTATCCTACATACATTTCTTAGAACTCAGCTTTCCAAAACCAGTTTTAAACAGCACATTTTCAGTCAGCTTTAACGATAACATCAGAGCAGAACTCCATCGCAAGAGCAATCTCCCTGGCCTTCAAATATTTTGTTAATATAACTCTGAGTATCAGACATATTCCCTATCAAAAACAAGCATCAGTATAGACTGTAGGGGAATTTTTTTACTACTGAAACAGTACAATGTATTGTGCTGCTGGCTGGGAATCTCAGACTGAATGACTTCAGCTTTCAGATCAGCAGCCAGAACAGACTACAGCTGGGCTAATTCGATTTAGACAAGGCCATGTTGTTGGTTTCAAACATGAAAACCCCATAGAGTCATAATCCAGCAATGGTGGTGTTGCCTGAAAAAGGACAGGCAGAAAGATGGAACAGCTTTCCAAGAGGCACAAACCAAGGTTGACAAAATATGCCTACAAAAATTACACTGTGGGAATAAGATGAAAAAAGGAACGTAAGTCAGAACACCAGCTGGATACTAATGCTATCCTACCACTAGCATCACATCAGCAACCATATTGGAGAGCAATGAGTGATAGAGAGACATGCAGCTGGTTTATCAGCTCACTACAGCCAAAGTGGTACTTTCAAATTCAGGCCATATTTGTGTATCGACAAGTTATATACTGAATGTTAAAGGCAGTAATTACTTTAGTACCACCACTCGTGCTAAAATCTGTCACATTTTTTGTACCAAAAAGATTACCCACAGAAGGAAACAATAATTTGGCTTGCTTCTGGTCTTTATGAAAATTGTTTCAAACAGCTAGAATTACAACCACAGCTCTTAATTTTCAAAGTAGCTATTTGACTTTTGAATCTAGGACCTATTAACTTTTCAATTTGACTTTAGTTTCTCCTGCCTAATTCACATTAGGGGGAAAAAAAAGAATCCATCAAGTTTTAGCTCTGCAAAACAAAACAGTATTTTCATTTTACCTAAAAGGCCAATTTTAGCAAACATAACCCAAGCCCCGAATATAAACACAAAATAAGCAGACAAACTTGCACATTCTCTCCTCTATGTGCGTGTGTGTGTGTGTGTACCAATTCAATTCTCTCTTTTAGATGTTTAAAAGGACAAGTCTGCATTAAAATCAGATGTCAAATTCTAACTACTACTAACATCAGCTGCATCGGTATTAAGGCTTTCAGCAGCAATTTTACACAGCACAACGAATGACATGAACAATTTGCCTCCAAAGGTCCGACTACCCTTGTTAACTATCATACTTCTTCCAAAGAAAACATAAATAACCCCTCACAACAAGCCAATTCCTCAAAATCAAGTTCTGAATAAAAGTAAGGCAAACCTAGGCATAAAACAAACAAACAAACAGATTCATTCGAAGAGTTTAGAATTGACATCTCAAGTAAGTAGCATACTTTATTGTAATTCCATATTAGGAAGTCCTGTTAAAATCAAGTACATAATTTACCTTACTAAGAAGCAAGAGTAAAGAGTAAAACAAGGACAAGAGTAAAACAAACCAGAACCAATCAATAAGCAGTAATGTATAGCACAATGTGGTGAGGTTTTTTTATCCAAAAGGTTTTCAAAGGATTCTTCCCATAGGATCAGAAACACCCTATGGGAAGATAAAAAACAAACCCCAAATAAACAAACAAAAGGTATAAGATACATTTGGAACTTTACAGAAATTTTGCACGCTGGAATTTGGAAGTCCTATACAGTGTCACTGAATCTTTCATATTTTATGCTTTCCATTGGTAAAAACCTTTGGGTTTAGTTTTCATCCAAACCCAAAATTACTAAATCATGTTTTCATTCCAATACCTAAATAACAGGATTTTATTGAATGCAGAACAGTAAATGTGATTTTATGAAGCTACATTACACTACAGTGGTATCTCTGTCAGGTTTTACATAATGACTGTGCCTATTTCTGTAATAGCCATTTTCATACTGTGCTTGAATAAATCCATCTGGGTGACACACCGATCACAGTAAAGTTTCAAAAAGTGGAATAAACCTAAGCTAGTGCACTGACTTCTGACATGAGGAAAAACTATTTTCATATCAGAACTATGGCTGGACATTTATTGAGACATGATGATCTATCTATAATACCTAAATTGTTAGTGCAGAGAGACAAGTAAAGGAAGAATACCTCCTGTGTATCCAGCTTGCATGTCCTGTATTCTGAATTCATTAAGAGAAAATACCTGAGTATAGTATGGCATAAAGCCAAGCCATGCATTGTCTCCAGTTAAAGATTTACAGCAGAGAATAACTCTGCCTAGATTTAAAAAAACAAGCCAAGTCATCACGGTTGGACTGTGTAAGCACCACACCATGGTATTACCCAAGGATAGGGCCAAAGGTGACCTTTCCATAGCCCTGATTAACTTCTTACTAATATAAATCCCTCAGGACTGCATTGACACTTGCTTTAGTGGTAGTTTACATTATTGTACTGGTGGTGTTTGCTATCATAAATGTTTTCTTCACATACACCATTTAGGCTGTACTTTCTACCAAACATGAGCTTTTGGCATAGGACAAAAGAAAAGAAGCAGGGAGCTTCAAGTGTACAGCCTAAACTCTTTCATAACAACAGTAGCAGGATCAGCAACAGAAGCAGCAGGTTTCATTTGCAAATGAAGACATTCAGATAAGCAAGTTATGGAAGAGGAAATTCAACTGTAAATAATCTACTGGAGTTATATTCCAGCTCGCAACTATTGCTTAGTGAGGAGCCTTTTTTTAGGTAGGAACAATTCAGTGAACCCCTTTGCCAATGAAGCTGGGGTATCTTACGCCGGGAAGCAGCGTCCTATCAAAACCTCATTCATAAGCTCACATGCAGTATGTAAAGAAAAGGGAAATCACATGCCCTTCCTGCTAGTGGGATTCAGAAAGTATATTGCTGAATCAAGCCCAAAGAAAACATAAATAAAACAAGTTTAAAACAAGTTGAATCACTAACAAGTCCTCCTTAGCCTTTAGTGTTCAGATACTAAAACTAGATTCCCCTCCAGTAGTTCCTCTCCATTCAACTTACTCAAAAAAGCATCACTATAGCCACTTGTGCTCACAGTATCCTTTCCACTTTACAGCTCTCTCCAGCAGTCTGAGCTACTCAAATATATATGCTGATTGGCCTCCTGCTTTTCTGGAGATGTAGCTCCTACTAAGTCCACTCCAGTATGGAATTTTTTCTCTTATCACTCAGTCAAGTTAAAAATAGGCATCTGCAAACAGAATTTCCCCTGTAAGCCATTCTTTTCTTAAGAAAAACAGACACATAAAAGAGAAAACAGAGCATAGCGAAGGGAGCACTTTTTGTCAAGGAATTCATCTTCTAGGTGGCTTGGCAAGCATCACAGGTGGCTTCAAGAGATACTTTGGAAGCAAAATTATTTTTTGTGAAGAGTAACAGATTTAGCTTTGGGGTTTTTGTCATTGCAACTATATAATCTTTTCTTAAATGAAGAATACTTATCCCTCTTACTCATATCATTTGGATTAGAATGCCTAAACATTTTGGCACTTCAGATATTCTTCATATGGATTAAAAAAACTTAAACATGAACATGTGAGAAGATTCATATCCTTAGACCACACCATCATTCAACAGAATTAGCTTTCATGGATTTGCAGGATCTCTGCCTCACACAGAGTAACTTCAATAATATTAGAAATATCAAAGTAATAAATGTCTCTGTCAGTGTGTTTGTGTGTGTGTGATATACTACATACACAGAGGTTTCTTGCACGTTCTTCCATGAGACATTCACAAACTTCAGAAGCTGATTTGCATTTTAAAGATTTATTAAAATAGGCTTAATCACAGTGATCTAAAGCTCACCTGAACAGCACTTAAATAAGCACATTGAAAATTCATTTTTAAAGCACTTCAGCACAACCTCAAAGGTCTCAGGGAAGATCCTGCAACAGGTCTCAAACTTCCTCTTTCAAAAAAACATGAGCACATCACACAGGAGGACTTTGCAGCATGCAAAGGCACTCATCAGTGCAGACCTTAATTCAGTTTCCATACTTTCAGCATATATGAAGCAATAAACAAGGCACATACCTTCTGGCGGCATGCCACATTAGCATAAGCGTTGTTTCCTTAATGCCCTTTTGGTGACATAGAAACATTTATAATATAAAACTCTGAAATTGTACATACTCCTCTTTCTCCTGATCACGTCATCCTCATATTAAAAAATATTAAATATTTTAACCTAGTGAAAATACTGATTAGAATTGGTTCATCTTCTAAGTTGCAGAATTTTTACAGTGTCTCATCACTGAAAATGCAGCCACTTCCAGAGAGGAATCCAGGAGCTGATAAGCAGCATATAACACTCTTTTAGCACAGTTCACAGTATAAAACCAACGTATTAGACACTATTTTTTAAAAAATCACCAACTAACTGAAGAAACTCTATGTCCTCATATCTAAAAAACACAAGAGGCTTTAAAAGTAAGCAGCCTGAGGAGGATAAAACAGTCTACTTTATCATATGTGGCTCTATGCCAGCAACTCTCCATGACCTCTGTTTAGCCTCCAACAGCATTTACATGCACCTAAAAATTCTGGTCCACTTTCTGCCCTTGAATGTGTACATGCAGCTCCCACTGAAGTCAATGGCAGCTGTGTCTGTACGGCTGAGGGCAGAATTCAACCTTACATTCTGCTCATTATCAGAAAGATGAAGTCAGCTCTTCTGAAATTCCAGTGAGTTTTGAAACCACCCAAGAAAGCGGTCCTCCCCAGAGAGAGGCTCCCCAACAAACAGTGCAAAATTCACGTTTTATTCATTTTAGTGGTGTTTCTGTGACAGAGAAAAATCAAAAGGAAGGCACTAGGCTCATGCAGTTAACACTCACAAAGTACCGTATCCAGTGCTGTGCCTTATATATATGAACGCATAGATACATGTTTGCATGGGTGTATGTTTCTAACTGGGAGAGGCTGTATTGCAGGTGAAGTCAAAGACTCAACTGTGGAATTACTGACACTCACCAGCTACCTCAGACCCCTTACGCTTTCAAGCACCATTTATTGTAGACAATATTAAAATGTGTAGTTTGTAAAAAGAGCAGCTTTTCCCTCTTTTCATTACAAATACTAATGAAGAGTTGAAGATCCTTCTTCTGGCTTCTCTTTCTTACTACATTTATTTATTTCCTGAGTTTATTTATTTACTTATTACTATTATAGTTAAGCCAAACAGGATGGTAACCTCTTACAACTCACCCAAGGTCCAAAAAAACCCATGTTGCAATACCCTTATGTGAGGGTATTTTAGCCCACAGGCAATGGGAACGTTAAGCTTTATGTGGTGAAGACAACATGCACAACTGGCTCCTTCCTTATGCTCCCCCATCACTAGCCTGTATCTCCCACCTTCAAAGCACGGGGCTAGTCTCTCCCTCTCTGGGAAGCCACGTACAGCCCTGCCTGCCTGTGAACCTGGAAGAAAGGAAACAGGCAGGAGGCCACGGCACTGCACTGCAGCCAGAAAAGGGGTCCCCTAGCAAAGACCCATCCTCACCAACACATGGCTCTGCAGCTGGGGCTTTGCTCTGTGCACACCCCCTTGGCTCAGTGCTGGGGAGTGCAAGAAGAGGCACATGGTGTGTGCCTGCCTGCCCAGTGACCTGATGTGACAACTGCTCCCTTGCAAAGCCACCTTTCTCTTGCGTAGTGATGCTGCTGCAGGGGGACACTTTGCAAGGTTCAGATTAGACATCAGGAAAAATTTATTTACTGAAAGAGTGGTGAGGCATTGGAACAGGCTGCCCAGGGAAGCAGTGGAGTTGTGGAGGTGTTAAAAAAATGTGTGGATGTAGCATTTCAGGATGTGGTTTAGTTGGCATGGTGCTGTTGGGTTGACAGTTGGACTTGATGATCACAGAGGTGTCTTCCAACCTCAATGATTCTGTGATTCTTTCCAATACTGTTAAATCCAGATATTTGGAGCATATGGTACTAGATGCTCACAGGTAGTACTAAATATTGCTGCAGCTTGCAGATAGTGCTTAAGTCTAGTGTCATCTCGTTACCTGTCTTTGAACACAAACCACAGATCACCATAGGGCAGATGAAGTGCAGTTATGGAATGGCACTGGAGCTTCACTGAAGTCTGGAATTAGTATGATTTATGCTGGCTATGTGTCTGGCTTTTTTAATTTCATTTATTAAAAAATGATGTTCCAGTTGTCAGCATGACAGTAACGCTAATATACTCTGCTTCTTAGAATTGACTAAGTGGTGGCCTGTTGTCTGTAAATTAACATGAGGATGTAGAAATAACACCCTCTTGGAGCATACTGCAAGTTTTGAATTAATTTTAAGAGCTTTATACTTACACCAGGTAATCAGTATATTTATTTCTCTGTCAGCAGCTGCTTAGGAGAGCCCTGTGTTCAATGGAGACCTGTTAGAAGGCATGTTCCTGACCTGCAGCCTCAGCACTGCAACTCTCTGACATGTAATCCCTATTGCAAAGTTCTAGTAACTCAAACCCAAAGTTTAAAAACCTGCAAAAAAATTACACTGTGCCCAGAGTTTTTGGTGGTCAACATCCATATTTTAAACAGAGCTCTTGGAGAGGTCTGCACAGGTACTTAAACAAGGCACAAATTTTCAAGACCTCTCTAAACTTCAGAGCTCCCATTGTGCAACATCTGCTTACCTACTTGGAATGCTTAAATCTCCACGTGTGTAACCCTGGTTTTCACATCCAGCCTCACTGCAGACACCAGATTCATTTCAAAGAGGCCAAACATAAGAACTGCAAGTATCAGCCAAGGAGAGCTGAATGCCTTCAATTCATTATGTGGTTAGCACATGCTGACGAAGTTCATCTCTCATCAGCACATAAAAATTGTACCAACTTATCTGCATTGATACAGTTAAAGCTACATAGACTCATTCCAGTATGACCACTCATCCACCGGTCACCTCTTTGTAAGTACAGACATGCCTCTACTCACAACTGTCTTCAAACCAGCACACCACTTCTGCAACCTCTGTGTACAACTCTCCATAGTCCCAGAGGTGCACGTGCCCTGAGTCCACAATGATGACAATTTCCTTAGGATTTGTGTTGCATAACCCCAACAGTGAGACATCACATCCTTATCCAGAAATACAATTCAATACCAAAAGCACGTATGCCTTCTGCATGTCAGAGAATAAGGTTGTGTCATAGGTTGTGTCCAGTTCTGGGCTCCCCAGTTCAAGAGGGACGGGGATCTACTTGAGAGAGTCCAACAGAGGGCTACGAGGATGATTAAGGGACTGGAACACCTGCCTTACGAGGAAAGGCTGAGAGACCTGGGGCTTTTCAGTCTAGAGAGGAGAAGACGGAGGGGAGATCTAATTAGTGTCTATAAATACATGAGGGCTGGGCATCAAGAAGGTGGAGACAACCTCTTTTCACTTGTGCCCAGTGATAGGATGAGGGGCAATGGATTCAAACTCGAGCACAGAAGTTCCACCTCAACATAAGGAAGACCTTCTTTACTGTGAGGGTTACAGAGCCCTGGAACAGGCTCCCCAGAGAGGTTGTGGAGTCTCCTTCTCCAGAGACTTTCAAGAACTGTCTGGATGCCTTTCTGAGTGATGTGCCCTAGTTTTTGGTCCTGCTCTTGCAGGGGGGTTGGACTTGATGATCTTCAGAGGTCCCTTACAATCCCTAACATTCTGTGCTTCTGTAAGGAGTCAGAGGGAATTTGTACCCAGCTCATTTCAATGCCTTCCCCTCAAGTTCTTTTTAAAGAGGCTGTTTCTCTTCTGTTCCTTAGTGACACTTTTTTCTGGATTTAAGTCCATCAGTCTTCTCCCACCATGCCCCTTTAGTTATTTCTTGAAACAAGGACACATGTTTCCAGTAAGCAGAGAAGGGGCACATGTGAGCCTTTGACTTCCCGTTTCAGTGCAGATTCCGCACGGCTATTCTGGGACTCCCGGAGCTGCACAGCAGAAAAGCATCAAATATTCAGGGGAATCCCCTTCTATCACTTTTATTATTCTGGCAAAAAATTAGTGATGATGTGTCTTCTTAGACACGGTACTGGGCAGCAGGGTGTTCTTTATTTAAGTGCAGGCAGGAAATGAGTAATAGATTTCCTCTGTAGTCAAACTGGGGCTTGAGGCTGGCTGCTTGAGAGAGCTTTAGCCTCTCAATATTTCAACTTCGTGCTAAATGGGGAATTTTAACAATCCCTACTACTTTCATCATTCTTACATTTCAAGTTCAAAAATATTAACCACCTATGAGCCCCATCCAGTATATCTGTAGGGAATATTCTGATTTCACTAGCTGGGAAAATGAGGCCATGAGAGGTCTACAGAGACACATGGAGAGGACAAGAATCCACCCCTCCCTCATGTGGCACTAAGTCCTTTTCCCTATCATATCCCACCATTATTAAAAGCAGTTCTCTTCCGTCAGTGGTAGAAATCACAGGACTGCTTACATATATACATATAGCTTTGTTGAGAACAGGTCCAGGTGCCCTTGCAATAAAATACTCCCCAGCCACCTCCGTTTTGTTTACATTAGGCCTCCTCCTACCATTACTCCCACTGATGAAGCTACACAACTGTTAATAAAGTTTTAGTGGGGGAAAATGTTTTTGCAGGCAAAGCAGTTGTTAGCTCAGGGCACCAGCTCATGTTTAAGACTCCTCTTTACCTGGATGAGAGCAGCCCAGTTTGTGTTCGTTTAATCTTCCAGCAATATTGACAATGACAGCTTTTTGCCTAGCAGGGCTGAAGAGCCACACCAGCCAACTTCTCTGGGTAGAAAATCAAGCAAAAGGAAAGAATTAAAGCTAAAGAAGCCATCAACAAAAACAGACCACAAAACTTAATTATTAATGCTCTAAGGAGAATCAGACAGACGGGAGAACGAATTTACAAACAAATCTGGGTGAAAAAAAATGAAGCTGTTTCCATTCTAGAGTAATTTGAAACGTTTACTGATCTAATATCTAGACTCCATTTGGGCAATGACTACTTAAAACAAAATGTAATAAAATTCTACAGTAGAGTAACAGTTAACTTTGACAGTATGGATTTTCTACTATGACTCTACTTAAACAGAAATACACTCCCCCAGGACAACACTCTCCTACACTGAAAGGTCACTTTGATGGCTCTGCAGCTCCTGCCACGCACTTCTGTCTTTTTGGGATCCTCACTGCTTATCTCTATACTGTTGTTGACTACCTTTATGATTTGACACCACACTTACACTTCAGGCAGTGAGACTAAGTAATATTACTGTCATATTATTTATTTCCAATTTTGCCACTTAAAAAAACCCAAAACTTTTCTATTGAAGTTATGCAAAATACAGAAGTTGGGAAACATATTAGGTCGATTAACATTTTAATTTACTTCCTCTCAGAAGAGCAATCTTGCTTTCGAACTTTTATAGTCAAGGTGGCAGTCCCATTTTATACCCTTGTCATGTTTTACTCTTCTCTGCTGGCAAAACAAAATTGGTCTGTGAGGACTGGATTTGCCCCATTTTCCTCTGAAATTCAATTCATGCTGGAGTACACAGCTCCAACTTTCAGTAGGTGTTTCTACTAGATATGGTTTCCTGCCACTGACTTCCCTTTCCTCAAACTCAACATTTTAAGAGACTTCCAGTGCTCCTACTAAATAAGCGACACCAGCTTTCACCTTCTTCCCATCATTAAAAATCCCCCTGAAGCCTCTCAACTAAACCCAAATCTCCTGTTGACCCACAAGCTTCCAGCTTACTCTCTTGCTGCTGCTATCCCCAAACCCTGGCTTACTCCAAGGACACCAAATGATGTGATGATTCTCTGTAAATCATAGGAGATTATGGAGTCCAGCTACCCTTGCTGTTTTCCATACAGTACTTTTGGTGCCCTCCTTTTGTAGCCATCTTAGAAGGTGAATAAACTAAGGGAAAGGTCACCCACATAAATATACCCTTTATATTATTATTACATTAACTATTCAGCCTCTTTGAATATGAAAATAGGGGCACACACACTGCCTCCCATTCACAGCAATGCAGGCGATGATCACTGCCAAGGCAGTTACATGGCTTCTGGTGGCAAGAGGCACAAGACAGAGTGCTGCCTGACAACCAAGAGTAAGGGCACATCTGCCCCTACATGCACGCGCCAAAACCTGTTGGGATTCCAGTAAATTAATGACTGAAGCAATGGAGAACCAGGCCTCTCTGGGAGCCTGATCGTAAAGTTTCACTATCTGCTCTTTGGCCACTAGCACAAGCAGGTTATCTGTTTTGCTCAGCAAAGGAGACCTTTCATTAAGCTTCTGTCTCCCTCCTGCCCTCTCTTTCAGCTTCACATCTGCTCGCTGGATCATCAGAGCTGAGACAACTCACAAGACTCCACTGTTGATGCTGTCTCATTGGATTTTCGACCGATTCACAGACACTGCCCATACTCACGTTTTTTCTTTTTCCTTAGCCTTCTTGCTATCACTGCGGGGTTTTACACACTCACCCACTCAGACATTTCTGAGGCAAACCTATTCTTTCACTGGCAATGCTCTGTCTTGTGTCAGCTTTATTCAGTTTGACTTCAGTGGATCCTGCTGCTCTAGGTGGGTTCAGAGGTGGAGCCTACCATTTCCTACGGTACTTTGAAGAGATACCCACTCCCACTTTGCTGATGAACAAAAGCAGACATTTTCTTCCGAATTTTCACCTATAAATCAATTTTCCAAATGTTTCTATTATACTTGCACCCAAGGTTTCTTAATTTCCTACTCATGAAGGAAAACTAATTTTAATATGCAAGACTTTAGCTCTGCTTAAAACTTCCATAAACTTTTCAGAAAACAAAATTAATACTGTTTTTAACTAGGTTATTGCTACCCAGCATTCCCATCTAGAACTGAGGACTTGAAATAACTGCACAGTGACCTATAAGCAAAGCAGGAATTTCAGACTGTGAAGTAAAATTCCAGAGACGGAAAGCTGTGTGCTGTATAAAAACCAATTCCTAAGAACAAGAACCCAGGACTCGGAGACCATGAACAGGCTCATGACGATTTATGTATCTTGTGTTGTCCAAGCAAGAAGAGAAGCACAAAATAACCCACGAAATACCTGACACAAAATCCCAGTTTCACTAAGTAACAAAATACCCATTGACATTAACGATACAGGATGAGGATTGTGACCCGATATGTTATTAAAAAACAACAGATCAACATAGAAGCACTGACCTAATGTAGTAGTGAGGTGCTAGAAAGAGCGTTGAAATGGTGACCCGTGGCCAAATAACTGCAGTATGCATCCCCTCTAGCTTGAATGTAGTTGGACTGTGGACATACTAACCAAAACCACACCCCTCTCTGTATATACCATAGCAGGGAAAGAGACAGGGAGAGTGGAGGAAAGCAAGAGTAAAGATCACTTAAATTTTCCCTCCTATTTTTTCTTGTAAAAAAAATTTGCATATCCTTGTCTTCAAAGAGCTCATTTGAAAATCCACATCTAAAACCCATTTAAAAAGAAAGTTAGAAATTACCAGCGAAGCAGAAATCCTCAAGTCTCACCACCATGCTGGTGTAATTTCCCTGTTTGTACTGCTGACCCAGGTCTTTTTTTTTTTCTTTTTCCCCCCCTTCCCCCTTCTCACATCCTGAGTTCTTGACTGTGGCTGCTAGTCAAACACATCCTCAAGGCTCCCTGTGTTGTTCTAGAAAAGGATGAACAATCAAAAGAGAGAGATCAGCAAAACCCACCTCAGGGCTTCTGGGAGGGCCGTTAAGACAAGTATCCCACTTCAATAAATTAATTTCAAGTAAAATAAATAAAAAAAAAAACCAAAAAATCAACACAGAAGAAGTGAGATTGAGGAATGACCAGAAGGAATTACTGGTTTCCAGTAGTCTTATCTACTAAATAAACACAAGCCAGGCTCCCTAAGCTGGGGACCAGGCACACACAGTTGCAACATCTGAAGAAAAATCATTAAAAAGAAACCCCAACTTTTAACGGTGAATCCCCTCCTGGGGATAAAGACCAGCATAAAAATGCACACCAAACTTTTGTGATTTCTTCTCACAAGTCCAGCAGGATTGAATCCTTCTGTTGAGCCCTTAGTTTCTGGAGCCACTTGATTGCATAGGGGTATCAGTTCCCATTAAAAAAAAATAATTGCCAAGGACCTGTGATTGTTTGCAAGATTATGGCTTCATGTTGTTGCTTTAGAAGTAGAATGACCTACCTGAAAGTTTAGGTATTACTAAGGTCCTGTTTTTCAAAAGTACTTTCTTAAGTTCCACTAACTTTTACGTTGTTGTATTTTTCCTTTTTCTCTGGTTAACTAAAGAATCACAAGCAGCCAGAAACATTACTAATTCCTAAAAATAGTAATCCTAGCCTCCTTTCCAAATTTAGAAATATATGGCATTTCTGAGGAAAATGGAGAACTCACTAAAATAAAGGTGGAGTGTCCTATTTTTGCCTTTTTAGTCAGCTTTTTTGTTTTTTTTCATTTTGACACCCTTTTTCATCTTCATATCCCTAATTCTCATTTCCTTACTCCTGCTTTTACTCCAAGGAGTAACTGTCAGCATTATTCACATTGTCCAGCTCTTTTCAGTTTTCCATTTGGAGTTGATTCATCCCTTGCTTCCTTCCACTTCAAGCTCCTTCTCCCCAGCTCAGCTTTTCCCTAATAAAACTGCCTCAGAGCAGCACACTTGTCCAGCTCTATTTAAGTCCACTTCAATGATCATAAAAGTGCATAAGCATATAGCTGAGGAAAAAAAAATGAGACTATTACAGCTGATTAAAAAAAAAAAAAAAAAGACTAATTTATGTATAAAATGAGGTTAGACTCAGTTGGCAGTCTGATGCAAAAGAAGAAAAAAAAAACATTTCTGGAGCTGTAAAAGGGCTATGTCAATTTAAAGTATTTCAGTTTTTCATTTCCAGATACTTTCCTTAAAAATTCTTTACGTAAACACACTCTCAGTAAGGTTCTGAAGGGTTTAGGAACCTAAACAGAAAAGAAAGCTTTCATTTTTGGCTCTGTGAAGTAACTTCTGTGTAGCTGAAACACAAGATCTTACCCCACCTCCCCCCCCAAAAAAAAAAAAAACAACCCACACTTCTCCAAAATGTTTTTATTTTATGTGAAATAACTGTAATCCTCAAACCAATCAGCAAGTTGAAAAATCTACTTTTGTGTAAAGTGTTCTGAATCCCTTTGGGATGAAGAGAACTGTATCAGCCCTCAAAATAATTAACCAACATTTAAAGAAATGCCAAATGAGCCTCTGCATTACTCAATAGACCCTCCCACCTTCCAAATACTATTAATGTTAAGGGAACTGCATCTCTGACTCCAATGTACCCTCCTTTTTCTAAATACTTCCTTGCCACTGTGCCATCCCTTGATCCACTGTCTTCCCACCACCAACGCCCTCCCCCTTCTTCCAGGCATTTATTGTTTGTGTGACAGTGACATCTTTTCCCTCATCCCCTTGGGAAAACTTTACCCAGGTCCCTTAGAAGCATCTCCTATTCCCCGCCTCTTTTCTACACCCTTTCTGGGAAGCTGCAGCACTGCATGGAAGAGAGCTGGTGCATCCCTACTATAATTTTCCTCCTCTCTTCCCTCAGGTGTCCTCCCCTCCCACAACAGCACACTGCAGACTTCCCTTTCTTCCACTGTTGCCTGAGCATGGGGCTGAGTTCAGGGGCTGAGTTCAGCAGCTGACTGAGCCGTGGCCTGAGCATCCCCAGCAGAAAACCTGGTGTTCCCACCCTCATACAACTGCTAATGCACTTTCAGGTCCTTCAACAAGTTTGTGCTTTGGCAGCTAGCTTCGTAACAACCCAGCCTGGACACCTTAACTCAAATAAAAACAAGCACAGAGTGCCAGCCCTCCATTTCCCTGAACAGAAGTCAACATGCCAATGTCCATATCTCCTACCTTTACTGATGTAAATTGAAATAATTTCACCTTTCAGCCTCATTTCTCACTTTAAATGTTACCAAAGCTCAGTCAAACCAAAGGTGTACTTACCAGCACCAGCTCTTATCTGTTTGTCCCTTTCCTTTCGCAGTAGATCTGTCTGGTGATGCTCATTAACTATCCCCTCCTTCCCTCACAGATACCCTCCATCCAACCCACTTTGGGCAGATGAGTACAAAATGCTGTTCCTGAACATAAGGAATTTTACTGTATAGTCCGTAATTATCAGTGAATATTACCACTGCCACAGAGGGCAAAGAAATTTCTGTTACAAAACCAAAGCATGAAAGTGCAGTCCTTTCTGTTAAAAGGGAGAGGGAAAGGTAACATTTCTAATTGAAAATTAAAGCAAGAAGCATGATACTAGCAAAGTATATTTATTGTGTTAACATACCATTTGTCTTCTGGGCAAGTTACTAAAGGTCATTTGTTCTTCATGGCAAGTGTTGAAAATAGTTTATGTTGTGGGTCTAACTTAAAGGAACAATGTCAAAACCCTCAGGCCCAAAATGACCTTTTTATGCCAACACAGAGATCTAAATCTCTTACTGAGGACAGTGGTGATGTTTGCATTTCACTCTCTCCCCCTCCCTTATCCTTGTAACCCCCTCCCCCTTTCAAATGAAATACCTCACCACAGAAGACAGCACGGACTGCATGCCCACTCCACACCTAGCACTGCTCATCCACAGCTCTGCCCATCCTGCCAGACACCCAAGGCAAGCAGCTTGCTGATGTACCTGGTTTCCAAACCACCCTCCAACCAAGCGAAAGGTAGAGCATTTGTGGGAGAGAGAAAAGGCAGGGGAAACTGTCAGACCTCCCCTTGTCGCCCGTAAGAAAAAGAGCACATGCTGCCATGTGCCTTAGAAGGTAGGACATAGTAACACAGTCAGTTCTTGTTTCAGAAACCTATGATAATGCTGTTTTCCTGCCTAAACAGAGCCTCCTGGGGTCATATCCAGCTGCTTCTCTCAGAAGGGCCTTACTGTAACTGGCTGTATCTGTTCAGTGTTGCCAAGATGGTTCTGATTAAATAAACCCATGCATGTATAATAGACACACAGAGAGGCAGACAGATACATAGATGGATTTGAGTATGAAGTTCATGGCTCTGAATGGTTACAGACTGGCAAAACACCTGGAGTCTCACGTGACAATTTAAAACACAGCCCATCTTTACTAGTGCACAGATGCTCTCTCCTAAGTGTTACCGTAAGATCAATGTAGTGGCCTCGTCCTCCTGCTCAGTGCTGTCACATTATCCTCAAGTCTCCTTAGTCTGAGCAGATTGTGAGCTCCTGCAGATGTGGGACACTAAAAGACACTAAACAGCACTTTAGAAGAAAGAACTATGATATCCACATCGAGGAACTGTAAACACCTTTTCACTTCCAAGGAGACAATCCTGCTGCACTGGGAGAAGCTCCACTATGGCTGCCTGCATTGCCAACGCTCTCTTCTGCGGTGAGGACCTCCTGTCTCGACAGCCATCAATCCCACGCTTCTGAGCCACACCCATGATTTCTGATGTACGATACATCACATACATGAGACATATGAGAGTACAGGCAACATGTCATGTTCTCCCACCCCACGCATCCCCCACCATTTAGAAGATATGCCTTTTCCAGGCTGAGTCCCACAAGGTGAACACCTTCCGTGCACTATCACTGCGCAGGCTTAGCATAACCTTTCAAAAGGCACCCAGCACTTTGCAGGATTTAAATGCAAAAGCCTCAGAAAGGCAAAGCTCATTTTCCTGAATTCCCAGCTCTGGCTGCCATTTGTGACAGACTTCACACATTTATGTGCTGCCCTGTCACATTTGGGTGGCAAAAAAATGGCAAAGTATAGATGCCGTGACAAGTAGATGAGACATGTTTTTCCTCTTTAGTGTTCTTAGGCTCAGATTTCCCTTCAACACATAGAGGAAGAGAAAAAACCCTTGGGGCAGACAGAAACAGTTTAAGAGTTTAGTTACATGGTAACTGTTAAAAGGATTTTAAAAAATTAAAACATCATGAAATATACAGCAACCTTGGCCTTTCTAAAATTCTAAATGGAGACTTTCATATGTCTAAACTAATGTAATAAATAAAAATATGTACAGCCATATATTCCAATATATAAATTTTAGGCACAAATCTTATGGGTTAATTTCCATATTAGATGCATTAATTACACAGTTTCCTGGATGCCTATTTCAATCGGTTGGCAATATTTGTAAAGAAAAATTTAGTGACAATACAGATAAGATTATGGTTCCTACCAAATGTAACATTTATTTTCCTTAATGTAAGGATCCAAGAATGAACTAGTTACCTGGCTATCCAGTATGTTCTCTTGGAAGGCCGTCCAACTATATTTAATATTAGCCATACACTTAAAAAAGAAATAAAAAATAAAAAATAAAAGGGTGCTATGGTTGGGGGTCAGCAATTTAAGCAGGATAGCACATCTGCATCAAGTCCTATATAGTTATGATTCCTGTTTTGATTTTGCATTTCGTGGTGAGTATTAAAGTTACAAGAGAAAAACCCAGGTCAGAGATGGAAAATCTCCCAGGGTCCCCGTGAAGCCTCTGCAAGAGCAGCCATCAGACTTTTTTTCAGGGTTCACTGGTTGGCTCACAAATGTATGAAATAGTGCCCCATAAATATATATATATAAATAAATAAACCTTCAATTAGATTTAGACACACAGTTTGTTTCCTTTTTGCAATGAGTATATGCACTTTTATTAGTCAAAAGCAAGTATTGACACACAAGATTTAAAGTCAGTGATACCACTTGGGTGGTATCCCCTTGACTCAGACATGTCGCAGGATTTCCTTTCATGGGCAAATTACAGACTTCCACAAATGCTGTCCTAAACAGCTGTAGTTAACACCAAGTACCTAATAGTAACTCTGACCTTAATCAACCTTCAGTATGGAAATTTTATTTCACCTTAGTCTCCTGTCTCTGTTTCAAAGCAGAATGTCCAAGTCGAATCCAAGAGCTGAAAAAAGGTTGTTTTAAATTGTGAGATATTAAATGTTCTAGCTGAAATCCTGGCTCCTTTTAATTCCAAAGCCAATATCCTATTCACTTCAATACTGCCAAAATTTTTACCATGGAGAATAGCCTGGAATTCAGTTTGTAAAGGTGAAGCAATAAAGAGTCTGAATCAACTCTCACTGAAGCCCATGGACAGACATTCCCAGCAAAATGGGATCAATCTCTAAGCCTGTCTTGGCAGAGCTAGGAACCATACCCTCACAGATAGTGAAAGAATTGCTGTAAATGCCAGACAGAATTAGGAAGTACAAGAACACCCAGTACTTTATATGGTGTTTTACAAGAAGTTCAAAGCTCTAAACTGGACATAAAGTTAAACAAATTGCAATTAGATTAAGAATCAGTCATTTCAATGTATTAAAAACCCAAGGTATGCTTTCCTGTAATGCTTGAAGTAGGCGGAGCAGAATAACAATTTACTTAAATGTGAAAGTAAACCTGTGAGAGAGAGACACAAAGGCAGAAAATAGAATAATCTCAGGGGAAAAAAAACCCCAAACCCATAAATTAAAGAAGTAACCCTAGCTTCCAGCAATGGCTCTACAATTTCATATATGGTTTTGGCTTTTATGTATACTGTAGTGAATCACACTGTATTGAAATATGATAAATGGTCATGACTGGATTAGAAAGCACGATTCACAGTTGACATTGCAATGAAAAACGCCTGTGACGTGGAATTAGGTTTCCAACCTTGGCCTATTAATTTAATCTAAAAGACAGAAACAGCTATCAAGAATATTTCATATAGATTGGCTTTGCTTGCAAGGGTTTCCCTGTGGCAAAGTCAACTCTTCTAATATGTTATTTTGTGGGACGTGCCTTTTCATGATATTGCTAGAACTGCATTCAAACGTGACCAAGCAAGTAGCCACATGCTTGGAAACTGTTTATTGCATTTTATCCTACTTTCTGCAACAAGTTAATAGCTTTTATACACTGCATTATAGACAGCAATTACTACAGCATGCAGTTGACACATGATAGCAATGAAATGAAAGGAAAAAAGACTTGTGGAAGGAGGATGGGTTGAAGAAAGACAGAGGAGCAAAACACCATGAGTACCAAGTCTATAATGTCTGTCTTATTAGGAAATACATGATCCCTATGAAGACCTCACATGTATGTGCAAAGAACACTTCTTCCAGAACACGCCGTGAACAGCAAGTAAGCTCTTCCAGCTGGGATCAGCATGCTGGTTAAAGACCACAGAGGGCCCATAAAATAAAAGCAGCCTGCAGGACAGGGCAAGTAGAGATCCCACTCACTTTGTCTGCACTGAACAGCAGTATGATCCACTCAGAGCCCTCTGCAGAAAGACCAATGAAAGGCAACCCCATCTGATGTCAAGACAGAGTAAAGATGAGAATTTTTCAGGTCTAGCAGTACAGGTGGGGGTTAGGCTGTCAGTCCTCACATCAGCTTGGGCACTATTGCAACTAAAGAGGAGGCTTTGTTGTTTCACCCTTTTTGCTGGTAGCTTGGTTTCCAGTTTTGTCATCAAGAACATTACATTACCCATTGCTCCCACAGATTAAAAGGACATGTGTGTGTTCTTGTGTTGATCAACCTGATAATATGGATACTTTTGCTTTCCTTAAAAGTAAGAAGTGCGTACAGAAGCACCACTGTAGACAACACTTTTGAGAGCCTGAAGCACACAAGAAGTGTAGAATCCCAGGAATGCCATTCATCACACACTCAGCTGACAAATTCAGACAAATGCCTAGTGCTGTCAAGTACCACAACGTGTAAAGAAGCTTCCTCTGGCACGTTTTCAGCAGCAGCCCTGGTTAAGGCAAGGGACAACTTTGCACCTTGTTCCTCCATGTTGACTCCCTAAGGGAAGAAGGACACAAGTCCAATTGCCCATGAAAGAGATTATAGTACACACTGGTACCCAGAATGAGATGGATGTAGGCAGCCAAGACTGCCATCTGAAGAATCCACTGAGGACAAAAAAATGAAAAATTGAGAACTCCATAAAAGGAATGTACCATGCTAACAAAGTCAACCAGAAAGGGCACAGGGGAAATTTAGACAGCTAAGAAGGAATCTGAAAAGTACGTGTTTGGAGAGATTAAAAAAGGAAAGAAAAAGGACAAGCCAGTCTTTGATTGGATTTATATATTGAAAACATTTCCTTTTCCCAGTAACAAAACAATTTTCAACAAACATGTTAGTTTGAGAATTTTGAATTAAAAAATGGCAAGAGAAAAAGGTAAACTTAAATAAAAATGTAAGCAAGATTTAAAATTACAATTATTTTTACTTCCAACCTCTGGAACTGAAGAAGAGCCCAAATGCATTTTGTGTTCATTTTTCAGAACACTGATATCCAGCAAAGGCAAGGAAGGATCCTCATCTGTTAAGTACACTTGGCAAAAACAAATGAAGACGCATAAAAGAAAACAGAAAACTCCTCCCCATGCATAATGGAAGAGGAAATGGTGAAGAAATAACTTGTTTATTTGGGGATCTGCATCTTTTGAGCAGCAATCTGGCAGCTGTTGTACTCACTGCTTATATTTGAGACTAACCTCTACTATGGTAGTGGTGGATTGCATATGGGGCTCATCATTACATTTCCAGACTGGGGATTTCCAGGCATTCAGCCTGTGGCAGAGTTCATCTGCCTCTGAGGTAAACGAGAGCTTTAGTATTTAATTCCATAGCAGCACAGAGAAACCATGAATGCTTTTAAATCACCACCCCCTACTACAAAACAAGACCAGAAACATCCTCTGCTCAAAAAAATTGCAGAAAAAGAGATATCTGCATAAAACTACCCAGAGGGACTGGTCCAGGCTTTGGAGTATTTCTTTGCTGAAATGGATGTCTAATCTGTCCCTAACAGCTTCAGGAGGACTTTTCAACAGACCTTCCAGACTTCCAGCACTACCTACAACACGATCTTATTATCAGACATTGCTGGGAGAAATGAAAATTATGAAAAAATATAAAATGCACTAGAGAGGAAATAAATGTGAGTTATGTGGACTCTCCCCACATGTGGTCACTACACATTATTTATATTCGAAATAGACCAAATCACTGGCTATCTGGACATATTGACTGAGCACCTGCTGATCAATCAATGAGACATCTGGAAGAAAGACTTATCTGAAGGATGCCAATTTTAAATTGTATTGGCCAACTTTACTGCTCTTACATATGGGGAAGGAAAAAGGGAAGAGGAGGACTCTGCTTTACATGAGCACCCCATAATATAGAATTGTTTTCTTAAATCGAAACCAAAAGGAAATGGGGATGAATTCCAGCACTGATACCTGTTATGTATCTCTTTAAAGCATATATATTTTCCTTCATCAGTCCTGTTTCCAAAACATACTTTTGCCATAACTAATGAGGGCAGAATATCTTTTTAATTAATTAGGGGTAAGAACAGCTGATTTAGTTTTGCTGACATGGAAATCAGTGGACATTTCAAGCCTGACTGCAGGCACAGTGGAATTCAACTAATGACAAGGACTTTGAAACAGTACATGAAATACATTCAATAGAACCCACCCTCCTTTGTAAATAGTCCTACAGAAGTTAGCAGAGCTAAAATCAGAGTATGGTGCTACTCAGTCTGCATTTTGGTAGCACAGCCTGACTCTGAGTAAATAATACTAAACAATAATTCTTGGTTAAGAATTCATTATACAGAAGGTTCCAAATAAAAAAGGGAAAGAGAAAGAAGTCTCTGAAACATAGCCATTTACAGTTGTGCACCGTTAAAATCACACCTAGTAAAACGGCACGAGTTAAGGCAAATAATAATAATAATAATCTGAATTAAACTAAATAAAACTTGTCAGAATGGAAAGAAAACAAATCCAAAGCCTTGACAGCAACATAAAGCCAGAATTCTGCCCATTCCTTTCATAATGGCTTTTCTATTGAGCTTCCTTCTGACCTTTTATTACTTTCCCAACATTGAAGAATATTGCTTTTCAAATTTCTTCATGTCTTTGCTACCCCTGCCATTATTCCTGCTCCTATTGTTAAGAGCTGTTAGCTGTGGTTGTTCCAAGGTCCACAGTAATGTTGTACCTTAAAAGAAGAGGCAGGACTGTAAGTACTTTTTGAGAAAAAAGAGTATTGAAATGTTTCCCACTTTTCCTTCTAGAAACCAATGCTACATCCTGGTATATAATCAAATAAGAAAGTAACTAAATTAATAAATAATAGTTCAATAAATATGCCAAGAGATTGAAAAGCATGAAATCAATTTCCTGCTGGAAGGGAGGGGAAAAAGACACTTTTATATGACTTGACTGAACTTAAATAGACTTTGTCCTGATCCTGTAATTGTTCCATGCTCAGAACATCTGTTGAATTGAATGGGAGCTGCAAAACCAGATCAATTAGAGGATCAGAGTTGTTTGGGAAAGGCCTGCCTATCACTTTGAGAAAACAAGCCAGACAGACATTGAAAAATAATGTAAGCCCATAACTAGTCTACAAGATTAAACAAAAGAGGCTATGCAAATCCTACAGCCCATAAAGAAGCACACAGTCACACGTGAACATAATGATGCCTCTCAAAACCAGGCCTTGTTCACAGTGAAGAAGAGCTTTGTCACTAACTTCTATGTGAGTGTGAACACCAGTATGGACAGGCTTCAGGAGGAAGAGTCAAAGTGCTAACAGTTAGGGATAGCAATTTAATCTGCACTATATGTTTGGAACTCACTGGATCAGCATACAGTCCAGCAGCAATTTGCACTAGCAGAAGGCCTGTTAGAGTACAATTTTGCCCTTAAGCAGAGGCAAAACTTTGGCTTCAGTCCAGAGCAACTAAGATCAACACACAAACAAAGTCTGCTTCCAGGCTTGCAGCTAGATCCTAGTGGACAAACCTCTGTGCTGCTGTGAAGCCCTGTTGATTTTAGCCCTGCAAAAGCACAGAGACCTAACTGCAAGATTTGGACTCTTAATTCCTAAGAAATACAGCAAGAGATATTTTAAAATGGGGATCATAAAGGAGAATATATGAAAATATTTGGCTTAGCCTTTTTTCTCCTATTGTTTACAAATGGCATCTAAACACACAATTATAAATCCCTTATCAGTATCTCCATGCTGCACAGTCAGTGTTGTGGATCAATTTTATACAGTAGGAAAGGTCTCATAAAGGTCTCAGAGGACCAGGACTCAAACCCAAGCATACTCTAGTACAACAGGAAGCAGCCTGAGGTAGGACATTGTCTTTAGCCCAGTTTAATGTGCTCTAACTTCAGCAGTCAAGATCTTGATTTGCTATACAGTACCAGCTGGTTCTGCAAACAGGATAACAATAATATTTAGCGTGGTTTTTTTTTTTTTTTAAATGGCAGTGCAAATCATCAAGTAGTTCAAAGCGATTTCAAACCCAAGCAGCAAACTCTCACCATGAAGAGTATCAGCAGTTTGGCTACACTCCTCAATTCACACAACTATATAAAACAGATTTCAACAGGACTTCAAAGGGGTTGTACGAAGAGTCGCATCCAGTCAGAAAAAAGGTCCATCCATTCCCTTCCCTGGTGATAACCAGGATTTAAAAAAAACAGTCCATACTTGGCCTCAAAGTGTATCCAACTATACCTTTGCCATTTGGAGACAGAAGAAAACCCCACAATGGGGTTCCTCCAGCATCTTTACCTTGTATGTCAATGCAAGATCTTCACAGCTCCTGCTCAGCAGCTTCAAACACCACCAGCAGGTATGGTCTTGGTATATTCCCCATATACCACTAAGCTGCAACGAGGGCAGTGATGTAGCACACATGCAGCCAGTTCACACCCACAGAACAGCTGCCTTCCCCAAGAAGCAAATTCCACAAGCAGAATCCATGTATTTATCCAATTGCCAAACAGAAAATTCCCTCCTTCAGCTACTTTCAACATTGCAGTTGGAAAAAATCCTCACCCAACTGAGCTATTTAAAAAGATGCTGCAGTTCCACCATCACTTCCATGGGATCATAGAAAAATTCAGGTTCAGACAGATCACAGCAGGCCTCTGGTCTAACCTAATGCTCAAAGCAGGGTCAGCTGTGATCAAAGCAGGATCAACCAGAAGGCAATGCAAAAGCCAGAGTCTGCTAATAGTTTCTTCCCCTTGCCCCCTAGCCATATGTTCATGCTACACCATTAGGGCAACTGCTGCTGCTCATGTGAGAGGGTATGTATTGTAAAAACAAACTAAACATTACTTTGCAGCTAGATCAGTCCCCTGCTCTGGCTCCCCACACAACTGCTGAGCACTAGAAAGGATGCATGACTGCTCTATACTGTGACATCCCATTCTGGTGCCACTTTAAAGTGGTTATACAGGTACAGTTTGTGACTTTCACTTTTAGTCCATTCATCCCAAGACAGATCAGTACTTCGCAAAATATGTTATGGCCATCACCACTTTGTAGAAATCTTACAACTTCCCAGTAAAAACTCAGACTCCTGGACAATAAATTCAAGCCTATTGAGAAGCACTTGCTTTTCCCAGCTACCATTCAGAGGTGCTTTGAAGTAGTCCACAATCATTCAGCATTGGTTGAAAAGGCTGGAAAAAGGACTCCTGTAACAAGATTGTACCTTGCTGAAATAAAAAAACTGGCAGAACTTCTCATCAAATCCTCTGTGGACTGAGCCCCCTATTATAAAAAGAATGTTTGCTAGTTCTGATTATTCTGTCTTAAAATGGACAAATTGGAAAGAATCTCTTTCCTCTTACTCCTATACTCAGAAGTGTGGGATCCATTTACATGACATCCTGAAAAAAACACTCTGTGGTTCATAGAGGGCATTAATGTGAAATGGTAAGTGGGGCAGAGATCATTTGCTCTTTTCTTAATATGAGACACACAGTTAAACGGCATACAATGTATTTAAAATTAAAGCACTTTTTCAAGAAATATAAAAAGATCCAGACTCTCTGTAACATATAATTAACTTGAGAAACTAGCTAAAAGAGCTTGGCAGGACTCAAAAGATTAATGCATGTGTGGATGAAAACATTCATATTTGCATTCAAAATAAAGTCTCCTCCTACAAGTAAGTTAGACCACACATTTCAGCTGTAGAGTGTCTTTTCCACGAAGTCGCTACTGAAGAGCCTGGTACCACTTGCCATCAGGCACAGAATGTTTGTGAGACCAGATGCAGGAAGCCCTTGGTCCTTACACACAGTCCTTGCAGGGAGCAGAGAGCGAGTGAGGCAGCATGGCTCTGGCAACTGGGGAGCTCTCCATCGGGGTACCCATCTGAAGCGTGGGAGCTGGAGTTCACACAGCTAGGCTGTGTGGGGAAAACCTATACAACCATATTTTATCTCTTTGGTGCCCAATTCTCAGCAGTACCTGCCATGACTTGTGACCTGAGCACCCAGATTTAACTTTAAAATAGGATGTAACTTCAAAGCTGGCCTTGTTTTCAGTGTGGGGTTGAGCCACACACCCTCCACAGGTCTCTCAAGAACTCTGTGATTCTGAGCATTGAGCAGCTAACAAAACCAAACCAAACCAACAAAAAAACAAGAAACAGAATGCACTGTATATGTCACAGCAGGGTAATAGAGGATTAATGATTGAAATGTTTGTGACCCACTGTTGTATTTCCACCAAAATACTTATTTCCAGAAGAGGTATAACTTTAGGAAATGCTCACAGGAGTTCACAGATATGTTACAGAGACGTAACACAGGTGGGACAGTAAGAGATCACACAAGCCAGCTTTAGCTTTTAAAAGCAAGTAACGTTCACTGAGAAGTAAAAAAATACCCGTGATTGTTTAAATAAGTATATTGGACAACAATTTCTTTCAATACTACCAGACACCGAGCAGTAGAAGAATAAAAATAATCTAAAAATACGGACACAGTTTCCAAAGGGAGCAGCTTCTCTTCTCTCTGCTATCACCACTGCTTAATGGTGTGCATTTGGTTTCCAATACAAAAAAGAGAAGAGCAAAATCCCTTAAAAAAACACTGTTGGGGTTTAATTTCTCTGAGTTTGTATCCACCTTGATGAGTGCATTAGAAACCCAAGCAAACTGAGCCTAAGGCTGATGAAAATACAGTGGAATTGCAATATAGCTAACCATCACTGCTGCTGTTCTCACTTCTTTTCATTCTGCACTGAAGATAGGATTAAATGCAGGTGAGAAAGGGGTAAAGAAACCCAAATCTGTGACTATTTAAAGTATTAACTTGCAGGACAGTAACTTGCAGATTGCCTGTGCTCCTGAGGATGGTTTTATATTAACACCTTCAAGAGAGGGGAAGAAAAGAATGGAAGCAGAGTATCAGAAGTGAGAATGAAGCATGCAACTGGGTCATGTGAAGTGATGATCAAGTACTTTGAAATTTTAAATTATTAATATTTATTGTGCACATTTCTGGGAAAAAAACACATTAAAATAGCAAACATAATTTATCCAAGTATCACCTCAGATTAATAGTTGCATATTATCTGTAGCAGCCTAGAACTCAGCTGAAAGAACAGAAAGAGGAAAACTTGAGATATATGTGGTACAAGAAGGGGACATCACAGAAGAAGACACAATGATTTGTGGACTGGTTAGGTGAGGAGGCTGAAACATCAAAACAGGTGTGATAGAAAGTCACACATGATGTCAACAGTGGTCCAGGGAAGTTTTTCCAGCCCTGACCAGAGAGTAACGTTCAAGTTCCTTCAAAAATCTGATCCTTCATCCCTTTCTTTGGAGAAATGCTACAGAATTTTAATTATCTGTCATCATCTCTATGTAAATAAGGCAAGATATTTAGAAAATAGTGATAGGTCTGACCACACAGAGTTTTCACAGCTACAAGTGTTTTCCTTTAATTTGTCTCACAAATTGAGCCCTTGGTCTGAGAGCCCAGCCTGAACTCATCTGAACCCAGTGGCGGCAATTGTAAAGCAACACATACTTTTGGAAGAGCGGAAGTAAAACTGGCCAAAAAACCTGAGAGCTCATCTTCCCCAAAGGCTCCATCATTGACAACCTCCAACCTACTTGCCTTATTACAGCTCCCCTGAGCTCTGCATGAGGCACAGAGCTCAAGTTCTCCCAGGACTATGAGGACAAGGAGCAAAGAAGCTGTGAGGATAAGGCTACAACTTCCCCAGGCCTCTCAGTTTTATCAGACAAGAGATGTTCCCTTCATCTGCCGCTCTGACATGAGTCCCACACACACTGTGTCCTTCCACCCAGCCCCACTGCTCTTGGTACCACCACAGCCAACGCCATGCATCCTGTGGTACCTCCCAGTGAGACAAGTGCAAAGTCAATGGCTACATATATTTTTTTTCCCCATGTTGCTGAAGCAGACACCACTTTGCATTGAAGCCAAGTAGCAGTACTTTTACTGCAGGTCAGATTAATGTTCCCCAGCTGAGAAACACTGGGACTTGGATGCAGGTTTCCTTCCCTCAAAACCCCTATGACATTTTGGAAAAGGGCTGTGGGTCCAGCCCAGTCCTGTCACCAGGGCCACACACAAAACACAGCATTTTCCTGTACGAACGAGTATAACCTTTGAAAATAGTAATTAAATTATTAGACTTCAAGTAAAAAGGAAGTGCGTTGTTTTTCTCCACTCATTATATACAAAAATTTGAACTTGAACACCACTTACCCACTGGTGACACATTCTGGCCCAAACACATTTTTTGTAAGAGATGACAAAAAGATCAACAGCAGCAGACCTTCCCCATGACCTTTCTTGACATGCGGTTTAGGAACAACCAGCATGCAATCCTGCAGCTACACAGCTGGTGATTCAAGACAAGGAAATGGTTGTTGCCAGCATTACTGTGAAGCCAGCTGCTGCTGCAGAGACCTTGGACAAAATGCAAGTACTGTTGCCTTCATAGCAACCCAATGGTGACCAGCACACCAAATGCTCTCAGGATCCACACAGAAGAGCGTACCTCCCTCCAGGCATTTGCCACTATTCACCTTTCATGCCTTGGCATATCACAACCAGCTAAACATTGCAAAGTAAAATTGCAAAATAGGAAATCACAGCAGTTGTCCACATTCTACCACAGTACTGTATGGTGAAATATTCTACATGATGGTGAAGAAAGGGTGAACAAGGTTCAGAAACATATGCAAGCCCATAACGAAGTTCCAGTCCATAAGCTGTCCCATGGATTCAAAAATGACTACTTACCTACTGAAAGCTGGGTGTCTATCTCTGCTTGACTGTATCAGTGCCAACCACCCAGTGAAACCTGGTATATAAAATCTACCATGTGGTGTTCGGGAACCGTATGTGGTCAGGACTTGTTAGGATCTACTAAGTTCCAGTGACATCTAATATGCTCACTTACTATTTCATCCTCTTTAAAAAATAAATTTTTGGGGCTCTCCCTCATCTATAACAAATGGTGCTTACGCTAATAAGCAAAATTTCAGACCAGGAAAACAGACTATCCATTAACCAAATTTTACTTTTAATGGTAAGCTTATTGACTTGAAAATTTAATAAGAGCCTTGAACTGCAGCAACGTGCCTCATTTTTGCTTTGGTTGTGTGGTACCTTTCAAGTGATACAACTTTTTTTTTTTAAATAAGTCTCATTAAATTATTATGAAATATAATTACACAGTACCAAAAAGCTCTCTACCCACCATAAGGTATCCACAGTGGTCTTAAATATTTAATCTTATTGTCAGCTTACTATAAAAAGATTTTAACCTTTAGCTGATCTGTCCTCATATTTGATTGCTATCCACTGCAGCACATTGCAAGGAGCCAGGGTTTCCCTATGCACTGTTTTCCTTTCTCAGCAACATGCCTCAGACTCCACCTTAGCTCCTCTGCTGTTTTCAGTGAAATGAATGTGTGAAGCTATTCTAATATCCCCCAAAGTCAACAGCCAACACAGAGCAATATGAGCCCCATCACTTTAAGGCCTTAGCTCCAACATTTTTAGTGGTTTTTTTTTTGTTGTTGTTGTTTTTTTTTACTTTTTAATTGGGCATTTTGGTCTAAATCCTGCTTTCTGACTGATGAATTTTTCGATTAATGCAACTCAATTTCAGCTTGGTATTTTGCCTAGTTCCCTTCAAATTGAAGCAATTATAGAAAAAATTAAATGCTGCAATAATTTTAAACCTCTCTATGCTCTGCAATATTATCAGTGTACTTCACTGTTTTTTTTTAAAAGGTGCAAGCTCTTCAGGAGTGCTTACTATTCAAGCACGCGCAGTCTACAAACTGATTAAATATTATCAGACCTTTTAAAATCTTTACGAGAGCTTTGGCTTTTCAACATTGAAAGCAAATGCTGTGCTAAAGTCAGATGATGCTATGATATGGTATGCTCCAAACAAAAGAAATACCAAAATTATTTTCAAACAAAGACAATCTCAGGCTTTATATACACAAGAGCAGAAATAACAGCCTCTTCATGACTGAAGAGTGAATTCTTTCTTCTCAGATCATGACCCAGAGAACTTAGGCCAAAGTCCTGCCAGACATACCTGTAGACCGCTGCATTCAAAGCTTCATCAACTTCCATACTGCCACAGGAGTACCAGTAAAGTTCCTCCCCTTGCAAAAACAGTTTGTATGACTAGAGCTTCAGTGAACACATATTCTACTTTGAAAAAAAACCCAACACAGGTAGACAGAAACACTCATCTGAAGGGCTGCTGAGGTTTGAAAATACTACTGTCTTCACAAAACAGCAGTCAGAATTCTCCTACTCTTCTTATGTCAGGAGTTCACATGTGTGATTAAATGAGCTCTGGAGCAGGAAGTTATTTCATCTTACACACTTAAATACTATCTTAAAGAGTCCACTTTTACAACTCTACTGCACTTAATCATAATTTTAGTGCTCTTTTCATGTAAGGTTCTCAGAGTAGATATAAAGGTGATAAACCTACACACAGAAACCTTATTTTTTCTTTCTACTAGAAGAAGAAAGAAACTGAGGCAAAGAGAATTTGTTTTGGCTAGTGCTGTTAAAAGACTAGAACTGAAAGAAATATAGACATATAGACCAATGCTATCAATGCTTTCAGTGCAAGGCTTGGCTTCTTCCCGTATGTTACACTGCATTTATAATTTCAAAAAGTACTGTTATTACATATGATGGTACATGACTACTAAAAAATAGGCTTACTCCATCCTCTAACTTATCTGTGCTAAGCCTATCCTTCACACTATTTTTTAAACTACTCAATTAAAAACAGTAACATAGATACTATATGACAGACTCCTGCCAGTGTCAAATGTCTATTATTCCTTGCTTAAAGACAGGGGAAAAAAGCAACACAGGTTATCTCTCTTTTTTTTTTTTTTTTTTCCCTTTTCAATACCACAAGAGCAGTTTGTAAGCTCAAGGGTAAGTTTTTGATTGCTCAACAAACACCATTACATTCCACACAGATTTCTCCTAAATGACCTAAAAAGCAACCCCCTGGAGGTGGGGCAAAGGCTGATCAGCCTAATCAGTTTTTTGTCCCACATTCCACAAGTTTTTCCCCACGTAGCATAAGAACACCACTTTATTGAAATACGTGAGAATACGTACTGTCAGACAAAGTTTGCAAAGGTAACTTTTGACCCCGCCCTCAGGCATCTTGTCTGAATATGAATTCTCTAAATCCCCCACCTACTGCCTAATCCAAAAACCAGCACTTTAACTGTTCCACAAATTCTTTTTACCATGTATTTCAATAAATACTTACTGAATAACCTACGACAGGGAAAGAAAAAAGGATGGCAAGAGAGGAAGAGAGAGATTACAAATCTGCATTTACAGTGGCATATTTTGTGCATCCTCCCTGTATCCATTTTCAAACCTGTCTTCCCTTTCTTTGCTCTTTGGAGTCATCTTTCAACCTTGACCTTAGCAGAGTGAAAGAGATTAGCTTCAGTGCTAGGATAAGCAAGTCTTAGGTCTAACTAGTCCTTTTAAACACACATGTATCAGCCATTCATTGTCGTGAATGTCAGAAATGGATCAAAGCAGAGTAGACACCACATTGTAACAGTCTCTCCACAGATCAGCCTGCCAAAATGCTGCAGGAAAACATGTTCTTTCTACAACCCTTGCGAACGCATGAACTTAGGAGTGGTGTCGGGCATCAGGTGGACAACACAAACTGAAATCCAAACAGCGCAACTCTTCTCATTTGCAGCAAATCATGAGCTCATCAGTAGAACTGCTCTCAATTTTCTTGTGTCAGAGAGGATGGACTTTACTGACAATGTCCTCTGGGAAGGAAAGGTGCTCAAAAAAATAGCACCGTATCAAAATCTAATCAGCTCTGTAACATTAATTACCATCAGTCCCAAGCCCCACAGCTGCCCCCCAGAGCCTCTATGACAGTTTGGTGGTTTTGCAATCGCAACTTGTCTTTCTTAAGTGCTACTTTCTCCTTCTTGATCTGTGTAACACCCACAAAAATATCAGGGAAAACAATGAAACTGACTGTACACTAGGGACAGAGTTATAAAAAAAGCACTTCACATCAGTCTCATTCTGCTCCCATTGACATCAGCTATGAAATTCCCATTGCCTTCCTGGAAGCCAAGGGATGCCACTGAGGATCACTTTTGAAAACAGCAATCGAAGAACAGTCAAATGCAAAAAGACAGCAAACCCACAGATTTTTCTTTTCCCTCCTTTTGCTTCTAATTATAGTTTTGTTTCACTGTGCCCCGTGATCTATCTGCATGCTTCTTCAGGGAGACAGTCCCCAGGACTGAATGGAGGGGTCAAGGCCCTTTGCAAGTATGCTTAAATTGATGCTGCTTCTCCAACACAGCTTTCTCATTTGGCCTTCAACTGGAAGGGGGTGTGTGTGTACATGGTTTATTTAGTTCACTTCCTATTTTACTCCTGTACTGAGGTGTTCTGATCACCCACACTGCAAAAAACTCCTAGTTTCTCCTTGACTCCCTTCTGCAGCAAATTGTGAGGATCCTCCAAGGGGAAAAAGAAGACAGAAGAATTAATTCCAACATGCACGCTACAAAAAGAGCAGATTTACATGCAATGCCAAATTTGTCTCCCTCAAACTTTCTGACAGACCTCTCATCCTCCAACACCCACAAACCAACATCCCAAAACATGAAACACAGAATCCAACCTGCAGATGCAGCCAGGTGAGGAGGGAGCTGCAGTCTTGATACGGCAGTCTAATCAGTAATTACAGGTGGTGCTAAGAGGAACACAGTGACAGTTAAGTTCAAAACAGGAAAAAATAGTTCTTAGCAACATGCATAAAACAGTGGTCAAAGTAGCTACTGAGCACTTGAATAGGTATTTTAGATAGAGGCTTTTTTAGGTACCCCTCCATCCCTTCCACAGCACCAAAGGCAGCTACTTTTACAAATGAAGCTATTTTGTAGTATTTTTTACTAGCTATCACATCCTCTTCATGAGTCCTCAGCTACTTCAAACAAACAGCTCTAAGACACTAGGAGTGTGAAAACATGGTGACATGCAGACACACTCTAAACCTAAGAAATAGCATTTTAAGATGGAAGGAAAAGGGGGGGTTACATTTTCAAATGCCACACTCATGCCTTGATTGGATCCTGCTATGAAGAAGAGATAAAGATGATGAAGGAATGAATGCAGGAACTTCAAACAGGAGTGGAGTAGAGGAAATGAAGCCTGAAGTTTGGATCCCCATAACCCTAGAGCTCTGTGGCACTTGAGTCCAGCCAGGACCACAGAAGTGTTCTGAAGAGATAAAGGATTGCAAGTGCCAGTGTCATAGGACGTTTTCTGAAATAAACAACTCAAATCCCACAGGTCAAAGAATCCATAGGTAATATTCACAGGAATTTAGTTGCATTGCTTATACTACACACCACACTAGACCAAGATGCTTCTTTCCCTCCAGAAACACAATTATTTTGGTCAAAGCAGCCAGTGCATGCCTCATTTTGGAAGCCTTTTTCAGTGTAATTAACAGCTGATGTTAAAAACTGACATCTAAATCAGCTCTTAATATTGACTTTTTAATTTACTGTCACAAAGCTTACTTAGATGAGACAAATCTTTCTTCCTTAGCTCATGTTTATGCACCAACAAGAAAAGGCACAGACCTAGAATTCTTCATAATGTGGAGAGATCTCACTGAAGCTGAGAGCAATGTGAAATGACACAGGCAGGACTGCAACTACTGTCATGTACTAATCTCTGTAATCAGCTAACTGAACAGAGCATCTTTCACATTGTCCTGCAGTTTCTCATGGGTTCTTTCTCATGCTCACAATAAAAATATGGATAAGAAAATCATTGCTCATCTTTGGGAACATAATGGACTAACTTTTATCCAGGCCAAATCTTTTCCCATACTGACAGCTCAAACTTGATTTATTCATCTCTAGACCACTGAACTCCAAAACAAACCAAGGGCTAAAAAAATCTTTGTAGTAAGTACTTTTGGAATATATTTCCACTCTTCTCTTTCTCTCTTTCCTTCCCTTAAAATCAGGTAGAAGAATGCTTCGAGAGATCACACATTATTTATGTGCAGTATTATTTTATGGAATTTTTCAAGGTGTTAATTGAAAGTTTTAATGAATGTTAATCATCTGTCATTTTCATTGGCAATCCCCGCTCTGCCATATGCTTAACTTTTACACCTGTACAGATTTTCCAATCAGTTCTTTTAAACTGTTTTACTTTTTCAGTGCAGTATTAGTATTAATATTTAGGAAACAAGCCAGCTGCAATCAAGACTGCAGTTATCTGCAGTTTATTTACTACACATAATCCCTAGTCCAGATGAACTACACTAGTGCAGTATCACTGTACTAGCACTAGTTTTGAAATATTTTTATTAATCCAGTACTTAAAGAAGATGCTGGACTGACACCCATTAAGACCAAAGTACCACACAGCAGCACTAGTTCAGCACTCATATCATCTGCACAACCCTTGCAATATATTGTCCCAGTTTTTGTCCCTTGCCTTCCTCCTGACTCTCTAGATCACCAGGCAATCGATGCAAACTCCAGCAGTCATGTTTCAGTTCTGTTCTTTTAAAGTAATGTAGAGATTTGTTTCTGAAGGGATTGGACTGAGGAAGCACAAGCATGCAAGTTATGAGTTCTATTTTTGACTTGACTGCAAATATTCTGTGTGAACCAAGTCACCCTCAGCACAGATGGCATACATTTAAGATGGACATACCTACCGGGCTTCTCATCCTTTACCCTTTTCGACAGGGCTCTTATCCCCTCTACTCAGCAATATAGGCAGATCTTCAAAACAGGCCTCTTTTCCTTCTACATTTTAATCAGCAGTAATATAACACTAACACTTATCATTGAGATTTAGCATTAAAACAACACGGAGATGAATTAATGTAGCTCTAAACTCTTGTCTTTGCTTTTTTGTCATCACTACAAAATGGTTTCAGTGCTAAGACCAATCAGTAAGATCAAAGCAAATGCTACTGTTGCGAAACTGGCAAAAGTGAGAAAATGGTGAAAAGTATGTTTAGGGTTTTAAACTTGGAAACAAGTAACAGGCAGGCTACTGTACCTCTTGATAATTGGGCTGAACATGAGATGCAACAGAGATGAAGGAATGGCCTGGCAAGGACAGCAAGCCCCGATATGACTCCAAGCTTTACTAGCAATCACCAGAAAATGGGTGGGGGAAAATTTCGTGTTATTCTTAGAAGAAACTTGTATGTGCACAGAAAATGTTACAGAAAAAAAATGCAGAGAAAACTACTTCTGAACAGAGTCATATCAGAGACCTGAGTATTTTAGACAGGCAACACAACCCAGAATATAGGCAGTGCTTTGTCCACACTGGGAGGTGAAGAGTCCTGCTGGCTGAGCACAGCTGATTTCAGCAAGCTCTTGTAAGGAAGGAAACAGAAGGGTCTCTGCTCCCTGCCCTCCTGATGATACAAGCAATGAAGCAAAATCCAGTGGAAGGGAGAAGATTCAGAGCACTGATGAGGAATACTCCTTTCAAAGGCACAAATCTTCAGAAAAAAAGCTGCTGAGAAATGCCCAGTACAGAAATTTGTACAAATTTGCACCACTCCCTCAACTGAATTTTGAGGAAAATTATTCCCCTGATAATTTTACCTGGCAGAAAGAATGATCCGAAGTGTTATCTTCAATAAATGCAGTTCACTGTTCTCCATGTTCCTCTGCTTCTAACTCTACTATATGGAGAACAGGGATATAAAGAGGTACAGTCTCACCTTTCTTCTTTGGTTATTATGTACCCCATGAAACACCACAAGGTGAAAGATCTTCTATGTGGGAGGAACACACAACCTAAGAGTCTTTGTGGCCCCTTTTAATCATGTATTCCAGGAAGTTCCAGAGTTTCAAATACCCATGAACTTTTTCTATTGTTTTGGAATACCTGGTGCTTTCCTTAAAGCCTCAACACTTGTGATGACATGAAAAGCTCAGCTTCTCTTTTTACAGCGCTGAATTTTACTGTTGCAAATTTAAAGAGCCTGAACTATAAAGGCTGAGAACCAGGGCTAATAAAAAGGAAATCAGACTCAGACAGAATTGCTTTTAAAACCCCACGATGCATGAGGGTTGTAACAGTAAACTTTTTAACACTATGGTTGGACAGAAATACTATGCAGATGATTTTGGACAAAGGACAGAGGGAACACCAAAAAGAACAAAGTTTACAATAGTATCAGCTAACTGGAAAGTCTGGCTTTCCTTTGGTGAGCTTAGTCAGAAGTAAAAATGCATAACATTTCCATCTGTAAAATGGTATAACAATACAGAAGGCAACCCAGTGAAATCCTTTAAAATCTATCCATTCAAATAACTGCTTCTAATTATTAATAGTGATACACAGTACTTGAGGAGTTTTGAATTGAAAACTGGTATAAAGGTATTCTATTAGGCCAGTTACCATGTGCCACGAAGGCCCAGAGATTAGCACAAGAAAAAACTCTCCTTCTCTTACCATCCCTTCTGAGTCCAACTAATGTACAATGCTCATTTTCTATGTACCCTAGTTGCTATTTAAACAGCTGTTCACTGAAGAAAGACTGTTTAAAATCATTTAGAAAGATAAAGCTACCTATTGCAACTATTAAATAAAACTGCTAGGAATTTCCTAGAAATTTCTCTAAACAGTAGGAAGCAAGTTTGTTATTTTCCACAGCATAAGCCTAATAACACTAACAAAAACCATGCTCATTACACTACTGCACATTTTACAAAATTAATTTGGATTGCTGAAAAGAAAAACAAATGGAGAAGAACTGCCAGATTCTCTGGAGATCCAGGTGTTGTACATGCACTGCTGGGGCTTGAACTGGGATGGACTAAAGGGCATGTTCTATTCACTCTCCAGAAGCAGCTTCCAGAGTATCGAAAGTGGAAATGAATTTGCATTTGCTCGAATGTAAATGGTATTCATGAGAGTAAAAGAAAATCTCAGAAGTTAGGCTTATATATAGCATATTCATGAATCTGAAAGGGGTATTTTGACATCTTGGTTTTTTGAGCGTTATGTTCCTGTTCCATTGATTTGCAATGGGAAAAAAATATGTTCTCACTAGTCTCAGATGCTGATGTCCAATTACTGAGGTGGATCAACAGTCTAAATGCCATAAGCATGCAGCAGAGACTAAGCTAACAATCTTTGATGCATATATTATTTTGGGTTTTATGCTAGAGCTTTCGGGATACAGCAATGAGGAAAGGGTGCAGCAGAGAAGCGTCAGGGCTGCAGTGCGAGCTGGAGAGGAGAGGGAATACAAGAGAACAAGGAAGGAAAGCTCAAGATGGAAGGGAGGTAATAAGAAAAAACTTCAGCAGAAAGCTGAGGGGAAGCCTGGACCTCAGCCTCAGACCTGATGTCTTTCCTTCTTGTCCCATCCCACTTACGCAACAGTAACGTAAGCAACTAAGACGACTCCACTGGACATAAAGCCACCATCATATGACACAGCCAACAATGTTTGCTCCCAAAGCCAATACTCCTTCTACAACTATTACTCTTACTTCACATTACTACAGTATACATAGACTATTACTACACTGCACATAGGTGAGGACTCCACTGCACTACATCTTCTATAAAATAAAAAATAAATACTTTGCTTCTATGCGTAAGACTTAAACCTTATGAACTGCCAATTGCTATGTAAGCAAAATGAACAAATAACAGCAATGGCATGCTGCAAAATACATGTATTTATAGACAAATTTACATTTCACAATTCACATGTGAAAAATTCTCATGAAAAACTGGTCATCTCCCTTGAACTGAAAGGCAATAAAATCTCCTATATTTTAGATGTTATTCTAATGAGCGCTTGACAATCAGTTTTGGATGAAAGAATACCATGTTTCCACTTTGCTTAGGCTGCAGCATAATCCTTCTTAACTCTCTGTTGTATCTTGAGGGCATGTATGTGTAAATGCTGCCTAAAGGTAAACTTCAAGAACTAGTGGAAAAAAGTAAATATAAATAATCCTTAGCATTTTGAACATATTTTATACCAAATATTTGCCTCCCAACTGTACTTTGCCAAAACACTCTCCTGTGTTAAGCCTATGATGGGAAAAAAACATTTCACTGTTATGTGACATCAAAAGTGTGGTGGGTTTTTTTAAGTATTTTGATAAGCATTGACTTTTCATCATGTATTGCAACACCTGCAAAACACTTGACATAGGAAGTCTCTTGATATCCTTTGTGTATATTGCGTATATTCAGGCTCGAGGAACCACTGATGGGCACCATGAGCCAGGCTTCTGAGACAAGGACACCACCATATAACAGATTTTTTGTAACCTCTACAACCTTGTAGGTCTTCCCTGTACATGGAAAGGGATGAAAGGCTGACATTCCCTGTGTCTTCCTGAAGATATGCAGGGGTTGCTCCCTAAAGGAAATGGATCGGCAAAAGATGCCACAAGATCCTGGATTTGGCCTGTCTGGTGTTTTCATGCACAGTGACTGAGAACTAGAAATATTTTCATGGTCCCCAAATTGGAAGACACTTCTTAAAAATGATCCCTTAAAAAGATTCTGCACAAGGAAGATAATCCTTGTAACTCTCTGGCTCTACTGCAGTTTGACCACAAAATAAATTGTTCTCTCGAAGGGGCAGTACTTCCTACAGGAACGTTCTCTATTGGCAGTGACAGAGTACTGAAGGAGTAAGGAGCTGAAGGAGCTACTATAGACGATTTTAAGCAGCACCATCTCTACTATTCCTGTGTAATAGACAGGGAAACCAAGGCAGAGGTGTGTTAAGGAACACATCTGGGCTACTCTCTGGATCAGTGGCAATGCTGAGATCAAAGCAATCACCATGATGTAATCACAGCCAAGGAAAAGAGAATATAGAGGAGCTTCAACACTTGAGATGACAGAAAAAGAATTAATTTTCTGATGTGGCATTTTGTTGACTCTTTTGTCTTGTCATGTACAGCAGCAATAATGTTCGTAGGATTAGAGTAAACGCACAGCAAACAACTCTTATGATTATTAAGCATCTCAGCTTCAATTTCATGTTTCATCATCTGCCAATCTTCCACATTAAAAATTATTTTTGTGTGTATTTGAAACAAAAAAATTACAAAATATCAGCCCAGAATTTAAAACACTTCTTAAATATGTTAAAAAAGTAAATTTAAAATGTCACTGAAGCTAAAGGGAGGAAAAAGCCTGTCTGTTGCTCTTATGCAATAACTAATTTTCATCAGGGTCCTTATTATGCATTAGTTTCTATGGGGTGACAAAACACAACTGCATTTGAACTATTGTTTAAACACATTTGCTGCATATGCCAGAACAGTAAAGGCTGGAAATGTGTAAAGGATAATACACAAAATGTAGCTAAATGTGTTCTATATTGTGGATCCATAATACAGAATGCAAATGATTCTGACTAAGCATTCACAGGAGACAGTCTTTAGGGTGCATGCTGTGAATGTATATTATGAATAATGCATAAAACTTGGCTAAATCTTAATGAGTCCATTGACATCCTATGGGGTCCACAAGAGCCTCAGATCCCAAAGCATGTCAGTGGCATATTACCCTCCTCCCCCACTTCATTTAAAAAAATACTTTCTTAAAACAAAGGAAATTATAACACAAAAGAAAAAAACCCCGTCTCTGACATAACTCCCTTATGATGGCAAATGCAGAGACAGTCACAGAGTCTGACTTCCTTCACCCCATTGTGCCTAGATGTTCTATGTGAAACCAGGGCACTATACAGCAGTTCTGTAGTGTTGCATCAGGTGTGAGACACAAATTACTCCTCCTGCCCAAAGCAATATACTAAGGGGCTTCTCCGCACATAGAGGAACAAGGACAAGAGGTGGCAAGAATCCCTATTATATTTTGTTTCCATCCCCCTTCCCTAATTCCCAGATTCTGTAAGTGCAGTAATTAATGTATAAGGAGACTACAGAACATATGGGAAAAAAACCACCACATGTATAGTTAATTATTTAGCCAGATCTACTCCAAAGAAGTAAGTGCACATGCTTAAGGACATGGGCAATGGGTGCAGTCATAAGGACAAAGAACTTGACCAAATAAAAGTGCCTGGTATTTACAGCTTGTACGTATAAAAACATAGTAAGAAAAAAATTTCCACCTCCTGAGTGAAACTGTACGGTTGTACCATTCTATCTGAGTGTACAAGAATACCATATTCACTAGGAAAAAAAAGTGTTGGCATTGAGCCCCAGCTCCACTTAGAAGTGCGAAGATAGTTTTTGTGTGTCATGTGCTTGGAAATAAATTAGATTTTTCCTATAGTACAAATATGAAGAAAAATAACTGATTAGGTCCTTATTTATTTAGGTTTATAAGTCTTCAAAACCGTACAAATGGTAATTAATTAATTCTTGCAACACCCATGTGTGATGGTAAGTCTGTACATCCTTAAACACAAGAAAACTGAGGAACGAAAGGTCAAGAGACTTACCCAGCACACCAGAGCACTTCAGCGGCAGAGGGGGCTGCAGCTTGTGCTCTCCATGCTCTCCGCCATGCACTCATCCACTACACTCGAAATGGTGAATGCCAGTCTGCTCAAGGACCACTTTTATGCTCAACGAGGCAACTGCAGACCAAAGCCAATGCAGGGCTGAAACCAACTGAATACATCTCACCAGACCTGACCTGGCTCTGGGCTCTGCCCTCTCTATTCCCACAGCATGCAAGCCAGTACACACATATATCCCCCCAAGCATACTTACCATATGTCCAACACAGATGGCCTTCTGCTGGCCAGCAAGCCAAGGCAGACCTGTGTCAGGGACTAGGCAGGACTCTTGTCCTCTCCCCACCAGACCCCACTGCTGTGCCCAGTTAGACCTCACATATAACACGTTCTGCCTACACCCATTAGAGGTGGAAGACCAGTTGAGCACTTCTCACATCGTCGGCATTTCAGCACCCTAATCTGCCAGACTAAGGCAATGGGGAAGCCTAGGAACCCCCTTATTTCCAGAGATGGAGCAAAGATGACAGCTTCCCCAACTAGAACTGCCCTCCCATCCAAAGCAGGGGTTGGGGAGAGGAGAAGGGGGCATGAGCCCTCAGGCTGGGCAGGAGGCAGGCTGCAAGGCAAGAGCTCCTCCATTCCTGAGGGAATCTGCACAGGCAGACGGAGGAGGTCCGGGACAAATTTGGGACAAGTTTGATATAACCAAGTTTTGTACAAAAGAGCAGGGAAAACTACCAACTGCCAGGAAATCCAGAAACATGAGTATTTTTTAGGTTTTGTTAAAATCATCTCCTCCCACAGGTGCTTCCAATGGAAAAATCTATACCAGGAATGAAGAAACTATCTGGGTGTTCAGTAAGCATTTCTGATCTCACAAAAAATTTCCTCTTTTTAAATCCAGCTTTGGTTTTCCTTGTTTCTACTTCTTAGAACATAAACAACAAATCCAAACATGGGGGTTTTTTCTATGTGAAAACATTCAAAAAGCAGATCCTTGAGGAAAGTAACTGATGAAAACAGCTCAACTGGATCTACGGCAGAATCTGGCATGAAATGTACACAGCAAGAGCAGGGACCCACACGTGACGATCTTTGAGCATAGCTGCCTGTGTATTTATTTTTATGTTGGACTAGATGATCTTCCAAGATCCCTTCTAACCCCTAACCTGTGATTCTGTGATCCTGTGTGATTTAGGCAAGAACACATAATCTCATTTTACTCCATGACAACAATCTTTTAACCACAGGTGACATTTTTGTGCAGCTATAAAATAGAACTGTTTTGTTTTTTTTCTCGTTGGTGTGTAAATTTGCCCTGTATACAAAGACACGTATATTTACACAAACACATATATATATTCTAACCAAGAGCAAAGGCCAGGCGTTCACAGGAACAATACTGTCAAAAAATTTTACCTTTGCAGCCCATCTTGCTCTTATTTATACTTACTGTTACAGATATCAGCAATTGTTTCCTTGGTTCCTCACCCCTCCCGGACACCATAAGAATAACAGAGAACGAAGTCTCTTGGTAGCACTTTCTTTCTCAGCAGGAAGCTCAAGCGTTTGTGATATCCATTTTGATACAAAACCTAAATTAGGCCTCTGGAAATAGGTAATGCATAAAAAGAAGCGTTTTTGTGCCACAAGATTATTATTATAGGTTACTGTTAACCCTTGGGAGATGGAGGTGAGTCCTGCAGCTCCCCACTGGGTTGAATATTTGCTAAGAAATCACAGGCGCTACCTAAGCAGATATTTCAGGTGTGCTTTGTGATAAAGAGAACAATCCTGTTGACCCATCATATTCTGATAGCCAGTTTGAGTGCAAAAGCATTGCCAGTTAAACAAAAGGGATCAGAACAGCACGCACATGCAGCAACCCCCTTGCGCTAAGGGAAGACTCAAAAGGGGCTGGGTACAAGGACAACTGTGGAATTACTAACACAGAGATCAAACAAAAACAGTACTACATTTGGCAACTAAGCGAAACACATTTTGCCTCTTAGCTCCCTAAAATTCTCCCCTATTGCAAAGTTTCCACTGGGTCACATATTAGTAAAAGAAATACATTGTTCAAAAAGAAAAAACAAACAACAAAACCAGAAACCTTTGAACAATTTCTAGTTTCCAAGTTTCAAATCACTGCAAATGAAAGTATTTGGGCTGGAAATCTGCATGATTTATTCCAGCTTTACAATTGTGAATCATAAAGTTACACAAATCATAAATGAACTTTTTTCTTCAGAACCATCATCATCCCTGAAGCCAGGAGAACTGGTCCATAATTCAGATTCCATGAACCACATTACCTTGCTCTAAAGCTACACCACCTCCTGATGTGATACATGTTGGCCCAGCATTACTCATTGCTTGACTTACTTCCTTGGCAAAACGAGCCATACTGCAAATTCAATCTGTTACCTGCCCACACGATTTAATTCGAGTTCAGCTTATCCTAAGTACTTCTTTTTCCTTCAAACTTCAGACTTCAAAGGGCTATAAACTGTGATCTTAAATGCAAAAGCAATTGCATGTCAGCAAATTTTCCCTAGATTTATATAAATATTTCAGTAAATGATGGTCACTGCTTGTTAAGCCTGAAAAAAATGGAGCCTTGCTGTACCCTGGAAGACAAATTGGATCTCAGAGTCTCACGCATCCTCCCATTCAAATCCCTGTGCATTGTATACTTGCAGGAATACAAAGGAGAAGCATTCCAATAACTCTGTGTACTTGCAAGGCAGACTGAGGTTTTCGTAATAAATTTTAAGCTTTTTATCTCCTTCACTCAAAAAACCATACACTACACAATCACTACACATTAACAGGGGGAAATCCTGTGGAATAGATGATTTTGAAGAACAGTCTGACTATTGCACTGATGACCAGAGCACAAACCTTTGCACCCATATGTGAGCAACCATTCCCACCAACATCCTCCTGTCAACAGTATAGTTCACATGAGCTATAATTCACTATGAAGAATAAGGAGCTTTTTGTTTGGCCTAGGTATTTGCCTACAGCCATGCAGAGGCATAGGGAAGAAAAGAAGCCAGAAGTCCTTGCTGCTACTTCTCCACTCTAGCCATTAGGTTTGGCACATCTCTTCCCAGACAGTCCTCTTTGTTTTAGCTGTTCTGACATCTGCACATTGCATTTGCCCTGTTGTGCAAGCATGACTATTTCCTAAGAGATAAACAGAGATCACCAAGCTCACAATGCCTGACACAAACACAGTTCAGACTCAAGTTTCCCTAGGTAGCCTAGTCCCCGTCGTTCTCACTTGGAAATGTAAAGGGAACTCTGCAAGATCCAAAGGGAAAAAGAAGAAAATCATCTTCATTAAGGAATGGGAACTAAAAAATCTCCATCATTGTCACATTTTTTTTTGTTTGTTTTTTTAATGGCTATTTGAATCTTCTCTGCTTATAGACAGCCCCACTTGTTCAGCAATGGAAAAGCAATAGAAGCTTTTTGTCGTTTGATCCCCCCAAACATTCTGTAATTTAATGTGCGCAGGCTCCCCACTGGGCTCCCAGACAAAAGTTTGCCCACACGCCGTTTAAAGTACATACCTGTTTTTGCCTTTGTCTGTTAAGTTCTTTTTGCAGCTGCACTTCCACAAAAGTGTTTCTATTCCCGCTTTCCCCTGTCGTTTCTATAGTCTGCTCAGAGGTGGATTCATAGCTGGGTTTAGGCAGTTACATTTTCTTTCTCAATTGATGCTTCTTATTTATTCTGAAGTTTCCAATGTAACCCAAACAGGAACACCACCTTTCTAAAATTACTACTATCCCACTGTCCTCCAATGTAACGTTAACAAGAGGCAATATTCTCCAAAGCTATGAAGCATATACTGCCCTAAATTACATTGCAGTTGCTGCCCTGAGCTCGCACTTTTTTGAATAGGAAGGCTCCCAGGGATCTCTCTATCCGTTCTGACTGTATTTACTGCTTTAAAATATTTTTAACCCAGACAATGAAGTGCCAGCCTAGCAGCCCTTCATGCTAATCCTAGCCTGGGTGGCTGTTCTTAAGGGAAAGCATTCAAAAATTGTAGCAGTGCATCAACTTTGACCCTTTTCACTTAAAACATGAGACTTTTTTTTTTTTAAGGGAAAAAAAAATAGATTCCAGAGGGAATCACTGAACTCTGACCTGCTTAAAATTAGTTTTGTTTTAGTGCCTGCGTGGTGACTCAACAGGCCAATTTTCCAGACACTTAAGACTTCTCTGCTCCTGAAGATTCCAGTTCAAGTCCTGGACTCGCTGCCTGGGGTCGGATCAGAACACTTTGTTCCATGGCTTCAAGCAGTGAATTCCCAGATCGCCGTACCCTTGCCAGATGCTGGCATGCTTGGTAATAAGTAGGGCTGTAACTGAGATAATTACTTTTTTTTTTTAATCTGTTAAGAGTTTTGCTTGCAATTAATATGTTAGCCCAAAAGAATTTCCCTTCAAAATTCAGCAGTCAAGAAATGTTTATATGTCTCTGATAAACATTTCATGATAAGCTGGATTCTTTCAGGGGGGAGGGAGAAGATGTGTACTTTGGTCTTTAACAGTGCAGCAAATAACTCTCAAATAGGGTCTGGCTGAGTGTATCCGTCTCACTGGGAGTAGCTGATTTGATTTTTTTTAATCTGTCACAGGCATTAGGAACACTAAATGAGTCACCATAGACTCCTATGCTGCAAAAAATAGCACCACAATGCTTCATTTGCTCTTCAACAGGACTTCAAGTATAGTGCCTGGTATCAAAAAGCCTTGTCTGACAGCAAATTAAAAAATCCCAGGAAATGAAACCCCAACGCAGTCTTGGACCAAATTATTTCCTGCAGAAGGTTAACGTGGCCCAGCAAAGCAAAGCTCATCTAGGAGCAATAATTTTCCTCAATCTCAACAGAGTTATTTCTATTTAATCTTATCGTTCATGCTATTGCATATATTTCATACCTTTCATCAAAGGATCTCAAATGATTTAACAGCCTCAGAGATCTCCTGTAAAGTGAGAGTACTATTATCTGTATTTATAAGTAGTGAGGAGTTAAAGCAAAAAAAGATGCTAAGAAACTTTGGCCATGAGGCAATAAAGACCAAGAAACAGAACCTAGGTGCTGGTCCATATTAAATGGCATCTGTTACATTTCCATTCCTGTTTCACAGCGATTATGGAAAGAAAAGCTTTGCCAACATCCATAATCACTTATTTGACAGCTGCTAACCCAACGAACATGAAGGCAATTTATACACAGTGCCCTAATCTTCCTGAATTCGATCATGTATGAACACAGCACGAGTACTCGTTCCAATGTAATTCTGGGTTTTTCTTAGAAAGAATGTAGCTTTCTTCTGTTTTCAGGAAGAAAACGAGCCGCTAAAAGACAGAGCTTTAACATGCAATCATCAATATGCTGTTATCACAAACACAAAAAAATGTAAAACAGTAATAACACAAGCAATAATGCACACTGTTTTGTGTCAACAAAATGTCTCTGTCTTTTGCACAGAAAGCTCTCCTTCAAACTATACAAGAAACCTCCTAAAGACAGATAGGCCTGGCCTTACACCCTAAGAGACACTGGTCAGTACAGGGAAAGGGAGTGGAAATTCCATGACAACAGAAAATTACACTGCTTTATGAGCATCCTCCCTGTATTTAATCTCAAGATCTGCATGCCTCTGGTGCGCACCATCCTCCATCCATTTAACCTCATGCCTCTGGTGATCACAGTTGCCACAGGACCTTTAAAATATCCAGCTAGGTTAAAAGTTGTGAGCCTGCTTCACTAGAGACCAACCTGCCAAAATCAACAGTAGTGTCTATTGCAGAGAAGTAACTAGTGCGTGGTGGTCCATGGTAGATGGCTGACAGCATGGTTTCTCTGGCTGCGAAAACCTACCAAAGAAGCACCAGAGTGTCTCCATCATTGAGCCTGAACATAAGCGTGCTATCACGAATTACCACCATGCCTACTCAGGGGAGAACTGTCACTGGACTGAAACAATGTGAGTTAACGAGGTTATTCATCACCTGCAAAAAATGATGCTGTTCAGAGCTTTGAGCTTTTTGGATACAGTGGTGAAGGTGAAGAAGGCTTTCTTCACCGCCTACACAGCCTGGGCTCAATTCTGCAAAACAAATTTGAGCCACAGTCAGACTCGATGTCAGACTTTTGCCAGCTGAGCTCCCTCTCACTTCCTCAGTTTCAGGTCATTTGAATACCCTGACAACCTGTGAGGATAAATCAAGCACAGAAGGTGTTTAGGAACTAAACATACACGTCAGGTGTTTCTGTAAAACCTAAGTTTTACCAAGTATCCCAAATTCCAAACCCTTAACAAATGTATCACACATTTTGGAAATGGTGGGCAGTGACTTAAAATATAGCCACATTGGTTATAAAAAATAAAAGGAGATGGACTAAATCTGGGAGGAAAGTGGGAAACAATGCATGTGCTGACATTTTCCTCTCTGGAGGACAGACCAATTGTATGAAGCTTCCCTTTGCTGGGGTCTACTCTTTGAGTATCTCTAATCTTAAAGCACATTAGGCAAGACATTAATACCAGCCATCACTGATCTCTTGATCTCTCCTCCAGACCAGAAAGGACTGTTAGGAGCTGCTGGTCAGGCCTCCTGCCTGACGCAGGAACCTCACCCAGCAATTCCCACAAGGTGCCTGTAACTTCTGGTATAGCACAAATTGATGGCCAGAGCCTACGTGCAGCCCCTGCTATAAAGAAGGCCCTGGTCCTTACCTTGCATTGGGAGCATTTGTAGCCAAATAATTCATTTTCACTACCAGCCCACCCGTCCTCTCTCAGCCACACCAGCTCAGAACCGATGTGCCAGCAGCCCGGTGAAAAGACCTATGGCCATAAACTGTTCCCACAGATGACACCTGGTTCTGTCACCAGATACGTCACACTGTATGTTACATGAAAACTGTTCATGTTACTGATTGTTTTTAAGACATTATTTACCCTGGCTCTTTGATCTTTCTCAGCACTAGCAAAAATAAAGCTCCAATTCGGCTAAGGGCCAAATTTTAAGCACCATAGGATGCCCACTGGCTATGGTGGGACAAAAGTGCTTTAAGTCAGGCACAATTCCTAACCACGTCAGGGCCAAAATCCCTGCACAGCCATGCAAAATACATCCAAGGCTTGCGCTTTGCTTCTGGAAACTTTATTCTCACTTTACATATAGTCAAAACCTGACAAGAGCTCACTGTCGGATTATGCAGGAAATCTGCAAGTTTCACCAAGGTGTGATCTTCTGCTTTTTCACACATTATTGTATCATGCCGCGCCAGAACACTAACGTATGCACAGTTCTAAAATAGCTTGCATTATTACAGCCCAGCACGGAGAACGGCGCTGAAAAGCCAACACGCAGACCTCCAGAGATCTGCTCCTCAGTCACTTGCAGACTGATAAGGGGTCACAATTCCTTTCTTAGCAAGGGGATTTTTTATTTTTTTTTAAAGAAAAAACTAAACAAACCAGACTTGGCATTTCAAAACATTTTTCCCCATTTATCTCTCATTTAAATGAAACTGTCAATTGTCAGATTTGTCTTTGGTCATGTCGGGGTGGGAGAATGGGATTTAATAACATTTAACTGACTTGCTATCAAGAAGGAAACATATTTTTCTTCTCTCAAATTTGAAACTGACACTTTCTTCTTTTTTTTTCTGTTGGCCTACTTTCTTTTAAGTTGCTTTTCAATTATTTATGAAAATGCAATAATGCATTACTTTGCTGTGCAAATGTTTAGAAGAAGGAGATAGTGTCTTTCAAGTGAAAAAAACCACACATGGTTATACAGGGGTTTATTTAAAAGCACGTTGCAGGTGACACTTTATAAAAAACAATATTCTTTCATTTGCTCCCCCATACACAACCCCATTTTCTTTAAACTGTGTGTTTGAGTGAATAAAAAGAAGTCCACAGCTCCAGAGAAACACCCCATTCGTTGTTCTCCAAAGCTAGAGCTCTAGCAAACAAACAAAAGCTCTACATGGAAAACTGTGCAAGGGGCTGAACCAAAACCTATTAAGGCAGAGAAAAGACTGCACACTTCCTGAACAGCAAAAAGAGGGCTACATCTTGTCCCACAAAACAAAGAAAACCAATATAAAAACTCCTAGTGTTTCACTCAGATTTTTTGAAAGGATATTCTTTTGTTGGAAATTGCTGGTTTTTGGAACCTGCTCAACTTCCTTCCACTATTTTGGAAATCCCACGTAGATGCACCCTCAAGTGGCTAAGTGCTTCCAAAGGCTCACCACTTCAGGGTTTTAACATCAACAGACTAAAACAGGTAGCAAAGTCTGCCCTGACTGCAGCAAGTACAAAACCAGGCCCAACGCTTACATCCCATGCCTTAAGCTCCACTCTCACCCAGGCAACTTTGGCCTCCTGAGACGAGTCATATTCAATGGTGAGATGGAAGTTCTTTCTCTGCAATACTTTCTGCAGGAGACTCCCTCTATTGACAAGGAGAGCCACGAAGGATCAGCTTCACTAGGTTGAAGCTACCCTTCGTTTGTAAACTGTAAACAAAGATCCTACACATATTCACATTATTGATCTAGTATATCAAACAATGAAAAAAGGCCAGAAGGTATCATAAAATGAACACAGATGTACTTGACAGCAACATAACACAAACTGAAATATAATCAGAGAAACAGAACACACCAAAACAAACCTGTGGGGAACGGACTAGTTCTTCCCCCACACAACGGAATGCCTTTCAAGCCAGCGAAGTGCCTCTTGAAACCAAGGACAGACTGAAACAGCCATGGCACCTCTATACATGAAGGTTTTAAAGCCTTTAATACATGAGAAACCACAGCTGACCAGATCTTGCTGCTGGCACCAGTCCTGCTCCACACCAGATTACCACAATGAGGCCTAACCTGACCAACATCCTTGATGCTATGAAAAAAAACAAAACTGTATAAGAATTTAGAGAAGCCAATCTCTCCGACCATTAACCATTTAAAATGCCTTAATATAATTCCTTAGAACCAGAATCTCAGTAAATTCTACAGTCTCTGGAGCTCCTGGAAGACACCTCTCACATACACTTGTCACAGTCCCTGCAGGGTTTCAAAACAGTCAACTAATGTTTAACAATGCAGGTAACTTAGGAAACAGACTTCTTTTGTTTGTTTGTTTTCCTTTCACGAGAGTGATATAGGCACCTAAACTGCCCTGAAGGTCAACAGGGCATCATCTAGGCTTCCTTCAAAAATGCGACTTCGGTGGCATTGAAATCTCACTTTTCCAACTGAACACTGCTCTGATGCAAACACTCATGTTTTGCTGAATTTAAATGAATTAAGTCATATTCCTAAAGTTAAGCCTATATTCCAATATTGTTCTAAATGAGAGCCATGAACCACATCTCCACAACTCACATGCCTGAGTTCATCACAAATGGATAGTGAAGACAAAGAAACTCTTCCCAGCACCTTCAGCTTAGAAAGAGCAAAATTACCAGTGTTGAGACAAAAAAAATGCTATAAAGGTGTATAGTTAAACAAATAAACATCATCCTTCTTCTCATATACAAAACCACAGAATTTAAAACTAAGCAAAGCAAGAAGAAAAATCTTGCATTCTTAAAACTCTACACTATTGTGCAACAGCATGTTTCATCCATGTAGCCTCTTACTGCTACTTCTTCATGCTATTTTTGTGTGCATTGCACAGGTGCTTGGTTATAGAACTGCTGCTGATATTCATGCTGCTGTATCTGTACCTTCAATACACCTTTAAGCATTAGAATATCTTGGTTTCTCCATTTTCTACCCCATTTCAGCTTGTTACTTCTCACTAGGAGCCACTTTCTGTACCAACACAATGCATTAGTTATTAAAAGAACAGCAGGACATCCAGGAAAAGGTGCAAGACGGTCTTACTTCCCTCCCCCCCCATTACTCCTCATCAAAACAAACATATTGCTATTATTCAAAGATAACAACATATACAAAGAAAGATAATGGTCTAATGACATTTGCAACTGGGAAAAGAGGTAAGCATTCACGTGAAGTTCCCAAGCACACATTTTAATGTGTTAGTAACCTACTACATGCATTCTTACAGAATCACATCCGCGAGCGTTTTACTGAGAGGATCCCAAATGTGCGCAGACCTGACTCCCCTCCTCATCCCAAGAGGGGCTGCCTGCAGAACACGCCCTGAGTCACACCAGGGACACACTGCACACATTTCTACAGTGCTGCTTTCCTCTGCGGTACTTTCCTGGCACAGAGAGGCCTTCAGTTTCCCAAACTACCAATGGCCTTTCAGAAGCACTAAATTCACACATATGTATTTGTACATATTCATCAGCATTTAGTCATTTGTAATCTCTCATGAGAATTAGTATTATTCCTCTACAGTCACAAAACCTATACCATCCCATGCAAACTGCTACTTACCTACGGCAACCCTGTTTATAGGAATGCCTCATTATACAGAAGTTCAGGTTTCAAATGGAAACTGTTTTACACAAGTGACAAGTACTTCAGCATTTCTACTCCAGCTCTGTCTTTTCTGACTTTCAACAAGAGGCATGAAACTGACCTCAGCAACAAGTTTCAGTGAGAACTAAAAAACTCACACTGCGTGTGCGTGTACTGACGGAGTATCTATGCATGACTTGCAAACCTGAACTAATTAATTGTCCTACATTTGTTAATCTCAACCACGATGCACTTAATGCACCATGGTGCTGCTAAACAAACTCACATTCCCAGGAATTGGAACAAATCATTTTGTTTTCTCAGAACTAGACTGTCCTGCTTCTGGCGGCAGCCTGCATACAATTACAAATATAAAATCAATCTGAAGCACAGCAAAGTGCACAGTGTCTCCTACTACACATACTCTTCTCCCAGATTTGATTTCGTAAAGCAGACTATTGCATTAGCACATTCACTTTTCTGTGACTACATACACGTCTTATATATTTTGCATACCCTTCATAGCAGATGCCTTCAATTTATTATTAAACGGAAGCATAATTGACACATATATTGCATTTCTGGTTATTATTTATGCATTTGCCTATATTCTGGCATGAGAAGCGTGATCTTATAATACCATGGCATAAGGAGCAATCTGTGTGAAAACACAGTTGAATGTGCACACACAGGGGCAGCACATGAAGAGCCACGATGGCTGTCTTTCCCCAGGAACCTCAATGTCCCTGGGCTCCTTCAGTCAGTGGACAGAGACTCCAGAGAGTGTGATTTGGTGGATGAATCACTGTCATAGAATAGGCATTTACTTTGTGTTTGTAAATAATTCTTCAATGCAGAAGTCGGTATCTGCCTTTAGTTCACTCTGCTCTGAAATCACTTGAAAAATCATTAATTTTCTAATTTTCTTCTCTCCTCTAATGGTTTCTGTTTCTCACTATAAACCTGGACCATTAGGACTAATCTCCCACTAGAAGGTCAGTTGTGACATTAAAAAGGTGCTCCCAGCTAAGAAAAGCAACTCTTTCATCCACTGACCAAAGGTACTGACTTAGCCATATAACAGGTATTTTGCTTTCTTTTTTTTTTAAAAACAAGACTGTAAAATTAACTTTTAGATCCTTATTAAGTAAATATTTAATTGGTTAGCTGAGGATTACAACTGTGTCCCCCAGTTCTTTTCATTACACTGAAAGCTTACTCATATGCCAGGATTTTATAGCAGTGTAAAAGGTAGACTCCATAATCCTAGTTTAGAAATTGAACCAATTTAATTAAATGTGTCTTTAGACTGACTGCTACAAAACAGAGCATGGCACTCCGCTGAATTTCAACCTGTTGTATTCACACATCCTCTACAGAACCTGAAGATACTGCAAACTATATTTACATCTGCTCCAGAGCCAGCTCAATGTTTCTGAGCAGGGCAAGCTGAACTGAATGTTGTCCTCTCTCCTCAAAAATGTGGGCAAAGCAACTTCTCAGAGCAGGAGGAGCCATTATCGCCCTGCTATGAGTGGGCAACCTCACCCTTTCCCACTTGTTCCTTGCTGTCCTAGCCAACCTTCTACCTCACCTAGACCAAAAGGCAGTGCTGAAAATCTGGTTTAAAATTAAATTAAATAAATTTACATCACTACCACTAAGAGCAAGACCTTAAAGACAATTTTACTAATGCTCCAGTACACCTTAAACATCTCTTTAGGCTTTGACTAGCAAAGGCAACTATACTATGTAGTAAACCTAAGCCTACTGAACAAAACATCGGCTTTACCAAGACCTTTTAGACTCATTTTGTATGAAACCCAGACCACCCTGCCAGGGACGAGGAGACTACAATGGGAATCGCTCCTCTATCAGATGTGGTTTTATTTGGATTGTGTTCTGTAAAACTGTGCTCCTTCCAGAAAGCACAAAACGTCATCAAAATGCACCGGCCAGTTGAGCCTAGTCAGTTTCTCTCAGGACATGCTCACAAACAAGAGAGACATGTTTACGTGTTCAGTGCCCTTTATCAGAGTAGGACAGCATTAATAGAGCACAGACTCTCCCATGTATTTTAACTACAACCATTCAAGGGATCATATACTCGTACATACATGCATAATTTAAACAGTGTGAAGTTTTTTCCCTTGAGGAGATTTTGCAGTAGTGAAGAACACTATCCTTATAAAGCAACTCTGACCTGCAATTTTCAGGTGATTCATTTTCTTGAGATCTAGGTAAATACTCTTTCTTCAAACAATAATCACAGAATACACTTTAGCTTTGTCACCAGGATTTCTTTTTATTTAAAAGAACAAGAAGAAATGGGGGGTGGGGGAAAGACTTCTGTTAAAGGACAATTCACTGAAGGGTCTTTTAGCTGGCAATCGTTAGTACTGCTCAGGGCCAATGGATCAAATTTAACTCTAAAAAATGCTGATGGTTGTATGAGTCGTCACAGTAGGAGCTGGTGCTCTGGGCCACTCAAGTTCAATTTTTGGTGTTACCATGGGGTGTAGGAACCGGGATCTTGGTGAGCAAAGATTTGCTCCATATTTGATGCACTTGGTAAAGTGGCAATTTCAAAATCACCAGCCTCCCAAGCAGCTAGTAAGCCAGCAGGAGGCTAGTAGGAAGAGAAAGTAATTGTCCTTTATGCCTCTGAAAATAGCCAATATTAAAGGATCCTCTTATGGATCACCTGAGTTTCAATCTATGGTTGCAGCTCAAAGGAAAAGAGCAAGGCTGGAGAAGGCAGAAAATAAAGCTGTCAGAAATATTAGAGGAGACCCTCCTCAAGCTGTCACGAACCATATGGCCTCCTCACCTAGAAATGTGTGCAACTAGAAAGGAGGTGTGCTCTGTAAGCAAGAAAAACTTGTTCAGATAATGCACTTTACATATACAGAATGTGCTGTGTGCGTGCCTGTGTGTGTTCACCACGTGTGTCAAGTTATCAGAGATATGGGAAAAGACACTGGAAGAATTACCATCTTATAGTTTATCTAGGATGTCCGTCAGTGGAGCAAAGAGTCTATGAACTCAAGCTGCTTTAACAGACTGTACACGAGACATTGGAAATCCACTTCATCTGTAGCCTCCACTCTCCACAGAACACCCAAAGAAGGCTTAACTGTAGCAATAACTAGCATTTGGACGCGAGTCTAATGTTTTGGTCTTGACCTGAATGTTCTTACTAGTCAGTAAATTTCACAAAGAAAAACAGAACCAGCTTCCAATTCCCCTACTCCTACAGTTCGGTCACAAATCTGAAAGGAAATTTTCCTAACTGGGTGTGAGCTCACCACGAAAAAGGAGGAAAACTCCCCAAAGCCCCCAATGCTCCAGTGCCACTGAAGAGGAGCTCATTCTTGTTTCAGGCTTCAATTCATACACTCTCTAAAGCAAATCTGGATCTGAACTTGACTACATAATATATCATAAGTGATTAACTGGACCATCTCTAATGTCTTGAAGAAATGGGAGAATAGAAGCAAAACAGGTTATAAAAAAACCACTTTGACAATACAGGAGACTCCTAAGGCTTCACATGGGCCACTCCCAGGGTGTAAGGCCCAGTTGTCCACTTCCTCACCAGCAACATTCCCTTCCTTCAGCAGGAGCCTGTTGAGAGGACGCACGAGGATCCTTATGTAGAAAACAGGGGAAAAAACTTATTTGCTAATGGGAAAAAAATCCTTATAATAATACTAATCTATTTATAATGGTCAAAAAAATATGACAGCTTACAACTGCGTCACAGCAGTGCTTTGGCAATATTTTAGCATACTGTTGTATTTTTAGAAGGACTGTTCACTTACTTCCTCCTAAATGCCAGAATTCTTATTTTTCAACAAACGCTCTAGTTTTTGGTGTATCCATATGCCAACACACCACCACGCTTCGCATCAGGGTAAGTAAGAACCACAGGAGGAAACAAAGCTCCTGCGCACACGTTGCATTACAGCAGCTCTGTCAGAGATGCCAGGTCTCAATCTCCTCCTATGCTCTATGCAGCGATGGTTGGCTACCCCACTTACAAACCTTCTTGGAACACGGAGGTACATTTTTACGATGAGTAACGGGAAACTGCCGTTTCTTCATCCTGAACACTGAGGAACTATCCCACTGTAAACAACACATCTGACAGTTTAATGATATCGCTCAACCTAACTGGTTTTAGCAAGCAGCAGGGAAGATAAAGGTGCAGCAAGATGTATGTTTAAGCACTTGTATTTTCTCAGCATAGGTATCTCAGGAGGGTACCTTACCATTTCAAAATTCATTAGCAAACTACCTGCACACTTAAGTGAAAAACAGTAAGCTGTTAAGTCTCACCTGGTACTACAAGATCGCAACAACAGGAGAATCACAGTCCGGAAGAATCTCTACAGCTGGACCTCCAAAATGTACAGACAGAATTCACAGGCTTTTATTTTCTTCCTAAAGAGCATGCATTAGCTTCCATTGCTTATAAAAACTTCTATTAGACTAAATTAAATACATGTGCACCCACATGTTAACTGAATTAACTCGAAGCAGTCAATACATCTCAAATGTCCATCTGTTTACATAAGACACTTGCAGCTTTCAAGTCTTGTACTCCTTATAGTGTAACTCTCAACCAAAACAGCTGAAGTTCAACTAGAAAGCTTTCCTGCGAGACTTCCATGCATAATGACCATGTGTTTATTGGGTTCTCGCGTTCAAATCGTGTCAGAATAGACATGTTATCCATTCACAAAAAGCAACACATCGATGCCAGCCTTTCTCTCTTCAGCTGGATAAGCATCATAAAACAAAGCTGTCTATAACCTTGCCAGATATTATAGCTAAAAAAAAATAAATCCCCTTGCTATTCCAGTTTAATAGTTTTAAGTAGTGTATTTTGCAGGGTGAAGGCTTTCTGAGGCAATAACGTATTTCTCTGTGCTGAGAAGTTGTAAGAAGATATTAAAATAGCAGGAAATACAAGTAGCTGTTCTCAGTTAAGTTTCAGGTGATAAAATATTTTGATGAAGAACTTTGTAGTAACTCCTCATGTATAAGAAGTTGCTTTTTAATCTGAGTGGTTCATTTCAGCAAGGCTGTGAACAGCTAGCTGTATTTAAACTGGGAGGAGAGAAGCCAGGACACATCTTACAGCTCCACAGCTGGAATCAAACCTCCTTCTTTAATTTGAACTGAAGCTAATATTCCATTATTTGACAGAGATGGAGCAAAATGCAGGGGTATTAAAAAAACCAAACCAAAACAAACAAACAATAAAACCAAAAACATTTGTCCTCTAATTTTAGGATCTGACTGGCTTTCTTTCTTTACAAGAGTTAAGCAGTAGCAACGATAACAAAGCTACCTGTGCCAGCATGCGATACTAGCCTCTCCAAGAAAACAGTTCTCATCAGACACCGTTCTCCTGGACGTCCCTACTGCATTGTTGTTGTTGTTGATGATCGCGATGTTGAACGCCTACAAATCTCCCACGTGCCTATTTCGTTGGCCTGCTGGTTTAAAAAAAATAAAAAAGCTAGAGGCCATTATTCATGAGCAGTAAGAAAACAAATCACTCTTAGCCCTACTCCTCTTGCAGATTCCCACACTTATTACCCAAAATCCCACAGCTTGCTATTGGTTCTACCCTCGACCAAAGTACAGGGCTAAGGCAGCATGCCATCCCCAGGGAAAAGCCGATCACGTTCCTCCCGGCAAGCAGCTCCGGTTATTCTAGGACCGCAGTCGGGCTGGAATAAAGTCCCTTAACTTTTCTAAGGAGGCAAAGCTCGTTCCCACCACCAGTGCCTGAGCTAGCCCGATCGGGGCACGGCGGGGACGAGCGCGGCCGCGCTGCGCACCCTGACCAGATGATCATTTTTCCCCTCGACCCGTTTATCTTTCTCAGGGGAAACCAGCCGAAAACGAGTGAACCCAGAGCCTTCAGCCCCTTTCACGGAGTCATCCTCTTGCTCCGGCAGAAGCGAGGAACGTGCTTCGCAGAACACCCTGGTCCCGCTGCCCCGAGCCCACGGTTCCCCCCCTCCTCGGTGCCGGTGCCCGCCGGTGCCTCCCGCGCCCCGCGGCCGCAACGCAGCGCCCGGCTCGCCCCTGCCCGCCTCCCCGGCAGCGGCGCAGCGGCAGCCGCCGCTTTGGCACTCACGCACGCACGCACGGAGAGGCAATTACAATAATTTAAAGCTTCCTGTCCGCCGGGTTCCCGAGGGCTGAGCCATGCCCGGGCAGGGCGCGGAGCAGCGACTCCCCCGCCACACACGCGCGCGGGCACCGCGACCGGCCAGCCCCCGCCCGCCCCCAGCCCCAGCGGCAGCGACAGGAGGAGGAGGAGGAGGAGGAAGGGGGGGCGTGACAACTTGTGCCAAACTTCGGGAGGTGTACGAGCGCGCGGCAGGCAGCCGGCCGCGCTGACAGCCGGCCCTGCCGCCTCCCCCGCGCCGCCAGCGGCGCCCACCCCCCGCGCTACCCCTCGCCGGGGCCCGCCCGCCGCCCAGGCAGCTCCTTGGAGCGCCCACCGGGGAGCAGCTGCCAGCGGCCGCAGCGAGGGAGAAAGTTAAAACGGCGGTGGTCGCGCACCTACCCGCTGTCTGTAATGTCTCCTCCGGGCGCTAAGTGAGACACTGGCGGGGTGGGGACAGGCAGAGGTGCGGGGAGGGACCGGGAGATGGGTGTTTGGTGATCTCTTCCTTTCTCTTCCCCCTTCTTCCCCCCCTTCCCCTTCTGTCTTTCAAGGACGAGGTGAAATCCCTTTGCTGGTCATGAGGAGGCTTCAGAGACAAACAACACAATGCGAGTGCAAATAACAAAAGGCAAAAAAAAAAAAAAAAAAGAAAAGAAACAAACGGAGAGGGAGAGGAGGGAGACCGGGAACAATGGGGGAGGAGAGGTTCGCCGCGCCGCGCCTGGCCGCCGCCGGCACCCCGGCAGGCAGGAGAAGGAGGCGGAGGAGGAAGGCAAGGTTGCGGCAGCGGGGAGAGGGCTGCGCAGGGAGTCCCCCCGGCGCGCCGAGGCTGCCTCAGCCCAGCTCCGACCTCCTCCCCGCCCGCGGCCGCCGCCCGCCCCGCCGCACACCGGGGCGGCCCCGCGGGGCGGCCAACGGTAAGTGACGCCGAGCCCGCGAACGGCCATCTCTGCCACCATCATCATCACTGTCTCCGGAGAGGAGGGGGTGCAGCTGGCCGCCGCTTGAAAAAGAGGTTCAAAGCGGCGGGGGGCACCGAACCCTTCCCACCTTTCGCCTTGCTCCTTCCCACCCCCCCCCCACCCCCCCGGCAACTTCTTCACCGAGCGAGCGGGGCTGTCGCGGGTCCTGGGGACGTCGCCACCGGGTCCCCCTCCCGCTCCTTGCTAAGAGTAAACACCCGAGAGTTGCGTGGCCGTGTCCGCTGGCACCTCCTGCACCGGCAGCCTCTGTCACACCGGGGCCACAGCACGCACACACTCGGCCGCCCGCGGGGACGCCGGCCGCAGCCCCTCTCTTAATTTCCGGGACCCCCGTCCGGGCGCAGCCTCCACGCGTGCGAAGGAAACCGAGGGGGAAGCAGAAGTTTGGGGTCCCCCCGCGCCCTCCCCTCCTCAGCAAGCCGCGGCAGGCTTGGATATTGCCGCTGTCCGCCCCAGTGGGGTCCCGCGGGTCGGGCGCGCAGCGATGGGGTCACCTAAGCGATAGCGTTACCTTGGCGGCGGGCGGCCTGCGGGCTCTCCGCCCGCCCCGGGTAGCCTCCGCCGGGCCGGGAGGCGGACTGTGGCTCGCGGCTCTCCGCTCGGCGGCCTGAAACCCGTCCGCGGGGCGGAGAGGCCGGGGGAGCTCCGCCGTGTCACCGCTCCCCCAGGCTAGGCGGGGAGCGAGGGTCGCGCCTGGCTTCGTAGCCCGCCTCTGTCCCGGACCCCCGTTACCTCCTCCCCCTCCTCTCCGCTAGCTCCTCGGGTGAGCGCAGCCCTGTCCCGGGCTGGCCCCGGGGTCCGGCCGCCACCAGCTGGGGAGAAACCCGCGCTCGTCGGAGGCGAACTGGCCGGCCGTTCTCGGGGGCACGTATGTGGGTGCGGGGGAGTTGTGTTTTCCTCTCAGCAGCCGTTTGTTGTACCTGTACTTAAACCAGCTGTTGGGAAGCAAGTACCTGTACCGGCGGGCTGCGGTGCGCCCCGCTGCGCGCCCGCGGTGCCCGAGTGCCGGGGGCTGGAAGAAGCGGCGCGACCGGCGGCTGCAGCCCGGAGCCAGAGAGGGGTTGGGGGGGCGGGGGGGGGGGGGGGGGAGCCTGCCAACCGCCTGCCCTGCTAATAAAGTCACGCTCTACAAACAAGTAAGAGGTCTCTCTCGCTCTTCCTTTCTTGTTTACTTACGGGGTCTTTTATTTTTAATTGAGCGTTTTGTACACGTGCTGTTACGAAGCGGCGAAGCCGGCTGGACGGGGTTGGAGCCTGGGAGTGGGAAAGGCAGAACTACGCAGCCTGAGCCAAATCGTTCAAAGAAGAGCAAGTTCGGTTATTATTCATCTCCACGAGGGAAGTCTTATCTTCTACAAATATTTGATACTGGGACAAGTCCAATAATTAACAAGAACAATCAAACAATTTCACTGCCTTCTCAGGGATTTAAAAAGTCATCATCTGGAATTCATGAGCATTACAACCTCTTTTTTTTTTTTTTCTTTTTTTTTTTCTTCCCGGCTTGGATGCCTTATTGTATATGATCTTTTCTGTGTGTGTGTGTGTCCCTAAGTGATTCTACCCTTTGATGCAAAAAGATGCAAACCATTAACGGCACAGATAGTATTCACAACTGCTGATTCAGTGAGAGTTCAGACCTTTACGTTGAAGTGGGGAGAGGGGGTGGTAACCCTGACGGGAAAAGGAAGGAAAAAAAAAAAAAAAAGAGAGAAATTGAGGAATTTCTTGGCTTCCTCCTTACCTCTGTGGCAAGAACTCCCACGGAAGTCCTGTGGGTGGGATGGGAGCAGCGCAGATCTAACACACACTGCCTGGCGCTAGTCTAGCCGATGCTGCCTAGATTCTCGCATCAGCCCTCCCAGCCAGCCCGGTAACTTCTCTTACCAGAGAAAAAGCCCGACTGGGGGAGGAACGGGGCTCCAAGCCCTTCAGGAGCGTTTCTGACCTGGCACGCGCTTGAGGAGCCAGCGTGACTTTCAGGACCCGTTTGCTGCATGGGTGCAGGCCAGATGGGTAATGGCCCATGGCCCATTTGTATAAAAAAAACCCAAACCACTCAAACTTGCCTCACCTGGATCAAATTTAGACATTTGAGAAAGGTGCCCACACACAGAATGGCAAAATTTCACCATACATTGCCCAAGCCACCAAATTCTGCACAAGTTCTTATATTGGTCATCAGAGTCACAACTCTGCAGTTCTCCACTTCTGACAGCTGACAGCCCCCAGGACTGGCATGGACAATGACACAGGTTGGGCATGTAGCTCTGCTCTGCCTCAGGTAATCTCAAGCCTAGGGACCAACAGCCAGAATTCTTTGGGTTAGGCTGGCACAGGTATAGGTATCCTCACCACATCTTCAGAGTTCTCCTCTATTTATACAATTCCCACCTTTTTTTTTCTTTCTATTTCTTTTTTTTTTCTTTTTTTTTAAGTAAACACTGGCACCACCCCCCTGCTTCACTTCTTGCTTTATGTCAACTCCTCCTTTCAATCATGCTGAAGTTCTTTGCAGTTCAACACAAGAAAGGAATTAGGCTGGATGGTTCTAAAACTAATCTGGAGCAAAGAGAAAAAGCAAAATACGGGTGGATTTTATTTAAGATCAAAAGCACAATGGTGTGAGACTGTATTATGCTCTCCACAGGAGATGTATTTTTCTACTTCTACAATAGGAGTAAGGTGCTCAGTGGAAAAGATAATTAAAAAAAACCCCACAACAACAACCCATTGGACTGATTCTGGCTGCATTTGAGTTTTTCTTAAATAATGAGGACATTTCATCCCTCAAGGACCCAATATCCTATTTCCAAACATTTTTAAAACAGTAATTGTGAATGCCAATAATAATTTAACTTTTAGTATGTATTGCTGAGGATTCATTCTTCCTTTTTAGAATTATTTTTTAAAGGAAGGATGTTTCCATTTCTGCATTTACTCATTTCAAAATTTTAAGTCAACAAAATGATTTTGAGTAAAACCTAAAGACATCTCCTTATTTAGCTGTGCATATTTGAGAGTACAGGATGTTGAATATTAGTACACGTGGGCTGGACACAGCTGGGAGCACAGCTTCAAGCCACTTTTCCACCCTGAATAACCCAAGAAAGCACAGAAGAAAATTTTCATCATAACTTAACCAATGAAAGGTAGGCTACTGTGCAAAGATTACTACCTATTTTAAATTTGAAATTTGCAAAGCTCTGGCTAATTTTCCCAACACCAGGGAAGCAAAGCTTGAGTCTGGTTCTGTTCTAGCTGAGTTCATGGAACATCACTGTGTTCAAATGGAAAGCATCACCCATCTTTACAGTGAGCAGTGTGCACCTAGAAATCTACTCGTGCGTACTTAGTGAAGGTGGTTTAAACACAGGTACACTTCCACTAAATTTCCCCCACCCCTGTACTTACAAATTCAACAATTGCATTTTTAGGCATGGCTCCATAAAGAAAATACACAGAGGTAGATCTCTCAGCTTCTGCAGAGATGATCTGTCTTCAGTTTTCCCTGACTTCGTCCCTCCTGTACCACTCTTCACAAGCTACTATATGTGCCCGCTTGCCTCATTCTCCCAGAAGATTGAGAGAGCTCCAGTTTTCTTGTACATTAAATCTTGACACATTCATTTACACAAGAGCTGGTGTAAAATGCTACCTTTCTCATATGGAAATAGTTTATTGCCACCTTTCAAAGGTAGAAATGACAGCATTGAAGAACAAAGCCCGGGTCCTATAAAACAACATTACCTTTGTGCCAGATTAACGCAATTATTGAGCTACTGTGATAACCTTGGAGCCATATCAAAATGAAGAAACCACTTAGGAACTTACAAACATCTGTTTTCGTATCAGAGTGCATCAGCACAAGAACACCCTTATGGAGTCCTAATCAGTCAAAGTATCGCTCTCGCCTTTTACATCCAGCATGGTTTATCTGCTTCTCCATAATAAAATCAGGGTGATACTCACGCTGATTTCTGTTAGCAGGAGGAGCCTCAGTTACTTAAATTGAAGCAATCTGCTTCTATGCAGGTCCTGTCTCCTTCCCCCAGAGGCAACAGAGAATCCCAGCTATGATATTTCAAAAAGACATACAAATAACTTCCTAGGGAACATAAAGCATGCTGCTGTTGTGTCCCTGAATAGGGCTCTCTATCCAGTTCCTGGTTTGTTCCTCAAATTAAATGATAGAGTAATGTTCCAGCAGAATAACTGCTGGTCTTAAATGCAGTTTTGATCCAGTGTTTAGGTCTTATTAGCTAAATAAGGAATATATCCATTTTTAGTAGAAGGTGGGTACAAGAGCTGAAAGAAACAGGAAATGTGGATTAAATCAAATGTTGATTAGGTCTTCTGTAATTTAAACTATGCAGGCATACAGAATGATAAAAAGAAAAGGAAGCCAGCTGAAAAAGTTAAGATACTTGTTTTTAGTTGGCTGTGCTGAGCAAAAATTAAATATTACAAGAATCTGTAAACAGCTTTCTGTTTCAGTAATGGATTGAAGGCCTGAGCCACACATCATGCTACCTTTAGTAACTTAGATTTCAATGAGATTATTCACATATATAAAAATAAGCATAATCTATCAGGACATACAGATGAGTAAAGACAGTCACAAGGATGGATTTAAAAAGCAGGCTGGAACTTCATTAGCACAATATTTTCACCTGTCAAGCAGTGAAGTGGGCCCACTGCAGGGATTACAAAGCTGCAATTTAGGGCACATCCTCCCTAACCTCTTTCTTACAACAAGCTCACATCAGAAGCCCACCCCTCAACTCTTCCCCAAGAAAAGGAAGGACGACCTAAACCTCAAAACACTTAATTTAGGTTTGCTTCTTTCCTAGGCACAGATCTAAATGTGAAGTTCCGGATTTCTTTTACATTTCAGCCCTAGTCTACACTGGACATTGTCTCAGAATTTCTGTAAATCCCAAGAGATTAATAAATACGTATATTCTCATAAATTCCATATCCAAATCCAACTGTTCAGCTGATCCATGACCGCATGATGCTCCAAAGGCAGTGAAAACGTTTTATGCCTCTCCCAACTATTTTGTAATAAAACCCCATACATTTCTCAATACCAGAATTCCTGATCAAATGACAGCACCCTAAGACCACTGTTTCTATGCCATGATGCAGAGGGAGTAGAAATACTGTAGCCTAAGGTAGAGACATCCCCAAAGCCTAGCTTCACTGATGTGCCTACCAAAAGCCAGAGAACCAGTCAAGGATCACAGCTGGCAGTCTCATGCATATATTCTGGCTGTCCTCTTTTTTTCTTGGCTGTTTACCCCACCACCGGGTTAATTAATAGTGTTTTCCATGGAGCCTCCACTGGAGGTGGAGGAAGCCCTTGCAGGGTGAGAAACCATGTGGTGCTGCTGACTTACGTATGGAGACCACTAGGAATGTGTCTTGCATGGCTCAGTGGGGGCCCTTTAGGACTAATTAGTCAGGGCAGACCATTAGGACAGTGCAAGTATGGTACTTCCAGACCCCCAAGTAGTCCAGGTATGTCAGCACAGCTCAGCATTCAATTTAAGCAAGGTCTGCAAGATAAAGTTTTCAGAGCGGTTAGGAGTTTTGGATGCTCTGTGAGTTGAAGAAATTGTGGTGCCTCAGGTGGCACAGAGTTTTCCAAAAGCAGATGTCTTTCGTTTTTTAAATTCAGCCCTGTTTTCTAAAACTGGTGATCAACTGAAAAAGGGAGGTAATCCAAATCATCTGTGACTTCTGAAAATAGAGACCAGTTCCTGTGAGTAAGTTTTAGGAGGACTGAGCACTTAGTGTCTTATCAGTAGCACAGGAACAGGGATTTGTGTATATATATATACACTGTTTTAATAAGATTAGTATCTCCACAGCATTCCTTAAATGAAAATAAAAGAAAAAAATGCTGTAAAACGACAGAAAAAATGACTCAATTTCCCTTCATTGCCTTAAGCATTTAATTTTGAATATAAGCAACCTCTGTGCCTCAAGACAGAGATTTTTTTATATATTTAGGTGCAGTAATTAATAATAAAATAAATTTGAAAAAATAGTTTGACCCTACTTAAAATTTAACACAGCTGCTGTAGGTTTATCATCCAGCATGTAAGCAGTAAATAATATTCACAAGGCAGGCAAACAAACATAACAAATGATTAAGTAGTGGCCAAATCTCCAGCCAAAGGTACTGTTCTTTACAAGAAAGTTTGTTCTGTTAATTTGTGAGCTTTATTTGAAAAATAATGGAGCATATAACAGTTTTGCTACAACGTTTTTCATGCAAAGCTGTTTCCTTGCTCTACCATCTTTCATGGAGTAACACAGCTCCTCACATCACTAAATTACCTTCATAAAAACAAAGGGGAGAGGGAGGCTGCACTGTGATGAGGTGTTGTTTCTATTTGTAACAGGGCAATCACTGATTTAAAACTGGCATTGGAACTCTTTCTGAAATGATTGCTAGACTAGGAAAACAACACTTTAAACCAACTAGCAACCTCTGAATTTTTGAAGAAAGGCTCAGGTTGAGCACTTGTCCTAGTATCTGTTTTGACTATTAGACCTGCACATTTTTACATGTGTGAATGTTCTGTTGCTCTGGAAGTATCCTGTAGTAATGCGTGTAAGATCACTGTCTAGAAGGCTCATACATGTTTCTATTTTGCCTTTAAATAAAACAAGAAGTCTTACAATTCTACTCAAATAAAATTCCCTTAGGAACGTAAAGCCTGCTTCACCTCCCACACCTGCTTGTGTGGTGACAGGTATGAAGTGAAGGGTAAGCAATGCAAAATATTTTCTTCTCTGCTTTTACAGGGTGCAGGCATTCAGGCTCTTCACTACAAATGACTGCACAAGGTGAGAGGCACTGGAGAATCAGGCCCCAAAGATTTTCTATACTGGATAAGATCACTGGTGCATTAAGTGTGTCACCTCACAGCTGGATGCTCCAAAATGAACCTAGCTATCTGTGTAGTTCTGTGGGAACTACTCTGGCAGTCAGGTTGCATCCAGGAGAGGAGACTGGGTTTTTGTCTTTTCTTAGTGTATCTAATCAGAACTGTCCTCATTTGTGATCAAATTGCTCAGACTTCCTTAATGGTTAAACCAGACTGACTCTTGTAGTGAAATAGGATGTAAGACATGGCACTAGAAATTATAAATAATAGCATAAGGGAAAAAAAAAAAACAACCTAACAAACCCAAACACATTACTTTCTTACTATTTTCATATGTTTCTGTGGTACTAGAAAACAGTCCACAATATAGGAAACACATAATAAGTATGCCATAATTTACATCATAGTATTTTACACTGCAGAGCTATTTTGTGGAACTTTACAGCATTATATAATGTTCCATCTAAGTCAGAAGTGTAATAATATTGCATAAACAATAATTATATACAGTATGCAAATATCATTGAGCTATAGGAACTGCCAGATACCAGCAATGTGAAGTAGCAAAAGTATATAAACACACAAAGCTGTCTAAATCTTTCAGAGGTTTCATATGCTGAACCTCAATGAGAATCAGATTGCAGCTAATCACGACAAAGGCACAGATATTCTTAGAACATTTCAACTTGCTGATTTCAGCATCCAAAAAATCCAAAGACCTGTCTCTACAGAAGAGCAAAACTTTTAGTGCACATGTTAAATACATTGATCCTAATTGTCACATAACTGATGCAACTATTCAAAAGCAATTACATACCTGCTATCTGACTGAAAGTCAATGGCACTTAAATGTGTCCCTAAATAGCTGCTCTGGCGCTCAGTTTCAGTCACCAGAAAAAAAAAAAACAAACCACAAAGAAAATGTATGTGCGTACAGTCACAAAAACCCTCTTAAGCTACTGGCTTGTATACTATTTTTTAAGAGAGTTTCATTTCAACAATATTTTAAACGTATGCCATTTGATTGGTGACCCAGCTTCCTCAGTTCACATTGCAGCACAAAAAAGCTTTCAAGGAGAACATGTCTCACCATCCATTCACTCTTAGTCATTCTAACACATAAGACTTGATTGCAAATCTTTTGCTAAAAAATTAACGTTATTCAGGAAAGTCTTTTTTTTAATCCCAGAGAACTACTTCCCTCCAGACAACATGAAGAGATGAGTAAACCAATGAAAATGTTTCTGTGAAGAACTGTTATTGATAAACTTGAAATTTTCTTGAGTAAAAACATCAGTGTTGTTTTGAATTGGTTTAAATGGGCTTATTTTCTCTTCTGACAATGTAATTGAAACACCTGATTCTGTGTGATGATCTGCTGTAGGTGAAAAGCCGAAGGCCTGCAGTATAGCTGAGCATGGGACTGTCCCAGCATTTGCGAGAATAAAAAAATGAGCCCTTGGGCAGTACTCCAGGGCAGGGAAACTCAAGGTTTAGCTACCGGCTAGCAGCAGTTTCAGGTCTTTGTGCAAAAGAGTCAAAGCAGAAAAGAAGGACAGAAGGGAAGAAGGCAGGCCCTAAGAGTGAAATCACAATGGAAACTGCAGAAAGGGATACATTAGGCATATAAATGAAACTCACACAGAACTCTTGTCAGATTTATTAGGGGGCTCTGAATTAGTTGGGTTGGGTTTTTGTGTTTTGTTGGTTTGTTTTTTGTTGGTTTTAGTTTTTGTTTTTGGTTTTTTTATATTTTAACTGACTTTTAACAAGAAGTTTGTAAAGCACAGAAGGCCCCTAGTATGGACTTCTGTTAAATATATATATAAATACAGTAACACTCTGTTGTATTCATCCTCCAAGCCAGAAGCAGGGCTGGTATTTGTAAACCAGGGCAGGGATTAGAAGCCAGGCTTGCAGACAAAGAGCAAATCCAAGAGTTCACAGCAAGGACTCTCAAACTGTAATATTCCTAAAGTCCTTCTCACCCAGACACCAGCTGTTAATAACTGGAAATCTTTTCTCTTTCTTAGATTCATACAGACACTTCAATAATGAAGGCCTTCATGCAGCTGATTAATTAAATTTCTTTTTCAGGTACAGAAGTCTTCAAAGACAAAACTGTGAGATAACTAGTAGCCATAAGGCAGCAGAGACTGAATTTTAATGGAGGAAAAAAGGGTCAAGAACAGGCCTGCCACAAGAGGAAGAGACACCAAAGAAGACTCTCAGGAACACTGAACAGTATCAGTCATGAAGTAGCAAGCGTTCACACTGCTCACAATAGCTAGGCTGCTCCTGGCCTTTTGGGGCTTTGAAAAACTCATCAGTTTCAGGATAGTTAAATAATTAGTATTTAGTTTATAGCAGGTAACACTGTTTTGCTTGGGAAGAGTTAGCACCTCTTGAAGCACTCCAGAGCTAGAAAAGCTATCGTTTCCTATTTCAGCTTCCTTTGTTCAGAGTTACAATCTACTTAGTTGCTGAATAGTTGGAATGACATTGAAAACTAATCACCATCCCACTCTTGTGTTGCTTTCCTCTACAACCTGTTTACCCTCTTCACCCAGGTTTTTTTTTTAAAAACAGCTTACTGATAAGTGGCAGGATTACAATTTCTGTGGTGACACAGCTCATCAGAGAAGAATGCACATACATGAGTGTTATTTTTGTAGTGAGAGGAAACATTTTTTTGGACAGATTTACTCTACAGAGGTGGTGCGGGATCCTGCTTGTTACTGTAACCGACAAGCTCGTATCTTCACTCCTCTTGGCCTAATCAATTCCTTCATGATCAATACCCAGGACATGCTTGTGTATGCATGTGTGCATGCATATCAGGCAAAAAGTGTGCAATTGAGAGCTCAAGTTCACCCTGGTCCGTGAAGCATGTGAGCATCCTATGACTGAAAATATGCTCCCCTGCATAATCCTGAGATTAGCAGATTTCTAGTAAAGGATGTCAAACAGGAATGGGAGGAGAAAAAATGCTTAAGGTAAACACAGAGGAAAACCCAGTGTAGGAAATTAAGCAACAGGGTTGATGCCCAGTTGCAGCTGCATCTCTGTCACTGATTCCTCCTGTGTGACCTGGAGTGAGGCGTGTCAACCCCTCTGGCTTCAAAATCCCTTCTCTGAAAAATGAGAACAGAAGTATGTGAAGCTATTTTAAAGATCCTTGGCTGGTTCGAAGACTTCTTGTGTAAGTGCCAAGTGATTACAACCAACTTCTGACAGGGGAGGGAAGGATAACAGATCAAAAAATATGCTCTGCTCAAACTGTAGCATTCATGAGAAATGTCACTGGCTGAAAGTGATTATCATCTTGGCAGCTGTGTTCAATGGGATGTGTGTTCACACAGGCAAAACAGCTAAAAGGTGCTAACTGGGCCTTCCTCAGGTATACTTCTTGCCACTGGTATTTTTAATCCTAAAAGAGGAGGAGTTCTCCGGAGATGCCCCTGTAGGAAGGAGCTGTGAGCATTTTTAAGAGCTGCATTTCCACAGCTAGTGTTGGGGCTACCTAGCAGGGTGACAGCTGGAGTCTCCACGTGCTTCTGCATCTAACAACTCATTCCACACGCTTTGGGCAACTGGGAGGCTTCTAGAAAGGATGGATGGTCTCTTCCAGTGACACAGTACATAGGTAAATTGTACTCACTATAAGCTGAACCCATAGGCCAAATCCTTGTATTACAGACTGAGGGCCAAAGTACAGCTATTTAAGTTGGGATTTATTTTTTAATGAAAGGTTTATAAATTTCAGTGTTACAAAGTAAGTATATGCATGGCCATGCAATATTTTGCTTTGTCATTAACATGTTCCTTTTGACAAAAGCGGCTGAAATATACATTGTCTATACATTAACAGCTATGGGACTAACCTTCAGGTACTAAGTAAAATAATTTTCCATGAAACTATGTTTTTGTGTGTGAGCAGACACAAATTCATACACTGAAACCTACTATCAGAATGGCCCACAGCAGCCTCCATTAAACCAAAAGAGAAAGGAAAATCTTACAAAATTTGAGCTGAATGTTTGAGTTGACTAGCAAACATGGGGACAGGTCTATGGCTAGCAGGGTTCTTCTGGTACTACCATCCATTGGTTTTATTTTTGAAGGCAAGCCAGTTCACTACTAGTGGTTCTTCTGTTTATATAAAATGAGAAAAGAATTTCTACTTGGCACATCTTTCTGTCTGTCTATAATCCATAAGTTTACTAATCTCTAACTGGACCAATGTTGCTTTCATTCATGATGAACAGTATTTTTGGTTGAGAGCAGAGAGGAGGGACGCAAGTAGGCAATAAAGAAAAAGCCTAAGAAAAATAAGAAAAAGTCTCAGCTGGGGCACACAAAAGCATTTTCTAGAAGGGATGGCCCTTTCCTCCTTCCCAAACCTGTTGCTCTGCTGCACCCTTCTCATCCTCCCCCTGTAGTTTGAGAAGTGGCAGCTGCCTGGCATATCTTTGGGCAGCTGGGTACCTGCCTGAAACACACTGCTGCCACATGAGCTGGATGCACCCTCCCCTGGGTACCTGGCAACAAACAAAAAAACCATTCTAGTCCTTAGCAAAGATCCCCCCCCTCCCCGTGATGTTTTGAATCCTTTCTTCAAGTCTTTGTTAGTTGTGCTTGGAAGAACTCCAGGCAGCCCACAAGACAAAACAATGTAATACTTCTTCAAAAAACACAGTTCATTTGTGTGTCAATAAGAGTTCACGCACATACTCACTCTGTGAAGGTACGAGGCTATTTCTTTCAAAACAATCTCTCTTCTCTCCCATCTCTGCCTTGCTGCTTTGCAACAAGGTGTAACTGAGAAGATCATCCACTGAGGTGATGTAAAACACAGTGTCCCTGAATTCATCCTTAATACAAGTTAAGCAAGGAACAGAGTCAAAAAGTCAAGAAAGGACTTTCTATGTGTACCTGCTGGAGGCTCCTTTGTATAAAGATAAAGAACACTCCATGTTTGCAGAGAAAAGTAATGAAACCTACAAGGCTGGTTAAACCTTGTTTTTTAATAGGTATAATTCTGGTTTCCTTTCAAGCTGAAGTGTTTATGACTTGAAATCCACATTATCACAACTATCTGAGTCCCAGTGATCCCCGTCTTGAAGTAAGTTACGTGTTGTAGAAGTAAATTACTCCATATAATTTTCTTAAAAGATTATTAAAAGATTTTCTCATAGCATTTGGGTTGCCAGTTTGAACTTGGTCGCAAATAAGAGGTGGCAAAGTAATTAGCACCTCAGAAATATAACAGAATAAAAATTAATATTTCTATCTTATTTTGAACTCAACTCATACAGAATGGATCTGTACATTCAGCTTAGACTTGGAAGTTGTTGGGGTGAATTCTGTTGAGAAGAAATTATGCTCAGAGAAGACAGAGAAAGCATTGCAATGAAAAATAAAACACAATAGAGAAATCTGTGAGAATAAAAAAAAATCTAAAAGATTAAATGAAAACTAAAAAGAAATAGAAAGCTTTTTCTAAAAAAAGATAAATACAAAATTACATTACAGGAACCCAAATTGTTGTACGTCCTGTTTCAATACATAGCATAAGCTTTAGTTTTCCTAGAAAATAAGCTACTACAAGTTCACTACCTTTGTATAAAGGAGAGGCTTTATATTACCCAGGAAAAAGTCACAAGCCATGTGAATTACTTCCACCCAGTAAGTAACTCACAAAGGGTCTGATTATGGAAAGTAGTTATTGGGTAGCATTATTGCTACACAAAGTGCCAAAGATAAGGTGAGAGTCCGTATGTATGGAGATCACCCTACCTAGGGCCAACTGCAGGACGTAGGAGCTGGGGAAAGTAAAGCTGAGAGCAGTCCACACCAGCAGCCTTAACACTTAAGAGCCACGAGTGTTCACATATCTGCTAACAGAGATTAGGCTGTCCATATCCTTAGAGTCCAGTAAAGAAGTCGTAATACTTAAAATATGAAAAAAAGATAAGTTTGTATAGCAAATTTCCCCCTCTCCCTGTACTAGTTTCCTCGCCAGCATAATTCCACTGGCTTGAATGCCATTATTTCTAATTTGCCACACAAGGGTAAGGGCAATCAGGAAAGTTCATGTGCTCACATACACTTACACACACGCATGCACAGATACATCATATATAATTTCTCAAAGTAAATATGTAGTGATTAATTTAAGAAATAATTGCAAACAGCATACTGGGTCATGGGTGACAAATCTAATCATTTACTGAGAGTAATATATGCAGAAATAAACAAGATATAGCTTATAAGCAATGTGTGGGAAGTTAGCTATGATTCAAGCAAGCGTTTGGATTTCTTGCTTGTGGACAGAAGGTTGCAAATTTAAGCACTTAACAGACACCTCTCTAATTTCCTGATAATTAATGACTTTTGTAATGGTTATTAAGGCTTCAAGTACTAGTACTGCCAGCTTATTGTGTTTATGAGTTAACTGTACCAGTTAAAAATACAGGTGGACAAGGGGCAGCTCCATCTTCGCTTGTGCTGTTGTAGCGCTCTGAACGAGAACATGTAACCCCCTCTAGTGGAAAAAGTGAAAAATGAAATAGTGACTCTAAAGAACAAGATTCGGGCATCCCCATTTCCTCTATGGTTGATAAATGAAAGTTTCCGTGATCACACATTCTTTCAAACGGCCCGGGCTAGAAAAGGATGCAGCGCCGCCGATATTTTACTGCAGGATGCAGGCAAGTGCTTGTAATAGAACAGAGTGAAATGGAGGAAATAAGGTTTGGGCCAAGCATCCTGTTTCAGTCCAACAAGAACAGTTAAGCTGAGCCACCCTAAGAAGTTTCCTTTCAATAAACAGCCACTTCAATTACAAAGTCCTTTAGAAAGTGGATTCTGAAACAATGCAATTAACAGAGAAAAAGAAAAAAAATGTCAACAGGTACAAACTTAGCCCACCTTTATTTCTTACCACACATGTTTTAGTAGGATGCATTCCCATTCCAGGGAAGGGTCCTATTTAGGTATTTCAATGGTCTCATTTTCCTTCACAAATGGGAATTAACTGAAACACGTTACCTTTGCAGAATGCTGTGGTTGCACAGTGTGAACACAGAACTGTAAGCCTCAGAGTCCTGAGCTAGTCAGGAATTTCATCCTTACACAAGCCATTGGCTTTCTCCCATCGCAGTTTCCCCATCTTCAAACTAGTGAAAATACTTACCCTTGGGGTTCTTCAGAGGTGAAGTGTATACTCAGCAGCAAAGGAAAGTTAAGTATATATACATAGCACGAGTGTAAGCACACAACACTGGCCACCTGGGTTCCCAAAGTCCCTGCCTTTTGCATGCAGATGAAAAACTGGCCTGGGTACACCAAGCAACGGCATCTTAGTTGTGTGCTCCTTGTCCTGATCAGGAATTCTTGTATTGCAAAGACAGCCACTCTTTCAACACTGTGTCACCTCCATATCTAAATGAAAACAGGCAATAACTTTAGACATAGTACAAAAGGGTCTCTGGACCTCCAAAAAGGTAATTTGTATTTGGGTGAGAGTATGAAAATACTGTTTGTTTTTGTTTTTTTCCATTAGGCAAAAATATAATTGCAAAAGAAAAGCTTTAATACACCATTCTTTGCAAAGTTAGGTTAATCATTTTGTGTCTATGCACAACTCTAACAAAGTTAGATTTGTATGGTAGATGTAGATTTCCTGGTAGACTGGGAATGCTGCAAACTTTTCGCAGCAGGTTTCTTTCAGAAGGAGAGCAGTGAAGCCCCCTCACGGCCAAGCTCAAGTCTCCAGAGAGTTCCTGAACCTCTTCTTATTCCCTCTGCACAGAAGTATGCGTTTACTGAATTTTAGGGTGGGGTGATGGATCCATCTTGGCAAGATGCCATGGGGGCCAGGAGCTTGGCAACTGCTCAGATGGGAGGAGCAGAAAGCCCCTATCCTTGTCCATTTTTTTTCAAAGTGAAGGAGAAACAGAAAACAATTCTCCTTTCTGTGAATCTCTTGCACTTTTTTGGTTTTATTCTCATAGAAACTGAAGGAAGCATTTTCCTTTATTTTTTTTTAAGTTGTTATCTTACAAGATTAATGTCAGCCATCAAGATGTTAGTTGTGTCTGTAATTCTATATTCTTCACTCCGTGTATAACCTCAAAACTCTTTATTGATTTACACATTTTTCAAGCACTGTTTGCATCACCCTGTGATACATGAGTATGTACTACACAGGTTTTTTTCTTTTAAACGTTCACGTTTACAGGTAATTCATAAAACTTGGTAAAAGTAGAAGTGTGAAACAGTCGTAAGATGCTAGAAAGTGTCATGCCAGATTCTAGAAAAGCTTCTCGGAATCAATACAGCTGGCCAGGAAATACCCCTGCCTGCAACCCACGTTTTGTTAGCTTTCAAAAAGGGGGGTTCAGAAGGTTTCATTTAAATGTTTTAATGTCACCGCAGATCGCAGTGCCTTACAGTAATCAATCCTTAAAACTGATTAATACTGAGGATGCGCTAAAGGGTGTGCTGTTATATAAAAAGAAAAGGGGATTTCACCCGTTTATTATTTGCATAATTATTGAGGACTCCCCTCAGTTGAGTGCTTGCTAATTTGCAAGACAAAAAATGAATGCTCACTTTCAACAGGCACCTTGTTAAGTCCTAGCGGAAACCCATGGCTGAGACTTCTCTTTGCATGTTTGCATACAGCTGAATCAGAACCTTCAGAGCATTAAAGTGCTGCTACTGAGATTTTCAAAGCAGCCTGTGAAATGTGGTGGGATTTTCACATGCAAGTCTCTACTCTATTTTGAGAAATTGAGAGTAAGTGCAGGTGCAAACAAAGTTACCAATAAAAATTCTATCTCAAAGTTAAAGAACCAATAAAAATAGTTAATTAGAAGTCATAAATCAAATGCTTGTTATCTAGGGTCTACGTTAGCAAAAAGGAGAACTGCCTGACTTGCTAAATAACTTAAACAGCACACACAAGAACTCATGCTACGCTGGTGTCATTCATTGCCTGCATTAAAAGAAAACTAATCATGTAGGAAATGACCACTTGATCCTAATAGCACATCCCTGCTCAGTACTCTGTGAAAGATCAGAAAAGCAAGGCAGTGCTTACTCCCCTCTCGAGGAATTCCTTCTGGGACTCAAAAGCTGGCACCTGACTGCAGAAAATGACCTAGGTTAAATACCCAGCCCCACTTACACTTCAGGCACTATCCTGCTTAGTCACAGGAGAAGCCGGTTTTTTCTCCGGTTGCATTTTTAGCACTATCAGACTTCCTACGTTTCTGACCGCTGTTACTTTAACTAGCTTTTCCTGCGCTTGGAAGCTTGAATGTTTTGGCAGGCTTTACAAATAGAAGTGCAGCTTTTGACCTCCGGGCATTATTCAAGTCCTCACCACACATTTATCAGCCTGAATGCAGTGTTAGTTTTATGGACATTTCCGCTATCAGTTCATGAAAGTTTCTAGTCTGCCCAGTTCTCCTTTCCAATCAGAGGAGCACCTGTTAATCCCAGGGCCGGGCAGCCCACATTAACCGTTTGCACTCTGGTGCAGTCTCCAAGATTGCCCCCGACCGCACAGAGCACCTTAGCACTCTCACATCCCCATGGCAAATCCGGTAGTCTCACAAAGCTTGTATCAGCGTTGAAAAACTGAGGAAAAAAAAACAACAAACCCGAACAGGTCTGCAAATGCAAAAGGCACCATTCTCGGGCAGTCACCAATCACCTTGCTGGCACCTGACAGGGGGCAGGTAGCACCTGTAAGGAGCACTTCAGAACAAATAGGCATTATGACATTTCTGGACAAAACAAGGCCAGCATTACTTATTTTCAGCAAACACCATAAAGGGCACCTCTGGTGCTGAAGGCTCTGCAACAACGTGTGCAAAAATATATAGGGCTGTGCAGCTCAGCACACCTTTTAAGATCTGGGTCTTCAGGTTTGTAAAACCTGAGAAGTCTGTGTATGCCCAAGTGTCACACTGCAAGAAGCTGGCTGCATGGGCTTGACTAGCATCTGCCCTGCTTCATCCAAGAACAGGTTAACTTGCTTCTTTCTTTGTCTAACCACAGATGCACTGATCTGCTCTGAAAGTACACGAATATACATTCAAGACCTTCCCCCATGTTATCATTACAACGCTTTGGAATGGCCTCCTTGTACATGCAGTGCCCGACAGTGCTCATGGCCACGGCTCTCCAAGGCTTAGTCCGTGAGTTGACAGTATCATCTGCTGCAGATGAACAGGGTACCTCCCTCTGAGGAGAGGTCCCTGGGCATTCACAAGTGAAACATTTCCGTTTCCTACATGGGATAATGTCTCTCTCTAGTGGCTAGGTTCAGTCAGTATAGCAGCCTGCTTTACTTGCAGTTTTGATGGTATTTTCTAGTTAAACAATCACTTCCATCGTCAAATTCTGTGCTAAAGGTTCCAGGTTTAAGCACTTCATTGAGTACCTCATCAACATGCTGTCCTGATTTCACTAAATCCAATTAGCAAATGTTCATTTTGCAGGGATTGTTGGCTATTTAATTTTACAGAAAGAATATTGCTTAGAAAGAGTTGAAAGTTGGTGAAAATACCCAAGTATATCTCAACCAAACTCAAGCTTTTGGCACTGGGCGTCTCAGGACACTTCTGGAATCCCAAGGATATATAATGTTTAGACAGAGGGCCTGAATAAGGTTTTCTCTCACCTCCTGACATATTTCAACTTCTTTTTCTCCTAAAAGCCAATAGAATGTTCAAGGGGGAGAAATGCTAATAAAAGTGGGTGATATTTGAGTGTTAAGAGGCTGCTAACTTGATACAGGTTCTCTCTTCCTCTCTACTTGCTCACAAACAACAGTTCAGTTCAAGTAAACGTTGACCAGAGGCCAGATTTTTAGAGGTAAATGGATGCAAAAAAGATTATAATTATGCACCTAGAAGGGACTTCTGAAATTCTCCATTGCACGTATGGAGAAAATCACAGAATCATAGAATGGTTTGAGTTGGAAGGGACCTTAAAGATCATCTAGTTCCAACCCCCCCCCGCATGGACAGGGACACTTCCCACTAGACCAGGTTGCTCAAAACCCCATCCAAAAATCCCACTGAATGTCTGCCCTTTTGGAAACTGTGCTAAACATCCCATTTTCTCAACACAACAACTGACCTTCCCCATTACTGATATGCAGCACTCATTTGATAAAAATAAAACACACATTTCTATCCAGCCTGTAGTGCCCAAACACCCCCAGGGTCACTGATGTTGACTGGGGTGGGAACTTTTTACAGTAAGACACTGAGGAGAGCTCTATGCTGCCACTGATAAGGTTGTGTGTGTAATTAGGATATTTCCATCTCTAAGGCTGCACATATTGCAATAAGAGTCAGTAAAGCCATAAGACTAAAAATCTCATTATGGTGTTTTTAAGCATACCTGTACACTTACACCAGCAGAGAGTGTAAGTGAAATGTAATCCATTTGCAGATGTCTTGCCAGAGCCTCATTCCCTAAACAGCAGGCAGCTATGTTGGGAGGTGGAGCACCCAGACTTTGGACACCTTGAGGTCTCTGTTGGGACTGTTGCCCCCCACAGCCTTGGGTGGGGAGGGCAGCGAGGTGGCAGCTGGGAACAAGCCCATATTCTACCCTTACTCTTCCCAAAGCAGTGCAACTTTGCTGCAGTGAATGGGAGAGACAGGAAGTGCAAAAGAGAAAAAAATGTTGGCTAAGGGGGGGCAAATAGTGCTAGCAAAAAAAACCATTGCTCTTGCATATGGCTAAGCCAAGAAGAAGGGAAACTTGGAAATGGGAAACAGCAGGGAAAGCTCTTCCACCACATTACAAACAAGACAGTAATTGGGGCTGGAGAAAAAATATCCTCATGCTCTCCCAAGGCTGCAAACAAATCAGTGGCAGAAAAGCAAGATCTAAGATCTCTTTCTAGTTTTCCAGTCCCATTCTGCATTTCCTAGACCATGCTATTTTTTATTTGAGGGAAAACAAACAGACACACACAAAAGAGATCCTAATCTGAGATGAACTGCAGGCTTGATATTTGAAAATTGACACAGAGCTTGCTGTATCTTGCAGGCTCTGGCACTGCATGTACCTGGGGCAAGCAAAGGTTTTGCCCAGTTCTAGGCCCAGTGAAACAGCAGAATTTGAACTTGTGCAACTGTCTGAAGCCTCCAGTCTACACTGAAGCATTACCACATGCAGGGTGGTTTGCTGCTCCACCTCACAAGCCCCAGGACCAGGTGACAAAGGCAACACCAACACCGGAGAGGAATCAGGCTGTCCTCTCCGGGAGCAGGACAGCAGATGCATCTAGAGCCTGACAGGCTGTGGTCTGGCTGGACATGCCTGACTGCCACTAACAGGGGTTCCACCCTCTGCAGGTCGAGCCCTGCTGAAGCTAATGGCACATTTCAGCAGGGAACAAGGCCTGTGAATTGCAGCTGTACATGAATATTGATAGTAGCCGCCAAACGCTCTTCTTTCTATCTCCCCTCCCAGGAGGGGTGAAGTGCTTTCTCAGCAAGGGTGGGACGGTGCTTCCAATGAGGCAGGAAGGGGGAAATTGTCTCCTGTTTCTGCTGCCTTAGGGCTCACTATTGCTTATACAAAAATTAGTGGCGAAGCTGCCATTTACTTTGGAGGAGGCAGGATCAGACCCACATTTACCTGCCAGACAACGCAGCCTCATAATTATGTATTCACACCATATTTTGATAATGGTTCCTTACAGACTAATTAATATGAATTTTTAAGTCATCTAGTTTTAATATGTTAGTACTGAAGGAGAGACTACAGTCCTGTGGGAGATTATATGTATTTCCCACTGATGAGTACCTTAAATCTTAATGTGAATGGAGAGAGGGAAGCATAGGAATCTACAGAGCAAGATACAGATGCTTCTTGTACAGGACAGATTTTATACAATTAAAAAACAGTTTTTCTGCGAGCAGCGGTGAGGATTATTTTTAATTTCTAATAGATGGGTCTCTGTTTGAGGTCTAATAACATGCCAAGCCTGAAGCTTTTCCTGCCATCTAGAGGTGTGGATTCTCTGGTGACTAATAGAGTGAGTTGCCTTTGTGGCACCTCTCTCACCACAGCTAACAGGGTCTTTTTCTTCTATCTAGCCAGCTATTTTCATGAAGATTGCAGGGACATAGTGACTTTGAATTGCTGTCTTTCTACCAATTCTTGCTGATGGGCACAAAAGCTCCTGAGAGGGGAAAGAAGCATGGGCAAACAGAGATCATCGCCACGTAAGACCTATTTCCTTAGGGAAGCAGCTTAAAAACAGTTGTAAAATGAAAATTCCTCCCTTTATTAAAAAAAAACAACAAACCAGCAAGAGCAATGGAAATGGAAATCAGTGCTAATGATCTGACTCACAGGGGTCTCATCATTAACAGGAACTGACTCATTGCATTTGTTAGAAATTGCCATGATGCTATTTTATCTGCCTTTTGTGTCTTGGGAGTGAAACTGAGAAGACCAGAAGAGACTTACAGCAAACATAGACCACAGTGGCAGGCCTGGTTGGTCCCTTGTAACACAACATAGTTTCAGTGAAGGAGCAGCATTTGGCTTTTTGCATAGCCAATTTAAAGTTGTTCCTGGTCTGAACACAAATTACCATGAGACTTAAGGCATATTGAAAGTCCTGGAAGTTACCACTAATGCCTGTATCATTTCAAAGATAGTAGTGACCACCTGAGTGGCTTGACTCACAGTGTTTACATGACAGAGGTCTTCTCTGCTTCCTGCCACGGAGAAAACAAAAAGTATATCTCAGGTTTTATTGTTTTTGCTGTGTGGGGCAGAGTCTCCAATACACATCTGAGCTATGTGCTGGGCTATAGATACATGGTACATTATACTAGCACACACTATCTGAAAGGCTGTCACAGTACCCTGCAGTTAAGGAGTATACTTCAGAGCAAAACACCTCTGAAAGTGAGGTGCCACCAGGTGACATGCACCCTGGCCGTCACACTCCACCACCACTTCTACCCTTTCATAACAGCCTCTTCCAGACAGGCTATTTGGCCAGCCACAGTGCAAGGACCACCCAAGTATGCATGCAATCAGGATACAAGTGCAAAAAGCTTGCAAAAAGATGGAGCCTGGAGGCAAGGACAGCATTATTTCTCATCCCTCCTAGCGCAGGAGTAGAGCTCAAGTCACAGTCATTTTTTTCTAGTCCATTTTCCCATCTGTTGTTCTGTCCTTTGCAACCACTGACAACAGGGCAAAGACATGAGAACTTCCATCTTATGGCTGCATAAAAACCAATACACACTGTACTCTCTTGCCAAATATTTGTACTACTGAAGAAGTCAGGAGCCTTGGCCGTGGCTGAGAATCCATTGTTTGAGGTGTTGTAAGAGCAGAACAAAAGGATGATGTCTAACACAAAGCCTAAATATAACGCCAAAGACAAAAGATGAGGGAGTAAAATATCACAACATATTTAACTTAATAAGCATAGCAGAAGTCACCTAAGCACAGTCAAGTCTTTGTAGGCATCACCACAAAGAATGGTTTTAATCTGGAGCTGAAGAAAGATAAATAAATAATAAGGATATTTAAAGGATGTTCCCTGTAGACTAAAGCTCTGTGGAACTACAGGGGGAACACTGGAGAAAAAAAAAAAACAACAAGAAAAAAGACAGTGGCATCATGGGCTGACCAGAGTAGAAAATCCACCTTGCTGGTTGTAGGTGGCTGGCAACTACCCTGGAACCAATGAAAATCATCAAATGTCTCCTGTATCTGACAGCCTGTGAAGTTGGTCAATACCAAGAAAGTGCAAGTTCTGGTACTGCATTCAGCTCACCTAGTCGGTAGTGGGCACTAACTCAGCAGCCCCTAGAGAAAGGGGAACTGTCAAGTAAAAGTGGAAAATTAACTACTGTTCCCACCTCTTGAGGTAATCCTGGCAGATCAAAGCTGAAGCACAACAGAAGGCAGCTTGGGGAAATTTAAACTCCTTTACTACTTATCCTTTACTTCTGCCGCCGAGACCTGGGCGGCTGGCAGAGAATTCCCCATGAACACCACTTCCCTTTGAAATGTGTGCCCCCAGTTAATCTGAGAGAGTCCAGATCTGCAGACATTCTTAAAAGGTTCATCTTTTGAAGGGATATCTTTAGAAGGGCAACGCTGCCTGAAAAAAAATGAAAGTTAATACAGGAATAAACCTACCTTCAGCTTTTTGCCACAGTTACAGAAGAGTGATCTTCCACCTAGCACATGGTGTTGTACAATTTCTAGCTCTACCACCGATTTACCACATGCTTTAGGCAAAACACAATTTTTGCCCATACATTCAATTATATTTCTAATTATATAATCTGTATTATATTCTTTATATATATATTATATTTATGAGATGTGTTTTATTCTGTTCGTGCATTTCATATATATGTTCATATACATTCCTCTCACCCATTGTCTCATATATGTAGCCCATAATTTCATAAGGATTAAATTCATAAAGATGCTCTTACCAGAAGGGTTTTCAAATTTAGTTTGCTCTGGAATTGCCACTAAAAACGAGAGCAGCTGTTCCTGGGCTCCATGCTGTGACATGCCTCAAATCCCACCCTATCTATAGCTATAACACAGAGCATTTAATTTCTACAAATTGTATGCTGAAGAAGAGGTATCCATATCTAAATTCTACTTCTCCCCAAAACAGAGTCCAACTTCACAGAACTGACCTGCTTACCCCTTAACCCGTAGCTCTGCATTCAGGACTGATTAGCCTAACAAGAAGGATGTCCTAGCCAGCAAGCAGCAGAATTTGGAGCTGCTATGCCTGCTGCATGATGCAGTAGTACAACTGCCAGGTTATTCATGTTATCTCATCCAAAATCCTGCCTGCCTTCAGCCAGGTAACTGTGCAAATGAGCAAGTGCCAGACCCCAAGTCTGTGTACATAACAATGGTAAGGATTCTGCCTTTTTCCATTTATTCTTGTAGATTTTATGCATGGCCAGGAGCAATTGATATGTATGAGGTACCCATCTGGGCTGGGTAAGTTAAAGAAGATCAATCCTATAAATAAAGCCAACATTTTTTTAAAAAGGTGTAGAATTTTCACGTGCATTTTAACAGTATAGCTAAAGGTCACACCAAGATTATTTTGAAAACTGTCATGGGGGACCAAGAAAGAAGAAGCTTCCCAAAGCCTTCAAGTAGAGGATGGAGTTCACCTAAATGCAACACTCATTTCAGAGACATTCAAAGGGTCCATTCATAGGGAATAATTTTGTCACAATATAGTAAGTAGTATGTAAATTGAAGGTTTTTTTTACTCTTTTCACTCTACTTCATTATAAAATAAAAGAGATCAAGTGGAAGAAAAACACAGCTTCAAAGAGAAGTTTTAGTACCTCAGGAAAGACAGAAAAGAGCTTGCTCAATCCTTGGTTTTTCTGCCTTGTACTGGCACCAGAGACCTACGGGTCTTCTTTATGAAGGGAGTAGGGTGCTTGTGCAACAGGTCTCTGACCTATTAACCAAAGCTGGTACACCTCTTGCCTCACACCTGCTTCTGTATGGTGAAATCTGATCTAAAATGAATACAACTTGATGGCCAGAAAAGATGTTTCTAGCAGAGGACTCCTAGTGATGAATAAAATAACCTTCATCAGGTATCTACCGTCATCTTCCTTCATATTTTCTTAAAATTAGGGTCCAGATGGGTAAAAACATCCCAATATTTCAATGGCAAACCTATTTTGAAATCTTTTTTGAATCTAAAAATACTGATGGCACTGCATCTTTCAACAGTTTAATAACTGAGAGAAATCAGGAATTTCCTACTGTGTGCCAGTACACATGTCTGACTGCAAGGTGACTAATGGACATAATTTTTCACAGTAAAATAGGTGTGAATAGAACATTTTCTGAGAGCAAGAGAGTTAAAGTAGTAGCAAAATACAGGGTTTCTTGCATTTGGGTTCATCATCTACACTAGATAAAGAGGCCCATATCCTCAAAAGCAATTAAGGATTAACTTACACCAATTTCCATGAAAAGTTAGCAGTGGGCCCAAGTTACCAAACTGTACCTGTCCAACAGTTCTCTTCTGCACAATGGGAGGTAAGTGTAATGATTTCATTCTGGATCTCAAGACATATCACAAATACTGCTACAAAAGAAAGAAATCCTAGGATTGAAGAAAAACTCTTTTTAACATTTATGGACAGACAAAAATTTTACTTTTTAGTATATAGGTAAGCTTCATCTCCATTGCTTGAATTTTTTTTTTTCCTTTTTGTGGGAAACCAACAAATATACCTTCATAGGTTATTGCACCTAAACATGTCTGGAGGAAATTTGTGGGGGGGGATGGTTCTTTCGTTGTAGAATTGCTAATGTACAGAACTATGAGGAAAGGTAAGCAAAGCAACAAGCAAAATCCCAGTCCTTTAAACCAATAAAACTCAATTTACAGCAGTGTCCATCTCCAAATGAAACTTCTGCTCTCTTTGCTCCCATTGTACTGTACTGGACTCTTATGATCACTAGCTGGAGGATTGTTAGGCTGGCACCTCATAGAAATGGTAAACCACTAGAAAAGAAAACCAACCAACCAACCACAACAAAACCCCAAATACTAACACTCAAAATACTATACTTCCTTTTAAGTAACAAGATGGAGTGAACCTGCCATTTGTTTTACATTCATCTTATACCTATTGTATGTGACAAAGGATGTGTCTGTAAGAGTCAACTGTAGCCATCACAGTTACCTATCCACCTAACAAACACCAAATCAAATCAAATATGGATTCTGAATGACACCAAAGTGTCACACTAAATAATTCATTTTTATCTACAGATATGCTTAAGGATGGGCAACCACTTACGTAAATGCTGAACTAAATACCTTAAAAGCCTATAATCTGAAGATGTATAAATATTTTTCTTCTGATGTCCTTTTTCTTCTAGAAGGCAGTCTTATTTAAAGCACTCTTTTGTTTCAGAGTTTAAAATCATTTGATGATGAAAAGCTTAGATAAAATTCTAGGATAGTGGATATATTACATCCCTGGAAAGGGTAGATTTTCAATTCAGCTGCACTTGTACCATGTGCACTGGCATTTTTGCTATCTCTATGTTAATCTTACTTGCTAAAACATTCCCTTTGACATCTCAAATATTAATACCTCCTCACAGTCCAACAAAATTAATAAATATATCCTCCTGATGTTAAGGGTATGAGAAATGACGCATGCAAAATTGAAGGCCTTTCCTTCTGAAAACACTTGCATGCGTTGAATATATAATAGTTGTATGTATTAGAGTATTCCCACTGAAGTGAGTTGGGTCATCTAGAAACCATGTGCTTAACAGCTTGCAAGATGAAACTTGTATGAGGACACAGACAAAATTATTGGCAGTATGGGGGACGGAATCAATTTTTTCCCGCTTTAATCATCCATGACATTTTCTGAAACACTCCTTTGTTCTGTACAATGTAAATAATGACACAGCCATTTTTCAGATATGCTGTATAATGTGCCTGAGTTCCTGAAATACTGGATGTGGTGCCTTAGTATCAATCACCTCTCCTAGGACAGGGGTTACTGATGAGTAGGTTCAAAAACAGATGCACTACTCTGTGTTTGCAGAATCTCTGTTTACCTCTGGATCATTTTCTCCTAAATGACTTAAGTAAAATTAAATTGGGGAAAAAAAAAAGTTACATATTACATTGTTTTACTGTTAATGAGCACTAAAATTTTAAAGGACAAGTCCGAACTTGGAAAAAATATGTTAATAGAAAAGCAGATTTCAGATGTAAATGTCCAAAATAATGCATTACCGAGAACTTCCATTCTGTTCTTGGCTGTAAAGACACCATACTGTCACAAATACCTTCCCCTTGAGAAATACCTGGCCGAATCTTAGGATACACAAATCAGTTTAATCTCCTTAATGCTTCTAAAAATGCTAATTCTTTGGGTGCAGTGAAATTGTTAGCCTTCAAAAGGTTATTTTAAGCTCTTGTCATGGACCGAATTGCTTGGAAAAAGTGCAAACTGGTTCACTGGTTCAGGCTGAAGTAATAGTTCAGGCTATGAGTACTCTGCCAGACCTTTTTGCAAGCTCCTGCTTTGAGAGCTGTTGACAAACACTTTGGACAATATTGTCTACTGCAGTAATCCCACAAATTCCTGTTCTACTGCTGATCATGCAGTGCTTTGAATGAAAGCAATTGCATCCTGGAGGACAGAACCACAGTTCTAACCTTCACATCACGTAGTACTTACTGTGGCATTTGTATGTAATTCTTTTACATGTAGCTGTGGAACATTGTTGCTGATAGTGCATTTCATGTAAATTTTTCCACTGATCTTGCCTGCAGAGACTAAATGTCATGCAACCCTTGAATCAAATCTTATGTATTTTAAAATATGCATACCAGTAGTTCACAGACATGTCAGTGGAATTCCTTCATTCATTGTGTCTGAGTCCCAGCAAGCTCTGACAACAGGATAAAATTTAGCAGGCCATTATGCACCATTTAGATCTTTGTCACTTGAGACTAACACGTCCCTTGCAAACACACTGGAGATCCCTACCTACTGAAAACACTTACCTGGTGTTTTCATGTATCATAGTGTAGTCTCCTTCACTTTCAAAAAGCCTTTCCTGTTACAGTTTCTGTGCATTCACTTCAGAAATTATTAGCCAGCGATGACATGCTGAACATGCACATGCATGCACTCTCCAAAAGCAACTTCTTTAGTTTTGGCCTTTGTCAAACACATCAAAAGGTTGTTCTCCCCGAGGGGTTAGAATCCCAGAGGAAAAGGCATGGAGAGATATGTACAATTACACTGGAAGAAAATTCTAGTCCATCGGCTTAACTAAGAGACTATCAAATAGACCTAAAAGATGAATAATCTTGATTTTCCTAATACCTTCACTAGGCAGAAAATTTGACTGCTCTGATGTGGGAGAAGAAACACATGCGCTGGCAGAAGCGTGTTTATATGTTGCTAGCGTTGAGCTAGAGGAAAGCTAAAGAGTGCCACAGACACTTTTTCATTCGGAAAAAGCATAAAAAGCAAATGAGACACACAGTGAAGTAGCAGAAAGAATAGGGACCACTACCACCACCAACTCCTTAGGCACACAGAAATGCAGGAACAGCAAGTGAACCATATGGCTTAAAGGGTTTCCCTGAGGAGCGATGTAGCAAATGCTGGAACTGGGGCACTGACGGATACCCCGAGGAGATAAAGAACGCTAACGTTTTCCTCACGTAAATAGAAGTTGTGACAAAACAGAGAGAATGATCCTTCTGTCTTCTCTTGTCTTCCCCTGCTAATTCAGGCTGTTAATCTTAGAAGTAAACAGAGCATTTCATGTGTAATGATACTCCTCTTCTAAAAAGTTGCAAAACGGCTGTAGTGGTTGTTTGAAACATGCCAGGCACATCCACACGTGAGACAAGCAACTGTGGCAGACAGATTCCCAAGCGGGGCAGACAGAGCCAGGGGGCGAGGCTGGCATAACACCGTGCCCATGATGCTGCACCAGGGCTCTGCGTGGCACCAACCTCCCCTCACTGTGGAGTACAGTCAAGCCCTTGCTCCTGTTGCACACTGCCAGTATTTACACCAGCCTCCACTGCTTCAGTGGACAAACTTTCTTGTTTCATTCATCCAATCTCAGAGGCAGAGCTGGGATCACTCACTATTTATTTTTTTAGTGTCAGATCTTGCAGGTGCATCCAGGCACAACTGCTAATAAATACAGATGTGGTGGGCTGAGAAAAGTCCTGCCTTCCGATTGCATTTGCATGGCATCTAGAGGAGTAAGTCTTTATCCCTGGCAAAGGCTCCAAGCAGTATAACAATAGAAAGTAAGCTACTCCAGGAGGACTGTAAAAATAAATACATTGTGACTGCAATGCACTTGCCCTTTCACTTTTAAAGATTAACAGGTGTGACAGAAGACTGCAACACTTTCTCTACTTCATTCCATTGAGAAGTCCTCACATTTAACTCAATGCTGCTATATATTCTCAACATGTTTATTCTCTGTGCCAGTACTTTCTTCCAAGTGACACAGACCTGAAAATATGAACATTTTCCTGATGAGTTTATACTCATAAATGAAAACATAAGGTATGTCTACTAATATCTTACCTAATTATTTTACTTATGTCATTAATTCCATGACATAAATACTGCAAAACAGAGACAGACATTGCTAAAGAGGAAAAACTAAAAATAATAGTGATATTCAAGTTTTATGATATCATGTCACTGTGAATAAGCTTGTCTTTTCTGTATAACTTTTCTATATAACTCTACATATGGCATCTTCTTGGAAAAATGGAAACTTTTTAAAGGAGGTAAACACCAGCATCTAAAAACACATTTGTATATGTTTGGCAGTGTTCTCTTAGCTGGAGGACTAGCTTTAATCTATCTTGCTAGTAAAAGCTGCAATCCTCATCCTTCTGATTTAAGGGAGACTGCAGTTTTTAGCAGTGATATACCAGTTTTCTAGACAATGAGCTGCTAGGATTGCTGGACAATTAGTGACTGTAAGGGTGGTGAGACAATGGGACTGGCTACCCAGAGAAGTTGTGGCTGCCCCCTCCCTGGAGGTGTTCAAGGCCACGTTGGATGCAGCTTTGAGCAACTTGGTCTAGTGGGAGGTGTCCCTGTCCATGGCAGGGAGGCTGGAACTAGATGATCTTTGAAGTACCTTTAACCATACTATGATTCTAGACAATTAATGTGCATGGCCAGTGGCCAAAGCATGATTGCCCTACTGTATACCTGATGCATCATTTGTGAAAATGAGTTGTTTGTACTGACAAATTAGGAATATAAACCCCGCATTATGAACAAGTATGTGGGTTTGAGGCAAGAAAACAAACAAAATCAAAACCACACCAAACCAACCAGAATCCAAAGGTATTTTTGCAAACCCACATTACACAGCTCTTAAACATCTCTAGAAACATTCAGATCCCTGTCTGGATATATTTGGGAAGAAGAGGCTGTTGTTTTTAAGACCTTTTGTGTGCTCTTGCCCTAAGAGCTCTCCTTGGTTCTACATTTTTTGTGTGTTTCTATTATTCCCCATTTCTTCCTTTTTTATCGTCAAAGTCTTGCATAATGTTGAATTTTCTGAATGAGATACGTTGCTCCTAGTTTGCTATAAGAACAATTTTTTTGCCTGCTTGTCTCCACAAACCTGCTATCTATCCATATTGCTCTCACATGCTTCACAGCCCAGCAGAAGGGCAAAATGAATCGATTGGCAACAAGATTTAACTTCATCATGAGCTGGATGAGCAAGACTGCAGCCAGCAGGCCAAAGGAAGTGGTTATTCTCTTCTGCTTGGCACTTGTGAGACAGCTGGAGTGTGATGTCTGGTTTGGGATACCAACAAACCAGAGAGATGTGAGCAGAAGGCTACCACAATGGTCAGGGACTTGAGCACCTGCCCTGGGAGAAGAGCCTGAGGGAGATGGGCTGGTTCAGTCTGGGGAAGAGATGGCTTTGGGGGTCCTAATGGCAGCCTGCCCAGTCCTACAGGGAGGTGACAAAGAGGATTGAGGCAGGATAACAAGTTGCAGCAAAGAAAACTCTGACTGGACTAAATTAAAATCTTCCTCCTGATGGTGATGCAGAACTGGGAAAAAGTGCAGAGTAGATGAAGAAGCTCCATCCTCAGGAGATTTTAAAAATTTAAGTACAGCCCTGAAATCCTTGTCAAGCTGGTCTTGCATTGGTCAGGAGGTTAAGGCTACATGACTTCCAGAGGTCCTTATGGTCCTAATTGTCAGATACTCTGACTCTAATCTGCCCCAACAAAGTCTGTCCTCATTTCCAGCCCACCAGCATGCAACTGTTTTTACATCCTAGGCACTTCTCCTTTCTTACTAGTACATGGCATACGAATGACATCAAATGAACTGTTAACATCTTTAGAAATTACAAGGTGCTTGTCATAGCATTATTAGTGCTATTTCAGAGGCCCTGCATCTGCGTGCGTTGAAACGTAACTCCCTTCTTCCTCTAAGTTGATTTTAAATCTTCTTTCAGAATAAAATTATTGGGTAACATGGAAGACAAGAATAGGAGAGGAGATTCTCTTTCCAGCTGACTGCAGGTGAAAATATCTCTGCTTTTAATAACTGTAGGATAATAATAAGCACAAGGGGTAGTCAGAGGTAGATTCACTGACCAGTTATTCTAACCTGAATCAAAACTAAAAGGGAGTCACAAATAGCCATTGGATTTCTGGAACTTGAGGAAATGTCCTACATTTTCTCATGTAAGTTAAATTTCTTTATGCATAGAGGGCAAAAAGCCAGTCTTGACAGAGTCAAGTCGATTTTACTTTTACAAATACAAAGAGCTGAAGAGAAAGGATGACCTTTGGTGAAAAAAATCTTCGATACCCATTATTCACTAACAGCAGGTGTTTTGATGCTAGCTTTTAAAACAGAAATCTTACTGTCATTTCCACTGGCTTTAATGATGACATTTTACATCTAAACTTCAATGTTTAGTCCCAGGCAATGGAAGTTCAGTAACTGCCCAGAATTTCATACTGTGTCTTTTCTTGTATATTCTATTGGTAGGAAGGCAATATTTTATTGCAAACAGAGGAAAAAGCCAGAGGCCTAGTTTGCTAAATGCACGAATTAGAACAACTACAACATCCTTAAATTTAACAGCCTTGGCTCTGAGTTTGTGTGTAGCTTTGATTCTGAGACCCTGACTGAGTATAAATTACATCCATCCTTATTCAAATAAGTCCTTTTACTCTGCTGCTGTATTGGACATAGCATATTGAGTATAACAGAACTTTTCACTCAAGGAGAGCTATTTGGTTTCATTTTTCCAGTCTTATTTTACTGATCAGACCACAGCAGATGAAGTGCTTTTCTTTCTACCTTTATTGAGTTGCAGCATTTATGCACCACGGTATCAATGCATGTTGTGGCACAGGATGATCCTGTAGGCTTCCTGATCACCAAATAAAGAATAAAAGTGCTTCCTCTGCATCCCTTGTGCCCCAGTATGCTTTGCAATCCTAACAGCTTCTTCTGCTTTGGCTGGAGTGTGGCAGGGATGTGACAGACTCTGGTTCTGCTGGTACTACAAATAGCAGATTCCTGACGGGAAAATTGAGTTACATTATCTGTAATTACAGTCTCTGGAATTCCATGCCAGGCAAATGAGCTCTCAATGAGAGTGGTTGCTGTTGCATGCGAGGGATCTGTTTCCCAGCCACCCAAACAGGAGTCAGACACCACACAGTTTCTTGTCAGTGCTTGTAAACAAGCAAATACCTAACTTGACTCAAGGACAGCAAGGCAGTCTATGTATCAGGGCTCTCCTTTGCTGCCTGACTGGAAATTCATTACAGAAATTTCCTAAGCTAGTGATTGTGAACCCTTATACTGCATCACTTCCATATGTCTACACAGAAAGCTTTGCATAAACACCCATCACCATATCTTCAATTATTTTGATGCTTACAATAACGTACCATTTTGCTATCCACTCTACCAAATTGTCATGCACGTATTTTAACATTTCTCTCTTTTGTAGATACCCTATTTTATGTATTTGAAGTCCAGGGATTTTCCACACCGGTATACATTTTTCACAAAGAAAACCTAATTTGTTAATCCACTAAGAAACCTGGAAGAACATGTTTCAGCATATGCTGACAATTTCAAGCAAGGGATGATGAATTCTCTGCCTTAACTCTCTGCAGGTACTATGAACAGTGACAACTACTTACTTTCTGGTGTTTCAGAAATTGCAACACAAAGATACTGACAATACACAGAGTTTGAGAGCTTGCCAACCTGCATATGGTACCATCCAAGAAGTCAAAATCCATGCCTGGAGAACTGGTATATAGGTTTTCTATTCCAGAGCAATTTCAGTGTCTTGTAGAAAATATCACAAAATTAACTGCTATTAAGTGTACTGCTTTGTTGTAATGCTACTACGGTTAGCATTGCAATGAAAGCTTACCACTCCTCTATTGATATTTTAAAATAATTCGTTCCTTTGAACTTTGGATACCAAATGCCACCTAGATTTGTCAGCCTCTGAAGGCAACTGGAGACTTTGAAGAGAGAAACTCTACTACAGCATTGAAGCCAATGCCTAAGTATGCTGCAAAAATCCAGGCCATGGCAAAGATCATGGACAGAAAAGGTTTCTTAGATCCAAGATGGTTGAAGAGTAAATACAGATTTAAATCGAGCAAATCCAAAATTGTTTGAACTTTCTGGACAAGACATTTGTGAAGCATTTTAAATATAAAACTGCTAACACATAGAAGGGTGGGAGCTAGGTTGTTGTTTATTTGTTTGTTTTTAAAGCCATCTAAGAAATTTCAAATAATTTCTATTGATTGTACTTACTGGACATTTCTCTTGCTGTCAGTTCCCCTCCTTGTTGGCTTTATTTTTGGTATACTTATATGTAAGTAACCCAGACATAAAATATCTTTAGCACAGTTATCTTAGATACTATGAGCTTGACAGATCAAGGAACAAGTGGAGGACCTTCTGAGTTAAAACCAAGAGCTGTTACAACTTAATGAAAAGAGCCCTGTCTTCTTAGCTAGGGCTGCAACAACTTAATAGATCAGTACATATGGTACTCTGGGAGTTCGATTACACGAGGCTGTCATGATGAAAACCACTGTCATTTTCAAGACATACTCTTCACAGACATTTTTTTCAGCAACTTTCATGCACAATTCCTTCAGCATTTCACATCAGAGAATTTTTGCTTCTGAAGAATGTAACAGTGTAAATACAACTGTCTGAGTACAGATGGGAATTTAGAAGATCATGAAAAAATGTGTTTCCTTTAAACGAGTTTTACCTGCCAGGAATCTTTAGTGAATAAATTAAAATAAATCTTTATTCAGTAATTCTTGCTTCCCCACACTCCACTCTGCCCCATTTTGAAGGAATAGCTTTCTTTCCATTCCCCGCCCCCCCCAAAAAAAAAAAAAAGTCTAGCACGTAAACCAGAGCTCCAAAAATTTAAAACTTTGAGGAGCAAGGGTTTGATATTTACAGCTAGCTCATCTCACTTATTTAAACCACAGCCCATCACTAATCTAGTCTATAGGGAGCAACTTTCTTTTTAAAAACCTGTTTTAAGTCTGTTTTCCAGAGGAAAATTTCTAAAAGAAAATTTCTAAAAGGAAATTTTGTGTTGTCTGACAGTTGTATCGGTTTCACCTTAGATTTGATTTCCAATTTTGTTTTCTAGACAATGCCCGAATCCTTTAAAAAACATCTGTCACAGTCTAGTTGCTTGTTCCTTTCCTAAGGACAGAAGGTTGAGGCTGGTGCTGGTGGTGTGCATTGCACTGCTCACCACTTGCAGATGATTTGGGTCTTGTTTTGATGAATAGTACAGAAACTGTGCAGATCGATTTTACAGTATCTTCTACAGTTTTATCAAACCATAGATACAGTTATTTCCTGCCTACAGAAAGCATAGTTAGGTTGCAGAGTTAGCAAACATGAGTGCAGAAGAAACAGTTATGACTGAAGCTTACTTTGCTGTTTTTCAGTCCATAGTAGTTGAAAACAGTCAACAAAATCCTAAGAGTTTTGGGGGTGTGCAGTTTGTGTATTTATTTATTTATTCAACATTGTTACTATGCACACATTTGAGAACATACTGTCCTGAATTATGTTGGAGAGATATTTCAGGAAATTTTCTCAATGTGGCTGACTTTATTCTTCAATTATGATGCACTAAAGTAATTGCATATTATCTTACCCATGGTCTAACGCTCTACATGTGTAGTTCTCTCTGAAATGCAGCCTATATTTTCCCTCAAAAGCAGCTAGTTATATTCTATTGGTATTTTTTAATAGAATAAAATGAAAGAGCATGTCCTGACAACACAGTTAATGACTTTACTACTATTTTCTTCCCATTTTAAGCCCAGCACAATGAATTTGTTGAACTAGGCTGTCTTTTGTGGTGTACAAAGACTCAGGTTCCATAATGCTAATCAATGAGAATTCAGCACTGAAGGAAAACAAATCATGGCCTCTATCAATTGCTTAATAACAAGATGAACAACACTCCTTTGTTGAAACTGTCCCGAAAAATGAAGGGTGATTAAGGTCTATCTCAGAGCTTCTTCCTGCACAGTATCCGTTGTACTCACTAAGAAAGTACATTAAAAAAAAGAAAAATAAAATAATTAACTTCCAAGACTACCTTAAACCTGAAAACTTCTAGTTCTAAACAGCAGTGCAGTAGAGGCATTTGAATATTGTATTCCACTTCCACCTACAAATGTTTTAGAACAAGGTATAAAAAAGTAGAAGGAACAAATGAGTCTGTAAACGATCCAAGGCTGAAGAGTAGTTTCTTTTGTGTTTTTTTTCCCCAACTGCAATGGGCTGATGTCAAAAAGGGAAGAAGGCAGCCTATTGTGACCATGTCTAAGCTGTGAGACAGAGAAAAACTCCAACTCATTCAGAGAGACGATTAAAAACCCTTGAAGTAAAGAAAACCATAACAGAACAAATAGACTTTGCAGCATGTGGAATAAGGTTAATAGCAAGGTTTATAGAAGAAGAGTTAGCCACCATCAACAGAGTCTCGCGGACAACATTTACATGACCCTTCAAGTAGACTTTTTGGAAAACCCACGATGCTGAAAGAAAAGAGACCTGGGTAGAAAGGCGTGCAAAGCTCTTAGCTGGGATTTAAATAAAAAGAAAAACAGGGTGAGGAGTGAGGAAGGACAATGCAACAAACACTTCAGAGCTACCAACCCAAGACAAGACACTGCCTGGCAACTTGCAACTGTGCTGGACTGTCTCTTTGCCAAAGCAGGCAAACTGCACAGGACAGAAAGTTGACAAACACAGGAACACTAGTTCTTATGAATTCTTTATATAAGCAATAGTTAAAACATCAACTTACCCTTTGCTAAAATGTCAAACTACAAGCAACTGGGATGCTTGGTAATTTTACGCTGAATACAAGAACGGAAGCCAATTGCACCTCATGATCTTGAAAATCTGACTGACAGAAAAGTAGAAAGTGGTAAACCTTGGTGCTTACAGGTACAATCTTATCTCCATTAATTTTATGAGTGAATAAGCTGGAAGAGAAAAAATTTGCAATACTACTGGGGGAGGAGGTGTGAAAAACAAACATGTTAAGCATTCAACAAGGTGCACTTATTAGAAGAACCTCAAACTAATAAATAGATGCTAGAGTCAGAATTCTAAGGTGACTTGTTGGAAACTGGAGTAAAAGCAATGAACCATCCTGCAGCTCAGGTTGCTAGGAAAGACAGAGATTAGAAGAAGAGCTGGATATGGTCACTGTGAGGAATGATAGAGCAAATAGGAGGAACTGAGGAGGTGAATTTCCTGAAGATCACAGTAGGGAAAAAATGAAGCCTTTCACATACGTATAGGCCCAAAAGAGTTATAAAAATACGTTTTAGAAAGGAACATTTTCTACTACCTACAAGGGGAAAAGTTTCTGAGCAGCTGACCAGTGCCAAATATTTTCCTACGCTGAATATGTCAGCAAGGTACTGGCAGGTGCCTTGGCAAAACAGAGCCCACTTTTATGCACAGTCAGCATCCCCTTTGGGAGACTCCATTTCCACAGACTTCACTGGGGTTGTGTTTGGCACCTGAGGTGTTTCACAGGAAACAGCAACACATTTGTGATGGTATAGAGGGTAGTATAGTCTAAATAAATGTTTCAGTATGATGGGGGTGGAGGAGGAAGGAGTGGCTGTGGTAGAAGAGCCTCTATGCAGGTTCTGAAAGAGCCACAGACCTGTTGGCCCAACCCTAGAGAAAGAAAAATAAATTCCATTTAAAGAATTGGCAGTTGAGGGATAAAAATTAGAACATGTGTGATGCACAGGAGTACCCAGCATGTCTGAAGCACTCATCAACATGCCTGCTCCAAATACAAAAGGCAGTAAAACAATGTCACATAATGGTAAGCCGCCCCAGAAAATTTGTGTCTTCTGCAGTTCTGCAAACCCTTTGAAGGTCTGTGTCCTGAGACTACGTGGCATTAAGTGCAAAAGAAAAGGGATGGGAGATAGGAAACGGTTTAAGGTAACTTACTCACAGGACAGGTGTCCCAGAAAAATTAGAAAGAAAAGCCTTTGTTTCCTATCACTTCCTAGAGAGGAGTTGCTCCATAAACAGTCATGACTCATTTACCCCATCCTAATTCTAAAATATTACCATACCTGTATAGAACTACAAACTTTGCTCCTATCAACTCCATTCATTTACTCTTGGAGAAGAAATGGGCTGGCAAATTATAACCTACCATACTGACATTTCACAACTGAGCAAGTGTTTACAGGTGCTTTCTGGAACATTTGCAAAGAGGGGAACACTGCTACAATGCATAAAACCCAAAAATTAGACATGTAAAAAGAACCCAGTGCATTGCCAACTCTAGGAAAAACTTTGCCTTTTTCAAAGCAAATATTTGATTTTAAGCACGGGAAATGGATGTTGAAATGGTGCAAATACACCTGGGCCCCATAGAAAGTAGGATTGTCTGTCTGAAGCAAGGAGAGGACAAACAGAGACTAAGGTGGGACAGATGCCTAGAAGCTCGATGACACCAGAATTTCCATGATGGCTGTGCTCTTAAGAAAAGGCCTCTAAGGCTAGGGGTCCTCTGGAGTTTCCATGACTACAAGAACATGTCTGAAAATCTTGACTCAAATATTTGTAAGTATCATTGGGGATTAGTAGGCTCGGGTTTAAATGTTAGATTCACAATAAAACATGAGCAGGAATACTGAACGGACTCAAAGAAAAAGAGAGATTACATGCAGCAGTCTAAGCAACAGCTCAAAAGCCTACATGTTTTAACTTCTCAGTGTTTCTTGGCCAGGCTAGTAAGTATTGGTTTTATGGTACATCTACATAGGAGGTGTTGGATGTAGCTGGGAGTATGAAACCCAGATGACTATGGCTGCAGTTAGTTAAGGAATTATCTTCTGTGGATATTCACCATCTTCCTAAAGTTAAGACATAATGCCTTTCTTTCTTCCTCCTCTGGAGAAATCCCACCTACACGTATACCTTCCAATAGTTTAATGGGTGCATCTGTGTGGATTCCCATACAAATCAGTCATTCTGTCAAAAGTATGAGATGACTTACTTGTGATATTCAAGATAAACTCTATAAAAATGAAGATCTTTCAGACTTTGGTAACTTTGATCCTTTGCTATCTATATTTTTGATTTTGTATGTGAAATTGATGGCTTTAATGGTTTCTCCATAGCTAGCTCTAACAAAAGGAAGGTTTTCCATTAATGTCAGTAAGTGCAGAATCAAACCCTTTAACATACCACTCAGGAAAGCTTCTGTAGAGTTTCTGCTCCTGAATTCATTTGGATCATACTTTCTAAATATCAATAAAGACTGATTCTTAACTGCACATGGCCACCAAAACCACACCATGACACCTTTTAACACTTCCCTCTGCATAAGGTCAATCTGACTCTTGATTTTAAGCTTGTAATTTGTTGTCGTTGTATCATGCCACTATTTGTGTGTTAAGAAGATAGGCATGCACAGAAGTGTTTGGAGAAATGATGTAAATTCTTCTAGATGGGACAGTGTTCTCTGGCTACATCTGTGTTAGTAAATTTAGCAGTGCCCGGGAACTTTCCCAAGCCCAGGAATGTGATCATCTCTGCTATTAAACCAAAAGAGTGGTGACTTTGGCCCATGCCAGCTGGCACTTCCCCAAACAATTCCTGGCTGTAATCTGGGAGCTAGCATGGACCATGGACCATTCCCAATAGGCATTTTGCATACAGACACCCTGTTTTCAGAAGCTAAGAGAAGCATAGACAAATCCATTTTCTGCCAGGTGGCCTCAGTGCCCAAGTACTGGCAGACAAATGCAACTTAGAATTGTAGACACAGGTTTTGTGTCCTTAGGGACCACTTACCTCAACATGAAGAGATAAATTTTTATTTATAACACCATTTTGAGTTCTAATGATTTAAAATGCATTTCCACACCAGTTTGTTGTAACTCAGAATCATTATAAGCTTATCAGTCTTCTATATTCGTTTATCATTTTAAAAAAGGAACCCAAAACTAACCACATCATCTACTTTTATTGGCTTAAGTGAGCAATTTTTCAGCTTCGAGTTAAAATCAAGGGGAGAATCAATATGGGCTCCGCTGTAATTGAAAACCAGTGGGTGATAATTCTGTACTGAAAACAAGATAATAAGAATAGAGATGAAACACTGGCAGGGGAAAAGAAGAAAAGATTAAAGATACGATCTCAATTAAATATCAACTATTATTAACATTATATTAAAAACTTCCCCGTGTTCTTTTCATACGCTGTATATTTTTGCCCTTCCTCTAATGGATGTTAAAGGAAAGAATAAATGAAATTATGTGAAAATATTATAAAACAAATTCAGACAGAATCAATCAAGTGTGTCCTTAGCTGGTAATTTATTCCTGATATCATTGAAAAGCCACCAAAACATGAATATTTAAATCCAAATCTTCTTTCTTACCACTCTCTTTACATAGTCTTCCCTTCTACTTCCAGCTAACAATTCTGGCAATAAGGAATTATCTTCCCATTGCTCACAATGGAAAAAAAAAAAAAGGAGAGGATTCAGCTTTACTCCATTGCTCCTTATTTTCAACAGACCTGCTAGTTCCAGCTCTGATATTTAACAGTCAGGAGAAAGAAAATCTCAATTCTTTAAATAAATGGCTAGCAGGCCAACAAAACTATTTTGTCTCTATCCTAATCTGTATTTCAAACAACCCAGTGATAACAGTTAAAGAGAGAATCCACTTTGCTTTCAGACCTTTCATATTCAAAGCCGTACTAGAAGGGGAGCTCCTAAAAGCTCATGTAGAAACCAGATGATGATGAGGCCTAAAAATTAATTTTATTCAAATAATAATAATAATTATAAACCTTTCTCCACAACAAACACTATCATTCAATTTTTAACAACTTCATTAAAAGTTGTGTATTTCTCAGTATTACTATTATATGCAACAATATAAGCAGAAGGCAGAGAAAAGAATAATTCCATTGTTTAATGAGGGAGGACAACAAACAGGGGATGATGAAAGGCTGACACACTGTCATGTCTTCTCTTGTTCCCACATTCACATAAAATGTTACTTATGCCAAGATGCACCCACAAAATTAACATTGATGATAGAATAAGGGCAAAGATCAGACTAGGGAAGGAGGAATTCAAGAACATTTATGTAAGGTAGAGGTATTTAAGGCAGTTCTCCAGGTGAAGGTCACTGTGACACACCTGAGCGTCTTACTACAGCCGTGTCTAACTGTTGTGGAGGATGAGAAGGAAGACTAGGGTCCCAGACAGTTGAAACAGGCCAGCCCTTTGCCTCTTTCCATTTTCTAAACCTCAAAACCTTTATGGGGTGCTTAATCCTCATTTCTTCTGCATGTATAACTCACAGTCAAATCACCAAAAGCTTATTAGCAGCACTGTTAAATTTACACTGTTGTGCAAACAGTCCATAAATCCTTCTGAAGGACACAAATTTTGGTTATAAAGTGCTTTTCCCCCACAGGTGGCTCCAGATATGTGTGGCTGGTGTTAGTGACAGTTCAGTATAACGGCACCAGCAGACCCTGCTCTTGCAAGAACAGTTTGTCATTCAGTCTCAAGCAGCAGAACAATTCCCCAAATCCCTGTCTAGCCACACTGCCTAGCCAGATATTGTATGGGTTAGTGACAAATGCAAATATTGTTCTCCCCTTTTGTGCCTTTGCACATGAATGGAGATGAAGAGGAATTTGCTCATACCGTGCTTGCCAGGGAAACCACAGACAGGCAAGGGGAAGTAAACGGCACCTTTTTTTATGTTTTCTCTGGTTTGAGAGAGGAGAATGGGCCAGTATTGTGACAGAGACACGTTCCTTTGTCAGCATGCCTCCTGGGACAGTAAAATGGCGTATTGTCCCATGTGCAGGACTCAACCTACAGACTCAGAGGCTAGTCTTTAGGAGGAAGAGCCATTAAATAAGACAATAGTGATATCAATATATCTGAATATGTTCTTAGGTACTATGTAAAGAAAATAATCTCTCAAATAGAGTTCAGGATTTTAAAACGTACGGTACTATTACTGATTTTAATTATAGATTTTTTGAAGTCTCTTTCAGTCACTTAGGGTAATCTGTGCCTTTAGAATACTAGAGACTTATAACTTTGAATATTACTGACAAGATTGCTATTAAAAGTGCAATCAGCTTTTTAATTTTTACGAGTTGTGTCAAAATGATTTAAGCATATTTGAATTTATGAGGGTTACCCTTACTTTTCCTCCTACAACAATGACACAAAGTCAGGCGTCACACTATTGCCATGGGAAAAAAATACTGATCCAGCATGAATTTAGGAATGAGTAGCTACACAAAACACAGGTTAAGGGTCTGAGCCTAATTCAGGTAAACAACGTACCTGTAATAACTTAGTTGAGGACTATACTGAGCCCTTGTAGAATTAATTAAAATGCTATGCCTTCTCCCTACAGAAGCTGATGTTTGAGTATGAACTATGGTGTAGTTGTAGCCATGATAGTCCAAGCACCCAAGCAGATACACTTTTCAGGATGAGATAATCTGTCTTTTATATTGACTCATACCACCGTCAAGTCTAAAAGCTTTTGTTCTAAATGTACATCACAGTTCAGACTCATCATATGCATCCTTTTTTGAATTTTTGCACAAGAAAATGGCCATGTAGAGTTGCAGAGCTGAATATTCCCTCCCACACAAAGAATTAGAGAATCGAGAACCCATGCAAAGCTCAGATGGAAGTGAAATAGTATCACTGAACTCTTTGCTAATGGCTAAGGATACACTGAGCACTGCAAAGATTTCTGGTTTAGACTCATTAGCAGCCAAATAGTCATCTCAAAAATCACCACTGGAATTCATGCCATGTCACTGCGTCTTCAGTGCCTTCATCCCCACAATGTCCACTGAGGCACAGAGGAATATTTCTTCTCTCTACAGGTGGGAAATGGATGCCTGAAGTGACATGGTGGTTTATACCCAACAACTACACTACTTGTATGTGGGACAGAATCTAGAGCAATTCATTATATAACCCATTCTGGGAAACTGGTTACAATTTCAGGTGCTCTGCAGGAGTCCTTCAGGCAAGGCCTACTTGCACCTGAAGGACACTGGGTTTGGCCCACAGCAGTCTGCTCAAGGTGTAGAGCTGAGCAGCCACAAGCAGCTGGCACCTCCTCCACTGCTGCCCTCTGCAATGAAAGCCACAGAGCAGCAGGGCATGAGAGATTCGTTCAGATCAAGTGGACTCACATTATTTTTCTTATTACCTAAACAAGCTACCCAAACAGATTTCTACCTTCGAAACCAAAGCTTCAAGACTTGGTGAAAATTGTTTTTCAATAGTCTGCATTAAAATATTTATTTATCTATGTAAAGCTCTCCCCTGAATAACTTTTGGTGTAATTTACAGGAAAATCATCCTTATAAATAATTTGCTAGAGGGTGTTTTAAAAACCAATTGCTAGATAATTACTGGTTCCAGCAGGACAATTGCTGTAAATCATGGGTGTAAGCAGCTAATCTCTAACATCTCCCAGTAGTTTCTGCCCATGCTAATGACGTCTGACTATATCAGCCCTTTCTTAACCATTTATAAACATACATAAATATTACATTATAGAATAAAATTTTTTGCTGACAGTAGTAATGAATTAAGGTGCAATGTTTCAGAGCTTTTTCTGGTAGAGAGACCTTGTTAGCACAGATATAATTATACCTGCATCAAGACACTTGTGTTGATACAGCTTTCTCTCTCACATTTTAAAACTGGAAAAAGCAATCCAAGCAATCAGTTCTTCAGTGTGTTTTTCTCTTTGCTACATGAGGAAACAACAGCATCTTTTCCAGGTGAAACTAACCTTCACCTATACTCTCAAAGAGATAAAGCATATCCACATCTGAAACATCACCTGTGGCCTACAGAACTATGGTGCACTGCAACATCTCCAGCACTTATTTTCACGGTGTACTCACATTCTTTGGAGTCAGATCATTACGGACACACACCCTCAAGAAAGTCAAATGGAAACTTATTTCAATAATTTTACCTTGCACTACCCCTCCCCCTCTTTTTTTAAATTTTAATTGGAAGGTTTTAAAGTTATATTGGTTGTTTTTAAATGCCTAATTATCTTTATATAAATGGCAGAATATCATCCTTAAAGTGCTTTCCTTGGCTCTCTGTGCTGTTTATTATTTTGCATAACAATTATAATGCAAAGCATGGAAGGTGACTTTAAGCAGCTCATTTTAAGTGCTCTTTTCTTAAGCACAATATCTTTTTGAGACTATTTACATAGATGTTTATCTCTTGGTTTTAAGAAAAATCAGGCCAATTATAACTACACAAAAGTTTTTCTTATGGGTTTAATCCTGAAATGTAAATAGACCATTGTAAATTGCATGCTGACATTTTTATTTGTGCTTTTAGTTGTGCCTGTGGATTAACAAACCATTCTGCTATGAAATTAATTATACAGATGCACAAAACATTAAGTGATAGCAGAGAATATATGGCAAAATAGCTCAGAGGTTTGAAGAACAGGAAGTTCTTTTGACCTGTATATCATGTCTGCTAAAAAGCAGTGTATGTCTACTGCCCAAACAAACAGAAAACCAATCTTGTGCAGCAGATATGTATTCCATTTAATGTTGCTTTTGGTTGCCATGGCTATGATAGCCTTAATGTTGTAGGCTCACAGCAAGGTTGCAATTAGTATTTGGATATAAAAGAGGGAAGATAATGATTTCATATCAAAACTTCTCACTTAGAACTCTTATGGACATAAAAATGCTTGCGGCTTTCAAACCAGCTATTCCTATGCCAAGAAAACAAAATGAAATAAAAGAATCTGTATTATTTGGCTTTGAACCTGCTATTTCATGACATTATTTGGCCTGGCATCTTCAGAACTCATCTACAGTTCTGTTCACTTACACATTCTATATATGTAGATACACACACACACATATACACACACCCTCACATGATGAAAGTTCATAACTTTATTAATTTGCCTTGTCATAGTCCTGACTTGAAACACTTGACACTCCAGGAAGTGTCTTTATCTGGTTCTTGCTAATCCCTCCTCTTTAAGAGCAGTACACCTGTCATTAGCTTGAAGTATTCTGGGTCAAAGTGCTAGAGTTTGAAAACTATTCCTCCAAAAAGCAAGTCCTCCTCTCCCACAAAGTGCATTCAGTTGTCTCAGACAGACAATTTTAGACTTATGTTGCTGGCAGACTGATGTACAAGCTGAGAATAAGAGTTAATGGAGAAGAAAAACCTAATCCTTCTAATAGAAGCCTTAAGAAGACCCTTTGGATAAAACCAGTTTACTTTACTCTTTAAACATCTACCACTACTTACCCTTCATGGCTTGGAACTTTTGTGTCTGATGCTCACATTACAAAATGCAATTTTCAAGCATTAAGCCATTCTGCTGGGTTTTTAGCTTCATAACAGAGCTTTCAGCAGTTCTACTTCTGCTGTCTTTGACAGCAGTCATACTTTAGAGCTCCAGAAGAAAGGGCAAGGAAATCCTTGTGGACAATTACAGAAAGATACACACACAAAAAAAAGAGAAACATCTGCCTGTTTCTGTCAATTTGTGCTTAGATTTCATCTTCACAATGCTGAGTACAACTTTCTGTGGTTCTGTTTTAAATCTTTTAATCTTCCCATCCCTTTAAATATGCCCACTTCTTCTTTCTCAAATCCATTAAAATTCAGGGCTCTTAGTTATCTCACAGCAATGACTCCCATTAGTTGGCTATGTTATCTTAAAACCAGCCTCCTTTCCTCTTGTCCTTTTTAATATATTTTAAAAGATGCAGTAGATTTGCTCAGAATATTAGGGAGAAAAAGAAAATAATATGTTAATCTTCCCTCACCATTTTGAATCCTTGTCATCTTGCAAGTTGCTTCTTGTCCTTCCAAATTGGACACTGAGGGACAGGAGTTGTGACTTTTGAGTGGGTCTGGCAACAGAGGTCTTATGCCTGCACTGTTACTGCAGGAGTTGTGCTTGGCTGTGGCTGAGCTTGACTCACACTAAGCTCTCCATAAAGGTTTATAATAACCAGCCCAATGCCAAAAATGAAATCCAGCCATACACAGTTTTGGGGAGATTTAAGCGTAAAAAATATTTTTCTTCAGGAAAAACCAAAAACAACAAAACAACAACTCCACTTGATTTGAGTTGTTTTACCAGCTCTGTTCTGACACACAGGGGCCTGAACTTTCTTCTTTCCCCCCTGTCTTTCCCAGGGACAGAAAATAAAAGACAGTACGAATTTCCTGTGTGAAATGGCAACAGTGAGAAGAAGTTCAGATGCTACTGCAGCCCGTCCAAACCAGGTAACCACAGTCTACCACAAGTTTTTCTGGTACTCTGACTATGTGAGTAGTGTACATAGGGCACCAATCAAAGTTCTAGATTAGTAGGAGGGTGTTTGTGAGCTTGGTAAATTTGTGGAAGACTATCATGTCCTGAGAACTTATCAGCAATTCCTCTCTACAGCTAAGCTCACACTATGAGCTGGAGAAACCTGCTGTAGCTGTTCAATTCCTTGCATGCAGATGTCTGGGACCCCTTCTCAGCTATTCCCAGCATTTACTCTCCTCACTTCTTAAAACACTGATGTGAGGAGGTCTTGCTTTTAAGTGACTAGTTACGATGTCCCACAAGAAAGGAAGAGGTTTTTTCTCCAAATCATTGCTATACTTTCAGTTCTTGCATGACGTATCCAAGTTTTTCCCTCAGCCTTCTAGAAAGGCGTCCTCAGGTCTCAGATCTAATGCTCAGCTCGGTCATAGGCCTACAGCTGGCTGTAGGAGGCTCTTGCTCCTGCACTCAGAAGTCATCACGTAGGGAAAGTCACAGGCAAATGAATATCAATTTGAGGAGGAGTGAGAACAAACCTTGCTGGACTCTGATAAAAATGCTTTGTGAAACAAAAATATACTCAGGCTCCCTCTAACTTTGCTAAACAGATGTTGCTAGCAGTATGGATGCAAAAACACAGAGCACATCTAAAGTTGTAAACCACGTGAGAATCAAGGTAGACACTCAGGCTCTCCCTAGTACCTGCCATTCCTGAAGAACAGGACATGAAAGCTGTCTGTCTGAGGCCTCCCTTGTTTGAGCACAGATCTACAAAGACCTTTCTTCTGGAGGAAAAAAAAAAAAGTGAAACATCTGCTTGTACATTTCTCTTAGTTGCCATCAGTAAAAGTTTCTGGCAAGTCCTGCCCAAAGCTGTTGACATCTCTCTCTTGTGAGAGGCTCTGAAACTCTTTTCTAGACATCCAATTTTTCCACTGACTGCACCTCACAGTAAGTAATACCATTTGCTTTTACTTTTGCTTTGTCCAGCTTGAAATGGCATGTAGCTGTGCAGCAGCCTTGATCAAATAAACATCTGAGTATCTCCTGCTGTATGCAGTAGCTGACAAGCAGTGGCCACCTATTTAACTCCTGCAGTCAAAAATGGGCTTGTCCTCCATACTTGTCATTTTCCAGGGATCACCAAATTTGCATCCTTTGTCCACTGTAACCTTTTATCTGTCTGTGTCTCCAGACAATTGATGGCATTGGTTTAGGGGTAGCTGCCTACACTGGGGATACCAATTGTTGCTAAAAGTGACCTTACTGCGTTAGCAAGTTTTAATTCCTCTTAGGTGGCCTTCCCCTACTCAGACAATTCCATTTCTAATAGCCTTTGCCTCCACATTTTCTGCAAATGTCATCTGGCCTGTGATTCCTGGGAAACAGTCTCTCTCATCTGACCCATGGGACACCCATGCATAGTCAGAACTTGGGTTGTTTCCAATTTACATTTTTTTCTCCCTAATCCACATCACTAGCAATTGTTTTTTTGAAATACTGCATCTGGTATAAAGGAGTCACCCAGAGGCTGGGAATGAACAGCTGATGCTTGTCAAAAAGATGCATAGTCTGATCCACAGGTTATCACTATCTTTGATTCAATCAGCTGTGCTTGTCTTCAAATACAATTCTTCCCATGACTTTCACTAGGCACAGGTCCTATCTGCCTCTACCAGGGCCAAGTTTAGATTTGGCATAGCAGATTCTCCTTCACCTGAGCTATGTCCAAGGTACATGATGGAATGAAAGCCTTCATAAACAGTCTCCTCAAGGCTGTTCCTCCTCCCCCCACTACCATCTGATTTGCTATCTTTGCCATTATTTTAAGAGTGCAAATCTTCCCTCTGGCTCCATAGGAGTGGTTATGAAAACAAAATAAAACACACACACACACACACACACATACATACCGGTGTGCAACATAAAAAGTATTTTTATATATATATTTATAATATATAGAAGTATTAGAAGTGTTTTCAAAACCCAAAATCTGCACTTGGAAAATGTTTGTAAAGAAGCTTTGGTCTCTAGCTAACAGGCACCACCAGATACCAACACTTTCTTATCAGTTTAGCCATTTGCAGAGAAAGAAGTGCTCAGAGCTCATTCACTTCCCCCAGATTCCAAGCCTTTTCTGCACAGCTAGTAAATCTTGCCTCCACCAAATAAGCTTTTTCCATTTTAAATCTACTTCTACCAGTCTGTGGATTTCAAAGAGTGATTGAAACATTGCACATAACAAATGCCATTTTGTTCTCCAACTTTGATAGACAAAACCAAGAGATCCATGACAGGATAAAACAGGTAACAGGACTATCTCCCTGGGGAGAAGCTGTCTGTGCTGCTCCATACACATTATTAGGTGCATACCTAATAACCTGACACTCAGACTGATGAGCATCAGAAGCTAGGAAAGAAATATTTAAAGCAATGTGTGCATCTCATTTCTAGTCCTTTTAGCTCTAAAGAAGAAATTTAAGTGTAATTAGTACAAGGTCATCTGCCTAATTCTTCAGACGCAGAATCAGAGAAGCAGCAATCTGGTTACCTACCCACTTCCAAAGCAGACTTATCCTCCTCTGGTTCTTCAAGGCAGGGATGGGAGTGGACCTCAAAAATCCCAACCAAACTACTCCGTAACAACTTTCCCCTTTGTCTCTACTGGCATTGTAATGTTGTTACATATCCATATCAAATTCTTGCACAAAGAGTGTTTCACTTTCAGCACAAAGGAATATTTATTGCAATTATTTCGTAGAATAACTTTGCAAAAACAAATAGCTGAAAGAAAGCTTTGATATATTTGCAGACATTTTTTGAAACAAAAGGAAACGTGAATTCTTTGATTAAATAATACATAATGAATTATTCATCCAGCCCTTTTCTGAGTTAATCAGTTAACACAAGGTGATAACATGACTTTAGAAAAAATGAAAACAAAACCTAAGGAACTGTAAGGAAGTAAGCAGAATCTGAAACGTGAACCAGAATAGAGCATGCATAATGAGATAATGAAGATTCCTTTTAAGATGGGGTAAAGAGGCAAAGCTAGCACACCTTCTGAACAAAGAACTACAAATTCATCTTTCATGACCTTGATCATGTTGATTCCAATTCAGAAAGCATTTGCTGAGAGCATGCAAGAAACCTAAACTGTCTGAAGTTGTTCTCAGAGTTATCGTACCTGCACTATGTTTCCAGTCACTGCAAAAGAGCCTGTTTAGAGTCTGAAGAGCCCAGACTCAACCCTTTGAACCTGGCCCTTGGAAGGATTCAGCCCTGGGCCTGAAAATGGGAAAATAAACCACCACTTTCATGGACACAAAGCAGAATTTCCTATCTGCTTTACTGGAAGGTAGATTTGGACTGAAAAAGTAACAATTATGCTTTGAGCTAACCATAGTCTTTCAGGGCTGTGTACAAACACCACTGAATCAAAGAAGGAGCAAGTTTCACTTACTCATTGTGGGAGCAGAGGTGACCGAGACCAGAGCAGCACTCCCCTGTGCACCAACAAACATGCAGAACTGGGAAATATGGGACTAGCTACTATGAAAATCTGTTCCACAAAAGTGGAAAGACCACAACTAGCCACTATTTATCAGAAATGTGGAGCATGTTAACAAGAGAAAGAAGCAGCAATAACAGGGGATGTAAATTTTTAGAGATGTAAATTTTTACAAGTCAAACAGCCTGGCCCCAGAGGTAGAAGAGGCTTACACCCAAGTTTTTGCCAAAGCAGACATACATAACCATACCCAAAGACTTGAGGTATGCATCCATCACAGAGGTAATGAGGCTCTAGCACCAGTCAGCATAGCACAGAGTCCCATGCAACACTACAAAACCTAGGCACCACTGAGATCAAGGCTGCATCTGCTCCTGGTCAGGGCAAGAATTCATTTGCAGTGCTCTGTGGGGTTCTCTTTTGAAAGTTTGGAGTACCACAGCACAGTGGGAGCCCTCTCCACCACCCATTGGCATGCTTTCATGAGCCAACCTTTGCTACTGAGTAATGACACAGGAGACAACTCCCTGCAAGCTTGATTTCACCATACTTAGTTTCCCTCCCCAATCATGTTAGCAATAAGACCATGTTAGTGCAATGCCCGTCACATCAGTATATAATTCCTTCTCAGAAAAGCCCATATTTATCAACACAGAAAAATAGTAATGGATATGTTAAAGTTTTATATGCTCAGAGTACCAACAAAATCTCAAGGTAAATGTAAATTTTTCTCATTTTATCATCACACAAAAAGATCTACATATGGATTTAGCACTTTTATATATTCATATTTTTTTAAACATCCCCCCCAACCCCGTACATGGAATTTACGGTGCTAGTGCATATTTATCAAGAATGTTCTGTGATTTTTCCAGACTCCTCTTCCCTTGGTCCCTAAATGTCTCAGCTTGAACCTGCATGAAGTATATCCATACAAAAATATAAAGAAACTCCAAAGACAGACAGAGAAGTGGCATTTGGAATTCCAACCTGCTGAGAAATATTTACTCTTACTTAACTTGACTTAAAAGTAGCTAAAGGGAATTACTCTGAACAGTAATTTTATGCCTTGTAAAAGCTATCAAAGTTGCACACAGATGCGTTTTACAGAGACTCAAGGAATGCTCACACTTCTTGGCAGGTGAGTTAAGCCTGTGGCACTGTCTGGAGACAAGGTTGCAAGGGTGAATCAAGTGGTTCTCAAGATCTGAATCATTACATGAACTGAAACATTTTCTGAACATTTGTATTCCCCAAGCTACAAGTGTGCTTTTGTTGGTTAAAGCTTTCAAAATGTTAATGCTCTCTGGATGGCTAGAGCTCTAAATCCTGTGGTGCCCAGATGAGCTCCAGCACAAGCTAGTCCAAATACCCAACTAGTCCTGTTTGGAAACTGGGCAAAGGCAGGTGATTCCTCTCAATAAAGTATTAGACTAAAACCTAGAATATTATTTCTGAAGACCAGACGGGAAATATGCTAAAGAACAGCACCTACGTTTTGAAAAAGCAAACAAACAACAACAAAACATACAATCCTCTAAATAAGGTGCTAGCAGTTGCCAAGTCAAATTTCTACAAGCTGCAAATACAAATTGTTCCAGTACATAGCAAGGAAAATGCAGGCCTTGAAAAGAAGATCATGAAAGCCATACTCTTCTGTAAGTAGTCTATCTTAATATGTTTTCGCTTTAAAGTCCTACCTCCCGTTACCGCTAATCCCCCCAGTCCAAAAGAAGCAACTGTTGGGTGATAGAAACAGATCTGAATGGACTTACTGTGAGATTCCATGAATATTGCCATCAGAAATTATGTACTGTGCCTTTTTTCCTGCCACCTTTGCCCTTCAGTTTTGGCTTTTCAATTTATGCTGCAATGGTTTCTTTTATCTGATGCAGCATTGTATTGTACTTTATTTCTCTGCCAAGTTCCAGAGGTCAAAATTAACCTGTAGCAAGAGAAATAAAATAAATATAATTTATATAAATATAATATAATTAATATAATTTATTGAAGAACTTCACAGTAAAATCTGAAGGCCAAGATTTTTCAAAATCAGATGCAAATGAGATTTTTACATGGTTACTAGTTATTGTAAGAAATCACCACTTTAATGCTTGCCATTAGTTCTAACCTTGGGTTTACTTTAGAAATAAATAGATAACAGCAAGCCCAACAATAAAACCTGCATGAATGTATTTGTTTAATATAAAATGACCCCTTCAAAGAGGTATGTGGACAGCAGTAAGTTTTCAGAGAGGCAGAACTAAAAAATAATGCTCTTGAAACTTGTAACTCTAACCATCATTGTATAAGAGAATCAAATGGGTCACTGAAGACCTTTCATAATTAGACGAACTACTCCCAGTAATATCCACAGGAATTCCAGGACCAACTGGCAGCACAAGTTAATAGGAAATGTTTCTCCAAAATCCCCTTTTCATTTTGTAAGATGTCAGCCAGGCGCTCCTATGCCCAGCTGTATTGCAGATAGTTTGGTTATTCTTTCATAATTATCAATTCATCTGAAGGTTATAGGTAGTTCTATAATGGCATTACATGCAAAAGTCACAAATAAGAAAAGTTAAGACTATATTCTTCAGTTTTGCCACAAAAACCTTCCAGCTATGAGAACAACCAAAGTTGCACACCTTACTGCAGGGGCCACCATTCGTGCCCAGGGTAGAGACAGGCACCTGGCATGGCTCAGCAGGCTTGGAGCTTCTAACCTCCATTAGCTCCTTCCTTTTCCTTATCTCAACTGGGGTAGGGAGGGGGCTGCACCATTGCCCAAATGTTAACTGGCAGCAAGCCGTGCAGGTCAGGTCTTCCCTGCATGAGACAGGGGAAAGTCTGATGAGATTCCTCATCAGTTAGAGCTTTGAGCTACATCTTCCTAAAGCTTTTCCCTATAGTGAGCTCCCTAAAGATGACCAAACGGAGAAAAAAAAAGACCCAAATTTAATTAGATTATAAACTAATTAGCTGGTTCTAAATGGAGAAAACTCAAAAGAGGGCAGGTAAAGCAGAACAGAAATAAAAAGGCTTATACCCAGGTCTTCCCCTGTTAGCTATATTATTGCAAGTAGGTCATTACTTCCAAGCATGGATTCAAATTAATGGCTCTGCTTTGCAGCAAACTGCATAGGTACTCCAGTCACCTCTGGTGTCTAGGAACCACTCATTCTTATCACCAGACCCAGCTGTGGGTTTTACACCGTGCTCTCTACAGCAATCTCTCTGCCCTGTGAGCATCTTTCCCAAGATCCTGCTCCTTACACTCACTCTACCTCCACTTGATCACTGTGGGCTGGGACCTTCTCACCCCTCCCATACACAGCTGTTTATCCTAAAAAGAACAGCCCCACCTGAGCCACTTCTAGCCTAAAGGATGGGAAAAAAAAAAAAAAAAAGCCAGATATAGCCCATTAAGTCTTTATTCTGCATTATTTATGAACATTCTTCTGCTTCTGTAACAGCTGGCTTTGTTCCCCACCCAACACAAACAGCCACTCACATGAACACAAGTATTCACTAGACTTGAGATCATGACTCTGACATGTGCCTAGCGCAAAGCTCTGCAAAGGGAAAAATTTGGAGTAGTTTCTGCCTTTGAGTTAGTGCTTTGTTTCTCTGCTGAATGTCTTTGCTTTCATTAAGGGAAGTTGCATTTGAGGTAAGAAGGGCATTGACAAACACTAATAAGAAAAGCACTGGCCACAGCTTCCTCCTCTGTGCCCAAAAATAATAGCTAACCCATGACTCACAGTTATAAAGAACAGTTGCCTTCCTCCATTTTAAGCATGCCAGTAACTACCACCAGAAAGCAGGGAGCTCCTTCTCACCTCACTAACATCTTATTACCCATCCTGCTCTTACTTTGTTTGTAAGAGGTGGAGATGATTGGCTCACCAAGCACACTGAAGCAGATTCCTCCCTAAATGTCACAGTAAAGTCACAGACAATACAGAATCTGCCTCTTCACCATGACAAACTTGGAAGTTTTCAACTAATTCTCAATCTCAACTTCTTTCTGAAAACCAGAAATAAACTCTGCTGTAAAAAACAGCCTGTAGCTTCTGAGTTTGAGTGGTCAGCTGGGATTCGAAGAGTTCTGGGTTTTTCTCCTTCCTCTATATAATTAAATCCAGGCATTTGAATTTGAATTTCTCCCATTCTGGAGGGGTATTTTAAAAAGCTACCTCCTAATAGACTGTGGTCATGTCTGTTATGGCATATGGATGCAGAACTACATGTGGGAGCAAAGCTGAGGAAAATTATAATTGGTTTTCCTTTTGAAATTGTTGCTTTTTTTCCCCATAATTAAAAAGTCATTAATTACCTGGGGACTTGGTCTCACATGTCCGAAGTGCACCTAATTTCTAAAATCTAGTCAGTTACTCTCTGAGAAAAAGCATGACAATTTAATGGATTGAAACGCAGCAGCTCCAAATAGCATCAGTAGAGAGGGATGCAGAGTGCAAATATTGGAAATACTGGAGAGCTTCCAAATGCTTGGCATGAAGGAAAAAAAAAAAAAAAGCCACATGGCACAGCAATATAAAGCCTCTTCTCTGGAGGTCAGAAACACAATTTTTTCCAAAGCTGCTTGCAACTATAAAGCTAAAAGCTAAGAGTACTGGAAGAAAATGGATAGGTCAGTCCTAGCAAGATCACACCTTTTTTGTGGGATGGCTCCGAGAAGGGCAGCTGCCACAAATGGGAAGTTTCAGTGCCCTTTAACGAGCTCTGTGGATCCATCTCCCTTTGATGGATTTCCTACCTCATCTTTGTGGAGGAATTGTAATGCTTTGATGAAAGCAAAGCCATTGAATTACTTTTGGTGATGACTTTGAATATTAGACACTAAAAAGAAACAGAGCAAGCTGGAAGAGGTCTCCTCTCTAGTATCAGTTTTCTGTTCCTTATCTTTAATGATTGTGACAAAGAAGTTTTGGATTATATGTTGCCTTATTGTCTGCTATCCAAATACTTTCTGCGGGGTCCTGCAATTCCATCATGATTATGCCATCGTAACGGTGATGTTTTTGTAAACCATGTAACAGAGAGACCTTCTGTTGATGCTTATCTTCTTACTACATGTTTTCTGTCTTTACACAGGCTGAAGCTTATAACCGTAGCAACTGAAGTATTCTGGAGTACACCAGGTTGACCAGAGGAATTCTTCCTGACCTGAACTAATGTATTTTTTAAAAAAGCAAAGAAAGGTAGAAAAAAACGTACTCTGAATTCTGCAATGTAGCACATATAAATTTGCCTTAGGGTAGTCTGAAAAGCTGAATTGTGTTTGCATAAAAACCTGCTTATCCAAGTAGAGAACCAAGGACTATAAAAAGAATCTTGGTAGTCACAAGAATGAAGCCACCAGATGACCAAAAGGGAAAAGGAATTAAAAATGGTCTGTCTCCTTGTGGGTAGAAGGGGTTGTTTTAACTACTCCAGGACACTCAGAATACTTTTCAAAATGACCTCTGAAAAAAAAATATGTTTTTGTAACACACGTCCAAAGCACATATCTAAGAAGGCAGCTATTTCAACTAGAAGCAGAGGGACTGGTTCAAGCTGCTTCACATGGTAACTGTGGTATATGGGCTTCTAATCATCCATAAAGGGCTTTGTGGCCATTTTTCTGCAAGTACTAGTGTTGTGGGCATGTTGTAGGGGGACTAGGAACTCTGGACATCCTGTATGAATGTGTTTTAATATCACAGGACCCTTCATGACTCCTTAAGCCCTGTCTTTGGACCAGAACCCAGAAGAAAAACAGTAGTTAGCTTTTTACATAAATTTATTTCCTATCTTTCTTTTTCCTCTGAACTTTACAAAACTATACTAGAGTCTAGACTGCTGCTTCTACTAAAGAATCAGTATGAAATAATTTTCAACATCCTTGTTTAAACTTACAAAAATAGATAAAGAGTGAGGGTAAAGGTAAGGAACGTATTTTTTTCACTCTGGTGTGACAATTGCTAGATGATGAGTATAACAATTTTTTTAAGACTTGCAAACATAGCATGGGTAAGTGCTACGTATCACTAGTGTTGTGCTCATAACAAAAATTACTTTTTGGTACATCAGAAGAAGAAAAAGGTTCTTATGATGCACTTCATAGCACCTTCATCCTAATGCTGAAGAGACTGAGTCACAGCCCCACATGTCAAGTGTCCCCTGCAGAGAGGCAGAGTGACTGGAGGCCTTTGTCTTTTAGTTCCAGTTACTGTAATGCTATTTGTACTGTCAGAAGTACTTAATCTATTTGTTTTAAAAATAAAATCAAATCTGTAAGCTGTTTGTCTCAGTATCATCCCACAATAGCCATCTTTTGAGTACTTGAACAACTACACTCTCTGTACTTTTTAATGGGAATCTAAGTAGGAGAGGGGGAGAAGAAGAATCTCTATAAACATTGATACAGAACTGGCAGCAGGATCAACAGGAAAAAGCTGGTATGGGAGGATTAAGTATTTTCAGTACTTTTGGTGCAGCAACTTCTGGTTTTTGTTGTAAAATAATCAGAGGAGATACAGTCACATCAGAAGGCAGGAGAGCGAGGCTTATCCCATTAGGAAGGAATGTTTTGTCATTCTAATTTGGCAAGGTTGCACTTGGACATTTGTAAGGCAGCCTTTATAGCAGCTTTTGTAGCTGGATTATGCAGTAGAAAGCGTTGAGTATATAACCTTCCAGTCAAAGCTGCAACTTGCTAAACTAACGTCCCTGTAGTTTTCCAACGTAACAAAAATAGTCCTACAAAATTAGTTCTAAACCAGCTTCTCTCCTTGCTCAGATTTATATTAACTGAGCTGTTTTGTTGGCTGCCTTAGAATGTGAACATCCAGAAAAAGGTTCTCAAATATAAGCAAAGACTCCACATACTTAAGGATTATTTAATTTAATTCTATCTGTCAAGTGAAATTTTTTTTTTTTTTTCAAGCTAGACAACTTTTCTCACCATCATAAATGGATTTCAAATATTGATATAAGGAATCAGCAATAACGTTGAATAATATTCTAAGACTAGATACAAAGTCTTCATCATTTCAGCACTAAGTGGTATGATTTTTAACCACCTAAAAATAAACTGGTCCTAACTTTGTTGAAGAAAACCCCATAGGGAATGGGTTACTGGTTAGCCAATAGAAGAAAATTGTTCTTATTATTTAAATATGGTAGTGCTCACTTTAAACCCAAGATAATTTTAAAAGTGCCTGCCCTTTAGATATCAGAACATTTCTGATAGATTATGGGTTTTAAACATCTCTGTCAGCATACTTGGAGAGATTTGAAGGGGAGGTTATTCCTCTGGTAAATTGTTTTAACCATATATGGGTTAATTTTTGCATGGGGAATGCTGGCAGGGGTTTGCTTGAGAAAACATTTGAATGTAGCTTGTAAGAGTGGGACTTGACCTTGCTACTGACAGAATGATGCTTGGCTGCTTGGTGTAGGCAGAGAGTTTTGAATGGGTACAGAGCATCTGCCCAACGTCCCTTCAGGATCACAACTTTGGCCTCTAACAACTATGAAGCAGTTTCACAGCTTTACCCTGCAGGGATTTAGGTTTGCTTTTCATTCTTTTCCTAAGTCCAGTTAAAATGAGAAGGTCTGAGAACAAGCCTCATCCAAAACTCCTTGCTTTTTACCTGGGAAAATCAAGAATTTGGCCTAAGTGTGTAAGCAAATCCAGGCTGAGCAAATATTGGCCTGTTCATAGACCCCAACTTGAGACCCCCTTTTTGCCTTGAAGCCATTCACTTGCACAGCTTTACCACTTCCTAGGCAGGTTTCATTGGAAGTTATTTAAATTTCTCATTAAAATTTGGAGAAACAAAAGTAAATGTCAAAGTATGCATCTTATCTCATTTCCAATGTTGCACTGAGTTTATTTTTAAAGCCTTGCATCTGAGGAACCAAAAGAATGCCATGTTCTCTTTGAAGCACATATAAAGTGCACATATTTAAAAAAAAATTCTGAGATGTCTCTAACCAAGAATTACTTACTGCAAAAGTTAGCATAAGACTTTGATATTCCAGTAACTGTTCAGTTATTAGGAGCAAGTGACTGGAAGATATCAAGAAAAACTAACCCATCAAAGGTCACTGTCCAATTTTCACCTTTGGACTGGAGCCTGTAATGCTGACTTTTTATTTCTGTGGTACCTACACAGCACAGTACCCAATAATACATAATTATACAGGAAACTCTGGCTCAAACCATATATAGCATTAAAAACCCCCACTGTTGGATATCAGTCCTTAGAATGTATGGGTTTTTAATACTGATGGAGCCTATCTTTACAAAATTTACCATTTCATTTAACAAGTGTCACTGCAAAGCGTAATACTTGCCCTTACAAGACACCCGTATAGCAACATTAGCACAGAGAACATCTGAAATAGTCATTTAGGTGGTTAAAAATTAGACTTTGAGGCAGGAGACATTTTTTGAAAATGATAATAGTTTTGAGTGTCCGTTGCTTTTGTCTTAGGAACAAGGAAAGATAACTCAATTTTCCAGGGGAGTCTACCTCACAGGCATCAGCAGGGTGCTTATGCCAAGACTGGGAGTACAGAGGTACGAGTGTCTGCTCCAAGTGACTGAGTAGGAGGGAGTGGGGATTCAGCTTCAGTGTTACACAAGCCAGACCTCCAGCAAGCCAAGCAAGCACTTCCTCTGAACCCAAAAGCCAGCTGAGCAAAGCTTTGCAGAGGCTAACGGTTCAATAAAATGATGAATGTGACAAAGTTTTGCTTCACCAAAGTACTCCAGATGGCTCTCTTGGGAAGCATTAAAGGGACAAAAAGAGGTAATGCTCCTAGGAGGTGGAGGATCCACAGGACAGATAGGAGCCTTTCCCCTTTTCCTCTACTAAGTGACGTGACTGGTGCCACAGTATCAGAAATGCTGCAGAGCCCCCTAACTCCCACTCCTGGGTTTTAACTGGTGCATACCATTTAAAGATTAGGCTCTCTTCAAGGCCTTTCCTTTTGTAGAGCACAATTTTGTCATGAGTATCCACTAAATCTGGTGTGTCAGTTTGAGATAGAACAGCCAGGGTTCTGCAAATTTCTTTTTCAAACAGCTTCAGGCTGTGCTCCTAAAGGACTGACAGACTGTAGCATTAAAGAAGCTCCTCCACCCTAATCGACTTTGTAAAAATCTGGAGAAACATATTCCTGTGTAACTTTGACCAAGAGCTTTGAGCTGTGTGATGAATAGTTTCCCACCCCCACTGCAGATGTAGGCAAGAAAAAACCAGAAAGAATAGCTTTACAGACCTGTCACACTAATCTTATCATTTTCATCTAATGCAGTCAGATTTGAAATAGATTTCAACACAAACTGTTGGGAACTCGGCTATAAAACTTTTTTCTTCTACAAGAAAATCCATAATTGCATTCCTAAAAGGAAAACAAAATTAAAGAAAAGGAAAATAAATAAATAAATAAATAAATAAAAAAAAATCAGAGCCTTTGTTCCTGCCATGCAAACCCCCTCTTTTTAAAGTCCAGTTTCTCCATCTCTCTTTGCAAAAACAATGCTACATTCTTTCACACCAGGAGTTAAGAAGTATATTATTTATTGTAGCCAGGAGTTCCTTTCTCGGTATCCTGGATGTGAGCTCATGCCATATCAACAGCCAACAATAGCTATTGTTCCTGGAGTTTTAAGGAAGTTTCTGTACCCTGTTTCCTGAACACAGTATGTAAACTAATACATACAAAAAAGGTGTTTCATATTATTCCAGGTATATTGGGCCCCCTCCATGTCAGCTTGCTAGCAATCTTTTTCCCAGAGTCAGAGGAGTAAATGTTTAATTGTGTTTACCCATTTGTGAATAGAAACAGGTATTTCCATCACAAAATTTATGGAAAAAGAACACAAAGAAGCAGAACAATGTGTTTAATTTGGAAAGAGTGCTTTCTAGCTCTTGGTGATTAGAACTGGCCACCCTGATGGGTTAGTTCCTCAGATAAAACATCACTTCTGTGGTATACTTGATTAAGAAGGCTAAAAACCTCCTGGTTCATACATATCAGAAAGGTTGACACGTGTTATCATGTAACAGCAATATCTCCCAGCAAAGAAGGTGTTGACTAAACTGAGTGACTGAGCTGTGACCTAATATTCCACCAAACTCTCAGACCTACTACTCGTGTACATGTCGATATACATGTAATACATGTGTGCCTTGTTCTGCATAAAATTTACACTTGTGCTGGAAAGATGGGGTGAACATCTCCAGGGTGCACAGAAAACACATGAACCTTCTCGGAATGCAGAGTATCCCAATGTGACCAAACAGGGCAGACCTGCCTTGCAATTTTACCTAGTGAAAGTTTCTGCCAGTGAAGGCAAAATCTGTTGTCACACAGGCTTGTCTTCATCTTCTGGAGGAGGGACAAGGCATCACACTTGCACCAGTGTATCTGCAAGTAGTAGAGGTTACTGTCTTTTACTTATCCTCCCAAACTGTTAGCCAGTCCTCAGGCCAAACAAATTAGGGGTATTTCTGTGGGTTGCAGTGAATGCTTGCAATCTCAAATCGGGTCTGGCAGGCTTTATAACATGCAAAGCTATGCAAATTGCTCTGTGTAGTCCTCACACAACTGTTCCTCTTATGCAGTGTCTCACTCGTACTTTCATCAGTTAGTGATACCACAGAAGGGCCACAGTGAGAAGGCACCTCTGAAGATCATCTCGCCCAACCCCCTTGTCCAAGCAGTGTCACCTAGAGCACGTTGTCCAGGACCACGTCTAGCTGGGTTTTTAATACCTCCAAGGACGGAGATTCAACAGCCTCCCTGGGCAAGCCCTTCTAGTAGTCAATAACCCTCAGAGTAAAAATGTGTTTTCTCATGTTTAAGTAGAATTTCCTGTGTTGCATTCTGTGCACAATGCCTCTTGTCCTATCACTGGGCATAGCTGGGAAGAGTCTGGTTCCAGGTTCCTAAAGGAAAGGAGATTATGATTTTACTGCTATAGTTCTGCTACACACCCATGCATTTCCCACTGCCTGCTGGAGCTCTGCCCCCTCGTGTGAGATGCCACAGAGACATGCAGTAGGAAACATTTCACATCCCAAAGACCCAGCCACATTAATCCTGGTTATGGTGCTACTGGAGCACGGCAGTGAGCCAGCTTGTGAGTAGGGGAATAGAGGAATATTCCACAATGTTAGGCTGAGCAGAATGCCATAGGTGCAAGTCCCTCTCAGTGACATTCCTGTCTCTACTTCAGGGAACTTCATCCAGACCCCTCCTTCCAGGTACCAGCTATCATGGTAACCCCCTACCCTCAGTCCTCCCAGTTTAATCACTATTACATTTACAATGCAATGCACCGGGAAAGGAAACTTTTTTCTGGTAGGATTGATGACCGTGATCTGCACCTTGAACTGGGACAAGAAAGAAAGACATAATAAAGACATTAACAACGTACGGTTTAATATATCAAGGCTGGGCAAGCCAATTAGGACTGAATAGGAAGTAAGCTAAATCTTTTCCCACAACTCTAATCCTTTCTGTAGGATTTGAAAGAGAATAAAAAGCTGCTACTGCTTTAAAAGTTACTTTCATGGTCATTTTTATGTTTTTATACTAATACTCATGCTCCTGCCAGGAGCACAAATGAAAGTGTTGAAATACCCCACAGCCTTTCCTGTGAGATTTACAGACTAATTTTACAGCTCTAACAAGTTTGAATTATTGGGATCGGATTCAAATAAGCTTCTAAATTTGAGAGTATCTCTCTGAATCCAATATGAGATCTTCACTATTTGAATTTTCCTCAGCCTTATGGGAGCCACTGTATATTGTTGTGCTTTTACTGCATGTCCTATTTAAGGGTTTAATGTTGGCTCTCAGATCTTTTATTTCCAGACAATCTGTTCAATTACTAACGGTGTCCAATTGACTCCTCTGACTGCCACTACTCTCAGACCATGAAACCATTAAGTGAACTTGTAAGAGCAGAGTGAGCACGGGCAGAGGTATGTACAGCCCAGTGAAGTCTGGGATGGTTTGTCTGTACTTCAGCTGCACTTCCATTAAAGATTTCAGAGAATTTTAATAACAGTCCAACTGGTGAGAAAAAATGAGGAAGGGAAATGAACAAAGGGAGAATCAAACAAGAAGATGAGACCATGTCTCACTGCCAGCAGCCTCCTCAGTCCTGTAACACTGGATTCCCTCTCAAACACCTGTGCGGGAAGCACTATGGATGGGACTACAGTCCCTAGAACAATCCAAGAAAGAAATCTAAACATAAAAACGGACTCTTCCCAGTGTCTATATTATGCCAAGGATCTCTCTATTCCTCCTATAATACTGGAAGAACAAAAGCCAACTTAAAGCCCTCTCTATCCTTGAGCTGAACTTCATTTTAGCTCATCAGGCTAGTGCTGAATTTTAAATGAAATATTTAATTGTCCATCTTCCCATTCCATCCCAAAGTGGAAGAAAAATCATCAGTATTAATAATCAAAACCTACACAAAGAGGAAGTTTAATACATAAAATGAATCGTGCCCTTGTAGACAAGGTTGCTGCTATCAATTGCTCCCTGGCAATGAATAACAAATTAACCTTCCGATCATCATCAGCTATGATTTTACTTTGCGTATGTCATGAATTCTGTTCCCAAAGTCAGTGGAGGTCTTATCCTGCAAACATTTTGGAACACTTTAAGTTTTGACCCTGAATATACATTACTTAACCCTCATGATTCCATCTTATTTGACAATAACTGTAATGGAGCAGATATAGAGTATCTGCAAATGTGAGTGTTCGTGGTATTAGTGTGTATGTTTGAAAAAAAATGTATGTTAATATAATATTTCTCAAGTGTAAATGTTGAAGTTACGAAAAAATATTTCTAAAAAATTCTTAGCTAGAAATGCAAGAAAAAAATACCCATCCTAATCTTCCTTAATTCATCCTTTTCACTGTATGTTTTAAGTGGCAAAACCCTTAACCTCATAAACTTAAAATCATATCTCTTTTTTGCCATTTGGCAAAAAAAAAACCAAACAACACCCCAAAACTTCTTTATGCAGCCTAAACTTAGAAATCATATTTTTACATAGGCTATGAAAAGCAACATCTAAAAACATTCCAAAGGAAAAAGGTTAATGAGTAAGTAACTTCTCCATTTTTACTCTGCTCTTGCAAGCCTCACCACCATCCATATGCACAAGTGCACACACGTGTGCGTGTGCACACGCACACATCAAGACAGACTTTAACGACTAACTGGGAGCTTAAAGCAGCTATTCCATAAAAGAAACATTACAGTAAAACCTATAGAAAAGAAGACTGCAAGTGAACTAGAGCTTTGGGCTTAGAAAGGCATTTTAAAATATTTTCCATTCAGCTATTAATATTGTATTAAAAAAATAATAGTTTTAGCTCAAATTCCCATGTTTCAAAGCTCACACAGCTCTAACACTGAGGTTATCTTGTTTGGCATGAGAACAGCTCGTGTCTACATTAAAGCTGCAAGCTTAGAAGTGACATAAACAGGCCTTTTTCTGTAAAGATAAAAGGCTAAGCTTTAAAGAATTTTATATTTATAGATAAACGTTTCCATAGTAATCATTACAGTGAAACTTGCTGGTGTCAGCAATCCTTTGCATACAAAAATGGCTTATATTCAAATTAGCAGGAATCACAGAATCAGATCCCAGATGCTACCTGAAAGAAGGGCTTGCAGGAGAAGTGTGAAGGGGGGTCTCTGGGGTGGGCAATTGCCCTTATTTTGATCACCTCTCTGCTCCTTTCTGTCCTACATGCTGATACATAAAACAGGAGATACATAGGAGGCAACTTTGTAGCACAGAAAAACAATATAGGTGACCCAAGCGCCCTTTTCCATCTCTAATTTTTAAGCTTCAATTATATAAATACAGAAAAACTAAGAAGCATAAGACAACAAGCAGAAAGCAGGGTCAGGTGACATTAGTATGGTTTTCCTCTCACTTATGCCCTGCAACTTGAATTCTTTTACAATGCGATACAAATTCAGTCCCAGCTTTGGAAAGATGTCCATTTCTTGTTCCTCAGTGTGAAATCTCTTTCCTTACGGCTCAGAAGTGGCCTCTGTAAGTATTGTGTCACTGAAGAGCCTTGCTAGATCCCTTGCAACAGGCAGATAAGCATTTAAAATGATGGAAGTTATTTAAAACAATGAGGCTACGGTACTCATGTAAGATAAGACTCAAACTGCATGTTTCTGAAGGTTTCTACAATGCCCTGAAGTCAATAAGTTTTTAATTAAAAAAAAAAAAAAGAAAAGAAAAATAAGTGAAGTAAAGGCTTTCAGTCTATGAATTTTTAAAGTGCTGCTGGTTAATTAAACAAAGGAAGGAAAATATCACACTCCCTTTTTTTACAGGTGGCAAGATGAAGGAGAAGAGAGATGAGGTGACTTACTCAGGGACAATGTGGCAAGCCAGTAGTGCCTGGCACAGAACCAAGCCTCCTCACTCTGAGATTACATCCTACTCACTCCTTGAAGTCCTGGAGAGGGAAAAGAAAAATAGCTAAGAGAGCTGTTCAGCTTTGAAACGGGAACGCTGTGTGTGTGAGCCCACAGGCGTATGAACATATGCCATGAGAGAGATGCAAGTAATACTCCCTGGTCAGCAATATTAAAAACCTCCCTCCTCCGCTTTTTTCCTTTTTTTTTTTTTTTTTTTTTTTTTTAAGAAAAAAAAAAGGCAAACTAGGGAGAGGAATAAGTCTGAGTGGTTTGCAATTAATATACAAATGTTTCCATTGTAATCAGCACACTAATACCTGTCACTGTCAGCACCTCTTTCCAGAGCTTGCTCGCTCACTAGCTGTTTCTCTTGGCTCACGGTGCTCTGACACTCACAAGAGATTACTTTCATAAGGTGCTCCGTATGCCCATTCAATAGCCATTTTACCCAGGTTTTTATGGTATCTTTGGAGACATATATCCAGTTGTTTGGCTCCTGCAAAGCTCGTGAAGTCTGGGACTCAGCTGGCAGGAAAGTAACCTCCAATAAATAATGAAATTCTTTTTTTGGATGGGGAGATGTTTGTGTTAACACCTAGCAGAAGGGAGGGAACTGGGCCGGGAAGAGTGGCTGCACTTCAATGAGGTTGCCCCTGGCAGGCATGGGCGCCCCGCAGCCAGCCGGTGCTGCCTGTGGTTGGCAAGCTCTCCTGGAGCCACGGCTGCCTTGGCTGCCAGCAGCTCCAAGGAGCTGGGCAGAACGGCTCGTGGCTGGCCCATGTTCTCAGGTGCTGTCACGGAGCATTAGAGCCAGTGTTAAGTAGAGAACGGGATGGGAAACGTTAAAAAAAAAAAATAAAAAATTGCAAGCCTGTGCTCTGCTAGCCAGTGCTTCCAGGGGGTTGATGCAGCAGTGCCCCCTTGTCTCTCTGCTTCAGTAAAATACTTGCAGTTGAATTATTCTTTAAAAAATACTGTGTCCCATGTGTTGTGCTACACCGGCTCCCTCACTTGCAAGACTCTCTTTCAAAACAGTTACGTTCAAATCTGTTTTGGTACGCAGGTTCCTCTTGATATAGCTTAGACCTGGAGACCTGCACAGCAGGCTGCTCCTGCCAAACACCAGTTTTTCCTACAAGATGTTCAGCAGTAAACCTGAAGCATTTCTTCTCCCCTCTGCTCCTTATCTCCCCTTTGTAAATGAGGATCAAAACACCAGAGAGGCAGGGTAATACCAGAGTGCAATTGTAGCACTTACAAATTATTTGACCTGAGCCAAGATATAAGGAAGTCAACGGGCTTTGGATCAAGCTCTACCACTGAACAGCAATGCTAATTATATTTTTTGCATGTGATGTTTTACAGGCATCAGTTAAGACCCACAGGTTTCCAGTGAGGAATAAAACCAGCCATTTTATAGAGGAGGAATACATGCTCCGGCACATCTTTTGCTGTATGCTTCTTGGGGAGATTATAAAGATAATTTTGGGAGTTCTCAGTCCATGCTTCCACTCTCAGTGGCCACCTATTATGCAAAATCCACAGTGGATGTCAAAATGTTTCTCTCAGAAGCCATTCTCCCCTAACATACACATTCTGGGAACTACCCACCTTCCTGTATCTATTGTCTGTGCACACCAACAGCTTCCAAATCCATACTGTGCATACAACTGCGCACCACCTCTGTGAGTATATGCACCTACATTCATAAATGTAAAAATTAGCTCTCTGTTTACCAGCCATTATTTATCACACGGTAGGGTCTGATACACCATTGTTCCCTCTCAATTGCTTTGAATGGGAAATAAATGCAATGACTTTCCCTGTCTGTTGACAAATGGGGGCTTTTGAATTGCTGTGGTAGTTCTCTTTGTGTGTGCGTGTCAGAGGAACATAACTTTGGAGAAGAGCAGGTGCTTTAGTTAAATACCCTGAGATTCCACTCTAATCTCTTGTTATTGTCAGTTTTATGAAATAAATTCTGCTCTGAAATTTTCCATGTGTGTTCCCAATGGAAGGTAACGTATAGAAAGCTTGAGAGAAAGTCTGCATAGGCATTTGATATTGCCAGAGTGGGATGGAAAAGGCTTTTTCTGTAAGCTTCATGTCTGTTTTTTTTTCTTTTTAACGGCCAAAATGAGAAACTTCAAACACAGTTTTCTTCAGTTTTTATAGCCCCTATTGAAAAAAATGAAGTCTGAGTCAAAGTGGCCAAAGGGTTTTTGAATGACCACATCTGCAGATGCCGATTATAAAAAAATTATGCCATCCGCATTCCAGAATATTTCAGGACTCTCAGACAACATTGCAAGACCGTTAAATGGACTCATTTCACCACAGTTTTTTGATGGAGCAATGCATAACTAGGGACAGGATAATGAAGCACTCAGCTGCTCTGAAATACCATTGTAAATTATTTGAGTAAGAGGTGAGCCAATATACAACTTCACGCAGCACTTCATAGTGGCAGAAATGCCCAGAGCGTCCCACTCAAATATAGGGAAAGATGCAATTCCCCCTTATGTTCTTTCTATTTCTTGATTTTTCCAGCTCCTTTTTTTTCCTCCCCATGAATTGCCTGTCGCCCCCACCATCCTCCTTCACCTTCCCACACAGATTCTTTTTTGTAAGTAACTGTGGAATGTTCCAGCTACACTGTGAGTTAATGCAGTGCAATAGAGGGAGAAGTAACATCAGGGAGTAAAAAATCTGAAAAGTTAAGGGGCTGAGTCTCTGGCTTCAGTTCAATCCATAATAGCTGTGTATCTGGCCCCATGTTTCTCCTGCACAATTAATTCAGCCATGTTACGTATACCTTGTCTTTTATATTAATTTGTGAAAAATAAATTTGCTGTTTGCAACACTCGGTCCTGGTGGTGCAGGGTGGTGAAAAAAGTCTCACTGATGTCAGTGTAGTCAAAGAGATTTTCAGTACAATGGACTCAAATGGACTCTGAGTTGCAAAGGTTTAATCTACAATGCATCCTGAGATCAGCTGAAGGTTGCAGCAAGAAATTTTTTCCCCTTGTATGACAACTTCAGGCCCTGCTGGGAAGAAAATGCCCATAGCCACTGAAGGAAAACACTAGGCAAATAATATCAAAATGAAAAGGGCACGATGAGTGGGGCTGGGCTGCTTTGCTTCTTATTGTTTTGAGAAACCAACTAATTAGACAAGGGCCAGGTACTGCCTGCATAGCACGATGGCTACCTCAGTAGTTCGTGTAACTGTGGAGTAACTTTAGCTGCAAAATAAGCAGTTTTCCCCCACCCCCACAACCCTTAAAGAAGGCACAAGTGCTTTGGTATGGAGCTGCTTTATGATGCTCCTGAGTATGGCCCCATCTACACTGAGCAGGCTAAAGCAGTTACAGATAGTGTTGGAAGTGCTCAAGGCACAGGTTTTTCATGCCTGCCCTCCACTTTTTTTTCACATCACTAATCTACCCTAAAACCTAAACCCTTACAAGGGCTAAAATTAAAGCAGTGCAACTACTTGCACCCAGAAGAACCTGACCAAGTTTCAAAATACATCAATTTCTCAAAACATTTCCCTGCCAGCTCCAAGGCCCACCCCACTCCACGAAACTGAGCCAGTGGGAAGTCAGCAAGGCTGAGCGATTTGCTCCCCGCCTGGGGCAGCTTCCTTCTCTCTTACTTTAATGTGAGTCAAGCACAGTGGCAGTTCTAGGTTGCCTACAGCCCCTCAGCAGAACAGTGCCACCAGCCCTCCTATGAGGCTGAGTAGCCCCTAAGCCATAGAACTGAAGCTGACACATGCCAGTGAAGCCACCCTTTTACAGCACAGTCTGCCATCAGCCTTATCCCACTGCTCATGAGAGCTCTGCAGTCCCAGAGACACCAAGGCTTGGTCCACTCACAATGCTGTAGGACCATCACTTCACAGCACCAAGGAGTGGGGGAGCTTCGTTAGCTGACATTTCTAGCATGCTAAATTGCATACCCATCATTAACTTCAATGGTTACTATGATCCATGATAGTAACTCTATCTTCTCTTCTTTATCAACACAAGGCAAAAAGCTACATAGAGCTTTGCAAGCACAATCCAAAAGCAGGAGGGAGGAGATTTCCCGATTCTAGCTTGAAGTATTAAAAAAAATACACATACATGTACATACACACACACATCCAACATTACGTTTCCTTCTTTGCCTTTCCCTATATCAGTTCTACCACAAAGGCAAAGGTATGGTTCACCTGACTTCTCAGTACACTAGAGTCACATGGCATCTGGTATCAATCTCAATCAATATTCTAGTAGCTTTCTGTCTGAATTTGTTCCTTATTAAATGTTCCTGTATACGTTGCAAAATCATGCAGAGAAGCATGGAGCAAAGGAAAACAAGCAGGTAAGTTTATGACTAAAGTGATCTTTTCCTTTGCTGACCAAACCAAACCAAACCAAACACATTTTTTTCCTCTAATTTTACATTCAATTTTTTCCTCTAATTTTATTCTACATGAGTGAACCCTTTGTTCATTTTTTATGAGATAATAGTTTTTAAAACTATGAATGTAAGTAAAATGTAAGATAACAGAGCAAAGCACTTCATATAAAAAACTCAAAACATTTCTTTTTTAAATTCAAAAATTCTTTTTTTTTTTTTGATAAATTTGTGAATTTGTTTCTTCTGGAGCTAAATATAAAGACTTGGTAAGAAGTTTCACTTCTGCCTAGCTCTGAAGTGTTCTTTAGTGCGCCTGCATTTTTGCATGGAAAGAGGGGCGACTTAGCAAGCCAGGACAATGCTTAGAGCTGCCAATGCTGCCCCTCTTAATTGCCAGTGTTGGCCACTGTCTGCTGCTTGCCTGGATTTGTTTTACTGTGGATCATATAATCTCCCAGCATCATTGCAGGGTCCCCAAGGCTTGGGGTCTTGAGCTCGGTGCAAGCATGGAACATTGGTCATACTCAGTTTGTACCAGTCAGTAGCAGCAGCTTTCATGCAGAAAATGAAAAATGTTTAGGGACTTGAGTAATAGCTTAGAAAATCCCCAGTAGATTTGTTTCCCTCCCTCCCCAAACAAATGAAACCAAACAAAAACTGATGTTGATCACCATGTTTTCAGAGTCATGGGCCACTTTCTCAGCTGGAGTGCAGCAGAGCTCTCCTGGCTCTCAGTGCAATTATGCTGATTTATACAAGTGAGGCACAGGGCCCACAGCTTATGTTGCACATCCAAAATCCCATCTAGACTTAATTTTGCTTTTCAAAGCCTACAGAAATCCACAAATTAACACCTTTTAGCATTATTCATTGTGAGTTTGCCAGTTTTTCTGCAGTAATCGATGAACAGTTGTTTTCAAGTTAGGGTTTGTCTCTTGTTGGTGGGTATATTTATGACACATGGTTACGCCTACGAGAATACATTAAAAGTTTTTTGAGCAATTTGGGACTACAAAGACAAACTATTGCCCTGAAGTTACTATAATCTTTGATGTCATTAGGAGACTGCATTTACCAAAATCAAGCAAAAGAGTTCTGTTTTCTGTCATTAAAGCATTAATCCAGGTTAGTTTTAAAGAAGCGAAGTCAATGCAAGGAACTTTGACTCACATTTTTTAAATGTTCAAAGTATTAACAGAGTGCCATGCATAAAACTTTTACCTGTGTATCTCCCCCTCGGTTAACTTCTTTTTCTGAGATAGTATTGTTTCTTACATAGCATCCAGTTGGCACAGGAGAAGCAGAGCCTGAACAGAGTGCTCTGGGCACCAGACTCTGATGCAACTCATTTTCATCTCGGTATAGCTTATCTGGTAGGCAGACTCAACGGAGGCATGAATTCCTAAGGATAAGTTATATTATACAGCATGTGACTGGATTCAGCCAACTCACCAGTGATGAATTTGCCTTCTCTTCCAGAGTTTTACTTGCTGTTAAGCAGAAACCTTCGCAAATGGAATTAGTCTGTCAGTGCAATCTTTACCATAGTTAGACATGATGCAAATAAAGGATACAAATATGAAAGTTACAGACCCACAGTTCAGCTTGCATGTCAAACTAGATAAATGCGATTGCATTCACGCATATTTACACATACTCACATGACCTAAGTGAGCTTAACTTTAATGACACAGAACTGTGACTCAGGAAAACAATTTGATTACCAGCCTTGCTACTGAATTCTTCTGTGACTTGAGGTAACACATGTAATATCCTAGCCTCTTACTCACTTAGGTAGACAAAAAAGTCCTTTGGAGGAAGAGGACTGTCTTCACTGCATGCTTGTACATTGCCTAGTGAAATAGCTCTGATGTGAGTTGAAATTTTTTCATAGCAAATAAGTTATTGATAGTTCTTTTTTCTATTGTCAAAAATGGGTCACAATGAGGGCAGTGTTGGGCAAATACTATAGTTAAAGAACAACATGTTTCTGTTTTCATTTTCTCCTGTTGTAATAAACTTGCAAACACTTGTCTTACAGTGTTAGTTCAAAGCATTCCGTGTTGCAGTGAGCTACTTCACTGCTTGGGGGATATCAGTATAATATATGTTGGTATTTTGTAAGGGCTTTCTTCAGACATGCAGAAATTTGAGACAGAATTCATCAACACCTTTTCTCCAACTGCCAACGCAGAGCTGTGGCTGGGAGATGTGAAATATGCTGTAGCAGCTAGGGAACAGAGGACCTAACTGGGGAATGCAATCAAAACTGCATGGTGGTGCACAGACTACCATGTCCATGCCCAATTTGCATCAGCCAGCATTCGTCTAGGTTGCATTTGAGTCGAGTGGCGTTATTTCAGTATTTCTTCTGGAAAGGTAGCAAATTAATTAAATGTTACACTGCACATTATCCACCATCACTCTTGTCATCCTCCTCTAGGAAATCGCCACACCCCCATGCTACAGAAAGCTGCAGAGCCAAAGAACCTTTTTGCCCCTTAACTACCAAGAAGAGACCAAGCACTACTCTCCTAGCTCTGTCACAATTATTTACCACACAGACCTCTGCTTTTAAATATGTGTTTTAATTTCCTATAATCCCAGCCCCTACCATGATTATGTGGAATTCCATTTATTCTATTTGTTCTATTTTAAAAGCGATGAAGTCATCTGTGCTGGAAACTATGACCTGATTGAAAGTACTGAAATGCTGCAATGTCTCAGACACAGCTCTGGCACATGAAGAAGTATAAATTAAACTCTTCAGCAGACATTTGATCTCCTGCTATGAAAAGGGATATTGTGCTTCCTCTGTTTAACAGTATTCTCTGTCCACTGTGAAAAGAACCCTGTTTGCACTTTTTTTTTTTAAGTGTGGCATTTTTTTCCACTTTAAATAGGATTGCAAATTAAGCTTCAGCATGTATACACACAGAGCCTATATATTACTGACTGCTGTGAACTAAGGAATGCCACTGCCAGATCTCACGGACTCATTAACCAACTGATCCAATTGTTACCAGTGACTCTAATGCTTCTGAGCTCCAGGACTGTATATAGTGCAAGCACTCCACAATTGCAAACCATTTTTGGTCATGAGTAAACAAATCAGCAGAAGGCAAGGCAGCATGAGAATCCAGTCAACAGTCATTGCTTATAGTTATCTACAAAAATTCAGGTAGCCATGTAAACTCTGCCCCTCTTAGGATAAGGTTACCAATTCCAGATACTATTTCTTTATTCAAGGTAATTCTGTGTCCCTTGCAAACTCTAATATAGTTCTGCACAGAAGGGTCTTCTTACTTTAGAATTTTAAGTAATTGTGTATAAACCTGGGTCCATATAACATGAGCTATAATTCAGCATGTTCTGTAAAATAATTCAGTGAATTAACCATCTCATGCTATACATTTGCTACAGAATTAGCTCATCTTGCCTGCTCACCTCTAGAACTAGGGAAGCTTAAGTGAGAATAACCATGCTGACAGATAGAACTTGAGTTGCTGTAGGGTTAGCAACAGATGAGGTGTGTGAGCTACAGCAAGTTCCCCCTCTTTTCCTCAACAAGCCAGACAACCCATATGAATAGTTAGAGTTTTCTGTGTCAGTAAGTTTCATGTTAGGGGCAATACTCTTGTTAATAATTTGGTGAAAACAGACCCTTACTGTATTCTGTATAAAATATTTTCAACTTAGAACAATACTGGACAAGAGCTTGAAGTGCTCAATACTGACCTGCCTTTGATCCCATGACAGTTGAGGGGGGAAAAAAATCTCTCACTGCAGGCAATGGAAGCAGACTAAAGACAATGGAAACATTTTTTTTTATAAATCTCAATACTAGAGGTTTTTGTTGTTGTTGTTGTTGTTTTTTTAAATGTAAGCCCTGCAAGAAGCAGCAGTATACTGCTATCTGAGTTATTTCTGTGCTCTGTGTGTCTACCAGCAATAGCGTTTTCTAGTGTGATATGGACCCACGGCCACGCAGGGCAGGGCTGCAGGGAGCTGGAGACTGGCACCACTGTGGGGTTGCTGGAGCAGCAACTGATGGCCCCACAGGGCAAAAATGGGGTCCTGGGCTGTTGGGAGGGGAGTCTGGGCAGCCCCCCTCAAGGCTCTGTAACCAACACAGTGAAAGGAACAAACAACTCCCTTCACTAATGACCTTTTGCAAGAGTCACAATATCCAGCAGTAGGAACGTCTCTTCTAGCTCACAGCACAAATAGTGTCTTCAGACACCTCTTCTTTTTTAAAGCTAAAAAGAACTTCTATGCTAGAAGACCAACTTTTTGCTTGCTGCTGTTTTGAATAACATACTCTTTCCTTAAAAATAATCTGAACTTTGTTGAAACAAAAAAGTTTTGAGTATTTCAGCCACAAATATTTTGAAGTTACCTCTACTAGTCTCCACTCATCCCTATGTTTTTTACTGCTAATGGAGTCTTGCAGCAAAAAAATCCCCTTTGCTATACATTCCCTCCTTCTTTCATTTCACAATAATATGTTGTTCAGTCGTTGCTCTTTGATGTTTCTTTGTGCTGTGATTTTCAAAGGAAATTAACTTCCAAAATATGATGACACTCAGCAGCAGAAGCTGAGCGCCTAACTTCAGTGGGTCTGACCAAGCATTCAGGCTCGAGCTCTAATACTGAAAAGATATTTGTCCTCTGTGACATAGAGACTGACATCTCTGTAGGTATTTAGTTCCTTAGTTCCATCAGAGATACATGGTAGTGTGACAGAAACGAATGTCAACTCAAAAAGTGGAAACCTGCAATATCTAACACATACCTCTTTATGTTTTTTTCTTTCAATCTGAATTCCTTAGGTCATCTTTGGATGCTTCAATATAAAATAAAAATCAGCTAATACAATCAAAATAGCACAATCCACATTAGCTGTGCAACTTTGGTTCAAATTTGCAGCATCATTCCACTAGTGTTTGAGCAGTATATTTGAGTGCTTTATTCTGAGGTAGCTGCTGTTATGGAACAGCCTTCAGAACTTGTTCGAGTGCCTTCAGTGTGACTGGATTTGTTTTTCTTTTGTAGAGAAAAACATTTTCAGTAAGTTGAACCTTTGTGGCAGGGCAGTTCCTTAACTAAAAGAAGAGCCAGAATGTCCCTCAGGGATCATGTTTTATATGTAATAATCAGTCAAGGAAAAGGACATTTTCACTGACAGCCAGAAGGAAGGGGGAAAGAATGTATTAATTGGTAAACTGCTAGTAAAAAAACATGGGTGAGGGTCATCTTTAAAGACAGGCTCAGGCAGACTTTGCAAGCACAGAGAGTGAGTGGGTGTATGGCAAACACCTGACTCCCAAAGCACCCAACAGGCCAACTCCAGGGATCAAACTAGGCTTTCCTGGAAATTGATGTCCAGCTGCTAAGCTTGAAGAACTTCTAGCAACACACCTGTGCTGAAGTATTTACTTGAAATTTAAATGTAAATAGCAGAAGGTACCACCAGAGCACTTTCCTATGATCCATAGTTCCTTCAAACTAAAATCAGAGTCCAGCTTCCCAGTCTGCTTTTCTGTATGTGGCTCATTCAAGTGACTTCCACTGAGTATCACAGAAAAGGAAGAGAAAAAGTTCACCACTAGCTGAAATATATCCATCTCTTTATTAGGAATAGGAACCCATATAAGCTGTAAATTCGTAATTGAAATCTAATGAATAGATTTCCTGTTTTTTCCCTAAGGGCTGTGACATTCCTACTTGATGAAGAAGGCTCCTCCCCTTGCTAATACCTTTGCAATTAGCCATCTAGTCCTTGAGACTGTTACAGCAGCACTGTGTCAAACCACATTACTGATATAAATGGAGAGTTTCTCTTTGAGTGCCTCATTTCCTCCAGCATCTAGGACATCTTTGAGAACCCTGTGGGTGCTCTCCAACAAGCAGTTTCCCAACAGCTACCCCTGGTTATACCATCCTTGTCTCACTGCTGATGCATTGACACAGCCAGCATCCCAGATAATGTGTCCTTTACTGCTAATGGCTGGGAGGCAGATTGGGAAGCAGTGTGCCCGTTTTTGACAGTTGTCCATCATAGTTCACCTGGGAACCTGGAAGGCAGACTGCAGAGGCATTGTCTGAAGATCTCTGTAACTCAAATATCTATGGAGAAAGAGCATGTGTTCTTATAGCTGTGAATACATTCATTAGATTTTTCCAGTAGTCTGCTGCTTTAATGTGGTTTTAGCAGTCCACAGCACAGAGCCACAAAAAATTCCCAGAGGTACATTTTTCATGCTAGCCATGCAGAGCATCATGTATCTCCACATGAGGATGAGGAAAAAGCAATAGCCAAGTCTTCTCACCAAGGGTGCTTTAGATTCAGTGCTGCTGAAGACTTTATTAGCATCCTGAGCTGGAAAACTGTAACAACAACTCTGAATTTCACTGGCATTCATCCCGTATGTTTGATTCCCTCGAACCAGCAAAATAAATAATTATGAAGGTAGCTATTTTCTGATCTCTCTAAATCCCATGTTACACATGTTGCTTTACTCCACCTATGTCCACATGATTGACAAATGGACCACATTTCTCTAGAAAGGATAATCCCAAGAAAATATGAGCAAAAACTCTGCAATGGGTCAGACCATTTGGTTTGCTATCCTGCCTCCAACTGTGGCCACCAGTGAATGCCTGGGAAAGAGCACAAATATAGAGCAAGAAAGGGATATTTCTCAAAAATACTCTCTCAGCTTCCAACAATTTCTTACTCAGAAACTTCCTGCTCTGGTGAAAACACGTCCTCTTGTCCAAAAATCCCAATCTGTCTCTCCTCTCTGAACAGTGTAGAGCCAGCACTGAGCCTAAGAGTTTGGCCCTTCCAGTTCTTGAGGTAATCAAGTGGACTACATGTAAGTATGCCCCTACCAAAGTCTTTCCATACATAGCTGACTTTCCTCCAGCTAGACTACTGAGCATGAGATGCTGGAAGGCAGAGCCCTCCCATCTCCACTGCTGTTTGTAGTTGTTCCTACCTTAAGTCATCCTTCAAAACAAAAGAAAGAAATTGCATCAAGAGAAGGTGAAGGACGTTGTGTCCTCCAGTTTTCCTTCCTTCTCAGGAATGATGTGGCAATCAGTTTGGCTTTGCACAGAAATACCAAGAAGTTATTAATAATATTTATTATTCCTCAGTGTTTTTCCACTGGCCCAGCAAAGCTGTGAGCTAGCTGCTCTTGAAAAGTACGTATAAAAAACCCCCTATCATAAAAGTAAAAGAAAAATGCTTAGTATCTAATCTGGACATAGAAATCTGGACATACTACACAATTTTCATCAAAATCTACTGTAAACACTTCATTTGTCTGGATATTTGAACTGTGATGATCAAAGTTCAAGCTGTGTTTATTATGCACTTGTTGACTGGAAAAAGAGAAAGAAGACATGTGACATTATTTCCATCCCCTGTTTGGTTCCATTTATCAAGTTTCTGGTGCAAAAGGCCCAAAGAAGGAGAAAATATAATTAACTTTGTTTAAAAAATTCAAAACTCCAAGCCTAGAATTCATTTCCTATGAATACTAATTAAAATTCAACACCATGGATGTTCATGAACAGAGTACAGAGTGGTCAAACTCTGGCACTGTGAATTAGTTTCAAATGAATATTAGCCATCCTTTTACCAGCATTCATTAAACCCTATTTCACAGTATTAATCATAAAGACCTCTGAGAGGTGTCATTAAGTTAAATAATGAAATTAATCCATTAATTGATGATGGAATGTATTTACCTTTAGACAAAAATATAAAATTCCGAATATTATATAAAATGACCATTATTACTTTCTTTTAAAATTTTCTTGTACCTTTTAGAGGCACTTCAGTAACCATGTTGTTTCAGGATACAAAGGGCTATAGAGCATTGCCCACTCTGAATAGTCCTCTGAATGGGGCCTTTGTTTTTTGTGCTGTTTTGGTAGGAAATGGTTGCTATTTAGGTCTCCAAGAGGGAATATAAAACTATGCTCACCTAATCAAACAGACCAGTAAATACAGCAGTTAATCTGACAACTTCAAATTCCTGAATTGCATTTGGAGAAACAATTTAACACAAACAATCATTTAAAGCCTGCACTAATCATCCACCTTGGGTTACTAAGATGCATAATTTGTTTGAATTATTGCAAACCGTGGTTCTAAGTGACATTTGTAGCAGTTGGATGTTTTATTAAAACTGAAAGAGGGATACTGTTAATCTTTTACATCAACAGAGATGTAAAATAAAAGCAGTGTTATCATAGGTATCAGAAGATATATCTATCATAACTCTGTCTAAAAAATGTAACTCTTCTAAGGATTCTACATAAGGGGAATACAATTACTTATGAACTAAATGAGCTATTGTTCTCCATAGTGGCAAAATGTTCCTTTCTAAGCAATCCTGCATGGTGAATGTGAACCTGAAAGTATGGCTTGTTTTGCTAGAATTATTAACATATCTACAATAACTTCACACTTACCTTGAACAGGTTCAGTGGGCACTTCAGAAACAAAAGGAAGAAAGGGAAAAGTGTGTGCAATAAAAATTTCCACCTGGCACTCCAGTGCTACATGGAATAGCACTTTAAAACAGCAACAGAAAAAGACATTCTCATTTGGTTTTACTCAAATATAAAGATATAACTAATATATTTAAGTCTTGTACCTCTCAGAACAATAGCAATAGCAACCTTTTAGTTGTCTATCCCTGCAATGTTACAGGGTAGTTTGGCCAAAGCTGGATGTGTTTTTTAAAGCATTACACAAACTCTTTCCTCTTAAAAAAAAAAAAAAAAAAAAAAAAAAAAAAAAATTAAAAAAATCCTGGCTTTTAAAAGAGCCATTGTCACTTCTGGCTGAATGTTTATTTTACTGTCTCCTGCACAGCAGAGGGCATTCCACCTATAAAGCTCAATTATATAGCACTGGGACAGTTTGAATACTCTAATCAATGCTAGTTAAAGCTCAGATAAATAAACTTTTATAGTGCTAGGGCTCCTACCCTCCATGGAAATTAATGTTCATTTATTGAATCAATAATCTTGGAACAATAAATTATAATGCCTTTTGTTTTACTAAACCCATCTTGCAGCATGCTTAAAAAGCACAGCTTTATAAATATTGCAACAGGCTAGGGGGAGATTTCCAACCAAGGCTTTGTGTCTGTCCCATTATGTGAAAGATTAAATTGTTAAAGCAAAAGAAAAAACCCAACAAAAAACTTGAAGGTGCAGAGACACTGAAAAAATAATCCTTAAATACAGAAGCTGCCTGGGCTTTAGCTGAGCCCTTTGTGGGGCAGTATTTTTAAACTCCTTCATTATTAGCAATATCTTTATCAATTTATTGTTCATAAAATGGAAAACACTAGATTTATAAGGACATAGATGTTTTAAAATACAAGACTGAAACCTGCTCTCCACTACAGCATAACTTTGCAATAACTATTAACTTCAGCAACACAATTCTGGATCTACAGCAATGTAACAGCAATCATGTGGTCACTTACCCAATAACTGAAAATAAATATATTTTTAGAAGCAATTTCATCCCAAAAGATACCAAAATAATTAATTTAACCTTTAGAAAATACCACATAATCCAGGCTAGTAGATATCATGTCCATAACACTCACTTCTCCATAAGCTTTCTTACTCTGTATTTTTGCAATACCTATTGCAAGGAAACCCACATCCTTGGCTGCTAAGGTGCAAGAGTAATACAGTCAACCAGCACTTCCTGGACCATGTGAAAGTGTTCCATGCATCTGTAGCTCTCTGAATCCAGTTTGTATCAGTTCAATTAAACAATCAAACACCTTGTGAGGAACTGGCAGTTTCCATTTACCTTTTCCAGATAAAAAGAGTTGGAGCGGGGGCTGCTGGCTGTTCTAGTGGAAAGTGTTTCAGGACAGGAACAGAGATACACAGCAGAGTCTGTTTTTTTACTCTGAATAGCTGGTTGTTCTGGAGTAAGGTAAGAGCTTATCTAGTGGTAATGAGAAAATTCACCCAAATGTAACATGTCAAAATTTCAACCCAGTTCTTTTTGATTAGTTACTGCCAAAGTTTCAACACTGGAACACTTATTGGTGAAAACCAGACCTTCAGCAAGGTGTAAATTAGCTTAGTTGAGGAGGAATGAATGTTTCTACACAGGCTTGAAACAGCTGAGCATTTAGTTAAACAGTTAACTCTGTATCAATGCTTAAGAAAAAAAAGACATGAGTTGCTATCCTGCTTCTGATCTCCTATTTTTGATGAAGGTTTGTGAAGCTGGAGCCACAGTCCTTAGCTTATGTAAGCTTTGTTGCAAAATGAGCTAAACATAAGTAAAAGTAGGCTGAATCATATGGGGATGCAAACCTGGCCAAAACCCCCAGAAAACTCTGAGGTGGGTGTGAGGAAAATCAGCTGCTGTAATTATGAGAGTGGTTGTGGGGGATAAGGGAACAGCCAGATTTGGCTGAGCTTGAAGCAGTACTTTTTGATTTACAGACAAGGAGTATATTTTGACTTGTCTTCAGGTTGTTAATTTTTAACTCTTGCTGTTTGCAAGGTTGCCAATGCCCAGATGGGAAGCATCACTTCAAATTCTGCCTACATCATCAGACAGCATCCATTCACAGATAATTTTAAAATTACCCTCTTAGGCACTGGCAGGCTGTGGCCATTTTGTCTTGGTGCCTCTACTCCAATTCCTCACTGCTCTTTTTTCTGCAGTCTCTAGTATACCACAGCTAGAAGTTCCATGGCATCATGCCTGTTTATGCTCGTATGATGTGCTTCTCAGTTCTTTTATTCAACTTGCCTCATCAACCACAAAGGAAGAATTTCTATGGGAGATTTTTACCTGGCATCTGACAGCCCCACCTATTGTTTTGGACAAAATTGTACACTTGGCCTGAAGAATTGCTTGTGCTGCTGAACCTGGCTTATGAAGTCTGGGATGTTCAGGAATCTTTGGATGAAAGAAAATACATAACGAAAGCCAGGAGCAGGATCTACTATTTGAGGACATGAGACTGCACCAGTAAAATCTATGGGAGTTTTGCCATTGATTTAATCAAGAAGAGGGAGCCCATCGTTGAAAGGCTGTATCTAAATACAAGTATCTGTAATCTTTTTAATAAAATGTGTTGGACAATAAACACTTGCAGTAATATCTGAAAATAAGAATTCACAAGCTACTATTCTAAGCTTTCCCTATACTTTGGTGTAAGCTCCTCTACTGCATCTGCAGCAACTGTATACAATTATCTTCTCTCTAACCTCATCCCGAAAGCAGATGTAATTAGGGATCTTTGGAGCCAACATATGCATATCTTAATTACAGAACCAATATGGGATATTATTTATTCCAACATTTACCATTTAAAAAATAAGAAGAGTAATGGATGTCTGACTGAAGAGATGGTTATTTTAAAGCTAAATTTGGTTAGAATGTTCTCAGCTAAACTGGTCACTCTAAATATGATGCTGAATTATTACCAGAGGAGAGGAGGACCATACAACACCCATCCTAAAAATACTGGGAGAAGACAGAAGACCAGATTTTTCACCAAACTGCACACTGAACAATCACTTAGAAGTGAACAAATTTAGCATCTAAATATTACCAGATCTGAGCTGTTCATGTACTCATAGGCATTGTAAGTTGCTAACTAAGATGCAAGGTAAGGGAGAAGCAGGCTCTTAACCTGCACAATTCAATTAATTTGGCTTTTGGAGTTTCAAAAATTTTTTCATTAATTTAGCTAGCCTTAGCGTAACAACATGAGAGGAAAAACAAAGAAAAAGAGCTCCTGGGTTGCCAAGATCCCAAACTTTTCTCATGAGTCAAGGAACTAAAAATAGACACAATTGTGTATTGAAACATTACACACATTCATGGAATTGGATCAATATTTATAAGCAAAGCAAATTATAGAAAATACTGGATGTGTTACTACTTACTGCTTAAAGCATCTGTATGTTTTTTAATTTAAGCTGTCATCAGCAACTTCTCCAGAACCCTTTTTGCATCCTGTATTTTCTGTAGATGAAAGGCCATCTTCACTCCATGGTCTAAAGCCACTGAAAAAGACAAAGGAAGCAGAAATGCTTGGTTTTTGGTCTCTAGTCTGAGACTATTCTCCTCATCTCCATTTCTCCCTGTGAAATTAGGAAATATTAATACTTGGTTTCTTCAACAGGTGGTGTTTTTAAGCGTTATAGTTCCACAGTGGTCACTCACTTCACAAATGCCTTGTAAATTAAAAAAAAACCATTTTTACAAATCAAGTGAGATTCTGCTCAATAGTTAATTTTTACAGGAGTGAGTGAACAATAATAAACCCCAGTTAATTATTTCTTAGAATAAATGAAGACTTCAAAATTGATACTTCCAATCTCCTTATTGTTTTCCTATTCCAACTCATTAACCAGTACCTCTCATCATATTTCATACCCTCCTTAATCTAGATACCTTTGTAACAGCTTTGCTTTCTTCAGATTTGTATGGCCACTTGCTAAAGATGACCTGTGCCTCCCTAAGGACACTGAATATCATGTATTTAACTTCAGTGGTAGAAAGATCAACCCTTTTGGATATTTAAATGTGAAGACCAGAGGGCTGCACTGAATAATGTTCACCAGTTGATATAACACAGATATTGGTGTATTTCTTGCATCCTGTTTTAATTTAACAGTAGGCTGTGGAAAACAAAGGACATGTCAATAGTTTCAGTTAAGAGATGAACCAGTGAGTGCTCTGGGAGGAACTGAATCTGTCTTGATTTCTTGGCTCAGGCAAGTTATACTGCCAACTTTGCCAGTCCTGAAGCCCAGATAATCAACTGACCAAGAATAGTTTTTCAATTTCTTTCCACCTGAAGAAAAGCAATTGACTGAAAACTTTCCATGAGGAAAAGGCTGATACTCAGAGAAATACCCTCTCTCATTCAGGTGGTCAAGCTTGTGTGAGCGGTGTCAAGCTTTTCTTCTTCTAAAATACCTTGTGATTAATTGTATGGGTTTTTCTAGGGTTTTTTACTGACTAGATTAAGCAAAGTTTTTTCTTATTGAAATTGCATGAAGTCCCTCAGATTATTGATAGCCAGTTTCTATTAGGGCACTTGCTGAGTAAACAGCAAGCATCAAGTTTTGGAACATTTCACCTCAAGAGCAGTGGCTGGGCAGAACAAGTGGACATGACAACTAGAAAACATAATAAACAAAGTGGATGTGACAATGATAAATAACCAAAGCAATTATTAAGTCCCAAGATATATATATATCTGATGTTAATGATATTACAGAACAAAAGTAAAATGTAAAGAATATATTGCAGTTTTCAATATTTGTGAAAAGTTCTAAGTAAAGAACAATATTATTTTCCTCATCTACTTCATGCCATCCATGCCAGTCAGTATATGACTGAAGAACCAGTTAGGAAAGTGACTTGCAAAGGATAACCTACCAGGACTGCCAGAACCACAACTGTATGCCAGGGACACAAACCCCTATCTGAAATCAAATTATAGCAGCAATAGCCCCCACCAACCATTCAGCATTTTGCATCTTCAAAAGCACATGCAAATTAAATACTGTGACTGATATCAGAGATGATGGATAAATATCCAGTAAGAAGTGCAACTGCTCAGAGTGCAAGCTGCTGACATGCCTGTATAGTCACTAGGACAAGTAGAGGAAGACCTGCAGAAGGAGAGTATTCTTCTAGGTCACTTCTCTAGTGACAGGTACAACTGCAGTAACAGTAAGAGCAGTTTAGCTGCATTCTAGTTCATTGCCAGCTCTTAATCAAAGCCTTAGGGCATTATTGAAATAGGAGCATTAAATAATACTAAGCAATAATGAAAGATAACTATGATCACAAATAATTTCCTTCCAACTGTGAGAACAATGCACGTCCCTCAAGTGCCAAACATCTTACTCTTGACTGACGTGGGTTTATCTAGGCAAATACAGATTACATCTGGCATAGGACTATACCTGAGTGCTGCCTAAGCATTTTTAACTGGATGACAACAGCAATCCCCTTCTCCTTTACCACCTTGGCTGGTAGGAGGAATAACTTGATTGTTTTGGAGACCATTTTTCTGTGTCTTATGTTTGTCTGTATAAATATGCTTCACATTTCCTTTATCTTGAGTGGAATATACATATTTTAAAACTTAGCAGTATGAGCTGAATGAGAAAGGAATTCAGCCCAGTGCAGGTCCTTCCCAGTGGACCTGAATGTAAGGGGACTGATGCCAGAGGGGCTCCCTAGTCTGTGTCAGTGGAAACCCATCTTAGGTTGTTTTGTCAATAAAATCTCTCTCCCACAGATGGCCATTTTATAATTCAGGTGAAAAATAGATCCAGTGGCATTTTGGATCACATAAAGGAAGACAGTCTTCAGGTACTTCCTCAGTCATTTACTTGTTAGGACTGAGAACTAACTAGGAAAGTGCAGCAATGCCAGATGTTCTTCTTGTGCTTTTTTTCTAAGCAGGTAGGTTGAGATATTCTTCACTTTATTTATCAGCCAAAGAAGTATTTCAGGGTCAGCTCAATTCAAAGACCAGTATGGATCCCTGGTGCACTGAGATTGTGAAAGCCAGCAAAAGGGCAGTGCATCAGCATGTTTTTCAGCTTCCCACTAACACTGTTTCAGCCTTGAGAAGATTTTGGCCATTGCTTGTGAAGGAGCAAGGGTTGGGATGCTGGAGGGAAGAAGCCACTTTCCACAGGGCTTTCCCCCCACGGGCATAAGGTGATGCTGTGGTGCATCTAAACATCCTGACCTGTCCCCCATTCCCCAACTTTTTTCTACTTCTCTCAGAGTAAGTAAGGAACAGATGTATGGTCCTTCTTGGGCTGCCCCTAAAACACTGCTATGGCTACACACAGTAAGGTCTCTCTGGCCAGGCATGCCAAAAAGCTGGAGGTGGGCCAGGCTTCTGGCCATGCACGAGCACCCAGCACAGCCGCAGGGGCTCCGCTGCCTCCTCCCCAGCTCTGCCTTGGCCAAAGGCAGCCCCAATGCTAGACTTACTGACCCGTTTCAGCATGCCAAATTTTGCTCTTTAAATCACCAGCCAGGTTTTGATTTTTTAATACAGGCTTACATAAGGGGAGGAAGGGGAGAGGGCAAAGAAGTAGGAGCTCACAGTGATATTTCTTGCTTAATATTGTTGTGTTAATTCCTTGTTTGTCCAGCAGCTGGATCATCTGGGCCTCCTCTGGGACATGGCTCCAGTTGCTGTGAAACCCAGTGGCAAAGGCAGAGCAGGGTAACTGTGGGTTCCCCTGCTGCTGAATCCAGCCAGCAAGCCATGTACGGGCCATTTCCCTAGCAAAATTTGTCTGTTTATTGAAAATCATAGATGGTTTTCCTTCTGCTTTCCCTTCCTCCCTCCCTGCCACAAGGAAGGCTCACATAGCCAGGGTGTTCTTTGATATTAGGGAGAACAGTGGGAACTGGCTTCTGCCTGTGCCTGCATAGGTGCCCCAAGGATGTAGGGTGAGGGAGGAAGACCAATACTGCTCACACCTACAGTCTGTGAGGGATATGTTTGAAACTGTCAGGAGAAGAGCTCCAAAGGAGACCTGTTAAAATCTAGATTACTTGGAGAGTGATAAAGCACGTAGTCCTGAATTACTTAATGATCAGTAGACAGACACAGAGGCCACAAGCAACCACACCAGGACACACCAAGTTCAGTTGCTAAGTGCAGATGACTGACCAGATTGCTCAGCACTGAAAACCAAACCAAAACCTTACAGATTGCTGCTTGATGACTACTATACAGCCTTTCCTCTCCTTCACTAGAGGAAAAAATCCCTGCATGATGCAATTATTTTCCTTTAGCTTCTATAGCTGGTGGCATAGCAAGTTTCTTTACCAGATACAGGCTGCACATAGACAGCTGTGACCTGTGCTGGTTGAACTGGAGATGTGGGATTGCTCTATTACTGGGCTATTCAAGAGGGTCCTTTTTATTACTAGATGTAGATCAGAGATTGTTTTGAAATCTGACTGATCCACTGTCACAATTGCCCAGAAGAGGCTTTTGAAATGCTTAGCTTATAAGTTTTTGAGGATGCCTGAGTCCACCCAGAAGAGGTGAAGGGCAGCATCAGATCAGAAAGCAGTTGCTGTCACTTTATTTTCAGTCATCATTTTAAGCTGCCACATCTTTAATTAGACCAAATGTCAGGTCAAGAGTCTGGCCAGCTATGGGAGAGGACTCTGTCCTCACAAAAGACAGTTTTATAGTGTATCATGGTAGGCAAGTAATGCAAAGCCATGTCAGGGAAATCAACACCAACACAGATAGCAGTGTAGTAAAGCTGGATGCAATGTTTTCTCCTGAAGGCTATTTTGGTATTAAAAAATCCCATCATTTGTTTTCATTTAAAAACACATGTATTTTGCAAATAAATGTTATCTTCAAAGATTCTTTAGTTTTTCAGTTTAAAGCAGGTTGTTGATTGTTTATGTTCCTTTTATTTTTTTTTCTTCACATTTTCTTCTTTTAATTTTCGTATGGAAAAGAAGAATGTAAGCAGAGGCTGGGGGACACATTTGTCAGTTAAAATTGGCAAATACATATTTTTGTTTGTTTGTTTGTTTTAAAACATGATTAAAAATTACAAATAAATAAATGTGGGAAAACCAACCAAATTTCAGCCAGCTCTACTTCAGAGGTACCCATTGAAAGAGTAAGAAAAGGTAGTAGCAAATTGGTACTCTCTTTCAAAGCTGACAAAGCCCCTTTCCAAAGTCTGGTATCTTGTTTCTTGAACTGTATAGTGACAATCTACCTTCTTTGCTACAGCTGGATCCAAAAACCCCAATACTGTTCAAAGGGGAATAATTACATTGGTTTATGTACATATCTATGACACTGAGCTATTTGGTTTGATACTAATGAGCACTATAACAAATACACAACTATTCAGGAGCTTCTGTCTAGTGTAAAACTACTTCACAGTAAACTAGTAGCATGGAGCATAGCTCTCACTTTTCAAGGACAAAGTCTAATGGAGACTGGTTGCTGACCTGGTTCTGCATTGGAACCATTGCATTCAATGTCAAAGCAAGGTTCAGGCTCTAACTCAAGTATTATTAGGTAGCCAAGCAGCTTCAAGTCCAACCCAACAATAATGGTCATTACACCCATTATGTCCCTAGAGGTTACAATTTGTAAGTCCTGTAACGGGTCAGGTCAATTACAAGAAAAAACCAATGCCTTGAAAAGAGGAACTGGGAACAAATAATTTATATTCACATCCTTAGTGTGACTTTGTGATTCTTGGACATATTAGCTTCTCTGATATACTTCTGTGTTTTCCAAAGGGGAACAAAATTTGAAATCATACAGTTGTTTGTTAATGTTTACAAAGCACTTGTAGCTGGAGGGAAAAACTTGGCTGACACTAGAGAGACCATAATAAAGCCTAGCTAAGTGCTCAAAGTTTCCTACTACAACACAGACTCTGATGGGTGCAGGTGGCTCTTGTTCACACCTTTAGCCCCTGGAATTGACAAAATGCCATCTGGGAAGTTGCTGGAGCATTTCTGGAACACCTTGAATACCAATTGTATTTGAGCAGTTGGTGCAGAGGCCTCTGTAACACCTGAGACACAGAACAAGCCACTAACAGCTCCAGAAACCTGGCAAGTATAGCAGTAGCATGGTGGTATCTCAGTCCTTAGGCTCAGGCTGAATGCAATCACACAGGGACGGAGTCAAAAAGCAGGAATTTTTAAATGTTGTAGTCATAGAGTTCTGTATCACAGGGACAGAGTCGTCCAAGTTCATCTCTACTGGATCTGTGGTAGAAGTCCTTTGTTTTTTACATGGAAGGAGTGTAAATGGTTTATTCACAAGGCCCTTTAATGTTGCTGTGGCTAGAAGGAAATGGAGAAGTTTAAACGGAGGCCAACAGGAAAAGCAAAGTGTGACATGTTGTATTGCTTATTCAAAGCCAATTAAGATCTAGAACAACAGTTCTATACAAAGGACTGTTTATATCAACCAACACATTTTAAATTTCCTGCATGAGTAATTTTTTTGGTATCTTTTTGTCCTGTCTCTTTGTGACTCTTCACTGGACTGAAAAACATAAGCAAGATCATGTTAAAAATATTTTTTTTTCCTTTTTAAGGAAATCGTAATTAATCTAGATCCCTGTGAACACCACCATGGTTCACTACTAGCACACCAGCCACCAAGAGCTGAAGCTGAATGGTTGTGCTAAGGAAGGGGTTTATAAGTTATCTGGGACTGCGAAAAATAAGGGACTTGCTTAGCTCTGAGGAATAATTCAACTGAATACACTTGCCCTGACTTAAAGATGGCACCTTTGCAAACACTTCATGATTTTACACATGAACTGTTGAGCATCCAAAAGCACCAACCCATCTCTAGAAGGAATGGAGCAAGTTCCACCCCTCTGAAAGCCAGCCTCTGCACTGCATCAGTCTCTCTACCCACATAACACTTGGCTTCTCCCCAAGTACTGATAGCAAACAAAGCAACACCCAGGGGACTTCTGTGATGCCTTATCTGGTGGGGAAAGGACCTCAGGAGAGTACTTCTGATGGGAAAGCAATACATAATGGTCCAGGCAAACCAATCTTTCCCCTTTATCCACAGAGAACAGCTGTATATCAAGGTGCTACATTCACCCCCCCAAAGAAAACCCCACAGAGAATTCATGTGCTTAGGCTAATGGCTTTTTAAAAAAGAATCAGGGTTCTTGCCACACAATACAATGAAAATGCATGTTTTTTCTTAAATACATTTTAGCTTTTTGTGAGCTTGTGTGAAAAGAGCCCGTTATTAAGCCTGAGTTATTTAAGCAATATTGGAAATGCCCCTGCCCTTTTGTTAATTTACTTGGCTTGGTGCACACACAGCATTTGTTTTATATCATGTGTGGAACTCACTTCTTTAGAAAGTCTGCAGGTTTCAAATTCCTCTGCTTTTGATAGATGTACTGTATGTACTGTTATGCTTAAAAAAAAAGTTACAGGTGGCTGCTATTTTTCCCAATTCAGTTCACAAAAGCCCCTTTATTAAAAGAAGTCCTTAATGAAAAAGTAAAGTAGAGCTACTGTATGTGAGGTTGCAAAGATCTCTGGTGGAAATATTTGGTGTTTACATTTTGCCTAACTATTTATACTTTGGACACATACTACACTAAAGGCTCTCTTTTCCCTGCATAATAGAAATCCTTGTGACTGAAATCTATATACTTAGTATGGTTTACATTTTTTAATCCAGCCTTACCACATTTTATTCCACCCTGATTTCTGCACTTTCTGTGTCTTTAACAGAGCTGTATAACAGCAACACCTTCTGGAAGAAGGGAGACACTGGAGAATCATTTCTGCCTCTTGCAGCTTGTTGCACCCACCAGCCAGCGTATGTTACTAATAAGGCAGAAGTTCAGAATAATAATTAGGATACATCACTAACTCTGTGTGCATTTATTGCTTCATTTAGCAGTAATTGAAAACTCTATGTTTTTTTTAATAACTCTTTCAGTCTTTTTGTTCGGAATACTTTTAGCAGTTAACATTCAGTATTTTAATTACACAGAATTTATGGGTCTAAGTCTCTGCTCTGTACACCCTTTGTCTGTTGATATGAAAAAGCAGAGGAGCGCCCTGCTGCTCAGTGGCAGCAGCCACCTCTTTTTTCCTCAAAACAGCAGGAGCTGCCAGCACAAAGACCAGCATTTCCAAACCCCACTGCCTGCAGCAGAGCTCCCAAAGGCACAAACAGGCAACCAAAGTGCAATGGCCTATATTTAATATCAACTGAGTATGTGAAAGTCTCACAATCTTAGATAAGTACCACACCCGTACTAATGTCTTCATAAACAAACCTCAGCCACTGAAGAGCCCTTAAAAGCCTTTGACACTGGGGCTTCTAAGCTTTTGCCAGAGGACAGGCAACCTTTTCTGCATGTAGCTACAAGACAACTTTGTGAACACAGGTAGGGAACAGCGGGTTGGTGGCAGGGAGACCCCTTTAAATAACTTCAACCTATATCAATATTTTCTTCTGTACTGGAGAGAAATACCATTGTTGTAATGATGATGACAGTTAAGATTATGATGAGGATGATAATAATACCACCTCTAATTATATCTTTGAACAGAGATGCAACCAACCATTTTCACAATGTTGTTGTGAGGTGAGTACAGAGGAACAGGGAGAGAAAACTGAAGTCCTTGGTGAAAACCTCAATCAAGGGACAAGAGGCAAGGAGAGGAGCAGAGGAGCTTCCACATTTAAACCTCTAGGCTACACATTTCAAGCATCAAATGCACTGTACTTTGCTTTAATGGTACAGAACTGGTGACATTCTAAAGCAGCAGGTGTTATTCAGGAGATGGATTATTACGTCCTGCAACATTCAGTTGTTTAGTGAATGCAGCCTGACAAACCTGATGCCTTTCCTTACACAAGGCAAGTCACAGACTGATGCTTCCTGATGTGCAACTGGATCTAGGGTGAAACCTGACAAATTCTGATGATTTTGCAAAGTTAATACAAGATACCCATTTTTTGCTTTTCATTTTCAAGTGCTAATACAGGTGTGTCTCTGTGCAAAATTTGCCTGTGTTCTTTGTTTCAACACTATGTTTCTGTATCTTCCATGCCCTATTCACATGGTTGGTCAGGATTTTACGTTTTGAGCTGTTCCTTTCCTTTCTGCACACTCTCCCTGGAGTTGGCTCCAGCAATGCCAACTCCTGCCCACATAATGAAGAAGCCAGTGTATTGCAAAGTGTGCATGCAATGCAGCCACCATCCACGAGACACTTCAACAATTCATTGTGCAAAATAGCTCTGAGGAGAACCTTTATGAGAAATACAGAAAGGTATTTTCCATCAGGGAAAAAAACCACCCTGAAAGTTATGTTTAGGTGTGTCTGTGAGGGGAAAACAAGTTGTTTGGGAAAACAAGTTGTTTAGGAAAACAAGTTTGCAAGTCCTCTTCATGACATGTTCTCAATTTTTGAGGGCTGCTGGTGCCCAAAACTGCCTAGCAGCAGACAATACATATTCCTCCCAACTAACCATGGTAGACACAGCCTCATCTCCCCACTCCACACCTCTCTAAGAAACATCATGTTTGTACCTTAAAAAGCAGGGATCTCAGGCATGATCCTGCATGAAGGCAAACTGTGAAGCATTAAGAGATCCATGAGGGGGCTAACAGAGCAGCTGCTCAGCATAGCCAGGTGAGGATAGCTAACCAAGCAGTATAGAGAAGGCCATATGGCACCAGCTGTGCTCTGACTCCCAGCAGGACATCTTCTCTTCTTATGAATATAATTTCCACAACATGCACGAGAATGAATCGTAATTGCAATAAGCTATTCTGCCCTTTTCCTTTCCTGTACCTGTCACCTCCAGGATACTGGGTTATCACAAAGAGGAAAAAGCCAGTGCAATGAAAACTTCAAGCACCAAGCCCCATGCTGTGAAGGTGATTCTTGCTGCCACTAGAAAATGAGCACAAAATTCAATAGGCTACCCTCTCCCTTCTGCTTCATGTGAGAAATTATTATAGTCTCCCCACACCTGTTAGTGCCAAGAGCCACGGGGCGATTAACAAGCAGGACTGTGAAAAAGTTGTTGAAGCCCTTCTCTCCAGTCCTGCCAGCCCCGCCTCACTCCAAATGACACAACTCAAATGTATCCCCTGCACAGGTGAACGGGCTAATCACAGGACAAGGGGAGTTTGTGACAAACCACTGACTTGACGGAGAATCTCTAGTGGGATTTTAACACGTCTGGCCTGGGATCTTCAATCACTGATAATGACAGGCATTACCTGACCCAGCCAGCAAGAGGATCGCAATAGCTGTTCTCAAGAATTTGCAAATCGTTCTCCAGTTCCTGGCTCCTTCCCTTTGACTATCTTGGCAGCCTGTTCTGGCAGCCAGACTATCTCACCTAAGACTTCTCCAGCTGGTGAAGCATCTTGGCGCTCCTGCCTCTCTATGCCCACACACTTTCATCAACTTCAGCAGTAACCCTTTTAAGTGTTATCTTGCAGGCCTAATTACTTCAAATACATTTTCTGGCTGACGGCGTTGGACAGGTGGAAATTTAGCGCCATCTATTGCTTACTAATAAAACACTGATTTGATAGGAAGGCGAGAAAGGCCCTTTCCCGGCAGAAGCCTCGGCTGTAGGAATCCTGCAATCCAGCAGAAGCATCCCTACGGCTGTCAGAAACTCTTCTACTTTTTAAAGCCTTGCAGTTTTCTAGACAATGCATCTATAAATCTCGGGTGTGACCCCAGAAAACTTCTTCAACCTGGAAATATTGTGAAAACCAGCATTCTTGTACAATTTCTAAAATGTAATTAAAACTTGTCCTGAAATACTATAGTGCTAATCTCTCCCTCTCGCCCTGTTGGTATGCTTGGTAACAATACCCTAAACTTTACATCTACCACAGGCAAACTATAAAGCTGGTCTCTTTATTCACAGTTTGCAGGCCCAAGCCCTTGGCAACACTGACTGGACCCCCTTCTCCTACTTTGAGCAAATTAAGTGAAAGAAGTGAGTAAACTCGATGGCAAGAAGCATCCCTCCAAGCTCAGCTGCAGTGGAGGGACACCCCAAGCAACTGAGAAGGAGACTATGTGGTCAGTATTGCAGTCTGATGGGAGAGGACTATGCTTCGAAGAGACAATAATGAAGCTGAAGGTTACATTCAAGTCAAAGGTCTTTACCTGCATGGGACTAAATAACTTACAGAATCACAGGATCGTCATTGTTGGAAAGGACCTCCAAGATCACAGAGTCCAACCAAATGCATATACATAACAAGACACAAACCCTGAAAAATCTTATCAAAAGACAAAGACTAGAGAGTAGGATGTGTCAAGTTTTCATGACAGGAGCAAAAGCTGCATCCTTTCACAGCCCCATAGATGGCATTTTAATACATCTGAAGTGATGTGCATTAGTTGCATGACGTGTTAATGCCAGATTATAATGCTGTTGGTCTCTGCTTCTCACCGTAAGCAACTACTGATACCAAAATATTTTTCATGAAAAGTAGAAACTGTTTGTGGTGATGACAATTACAGTTAGTAGGATAGATGAGGAGACATTTGAAAACACTTATGAAACTAAAGTGCTCCTATACATGACCTGCAAAGACAGAAGCACATTGTCTTACTCTGTGATGTAGCCAATAGATGTAGCTGCAAAGATTCCTGAGAAAAGGAGAGGTAACAGATGACAAAAAAGATGAGTAACAATACTTCAAAGTGTCTGCAACCATAAAATAGGGACACTTCAGAACTGTTAGAAAAAATACCTGATATGATGCAAACAGCTGTCTGTATTTTATTGCAAGTTCCATATTACCTAGTAGGTTTTTTTAAAGCTCTACTTGCTGTAGACAGGAAAAAATATTTTTAAACATTCTTTTTTAGCACATATGATGGAGAGGGAAGGTGGAATATGTGTATCATGCGGCTTAAAAACAGAAAAGCCAAGAAAGTGAGATCCAAATGTTTCATTTATTTTGCAAAAGATGCTTGGGATTTTTTTAAGGTTCTCTTGAAGGGTTGTGAGACCTGACTCATGATTTTGGGTTAGACTATACTACTGATCCTAAAAAATCAACATAAACTGTGCAGTCAGAATGCCAATGACTTACTTTTTTGTAAATGAAAAAAAACAACCCACAACCAAACCCGTTTTCCTCACAAAGACACAGAAGGATGAACAAGAAATCAAAATGAGAATTAAATAACTCAAATTCAGCTATGTTCTCCTGGAGATTCTGCCATTCTGCCGTTCACTCAGCTGAATTTGATAGTCCAGATAATTTCCTAATGCTGCCCAGAAATTAGGAGACCACTTTCATTTCCCACCATGTGTTGAGAGCACAGCCTGGTTCACACAGCCCTGGCGCTGAGCCAGTCCTGACAGCTTTGACTTTGACTCTCTATTTTATCCCCAACTCATTTCCCTGTTCCCCAGAGCCTTACATCAGCAGTGGCAGCAATCAGGTTGTCCTACCAGCATTACCAGGAGGAGAGAAGGGAAGAGTAAAACTTTATTATGGACCAGATCTGGCCTATCCACTGGCCAGCTCAAATTTAAGGCAATATCAAGGACAAGGCAAGACAGACTCAGTAGGAAAATTTGTCCAAATCTATTAATGGCTGCTACTTCTACTCAACAAATCAGTGGTGGTCCTCAAATGGATCCCCCACTGGGATGAAGAAACACTGAAGCAGAGGAGCATGTGCCTGACAGGATACCTACCCACTCTCTCACCTCTGGCACATGATAGGAACAGCCAGGGTACAAAGCCACTTGGCCAGTCTATCATCTGTCTGAGAGCCAAGCACAGAAGGTTCAGGGGCAGTAATGCTGCCCTGTGTCTGCTCAGGGCATCCTCCCACCAGAAGAACATTACTTAACAGACCAGCAAAATGACTGAATAGTGAATGGCACGCTGAAATTCAAATGGCAAAGAATTAAAAATTACTTTGCTGTGAATCTGAATGCTACTGATAATGGTCTGAGATGTATTAATGGAAATTGGAGAATGTGACATAAGAAACTAAACCTCTAAGGTAGCACTCATGGGATGATGTTGATGATTGTGGTCCATTATTCAGTAGACTCCCAAATGCTCTTCTTTGTACATTATTTCAGCATAAGAGAGATTTTATTTCAGTTTTTGTTTGGTTTGGAAGAAGCATAGTACTAAAACTTTTAAATAAGTATAAAGTGAATTAATACTGTTGTGTTTCTTGGCAGGACTGACACAGAAGGTTTCATGTTGAAATACACTCTCTACCTCTGTTTTCTCTATTTGTTTTTGCTTTCTTTTTTGTGGACAGGGTGCTGGATGGCAGGGAAAGGGGAGGATGCTGTTTTGTCTGGAGAGTTTACCTGTTTTTTTCCTGCACCAAATTTAAAGCTGGGAAGGTAACCAGAACAAGATCTGATTTCCCAATCTACTGGTAAACTTTGCAGGTCAAGTAAGTAAGTGGCTATGGGTTAAAGCAAAAATGGTTACAAATTTTCTTCTGGGAAAGGCAGTGCTCAAATCTATTCCTATAAGCAGTTACGGGTGAAGAAGGGATATTCTAGTTTAAAACAAATCATGGTACAAAAGCTTGGCAAAAGCCTGTTCTAACTTACACAAGCTCCCAGGGCTGTCAAGAAAACACCAAAGACTTGAGTCACCTGGGATCAGTAGGTTTAAAGGCAATCTGTTCTTCCTGAGCTATGAGTGTCCTGTGAGACTACAACTTCATTCCAAACTTCTGCTAACAGCAATGCCAACTAGGGCTATGGTGAAATGTGATTTCCCAAGCAAAGCTGTGCCAACCAAAGCCCCAAATGACTCCGTTGTTCTAGCAAAAAAAGTGCTTTTCCTGGTATAGCTTTTCCTGTGGGGGGTCTTGGCCAGGTATGGTCTTACTATATAAACAAAAAATGCAGCTTCCCTGGTAGAGCTGCAGCTGTATGTCTGCACTGATAAAATGCACCTAAGCATAGACATAAGGGCACAGTACATCACATTAGGTTGTAGGCAGCATTGGATTATGGTCAAAAAATCCGTTGCTACCTCACAGAGGCTTTACTGTTCTCTTTTGCAGTGTTGTGTTTATTCAGAGGAAGCTATTGGGACCTGAAAACATGCAAGGCTTTTTTTATTTCTTTTGTGCAGCACAAACAACTTCATGCATCCCCCACAGTTTTCAAGGATAGAACTGCACATACCCCTCAATGGACATCTTTCTTCAGGTAGGAAGAAAGATTCAATCATGCATCTCAAGTTAAAAGAATAATTTGCCTGGAAAGTTAGAATTATAATAAACAACCTCGAGTCATTCTGCCAGTGGAAATCAGAGGGGTCACAACCTGATTGCTGGAGACAAGGCAGGTTTCAGGCGCAAGCTAAATGAAGAAAAGTTGGGAGCTCTGTGTATTTCCAGGGAATGAATGTTCCTGCTGTTCAGGCATTCAGAAATCACATTAACCTGGAAAAGCCAACGCAGGGACAAGATACAGATATGAACATAATAGATACTGACTGCAGGGGCTCCAGGGCAGATGTCAGCTCTTACTTCTGCGGTGGAGGTCATGGAAGAGTCTATTTGGTACTTTCTTTTTCTTTTAAACCAGCACTACATTGTGTGTTTAAGCAGCAAAAATACTTCACTTGTGGGCAGGAAGGAAGAGGCCAACCATGGGTCTGTCTATGTGTCAGCCACCTTACCTCATCTTGTACACCCAAAGATTATCTGGTCAGTGACATAAATGTGGTGCTACATAGAGGAGCCAGAAGGCAGCTAGAATAACCTCATTGTGGAGGGGTCTCTCCTGCAGGTACAGCAAGCAGAGCCAGCCTGACCACATCCTGCCCTGGGCTGGCCAGGCAAGAGTCCACAATGCTCTGTTCTTCACTAGCACACAGAGGCGCCAAAGGGCTCTTGCAGCTATGAACTACACATGCAGCCAGGCAGTTTTGGAGCAGAAAGATCTTGGTTAAGTCACTGAACTGCAACTCAAGTCCATCTTGTCTCTCCTGAGCAGTAACCAATGTGTTGTTTTTTCCACAGATGGCTGTGGGATTTCCTAGTTGTGTGGGCTTGGGTCAAGGTCACAAAAATAAACACAGTAAATGCTTCAAGTCTCACCTGTGTGGATTCTTTGACTCTCTGCTGGTTAGTAACAAAAAAGAACTTTGTACTTGCAAAACAGCTAGTCCTCAATTAAGAAAACTGTGTATGCAAAAAATATGGCCAGTAAACACATACACAGGCACAGAAACCTGACTTTCTGGTGATGTCTCCAAAGTCCTTCCTCTTGCAACTTTCATCCCTCCTCTGAGGTCCAAGTTGTGTTTGATCCCCATGCACAAAGAAGAAGGGCTTAAATTTCAGGTGGCCAGACACTCTTGAAAAAACTGTGCCCACATGCCTGTTGTTGGTATAATTAATTTGCTTTTGAGTACTCATAATCCCAGAGGACATCACCTGAGACTCTTCCAAGCTTAGGTGAAAATGAGCTGGGTGTTTGTTTAAACCAGAATCCATGCTGTAGACTGACAAGGCCTGGAAATATAGGAGGTTTGGCCATGCATAAGCTTGCTTTTCTTGCATTTAAATGCCACTGTCAGCTGTAGGCAATGTTCCAGCTTGCAAAGTTTCACTGAAACTGGAAGCAACACTGAGCTTGGCAGAAATTTGATTGTAAGGTTTAATTGAAAGAGTAAGCACACTATTACAAATTAATGTGGAGAAGGCAGCCATGGTAGAATCTGTCTTCGAGTCCATATGGCCCTCCACTGCTCATTGATCATACAGCCTGTCATGCATTTACCCTCAGAGGAGTCTCTCCGTTTGCTGAGAACTATAACCCCCATTTTACAGCTGGAAAATAGGAGCTAGGAGAGTTACCTGCCTTGCTCAAAGGCACAGAAAGAAATTGATCAAGACTAACTGCTAATCTTTTTTTCCTTTCCAGATTGCTTATAATTTTTCCCTAATGAAAATGACTTCTTATCTGATAAACTTATATTATACACTGCAGAGGAAACCAAGAGAAGCAATGTCCTTTAAAAAGAAATCGTTACAAGCCAACATGGTTTTAGCAATTTACTATAATTGCAGTTTGATTTTCAGTTTTTCTGTGAAAGATCTCAAACTTATCATCTTATGACTGAATGAAACAGTAATTGTTAAGATATACCTGATGGATTACTGATCATCTGTGGGCCCTCATTTTCTTTTTTCCCCCCTGAAAAATTATTTTTCTTTTTTTTAAATGAAAACCATATGTTTATCTGGCTACCAGCTTTGCACAAACACAAAATCATCTTTCCTGAAAAAAATAATATTAATTGTTAAAGCAGGCTAAACAACTCTACAGCAGATTAATTTTGCCCTACAAGTCATATATGACTTGATGAGAGTTTCACTGGGTCAAACGTTGGCTCTCCCTCATGCTGCTTAAATCGTAGTAACAGATAGTAAAGCCTTGTTCCTGTTACTTTCTCTTTCCAGGAAAAAGTTGCCACAAAGAGGCTGTGAGGTTTGGCAGAGATACATACGTGTTCAGAAAATAAAGTTTGTGTTTAAACATGTCCTTATCCTTTAAAATTTGGGGAATTTCCCTTTTGGCCTTATTGACACCTCTCTCCAATACTGAAAAAGCTTGCTAATATTACAGGCATGAAAAAATGGGCGAAATAGTGCAGCTGTTGATACCTTTTTTGTTGGAATGTGAAATGAAATGTGGAACAAGTTCTCCTTTGTGCCGCTTGGATGTAGCTGCATGTAGACTGACAAAGGGAATCCTTCCAATGTACTCTCAGAGTTAAACAGCTGTAAGAGGTACAATCAAGTCTTAAGAGTCACCTTAGCAGAGATAAGGAGTTGCAAGGTAGGAACGCAGTAACACTTAAATTTCAAAAACAGAGCAGCCATGTGACCTAAAAAAATCTGCTGGTTGGTTATGGTTCATACACATAATGACATTATCAGTTGCAAGGCTTTCATGCACATCTTGTGAAATAAGCCTTTGCTTCAGCTGACAGACTGTAGTCTTGTCTCCCTGAAATAAAAAAAAAAGGGCATACTGCACGAGGAAGTGCACCAGCATTTGGGGTCTCACTAGATTTTTTCCATGATGGCAAACATACAGGCAATGAGTTTAGGTAATATCATTTCTTATATTGTTTATTTGTTAAAAAGAAGCTCTCGTTTCAATAATATGATGGGACTAACCAGCAAAGAGTAGGCTCCTAGCTCAAGAATCCTCAAGTGTGCCATGCCAGTAAACCCTACATTCCTGAAACTTTGTTTCTTTGCTCCTTCAGAAAAGCATATACAACACTGCCTTTCTCTGCTTTCCACCTTAACATACACTGAGGCTGCAAGCTCTGTAGTCTGAAAAGTCCTTGGCACAGTCATTGAGAAACTTGAAGATTTTTGGATTAATGACTCGCCTGATAGCAGCTACTAGCACCTCCCAGCATAACACCATCACCAATGATAGATGAAGATACAAAACCTGAGCAAGAGAAAACGTAATTTATCTTTGTAAGGCAATGTATCTGTGAACTTTTGCCTCACCTTCATAATCCTCACATTTTGATTACATCAAGTACAGGACAGACAGAATCTCTCCCCACCAGTGAATTACTGACCCTACTCCTTCAGAGGGAGAACTCTGTAGAAAACAGATTGGCAGCAGCTAATAGGGATCATTTCTCACCTGGAATTTAGCTCAAACTCGACTGCTCGACTGTTTTTCCTTGAGAGCCATAAAAATATTCCACCTGCAATTGACAAGGGAACCTGTGCTATGAATGAGGCTTAGAGTTTGGTATTTGGGGGTTGCATTTTTGAGACAAGAATATCATCAGCTGACAAACCACTCGGGTTTTGTGTTCTTTGCATGACATAAGCAAGGGAAGGGAATAATATTAAGTTTACAAGCATTTAGGAGCAATGTGAGTCTTAGCTGGTACGTTCCAGAGAAATGGGATTGTCATAGTCCCATCCCCTAGAGGTAAAAGATACTGGGACAGTAGTCTGATCTGTAGCATTTTTCTTCAGATTTTCAAGCACTGAAATTTCCTAAAAAGATGAGTGTTCTTCACTTCATCCTAATCAGTTTTCGGCTATGCCCCTATGATGAAGATAAAAAATCTTCACAAGTTCTTTTCTTTTTCAACCTGAGACCTCACAGCAAAGCAAATATTAACAGTCTTTGCTCAGGCAGAAGGCTTACATGAGCTAAAGAAAAAACAAAACCAAAACAATCCAGAATGCAGAAGGTTTGGTGCATAAACTTTAAAGAGCCAAAACACAAGTGGCTAGCTCCTGGTATCTAGCACCTAGATATTAAAATCCAAACATTTCATATGGGTGTGACTTCTTAACTGGATTCAGCTCCTTAAAATCTCTGCCATGGCTAGAAGAGCAGTCCTGCTCTTCCTATCCATGAGGTCTGTGCATATGCTTCTCCCTTTCTGTGGTCAAGCACTGATCTGGCCACTCTGCAACTGCTTTAGTGCCAGCCATGCCGCAGAGGGAAGGTCAGGGATGGAGCAGCTGGAAATAATAAAATTGGAGCCATGTATGTGCCTTAGACATGTAATTGTTACCTCACCCAATAAAGATAATTTAAAATATTTAAATATTAAGTCCCTCTGTTAATATGTAGAGTGCCTAAAATTAAAGTGTGAGTGCATTTTATACAGTCAGCAGTTAGAACTGACCCATTTTAAACATCTGTTTTTCTGCTTATCCTTTAAAGTTGCGTATTCATCTCACAAACACTGAGTTTGGTTAGAATATTTTCTTTGTATTTGAATTTTCTTTACCTCACTCTAAAAAAATGTTAGCCTATACTGCCATCAAAGTAAAGGATAAATGCCTATACATATATCACTAAAAAGCCTAATCAACCAAAGTTGAACCTTTGAAAATAATTATTCCATGAATAAGATGAAAAAAGTTATAAAACAGTGGCTGTTCTTAAATAACTTCAGAAGAATGTGATTTCTTTGAATGACCCACAAGAACTAATATAAGTTAAAAGAAACAGTTTTGTATCATATAACGTGGTATTGGCAACACTCAGAATTAATATTCTAGATTTGTACAGATACAATACCACCTGCAGGTGAAACAGGCAAAAAAATTCTTACTTGGCGTTAAAAATAATTTCCTTGGGAGAGAGAGAAGTAGACACCTTCCACATTCTTGTATTTGCTTTTAAAAGCTCCTCTTTGGAGAAGCATCCAGAATAACAAAGATGCTATTACACAAAATTTTGCTCTTCTTGGCAACAGGGTTATTCTTTAGCAGCTCTGTTAAAATCGCCACTGTGATGCCACAATATCAGAACTCTGAGCAAAAGGAAAGGAAGAACTGAAATTCAACACTTTTGTTGGTGTACCCTCAAAACTGGCATTTTTAATTCAAATATTGAGTGCTTGTTTTGGAATCCAAAACTTTTTCCTTGCCTTGTTTATACATACAGAATACATTTTTTTTTCCTTCTGCTTTGTCCTCCCCTTGTAATATTTTAAAACATTTTTGTCACATTGGCTTTACAAGACTACATACGTCCCAGGTCAGAATCCTCAGTTTATACTCTCCACCCCCAAGAACACTGTGCTGGTGGTAGTACTGCTTTATTAAACAGAACTATTGCTAGCTACTGAGATATTTCAAAAGGGAGGGAAAAAATGAGTCTTTTAAGTTTTGCTAAAAGGCACAGTTCTGTTTGTCCCTGAAGCCTGCTCAGCACCTTGTAGGATGAGGTTTCAAATTATTACTACTTGGGCTAAGAAAGTTTTGAAAGCTGTCTTACTGAAGCTCAAGTTAGAGTTACAGTGAAGAAAGGTTCCCCTAGAATGAAAGTGGAGAGACCAAATACAGGAATAAAGTCTGATCTGACATGTTAGGCTCACTTTCCTAGCAGTAATCAACAACTCCTGGTACTTACCTGTCTACAGCTTCTTTAAAGCATCCTGTATCCATGCCAGCTTTCTCTGAAGACACTGAGAACTACACCTGACAGAAAATTCACCCTGGTGTGTACTTCACCACAGTATCGATCGGCATCACCTTTAATCACAGCATTCCCTGCACTGAAAAGGGTGAGTATGTCAAATATTTTAGTAAATATAGCTACTACACGTGGCAAATGCCAAGATTTTAATGACACGCACTTTTTGCTGCTTTCCATCTTCAAAGGGCTACCTATTGGTTGATTTCAGAGTAATGACTATTCAAAACTGCACAGACTATAAAGATGTTTTCTGGCTTTCTTCTCTCCCTTGAGTTCACCACCTTGAAAGTCTTAGAATGGTGGCTGAATTCAATCACTGCTACATAATCCTGGCACATTAAAAGCTGTTTTATTCCAACATGGTTAGCAGGTAGGTAGTTTTGCTGCTGGATTTGTCCAGTATTTAACTGTAAGTGAAACAAGTGGCTCAGCTTCCAGGCTTGGCAGGGTAAATGCATGTCTGCCATTGTTAAGGCCTCATTCTTACTTTTGTCATATTCTTAAGACTTCAGTGGAAGCCAGAAGGGAGAATATAGGCTTTGCATTTTGACTATAGAGTTAGCTTATGTCTTACCACTTGCATCTTGCTCTGCTCATCTTAAATGCCACACTTCAGTCAGTAATTATTTTTTCTTTTAATGCAGCCTTCCATAGCTCCCATCTATGGGATTATTATGCTAAGTTAGCTGTACTCAACAATGATGATTTCATAACATTGCACATGCAGGTGTCCATTAAATTCCTTTATTGGAGACAGAAACATTGCAGAATTACAGATTTGATGAGGAAAACTGCAAATGGTATAGACTGTTTCTACTGCCAGCAAAATACAGTTATTACAGGATTTATAGACATACAAATATAAAGTGTTTCTTTCATACCAGATGGTCTGCACATAACAATGCCATTAGGAGTGCTTAATTGTGCTTCTACAAAACCTTTAGAGAAGAATGAGGTAGAGTTTCCTTTAGTTTATCCAGTACTTTTTCACACGTCTGTCCTTTACTGTTCGGATCCTTGTAAAACACACCGTTAACTTTAACATTGGAGAAAACAGAGACCCTTCAGAGGTGTTTACTTCTTCCTCTGTAAGTTGCTAATTTCCCACTGTTTATATGCAACAATTCCAATAACTACTACTGCACCCTTCTAAATGCCTCAAAGGTCAGGTAGATTGGGATATGTCTTTCCTAATTTACTGCTTTGACAGAAATTGTTTGCAAATAGCTTCAGATAAAACTCTTGTCTCCATCATGGCGAAGAACTTTTTCCATTCTGTTACTCTATACTATAGTGGCCAAGTAAAGTCCAGACCATCTCCCCAGGACATGGAAGGAATAGATTTACTCTTTGTCAACATCCTCGACTATGGAGAAGTCTCCAAATATTGTTTTGGTCAACTACGAAGCCATTACAAAATGAATATAAATTATGGGAACAGAACAGGCCACCTACCTGTAGAAAACAGTTTCTCACTGTTAGATGATCTGGAGCTTTACCTGTTTGTTTTGATCTAACATTTTATAGTTTCAGTTAAGATACTAGGGCTCAAGTTATGAAAATGTAAGCACAGATAAGTATTTAAGCAACTGAATAAGAGCATTCTTAAATAGCAATAGCAATCTACCATTCTGCTAGACACTTGGTATGCTTAGGTAGCCTCTATTCAGGACTGAATGAGAACAGTAATGATGTTCTTCTGACCTTCTGCCTTGACTGACTTGCTGGGTAATTTTACTTTAATTCCTTAGTATGCCTGTTCTGGAGACAGAAGACTTTTCACTTCACTTTTTCCTGTGGCATTTGCTGCGAGCACTTAGTACTTACTAAAAATCTGAGAGTGTGCTAGTAGGTGCAGTAGAGACATAAACTGTTATTTCACTTGAAGAGGTCACAGTTTTAGTGGTGACCAGATCATAATGAAGAGGGGATTTAGTATACAGGAAGAAGGTGATAATATAAAGAATAAGAACATTTGCTTTCTTCTTCTAACCTATTGAGACATGACAGTTTAGGCAAATAGTTCAGTGATATTGTATCAGAATTTCAAAATGAAAAGCAAATTTTTTATAAGAATTTGCAAAATTTAAAAGCTTCCATTTTCATATCTTGATCACTTTGATCATAAAATTAAAATAAAAAAATCTGTTCCTGCATGACAGTACCACCTGAGATAACTTCTGAGCTCCTCTATCTCACACATAAATGACTGCTCTAAGCTTGACAGAATCAAGTCCTATAAAGAGTTAACATTATTAAGAGAACCAGCTCTTAAAAACTTTCCCAACTCTTGCTTAGAAAAAAAGCACACACTTATCTACTATTCCCTGCATACTTCTTTGGTAAAAACCAAAAAATATCATTGTTGAAAAACCATTTGGAATTCTGCAGTTACTTCCACAAAGTTGTCTTTTCTTTTTCTATCTTTACCCAGCAGATATTTTAAAGACTTTAAAATTCTATATCATGTTCTTGTGTCATTCTTAAGATCTTCTATGAACATGAAATTTAAGATGCTTTTTTAATAAGCATGGCGTGATTATTCAGGATTGTAGTAAAAATCAGACACCATAAGTTTTAAGATAAGCAAAGAGCTTAAGTCTGTGTTCAGAGAAAGGGATGAAGACCTAGCTGTGCTGTTATTATTAGTGAATTTAAACATAATTATTTTTAGTGAATTTGGGTGTGGTTAACCTTGCTATTGTGATCAATGATATTTATTTCTATCTGAGCTACCAATTCCAAATCTGAGGCTTGACTATTCTAATTTAGTATTGTTCCACAACTGCTAAACCCTAATGTACTTGACTGTTCTAGCTCAAGATAATGGAAAAGTTAGTTTTGTTTGTGGAGTTGGGGACATATTTGCCAACTGTACTATAGATGGCACTCAGATTTTGCACAGTCAGGGAAAATATCCTGGAATTCCCACTAATAACTGTCATGCTTAAAGCAAGGCAAGGACAGAAGGATTGCTACGATAATTTTTGTTCACCAATTCAATACTAGTACTGCCTTTTGCTATTATGACTTAAATGATTTACATCCTATGAATTATTTTTCCAAAACTTGAGGATAATGACAAAATACAGTAAAACACAGCTAAGACTTCAGTTCAGAAAATTGGTAGTCAAAATTGATAAAGGGGTCTGTCTCTGTGCTACATGATAAAGTGTACCTCTAGAATAGTTTTAATCTAATGACTACATTGAGAGGTACAATGCTTCCTTCCTACATCACTTAAATAAGATAACATTGTTTGAGAGGTGAATTGCCCTTTCGAAATTCCTCTGTATGCTACTTTATATTCTGAACTATATATTTTACTTGTTTATGGGTTCATAGAGCAAACCTTAAATATATTTCTTGTTCAAATAGCATTTTTCTCCTGCATAATCAAACTACTCTCACTCTAAAGAAATCCTTGGAACACTCACCTTAATATGACATCTTTCTCTGTCCCTCAAAAAGTTTTCTAGAAAGCTTATTTGATCTGTAGTAAAATAATTTTTTATGCAAAAGTTTGGCTTAGAGTTAAAAGTGGTGTAAGTACTACTACTCTACACTTACAAAGAGGTTAGATAACTTGTCCAGGGTCACAACATGGCAGTCTGTTCAGGCATTACACATGCAGGTGGTAAAGCACAATTCTGAGTCCTGAAAACCTGCAAGATGATAAGATAAACACTTTCCTCCCTCTAAATTTTCACTACCGCTAAAAGCAAAATTAATGAAAATTTGCTTAAATGGTCACTTTTAGATGTGAGATTAAGGGGCATCATGATAGGAGGCTGAGGAAAAGGGGTTGCAAGTCTGTGTGGAGAGGAGTGGACAGTGAGGAATAGCCCACTTCAGGGCACACTCAGCCATCATTTACACTTCCCCACATCTCAGTGTCCAAGCCTGCCACTAGAACATTAAAACTTATCATCAACAGGGTGAATCCTAAGCAGAGAGAGCCAATGTGCCATAGTGTGGCAGGCTGTGCTACCATCTCTGTATTCTATTTCATAGTAAGGCACTGTTGATAAACAGACAGTTCACACTAAGAAACCTGTTGAGACTATGCAGATTGTTTTGCAAAGGCTATTGAATTTGAGAGGGTTCCTCCTCTAATTAGGTGGCTATGAGATCAGTCCCAGCTGTTTTTCTGCCTGCCTCCTTGGAAGACCAAGTGTGACTCTTTCAAATAGCGTGTTTTTCCAAATTACCATTCTTCACGCCTGAGGAAAAATAAGTATAAAGTAAGTATACAGGAGAGGATCAATGATATCTCTGTTGAATTAGTTCAACCATAAAAAAAGAATTTAAAATAATTTATCTGGAAAGAGGAGTGGAGGACAACTGTTATTTTGGCTTGAGATAGTTGGAAAGGTGTAAACAATGGCTGGGCAGAGAGATCTCTCACTGTCTTGGTTTTGTCTTATCAGACTTCCCTTCTATATCCCAGAAAAATCATGCTTGCTTTGCACTGCTATCAACTGAGCAGATTATCTACCTTAAGCAGGAACCTGAATCTGTCCCTGTAAATTCACAGCACATTTGCCCTCATCACAGGTAAGAATCTAGTTAAGTAATGCCATAAGTCTTGGCATAAGAACAGCTTATATGCAACGTCAGATTCATTAAAGTTCTCTCATTTGAAAAACTTCTTTCCTATGCATGAATAATGCTCACCTAACTGAAAATTAAGGAGGACATGCTCAAAACTGAAAATAATAATCAAAAGAATGAAGGGGAGAAGAAAGAATATACAGAAATCAGAGTTCATTATTATAATTTTAAAGTACCAGTATTTGTAAAACATAAGCATGTGAAAGGCTCAATCTCATTTAATCAACCCAATTAAACACTAAATAATTGCAGCCAATTATGCAAGTATCACACAACAATATTAAATTGTTTATCTTTTTTGAACAGTCTCAAATTCTCCTAATGTTAGACTATCTTATGTCTTCAATGATCAATTAGCAGAACCATAACTAAGTGATGAAGAATGGATAATTGCCTAGTTATGATGTACCAAACTCTTTCTATGTAAATCTGTTGCAGTTAAACAAATAGGGCACATGGAGAAAAGATTTGCAGATGTTCTTTTACAATCTATTATTAGCTCAGGGAATACCACAGTTCCCTCCTAAATTTTAAAGGCAAAAATAAGGAGAATGTAATACCAAATACTGTTATTTACGCATATTATTTCTTTGCTTTGGTTAACAGGATAAAAAAGCAGTAGCAGAATGCAGGCTAGGACAGCATGCATCATCAGAAGAATTTTCTGTATTATATCGACCCATCAGCTCCCTTATGAGAGGTTTTAAAGCGTAAAATCTGGAACCTATTCACCTGGATCCCATTTGGAAACAAGCACAATTTTGAGTTGAAACAGCCAGACTAAAGGAATCAGCCAAAATGTTAAAGACAACAGTTTACATACACACACCACATTGTCATTCTTCTCTGCTAGAAAAGTCTACGTGTTTCTGCGAGCGAGTCCAGTTTCAACTCTCATGATTTTGAAGTCTCCATGAGTTCAAAGTGTGCAGTAAAAAGAAAGGTGTCTTTCTGGTCAGTGCAGGAAACAGTGCAAACCACAATAAACAAAATCACCTGTTTTCCTCTTGCATCCAATTTCAGAAGAGTTTTACACAGCTTTAATGTTGACACGACAGTAAAATATTTTTTTTCCCTAGTCCTTATTTCTTCCAACTAGTGAATAGATTACTCCTGGTATACTGAGGCCTTCATGGGGATTTCTGATATATGACACCTGTCAACTCTGTCAGCATCCTGAGATGTTAAAGTATCATGCAACTGCTTTGCCATGCATCTGAAATTTGGTATTTCCACTTTTCCTTTTGCTGCTAAATCTAAGATGAACATAAGGAGACAGGTTAGATAGTTCAGTAACAGGAAACCGCATGTGGTTGCTCATTACAAAATCTGGAGAGAGCTCCATGTCATACTCTATTTAAAGGCACGCTTCAGTTATGATACTTCTCTTATTGGATAAAACACTCTACCCCATGTTGCATCTTGACATATTGCCCATGTTAATTTTTCCACCCACCTAATTATAAAAAAGAAAGACTACCAGCAGCTTATAATATGTAGCAAGATACTAAATGAAGACCAGCACACAATACAGATTCAAATAGTCAGAAAAGCAGACACATAATACTATTGCTACTGTAAGTGAAACAACATTTTGTGCTTGCAGTAGTACTCTAAAGAGAAAACTAGCCAACAAATTTTAACAATGGTTACATTGTGAGAGAGAACCTTCAACTGTTCTTCATTAAAAGATCAGATTGGACTGCAGTGAAAGACAGTAAAAGATGGGATTTGAGGGAGCAAAGGAAGGTGATGGCTAAGTAGAGGTTGTCTTTAAAATCTGACCAAAAACGATCAGGAAAGCCATAAGGCTACTTTTTAGCAGTTGCATAAGGCATGGATGGTCTAACAGAAATTATATTTTGCCTTTTTAAACTATGTTAATGAATGCCAGTAACTACAATGGACTTACAAAGCATGGGAGAGATACTTTTGAGTCTTAAAAAAAATAAAGTGCTAAATATTTCCCTTAATACTGGTGCAGCTATGGCAATAAACGTTTCACTTTTGCTTCTTACAGACTCCATCAGTGTTACTTAAGTTCCACCAGTTTTACACTGAAGTAGCACTTTGGAACATTGATACAGAATATGGTGATCATTTTTGGCAAGAAATATCTTAAAGCTGTTTGACAAAGCTGTGTGCAAAAAGAGAAAGCTAATAAATATTACAGTATAATTGTTATCAAACATTTGCACAAGTTATTTCCCTAACTATGGGTTACATGTTCTATATTGCTTCCAAATAGTACCAAGACTGCACGTGAGAGAGTAGCATTATATGAAGAAGTATGTTCTTAATCAGAACAAAACCAGAGTCTGAATTAAACCTTTCCTTCTTGTGCTAGGTATTTTCTGTTGACAACATCAGTTGTTCCCTAATAGGAAGGCCCCATTAAGGTACACGTGTGTCAAAGGAGGCTGGATACATGTCACAGTGAGTGGTGAAGGGGACAAGAAAAACATTTTGCTGATCTAAATTAAGTGACTTGATGTTGAAAGAAATTCCTCAAAACAAAGGTGGGGTTTCTTTGAAGAGCAGTTCAACTTTCACAACCATAGTTGTCTAATCTTATTTTCTAGACATTCACTTAGAAGGCAACACTGTGTCTGCAGTGCCCAGCTCTGAGCTAGGCCAGACAAGGGGTGTTTCCTGTCTCAGAAGGGCCTGGCCCAGCCCTGTATATCATATGTATGGAAGGATGATGTAACTGTTAGAGAGGTATGTATTGCCTAAGCAGCCACTGCGTATACCCATGGAGGGAAAGGCAACAGGCCAACAGAAAGCATATTGCAGGCTAGATCTACTCAACAGAATTTTGGCCTAAAGGACAGAGCTGTTATTTGACAGAGTAAGCATGAAGAGATCTAACAGGCTAGGCAAACTCAGGAATCTCCCATACAAACAAAGTATGAAAGGAAAGAACATATGGCTAAACTTAATTGTTTCCCAAACACAGAGCAAAAGGCAGAATAATGTCAACAGAACCCTGTGGCAAACTAACAGGCAACGTCTTTGTGTTATTTGACACATGCTCTGCTGGTGATGGCAGTTAAAACAAACCAAACAAACTGAAGACCAGTTGAAGAGCATTTTACAAGTTTTCAGACTGTACATAAGACACAGGGAGGCACTAAGAAACCCATTAGGAAAGTTCTATTGCTAACATTTAGCACCTCTACCAAGGAAACAGGCTTCTGCTAACAGGATTACTGTAGAAATCAAAATGATTGTGTTCACATTTGCCAGATTGTGGAAACAATCATCCTGGGGAGCAAATTGATACAGAAACTATGCTACGCACAGGCAGCTACAGAAGTTGTCATGGTTCATGTCTGTTCTGTCTGAAGAGTCTGACTGAACTCTTCTACTTTCACGACACCAGCACTGCCCAATCGCTGTCTTCTCTTCCATACTGAAACAAAGCAAAAATGGAGTTTAAGAATAAAAGTTAAAATTAAGAGTGTACAATTATGATAACTTCTTAGGTCTATCCTCAGAAAGATTCATATCCACCACTTTGATAGTAGTTTACATTATTTCTTATGCCTTTCCTTCTGTCTTTGATTTAAGCAAAGCCTAAAGGCAACTTGAAGTTTTATCCATCTTTCAGTAAGTAGGCTAGGAAGGCACAATACTGATAGTCACTAGAGATGATACAGAGTAGTCCTGCTTCTCTAGAGCTTTCCATCAACTGAATACAGCTATTCCCTGAGGTCAGTTCACTAATTCATTCATAAGTATACTCCTGCTCAAGCTCCAATAAAAAAAACATTAGTTTTTATTTCCTTTTATTTTCAAGGTGGCTTTTTATTACAGCATTGTGATCAAACGTGAAATAAAACCCATCACAAATACCAGAGTACAATTAGAGAACTGTAACCCAAACAAAACAAGTAATCTTTCCATGCACGAACCAGGAGGTTCACCAGGCAGAAACAAAGTCAGCCTGCCACATTGATCTGTATTTCCTTCCAGGGCAGGATGCACAGTTCCAAGGAAGCACTTTTGGTTGTTAAACTGGCTCTACATTTTAAAGCTCTTTGCCACCAGCCCTATAAGCAATGCTTCAGAGAGCCCCAGAAAGGCACACAAGGCTCAAGTAAACTAGAGGTGGACAGGCTAGAGTCACATGTAAGCTGGGAGCCCCTTCCCTCATAGTACCACCTTCGAGGAGCTTGAAAACACTTTTCACCAAGGAATAAAGATTGCTTTTAGAGACTTTTTGTAGGCTGAAAAGATCACTTGATGATCATTTCTTCAGAGAGGATAAAAGCAAGTTTCTCCAATCCACATTCTACATAAGCAGGAAAAGAGAAAGGGACGTGAAAGCAGAGAAAAGACAACAAATTAGGCTGAGTCAGAAAAAACACACTTCTGGATCCACAATGGAATGACATTCAGCTTCCTTGTGTTTTACTCTTTAATCCAGTAGGTAAAAACTCTATATGACCCTCATGTATCACATTTTCTTTGAATACTAATTTTGCCACTCCTGTTCTGCAGTCTGTGATGTGGTTGGTGCTACACGGGACCTTGGATGAATTACTTGTTCAAAGGATTTCCAATTTACATTCCCAGATGTCAGTAGGGTTGCCTTGGGAACTTTAACCAAGCAAAAGCAGATGTATCATCTTTTTTAACCACAAAGTAGCAGATTACCCTAATGTGAAACAATTTCATTGAGAATGGGGACAAAGGGAGGGGGGGAAAAAAAAAAAAATGTCTTCGACCTTCATATCACTACTTCTCAGAGAAAAGGTGGCACACTCACCTCCCCCAAATCAGAAAGTAGGCAGAGGCCAGGAGATTATTTACAAATTTTTATATGTTTAGGTAGTTGTATCATCTCATGCTCTGATGCTCACTTCAGAAAATGCAAGAGCTGGTCCGAGTTGGTTTTTTGACTGCAGTTTGAACATACTTCTAGAATTAAAAAGGAAGACTAGGCTTTAGCAACCATGACATGGTCGAATTCAGGATCCTTAGGGCAGTGAGGAAGGAGTGAAGCAAGCTCACTACCCTCCACTTCAAGAGAGCAGATTTTGGTCTCTTCAAGAATCTGCTTGGTGGGGTACTGTGGGACAAAGCCCTGAAGGGAAGGGGAGCCCAGGAAATCTGGTTCATATTCAAGAATCACTTCCTCCATGCCCAGGAGCTGTGTCCCAAAGAAGAGGAAGGCAGGCAGGAGAGCCATGAGGCCTTTATGGATGAGCAAGGAGCTTCTGAACACAGTTAAATATAAAATCAAGGTATACAGAGAGTGGAAGCAGGGCCAGGTGTCCTGGGGGGAGTACAGACAAGCTGTCAGAGAGGCAAGGGATCAGGTAAGGAAGGCCAAAGCACAGATAGAGTTGGACCTGGCCAGGGATGTTAAGAACAACAAGAAAGGTTTCTACAGGTATGTCAGCAATAAGAGAAAGATGAGGGAAACTGTGGGCCCACTTCAGAAGGAAACTGGAAACCTAGTCATGCAGGACATAGAAAAGGCTGAGGTACTCAGTGACTACTTTGGATCAGAGCCTGCAAAGGCTCTGGTCACACCATCCAAGTTGGAGAAGGCAAAGGCATGGACTGCAAAAAGGAAGATCTCCCCACAGTAGAAAAGCAGGTTTGAGACCATCTAAACAACCTGAAGATGTACAAGTCCATGGGATCTGATGGGATTAATCCACAGCTCCTGAAGGAACTGGCTGATGAAGTTGTAATGCCTCTGACCATCATATTTGAAAAGTCTTGGCAGTCTGGAGAAATCCCCACTGACAGGGAAAGGGGAAACATAACTCCCATTTTCAAGAAGGGAAAAAAGGAAGACCCAGGGAACTATACACCAGTCAGTCTCACCTCTGTGCCCAGCAAGATCATGGAGCAGATTCTCCTGAAGGCTCTTCTAAGGCACGTGGAAAACAAACGAGTGCTTTGTGACAGCCATTACGGCTTCACCAAAGGCAAATCCTTCCTGACTAATTTGGTGGCCTTCTACAATGAGGTCATAGCATTGGTGCACAAAGAGCAACTGATGTCATCTACTTGGACCTGTGCCAAGCCTTCGACATTGTCCCTCACAACATCCTGGTACCAAAACTGGAACAGTGTAGATTCGATGGATGGACCATTTGTTGGGAAGAAACCTGCTGGATGGTCACCCCCTAAGAGTGATGATCAAGGGCTAAATGTCCAGATGGAGATCTGTGATGAATGGTGTTCCCCAAGGGTCAGTACTTGGAGCAGTGCTATTTAACATCTTAGTCGGAGTTGTGGACAGTGGCACTGAGTGCAACCTCAGCAAGTTTGCTGATGACACCAAAGCATGTGGTGAGGTTGACACACTGGAGGGAAGGGACGCCATCCAGAGGGACCCTGACAGGCTTAAGAAATGGGCTCATGCAAACTGCATGAAGTTCAACCAGGCCAAGTGCAAGGTCCTGCACCTGGGTAGGGGCAATCCCAAGCACAGATACAGGCTGGGTGGAGAATGGATTGAGAACAGCCTTGAGGAGAAGGACCTGGGGGTGATGGTGGACGAGAAGCTTAACATGAGCCGGAAATGTGCACTTCCAGCCCAGAAAGCCAACTGTATCCTGGCTGCATCAAAATAAGCTTAGCCAGCAGGTCCTTCTTTACTCGGCTCCCGTGAGACCCCACCTTGAGTACTGTGTCCAATTCTGGAGCCCCCAACGTGAGAAGGACATGGAGCTCATGCAGAAAATCCAGAGAAGGGCCATGACGATGATTCGAGGGCTGAAGGACCTCTCCTATGAGGACAGGCTGAGAGAGTTGGAGCTGTTCAGCCTGGAAAAGAGAAGGGTCTGGGGAGACCTTATAGCAGTCTTCCAGTGCCTGAAGGGGCCTACAGAAAAGCTGGGGAGAGACTTTTTATAAGGGTTTGTAGTAACAGGATGTGAGGGAATGGCTTTAAATGCAAAGAGTGGAGATATAGATTAGAAATTAGGAAGAAGTTATTTAGTGTAAGGATGGTGAGACAATGGCACAGGTTGCCCAGGAAGCTGTGAATGGCCCACCCCTGGGAGCGTTCAAGGCCAGGTTGAATGGGGCCCTGAGCAACCTGATCTAGTGGGAGGCATCCCTGCCCATGCAGGGGGGTTGGAACTAGATGATATTTAAGGTCCCTTCCAACTCAAATCATTCTATGATTCTATGTTATACCACAATTAAGATGTTTTCATTCTAGAAATAAAAGCAGATTTAGCTTACTTCTCTGATTCTGTCAAAGTCCTTGTGACTTCCAGCTAGACAATCCTATCCCTTTTTTTCCTCCTGCAGCTCCTGCTTTGTAAAAATAAACACAACCATTCTCTTTCCCTGGTTGCTCTCCACTGGCCTATCCATTTATATTATGCAACTTTGAGAAAGACAGGGTTTTGGACCACATGTCCATTCACTGCTGCCTTGACTGCAGTGTTTAAAGGTATTCTACATCATATTGTGTAAACAACATATATTACCTACTTTCCATCCATTCCAAGTTTCATCCAAATTACACTTTAAAGGATACAGCAAAAGCTTGTTTATTCTCAAAGCATGGAATGCAAAAACACAAGTGAGTGGTATTTCCCTGAGTGTATTCCCAGGGAAAAGAATTTCATCTCTAACTCTTCTAACTCAAGCTGTTAAAGAAGACCGTGTACTATGACTAATTCATTCATACGCACACGATTACTCTACACAATGTAAGTGATTTAATCTGAAATCTTTATCAAACTTTAGTAATTATGAGTTCCACTCAGTGATAGGAAAGAAAACGTATATCGCAGTGCTACTACTGTCTCTCTCAATTAGCATGAGAAATGGAATCAGTTCTGCCCATGAGTTTCTAATTTGTCACTCTAGCTCTAGTTCCACTGAACAGCTGTTCAAATCCAAAGAAATCCTGCTGAACACAGAAGACTTGCAAAAGAACAATGAGCAGCATGAAAATAGACTTGGAAACACAATAATGACGATAATCTGAAAATGTTAAACAAGCATGTGTTGTACACAAGGGAACTAGTATAATGATATTGCATATGGAGCTCTGCACCTCTTGGTTCAAATGCAGGACAATGTTGGTATTGAGAATTTCTACTCTTTTACGAATGTTCGTTTTCCAACATGAAATGGATATTTTGCTCTAGTTAGAGCAACAGCACAGCACAGAGACTAAAGCTGTGTTTGTCTGTAATTTCCATTGCATTTTGTTCTTCAGAGCTTGAACATTCTTTGGAGCAACATTCTCAGACTGTTAAAATGATATGACAATAGCCCAATGATACTGCAAAGAGGTGGTTTTTTTTCCATCCTGGTAGAATACATAAAGAATTTTTGTGAAAGATCCTGAAAAATCCCTGGACATTTTAAGAATATTATATATTTAATTTTCTGCATTGCAGCATTGTTTTCTGTATGATGACCATATGATGTCCATTTGGATATGAAACCATCCCTCTACAGACAGGAAAGTACAGAACACAATCACCAACGACTGATTGACTCTTGAAGGGGAAGCAGCCATTTTTATCTTTAAAACCATGTTTCTAACAGTGAAGTGTTCTAACTTTCCTGGCTTTTTTTAAAGAAGGAAGAAAATCCAGAAGTAAGCATATGTGTAATGGTTTCGCGCTTTTCAGGAGAGATGGATTTACTCTTGGCATGTAATGAATGAACACTTGCTGTGTACATAGCTGTAAGGCAAAAAGGTCTATATGAATAGTTGTAAAGTGAAAAGGTTCAAGAAAGATAATGGTTAGAAGCTATCCACACTTTTCCAGCCTCTGCCTGAACCTTGGTTGGGGAGGGTTTGGGGGGGTGTAGGAATTAGGATGATAGAAGAGGGCAAGGGAGGGAGCATCAGGGAACAGGCTGGACAATTTTTCTGAACAATTCACTCATTATCTATTGGCCAAGAGAGAAAGCCACATATTCCACTGTTGTCTTCTGAAACAGAACTCTGGATTTTGCAAGCCCTTCTTCTAGAGATGGTCCTTGCTTGTTTCACAACACAAACTGCTAAGCAGTACCTATCACCACATGCAGCACTCAACAAAGAGCTATAAGGCCTCAGCTCTTTCTGATGCTGAGCTGTTCCATGACTGCAATTACAAGCCAGCAGGGGAGACTCAAACTAATGGCAAATTGTTGAAGGCCCTGACATATACTGCATCACCTAGACACCAGAAGGTAACAGGAGTTACACAAGTGCCTTCAGACATTACTGGCAGATACTTTAAATACTAACATGATGGCTTGGATACAGAGCAGAGTGTTATGGAAAGAGTGATGATCAGTATGCATCACAATGTATCAATAAAATCAGCTTATAGTCTGTCCCTGAAATAAAACTGGATGTACAACAAGAAAAACAAAGTGATGGACACCAACAGTTATTTTAGCTAGGTGGATCAGGCATCTGGGATGAGAAAGATGAAAAAAACCCTGTGGTATGTAGTGGGAATCTGGAGAAAGGCTACTGTGTATTGTCATACAGTAAGATGATAAAAATGTTATATGTAACTGACATGGGCAAATGAAATCATAAGCCTCCCTTTCCCCTAAAACCCAGAACTAAAGGAGCCTATGCTTCTTCCTATCTATCAGTCCTACTGTTTCAAGAGAAAGACCCAGATCCCAAGCCATTACACAGATGAAACAACAGAAACATCATTGGACAGTGTCTCTTTCTGCCCTCGTGAAACTTGGCTCAGCCACCAACAAAATGGCATCAGAATATTAGGAATTCTTTCCTCCCTGAGTTGCAGCCAGAAGTGTTCAAGACTATTCTAAAGAACAAGAGATGCTGATCCCATGTAACCCTCCTAATGAAGAACAGTTAAGTGGTTTTGCTGCGTTATTTGAGCTATAAGTCTTGGGGGAGGTGGCAGGAGAAGAAAAAAAAGAAAGTAGTTATGCTAGCAAACCAGCAGCTGTGAAAAGTGAAAATATGTAGAGAAACAAGAATACAGAAGAACCACTGAAATTATATGAGATGCCCTGACTTTCCCTGGTGACTGCTTCACCCTACTGAAATTAACCAATAAAAACCCCCACAACTCATAGCAATGGATTTAAACTTGGATTGCACCATGGCACAAAACACTGAATAAATAACATTCCATAAATGAACCTGCTTATCATGGGATTTTAGGTCGGTCAACATGACAGCAAAATGCAATTCATGAGCATTTTTGTTCAGGGTCTCATCAGAAGATCCCTATGTCAGATTACTTCTGCACACTAGTAAACAACCTGTAAAATAAAAAGCAAATTCAATTTGAAGACTTTTTAAGAAAAAATTCTGCTTATTTTATGGTATTCAGAGAATTGCATTGTAGTGCAATACATCTCACAATCTTCCAAGAAGATTCTTTGTTCAGGGCTTACTGGCAGGAAGATAAAAATTTTGATAGCACATCTAAGAACCTCTTGAGCCAAAAGCTGAGAGTGTAGAACAGAAACCATCAGACTTGATTTGAAGAAACCATGGCAATACTGCCAAGCAGTTGCTATCAGATCTTAAATAAAGGGACTTCTAATTTGCCAAGACTTACTCTTATTCCCAAATCCCCCGCATCACAAACTATGTAAGTAAAAGAAAATAGGCAACTAAAATAAGAAGAGTCATCACATTCTGCTCATTGACTAAGTAAAACGGTATTGACTTCTTTGCCCAGCCATCAAGGTCAAGCACAGATTCCAAAAAGACTTTGGTATTTAGTGAAGCAGAGAGGATTTTTTCAGAACAAGAAGTGACCATGTGATTGGAAAGATACAGAGAAACAGAAATTGTGATCACTGGTGGCCTCAGTGAGAGCTTAGTACTTCACCCATCTCTTTATTGATTAGACTCTACTCTTTTGTGATCGTGATTTTTAAGATGCTTAATCTACTTTTTCCCTTAGAAAGGAACTTATGACAACAGTACTGGATTTCACTGATGGCAGTAAAATATTACAACTCTCATCCAGCTTCCAAGATGAACAGGGAAAAAAGATATCACTCTACACCCGCATCATGTTTTCTCAAGGAAAAAAAATGGTAGAATAACCACAGGCCATTATAGAGTCCGTCTCTCACACCACACCAAACAAAAAAGCCTATATTGTTATTTAATGGTGCCTACACCATCACCATTAAAATACTATTTTCAGGTGCTTTCGAATTTTCACTTTTTATTATTTTAACTGCTTAAAGACAAGGAATCACCTTACCTGGATATCACTCAGCTTATTCAGGAAACGGGTTGCTAACTGAGGTCCATTCTCCATAGTTGGAATGTGCAAATGCTGACATTGAATAAAGGGGGAAGGGGAGGGGGGGGGGGGGAAGAGAGAGAGAACAACATATAAGACCTTTATATATCTATGAACACCTTAGGGTCACCAAGAATTTTAATAAATATTTATCAGGCTTTCTAGCTTTCCTTATAAGTAGGCAAAAATTGTTGTAAGGTGATTATAGGAGGGCATGCTGAGCCAGTGAAACTTTACATTACTTGAACTGTAATGCTGTTTTTAAACGAAGGCTAATCTAAACTTTCCAAAATATCTGTTCAAAACAGAGGATGTGTCATACAGGCAGAAGTAGAAACACTATATACAGTATTTAACTTCAAAGTACATCATGTAGAAATACAATAGGTACATTTATAGCACTTATTAACACTCTGCACCTTGATGTCTCCCATATTATCTTAGTATCTGATAATATAATAATATAATTTATATAATAAATATAATGTTATATTGGCTATCCTGGCAGCCAAGAGGGCAAATTGCATCCTGGGGTGCATCAATCACAGTATAACCAGCCAGTCAAAAGATACAATTCTCCCACTGTATTCAGTGTTGGTGCAACCTCACCTCAAGCACTGTGTGCCCTACAATTTAAGAAGGATGTGAAAGGTCCTTGAGTGTGTCCAGAGGAGGTCAACAAACCTGGTGAAAGGGCTGGAAGGCATGGCCTACGAGGAGTGGCTAAGGACTTCAGGCTTGTCTAGTTTGGAGAAAAGAAGACTGAGGGACAACCTCATTGCTCTCAGCATCTTCCTGAGGAGGGCATGCTGAGAGATGGAGCGTCCTGCTACACTGAGGGGGGAGCTGATCTCTTCTCCTTGGTATCCAGTGACAATACACATGGAAATGGTTCAAAGCTGCATCAGGGGAGGTTTAGACTAGATATTAGGAACTATTTATTTACTGAGAGGGTGGTCAAACACTGGAACAAGCTTCCTAGAGAGGTGGTCAATGCCCCAAGCCTGTCAGTGGTTAAGAGGCATTCAGACAGTGCCCTTAACAACATGCTTTAACTTGGTCAGCCCTGAAGTGGTCAGGCAGTTGGACTCGATGATCATTGTAGATCACTTCCAACTGAAATATTCTATTCTATTCTATTCTATTCTATTCTATTCTATTCTATTCTATTCTATTCTATTCTATTCTATTCTATTCTATTCTATTCTATTCTTTCCATCTTATTAATTCAAGAAGTATCACCTAAAAGGCTTTTACTGTATTTGTCACATTTAATGGAACAAAACACATCCATATATATGGCTGCAATAAAGCAGCCTTCTGAACTAACTTTGAGCTAGCTAAACAGCATCAAGTCAGCTTAACAGGCTGAATGCCTCTGGAATTCCACCTGTGCAGGAGAAATCTCCCATATGATGTATAGAAGGTGGAAGCAGCTGTGCACCCTCCTGAAACAGCTCTTCCACCAGAGCTGGGTTCCCTGCAATGAGGGGTGAAGAAGAGATGAACTTGAGAAAGGAAATTCGGTCCCCTGGAGAACTCCTTCCTCTCCTCAACTTTTCCAAGTGCCTTAACTTTGGAAAAAATGTTCAATAAAAGAATTGTAGGAGAAAGTATTTTTCTACACTGTTGGTTTTGTTTTCATTTTTTCCCAGGAACTGATATTTTATAATTTTAACTATCAAAAACCCCAGAAAACAAGAGGGAACGTTGTCTTTTGACAACTAGTAACTCACTGGGGAAACATACTGACATTGTTCATTTTTCCAGGGGCTTCCGGCAGCACTCCTTTTCTATCTCACTTGTTTTGTGCTTCAGCTGCAACTAATTATGAAACCACTCTTAGGAAAGAACGGAAAAAAAAAAAAAAAAAAGAGACACTATCTTACCTTGCCCTTATATAAGATTTTAGAGATAGGACATACAACACAAGCTGTTCCAGCACCAAACATCTCCTTTACTCTGTTCTCTTCCAAGGCAACTGTCAGGTCACTCATAGTGATGTATCGCTCAGACACTTTAAATTCTCCCTGCAGAAGAAAAAATCAACTGTAAGAACTGTAAACAGTTTTTTAAATTGTCTTTTTGTTTTCCGTGTTGAAACATCTCTAGCAGAACTATTAGGCTAGTGGCAACAAGTGGCAGTTTCCTCAGAATATCAATATTACATTAAGGAATAACACAGCAGAACTTGTCATGGGTTATGCAACAAAGGATCTGACTACTCATGATCTCTAGCATGCTAGAGCTTGTACAAAAATTACTCAATTATATCAAGAAAGCTTTGCATCCCACTCTCTGCCAATTCCTATGCAAAATACACTGTTAATTCCACTTGCAATGCCAATGTGATACATTCCTTTAATCCCTGGTGAAATTTTACACTGTAGCCTGTACACAGCTGTTACATGCAAAAAATCAACTGTACTGCAGGTTTAAGTAAAGCAACTAACATTGGTATGTCTTAATATAGGAGGAGTTTTACTTTCTGTAAGTGAAGAACGCATAGCAACTGACTGAAGGGACATGTTTAGAGAACAAAAATAAACATAAAACTTTGAAAGTTTAATTTCAGGGATTTATGTGGACTTTACTGTCTTATCAGACCAAACTACAGCTTAGTCATTAATTTTATATGTAAGATTTTGAACATGAAACAGACATGCTTATGATAGCAGAGAACATGATTAGCTCTGAACAGGATAGTATCTGGAGAGAGAGACACGGACACCAGGTAAGCAGTATTGCAAATAGTTAGGAAATGGAGGTCAGAAAGAGAACAACCTTTCTGAGAATAGAAGACACCTAATTATTCAAGAGGGCTGAGGTGAGAGTCTGGTATCTCACACACAAGGCCTATCAACTGGAAATATCTGTCTGCCTTGTAAAGGAGACAGGACTGAGAAGTATACATGCGCATCTGCACTAGGGGAGTACCAGTACGACTAAAGATGCACAAGAGCTCAGAACAGGTCAACATGTGGCACACATATACCATGAAGGACATGCCTAGCTCTCTTCATTGCAACTCAGATTTGAGTGATGCAATTGTGAACTGTATTTCAGAAAGCCTTTCAGGTACAGGCAAAGGGAAGCAGAGTTAACATCGGGGGAATGTATCATACATGCCTGTGTTATTTCTGTTACTCTTCCCTAAACCAGAACCAGTAGACAGGATATGGAGCTAGATAAGCCTTTGGCTGTATTCTTATACCATACAGGCCGAGTGAATAGTTTGCAGCATTTCAAGATATGAGGTAATCCCAAGTGTCTAAATAGGTACATGGTGGCTACATGATAGAACTGGAATCTGGAAGCAGACAGACAACTGCAAAACTGTGGCTGGATTTTAGTTATTAGAAATAAAGGTGGAACGATGAGAACTAAGGGAGCTGATGACTGAAGTATAGCTGAGGTCATGCACAATAATTGTTTGTTTCCTTGCTTTGAGTTGCTGGTACCAGAGGATTTAATGAGAATTTCCACGTTAAATACTGCACGGATCTACTTTAACAAGCTTGGTATTGTTCTGTGTGACAGGTGGGGGTATTCTGATGATGTTGCTGGGGGAATCTATGAATTAGCATGCCCTTAGCTCCCATTTAGGTTGATAGATTTGACCAGATCAGTTGAACTTCAAGATACTGAGCACCAGAAATGCTTACTTTCATTGACATAATAATGTGATAGTCGAAACAATTACTGCCAAGGTCGAAACACTCACCCAGCCATGTGCCAGATCCAAAATGCTTTGTCTTGTCACTCCTGGAAGGATGATTCCATCTAAAGGTGGTGTTGCCAGTTCATTTTCTGTCAAAGACAGAAGAAAGAGAAGCACAGGTTGAAAAACACAGAAATAAAAATGTTTACTGATATTACATCAAACACAAAAATTAGAAAGAAGTCAAACGATATCAGAAACGTTGCCTGTCCAGTAAGATGTAACGTTTATCAGTTCTCTAAGAACAGAAGGTACACAAATTCAACTTCAAGTTGTTGTTGGGTGTTTCAAACCCTTTGAGTAGGCTTCAGTGGGTGGGGAAGAAACATTTAATACATAACAAATATATGGCTAAAGCCTAGTAGTAGGTTTTACTCCTCAGGGTATTATAGATTCACTCTATAACTACTGGGAACCATTGAATGGCTCAGTCTGCAAATTCAAAAGAGTGAAGCACAAAGGAAAGCTAAATTCTAATACTCCCAGGGCAGGTCATGACTTTTCCTGAACTACTTCACTTAATTTAGGAGTATGGGGTTCAGTATATCAACTTCTTAGCATTAATGTGAAACATCTACCAGAAATTTTGAGGCTCATTTACTGAAGCAAAGCAATAGAAACCTTGCCAAATGTATCTTGAGACTTCCTTAATCATCTTTTGTCTTAGCCTAGACATATTTTTCCCCCTAATTCTGTCTTTACACAAGAAGAGCAGTCCTAATAAAATTCCAAAAGCACCAACAATTCAAATTGTTCAACTAGTGTGATTTGTTAGTTTGGTCTTCTTGTTTGCTTTTGAAAAAGAATGTCAGATAAATTTTCATCTAACATAACTAATGAAACAGTAGATAAATGGTAATCAGCACTTGGTAAATACTTAAATTACGACACAGAAGTTTGTATTTAGTCTATGTTCTTCCATCTAACCTTTTTAGCAAACTAGAGCTAATATTTTAAACCATCACTTTCCTTTTTAATATCACATAGCATACTCAGTAGTTTCTATTATCAGAGACTACTGAGCATTTACTCTCTCAGACAGCCAGGCTCTTCTAAGAGTCTCAAATTTGCACGGAGAAGTAAAGACATCCACAGATTTTCAGTAATACTTTTTATTTTTAACAATTTTCTCTTCTCTTCCTTGATCTTATGAGGGTACTATCCTGCTCATTAAATCCACAAGCCATTAAGGTTTTTGATTCATTTTTACCTGGATCACATAAAAGAACAAGGTATTTATCTCATGTTTTTGTTATGCCCCTTTCTTCCTATCTGCAAAAGATCACTGAATTCAGGCCTTTTTGAATGAGTCTCAAAAGAGAACCTAAGTCCCGTGAAAACTTGCAGCTGGGTAGAAGACTGAAATAAGGTATCCATCCTTATACTAAGAGCAGGTTGATCTCAGCTACTTAATACTCCGTTTTCAACAGTCAGCAAGAGAATTCTGTGCACAAACATTGCTGCCGGCCTGTGCATACACAACTCCAGACTGACTACAGCATGGATGGACTTTCTCCTGCTCTACTCTCTTTGGGAGCTGGGGTGGGATAGTGGAAATGGAAAATAAACCAATGGTATTTTTCATTGAATCTGCTACTCACTGTTCATTGTCCTAGGAAACATCTGTTACTTTTTAATGCAGCCACCCCTAGATTTATTCATTTAGACTAGAAGTTTTTTCTTCCTATGCTTCCATATTCCTTTTATGAGGATCCATACACACATAAGTAAAAGATACAAACTGCCATGACAATCTGTGGGAAAAAAAAAAAAAAAAGCAGCTGCTCTAGACCAGCCTATATATTCTGCCCTAGTTTGATTAACCAATAGTGCCATACCCTGAGCTATCCCAGACTCCCAAGTACAGCAGTGGTCCCTTCTCATACAGTCAGGAACAATAGCTTTCCTTTTTTCAGAGTCTATGTAGCATCACTCCTAATCATGATGCCTGGTCCTAATTCTGGCACAACTATCAAAAGAAGAGCACTTAAAAACTTTCAGTGAGCCAGAGGGCTCACGTGATCCTAAACACTGAAAACTGATGCTTTGCATTTTGACCCAGTCATACACAAGTGCTCCCCTTTCTCTATCAGAAAACTTCAAATAACGTGGACTTTAATACCGAAGACTGTGACTGCACACAAGATACTGTTCTCTGTTCTGTGATTTTGCCACAGAGTTAAGCCAGGACCTGTTTAAGCTCAACAACATATATTGATTTGAGCTAGTCTGAAAAGGTGCCAAGCCTAACCAGCCACTAAACAGCACTGAGCAGACAGGACATGGGAGTCTCAAAATGTTCCAAACAGACTGCATTGCAGAATTTTGTCAAGTATACATATGATGCCTACCAGCCTGGGGCCACCCAAGGAACATCTGCTCCCCTGGTATCCGGCAGAGATGATAATGCTATAACACCCAGCATGCCAAATAGCTCATCGTCTCTGTGAACTGATGCCAAACCAGGCTCCATATGACATCAGTTTGTCCATCTCCAAAAACACAGACTGTGAGCTCACAGACTTCATTTGCCTTTTGAATTATTTTGATGGGCTAGAAGCCTTCAAATGTGTGGTAGCAAGAAGTGGAGAGAAATGTCGGGCTTTCTGTTCAGTTGACTACTGTTACTGTTATAGTAGTAGTACTATCAGTCCAGGAAACCCTGATTTCACTAATACTGATAGCTGACTTTTGCTTCCATTTTGTTCCGGACCTTTCTATTTCTTTCTCCTTATTTCCCTCAGGCTTTTCTTCTATTCTTTCTCTCTGTCACTCTGTATTCACCTCTTTATCAATTTACTTCCCTCAGTTACTTTACCTCCTTCATCTGCCATGTCATTATTCTGCTGCTCTCCCCTCCATGCTATTGCTGTGGCTTTCTATTACAGCAGAAGGTACAATCCTTATTTTGTTAATCATCTACTTGTTCAAGTTACTTCTGCAGCACAAATAATGATCTGCCTACAGAACACCATGCAAACTTGCCTGGTATTTTACCTGACTGTTCCAGAGAGTCTTTAAAGATATTTAATTTTTAATGTATGTAAGCTATTTGAAGTGGGCACTATTAATCCCCATTTTAATAACAGCATTAAAATGCTAAGTAATGCTTGAATGCTATTCACAATACCTTAATATTAAGCTAGAAGTAGAGCCCAGATGGTTCCAAACCATTTTCAAGAAACTGAATTCTTGGAAAGGACACACAGATTTCATTGTTAGCAACCTTCAGGTTGCATGTATGTTTAAATTCTAAGGTTTCCCATAAAGTCAAGCTTACATTCTAGACAGAAGAACAAACATTGTTAAAGGAAATTAGTTTCAATGTTAACAGCCTCCTGAGACTGTTACGTGCTCTGAAGAGACAGGTGGAAGGGGATGCAGGGTGACCAAAATTTTCACTTTGTGAACAGAAACGGTAAACAGTGTTTGATTAAAGGAATATCACACTCCTCTATTTATGCAACAGCAGGGATCCAGATTTGGCCATGTTATAAGCCTCAGTCAGAGCAGCAGCAGGCATACAAGAGCAACAGAGAGTATCTCCTGTTATTTTACAAAAGATTGAGTAGTTAGTTCCCGTACTCCTTCCTCAATGTTACAAATGAAAGATTTTACCAGGCTCCTCCTGCTGCCCAAGACACTGTGTCATGTTTAGTCACAATGCTTTAACTGCAAATATATAGCAAAGGCTTGCAAGGAAAGGCTGATCTCACTGGAAGCATAGATGTCCTTTAGTCTAGGCTTTACTGGACTGAGTCTTTGATTTGTTACTTACCAGGGAGAGCAGTTCAGACTACTCTGCAGTGACCTCTCAACACACAAAGAAGGGCATTTTCCTTTTGATCATGATTTGCAATTTGTGTCTATTTTTATGTTAGATCATTCTCTCAGCTGCAGAATTTGCATAACAAAACAGAACCACAGCCAAAGTAAGAATCCATTGTGAAGTGACAGAACATAACACTTTTTAAACCACAATGTAAAGCCATAGGCAGGTATGTGATGACACACATTAGCAGCAAGAGTGATTCTCAACCAAAGATATCATAAATTAAGCATTAATCAACACACTGGGAGACAGCAAAATGCTCCAATGATGCTAATGACCATGTCGTGTGAAACAGCAGGTTTGCCTGTATACAGTTAGCTTGGGTGGCATGAATTACAAGTTGTTTGCTACCTCCACCTCACAATAGTACTATTCAGTAGTGCACTGGTAACACAGTGATTGGCAGATCTTTGGAACAGTGCGGTGCTGCAGCTGGATAATTCCAGCATATTCCTGGTTTAAGTACAATGAGAACATTGAATTCTAATTATGTCCTCCGTTCAGTGTCCTTTCCCTGGGCAGAATGAGCCAAAATCTATTTTTGTGTCTCTCCAGTGAAGTTACACAAGGCTTGAATTTGGCCCTCTGGCTACACTGACAAATCTACCACTGCTGCAACATTGACCACAAGATTTCCCATATTTATAGATTCATTCACGAGGCTTCACTGATTCAGCACTGAGGGAGCATCATTCCTCTTCTTACCAAATTGGTAAAGATTTTGTAGAAGAACAATTAATGAAACTGGAGATGAGAGTCATGTAGCTGGATTCCCATTACTCTACACTATCCAAAGCACACTGCTGTCCCCACAGAACACTGCCTCTGTACTGCAGCTGAGCACTGTCAGAAAAATGACAATTTTCAGGGGTATCCATGGTACTATGACAAAATCTGCATCTGAACCCTGCATCTGCTGCCATGCAAAAATTCAGTAACACTTAATATTCGTGGAGGGCCAGCACTCATGAAAGTCAGGAGGTGTCCTTTTATTTACTTGCCTATGCATGGGCTCAATCCTCCTTTATGAGTTGGCTCAGAGTCATGTTGCCTTCCAAACCCTTTCTCAGGTGCAGCTATCACTTCTCAAGCACTGAATACTTGCATACCTGAAGGGTGCTTTTGAGATTACTAAATGGTTGGCTGCTCATTAACTAAATAGTTCTCTAATCAGTTTTTACATTATTCAGAGATGACTGTGGATAGAAGAGGTAAAAATGGGGTAAAGAAAGATAGTACATCTTGAAATCATAATTTGAACATTAGTGATGTGGAACACTGACTGACGTGTTTCTCTCTCTCTGGACAGGACTTCAAATTCTTCAAAGAAAGAGCCAAGTTCTTCATCAGTTGGATGCTGAAATACTTTTGCCTATGCTTCAGGAACATTTGACTTGCCAGAAAGTCATGATGAGAACCACTCATGTCCAAAACCACGAAGTTTGAAGAGCTACACAGCCATAAGGTGTATTTAGTATGACTGCATGGTTTCTAACCCAACACCTCCTTCAAGATCAAGCTTACTGCTAGAGTTGACAGCAAACCTGCAGTGTGATCTCATATATGGTTAGACTCTACCCTTCTGAGCCCATGGACACACCCAAAAATTTAGTATGTTAACAGTAGGCAATACTCACAGCTGCTCCAGAAACTTTTCTTTCACAATGGTATAACTAAGTCACCTATCAGTTTTCAGAAGAGCATATATATTTTCTTTGTTAAATCATCTTCATTTAAAAGTTTATGACATGCACTCTAATAATAATTTTATGGATTATAGTCCCAACTGTCTACTCTATTAAAGTTTAGTTATTTTGTGTTACTATACCTCCATCTTCATTTATCCAGTAGAGAAACAGATTCATTGTTCCAACTTCAGTTATTTGGTGATCTTCTCCATAGAGCCACAAAACTTGCTGGCAGCCAAACTCCAGGGCTTCTTGTTGGGCATAAATAGAAGAACCATAATTCCTTCCAGAAACAAAAAGGAAGAGCAAAGAGTTATAAGATTCTGGTTGGTATTTTATCATTTCTATGCAAGGATGTGTACACTTTTACCTTATGAGCAAGTGCTCTGCACAGTCACTGCTCATCCCTGAAATATTTCACTGGAAGTACTCTACTAGTGTTTTACTAGATCATTTGTATCTACAACACAAACTTTGAAGGGCTGAACAGCATCAACAGCTCAAACATATCCATCCAAATTGTCTTTAAAATACCTCTTGTTCCATTTTCTGGACATTCTAATAATTGCAATTAGACACCTTAGGAAAACATTCATATTAATTTAGCATAAGGCATTCTTAAGAGAGAGCAACAATTCCCATCCAGTTCAGAACAAAATCATCTACCTCATCTCATATATGTCAGGTGAACAGATGGGTCATACATGTCAGATGAACCTCTTGAAACACAAAAACCACCAGAAGAGAGTTATTTCTTCTTAATAAAAGACATTACCAGAATTAACAGTTTCAGGAGCTGCCAGTGGGTCTTGATGAATTCCATAGCCTTTAGGAGGAAATGTTTTCCTAAAACACTTCCTATACAGTGAACCTGGCTGAATAGCATGTTTACTCTGCAACTGCTTTGAGGAGGGGAAAAGCCCTTTTCTCTTCTTGATATTCAACAACTATCAGGACCCAAAGTCAGCAGCCCTAAAGTGCTGACAACAATGGAGTTAGGTGTCACCTCTGCGCACAAATCAAGACAGTAGTGACTCCAGACTATTCCTTTTTTTCACAGCTGATGTATGAAGGATGCACAGGAAACAATTATTATCCTTCTAAAAGTAAGCAAAACTCACAAAGAAAGAGTAGTTCTCAGACCGTCAGACTGAATGAAGGAAAGCTGTTTTCTTGCCCTTTGATTATTCTACTAGCTCAGTGCAGCAGCACTTATAAACTGCTAACTTTCTGCCTCGAAAAGAAACTCACAGATAGAGACAATAACCTTTGTTTAAACCAAAGACCAAGGATACAGAATCGAGTGGTTTATTTAGCCACATCCAAGTTGCTTGCTCCAGTCAAGTCCTAAGCAGCTTCACTCTAGAAGCCAAGTATTCGGACATTAAAAATCATGTTTCTATAGCATCAGTGAGGTAGAAACATGATTTTTAATGTCAGACTATGGTCTAGCCAAGGCTGATAACTTTCTCCTGCTTTCCTTTAAACACCCATACTCCCCCGCTTAACTGCAGATGGCTTGTCTGGACACTCTGCCAAGGATGGAGGTCAGGAGTCAATGCTGCTCACTGCCCAGGTGGCAGCAGGCTGCTATAATGAATGCTGCATCATAGAAGTGATATATTTAGTGTCATTTTCTGCAAGAGGAACAGTCAAAGTATTACATGGACACCTTCCAGGTACAGTTCCTCAGCTTGAGATGCTGTGAAATTGCCTCTGGAAATAGTCCACTTGGACATAATATCCAAACAAAAACATGCCACTGAATTGTGTAAATAATACTTGAAAAGTACAATTTTGAAATCTTTGTTATAGTACATTGTTTAACTGCTACATTTAATACCTCTAATTCTGCTGGATTATATACTTCACTAAAAACCAAATCCCCTTTGTGAGCTATGTAGAAGACGCAGAATCATGTTTCCTTACCCTCCGAGTTTGCAGTCCCCCGTTCCTCCTTTCCAGGCTCTCACATATTTTGGATCTGCCCATAAAGATATTGGATTAAAGCTTCCGCTTGCAAAGTAAGGGCCCACAGGGCTCAGTATGACATACAGTAGGGCTTTAGTCGGCTTCTTCACTCCAAGGGAAGGCTGAAAATGTAAACAAATCTAAAGTTACCGGTATATTTCACTTCAACCATGAGATGCTGCACAATTAGCTTCTGAAACACTACTTTCAGAGGACTCACAGCACAAGAGTGCTTTTACTAGGACAATGTAAAGTGCTGCAATGAAGACAAAATATTTATATAACTTCCTCCCCATCCGAGCAACATAAACAATCCTATGTACTGTCATCATTCACTTACAGCTGCTTCGTTTATATTTAATTAGATATAGGCATGCCTAATCTTCTCTACATTATTTCAAGCTTTTTACAACTCAGAAATTAACTTAAGAAGATGCTATGTAATTATATTAATTAATCACAGCAGAAGCCTGCAAAGCCTTCTAGGGAAAGGAGTGGCAAGGGCCACTGCTAACAACAACAATGGAGGAACCACTTAGCCACATTAGTGATGAGAATTAGCCAAGGCCACTTAGAACTGGCGTTGGTGGAGTTGAGTGCTGGCTCTGTGAATGACTGTGTGACAAGCTAAGATTATCTGCCTGCTGGAAATGGTTCAGACAGCAGCACAGGAAATAACCTGGTATGTATCACTGTATCACTTTCCCCCATCCCCTCTCTGAAAGACAGCCTCTCATACTTCAAGTCATCACCTTCACTACTTAATGGTGGAGGTGAAAAGTCCGGCACTGGTCAAAGTCGGAATCCTGTAGTAGGAGACTGCTTAAATATATGATTCTTTGAAAAGCTTAGGACTGACAGAATCACAGAATGATTGAGGTTAGGAGGCACCTCTGAAGGTCACTTTGTCCAAATCCCTTGCTCAAGCAGTGGTACATGCAGTTGATTGCCTGTGATTCTAATGATCTTCTGAGCAACTGAATGGGTTAGTATTTTATCCCCACTCAGAGAAACCAGTCTTGTAAAAAGAACAAGCTGGTCCTTGGTTTCTAAGATTAGGTCTTCACTGAAAAAAGTTATTTCACTTAAATCTTCAGGATCAAAGGTCCTGTGCACAAAGCAGGTCAAGCTAAATTGGGAAGTGAGAGGGAAAATAATAGTGTAAAAATGAAACTACTGGAAAATAGGCCTTCTTCAGGTGCTGAGTTCTTTTGATTTCTGTCTACCTTACTCCTTCAGCAAAACTTCTAACAAGAGAAAGATTAACTAACTGAGATCTTGATATTTTTCCTGATTCTTACACAATCATTCAATAGATCATGCTGACTGGGTTTCCTAATTGTGCTGATTCATAAAAGATTATCAGAACATGCAACCTGGAGACAACATGCAACATTGCAGAAAGGACAGATAGGTTAGCTAACCTGAAACAAGAAGAAAACTCAATTTTTAATATTAATACTTTACAGTCACTGAGTGGAGATCCTTCCATCTGAAAATCTGCAACTAGTTTACACGCATTAAATTAACAGAGTTCTAGAACACATGTGAAATGTATCATGCTCATGTAGGGTAACTACTTGTGAATATTGCAGAAGTGTAACTTGCCTAGCTGGAAACTATACACTCTTCAGCTTCCTTGCCCTATGCTCTACCATTATACATTTCTCTCTTGCCACTGTTAAAAAAAAACAACCCTCTGAGTTTTAATTAAAATAAACTCCCTGTTTCTAATTCCCTTTATAAACACTATAGGCTTGACTCACACCCACATGAAACTCACAGAGTACACACAAATACCTAGTCGCTAAGGAGCCGTTTGTAGGGTCAGGTTTATCAGGGTTCAATAATAAATTGACACAAGAACTTGTTCTTAGTTCTGCTAAAACTCTCTCTTGGAAGATCCACCTTACCTACTGGGTAGAATCTCCAAAATCTCCTAAGGTCAGGATGGAGGTGTGAGAAGACATCACACAATCTACACAGAAAATTTCTGTTCCCTCACTTTTTCTTCTGATTATTAGTATTTTAAAGACATTCAATACCATGTCACAAATAGCTATCCTTTTAGATAATCTAAATTTTGCCGTTACCATTTGGAATAATTAACCGAAATCTACTTTATGTGATCGGAATCAATGTGTCCACTAGGTGGTGGTGTGGTCAACATAAATTTGTGAAGTCGAGCTACAGGTGACTGACTCAGAAGTAAAAACATAGAAGCGATTTGCCCCTGGACTGTAATACTGTTGTCTAATGACTACTGCATATTTCCCTTTATGGATGAAGGCTTTTGCCTCGTGCTTAAATACAAAGAAGTTAAGAGAGGAAAAAAAATGTTTCACACCTCAGTTCCAATTAAGGTAGGACGGATATACAGGCTGGCAGTGGTTGAGTATGGGACCCACTCCTTTTCCACCTCCACAAGCTTCCGGATGCACTCTAGCAGCTCATTCTGGTCAAAACCCTGGGAAGGAAAAGCAAAGGGAAAAAAGAAAATGGAGAAATACAGCCTGAACACTGTGGTCTTTACAGACCTATATGCTAAGGGGAAGACTTCATCAGGGTATGTTAGTGACAGTAGAGGTTCATAGGACATTATCATCCTGGAGTTAATTTCTTACAGAATTTAAGATCCCATGGTCTTCGCCACTGTGTGCTTTTATACAATACCCTGAACACTCTCCTGCTGCTATGAAGTATCCTCCTGAGATGGTAAAAAGGCACCATTAACCCTTCTTGTCTCCAAAACACGCAGCGAGAACTCCCTCTGCAGCCAACACCTTCGCCTTGCCATGCTGCAAGCTATGGCACCACCTCTTCTGCAGAAGAGTACTTTGGGTTATAACTCCAAGGGGCCCACCAAATCTCCCACTTTTACAAAGTTGCAAAGTTTTTACAGTAATAAAGCTAATAAGCACAGGAGGAAATTCACTGGCCAATACACAACTGCTAAAAGCAGCATTAGGCTGCTAGCATGACCAAATATGAAGGCAATCGGAGCTGCAGGACTTAACTGAAGTGGAAAGAAGAAAAGGATGAACGTTAGTGCCAGAACAATTTCATCAGCTGTCTGCATGCAAATACCTGCAGTGCTCACCCCTTTTGAACTAGACTGTAGACATCTGAGGCAGTCAGGAGACAATGAAGAAAGCAAAACACCGTGGTGATTTAACAGAAAAAATGCTTTTCAGACAGTTCACTGAATATGATCTCTTAACAAAGTTTAACTGAACTATTCAAGAGTTGGTGTGTTTGATAAATGTTACACTACTGTGAGGTTTCAGAGATTTGCACTCCAAAAATTAAAACACACTCTAACTTAAGGAGAATAAGATGTCTTGGGTACATACTGGCAGAGTTGCTCGTCTTGCTGATCGTGCCATCCTGTCCATGTTGAGGGTTGGCCGGAAGAGGCGGATTTTGCCATCCACTCCTCGGTAAGCCTTCATTCCTTCAAACAACTAGCAAACCAAAAAGGAGGGAAAAGAAATAAAATAATAATTGAGACGTGTTATCCCCATGATGATCTGTGCAAAAGCAGAACACACCCTTTGGAAATAAAAGAACTTCACTTTCCTGCTCACAGCACTCAAAGCATAAATGCTATCTAGTTAATCCTGCAACACACTCTTGTGCTCTTGTGAAGTAGTATTATGAAATCTATATTACAAAGATCACCTACCTATGCTTCAGGTATATGTCTCTCTGTCAGGGGACTTACTAATAACCTTTTTTTTTTTTTTTTTCAGAATTTGGTTACAGCAATTAAAATTTGTAGCATGTGTTTGACTTAACTATTCCATCACGTCTTGACTGATACCTAAGCCTGAGCCAAAAGAGTATTGTCCATTACGGAAAACATCTATAGAATTTAATTCTATAAATTAATTATTTTTAGGGCTCTGTCCAAAAATGCATTTTGGCAGGAAACACAGAATAGATAATTAAGGGAACTCTGTTGCAGTTCTTCCTCTAGTAGTAGCAAAAACTTGGTCACTTTTTTCCCCCATATGCCCCTATGTTGTGGAAGGGGATTTAGCCAGCATGAAAGACAGATGAATCAGCCTTACATTAGAGAAATAATGCATGAAAAAGTTTTATCTATACTTTAAGTAAACTTAAATTAGTCATAATTATTCCATCAAACTGCAGAATCTGGATGACTGGTGTTGACATTTAATTTACCAGAAACCCCTATCCCACCAGTGCCCTCTCAGCAGAATGCTCCACAGCATCTCCTAACCACAGCAAAAAAACCCATAGGCCCAAAAAATATCCATAGCTATTCTCAGTTATAAGTTGATAATTTCCAGTTATAGACAGAAACCACATATATTATATATGATGACATTTTAAAATATATACAAATATTATTTAGATTAAGTATTAAAGGATCACCTATGCTTTTAGACAAGAGTTCAGATTTTTACAGTTTATTTTCTAAAGCATTTCTTTGTACATTACATTACAGGGCAAGTTCTGTGAATTTAACTGCGTCACTGCTATCAGACTCCTCAGACTTTTCGTCCTGACTGTTACACAAAAACTGGCTGGAAATACATTCTATGCCATTGAAAGTCTACTTACTCAGGCTTTTTTATTTGGAAAAAAGAATCCTGTATTTGTGTATGAATAATTTTTGTACAACACTCAAGGCTTCATTATTATTAAATTCTATACAATTTTCCCATAAGGATCAGTGAAATGTGATGTTTAGAATCTTTTGTGCAGTCCCATGACAGAGCTATGACAAATTTTAACTGGGTTGTAACTGGGCTGCAGGAATCCCGGCAATTTTCCTCAGGCTACATGCCAGCCATGTAGCAGAACCAGAACTAGAATCCAGAACTTTTTGCCTTCAACGTTTATCTTATTCCTATGCCAACCTTATTAAAAGTTTTGTACTCAGTTTTGAAAAAAAAAAGTTCCTAGGATAGACATTGTAGACATAAGAAATAAATTCTACCTTTAACGAAGGATGGCATAGCTGCTAGTATGGCTGATAGTTTGATATGATTTTTATTGTGCCAGTTGCTAACTAATACCCCATTTCTGTAATGCTACTTTCTTATCACAGAACAATTGTTTCCCCCCACCCTTCTCCCAAACACATTCACAGAACTTTTAATGAGAGGGAAGAGGAAGGAATGTTACTACTAAGATTTGATCAATGGTTTGAGAGAAGTAAGAATCACATCATTACTGAAACACAAAGCCTTCTCAAGCTGTTAAATCTTTTTCTCCAAAGAGAAATTCTTTTAACCTTCCAGAGCTGTTTAAAACCTTTCACTCATTAAAAAGGGAGACAGTGATGTGTTCCAGAAATGCTCAACTTGAATGAAAGCAACTGCTGTGGTTGCTTGATGGTTGGTTGCTACAGTGGTATGCAAACAAAATTATCTTACATCTGTACATCACAGGAACTGGATCTGGAGTACAGAAGATTCAGACTATCACACTGCATCATGGAGGACAAGGAGAAAGGGGAGGGAATGCCAAATGCATCATTTTTACTATACCCACTGTGTATTCATTGAGCCACAGCATTGGCACCAGATTCTCGTCTGTCTGTCCTCTTGGCTAGAGGAAACGTGATGCAATAAGGGTAAAAGAATAAAAAAAAAAAAGATGGGGGAAAAAAAAAAAAAGAGCATATTCATATTAGCAATCATTTCAGACTGGGCCAGAGGCCGGGCATTAAAGCAATAGGCTACTAAGAGTGAAATATAGATCTGGGACTCCAGCGTGGTTTCTTACTTCTTGGGCAGATCAAGAACTGCAGCCTTAGTCAAAGGGGCCTGTTGTAATTTACACAGGACCTTTGGAGGCTTAGTGAGTAGACAGGGAAGAACAACCAAAAATGGTGAAGGCAGGAGATCAGGGACAACAAGCAGGGAAAAGCTTGATCCTTCCCTTATACTAGTGGTCAAAAAGAAAAGAAAAAAAAAAAAAAAAAGAAGCGCAAGCAACTCCATTCCATGGAGACATTCCCACCTACCCAGAGGGAGGAGAAGCAGGCTTCCATTTCAACATAGGCACCCTACTGAGGCTCTCACACAGATGTGAGTACAGCCAAAGCTGGAGACACAAAAGGTAGCTATAGACAGTTAAGCAGCTAAGCATGGAAACTTAACCACGCTGGTTTCCGACTTAACATTTCACTTTCCGAAGTTCTTTGCTGAATATTCTCTGTTTAAATACATGTGTATGTGCCAAACGTGTCAGATCCAGTTTGGAGCTCTCTAGACCTGTGTGGAGCTACAAACAAGCATCTGTCTAGGCTGTCCTGCAATCCAGGCTATGAACCTTTAAAACAGCTTAAAGTAACTTCTACAAAGTGCGTGTTCAGTCCCCAAACTAAAGCTACTCTTGGAATCTCACATGGTCTTATCCAGTGGTTTGTTAAGTCACATGAGAGTAGAGAGCAGCTGCACTGATCCACCATCAGTGAACCAGAATCCTTTCTCAAATTAGTTTGTCACCACACAAGAAAAGGTTCACCTTCACAAAGTTAAGTGAGCTAGAATCCACAGGCCAGAGTTGCTTCTGAGTTACAGCAACATAAACATAACCCTGTTATAAACAACAGAATTATTCTGGAAGGACATCAGTTAACAAAACAAAACGTAACTCAATACTAATAAACTTAAGACAGTGTTCTAGTTTTGGCTGGGATAGAGTTAATTTACTTCCTAGTAGCTGGTATAACATTGTGTTCTGGATTTAGACTGTGAATACTGTTGGTAACACACTGATGTTTTAATTGTCAAGGACCTTTCAGCTTCTCATACTGCCCTGCCAGTGAGTAAGCTGGAGTTGCACAAGAAGATGGGAAAGCACACAGCTAGAACAGCTGTCCCAAACTGGCCAAAGGGATTTTCTATACCATATGTTGTCATGCTGAACATGCTGACCAATAAAACTGCACGGAGTTGTCTGGGGGTCAGAGGTGGCTGCTTGGGGACTGGCTGGGCATTGGTCAGTGAGTGGTGAGCAATTGTGTTGTACATTGCTTGTTTTTTATATTTTTATCATTCTTAATATTTTCCCTTTCTTTTCTGTCCTATTAAACTGTCTTTATTTCAACTCATGAATTTTACCTTTTTTCCAGTTCTCTCCCACATCCCACTGCCAGGGGAGTGAGAAAACAGCTGTGTGGTGTTTAGCTGCCCTGCCAGGTCAAACCACAAAAGACAGCAATAGCCTTTGTATTACAAAGCAATGGCTTCAAGAGCTAATGGAACAGCAGTTTTCAAATCAATCCAGTACTCACTTCTACAGCATAATGCAGAGATGAGGAGGCTGGATGCAACGAAAGGTTCTCAAGTGGCTTAATATAAGGTTTCTCCCATCCTGAAGCCAAGGACCATTCAATTGTCAGCATATTATCAGTGAATACAGTTCCAAATACCAAACCGCTGGGGTCTGGCTTTTCCTTGAAAGTTGTGGCTGGGGTGATAATCAAGTCTGAAGCCTGAAGGAATATGAAGGCAAAAATGAAGCATACAATAATAATTACATCAGACTGATTTAAAAATTATTCTGCATCAGTGAACATGGACAAATGTAATATTTCATCTGCGGGGGCACTTAATAACCAAATGGTCAAAGGTGGTTACCTCTAAGTAGCTGGCCAAGTATTCATACTGTGTATGCACACATACACACAGTGCTGCTCATAACAGAAGTTGTTAGCATATTCACTGTACAAGGTGTAAAAACAGAAAACTAGCAAACAAACATTTATTGGACATTTAGATCAACACATTTATACAAGTTCCAGAAACCTAAGTGCTGTATCTCAGAACTTAAGCTGATCATCAGAAACTAATCCTTCTCACAAGTAAGTAGATAGGTTATGCAGATTTTCCTGTAATGCATAAAACCAGTGTTAGAGATGGGAGTCAGCAGATTACTCGAGTCACGCTAGCTTGTTCATTCACATTCATATTTTCCTAGAAAGACCCCATTAGCAAAGAAGGATAAATGTTGCTCTGCATGATTAACTGCAGAGATTTTCTCTTACAAGCCATGACTAGCTGCAGAAACGCAGCATAGTTTTTTGTACTATTTTTTGCTAGTTTGACTAGTTAATTTTTTTTATAGTAGCTCCCATGGTACAAATCATCCTAAAGGGTGAAGAAGGAAAGCAGGATCTCTAGCACTTTACTCCCCTTTTATACATAGATAGGGGCTAAACAACTAGAGAGGGCTATGAAGTGGGCAGAGCCTGGATCCCCCTCTCCATTCTCTTTCAATGCCACCTGAGCATTTAAACTGTGCTCAGAGAGCCAAGGAAGAATTTAACAAATAATTTCATTGGAAGTTCCATTTTTCTTCCTAACGTGACTCAGAAAGCACTGAGCCTTGTGACAGGTCTCCAAGTGAAATCTTACTGCTCTGTGTTGGGTACATATGGAATAGACCAGAACATAGGTACTTCAGACTATTGTTCAAATTACTTGCACATGCACTAAAGAGCTGGTTCTGCAAGAGATAGTACGGACTTTTACTTTTCAAACTCAACACACATTTTGCAAAATGAGAAAAAAATTAGTCCCAGGCTTTTGAAAAAGAACACACACACCCCTGTCTTTGTAAACAACCTGATTTTCAATATGTCTTTAATGAACAATGAATTATTTTTTATTGATTTGTTGGTTTTGGTTTGGGTTGGGTTTTTTTTGCTTAATGGCTTGGATGTGAAATTAACTTGGAGCTGGAACACGATTTGCTAAAAGCTTGTTTCAAACTATCTTCAATTATAGGCCTTGCCTAGATATTATAGTGCATTATCTTGGTTCAACTAATACATAATCTGATGAAACAACAGTTACTCTTCTTAATTCTAATTTAGAGTACCCTTTATTCTCCTGACAGTGAATGCTCCAATGGGAAAAGCACTGCTTAATGATTCCCTGAAAATAAAAATTAATTTTACCTGACAACCCTTATCATGTGCTTTGCAAAAGGCAACATCACAGAAGAGCACAGAGCAAAACAAAAGCCCCAAAGGAGAGTCTGCAATTATTCACAATGCAAGACTCAGCTCAGGAAAACATGCTAGAGCAGGATGTGAATGGGGCTTAAGTGAGGATGTAGAATACAGTTACATCCTTGGCTTTATCTCTGGACAGAATCACTGCTGCTAAAGAACTCCTACTGCCAGTGGTATTAACAGCTCTCCCTGTAATCAAGGCTTCTGCCTCATCTCAGGTCACTTTCATTAAGGCAATTATCTTTACAATAATCTGGCCTGGGGACCAAAATTATTGCATGGAGTCTCAGCCCCTAGAACTCCCACCAGTGTGCTAATTTCTGATTTTATGCCTCATTTTTCACATCCTCACTTGTGGCAGCACATCTAGCTGAAAGGCAACACCATAAAACACTTTGCTAAGTTCAGTATGGTTAGCAAATAGCTTTTACTTTAAAGATGGGAAAGGATTTTAACCTGGCTCTTCTCACAGGTCCACAAGCACATATGGGGGGAACAGCAAACTGCAGCATCAAGTGAAGAAACAACCAGGCTCACTTGGGAGCATTTGGGCTTTCTTTGACCCAGTTTTGCCATCAGTGATATTTCTCCAGATTTGGAGACCTGGGGTTCAAGAGAGCCTTGGGCAGAGTCTTTGTCACGTGAGTGATACTTTACTAAAACTACACCAATCAAATACAGGCACACTGTTATGCCCTAATGGTTAATACACAGAAGGCTGCAGATTCAGAGTCACTCCTAAGCTGTCTCATCAGAGATAAGAGGTGGGCCAAGCCTTCATTGCTTCCTGGAGCTGTGCTCTCTGAACAAGGAGCCCTCCTTCAGCATTTAGGTAAACCAGTTGTCATTCACACATTCTTCAAACACCTGACTCAACAATAACAGGTACAACACCTGACCCATAACACTTCCTTCAAACAGTAGGAACACCCTGTGTAAGACCTCAAATATAGGCTAAGCTACATAGACGAGTAAGGAAACAATCATAAAACAGGCAAAAAGGCAACTTTCCTGATCCTTATAATCCTGCTAATCTCTCAGAAGATGCATTTAAGATTTTTTTTGCCCCTTACTTTCTTAAGGCTCCTTCCCCATATTCATTCTATTGTATTTTTCCCCCTTTTTTAGCAAGCAGTGAGTTATGCAAGTTAACAGCGTGAAAAAACAACTGAATCATTCAGAATCCCAGCGTTTTTATGTCAAGACACCATCAAATGTTGCAGTACATTTTTTTTTTTTCATGGAGGGGTATGGAGGGGGCAGTTAGAGAACCCATCCTTGGAGTACTCTCTTCCACAGTGCAGTCTGCAGCACAAAATAGTGCCAGCACCCTCAATTTCCACTAGATCCCTGAATAACAAGACCCCCTACATAACATCTCACCTGGCCCACACTTTTTTGGCTTAACTTGCCCCAAAGTCCTGCCCCAGCATTTTGTGGTGCTGTTCAAAAGAGCAGAGCAAGGTCAGTTGACTAACACCAGAAGTACTGATGAAGTATCAGTGCCTATTACTATAATACCACTGATTAAAATTTAATTGCAGGCTACCATGGTAACACCTATGACCCTTACAAATGACAATTTATTTATTTCCTTTGTCAACATCCCCAACCCTGAAAGCAGCACTAAGGATGCATTAGGGATTGGCATTAACACCCATCCAGATCTCCACTGTTTGTACTGCCAATACAAAGGGCAATTTTCAACTAGTTTTGTGTTCGCCTGGTTTGTTTATCAGCGTGCTCTCAAGCACCTTCTGACGCTGCTGCCTAATAAAACCATTAAACTGGAAGGAAACTAGTAAATGCAGGAACAAAGAGGATAAGGGAGATAAAGAAAAACAGATGTGGCACCCAGTCCACTGAGTGCAGCTATTCAGCCTCTGTTACCTAAAGTAAAATGACAAAGACACAGTTCCAGCCCTGCAAACTCTGCATGTCACAGCAGTACAGTATGTACAAGATACAGCCCAGCCCAGGGCACACTGGTAAGACATGGAAAGAACCAGACTGCCCTGCCTATGGTAGGCAAAAGGAAGTGGTGGGGAAGCCAGCTGGATACCACTGATTTTCAGGGCTTATATAAGCTCTACACCTTCAAACAGACAATGTCTCTACCCAACACACTTTTTTGAATAGCCCCTCATCTGAGAAGTGCTTGTTGTTTTTCCCACACAAATTTCTTCCAGAGCAAAGCTTTACCCAGCCCAAGCAAGGAAGAGATACTGTGACCTCCTGCAACTAAAATTCATCATTTGATCAGAATAGATCTTGTCAGTTATGAGCTAAGTGAAATTAAAAGTGACATGTTGGTCGGTGTCAATTTTAACTAAAGCTGTATGTAGTAAGACATTCTGGTGCCCCTAGCCAAGATGTCAGTCTGATGCTTATTCTACCCAGCCTTTGCAATAGCCTGAAGTGGATTTGGAGCTGACAGCAGCCTCTGGCTGTTACTTTCATTACTACATTCCTACCTTTCTTACCCTAGAGAGATATCTTGGGTTGTTGCAGATGGTGAGTGTATATTTTGTCCTGCTCTTTCCATCAAGTTTTGCCAGTGCCTTCCCAAGCAATCCTTGGCTGTGGTTATTTTCACTGTGCTGAAACTACTAGACCATAAGCACCAGGTTGAGCAGCTGCAACAGGTATAATTCATTTGACATACCCACTTTTCTAAACACTGTGCTGGGTCAAACATTTCTATCAGTTACTTAGTAAAAACAGAACTGGCAAGTTACCTAACTACAACAGCATGTTTCAGCAGAGATCCTCAAAACATTAACATGAAATAAGTAACCTCCCTGACTTCTAGTCAAGGTGATTCATTCCAAATCACAAAGCAACTGCAATTAATCTTTTTTATTACTTATGCTGAGTTTGCAAGCATATCCTAGAAAAGATCAAGGCCTTCTGTTGCAATAACAGACAGAAAAACGTAGGCAAAATAGAATAACTTGGTTTGCCCTTGCACTTGTGAACAGCAAAATGTGGTTGCAGTAGCAGAGCAAATTTTGAGGTGACAGCTTACAAAGCACGTGAGGAACTACTACAAAGGAGAAAGGTAACAAAGCATAGGGAGCTAGAGAGAACAAGGCTGGGATGACACAGAATGGTTTTGAGGAGGGCTCCAAGGACAAGGATGCAATTTTCCTGCCATTCTGTCTTTACAGCTGTGGTACCCTCATCATGGCTTTTGTGCCCTGCCCAGCACACACATCTCTATCCCTGGAAGCCATTATTGCTGCTGGAATAGCTATTTTCACCCCACACCATCTGTCTGGCCTCCTCCTTTATGACAGACTGAAGAGATTTGCACTGCCAAAGAGAAGCAGTGGTGGGGAACTTGGTTAAGGATAGTAGCTAGGCTGAAGAAAGTGGCTTGCTAATTCCCTTTTGGAACCTGAAACACTCTTTTCTCTTAAACTTTATTTTTTGGCCTTTCAGTCAATGAGCAAGCTACCATCATTCTCTTACAATTCAGTCAGCTCCATGGCTTTCCAGATGTCCAACTGTATATGGCAAAGAATTGCCTCGATTTTCTTGCTGACCAGAGCAGTGATCTTAGCTGGCTAGAGAAGCTCATCCATTAGATATTCCAGCCCAGCAGCCTCATGCAGTAGGTTTCAGGTTACTATATGTTGCACATAATTGCTCCTATGGAGCAGCTACTGTGAGCAGCACACAGGGAATTCCTGATCCAGGAAGAGCCTTCACACATGGGCCTGCTTTCTGTAGGCAGACATGAATCATGCTTAACAGCTACTACTGCACACACACACAAAAAAAAAGGCTTGTGCCAAACTATTGCCCAACTCTGAGAGGAATCAGTGATGACATGCCAGCTCCTCCATCAGTGGAATCAGAGCAGAGAGCAGCAGTGCTAGGCTGCACAACTAGAAAGTAGGAAAAGGTTATGGAAGCTGTGTGTGGTGCTAGGGAAACTGGTACGTTTCTCCTCTGTTGGACAAAATAAGCAATCACCTATTCTGCCTGTTCCTAAACCCTGTCTTAGAAATAGAAATGCTGAATAATGCTCCAGCAGATGAAACCAAAGGCAACCTCTTCTAGGAATTGTTGGGTTTTTTTCTAGTTTGTCTGACTTACTCCCTCTCAGCTCTATCCACTAACCACTAGCTGACCAGAGCAGCATCTCCTTGAGTAAAAAAGATGAAATTTACATTCTACAGTCCTTGGGTAAACCAAGGTCTGTGGATTTCTCTCTTGTTCCATCCCCATCATTTTTGGAAAAGACTGCTAGTTTTCTGGGGAAGAGACCATCAGTTTCTGTATAGGGCTAAGCTGATGGCTCTGATCACAATAGAAGAGTCCATAGTAGAAACAATAAGAGTTCTAGCAACTCAAAACAGAATAAGACAGTTAAATAAATTCTTTGAAATCCATTACTAGCTTGTAAGTATAAAATGTCATGTTAAATCAAAGCTATCCTATAATCCCTTTATCATCACTATTTTAAATTTGCAGCAGAGCCTGAGACTTGAGAATGCGAAATGTGCCAACATATAATAAAATTTGAGCAGGAATAAAGCCCTAATCTTCCTACTATTAAAAAAAAAAAGAAAAATATAATTAAATATCTTCTGCAACCCCAGTGAGAATACCCAGAAATCTTTAATCATAAAGCTTCCCTGAGAGTTCATCTGTGGACATGTTAGCACATGTAATTGGACTGGGGCCTGGAATCATTGCATCAGGTTGACTGTACATGGGTTATTAAACCACAGAACAAATGACAAAGCAACAGGGAGCCAAGGCTCTGAATCAGTTGTGAGTCAATCATGGAAGCCAACAGAAACTATGGCTGGAAGGACTTTGTCTAGTCTATTCTCTGCAGGGCATCTACCAAAACTATTCATAACAGATATTTATCAAATATTTGTCAAACTATAGAATGAGCTTCTGCTACACTCTGCAAGCAACAGGAAAAAACTGAGAAGGGCACAATATATTGCCGGCTTCTTTAACCTTGCCCCTGACCTGGTGGATGCTCCAACTCTGACACAGGAAAGTTTGGTTTGAAGCAGAAGGCAGGGAAATAAACCCACTCTGACAAGACAACAGGTAAGTGGTTGGAATTGACATAAACTTCTTGCCTTAAAGGATGAGAAGGACACCTGGGGCAGCAGCACAGCTGAAAATGTAGTCCCCAAAATGCACCAGAAGGGAAATGACGACATTGAAAAGCTACAGTCCAGCTAGACTGTAGAGAAAGCACTGAAGAAACCAATCATGCCCTACAAAACACTCAAGAACATGGATAATGCATAATGTCATTGATTTCAATGGCACTAACTAAATTTCCAGAGTTTTACATGTGTTGCTGAATTGTTGCTCAGCACCAGCTCCCCTTGGTTTGATCCAAGGCCCATTTAAGTTAATCCAGATCTCTTCCTCTAAGCTTTGTAGGAATTTGTATTGTAAGGCAGGCAAAACTACCTAAATCTTTATAGCATCATCCATTTCTACCACTTCAGGAAAATTAAATGGACTAGTAATGGTTTGAGTTTTGGTTGGTGGGTGTTGTTGTGGGCATTTTTTTTTTTTTGGGTGGGTGGGGGGACATGGGATGGGGTTTATTTTTTTGTCCCTTGCTCATTAGTCAGTTCTCCACTGACACAAGTTTCAGAAGATACATTTAAAAAAAAAATAAATAAATGAAGGAATGGGGTTCCTATAGATCCTAAGGAAACCTTCTACCCTGTGTTGAGGAAATCCTAAGGAATGCACCTATTTTATATTAACGGGGTCTATCTCCTCCACTCCAGCTAATGGTATTTTCAGAGCTATGAAAAACAGCCACATAGTATTTAATCTATCAAAGAATTATATAAAACATTTCAAATATAACTACCTCTTTAAAATATAAACCATCAAGATGCTGATAAGACTATTAACATAGAAACAGAAACTGGATACGTTATTGCATTTTGGCCCTATAAACTATTTCTGTTGGTTATCAGCTCTTAGAGTTAACTAAGTGGGGTGTTAAGAAAGTGTTTATAGGGAAGAAGTATGAGCAGACTTTAATGCAGTCATTGTACTGGACTGAAAAACCCCCTGCTCACTGCTGGGCAAGTTAGCTATTATAGAAATCCTCTTAGGTCATGCAACTGCACTTCATGTCTGCACTGTAGATATACCTGAGCTTTTGATTAGAAAGAAGCAATTCCATATAGAATGATAAGGGAAATCACAGACTGCAAGTCTTTAATAGCCTGATTACTTGCACAGAAAATCCTCTCATAGACTCATACTCAAATGTTTCCATAATACAAAACTAGGAGCATTCTTCATTAATGGAATACATTAACTAATTAAACTATACATATTATCCAATATTAGTATATACTGCTTCTTCTCAAAAGATTTGACAGCTTGGTTAATGCAACTCCCAATTCCTGATGCTGTGCTGCTCCTTGCCTCACAACCACTGCATTTCTGCATTGTAGCATAAACACAATGTTCCATTTTTAGAAAGAGTTTGCCTGGGAGAAGGTTTGAGCCTAACGCAAGCTGAGGGCTTACACTGGCCTGGGACACAAAATGGGAGTAGAGATCTGTGACATTTCACTGATACCATATTTTGTACAGTGACACAGTGGTTTAGACATTCAAATAATGCTGTATAAAACTAAAACATATTAATTTGGTCTACAAAGATTTAAGACACCATGTTTAAGAGACTGTCTTCTCGTTTGGGAAATACAATTTCTATTTCACATAAAGAAGGTGAAAATAAAAATAAGACATTTACATCTAAGCTTTTCTAGAAATCAGCCATATTGAAGAAGAAATTAATTGCAAACCTACATTTCAGACTAACAAGTTGGGAATATTTTGCCTAAGTAGCCTGGCCAGTCACAAACATGTTATGTGGAATAGCCAAGAATAGAACCATAATCTCACATGTCCAAATCCTGAGCAGTTGCAATTAAATCTTCTTACCCTGATTTTAATAAGCTTGCAGACATGCATGGAAGTGGATTCATGGAGTGAAGGCATTCAGAATTTATAATTTCATATGGAATTTCAGAAACTTTTGGGAACATAATTATTTCATAGTACAGGCTCTTATGTAGAGGTTATAGGAATAATTTCAAGCATTCAGTTAACCACACTTGCCTTTTTATCTTATCCTATCTGCTTCTCACACTGGTAGACAGACAAATCTACAAACTGCCATGAATTTCCATGTTTGATCTGCCACTGAAAGTGCCACATTTTGCCAGTTTATTCCACTCAGTAGTTCCTCAAAATGGGGACTAAGTACGAGATTAAGATGAAACGTTTCCAGCTCTCTAGGCTCTTGGCTCATGAGCGTTAGGATACAGAAATAATTTTAAAAGCACGCAGAAAGGACAACAGAATCTTATGGGGAAAAAAAAAGACTAAATTATCTTCTTAAATTGTAGTTCCTATTCATGTGTGTTAAGCAAAGAAAACATTTAATATCAGATCTAGGGACTTGATAACACAATGACATTAAAATTTAAGAATTCAAGAAATTAACACCATGGATTTTATAAGTTTTGGAGACAGACAGTTTCCCTTGGGAATCATTAGCTGGTGCTAAAGCCCTAAATTTTAAAAGCAATTCTTCCCCTTGGGAAAAGTAAATCCAGCAAACTATATAAGGCAAATGAAATTTCAAAAATTCTAGTACAATTTCTGGGCCTTTACAGACACCAACTATATCTTAAGCTCCAAGTTAAAAAGATAAAGTATCACTTTCTTGGTGCTATAAATCAAGTCAGCCGAATTGTCCCCAGCTGTTTTTCTAGAATCTTCCTTTTATCTTAGCTAAAAGCTCCTGCTATTTGCTGAAGACAAGTAGCTGTATTTGCAAATCCTGCAGCTTCAGATACTGGAGCAATCAGTTTCTCTACTACAGCTTAGAAAACCCATTTGCTAAAAACCTGCAACTAGTTGAAGGAGGTTACCCCCCTGAAAAGTAACATGGAACTACTTGTCACCAAGCTAAAACTGAATAGAACTGCCACAGATCTCAAATGCTACAGTATAGATGGGTTCCTGATAGCATGAGAAACTTACTTTCAGATTGTTGGGAAATCATCCCTTAGCATATCATGGAAGAATCACGGTGAATTATTTTCACAGCACTAAGAACTTCTTGTTGCTCAGTAGCATTTCTTGGCTACTGCAATCCTGAAGCAGTGCCACTACTGCTACTACTGTGCTATAAGAAGTTTGATTTAGAAATACTGATGTGCCAAGTAGAGCTATCAGCAATACTAAGCTGCATTAGTTACCCTCCACCTGCACATGCAACTCGCGCGGTCTCCTTCAGGAGAGCCACTTTCTCCTAGCAACCGACAACCACTGGAATATTATTAACACAACCTGAGCTTTCTTTCTTCTCTCTCTCTCTTCAAAACAGGGTGCTCTGCTGCAAGCACACTGTGTTGATCACTACTGTGACCTACACCCATACTTTCCTAATAACTGGAATGGCAGCAGCAGATATGTAAGCCAGTCTTGCCCAGTTACTGTAATACTCAAATGACTTTGTGCAAATGTCAGATGCAGAATGCCACAGAAACCCCTTGGCACTCAATCTTCTCTGTGCTGTAGCTGGTTTCCCTGTCTTTATACATCACCTGAAGTAATTCTGCAGCTTATACATACCCTTCTAGGAGGCATAGTCAAGTGATATGAAGGCTCTGCAGTCTTACTCTCCAATTTTTATTTTCTTTTTTTTATTCAACAGATGTCAAAAGGCAAATAATTTTATTCCCTTCGATGAAAAGCTAAATGAATAGATTCAGCTGAAATAAAGATAAAATCAGAATGACCTTTTCTACATGCAGAATACTGTTACAACAATGACAAAATTGGCCTCTAGCTTGGCATCCTGATATAATAGTGGGTAAAGCTATCTGCTTCCATAAAATTTTTATGGAGATGACCCACAAAACTGTAACTAACACAGTATCCTGGTTTAAGCCAGGATGAAGCAAATTTTCTCAAACCAGGACACACAGTTTTAGCTTAGGAGGTTCAAACTGGACATCAATAAAAAATATTCTCTTAAAGGGAGTAGTGCAGCACTGCATTCAACAGACAAAGCTACAGCTGACCTGTGGATGGACTAGGTGGCCTATGGTTCTAAGACATAAAATATTTGGAGATGCCTTATTATGTAACATTATACACACACACACACCTCCAATTGGTTGCCTTTCTTTTACTGCTTCAAGACAGTTTATATAAAAGCATCTTTCCTATATACACATTTTGGGCAGCTACTGCTCATCACAGCATCAAGATATTGGTATGTTTCTGCAATAAATTTTTCCTTATACAACTTAACATAAAGGAAAAGATCTATGTGATCTATCAACATTTAAAATGAGGTCTAATATAGAATTTAAAATGGAAATGCAAGTCATTCTCCTAGCAGATCCTCAACCCTAAAACACAGAAGAATCAACAGCTTCAATATGACAAAAAGCCTCACCAAGTGCCCATATGCTTTGTCCAGTAAATTACTGATGTTAGTAAACAAACAACTGAGAACCATGTAGAAAGGAAGAGATGTCAAAACATAAACCATGTAAACTGCATTATATTTGTTAGCCTTCTACATAATGAGCTAACTGCAATGCTTATGTGTCCTCATCCCAAAAATATTTTAGCCTTCTCCTGATCTATAAGCTCTAGGCATGTCAGAAATTGTACCTACTACTCATAGAAAGAGAAAACAAAAGAAGTACTACATACTTCCTAAACTCTTCAAGGAGCAGAACTTTCACTATCTAAGTCTAATGTTGTGCCAATGTGATACAGTCAATTATTTCAGATTTTTAAAAGATGTTTAAAAACTAGATTTTTCTGTATTTTATAGGTTTTTAATCTTTGCATTGGAGAGGAAAGAAGAAAATGTGGTGATGAAACAATTTTCTTCTTTTAAAAAATGGAGAACTGTTCATTCTTTATCTCTGCCAGCAACCTTTTACATGTAAAATATTTTCCTAAAATAAAGCTTAAAACTGCCTAATATCTCAAAATAGATTGGTGCTTCTCATCTCCCAGAGTAAGGAGTAACATATCCCACTGTATTTGGCAGGAATTAAAGATGCACTTGAGGTTTCATTAATTTAAACATGGTAATGAATCATAGTAACATAGTTTCTTTAATGTAAACATAAAAATGCAGTAATTACTCAGGTTTTCCTTTGAAAGACTGTTTCAAAAACAGACATATCTTTCTCTACAGAAAAAAGGAATTTTTTCAACTCTTTCTAATATACAGGAAATGCTGCATACTGCAATAACACCTAACCTACATCTTAACTGCACAGATTACTCCTATAATACTACCTTATTTATCATTTTAATGTTTCCAGGATAAAACATAGATATGTTGTTCATATTTAATGCTATTGCATTATTTGTCCAGAATCTGAAACAAGGCAGAGAACTGGAATCAGCACAGTATGTTTTGCACAGATCCAACCAAGTTCACAGTCATCTTCATGCCAAGGCGACACATTTTAAAATCTGCAACTAAAGGTCGTATCATAAGGAGCAACTGCATGTGTGAAGAGACCTACAAGCACAAGATCAACATCTGTAAAGCTTTGATTGTCCATCTCTTCATTTGAACCACAAATTTCGACATTGGAAATAAATTTTTAGTTTCTTCATACTTCATCCAGAGGTACAATACAGCTTTAGATTCTGTGGGAAATCTGTCAGAGATTTTGCTTGTTTATTTGTAGGTTATATCTGTAGTGTGGAAAAAAAACTATGCTCTAATTTGTACCAATACCTAGCACAATGTCACCTAGTTCACAGCTTCGGCTCTAAAACATTATAGTAACGCAAGAAACAAATACTAAAATATACAACATTACAGAAAATTCACTATATCCAGCATATCACAGCGAAACATGAGCTAACTTCAAACCGGGAGCCATGCAAAAATGTTAACATAGCACTGTTTTCAGTCTAGCAAGTCCAAGATCTCAACAGGGATTATTAGTTCAAGCACAGGACTGCACTAACCTACCTATATAGCTTTCAGTCTGCCATATCCTCACATCCCACTGTCTTAGAGCCTGGAAAGGTCAGGCCTGTCTGTAGAAGACTGTTAGGAACACTCATGGTTATTCAGAGTAACATGAGGAGCCATTCAGATACTAAAGCTCCACTTACACATTTTTCATTCCATCACCACAAGTTGTCCTATTAGCAAGTCAATCCAGACTCAATTGTAAACTACAACTACTTTATTCTGCTTTAATGTAGCAGGCTAGCCAGTATTCCCTAGAAGGTCTGCAACATTTTGGTACAGTAAATAGTCCCTTAAAAATTAAAGCAAAAGAACTGGACTTTGCACGATTAAGATGCCCAACCAATTCTACATAGCTTCAGTTCTTTAAAAGATAGAATAACAAAAAAGGAGTAGGTAATACCTTCTTAAAGTGTTCCATGTACCTGTCTCTCAAAGAGAAAATAAATGATGAAAGGTTACATAAAAACTAAAATAATCTTTCGGGATATGTATTGATAACATGAGGGCAAGGAAAGGAAATACTTTAGTATTTCCTAAAACTTTAGTTTCTTAAGATCAAAGTCAGAGCTAATACACACATTAAAATAAACTAGATTAGAGTTACATAAGGAAATTGATCACTACATTATCCAAATTACATTCAGTTTTGTGATGGTACAATAAGCAGAATAAATGCATTACAGAAATTACCAGATTTTTAATCATAAACATTATGTGATATTTCATGGCATTATTGAATGCAAAAACACATGTGTAAGAGCAAATCCAGATATGTGCAGTTCTTGTCACAACTTTCTGAAATAGGTTCAGTGGTACAAAGGATGGCTGCACTTTCCCTTACTGGTTTCATACTCCTCTCCTAGAAATCCAATGCTGACAACACACAAAAACAAGTATAACTTCTTAGGTTACAGTCAGAAATGACAGCCAGTTATTTAAATAAATACATAACTGCAATCAACAGTTGCAGGAGGTGGGAAAATTTCACTCTAATGGAAAGAGATGGGTAGATAACTAGTGGAGATTTCACATTTTCTACAACACAAGAAACTCTAGCATAATCACTATTACTTTCAATGTTCTTATCTTTTCCCAGATCACTGCTCAGGTGTCAACTCAAGATGTGATACATTAAGTATCTTGTAAGTAACAGGGCTGTCAGGGTAAGATTTTTAAATGCAGAAGTGAGTCAAATTAAGGTTGGTTCAGTAGCAATAAAGTGACAGTTCTGACCTATTGACTTAAAAGAAGCCCATGAGAACTAAAAACAGTGAGCAGCTAGCAGAGGGGCTCACTGTTTGCTAGAAGCTGTAGGTACTACTCATTCCTTCCCTCTCAGTGTACAGGGACTCTCCAAGTCCACCTTTCCAAGTCAGGCAGAAATTGCAGTAAAATTCAAAGCAGCTAACCCCACCTAAAAAGCACAGCCCAGCATTCTAAAAAGCAGTGTCTTCAGAGGGCTAATCTGGCATTCAAATATTGGGCATTATCCAGTTTAAACAAAATGTTTTACGTAAGCATAGAACAAAACCATAGCCTGTTTTCTACATTCCCACAATCTTGGATTATTTTGGTTACTGGTAAAAAATAGCAGCTTTCAGTCAGCCCCATGAGTCAACTTGATTCCTTTGAAATATTATTAGCTATAGTTTCTGAAATTGTAATTGTAACTATCTTCCACATAAGTGTTTGTGAAGCTCACTAGAATGAATCCAGGCTATTTTATTTGTCATAGTCTGGTGTTATTTTTTCCTTAATTTATAAAGTTTTTCTTTTTAATTTGACAAAGAAGTTAAAGAGACTGCAAATAATTATAATAATGCATGACACTGCAATCAGCACTGTATTCCCATCATAACTTTCACACACAAGCCCCCTACAGTGCAATATTTTCTAAAAAACTGTACCCCTTTCTGGTGACTACAGCTAATCTTCAGAAACAGAGCCATAAGGCAGGAATGGACTTAGAAATTAGACTTCTGCCTGAGGCAGCTTTTTTTTCTAGTATTATTCCCTTTATGAGCATCTGTCCCACCCACTAATATGTTTTTCCCCCTCAGACAGACTCCACTACAATGATTTGCCATTCTGGCTGACTTAAAAGTATCAATGGAAAGGAAACAATTAAATCCCGCTTTGTGCTACTCAATACTTGGAGCTTTGGTAAAGCACCTGCTTAACTGTCACTGTAATTAAGTCTGCCTTAATTCATGCCCAGTTCACCTATGACCCAAACACTTTGTTGTCACTCTGTCTTCCTTCTGGACTATGTCAATGAGTGGAAGGAAACAGTACAGTGAGGTTACACAAGTGTCCTCTCAGTAAAGCAAGTTTTTATTCTGAAATACACTAGCACACTCTACTGAATTAATCTGCTGAGATCTATCTTGTCCATTTATTAAAGATGAATTCACAAAACAACTCTGCACTCTGTACTTGTGAATTCTTGAGGATTCAAAATTGGTTGCATGGCTGTTTTTGTCAACATTTTCCAAATCAGACTCTCTGGATGAACTTCCCTCTTGGGCAGAATTACCAGAGACACAAAGCAAAGAAAGGAGGAAGAGAAGAACTGGGAAGGGCTGAGAATGAGGAAAAAGAAATAAATGGCATGTTGCTACATGACAAAATTCTGTAGTGAAGGACTCACAATAATTCTTTGTTGATTTCAATGAGACTAGCAGCAGAATAAACCTTATCAAGGAGTGCACCACATTTTCTGCAGCATTTATTTTTCATATCTGGTTGAAGCCTGACAACTAAAAGGAAAATACTTAAGCATAATTTGGAAGATTGCACAACAGTGACACTGCCCAAAAATATCAGGAAGAACGTGACAGTTACAAAGTGTATAATTACATATTCATCTCATGTACTGCTGACAACAGTCAGCAATAACAGGAAGGGAACTGCTGAAAAAGCACAAGTGAGGTCACTTTTTTCTGGGTACTACTTTTAAACATCTGCAAAACAGAGATGAAGCTTTTTAAAGATTGTAAAGCAGGAAAAGAGAGGTGGAGAAGGAATTACAGATGTGTGGCATAAGGACTAAAGACAAAAGAAGTACAAAAGAGGCAGAAAAAATAGGAATCAGGACAGAAGGTAGTGTTCAAAGGAGCACCTGCTGACTGGCTTCACATTTCCAACAGAATACTGGAGGCTGACATCTGTGTCCATACAGTATTTTAAATGAGCTCTATAGTTACCAGCACTGCATTCAGGAAAGGAGGCAGAGGAAAAGAGTGATATCTTAACTGAGCTCAGTTCTAAGCATAAGATGGAAGAAAAAAAAGAGGGCAAAAGAAAAAAAGATTCAATTTCATGTCAGTTCCTGGCAACTGCTCAGCATTCCTTATTATCATAGTCCTGTTTGCTTGTGGAATGCTGATAATGTGCCAGAGCTGTGGTGTGCTTTGGAGTCCTTCTGAGATCCTTAGATCTGCAACTTGGAGACCAGATGGAAAAAAAAATACTTTTGAATACAATAATGCCAAAGTTCAAAAATTATAGTGTTACATAACTTTGTTTGGAAAAACCTTAACGGGGAATCAATCTTTATTCCTATTGCTTTCAAAGCAGGTAAGAGTTAAATCACCTATAAAATTTTAATTTTTGCTTAATGAATACTAACCTTTGAGTTAGTACCTGAAACTATAATAAAGTTCTTGTAATATTCTTAATTTCTACATTGAAAACATTTAGAGCAAATACAACTTATGGAATTATTTATGGAATTATGACATTCAAGCACAACAATCACCATACCATGTTACAGATGCTGTCTGGCTGCATCTACCAAATCAGATGCTCTTTTAACAAACAACATACCTTGAAAGATTCTGTCACATGCTTTGCTGTTTCTCCTGAACATCCTCCACCTGTGCATTCATTCTGACAGCCCTAGAAGAAATAAAAACAGAGGAAATCTAATCCAATGAACATTGCAGAAAAGTTGATACACATTCAGATAAATACTTTTTGGGACAGATTGTACTGAATGATCACTTTGTCACCAGTAAATACATTAGCAAGAACTTTTGGATAGTTTCTCAGCATAACTTTCTATATTTGGGGTTTTTAGTTTTACTTCAGTTGCATTATTTTGTGCTACTATATTTCAGGGCTTTATAAGAGAGAAAACAGATTAGATTACCACTCTGAAGTGCAGAAGGGTATGGACAATACCAAAAGTCTCATTCAAAGCTTAGTAAGTATGTAGTGTTTTTACACAATTCCATCAGATCCAAATTTCTCTACTAAACATTCACCTAGCAGATTTGCTTTTGCCTTTTCTCAGAGAAGCTTGACTAGGCAGAATGGAAGAAAAATGGAAATAACTGTTTTTGTTAAATTCTTCAGTAAATAAAGACAGAGTTTAGGAATGCCCACCTATTTAAATATAAAATCAGAATATTTTTAATTACCTACTACATTCAAATTAAGGGTTCTGCCACTGACCCTGCTAGAAAGGAACTGAAAGAAAAGGAGTGATAGCTCTAGGCATCTTTCTTTTCAGCATCAGAAGGATAACACAGACAGGTGCAAACCATCTACCTGAAATCTAGATCCCTGGTTTTCACAGCATCAGGCTAGCATTGCTGTGGACCCTCCAGCACAACCTAGACCCTTCTTGCCAGTAGCCAGTAAATGCATATTATACCCAACAGCATGGAGCGAAGGCAAAAAATACAGCCCAGATGGTATTTCTTGTTTCCAAGCAGCCTTTAAGAAAGAACTGGAAAGGTGATGTGGGGGCAGAGGTTTGAGAGAGGAAGGAAGGTGCCAGGAACAGCATAGGGATGGGCCACGAAGGGGATGGCTTAAGGGAAGTACAACTGGCAAGATGGAGGGGATGGCAGAAGGGATGGCTAGCTGCTGAGACCAGGGATGGGTGGGCATAGGAAAACAGGCTGGTCAGAAGTGCTGTTGCAGCGGGGTGAAGGAAAGACAGAGGCACTAAGGCATGTTGTTGCCAGGTCTGACAGGCAAGGAAGGGGCTTTCGACCCTTCAAGAGAAAAGCCCTAGCAGGTGTCTGCACTGGCTGCTCACTATTTGGTGGCTGCCTCTCACCCTACCACCCCTCAGCCTTGTAAGATCTTGACTGGGAAGTCCCAGCCCAGGCAGGAAAGCCCCAGGCCAAAGGTATAGTCCCCTGAAGGAAAGCTATGCAAAGAAAACCCTTCACAGTCAGCCTGTGAGACCCCTGCCCCAAGCTCTTACCAGAAGGCAGCCCCCTACATGGAGGACTGTATGTACGGTGGATGGCAGTGTCAGAGAGACACTAGCACCACGGTCCTGCAGACAGGGGCCGTATGGCTCACAGGCTAGGAAACATGTCACACACATGGCAAAACACACTATTTTCTTCCCTTTTTGCAAATCTTGGCGGTATAGTAGATCAAAAAAAGGAAAAAAGGTAACTCCAGTAGGCCTTTAGCCAATAGCAGGCTTGCTACCAACAAAAGAAAAAGCAAACTCCCAGCCACAGCAAATCTCACTTCCTCTCCCCTCCTCCTGCAGTGCCTCAGGGAGGCCATAACATCCCTTCTGCCTTTTCTCACCGTCAGCTTTAACCCTTCTGTTCCTCTTTTTTTCTAGCTCTCCACAGTGAGATGTGCAATTAAGGCTACAGGCTCCTTCCTATCAACTAAAGAAAGATCTGTTGAGAGAAGTTGTAAGTCCCTTTACAATGTACCAATATCCTTTACCTTAACGCCTTATTAAAACTTTGCCTTAAAGCTTAGAGTGTTTTTTTTCTCCAGAAATATAAGACTTTTTGGTAGAGTCTGTTTAATGGCATTCAGTGTGAGACCCTAGCAAGACAAAAGTGCTATCAAAACTGAGGGAGTTTCTGAACTAAGCACTGTATAATAGGTCCTGGATTTCCCTGTAATTCTTTAAATACTTCCTAATATCCCAGAAGGCCTTCATGCCACCACCAGTTTATAATAGTTAAGTATTCTGCAGATCTATTAAGCCAACTGATTTTTCTTTTCACTGCAATGAATTAGGATGGCAATCATGCTGGTCACCAGCTAACAGGATGGTAGCTGTGGAGCAAGAATTTCTCAAGCAGCTCCAGCTCCATTGCTGGCTTTTGTCTAATATCTAGTATGCAAAGCTGGGTTTTCTAATAATAATTACTGGTGACAGCAAATACTGACAAATAGTCAACCCATCAGGCTTCGGTTTCTTCCCATCTCTGCTTTATCAAGTTGCCCTAAAGCAAGTGTTTGCATGAACACAGAGAGGACTGAAGCTGCATATGGTTTCATATGCTCTTTCATGATCTTTAAAAGATAAACATTGCATGTGCGTTTCAAGGGTGGACCACCTACAGGAACAGCCCTTAAGGGGTTCAATCGTGCTGCTGTTCAGTTCAAAGTTCCCACTGAAGTCAACAGCCCATTTTTTGGGCATATGCCATAAAGCCAATCCTGTTCTCCATGAAATCATCGTGTTTTACAGATTTAACTAATATTTAAAGTAAGTAGCTAACTGCTTTTGTTAACCGCACTGGGATTAAACTGAGTTAATCCCCAGGACAAGAAAGACATACCACAATTACTTTCTAATTGATGGAGTAATATTTTAATGGCTCCATGGCTTTTAAATCTGAAACATGTTGTTAAATGCAATAGGGAAAATTACTCCTTGGTTTAGTGCCAGCATTGCCAAGGGAGATATGCCAAGCATAAATTTGCCCTTTGTGTTTAATAGCATGGTAGATTTAAAGCTGCATCCATTAAAACACGTTATCCTAAATATACAAGGTCAATGTCTCCTCAAAAGTCATTCAAGTCTGTATCAACTTGCTATTCAATTACACAAGCATGACTGTATTTCCTATGTTGTGTAGGGCTAACACAGTTTTCTTTATGTTATATGTAACTGCTTTGAAATACAACAGTATTTCAGAGTTTTCCTTTAAAAATATTGAAATTGCACATAGATTTCATCATTGTCTAAAGGCTGTATGAGAAAAAAAGTACAAAGCATTACATTAGATTAAATTTTGTTGGATAATCAGTCTTATATGTCAACATATCATTGAGAAACACTACTAAAATAAAGATCTGGTGATAAGCAATTCTGTCTTTACTTTTATAGAAGATCTCAATGCTATATTAATTTTTGCAAATCCTCTAGCTTTCACAAAAAGTAATCACAATATATTCAATTGGATAATAGTGCTCCCTCACATTATGTAAGAGTTAGATTGGAAGTAAGTACTAAAGAAGTAAGCCTTAGGGAGGTTGGTCTCCTCCCGACATGTGAGGGATTATTCTGTCTCTAACGCTTCTGGAATTTTTTTACTTAATGATTGCCACCTCCACTTCTGCTAGACCTTTCCAAAACCTTATCATTCAACCTCTGCACTTGGTCCTTCGACTGCATTAGACATACATATTTTCAACATCTTTTCACATCAGGATGCTCCAGTCAAGGCTTCTTGGCTTTCCATGCTGTCTTTGGCACACCTTCTCTGACTGTTCTTCTGTTACAGGCATGAGACTTTGTAGTCAAAGTATTGACCTGCAAGAGCAGCCAATCAACTTTACTATTATCATTTTGCTAAGCCTCTAGTTATGATCATCTTTTAGGGTATCTTTCTGCATCCCTCTGCTTCATCAAAACAGATTATCTACCTCTTTTACGCAGTCAGATCGCTTGTCCTTCAGCTGAAAAGACCTTCTGCATCAAAAATAGGCCCATCTTCTGCCTGAACTCCCTAGGCTTCCTAGACCGATTTCTACCTTAATTTTTCCTGTGCCCTCACACTTGGTGGCTTTTGAGACCCACTGGTAGCCCCAATGTCTTTGTTCTCTTTTGGGTTTATCTGTTCTATAAACTGCAATTCTACCAGATCCTTTGTCAAACCACTGTTCTTAAATTTTAGCTACCTTATTATCCCACACTCATCCTCACTTATGAAATAGGAACAGAAAATTTTCATAAACTTAATCACTGTAAACTTAAGCTGAAAACTTACTTTCATACACCATGGGTTACATTATTTGATGTTAAAAATTGCATCAGTTCTAAAAAAAAAAACAACAATTTTGCAGTTACCTCTATATGCCATGTATTTTGTCACCCTTTTTCAAAGAAATCTTATTCTTTAGTTAGTTCTCTGCTCACTTAATTTTTCTTGTTGTTTGATTACTCTTCTCACATTGCAAATAATTTCTACAGTGTTCACACTTTCAGCTGGGAAAGCATATTGGCTGCTTTTCGAAACAGCTCAAGATCTGCAGTTTTACAAACTCCTTAGTCATCATTTTGGTTTCATCAGTACGTGCTTATCCAAATCAGCCCACAGACAACTCTGATCACAGAATGGTTCTGGTTGGAAGATACCTTAAAAGATCATCTAGCTTCCACTGCCCTGCATGGGCAGTGAGACCTCCCACTAGACGGTCTCCACCCTGAGTAAAATTTCATCAACAGCACTAGTGCTGTTAGAGTGCTATGAGTGACAGGGAACATCAGAAAACCCAGTTTCGTGCCCATGAAAGAATTGTAGACAGTGCTTTTTGGGCAGGTATTGGCTATTCATGGAGGATGAGAACCTAAAGAAGCAAATAAGCCACAGATACGACTGCATATAGTTTCTTCTACTGGAGCAACTCCATCTTTTGCTATGCAGGGAAACCCAAGACTATCTTGGTAATCATCAGGCCCCAGCAAAGATGGAGTGGGAGTTTGCTCTCAGTCAGAAGTCACATGAAAAACACTTTTCAATTAAGAAAGTCCTTTCTGATACATTCTCCAAGCTAAACCAGTGTCTTACTGCTTTTACCCAAGCTCACTTCTAAGTGTCTAAATATTATTTCATGGTCTAATTTACACTGAAATGGTAATGAAATTAGAATACTTAGATTCCAGGAATCTAGTAGATCAATACATTCAATACATGACTTATAACATGTTACTGCCTACAGGCAAGCCAAACCAGGTGTGTGATGACAGGTACCTTGGCATGTTGTCCTTCTGTTCCAGGTATAAAAGAGGCTGACACGTACAAATGCCACATATTCTGTGTATTGCTACAGTCATATAAAACACTTCAATGACTTCAAAACAGTTTTTGTCTGCCCCTAGGAAATGTTAATGCAAGTTGGCAGCCACGCCACATAAAAGATGAATTTGCAGAAAAAAAACAGTAATTATGTTCATAGCTTTAAAAAGAAAAGAAAACAAAACCACTTGCTGTCAGACTGAGAGAGAAATTCCAAATATTGCTGTAGGGCCGAGTCATATAATACTATTTTTAGTATCAACGAAAAGTTATTTACTTAATGTTTATGAAAGACTTCCAGAACTCAGGAAGCTCATTTATGGAATCCATCAGCCAGGCATGTTTACCTCAGCTGTGACGGAAGCTGTTGCATGATATAAAAATATTTTAATACTGTCTTTATATTGTATGTATGTGAATGTGAACATATACATATGTATGCATTACCATGCAAATGTCAACGAGTAAATTCATTGGGCTGGGTCATTTACATAATAGCATGGCATGCCTTATCCACACAACTTCTTTTAAATCTACTCTTTACAAAGTCAAGACAGAAAGAACACTAACTCAAATTGTATTTCTAACTACTTATCAAGCCAAGAGATCTCCGAGATATCTTTGGTTGTTAGGTTGGAGCCCTCTCCATGCATTGGCTTGACAGTTTCAATAATTATTTCAAACAACATCTACAGCACAAATTCCAGAGCAGCTCCAGTGATACAACTCCATGTATGCACAGATCAGCACTGGGGAGAAAACAAAACCACCCAAAGGAAAAACAAAACAAAACAAACCACCAGCTTGGCATACAGTTCCAGTGCTTAGCTTTTAACTTAGTTCACCAAGAATCCTCACTTGTTTTTATTTCAGCACTTCCAAAACATTTCTCTAAGACTACTCTTACCTAACATGTATCAGCCCTGATGCCTTGTCAGCTGGGCATTATCACCTTACTGGGGCTGCTTGTTCCACCTTGAGCTGGCTCTAATGTTGCTTAAACAGTGAGGCAGTGTAATAACAGTATACAACAAAGAAAAATATGAGGCAACTGGTACAGCAGAAATAGAAAGCTTCCACATTATTTAATTTTCCATCAGAGTGAAAGCATCAAGGCTTAGAATGTACAAGAGCTTTTTTTATCTAAGAAAGCTCCATTGCATAAAGTAAGGTTGAATTTAAATAGATTATTAAATTAGTCCAAAAGACTGTGCAGGCACTTATCTTCTGACTTGAGCTGCTTATTTGGTTTAATTTAAAGCAATTTAAGTAGTTTAAATAAAACTGAAATATGTTGCTCTTAAAACAAGTTATCACTGTTTTTATTATGTTGAATTAAATGACAATTCAAATTATATGAGCACAACTTATTGGTTAGGAAAACCTTGAAACAGAGAACATAAACAAACAGAAATATTCAGCTAGTGTATTCAAAATTCATATTTAGTAACATTTATAGCTGTATAGCAACTCTAAAAGCAGACCATGAGATTAAATCGATGCAGGACAGTGTTGCCAAAGTAAAGTCATTTCAGTCAGCAACCAAGTGAGAAAGCTCTGAAGCAAATAATGCCAATGTTTTGATTCAGTGCTTAAATTAATATTTGCATTAGTTCAGTAATGCCTAACCGGTTGTACCAGAAAGTTTGTATCAGTTCACCTGAAAGGTAGCAAGGTTAGGCAAGGTGAAGTATAACTACTTCTGAAATCTAAAAAGAATGTATGCTTGACAAACTGGATTATCAAGAAAGATAAAGGGAAGAAAAGAGTTCACTAAAATAGAAGACAGATTAATTTGCTGTAACTAACTCTAAGGAGAACCTGACCAGGGATCTATTCAGCTTCAGACTAAAATTATTTTACCAGGTATTTCGAAAAAATTACAACATGAGCTGTGAAGTACGCTCATACAAGGTGCGGACTAAAACGTGATCCTTCCAAATTTAAAAGTATTGAAAACCTACCAGCAGCGCCATCCAATGACAGGACATAAAGCAGCAATTTCCACAGGGTGGCCCATTATTCAATAGTTCTGCCTTAATACATTGCCTGCACAACCATACAATCCTCCTTCCTATTTTCTTTACAGACTAGGTGCACGCTCTAAAGAAATCCTCTTTCTGCATGACCTCCAAATGCCATGTGCTTTAACCTTGATTTCTAAGCCCACTACTCACACTGTTCTTGTTTCTTTTCCTTCCTATGACCCTGTTCTTGCTCTGTCAGTCATCAGTGCCATTTCCTCTGTCTTTACTGTCCGTCTCAGTTCACCAACTCGACCCTTTTGATTGAGGAAAACAGCCTTGTACTATTAGGGGAATAGGCAGATGACCTAATGGAGCTCTTCCATCTCTAACTCCTATGAACAGTGCCTCTAAGTGACTCTTTTGTTGGTTTGTTTGTCCGCTTGAGCATTAATTAGGTTTTTAACAAGTGCATTGTTCGCTAGAATGGCATAAAGAAAAACATGTTAAAGCAACCAGCTACATCTTCTTGATCTATAAATTCACCTGCCTGTTTTCTAACTAGATAGTGTCTCACGGCTGTGTGATCTGGTTATTGCTTAAACAAAATAAATTAAAATTCTGGAAGTCACCACACTTTTATTGTCTTCTCATTGGTACAAGACCTTTTACATCAAACAGGCAAAAAGAAAGGGTAAAAATGCTACTGCATACTTTCCCCTAGCACTCTGAAAGGGCTCTGCTATTAACCACATGGAAGGTTGTGTTCATTACATTTTCTCTAACGTTTCTCTTTGCTTATGTATTCTATAATGCCAGGCACTAAACTAGTATTTGAAGATTGTACAGTAAAGTTAACTATCTATAGGATGGATTTTTAACTGCACTGTTACACCAGCAAAGATGAGCCCAAGGACAATAAAAATTATTCTGCTTGTTTTCCTCAGGGATTCAGTTTTACTGGCTATATTTTTTACCCTGAGACATACAGGTCTGATTTAAAGATGCATAAAATCTAACTTAAAATTTCTTTGTGAAATTCCCTGATGGTGGAAACTATACATATCCTGCAGCTGATGACCAAGGCAAGTGGCTTGATACAATTAACAAATGATAATGTGAATAACATTAATTCATACACAGCAGAAACAAATAAAATAATTGTCTGAGGAGTTACTGAGAGTTTAGAAATGGAAGCAGACAATTTAGTATGGAAGACCAAAGCTTCTGCAGTTTAGAAATACATCATTGTAGACTCCTGGGGGGGGAAACCCCAAACCACAGCAGAGACAGTGATGGATTCCGAAATGGGAACTGACATGCTTAAAGAAAAGAGTTAGCAGAGAAAAAACTGGATTTAAGGACATACTCCTGTTTGCAAGTTCCATTAAAACTACAGCAGAACCAGAAGAAACACAGGGTCAGGCGAGAATCACTGGCCTGTATAAAGGGTCATTTGTAGCTATTCTCAGAGCACTTAGACCGTGTCCCATTTAAGACCATTTTGCACTGGAATAAAGGTTTACATAAGAAGCTGAGCAATGATGAATCACACACTGAAAACAAAAGCTCGGGGGGAGGGAAGCTTTTGGAGAAGAAATGAGTTACTTTTTTCACCACAATTCTGTATACAGTCCCACTAGAGATAATAAAACAGTAACTTACACAGCTGGCTCTTGAGTAACACGAAGTACAATAAAACATTATGCAACTGTGCATGTGGTTGCTGGTCTGTAAAGGGCAGACGTGCTGGCTTGATAGCACATCTAGCCTTGATAACTTTGCATGGCCTATTTAATTCATCACTGAGTATCAAATGCCACTGGTGCAAAAGCATAAGAAGCATGACTTTCTGTATTGCCTGTTTCCTGCTTCCCAAGTGGTTTGTTTAGCTGTTAAGTGTCCAACAGATTCAGGTGATAGAGCATGGTAGCAGCTATCTAACCTGAGGATCTGAACAGGCTCCATACTGCAGGTACACTTTGCCTGACTAGTCAGAATACTTCTTATAAACATGCTTCTCTGTTGCGTTGCTCTTTTCAAGTGGCTGAGCATAGGTCCTGGTTTTTGCTTGCAGGCAGAATTGTATACACCTCCATGTGTGTTCTCCTTGAACATTTGGCCACAATGCTGCAGAAGGACCCAGACTTGAGCTTTCAAGGCTGACAGTGGCTTGAGTGATCTAGTAGGTCTCTTTAAACAGGTGATGCAAGCTAGGGTAGGAAAAAAACCCAAAACAACCAGAAAGACAGCAAGCTTTGTCTAGAGGTGTTTCAAATAACGGGCTTTCTCTTGAATTAAGATGGCAGGCTGGTCTGTATGATGCTTGCAGTTACTTTAATGTTTGTTCCAGATAAAGAACTAAGACCTTCATTATTTATAATATTTAAATGAATCTTCTCATTGCAATACCTGGAAGCCTTAAAAATTAATACTGGCTCTACAGTCACAACACCTAAGGCAGAAATATCTGTCGCTTCTATAGACAGGAAATTTAGGCAAACCTAACATTGGTTAGCAGTTGCTTCAGAGAACTCCCTGGGAAGCAGCCAGGTACCAGAATAGGGCATGCACAGCTCCCCAGGAAATAAATCTATAGCTCCTCTTCCTTATGGAGATGTACACATAAGACTCATTATAGTTATTCTCAAGGAAGAAGAACAAGTGTAAATTAATTGATGTGGTTTTGGCTGTGCACTCAACTCACAGCTATGCCCTATGCAAGCATCTTGAGTAACAGCACAGGTGCTGACTGCAAAAGACCTGTCTATTCTAGCTCAAATGGGTTTTAAGCCTGTCATGATCAGTTTGAAGTAATGGGAGATCTCTCCCTGGGTTATATCCTTGTGACGTGTCTTTTGCTGTGTGTTCAAACACTGCCTTAATTTGATTTAACTGGACAAAATTCAACAAAATGGAAAGAAAAGTGAAGCTTTCCTCGTTATGTAAAGGGCAGCAGAAGCAGAGCTAACCTTCAGGGAAAATAATAAGAACATGTTTGAAGACAGCACCTACAATGATATTTGTGTTCTTGTTCAAATTAACAACAGAGAGGGAATATATTTGCATGATAGATGTCCAGCTTAGAATAAGCTAGGAACTTCTCATGCTTTACAGTCTTTATGAGTTTCAGTGGGTGCAACAAAAAGGTAGTAAACCTAAATCACCACACGAAGCACATGTAAATAACGCCATGGAAGTTCACTAACAGAAAAGCAGACCACAGCTACGTTGTCACTGTACAGTGTCACACATTACTCCCCTGAATGTGGAAAAACACTGAGATAACAGCCACAAGAAGCTGCTCTTCTCATCTGCTCAAAAGAGGTAAAATATTTTAAACTAGTGACACAGCCGGATACTCCACCTACTTAGTATAGATTCGACTCTATAACTCTAAGACAGGGAAAAATCATGCATTGTAGCACTCCAAAATTTTGGAGTTGCATTAAAGTTACCCTATTCATCCTTTCCAAATACCCCTTTAAGCAAGTCCTTCATCTGAAATCTCCTATCATTTGTTGACAGTACCCAGAGAACACTGGATTCTGCCCAGGGAATTTGAGAGCAAAATAGTACTCAGCATACTAAAAGTGGCCTTGAGAAAGTATGGTCACAAATGAGGTATTTGTGGAGGTGTCAGCATGAAGCATGCATTAAGCATGCAAAGCAAACAGAGGCCCTTTGCCAAAATTATAGCATGGTAAAAGGTCATCACAAATCATGAGTGATACAGTCTCTATTAGAAAAAAAAGAACCTTGAAATACTAAGAAATGGCACCAGTAATGAAGATTATAAACAGGCTTATGACAAGTAATGTAGGCTTGTCCTCTTATAGTTCAACATCTGATCAACCAGCTGTGCTCAGCTAAATAAGTCTAAACTGACAAATGACTTATTTATAATACCACCTTGAATTAAGGGTTTTGTCCAGATTCAGCCCACATGAATATCAATGCTCTTGACTAGAATGTCCCTATCGTTTCTGAATGTAGGAAGCTGATTTTAAGCATCTTGAAACAGTTTAGAATGGGATCTGATTTATCCACTGTTGAAATACAGTTCTCCTGGAAATAGCAGGACAGAACGTTAGTTTTCTGTGTATGTCACAATAAATAGTTTTCCCAACTGACATGATGAAAACATTGCTGGCTACAGCAAAACCCCTTAAAAGAAGATCCAAGAGGAAACAATTGTAAATGCAGCATTTTCCAGCCAATGGAAAAGAATGTTGATACTATGGAACTTCTGTCTCCAGGTGTCAAGAAGAGAATGAACCTGTAAATGCCAAAAAAAAAATCTCTGAAAAGGTGTTGAAAGGCAAACGATTAAAAAATGAAGCTATTCTAATGGTACAGGCACTTGTCAATGTGTGACAAAAGCATGAAGAACTTGTGTCTTTATTCTATAAAGCACTGTGTAATACTGAGGATGAAGTCTGGGCCATGGACTGGGCCACAGCACAGGATCAGATTTAGAAAAAAGCACAGCTGTGTTAGAAGGACATTGAAGAAAAACTGAATGGAACCAAACACGGTCAAACAACCCAATGGACTTCCTTTATGGTTACAGAAACAAAACACTTCCTGGTATGGGAAACTTTGTTTCATTTGTCTCCCAAACTGCACCTCTGTTTCTAAAGACAGTGAAATCAGTTTAAGGCAGAGCCTGCTGCTTAGTTCCCATGCACATATGAATAGTTTACAGCATATTTAACCACCATACTTGCTTAAAAAACAAATTATAGACTCACGATGGATAAATGCCTCAATATACAACCATGTGAATATGATTTTTTTTTTTCTGTGCACATGCATGTATATATGTAGCTGTACAGCCGTGGCAAAAATAGTGGCTATGAAACCACTGTTTGCTATAATACCCTACTGCTACAACTACTACTTCGTGCTGTGCAAGGAATAAACTTGGCTCACATTACATTTTTGTACTATTACACAGCTATTCATTTTTTTATAGCTTTCACCCCCCATACTTCAGGCAATACTTTCTAGCAAATAAGAAGGGGTTTTTTGAGTGTGTAAGCACTGCCACAGTATAGGGCAGGATTCAGAAGGACTTACAGTTTTGACTCTTAACACTAGTGCTGACTGTAATCTTGATAACTTTATGATTTCAATAAATCCTGATGTTCTGTTCTCAAAAATTATTATGGTACTTCCAAGTGTTTTAAAACTATAGACCCTATTAAAAAAAAAAAAAAAAAACAAAAAAAAAAACCAAAACCCACAAACTTATGCTTTTATTCTTCCAGTATCAAAAACTTAACCTCTCCACCTGTTTCCTCCATTTTTAAAATCATGGAAATGAAACCTGCATCATGCACCTGGTAAGAAACTTACTTCACAACTAGCCTACTAAATACATTGAGGATGCTGCAAGTACTAGAATTTGCTATAAAGTTTTCTTTCCCATATTTTTTTGATTAAGAATTTCCTTTATTTTACTGGAGCACGAGAAACTCCATGCATCAACAAAAAGTATACCATTACTGCTGATTTCAAGTGGACTTTATATGATTTTCAGTTAATTACATTATAATATGCAGTTGTATAAAACCTTGTGCATTAATAATTTAGTTGTAAGAATAGAATATAAATGTACCATATTCCAGATTTAGGTTAGAAATCAGGAAGAAATTCTTCACCATGAGGGTAGTAAGGCACTGGAATAGTTTGCCCACGGAGGTTGTGAAAGCCCCCTCCCTGGAGGTGTTTAAGGCCAGGTAGGATGAGGCCTGGTCTAGCGTGAGGTGTCCCTGCTCGTAGCAGGGAGGATGGAACCATGATGATCTTTAAGGTCCCTTCCAACCTTAACCATTCTATGATTCTATAAAATCGAATTTCTTTAAGATAAAATAAAGTTCACATTCCAGAAAACAAAAAAAGGTTTCCTTTTTTTTCAGTACTTCATATTAGTTTGGCCAGTGTTTTCTTTTCCATATATTAAAGGAAAGATCACACCATTTGGAAAATATAGCATCAAATATTACAGAAGTGAAAACCACTAGACAGAAGTTTTTCAAAAGTCATAAGAATTCTAACAGTGCATTGAACTTGACTTGCAGTCAGATGCATTGAAAAGAAGTAAAAAAGAAGACCTTGTGAATTAATTTCAAAACCAACAAGAAGCTGTTATTTTTTAAAGAGCTAGCTGTATTATAAAAGCCCCAACCCTACGAAAAAGAGGTTTGAATCCCTGAAATATCACTTTAACTTTCCCTTAATGTTAGTAACTTCCCTAAGAGTGTCAACATACTTTTCCCTTCTTTTCGCTTCCCACAGTCAGTGCTTACAGGTGCAATGATCCTTGCCTAAAGAATTATTCCTAAAATACATGGTAAGAAAAAAAACCCCAACCATAAGTCTAGCAAAAGCAGGATGTTTCTGATTATGAGGAAAAGCACTAGCTTGGCTCTGTGATGTGAATGGGGACAAAAAAAGTAGAGTCCTTAGAGGGAAGGTGTTGAGAGTGTAGGAAGGAGGTCCAGTCCTCTTTCCTGACTCCGTGGTAGGCACCTGATGGATAAACCTTACCATGGATCCTAATGAGGTAAACTAAAGCAACAAGGGTCCCAGGGAAAACAAATCAAAACAAACCTACCCTCTGAAAAAAAATCCCCAACAAGCAAACTCCAGAGGCTCCAAATAAAGCTGCATTCTTGTAAAGAGATTTGCACTAACAATACTGTTCAACCTCTTCTGTTAAGCACTTGGGAGTTTCCCGAGATAATTGAGAAGAACAAAATATTACCACTATAGCAACATGTTAAAGAAATTACCTTCTGCAAAGAAATCTGCCCATACTGGTGACTTTATACTGGTGACTCTGTTTGCACAGAGCTCTTTGTACTGTTAAAAGCTTAGCAAGCAGAGCTCTGGACAAACTGTGTCAAAGACTAAGGTTGGACTAGAAAAAAACTAAAAATAAAAAAATCTTAGTTTGTAAGGTGTCTTCCAGGACTATAGGAAAATCCAGGCTGGAAGGGTCTCAGACCTCACAAAGTCTCTAGTCCACCCTCCTTCTCAAAGCTGTGTCAGCTCTGAGCTCACACCAGGTTTCTCAAGTCTTTATCCAGTTGGCTCTTGAGAGCTCCCAAGGATGGAAACTACACAGCCCCTCTTGGCAACCCGTTCCATTTGCCTGACTGTCTTTGTGAGGAGAAGTTGTTCCTTGTATCCAGTCTGAACCTTTTTGTTTCAATTTATGCCATTGTCTCTTGTCCTCCTGCCATACATCATTGCTGTGCCTGGCCCCATCTGCTTTATTTTCCTCTAGATTTGGGAAGGCTGCTGCTACTTCACCTCAAAGCCTCCTCTTCTCCATACTGAATAAACCCAGTTCCCTCAGCCTCTCAGTATCAAAGTTTAAAAAAGTTAATTCTCAGTAAAGGTAATGCAAATTCAAGCATTTATTATGGAAGTGATATTTCCTAAGACAACAGTCTACATAAAATTAAACAAGTGGACACGACATGTGTGGCACTGATCTCTCTGAATGCTAGTGGAAATTAATACAATCAGAATCTTGTGGAATTAAACCTTATTCATATACCAGGAAAAAACAATGTATTTTTTGTGCTTAGAGTGTTTTTATAAATTATTCTGTGAAATGCTCTAATAGGTAAACTGAACTAGGAATAATGTATGCCTTCTGAGAAGTCATATGCTGCACTTCATTAATGCATCAGGTATACTCTAAAATAAAACTTGGAACAAACTGCAGACCTCAAGGGAAGAAAGTAAATTAGTAACTCTGTTGAAAGGGTATTGTGACATTAGTTTGTAAAAACAGTAATAAACTGTGGGCCAAGATGCATCATTTTAAAGATAGATTAAATTACTTAGTTCACGTTAACTATTTTGGATCATTTGATATTCACACCAAAGGGCAACATTAGGCCTGTCCATAAGCATAACACTGGATTTTCATCTACAATAGCATAAGTTAATATTTGCTAAATTGCCCTTCTATAATAGGTGCTCTATTTCATGAGGTAATATTACTTATCCCTTTAACGTATAAAGTCACAAAGTAATGAAATAATTTCCAAGGTAAATGGGACCACTCATTCACTTCAACCTAGGTAAGAATTGGAGGTATCAAGCTGCAAGCATGTGAGTGACTATGAATAACAAATTAGGGTCCTGTACTACTTTGATTTATGCCCAAGTATCTCCGAAATTCAGACACGGTTCAAGATGGAGGTTGTGCTTTTAGTATCTACACTACAGCCATCATAGCATTTGGATAGCCACAATTTATTATCAAAACCCACAATCAGTACTGAGTGGCTTGAGCTCACAAACGCCTCTAATGAGCTTATCTAACACTGTGGAGTACATATGTCACTGTAGTGACATGAAGATGCCAGTCCTCACATCCGTGGCCTAAGAAGGCTAAATGTGCAAATTTTCCAGACAGAATTTACCCCTTCATTCTAATGCTGAAGGTCCTGCCTTCAAACCTACTAATAATTTGCAGTTTGCCATACATTCAGGTATGATTATTCATTTAAGAAAATGGTGTAACATAAGGAAGGAACAAAAATAATGTCTGTTCTGATTCTTTAGCAAGCCCACACAAAATAAATTGTTTTAAAATGGCTTAACAAATTCAGAGTAATCAAGTGCTTACACAATTAATGAGCTGATTTACCTCCTTTCCTAACATTGTCCTCCCAGGGATAATTCAAATGGAATTCGCTAGTGATTAATTTATCATCTATTAAATTAAAGGATATGGACTGGTTTAGCAAGTTATCAACTATGTTAAAGCTACCTAATCATTCTGCAGTTTTATTTTTTACTTATGACTTTGCAGCAGATTTCAATACTCAATTTCCATGTGAAAAACCAGAATATCCACTGGATCACACAATGCTAGGCGTGCTAGGCCTGTCAGTAACAATCAGTGCAAGAGGTCGACAAGGCAGGACTGCAGAAACCAGAGGCATAATTCACTCCTTATGCATAATGTTCCTTTAAACAGGAAAGGAGAGGGTTGAGGTTGAGCTGGAAATGGTTCAAGGAGAAAGGGAGGGTTGTCACTAAAAGCAAGAAATGTTGAAGGGAGAGATGAAGGGATAAGGAGCTGTAATAACACTGTTGCTTTGTGATACCTTGATAAATTTATTGAGTTTTGCCTAAGTATAATGATAATCAAATGGTAATTTTCTGCACCTTTGATACATGCTCTACAAATAGACAGTGACAGCCATAACCCTGAAGAGCTTACAGTCTGAACAGATGAGGCAAATACAGGGTAAAGGGCTCAGACAGAATCGACTTGCCCAAGGCTACACCATTTGCAAGCAACAAGAGTGTACTTCAGCTGCTGTGGCTATTACTTCATACTGTCTTTTCTACAGCAAAAAAATACCAAGCAAAGTTAAGTGTTGTGCAGGTGAGAAGAACCCAATAAGACATCAGGGATGCCTTGAGCAAACAGGCAGGTAGGTCTATTGCTTGCCTTCAGCTTGTTTTTTGCATGGGCACGCCAAAGCATTACTGGCAGGTCACAGATAACACTCCAGAGACCAGGTCACACTCTCTTTCCTAGACACACAACAGGTACATCAAAAGTTTATATAAAACATTACAGTCTGTCTCACTCCTTAACACGCTTGCATTCTTTCCCTATGTGTTCTGGCTGGGGACAGCTGCTTGGGTATTTTCCCTGAGCAGCTTCAGATCAGTTTTCTGCCATAGCTGGTCTCCTGCTCTCCAGTTGCATAAAGTGCAAATGGGACTGATCAGAGCCTGCTGAGGCTGCTCCAGAGCACTCACCCATTCTAGCCCTGGTGTCATCAGTAGCACCTGCACCACTGCTAGACCCAACCAGAAGAGACCTAGGATGGCATGACAGTAACACTTGTCATCAGTGACAGAGAAGAGCTGGGGAGACACCTGCCAGTCACATACCTGTTGTGCCCATATTCCATCTGTTATAGTTACCCCAGGAAAGCAAATAACTCAGTCTTGTTTTTTTTGTCAGCTGTTAACTTTGGCATCATGCTGCGGCTGTGAAGTTCAGTCAGCCCAGCACAGTCTTTCTTCAAAACCCAAGAATTATTCTTCATGCAGCTGTTCCACAGGGTATAAGTTGCTGTGATGTTCCCTCAATTTAACTGAAAAAGCCCCCATGCTATCTCCATGCCCTTTGTCTTGACAAGGAAGACTTCTTTTTAATCCCCAGATCAGCCTCACTAAGCAGAACGTAAACGTGACATTTATAAAATGATAGTTCCCACAGATGCTCATCTCTCATGTTGGTGTTCACTACCGTGGCCTCCTCTCCCATTACTTAAAGTTATTTCTGAAATTACTCAAAACTTCCAAATATATGTTACTGGATTTTACCCGTAGCCTATTTTAGTACAATGGCAGACATAAGACCCATAGTAAACTCACAGGCATAAAAAGGTATGATGTCTGCCAGGACACCATACCCCTTGCAGGTTTTTTTTTTCCTATTTAATCATTAAGGGTCCTATGTTACAAACAAACAGTAAGAAATCCCCCCCAGAGGAAATTAAACACCTTCCCTTCCCCCTCCCCGCTTCTCCCTCCCGTCTCATTTTTTCTTTTCCGCACATGCTGTCTGCAATGAAAGAACATGGGAAGAGAGAGAATCACACACATCCTGCTTCTGAATCTCAAACAATAAATCTCCTGGGGACAGAAATCTCCTTCGCAAAGCGCATGTAACAAATAAGAGCAATAAAATCTGTAAATACAGATCAGTAAACTACCGCTTTCCTGTTCGCCAAAGAAAGGTCCCTCTGCTACCCCGCATCCCCCGAAGGATGGACGAAGGGCTTTTGGCAGGAAACCCGCCCCGCTTACCTTGATCATGCTGGCAAACGGGGGGTATTCCCTTGCCGCGGCGGAGCGGGCTCTCGGCGGGCAGCCGCTCGTTTCTGGCAGCGCTCCTGCTGAAGCCCCGCCGGGTCGTTGAGCCCCCGAGTGCGGCGGCGGCTGCGCGGGCTCCGGGCCGGTCGATCCGCCGGTGGGGTCCGCCGTGGCCGCTGCTGCCGTGGCCGCTGCTGCTGCTGCCGCCGCCGCTTGCGGGCTCCGATTGCATCAGCGGGCGAGGGCGGCGCGCGCGGCGGCCGCCGCTGGGGTAAGCGGCGAGGGGCTGCGGGCCGCCCCGCCTCGCCCCTCCCGGCGGGCCGGCACGGCACACCTCCCCGCCGGGCCCTCGCCTTGGGGAAGCACCGGCAGCGCCGCGGCCGGCGGGAGCCAACGCACCACCCGCACCTATGTGCTGGGGCAGGTCAATTTGCAGGGTCAGCCGTGGCCTGTGGCTCGCCCCTAAAATGGCCCCGCGTCGTGCACTGCTCCTATCGAGCGGAGACGATTACATGCTTTTATTGTAATTTATACTGAGGATAACACGTTGTTCTTACCCCTCTCCCCTAACAAGCATTAAGAAACTAATCATTTTCAGTGAGTAATTTCCTCCTTCTTGCATCTAAGTTGTCTGACACACCAAACACCTAGCAGCTCATCCCTCCCGTCGCTAGCGAAACCGTCAGCTCTGGCGGCAAGGCAGGCTTCCCCCAGGCCTCCCGCCCCTACGTGCAAAACTTCTGACAAGTCCTCCAGCCCTGGAAACGATCAAAGGCGGGGCCCACACATCCCTTTTAAAATCGGAGCTAGCTGGGATTGCCAGATGTTTCACAACGGGGCTCTGGTCCTCCCCCTGCTAACCGGTGCCTAGTCCATGCTGAGGTCCACGGACCTTCACAGATCATCATACCTCAGCTGGCCATCTCACAGTTGGCATGTGCTACCGTGTCTCTGATTCCTGGGTGTAGGTACCTAGCAGGTAGGTGAAGACAAAGAGGCAGGCACCTGAAGACAAAATAATAAATATCAGAAACTGGTCTACTCTGTTACTTCCATCAGTGCTGCTGCCAGTGAAACTGTACAGTAGTACAACAAAGCCGTGAATTTTTAAGAGAAAAATCCCAGTTTTTGTGAAGTTGTTTTGTGAACATCACACTGTGCAATGTGCATACTTTCATCTTTACTGATTTTACAGTTAAGTCTTTTCTTCCTTTACTACAGTTTTTGTAAATGTTTTCCTTTTCTGATCTGCTTGAGAGTAGCTGTAGAAAACTGTTTTATCTCCATGCTACTGTCAAAAGTCCCAGGTTCTGCTTTTGCATGATGTATGTGAATTATTCTCTCTTGTATAATGCCAGAGACTTGTTACAGAAATATAAGTAGATCTCTGTTCCTGCCACGTAAGAAAGTGCTGTTTAAAGGAATTACAAAACTTTGCATTCTAAAGAAACATGAGAAAACAACACTACCCAAAACAAAAGTTCACATGAGCAGTGACATTTTAGTGGCTTTTTAGGCAAGCAGAAAGATGGAGCAAAAAATAGGAGGCAGAAAAGGCAGCAAACAGATAAAATTCATCATCAGTGATCTCTGACTCAGTGCTCATGAGAGCAATTCAAGGCACTCATGTTGAATTATTTTCATATTACAACCACAACATAGGAACAACCATACTAGGTCAGGCCACAGGTCCATTTAATTCAATAAATATCCTGTCTCTGACAGTCGACAATAACAATGCCTACAGAGGAGTTATAAGAACAGAATAAGCACATAGGAGCACTTTCCTCATATGCTCTTTTAGCCTTAAGGGATTTGTACCACAGCAGTTTCCTGAAAGATGGATTTTTCAGGCTTAACAATTCTTCACGGATTTTTGTTCTATTAATTTATTTCTTGAACCCATGTAAAATTTGGCATCTATAAGATCTTTTGCTAATCAATTCACCAAATTGAGTTCTGTTCTGCAGAGAAATAATTTTTGTTAATTTTGAACTTGTCACTTGAAAGATTTCACAGCATGTTCCCTTATTCTGATATTGTGAGACTGTAAACACAAAGACCAAAACATTAATCCTTTCTATGTAATTTGTGATTTTACTGACTACTGTTTAAATCTTCTGTCAGCTGTCTCCTTTTTCTAGATGAGGAGTCCTAATCTTTTTAGTCTTACTATAAGAACAGTTCCCTAGTCTTGATCATCCTCTATTTAGGATGGGAACATAAACTACACAACACTCTCAAAATGCAGGTCACCATATTTACATTTAATTTGCTTCCCCCCTCCTCTTTCTTCTAATAACACCTGGTGTCCCACTCCCAAATTTGACTGGTTCTGAGTGTAAACTGAACTTTGAATTAGATATCTTGTAAAAATGTAAGATTTCTCTCCTGAAAGGTAACAGGTCCTTCATAGCTCATCACTGTTTACATAAATATAGCTGCTTTTTTTTCCATGTTCATAATTTTTCACTTGCAGAAATTATTACATTTTGTTTTGACAACTGTGTCCTCCATTTCGTAAGGTTGTTCTGCAGCTCTTTTGCAGATAGCTCTAGTTTGGCTGAATTGTTTAACGCTGCTACCCTGGAGGTTTTAATTTCAACAGCAAACTTTTCCCTACCTTTATTTCTCTCCATTTCCCTGCCATTTTCTCAATTGCACAGACTCTCTTCTCTTTTAACCAACTAATGAGTGCAACCATAAAAGTACCTTTCTTATGGGAGCTTATTTTCTACTAGCCTTCGATAAAGGACCTTGTCAAGGCCTTTGGCAATCTGAGAAGATCAGATCAATTGGACCGCTACTGTCTGCGTGTTCATTGAATCCTCAAAGAAGCTTCTACAGAGGAAGGTCAGGATTTCCTTTCAGAAAAGTCATGCTGAGTCTGCCTCTCAACATGCTATTTACCCATATATCTTTTTGCATTTCTTATTACAGATTCTAGTTTCTCCAGATTTCCTTCAGTATCCTGGATCCCTCTAGCTGTTTTCATGCATTTTACTGTTTCTAGACCTCAATTTGCCAGTCTGAACAGTATTGTGCCATGAGCCCTTTTTTTTCTTTTTAAACCCTCTGCATCATGCTGCACCATACCATGTTCAGTTTTGGGCCCCCCACTACAAGCAAGACATCAAGGTGCTGGAGCTAATCCAGAGAAGGACAAGGAAGCTGGTGAAAGGTCTGGAGAACAAGTCTTACAAGGAGCATCTGAGGGAACTGGGGTTGTTGAGTCTGGAGAATCACAGAATCACCAAGGCTGGAAAACACCTCTAAGATCATCAAGTCCAGCCTATGACCAACACCACCACACCATCTAGACCATGGCACTAAGTGCCACATCCAGCCTTGCCTTGAACACATCCAGGGACGGTGCCTCCACCACTTCCCTGGGAAGTCTATTCCAATGTCTAATCACCCTCTCTGTGAGGAAGTGCTTCCTAATATCCAACCTAAACCTCCCTTGGAGCAACTTCAGGCTATGCCCTCTTGTCCTGTCACCAGTTGCCTGGGAGAAGAGCCCAGCCCCCACCTGACTACAACCTCCTTTCAGGTAGTTGAAGAGAGTGATGAGTTCCCCCCTGAGTCTCCTCCAGGCTAAACAACCCCAACATCCTCAACCTCTCCCTATAAGACTTTCCCTCTAGTCCTTTCACCAGCCTTGTTGCTCTCCTCTGGACCCACTCCAGCACCTCAACGTCCTTCTTGAAGTGAGGGGCCCAGAACTGGACACAGTACTCGAGGTGAGGCCTCACCAGTGCTGAGTACAGGGGGAGAATTACATCCCTACTCCTGCTGGCCACACTATTCCTGATACAAGCCAGGATGCCATTGGCCTTCCAGGCCACCTGGGCACACTGCTGGCTCATGTTCAACCAGCTGTCCACCAGCACTCCCAGGTCCCTCTCTGCCAGGCTGATCTCCAGCCACTCTTCCCCCAGCCTGTAGCACTGCCTGGGGTTATTGTGGCCAAAGTGCAGGACCCTGCACTTGGTCTTGTTGAATTTCATGCTGTTGGCCTCGGCCCATTGATCCAGCCTGTCCAGGTCCTCCTGCAGCCTCTTCCTACCCTCCGGCAGATCAACACTCCCCCCCAGCTTGGTGTCATCTGCGAATTTACTGAGGGTGGACTCAATCCCCAGAGCTTATCACTCTCTAGAGCTACCTGAATTTGTGCAAAGCCAAAACACCAGTTTATCGAGGTTATATATTAAGGATACATACTAAGGATATATATTTAATATATATCTAGGATTTATATTAAATATGAGACATTTTTATTTATAGTCAAGCTGGCCCTGAACTTGCAATTAAAAAATGAGAAACCAGAGACCAAAACTCAATGAAGTTACAGACTTGCCTCAAAACTTGGATCTTGATGCCACACCCCAAAATCTGAAATTTCCTTCAGAAAGTGTGCCAGACATATTTTTGCAGTGTTTGCTTGCATTACCTCAGTGTAGTTACACTCGCTTATGTAATACTCCAGAAATTATAATGCAAGGGGCACTGACTTGATCTTTACCTATTCAATCAGTTGCATTGATCCATCAACATAAATGTTCTACTTTGTGAATATTTCATTTTGATAAAACAGGCCATTGTTCATTTCTACACTAAGATTTTCCATTAATGCAAAGCATTCTGTCAACACTTGACAGCACTGTTAAACTTCAGAAGTTTTAATGCGTAAGTTTTTCACAGATATGAGAGATTTAGGTAATTTATATGCTTCGAGTCCAAAGTGTCTGAGCAAGTTTTAGAGATTCACAAGGTGAATGGAAGCTGTGATACCTGAGGCCCTAGGGGCAGATTATGTTTGTAGAATGGCCACAAAAACCTGTGATTAGTACATTCCATTCCTTTTGCTGCTCTGCACAGAAGCCATGCAGAAGAGCACAGCATTCTGTCTGCTTGCTCTAGGCTCATGAGTGGAATTTTTGCAGAACTCCAAAGGGGTTTAAATTGCACATATTATCCAAACCAGAAGTGAATAAACTCACATTTTAGCCACAGAAATATGAGGAGCTACCATTGGGAAAATGAAAAGGGTCTGTGATATGAAGCCAAACAGGGAATTTTGAAAGAGGCAGCTTTTATAATTCCATAATTCTACGCAGAATGAAGGGCAGAAGCTCATAGCTTGATGCACTTTCAAAGGTTTCCTTTTATAACCTGTCTGCATAAAAAGTATAGGGTGAAGGTGGGTAGAAAGCAGGTTTTCCACTTAAGAGAAGCTGGGATTCCAATTTTTTTTTTTCTTCCAAAATGGAATGAAAACTTTCTGTAGTAGAATGTGGGGAAAGCAATTTTGATTCAATCAAAAGGCTTAATTTTTATTAAGTCTGTGTTTTAGTTTGATTTTGGCCTTTTAGTTTTTCAAAGCTTTTTCCAATATAAGCTCTTCTGAATCACAGAATCACCAAGGCTGGAAAAGACCTCTAAGATCATCAAGTCCAGCCTATGACCAACACCACCACACCATCTAGACCATGGCACTAAGTGCCACATCCAGCCTTGCCTTGAACACATCCAGGGATGGTGCCTCCACCACTTCCCTGAGAAGTCTATTCCAATGTCTAATCACCCTCTCTGTGAGGAAGTGCTTCCTAATATCCAATCTAAACCTCCCCTGGAGCAGCTTGAGGCTGTGCCCTCTTGTCTTGTTGCTAGTTGCCTGGAAAAAGAGCCCAGCCCCCACCTGACTACAACCTCCCTTCAGGTAGTTGAAGAAAGTGATAAGGTCCCCCCTGAGTTTCTTCTTCTCTAGGCTAAACAAACCCAGCACTCTCAGCCTCTCCCTATAAGACTTTCCCTCTGTCTAGTCCTTTCACCAGCCTTGTTGCTCTCCTCTGGATCTGCTCCAGCACCTCAGTATCACAGCAGGTTGACTTAGTGTCAGTGTGTTTGTAGAAGGAAGCTATCTCAAACAGCAGAGATGGCTAAATGCTGAAATGTGTTCCAAAGCTATTTAAAAAAAAATAAATATATCATTTTCAAAAACATCAGAATGGTATGTTTTGATCTTTCTGAAATACTTTGCTTCTACTTAGCTTTTTCTACTAAAACTGAATCATGCTTTGGCTCTGCAACTTCATGAAAGTGCATTGGCACAGACATTTAAAATAAAGAAGCATCAACTTTCACTTAAAATTTTCTTCAGGCAAAACCCGTGACTGATTTCAGTCCCAAAACTAAAACTCTTCAGAACAATTCAGGTGGTAACTGCAGAATATGATTTCCCTATAGCTGCCTTTCAGATCTGGGAATACAGTTGTGGAAAGATTTTCAAGTGGGAGTGAAGGAAAACCTTCAGATGAGAATCAGGGTGGTGTTGCAGAAATATCATAACAGGGGAAAAAAAAGAATTATATAAATATTATATGTATATATGTATTAATAGACATAGAAAATAATTAAAACTCTCATAATTTTGGGCTTCAACCAAATTATGGGAGAAGCTGAAATAATAAGCCTTAAACACAGAAAGCAATGGTTACAACTACTAGTTTTAGTTTTCGAAAAGGAGAAGAGTTATAATTATTTGTAGAAACAAAGATGAAGACACACAGGCACACATCACTTCACAGAAGGGTTCAAGTGAGATGAAAGGCTTCAGTCAATGTTATGTTCAGAGATGTGAGATTTTTTTTTTTTTTTGTGGCAGCACCTTCTCCTGGTCCTCATACCATTTTTCTGCCTCCTTGGACATGCCAACTCTGCTGTCAGCTCTGCTGTAAGATGGATTAATAGAATTACCTGGGTTTAAAAAAAAATAAATTGGCATCCTCACAAAGAAGTAGACTGCATAGTTAGACTCTCAGGAAGAAACATTAAAAAACAAGTCATGAGAGAATATGAAAGGGAAAGCAGCCACACAACACCTGACAACCAGGAAGACACTAAGAAAAAGACTGAAAGTAAAAGGCCTGCATGTGTGAGGGTAATTGGAACCAAATAAACACAACATCTCCTGCTCTCTCATTCCCACACACTTAGGGAAATAACATTTTACATATTCCTCCTAAATAAGCACTTCATGAATATGCCACATTCTGTGAATTAACCAAGAACAGAGCTTGTTTCCAACACTTTTTCCAGACTTCTCTTTTCTAGCCACTCACCTCACCTCTCCATCTCCTCAGCAGGGCAGGTCCCTCTACAAAGGCCTCTTCCAGTAGGTTCCAGGCTGCCCCTGCTCCCTCACCTCCAGCACCACTCCCCACACAGTCCTGCTGGGCTAGGGCTGGCTTCCCTCACTCACCCACAGAAGATAAGGTGTCAATCAGGCTTGAGAAGCAAGGCCTTGGGAAGGGTTTAAAATTAGTTCAGGTGCACCAGAGGTGGGGCTGAGGCTGCAGGTAGATGCTGCAAGTGGAAGCAGGAGATCAGAGGCCAAGGCAGCTGCAGGGCTACCCTCAGCTGGTGCCATTTGAGGCTTTAGCACACAGGCCACCTGAATCCTGAGCTCTCATAAAAATCAACCCACTTCTTCATCTTTTAAGGGAAGTGCAATGATTCTTCTCCAGCCCCTTTTCTCCATTCAAGGTAACTCCAAAATTTAATAACCAATAGGTCACTTACTTCTCCCCCACTCAGGCTGCCTTAAAAAGTGACAGAAAAGTAAGAGAGGGGAAACACTCCATATGTTGGGCTGTTGTGACTGTTTCTGGTGTGGGTGAGCTAGCTGAGGATAATTCTTCATATAAGTTAGATGGTTAGTGATGAAAGCCACTCATCCAGGCCACTTAAAGACTCCTTTCTGAACTGCTTAGTTTCAATAGGAAAACTAAGTCAATATACTTATAAAGACTGACCTAAGGTGATTTGTTTTGGCCTTCTAGGCCAAAAATGCCTATTATTTAAAAGCAGGTGAATTAAATTGTAGAAATCAACATGAAATTTGTCTGATGTTACTGGAAGAGCTTTTGAGTGCCTGGAGGAAAGAAAGCAGCAAGGCAGCTGGGCTGTGGCAAGTGGAAAGCTTGCTTTCCTAATCTCCGAATTACAACTCAGCTGCTTCAAACCCTGCCAGCTGAGCGAGGGGCCAACTTGCAGCTTTTCAGCACAAATGGCTCACTATAAAAAGCTCAACATCCGCTTCATGTTTTAAAGCCACATTGATGTTCCCCAGTCTAAATTAGTCAAGCTTAAAAAACCTCCAGAAATAGACAACAAACCAACTAGAAATTTTTAAGACCTTTTTTGACTCCCACTTACTGGACTCCGAACTAGCAGCTCATTATGCTGCTGATTTGTGAGAAGGAAAAAAAACCTCTAAAGCAAACCATAAAGATGCATCTGCCCAAAGGGAGTGGCAAGTGTCCCTCAGGGAGCTGTTTCCTGAGGAGGCAGCTGGCTAGACCCTTCCCCAATAACATACAAGATAAAATCTTCTATAGACATCTGAGAGAAGTCTCTCAATTGCATGCTCTTGTCCTCACTGGGGATTTCAACTTCCCAGACGTCTGCTGGAAACGTGATACAGGAGAGAGGTAACAGTCCTGGAGGTTCCTAAAGTGTGTAGAGGTAAACTTCCTGAAGCAGCTGGTGAGGGAGCTATCTAGGGAGGACACCCTGCTGGATCTGCTGTTTGTCAACAGAGGCAGGCTTGTGGAGGATGTGATGGTCAGAGGCCATCTTGGGATTGGCAACCACGAAAGATAAGAGTTCTCTATTCTTGGAGAAGTAAGGAGGAAGGTCAGCAGAAGTGCCACCTTGGACTTCCAGAGGGCAAACTTTGACCTTCAGAGACTGGTCGACAGAGTCCCTTGGGATGCAGTCCCGAAGGGCAAAGGAGCCCAGGAAGGCTGGACATTTCTTCAAGAAGGAAGTCTCAAAGACACAAGTGCAGGCTATTCCCCTGTGCCAGAAGACCCAGGAGAGAAGAAGGCTGGCCTGGCTGAATAAAGAGATCTGGCTGTTACCCAATGGAAAAAGGAGAGTTTAAGGCTTTTGGAAAAAGGAGCAGGACACTCAGGATGACTGTAAGGATGTCATGAGGCTGTGCAGGGAGAAAATCAGAAGAGCCAAAGCCCAGCTTGAAATCTCCCTGTCTGCAGCTGTCAAAGATAACAAGAAATGCTTCTATAAATATATTAACAACAAAACGAGGACTAAGGAGAACCTCTGTTCCTTATGGGATGCAGGAGAAACATAGTGACCAGGGATGAGGAGAAGGCTGAGGTACTTAATGCCTTCTTTGCCTCAGTCTTCAGTAGTAGGACCAGTTGTTTGCTGGGTACCCTGTCCCCTGAGCTGGAAGACAGGGACAGGGAGCAGTTTGAAGCTCCCGTAATGCAAAAGGAAATGGTTAAAGACCTGCTACACCACTTAGACATACACAACTCTATAGGGCCAGATGGGATACACCCAAGGGTACTGAGGAAGTTGGCAGAAGTGCTCACCAAGCCACTTTCCATCATTTACCAGCAGTCCTGGATAACTGGGGAGGTCCCAGTAGACTGAAGATTGACAAATGTGACCCCCCCATCTAAAAGAAGGGCTGAAAAGAGGATCCAGGGAACTACATGCCAGTCAATCTGACCTCAGTGCCATGTAAGGTTATGGAGCAGATCATCTTGAGTGCCATTATGCAGCATGTACAGGACAACCAAGTGATCAGGCCTAGTCAGCACAGGTTCATGGAAGGCAGATCCTGCTTGATGAACTTCTTCTATGACAAGGTGACCTGCTTAGTGGATGAGGGGCTGTGAATGTTACTTACCTGGACTTTAGTAAAGCCTTTGACACAGTTTGTCACAACATTCTCCTGGAGTACCTGGCTGCTCATTGCTTAGACCAGTGTACTCTTTGCTGGGTAAAAACCTGGCTGGATGGTCAGGCTCAAAAAGTTGTGGTCAATGGAGTTAAATCCAGCTGGTGGCCAGTCACAATTGGTGTTCCCCAGGGCTCAGTACTGGGGCCAGTTCTCTTTAACATCTTCATCTATGATCTGGATGAGGGGATCAAGTGCACCCCCAGTTTGCAGATGACACTACGTTGGAAGGCTGTGTTGATCTGCCTGAGGGTAGGAAAGTTCTACAAAGGAACAGGCTGGATCGATGGGCCAAGGCAAATTGTATGAAGTTCAACAAGGCCAAGTGCCAGGTCCTGCACTTGGGTCACAACCACCCCATGCAATGTTACAGGGTTGGGGAAGAGTGGCTAGAGAGCTGGCCAGAAGAAAAGGACCTGGGGGTGTTGACTAACAGCCAGCTAAATATGAGCCAACAGTGTGCCCAGGTGGCCAAGAAAGCCAATGACATCCTAGTTTGTATCAGAAATGGTGTGACCAGCAGAACACAATATGATGGTGTGATGAGGAAAGAAAGGCTGCAAGCAGTTCTACTTTATAGTGCTATTTACAAAAATTAATAATTTTTTCCAAAACTGTAGCTCATAGGAAAAATACAGGCACTGCCCTGTACTCAGCACTGGTGATGCTGCACCTTGAGTAGTACTGTGTTCAGTTTTGGGCCCCTCACTACAAGAAAGACACCAAGGTGCTGGAATGAGCCCAGAGAAGGGCAATGAAGCTGGTGAAGGGTCTAGAGCACAAGCCTCATGAGGAGCATCTGAGGTAACTGGTTGTTCAGTCTGGAGAGAATGAGGCTGAGGGGAGACCTTATCGCTCTCTACAGCTACCTGAAAGGAGGCTGTAGTGAGGTGGGGGTCAGTCTCCCTAGTAACAAGCAACAGGACGAGAGGAAATGACCTCAAGTTGTGCCAGGGGAGATGCAGATTGGATATTAGAAGAAACTTCTTCACTGAAAAGGTAATCAAACACTGGATTAGGCTGCCCAGGGAGGTGGTTGCGTCACCATTCCCAGAGGTGTTTAAAAGCTGTGTAGATGTGGTGCTTAGGGACATGGTTTAAACACTGGACTTGGTAAAGTTAGGTTAATGGTTGGACCTGATGATCTTAAAGGTCTTTTCTAACCAGAACAATTCCGTGATCCTAAACATGGGCCTGCTCAGTCCATGTCTTGTTGCAGGGCACTACTCCACTGTCCACCACAGGCAGGGTGGGAGTCCAGCCTTTAGAGCAGTACAGACAATTTGGGGACATTGCTAAAGATACTGAGCAAGCTCTTTACCTTCTAGACAATATAGCCCCAGGAACTAATTAAAGGTGATGTCTTTGATTCTCTAACAAATACACATACATGCAACCTACCCTTGGACTCCTAGTGGGATGTCTCGCTCAGGCCTTGGAGCTTGGCCCTCGTGAGCAGTGTCCTGAGCCCTGCAGGGGGGTTGGAACTAGATGATCTTTAAGGTCCTTTCCAACCCAAACTATTCTATGATTCTATGTTTCGCCCTTGACCACGAGACATCACTCCGCAGTCCTCGGCTTTGCAGGTATAGCCCTGCTCGCTGCCTCAGGGTCCCCGGGCAGCACAGGCTCCGTGCCAGTGCTCACAGGGGGCCGGTGAATACCTCGCACCCCCTCGGCCTTCCAGCCTCCACGGAACTCGGTGGGGCTCCAGCGGCCCCGGGAGTTTCTCTTCCCCATGGCTCCCCCTGGTGGCCCCGGAGCGCCCCTCGGCCCAAGAGGCTACAGTCGCCGCCCCGATTGCAGAAGGGTCGGTGCGGACCCGACCCCGAGGTTCAGAGCCAGGCACCGAATAAAGGAATATAGAGTTGCGGGGAGACCGGGGTTGGGGGGGGGGGGGGGGGGTGTCACCTACGTTTTGCCCGTGGTCAGCTGCAATGTCAATTTGATGGTGCTGGAGCCTAGTTCTCGGTTATAAACATCTCAACTCCTGGACTTACACTTGAAACTTACACCACTGTACCAAACAGTAGGCCAAACGCTGCTGCCATTTCAGCAGAGACATTCCTGTGTGTGATAAGTCAGCTAGAACCCCCGTGCTTTAATGAGCTTTTGGCGTCATATGCAGTCAGATACGTCACACCTGTGTATTTTCATAGGAGATCCATTACACTCCTCAGCAAAGCAGTCCTACCACTGCAATGAAGAACAGTCTCTGCTAGGAAGTATACAGGAACACAGATGCTTTTCAGCAAGCATACCTCCAGACATGCACTACTTCAGCAGGTAAACTAGACACATTAACGAGTGCTAAAAAACACATCAGTGCTTTTCAAGAAATAGATTGTAAGCAATATCACAAATTATCGTCATAACAGTTTGAGATAATGAATTCCACACAAAATTATTCCAGATCAGTACTATTTTTTTTTTTTCTGTAAATTGTTACTTACTTGAGAAGGATGCTTTAATATTTCATAATTGTGCTGAAATCAGGCTTGGCAAAGGATTTCAGCAGCTGCAGAATCTCTTTGTTGGACTGAACGTGACATCCAAGTCTTCTGAAAGATGCTTTAATATGCCAAGACCAATACTAGAGGGGTGAAGCTCAGATAAAATGGGCCACAAAGGCCAAATTCTGCTGGGCAAGTTAGGCTGGTAATGGCAACCTGAAGAGCAGAATTAACAGCCAAAGAAAGCCAGGACATAGCAGCCAGAAAAATAGAGACAGGAGACCACGGGTTGGCAGTGACACCTGAAGAGCCAGCAGGGAGATACATCTGTTATATTTGGTTTAGGGACATGGACTGTACTTTCCATCCTGATAAGCAAATCAGAAAGCCAACAACTAGATGAGTCTGTACCTTGAAATCCAGCAAGGAAAGGATTTTAAAGTAAACCAATAAAACCTTGCCTTTGACATCTACTGCAGAGACAAGATTCCTGTCTTTACGATGCTTTTGACACAGGCTCTAAACTACAGTGGTACAATAAGGTGAGCAGTAACAAAGTCAAAGTATTCCTGGTTAATAAATGGCAACTGTTCACTGAAAGTAACTGGCCATTAGCTACATTGGCATTATACCCCTCCCAGTTTAACAAGTTCAACTAGATCTGAGATTTTTTTTCTTTTGAAATTAAGAAGGGCTAATTCTTTGGAATTCTCAGGATAGAACTGATTTAAGTAAAAGTTAGTGGAGAGGCTGGAACTTGTCAAAATATGCCTTTAGGGCATTAACTGCCACACAGCACCAACACAACCCCTCAACAACCAATTAAAGCCCCTGATTTGCTGTTCTACTCCCCCTGTGAAAATCCCAAGCTTTCAGAGCACCACAGAATAACGTTATCACACCACCCTCTAGAATACAGAGAACTTAGGCTCATATCCCTGAACTATGCTGAAAGCACAGAAACTAGAACCTGCTCTAAGTTCTAGACACATGCCCTTTTTCTCCTGAAGTTTCTGTTATTTCCTCAAAAAAAAAAAAAAGAAACAAACTATTCTCCACATAACTGTGATTTCTACACTTTGTTGTGATGTTCAGGACCTGAATAACTAGGGGGATGTTTTTATTAAAAGGTTTATTGTAAGAAAAAGAGGAAACCTTTCCATTTAAGATTAATGAAAGACTCTGTTTACTACAAAAATCACAACAGTGCAAGATAGCGAAGCAGCGACAGCATGAACTCCCTAACCTTTGGGAAAGAAAAGTTGTAAAGACACTAAAATGTGTATGCAAAGAGACACGAATACAAATTATAGAAAAAGGTACCCATTTATTCAAGGTATGACAAGGATATTTACAGTATTCATTTGCTCAGAATAAGATCCATCCTTAAGCTTTTCAAAGCAGCAATTATAAACTACATTTGAAAAGGGAAATGTTCTAAGCATGTTTCTGTTAAAGATATTTTTACAACTACAGAAACACTTTAAGGCTAAGTCGTTTTGACCTTTGCTGCGACCAACATTTATCTCAGCAAAACTGTCTCAAAGACAACATTACATTGAGGGATAAAGACTATGCTAAATTCAACATACAGTTTTTGTTCCCTCAGATGCTTTTCAAAACAGTTCACATTTGACAAAAAGTGACTTTTGATTTAATACAATTAAATAGAAGTGAGATGAACTGCCTATATTCTGGCATTTCACAGGGCTAAAAGATCATATACAGCAACACATTTGTCACCTCTGACAAATATAATCAGATTTCTTGTTGATGGAGCACTTAGGCTTACAAAGGAATTTCCTCAGAGTTCCATAGTCATGTGGTGCAACTCACCTTTCCCATCACATTATTTTTCAAGACAAGAACAAAAATCTTCAGGTAGCTGACTTCTAATGTAAATGATGAACACTGTTTGCTTTAAACAGTACTTGATTCCCACAGTACAGACTAGTGCTCTACCAAGCAAAATGAGTTTGCTAAACTGCTGTAGTGTTATGCTCTAGTCATTTTAACACAACAGATCTACAGAAGCAGTTAAAATTGGTTCATTTCTTGAGGTAGAAGCTGCAAGTCATATTTAGTCCCATCTGTAAACTACAACACATATGCCATTAGGCAAATACAGCCAATTTTTGTAATTTGTAAAATAAACCCACTGATTTTTCAGATGCTATTCATTGTCAATGGCTTTTTCACTGAATCTTTCTGTTCCTGTTCGAGACAGAAGCAAATTAAAAGTCTGGAATAGTAGATTGTGGCTACTTATAAAAAGATGTCTAATATAAATAAACTTGATAGCAACTTCCAAAAGGGTTGGTATATGAGGACTCTTCTTAACTTCAAAGTTATTTTTGAAAATACCAATTTTAACTGCATAATAAAGAACAAAACAGTCATTAGACCTTTAAGACTACATAAACACTTGAATTACTTACATTCTATTTTGGTAGATTTCTAGGTTTACATTTAAGGGAAGAGAAAGTTAAAAACAACAGAAACCCCCAAAGTCTGCACATATACAATTTACTTAATAATCATGTTTTCTTAGGTGAGGACACTATGTAACTAAACCTATTGAAAGTGCACAATGTTTAAAATTCCAATAGAAGTGGAAAAGTGACCCTTGCATTAGTAGGGGACGTTTATTCCAGGTTAGCCAAGATCTTCTAGCAAAGTCGTAGTTGTGTCTGATAGAAGTTTTAAATTATTGGAAGATAACCCAAGTAACAAGTTACAAAACATACGGAGATTGGCACTTGATCTTTAGTTAGCCCCATTAGCTGTATTTTCTCCCAAGAGACTCACATACACAACACTTTAAGTCTTCATTTTATTACTGTAAAAAATAAAAGTCAATTTGTAGTTCCAGAGTAAACAAAGAAACTTCAGCTTCAAAGTATTTAAAAACAAAAGTTCAAATTTTGAGAAGATACAATTCACAGGGTTCATGTCAGCACCTTAACCAAATGCATTTTTCTGTGAACTAAGCATATTTCAAAGATTTCATGTTAGTGACAAGGGGCTACATTCTTATCAGGATGCACATGTAACACGTATGACTCACAGAGAACTAACTGGAAGGAGTGCAAGTCAGTTTTCAGAGCTCCCTGTTGAGCTGTACATGTTCAGAACCAATATTTAAGACTGAAGTTACTAAAGATTGACCTTTTGCATATTCCAAAATGGAAGGCAAATACAATCAACTTACATCTGGCTTTGAAACATTAAGATAACAATGTTTTATTTCAGCCATATATTTACAAAAATGCTTACAAACAGAACTGTGTAGGGTTTCCTTTTTTTTTTGTCATAGTACACTTAAAGATGAATAGTCATCTTAACCTTCATGCAAAAACGCATCTCTTGTTACACAAGAAGTTTTCTCTTTGTTTTTTTGCACTCTGAGGATAGCAAGCAGAGGGCTGGATAAGTTGGGTCACCCTTAAAAAGGTAGGCCTGTTTGCTCTACTGCACCTTCAAAATAAGGAGGTAAAGTACAGGCACTGTTAATTCCACAAGGGTTCATTGCCTCTAGCATGTTTTCCAAAACCAACAGAAATAGTCTTTAACAGTTGTAACATGGGTTATTCCACGACTTTCACCTCTTCAGTTTATTTCTTGAACTCTGGAGTTACTTTCCTAGAAGCATACTTGCTGAGCTTCTTTTCTAATGTATATTGTTGACTATACATTTTAAATTAAACTGTTATGTAAAGAATGTAACAAGCTTTTCCTTTGTACACAACATAATCTTTGTGCTGAGTATTCTTCAAGAGGATTTCATAAATAATACAGTAAGTTTAGAATCAGTCTTCTGCCCTTTTGTCATTATACCATGTTGTTGCTTTCTCCAACTTTATCTACAAGCTGTAGAAAAGGAGACAAAAAAGATCTTAAGTTGCACAACATTTATGTACAGTGAAGTTACTCTCAAATATTACTTGCTAATTGCAGTTTGTATGCAACTAAAAATGAGTCAAATAGTACTCACCAAGGTCTCATGACAGGTTTGTGAAAATTAAAAATCTTACATTGCAATTGTGTTTCTGCATGACATGTTTTACTCATAGAGACATTAACAGTGCAACATGAAGATGCAACAGAATGAAAAAGGAAATCTAGGAATGCAGGTAACACTGCTAGCTTAATGATTAAAACAAAACAATACAATATCAGCCACACATGCATTAGTAGACCAAGTAAGATATTTCAACTGACCATTACTGTGGATTCTCTTCTGAGCCTACGTAGGCTTTGAATAAAACATTAACAATTATCTTTTTAAAGCAAATTTAACCCCATTATGATCAAATTAAATGTGACTAAAGATCAATTGACAAATGAAACATTCAATTGATCATGAATTATGACCCAGAACTTGGCCTAAGATTGGAACAGATTATCTTGAACACTAATTTTTAAAAAACAGATGGTGTACATCTAAATTATATCCCGTAATAATTTGTTAGTAGTAACTATTAGAACTTGCTTTCAAAACTAGGGTTAGAAATGCTTGCGTTAAAATACATACAGAAATTAGCACAGTAAAAGTAGTTGACTGAAACACCCTAGATTACCACCTTTCTAGCACCTCTTAATTGTCTTCAAATCCCTGGCTATTCGGTGAAGAAAATAAAAAAAACTGCATTTTAAAAAATAGTAATCTTAGCAAATAACAAGATGTAGTTTGGTGTAGTGGTCCTTCATAAACACATCTGATGAATGACTATGCCTCATGAGAGTTCCTGCATTTGCTATACAAGCTGCACCTTACCATTGAACTGAACTCTTTTTGGTTTTACAGGCCACTTTTTCTAAATAAATGCAAATACTACACAAAGAAGAAAAGTGTCCTCCTCATCATACAGACAGAAGAGGCACAGAACAGTGGCATGATTCACCTATCTGGTCACCTTGGGCCAAGAGTGAAGCAGGAAGCAGAACCCCAGCGTTCTGCATGACAATCCGAGGCTCTTTCCACTTCATTACATGTAAGAAGGGGCAGCTTCTGCAAAGGTGTCCTTTTGTTCCTCTTACACCTAGAAGTCTCTCACTGGGAATGCAGGCTGTCTGTATAGTGCAAGAACTACACAGAAATACACTCAAAATCACTGCTCTAAATTGTATTCGCTTTATTTCTGATGCATTTCTACTACTGCTATAAGAATGGAATAAAAAAACAGTACAAACTTCAAATTTTCTATGAAGCACCAAACACTTACCGAGCTTATACCAGGTAAATTCAAGAGATATCCAAGAACTGGAACTCTTCTAATAAAGCCAACCACGACAGGAAAGAACCCCCTTTAGGTAAGATATCAGAAAACTGTATTAGCTTTAATAATTAAAATATTCTCATATTACTATAAAATTAAGAAATAGGAGGTATTTTTAAACCAATATTACATAAATCTTATAGCTTGTTAGCAGCACACTAATTTAAACAAATATATCAACATACACTCAGCAGGGAAAGGAAAAAAAACCAGGAAATAAGCACCTAATTTTTAAACTGACTTAATTTTTTTCATAGCTGGCAACCTCAGTCAGCTCTTCAGAAATAACTAAAGAAAAAATACCCAGCTTAGTCAAAAGAACCCATGCTTCCAACTAACTTCTCAAAATTACCATACATATTTTGAGATAATTTCTTTTCATACTATACGAAATGCATTCTTGCAATACCCAATCTAAAAGCATTCAGTTAATTCAGAGTAATTCCCTTGGAAACCATATGATACTCTTTGCATTAATTAAAGAAAATTAAGCATGACAGAATTGTGTATTCACTGGTTCGCCCAATTTATGTAAAGTCAGGGATTTTAATCATGAGCCAGGGGATGTTGCTCAGCATAGCTGCTATAGACCCCTGCACTGCTCACTTCATCTCTGCAGCAAGAAAACAAATTTTCTATTGCAGCACCTCAGCTGTTTGCAGTCAGCTGCAGCCATTTAGCCAGTGGTGGCGTTGTGAATTCTCTCTTGTTGAGCTATACATTCCTCGTGTAGAATAAGGATTAATGTGTAATGAGACCTCAGCCGCAGTGAAAGTTTCACAACTCCTTATCTTCTTCACTACACTGTATAATTTACTGGATAATTAAGTTTTTACAGGAGATTTACTTTTAAAAATTGGATCATTTCAGTGGTCCAGTAAATCGTGACGCACGGCACGCAAACCACTTGCAACAGACTAAAATAACTGATGTAGCCAAGAATAGGGAATAGTCAGTATAGCCAGGACAATATTGTTAGCCCTAACTTTGGATGCCTGTAATCTGAACGAGGCTCCAAAAGCAGCAAAGAGTACATGAGATACTATCCCTAAATAGCCTTCTCCATTGAATGCCATCTGGGCATATGAATGTATGGCAAAAGATTAGACCTTTGATGGGAAACTTGTGGCAGCGTGTTAAATAAAGACAAGGAGCGAAAGACTTTCTGGATTTAAACCAGAGTAAAATAATAATAGTCTCTCTCTCTCACTTCAGTCAGACTCATCTTAAAAAATATCCCTGCAATTCTGTCATTTAAGTTTTCTCGATCACTAGTAACTAACTGCTGCTTTGAGGACAACAGGGGCTCTGCCATTACTGCTCCAGGGTGTATGAGAGGTGACTGTGTAAAAGTTGTCGAGATATGTAAGACAACCACCTATGAGTAAAGATTCTAGAGGGATCTGAACACCTAATAGAACTGGTTTAGTGGTCTAAATATCAAGAGACTGAAAAAAAGCACAATCCAGTGGTTTACATTTGAACTATCTTAGTCTGAGTTGAAGTTACTAGAACTGATAAATTGTTCTTGATAAATACAAAAGTTTTCTGTATAAACATCCTGATAATTCACATGACTAGAACCATTAGGATACATGGAAATGCCCATCCTCACAACACAGTGCCCTAATAAAACTAAAGCTTCATGAGTTGATCTGGTATTTCTTGTGCCTAAGATGATTATGTACTTCAGAGACCAATGACAACCAGGAAGTTTTGTGTTACGCAATGAACAGCAGGATCCCAAGGAATTATACAAAATGATGCTTAAAGAAAGGCTCAATTTTTTTAAGTTCTTCAATATGGAAGAAGTTGCCAACATCATGATAATGGTTGAAATGAACAAGACTGAAGCAAAAAAGCTTTGTTTGCAGTAGTAACTAGTTAGCTTTGTAACAAGGAAATTAGATTCTAAGAACTACTAGAAAAGATGGCCTAGAGATGTTTTAAATTAAAATAGATAAACATTCACACCTGGAATTATCTATATCTTGCAGATACTCTTCTGACTAATAGTCCTAGTGACCTTCTATAATCCCTTCAACATTGTATTACCCTGCTAGCCCCTGGCTAGCACCAATAGGTAATCCATAACCATACCTGTTTAACCATAGTAAGTTATAATTCTTTTGAGATCTTTCAAAAACAGGGGTGTTTGGTTGGAAACACACTACTTGCTTTGTATTGGCTGATTAAACCCAAGCACTACATGCAAGTATCATATTCAGTAAATTACCGTGGTTTTCAACACACTTGCAGTGAGAGAGCTCAGAGTAATACAGAGTAGAAGAATAAGAAGCACCTAATAAAAGCCAAATTAAGACTTTTTCTCAACATGTAAACTAAATACAAGATTAACATACAATTTCACTGACTGGAAAGAATGGGCACCATAAGAACAGTGGTTCGATTTTGATTAACAGAAACTGTATTATTTAGCCAGCAGTTGAACAATTCAAAAATATTTTAGGAGTCCGTTACGAGATTGATAAGCCTTCATGGAACAGTCTTCATCTGAACAGAAGCCAAAGAACGACTAAAAGCCTCCCTTCTTACTTATTAGCATACTTTGTACATTGTTCCATACTCAACTACGGATCTTCAATGATGGAAGATAAAATACAGATATACAGGTTGCAACAAGTAAAATCCTTTCACCATTGCAATTGCATTTATAAAGAAGTTAAACGACACCTTGTGAAAGCTACAGCATGCATCAAGATTCTTGTTCAAAAAGTAAGAATTGTCATCTTTCCTTAACTCGTTCTAGACAATGCTAACCAAAACCATCAGTTCTGACTGTACTAGGGCACAAGTGTAATGAAACACGACAGGAAACATCTTTTCACTGGGCTACCATAGTAATGAAATGGTAAGGTTACAGACCTAGGATGTTGGTAATAAAGTATTTTGCCCCATTTCTTGAAGAAAAGAACAAACTCCCCACCCCAAAAAACCACTAATTGTCTAAGTTGCCTTTTTAACGAGGAAATATTTAAACCTGGCACAATTTGTGCTCCCATGTATTTTTAAACTTTACAATTTGGTTTGAGATAAACATTACCCAACTCAGTATGTATATGCCTCCCAAACATGGGCAGATAGAAGTCTTGGAAAAATCCTTACCAAATTTCTACCTCTTGCAAATGTGAATCAACAGCTTTATATTAAATCTATCAAAAGCAAACATTTAAAGGATGCCATTTTGTCTGCTGTAATTCAGCAACACTAAACAAATTCATTTGTTTCAACATATACCAATACAGAAAAGTATTTTGAACAAGTCTTACCTGAATAATAGGAAGAACCCATAAATCTCAAGGATCATTCCTACTAAAGGCCAACCAATGAGAACTATGAGCACACCACCCAGGAAAAAGCCCGTTGCTTTCATTTTGTGTTTTTGAAAGAAGAATCTAAATGTCCTTTCTAAACCGATAACAAAAGATAAGCCAGCCACAAATAAAACCTATAAAAGACAAAAAACAACAAAATAAAGGAATATAATTAGCTTTTTTCTAAGTTTAGGATGTAAACATTATATATATATATTCTAAGAAATTCGACTGCATTTACTGGTGATTTTCTTTTGTAAAGTTCATTTCAAGGCATGTGTAGCTAGCATTCAAAACTCTCTGGCAGCTGCTTAAAAAAATAGTCTACCTTTGTGGTCCTGACAAACACAACCATGTCAAAAGACCTGGTGACAACAGTTATCTGTCCTGTAACATAAGTATGATCCTTATCCACAAGCAGTCCTGAAGCTTAGTACCACTGACAGCAAAGGTTCTTAAAAATTGAGAACAGATGTGTTACAAAAGCACTTCTGTTCTGAACCATGGACATCTTCAATAGCTTGTACTGATCTACTGAACAACGCAAAGCCAAAAAAGCAAAACAGCTGAAGAGTACTATCAGTTACCTTGTTGTTTGTTTTTGTTTCACTGTTTATAGTCTTCCTACCACGTACTAGTTCCAGTATAGACTGAACACTATCATACTAGTCCCAACTACTCAGAACTACTTTTGGTGTCATTTAGCAACAGCACTTGTAATTATTTCCGCTTGTAAGCATACATCTGGGCAACATTTTTGCTGAAAAGGGGATTTTACTCAAGATTATAAATGAAATTTAATTTTTGTAAGTTATTAAATAAAGCATTTTCTTACCATTTTTTCTCCTTTCTGATATAACTTTTTTAAAACTAAACTTTCTGTAAGGATACAGTACCTTTTCTTGCATTATCTTTGGTTACCACACAGTCTGTCATTGACTCTTCCTACCTATGTTTTCATCATTTTCCCTAAACAGGATGTTGTATTTCCACCTTACATTAGGAAAAGAAAAAATAAGCATTATATTATTTTTTACGCTTCCACTATACACTTCATTGATAGTTCAGAACAAAGCTTTTACTACTGCACCCACACTCTAATATATATGCTTTTGACTTTTCCTCCAGTGAATCTCAGTATTTGACTCTGCTGCCACAGATCAAACTGATCAGTTTTGATCACAGACTTTAAGGCATCAGCAACAGAGGATGCAATCCTCTACTAGGCTGTGCTCTTGGCATGCTTGCAAAGCTGAGAAGAGCAGAGGCACAAAAATTATCCCATCCAGAATACACCTTGTCATTTAATATTTGCTTTGGATTGGGAATTTTGTGTACCAGAACTAGGATTTATTTTCTATCCTGTTTTAAGTGACAATTTGATTTGGTAAAAACTTGTTTCTTTCCTCATAAAGCACAGCAAAGCTACATTTGCTAGCATGTACAGAACAGTTCACTGTTCTTATCCAAATAGATACTTAAATTTGACAGTTATCTTAAAAGATCACACATAGAAACCGTTAGTAATGCCAGTGAATCTAAAAATCTTATTTGCAGCAGCATAACTACTGTTGACTAAGCTGCTTCTTGTCTGACCAACCTACTGCAGGCCTGACCTGGAGCTATGATCTTTAGGTTGATGTGAGCTGCTGTCACTTTAACCAGGAAAAATGATTCACTCTTATCACTGAGCACAACTCTTCCTTTATACCAAAATGCCATAGTATTTTTTGTGGTCCAGTTTCAAATTGGTAACATTGTTCTATTTTTAGTTTATTTTTAATAATCACATACTTAATTCTAAGCAGTGCAGAATCTAAGACTAAACAGCAGGCACTTACATTTCCAATAGCCAAAAGAGCTTTGTCAAAGAAGAGTATCATTCCAAAGAAAAGGAAAAACACTCCAAAGCCTGTTAGTCCCATTCCAATCTCTGAAAAAGAAACAAATGTGGGAATGTAACAAAACACAGTACCAGTAAAAACTCATGCATAACAATTGTGGAAAACTTAGAACGTCCAATCTACAGACATTTAAAATTTAGAGAAAACTCAGCCTATATTATGACCACTTAAAAACTTTCCTGAGTTTACAAATACAGTAAGTCTTGTACATACCAATTACTTCAATAACAGACAGAGATATCTTTGGAAGCTGCTTATCAAAAAAGTAGTATTTGGAACTATACACTGGAATTGAATGCAGCAAGAAAGCACGGATGCATATACACACAAGGCAAAGACACCCTTTTTTATTTACTGCTATGATAGTAAGGAAGAGGAGACTGTTTTGTGAACAGAAACTTTGTTTTCCATTTGCAACTTTTATCCCATGATTTTTAGCACAGCAATGTAAGTAACCTGATCCTGTCCATCCTCTCAAGACCTCACATTCCACCTCCCGTAGTCTTGCACAGCAGTCCCACTTCCCCCAACTTCTGTATGGAACACAAGGCAGATGAATGCTGTAGGCTCTTTCCAAGTTACGCATGCACTGATGGCCATTAAACACGCTGGCTTGGATCTCCAGCCAGCTGCCAGTTTTCACAAAGATAATAGATATTGAGTATCTTTTCATTCTTCTTATCTGTGAAGTTGCTCAAGAAATATTCGGAAGGCAAAAGTAGGATGGGAGACTTGTTTGAGCAACTGGGCCAGAAACATCAAGCTATGATTAAAGCTACCCTTTGGCAATAGCTTCTGAAGTATTGTTAAGACCGTACTTAAAATATATATCTTACTTTTAAAATTAAACCTCTAAGGCCTTCCTTTGACTCTTACACAGGCTGAATAGCAGAGAAGTAACAGAAACAGTAGCAACGCAGCTGCGAAATGCATTCACTCCCCCTTAAATTACTGCTATTCCTGTGGCTAGAGAATTTAGAAGCCTACAGGATACATGAAAACCGCTAACAAAACCAGCCGTAACGCCACAGACAGGCTGGCAGCCCAGTTTGTGACTCTGCGTGTGTGGATATGTATGTATACTGAAGATCCCAGTAGTTTCCTATAATCCAGCCTGAAACAAACAAAAAATCCCACCCACCCCATCATAGCCTTCACTGCAACCGTTGGCCAGATCTACCTAAGTGTCCTTTAGTTGCACTTTTGACTGCAATGTAGATCTAGTTGATCGTTTACTATTGCTTGAAGAGCTCAGGAGTAAGATGGCATTATTCTGCCTGTGTAGGAATGTGCATTTAGTTATGGCAACAAAATGTCATAACAGCTCAGAGTAGGGATTTGTTACAGCAACATTCAACTCCCCTGACTTCAACTCAGCAGCAGACAGCATGGTGTTAACTCTGTAGTTAGTTTTACAGTATCATCTACAATTCACCCAGAATCAAAACTGCTAAGGAACCTGCTACGATTTATTTGCTGCAGACATTCTCAATACCCATTCACAATGAAAAATGGAATTGCAAATTGTATTTTCAATTAATCTACTGACTGGAGGCAACACAACAACTGCAATCTGCTCTTTTCCCTAGTACTCTTTAGTTTAGAAGAACAGAAACAATCTGTATTCTGGAAGGAAAACACTTGGAGGCGGGACTCCAAAGGAATTACCAGCTGCCAATAAAGTAAATATGCAGACATGGGAAGTGAGTATTCATTCCTCCTGCAGACACAGCACAAAGTAGGGATCTAGCAAGAAGGCAGAGGCCAACTCCCAACAGCTGCTGCAATTATTGCTCTGACACTTCTGTATTGACTTCAAACATATTTGTAATTGCCTCCTGCTGCAATGGATTCAGATTCACTTTAGAAGTCAACCACATTCTTTGCTTAGTGGAGGAAAAAAAAAAAAAAAGAACACCGTTCTCATAATCCCAAAATTATTGCTGAAAGAACATGAATAGTCCAGGACCATTACTCTCATTTGCCAGTGTCTCAGCAGAAAGTATTATTGACTCGATTCATATCAGAGTTTGGAAGTATATTTCACTAGCATTCTTAGGGGAAGGAAAAAAACACCAAACCCTTGTCATTTTGTACATAAACTTTGGAACTATGAACTAAACATTTTTATAAAGGGCATAAACTATTTTTAAATGCTTTATCCTGCACCAGAAGAGCCTTCCCGTATTACTCAAATACAACATTTCGATACCTAGAAATGCAGAAATTCATATTAATCCATGGGAGATACACTGTTTGGCTTCTTTATTGTCTTTTTTAAATTGTCATCATTATGGAGAGGAAGGAATAATGTGTTCTCAATGTTTCTCCAGAAACCCTGTATGCTGTGGAAGAATACCACAGCACTGTATCAAAACAGCTTAGTAAATATTAAGAATTAAAATGAAGATATGTTGCTTGTGAAAGTCAGAGGATGTTTATTGTCTTTCCTAACTTTTGTGCAAAAAATAAGAACATAATCGTGCACAATAGGCTCTCAGATGATGGAAATTAATGCCATTTATAATTATTAAAAGTTGACATTTTCATTATTCTGCTAGTAGTATTTTTTAATATTGAAAAATCAATTTGAGAAAAAACTGAGTGCATTCTTTTGCAATTACTGGTGATTTTGTAACTCCATGCAATAAATAATTTCAAAAGCATTCTAAACTACAGCTGCAAATTTAACTTTTCAAACACCAACTAATGCAGTGGTCCTTTCCAGTTATTTTTCACACTACTTCACTAGTGACCGTATGGCAAACTGTATTTTTTCAGACAGCAGTGAGTGACTTTAAAAATATCTGTTGGTATTATCCTCAGAATTTCAGAAAAGCAGTGAAAAAAGCAAAAAAACAACCCTGAAGCCCACAGTATTTTACATACTACTGTTTGCTCTGAAAGTAGGAACCAACAGAGTCAGAACTTGGGTTAGGTGAAGGTCCCAAACGAGGAACTAGGAAAAAGAAAAACAGTGAATAGATCTCCTCTTTCTGAAATGACTGTTTTTTTTTTCCCCCCAATGAATACTCCGGACAAGAGGACAGTGGAGTGGGCAAAAGCAAAGCCTACAAGGGTTAAATCAATCAGAAATGTCACAGTTAGCCCAGAGGATTAGTACTGATCCTAGTAGCAGTGCACGACACCTGCATTTCTCAAGGCATTGTTCACCTGCAATGCTGCTAGCCTGCTTTTCTGCTTGTCTTCATCCTTGGCCTTGACTGGCTCTCCAGTACCGTTTTCAGAATCCTGCTATCCAATTAAACTTAGTTCTTTTAACTTTCTTGTCTAGAACTTTCACACTTAGCCTCCTCCATAACTGACACGGTAGTGCTCATCAAGCAGGCTCATTTCCTTTCAGGAGGTGTTAATTTAAATCAAAGGCTTAAGCGTCTCCTTTACCTCGCAGTTTACGCTCTTACTAACTCCTTTAATTTGATATCTTTGTATTTTCCCTTTCAGTATCTCTATTTCCAAGTATTTCTATTCAGTGAAAACAAAACTACAGTCACAGACAAGATTTTTTTTTTTCCAGTTCAGACTGAGTGTCTGGACCTCACTTTAACACCCTCTCAGTGTTACCTGCAAACATTCACTGCAGCATCACAATTAAGAGAAATGCAGTAGAGTCACTGACATATTGTTAAGTGAGCCCAAACCACTGATGCCCACGCGGAGCAAAGCTAGAAGGCTTCAGCCAATTATTACTTTTATTCACCGTTCACTTTCATTCATTCTCCCATCCTCACAGCGCAGCAACCCACCCACCAGCACGGAAGATCTCACAGCCCAGGACAAACGCTACCAGCAGCAGCGGCGCCGGTGACAGTGCCCTGCTCATGGCGAGGAAAACGGCCCTTTCAGGCGCTCCTCCGCAGTCCAGCAGCCCACCTCACTCCCCGTTCCACCCGGCAGCTCACGTACCGCCGCTAGACCCGAGACCGAAGCCAGCCTGGTGTTAACAGCCCTTACGGCATGGCGCTGCCGCTGGGAACGGCCAGGTGAGCTAATGCATGCGCCTTCCCGCTTCCACCCCGCGGCTGGTCTCCAGTCGGTGCCCGCCGGGGACCGCCGCTGGGCAGGAGACGACGACGGCCCGTCCTCGCCTGCACGAGCCGGACTCCTGCTCAGTGCTCAGAGCCGCCTCTCCGCGCCGCTCTCAGCCGGCTGCCGGAGCCCCGAGCAGGCGCGGCCCGAGGAAGGACAGGAGCGCTTCACAGAGGCGCTTTGCCACACGGGCCCGGGCCCCAAGCCCCGGCCTCTCCTAGGGCTGCAAACCACGCGCCACGAACACCAACAAAGGGCGAGGGCCCAGGCCAGTCCCCGGCCAGCGGGCCGGGCCCGCCCCGCGCTGCTCGGCTGCCACCGGGGGTCCCCCCCACTTCTACCCCCGCCTCCCCGCTCCGCGGCTCGGCCGCCCCCAGCCCCGCTCCTCGCCTCCCGCAGTGGGCTGCCGGTGGCGAGGGGCGGCGCTTACTCTGGGTGTCCGAGAGGGAGATCATGGTGCCGGTGGTGCTGGGGGCGGCGGACGCAGGGCACAGGAGCGGCGACAACGGCCACGTCTTCCGGAAACACGCAGCCCCCTTCGCTTCACCGCCGGGTGAAAGAGGGTCGCCGATTGGAAGAACCGGCGCCAATCAGCAGCTGTGTTGTTCGCCAGGCCACGCCCCCTCCCGTCTCGGTGCCCGCCTCTCTCCTTTCATTAAAGCTGACCGGAGTCTCGCGGGGCGGCGGCGGATTGGGGAGAGAGGGTGCATGTGGGCATCCTGGTGCTGCCTCGGTGATTGGTTGAGGGAGGCGGGCAGCGGAAGTAGTGTTGCGGGAGGGGGTGGGGCCTGAGAACCGGCCGTGCAGGTGGGAGTGGGGAAGCGGAGGCGGAGCGCGCTCCCCGGCACTCACCGTTGGGGCGGGAGGGGGTGGCGGGCGCCAGGGCTTAGTCGTCCTGGGGGAGGGCGGGGATGATGAGGCGGGCCGGGGTTGGGGCCCTTGGCGGCACGGGTATGCCGGCCGCCTCCCCCGCCTCCTGTGTGGCCCCGGCAGACGCCGACCCGCCATTTCTCCGCGACCCGTCATTTCTCCGCGACCCGTTCCTCCCCGCTCCGCCAAGCAGGTGGCTTCCCTGCCTGGTTGTGATTGCTACACCACGGGCCGCTGGAGGCGCGGGGCCGCCTGGGTGAGGCGGATGCTCCCCGTGTTTCCTGCCCTTGGCTCCCATTCGGCCCGCAGGTGACGGATACGGAAACAGCTGGTGTAAATGTATCTAACTGCTGTCGGTTTGGCCTTTTTTTCCCTGTCTTAATTATTTTTTAAGGTGGCTTCTCAGGGTTTTATGTCTCTGTGGGTGATTTTTATCACTGCTAAGATGATACGCCATGTTTGTTCAGTAACTGTTGGTTTTGCTCTCTAATTTTTAGGGTTCTTTGTTTGCTGATTGCTTAGTTAGCATCACCCATTGCTTAGAGCTGAGACTGAAGAGCTTTAATGCCGGGGCTGGATAGAAGGTGGGCTAAGAAAGCTTCCTGTGCTGGGACACCGATTTAAATCTGTGCAGAGTGGAAAGTGAGGCCGGTTACTAACCTGTTTTAAGCACGGCCTGCATGTGTGTGCTGGGAGGCCTCTTTTTTCCCCCCACTAGTGGGCTATTTAGAAAAGGCTGCAATGTGGAGAATTTACAGGAATTCAGCTGGTTTTACAGTGCGGTAAAACTGCCTAATGCACAAGTTGCTTCCACTTGCCTTTTGTCCACTGTGGTTTATGGGTTCATCATTATTCAGTTGCTTAGGAGATGCATTTTTGAGGAATCAAATGGTATTTGGGGGTCTTTGTTGGCAGTGGTGTTAAAGAATCAATTACAAGGTATGTTGAGCTACTCCTTTGAGGGACAAGAGGTAAATTAAATCTTTAGGGAGCTTTAGCAGCAGATAGGGAAACTTTCATGGGTAATTTTCATTCTCTTCCCACTCCTTGGATAAGAAAATGGCTTCTGTTTCCTGAGCTATCAGCCTAGTGATATGTGTGAGGGTTACAGGGGAAGCTGGAGTAGCATATTGCATTTACAGTGTGTCAGTGTCATAGCTACTGATTTTTCTGGATCTCTCTAGTTGGTCTGTACTTTGGGGAGACTAATAGTTCCAAATACTTTCGTGCAAGTGGCAGGTGGTGTAAAGACAGAACTCTGCAACATAATTAAGTGGGTGACCCAGACACTGCTGAATTATCTTATACAATAACGAACTTATTTCAGAAATGTGAGCCTTTAACTTATTTTTAATTGTAACCTCTTCTGGCAAAGTCAGTGATTTATTCACACATTCTTTTAATATATATATATATTGACCCCATTTATAGGAACACAGTAATATATTTGTTACGTTAGGACTGGCATATAGTAAGGGTCTGTTGAATTTGTTCTCTTTCACCTTCCCTCAGATTTGACTCCCATATATGTATTAAATAGTTCAGAATTCAACAAGGGTGAGAGAATATCAAGTTTCTTGAGTTTTGTATTATTAGCATATAATATAACAAATAATGTTGTTCAAAAAATTAACCAATAAATAGAATTCTAAGTTCATCTCATTGATAAGCTAGCCAAATCAAATCCCCTTCTCTGAACCAAACTACCTTTCTGCTTCCTCCTAGAAGATCCTCTGGGTGTTACGGTGGCTACTTTTCTAAGGGGCATGATAGAATTTTTTCAGACTTTCCTGTAAAATAGTCTTTGAAGAGATAAAAAAAAAAAAGACTGAATGTAGGTGAATGACTTGTCTATATTAGACCATACCTCTTGTAGAAAACTTATGACTTGATCAGAATTTACTTCGTTTCATTTAGGAGGCTGACAAGCCATAGCCTTAGGAATTGGTTGTGAGTTTGTTCTGTCCCTTTTGCAGACAGGAAAAAGTGTTAAAATAACACCTCCTGTATTAACGAGGAACCTGTTGCAGTAAATTTGTGTTTAGAGGGATTACTCATGAAATAATTTGTCTTTTTAATTAATTTTATTTTATTCTATTCTAGTGACAGTTGCTTGGTTAAATAAGGTCTCCTAAGGATAACATTCTCTGATCTCTAGAGATGACAGCTGTTGAAGGTAATTCAAAATTAGCATTCTTTACGTTAATTTTACTATCTTTTAGCTAACAGAGTCATCTGATGTTATTGTTTGTTGTTTATATGTACTTAATGTGTGCGGGAAAGATTTTGTGGGGTCAATATTATTATACTACAGATTTGAGGAAAAAGTTCTTTTACTGGATAACTTTCTTTCTAAGATAATATCTGAAGCAGAAGCAGGTTTGTCAAGGAAATTGCATGGTTTTCAGTATTTTGTAAATAGACTTCATCTTTTGAGATACTTTCAAGTCTTTCCTGCAGAGTAACAGTGGAATTCTAGGAAGACACATGTCCCCATTTTTAATGAGGATATCATTTTCTGTATCATACATTTTTGCTTCCATAAGCAGATTATCATATCTGCTGTGCTTAAACCATAATCTCTTATTTTGCAGGGTGTGGGGGAGGAGGAAGACATTTCTTGTGCTTTTCTGACCTGGCTCTGAAATACTAATACACACTTGGCATGCTGTGTTATGTGTTAATCTTTTAAACCCTGGGGACTAGATTCTAGAACACAATCCGTAATTCACACAAATCATATAAGGATGTAAAGAGGTAAATTCCTGACAAAGATTCACTTAGGTAACCCCAGCTTTTGGGGAGTATTTGCTTCAGCTTTTTGAGATCTGAAGAATGGCTGGTATTCCCAAATGCTTTTGTCCTCTTTGTTCAAAGCTTGATCAAGTTTAAGATCCTCTGGTTCTGCACAGAAGGGAGATCTGGGTGCATGCAATATACTTTTCACTTTGTAATGTGCATTTGTAGAAAAAATGTCAAGTGTTTCTCTGGGGAGAGACCACTTCTGAGAAACTGGATTGTGATGATATTTTTTCTATTAATTAGTGCAGGCAATGATAGTGTTGTATATATCTCATACACTACATCAGAGGTGACAATTGGAGTATACGTGTATATATGACCTACTAATACAGGAAATAGGTTGTTAAGCCTTGCTAGGTATTTTTATGTGGCATATACAATGTTAGATGCTATAATCTTATCAGTGGGACTATCAGGCTGTTTCTCAAGATACTCTGTTTTCTCAAGATACTCTTGGTTTGTGTGTAATTTTGGTTGTTCTCATCAACAAATGAAGCACAGTATCCTTTAAAATGAGGATTAGCATGAGACTGTAGCTTGTTTCCTGCCTTCACTTTGCTTTTCCTTTCAGTGTTAGAGGAGGTACTGGTTTCCATTGAAAATGAGCTGCACGCAGTGGAGATGCAGATTCAGGAGCTTATGGATAAACAGCAGGAACTCATTCAAAAGAAGAAGAGGGTAAAGAATTTGATAAAGCAGTCCTCAGGAGATTTGGAGGCAGGTGGAAGTAAAGACAATGAAAACTCGGCTGAGGCATGGAACAAAAAAGGTTTGTAGAGTCAAATTAAAATATTCTAATGTAGAAGTAAAGAAATTCAATAGGGTGAAAATGTGTTTCTACAGAGTTTTGTTTGGATAATGATATTGTCCTACTTAATTTTATTCAGCTGGGTGAACTTCCATCTTAATTACACAGGGTAATGTTTGTACTTAACTCCCTGGACATTCCTAAATACCAGTCTGAGTCTTTCTGGGCAGAATGATCACAGGGACAGCTTTTTATAACTACTTCTATTCTTTACTTGTTGCAAAGTTATAACTTGATTTGATTTGCTGTAAGAATCCCAGAGTAAGTCTGGTTATATTGCAATTCCTATATTCCCTGTTTATCTTCTAAAAATAACTCCAGATTGTTTCAGGATTTGATAACAATCTTGCACTCTCAAAGTACCTACGTGCTTGAATGGGTAGCACTTTGGTTGTCTGCCATGGATTATGAGGCCTCTTACCAAATTATGCAAATTAGATGAGTGCCCAAAGGAACGTAGAATACATTAGTATGGTAGTTAGTCTAAGTGGCAAGTGTCCCATGGTGGTGTGAGGTCTGCTGTTCTTTTGGAAGTGCTGTCCTTCAAGTTAAACATTAACTGAAATCCTGGATAGCTGATGGGTCTTGACCATGTAATGCCTAGCCAAATTAAATTCAGATCTTTTTATTATTTTTTCCCCTCCTCTTTTACTTCACCTGCAATTTGGAAATGCAGTGTTATTTTCTGTCTGTATCTGTTGTATGTATTGTCTTTTTTGGCTTTTTTAAAAATGAAATTAATTTTTTTTAGTCTAATCCATATTTGTCTGCATTTGAGAAACATGATATGCATATGTAAGAACTTTAATTGATATGTAAGATACTTTTAATTGCAAATTAATTATTGAGCAAATCAATTTGTTTGGGATGACTTTGTGCTTAATTCCTTCCTTCTATGCTTTGAAAACTAACATCTTTGCAGTCAGATGCTGTGTGTATGTTGAATAAGAGCAGTAGCTAAATTTGATCGCAGTACAAAGCTTACTGAAGTAGGTGGGTGGCATTTCTTGGTTTCAGAGAGACTTGGATCTTGGCTGTGACCTGTGTAAATTAGAAAACAATGCCACCTCAAGTACCAAGGTTAATTCCTGCATTCCATGCGGTGTAGCCCGCAGTTCCCACAGCTTTTCTGCATTTTAATTTTAATAATGTGAAACTGGTTAGTATGCTTTGTCATGCATCCAAAATCTTAAGTTTTTAAAACATTATCTCCTTAAATTATACAGTCTGTAGCTCTTTATTGCAGAAAAGAAATGGATTATAAGCACGTTGGGGTGATGATTCTGGAGAAGATTAATCTTCCCTTCCCCTCGTTCTTTAATAGATGTTTATTATCTCCCAAATATATGGAAAAAAACTGTAGCCCTGCCTTCACTATACTATTTGTAATCACTGCATTTGGGCAACTTAGTAGTGAGACTGTTGTAGGGCTCAGTGTCTGATTTTTATTTATTTTCAGAGAAGGCTTCTCATTTCCATTTACTTTTGGACTAATCACTTAACTTGATCATTAGCACTTTGAAGCTCTTAATCTGCTTGTGAGTTTTTAGCATTAGTTCGCATTTATGTGCAATAGGAGTCTTTAGTCTGCAGGTGGATAGTGTGTACATTTCATAGGGCTTTCAAAGGTCCACCTTAGAAACTAGTTTATACAGAGTCAGTTGTAGCTTTTTGTGTGCCTTTATTGAGTCTTTGCACACTTGCCCAGATCTGTAATTATATTGCTTCCAGATGTAGTTATTGCCCTTCCTTCTTACATTTTTACAAACTTGGTTTCATAACCAAGTTTGATTGGTTATGTTTGATTTTTTTTTTTTTTTCCATTACAGATTTTCCATGGTATGAGAAGATAAAAACTGCACTGCAGAGCAATTTTAAACTCCAGAAGTTTAGGTGCTTGCAGCTTGAAACAGTAAATGCTTCCATGTCGGGAAAGGATGTATTTCTTGTCATGCCTACAGGGGGTGGAAAGAGCCTTTGCTACCAGTTACCAGCTGTCTGTTCTGATGGTATGTAGGGGAAGAAAAGGTCATATATAAACAGTTGGATATGTTTTTCTCCCTTTTATAGGTATTTGGAGAATGAACATTATATTAATGTCTAAAATCACAGTATTGGGGAAAAAAGAGCAAATAAATGAGAGAAAGATTTACCAAAAGTGTTTCCTTTGCTCCTTATTTTCTCTGAAGATGCAATAGCAGCTTTAAAATAGATGTGCCTCTTTGTGACTTAGATATAAATACTTTCTCTAAGCTCCTTTCAATAATATTAAACGCTGAAAGAACTTCTTAAAAGTTTATCACTAATTTTTTTCTTTTTCTCTTTTAATTCAATATACAGAGTATAAATTATTGAACTTGGGATATCTATTTTTCTGTTCCACTCTGAAGTTTTAGCTACAGATTATTCGGGAGAGAATTTGTGTATTAGTATTTTTTTAAAGTATCCAATTGTAGTTTTTAAGCTTTTTTAGAAAAATAACCCATCCTATTGCATGGAGGTTTACTTGTTAACAAAGACCAAACTCACCAATACCTAACATTGCTTAGTTATGTGGTAAATTAGCACCTCAGGACATAGATCTGGATCCATCTTTCTTTGGTTTGTTTATTAGTTCTTATACTCTGTTGTAGCTCAGTTTTTTGTGGTCTAGATTCTGAGAGAATGTGCATGTCACAGGCAGTTGATAAGAAGTATGCTTTTGTGACCTAGCACTCTATTGCTGGCTATCTAGGTGGGGAATCTGCTACTGTGTATGAAGCTTAAGCTCCTGTTTGGCAGTTCCTTCAGAACGAGGCTGATGCATCAGTAAAACGTTATTGGAAGAGTTATTTGTGACAACTGAACTGTTCAGTTTGAGCAATGATTGGTTGTTACAGGTTTCACGCTCGTGATATGTCCTTTGATATCACTTATGGAAGATCAGCTCATGGTTTTGGAACACCTTGGTATTTCTGCAACTTTATTAAATGCCTCAAGCAGTAAGGTATGTTTAACTGCCAAGTGTTCATGCTTTTTGTGGTGTATGTGCTGGTGTCTTGCCTCTGTTATTTATGAATACTGAATGTGTGGCAGTTTTTATCAGCTAGTGCCATTCTGTCAACAGTACCCTGCCAGCTATATGCTGCAATACAAATAATGTGAATAAGTATCTCGTGTTCTTGTTTTAATGACGAGAACCCATGTAAGCCAATACCTTTCATGGAATAAATAGGTTTAATGGGACTATTTAGAGGATGTGAAGTACCTTTGGCTAATGTTTGTTGTAGAGTTTTACTCAGCTGCTAGACTTAAAAGAGGATTGGAGTAGGTAATTTCCATCCACTAGTAACATGTTGAGCAGTGCAGGCTTATACATATGATCATTTATCTTGCTCTAGAATAATAAGTTGTTTGATCCAGAGGCCAAGAAGCAACTTATTTCCCAGTCTGTTATTAGTCAATTGCTTTTTACAGTTAAATATATTTTCCTGACTACCAGGAGGCCACAGTCATTAAGTTGCACATGACACTGGATTTGATAGGTTAGTGGCTTGATGCCATGTGCCAGACTTGGAGCCTGCTTTGAGTTGAGGCACTTTGAAAATTAATGAAAATTACTGTTATGTGTAAGAAATTATTTTACAGTTGTAGTGCCATGGGCATGTTTGGTACACATAGTTTATTGGGAAGATGATACCACATGATGAAGCTAAGACAAATATTCAACAGTTCTCTTTTTCAAAGTAAAATTAATATTTTATATATGATGATCTCCTAGAGACTTGCAGTAGTGGTAAATACTATGTAGCAGTTTATCGGTCTCTGTTAATTACCCGTTAAGAATCTTAGCACTAAGCAACTTCAGTGTGTTGTCCTAGCTTAACCCCTGCTTTCCCCTTTTGTTTTGAACAGGAACACGTGAAGTGGGTTCACACTGAAATGCTAAACAGAAATTCGCAGCTAAAGCTCATTTATGTGACCCCAGAGAAGATTGCAAAAAGCAAAATGTTCATGTCAAAACTAGAGAAAGCTTACCAAGCAGGCTGTCTCGCTCGCATTGCTGTGGATGAGGTCCATTGCTGTAGTCAGTGGGGCCATGACTTCAGGCCTGGTATGCTCATTAGAAATCCAGTTTACAGTGTTATCCAGGCATCAGTAAAAAATTAGTTAGCCCTGAAATAAAACCAAGTGCTTTCTTCAAGTGTTAAGTAAATATTTAGAGTAGGGCAAATACCTATGTTAGCTCAGGGACTTTAAATTTAATTCAGAATTACCGTGTCTTTGTCCAGGAGCTAAGCTCATGCAAATGGGGACAAGTGCTGTCAGTATTCTGTGAAACTCCTAAATCAGTTTAATTGGAGCTTAATAAAATGAGAGTTTTTGGCTGCTGTCTTTAATATGGACAATACAGTCATCTTTAATCTACTGCTACATGAAAAAGTATTATTCTGTACACCGCTTCCTGACCCTCTGGGTGGCAGAGTAGAGCATTTTGTAAATTCATCAGATGTGTTTCAACTTGCTTTAGAAGCAGTTAAAAATATATGCATTGATTTGCAGGGAAAGTGTGCTTAGGTTTGTTTCCTATCTTGTTGTAAAAACCCTTACTTACTGGTTACTGTTTCTTTGCCTTTGAAAGAAAAGCAGGTTTAAAGCAACAGTAACTGTAAAATCAACCTTTGCAGTTTTGTTAAAAAGTGGTGTCTGAGCAAGGAGTCATGCCAGTTAAACAGGCAGTGTGGAGTTTGGATATGTACCTCTCGTGGAATATCTGTTCTAAGGCAGCAACTGATTGTCAGCACTGAGCCTTTAAAATCTTTCCTTAGTATAGTCTGGTCTGTGTATTCAAATTCCACTTTGTTTATTAAAAGCTGTTTGTAAAAGCAGACCTGCAAAATAATCTGAATGTTTGAATGTTGGTTAATGCGATGCCACTTACATATTTCTAACTTTTTAAGAACTTCTATTTCAATATGTTTTGCCTTCTAAATTGTGGCTGTTTCTATAAAATTCAGTTAGAAGAGCAAACAACTATTTGCAGCATTTTTATTACTTCATTTGGATATATAAATTAGTTCTGTAGGAAATTGATTCGTAATAACGTTTATTGCAGTATTGTCCCATTGAATGCTATCTACATTAACATCTTAAACTTTGGATCCATGGTATGACAAGCCTTTTTCCTTTTTATTTTGTTGCTTAGACTACAAGTCTCTTGGTATCTTGAAAAGACAGTTTCCCAATACTCCCTTGATTGGATTGACAGCAACAGCTACAAATCATGTTTTAAAGGATGCTCAGAAAATTTTGCATGTTCAGAAGTGCATTACCTTTACTGCATCTTTCAACAGACCCAATCTTTACTATGAGGTATGTTTTATTACCTGTTTGTATGACTGCATGGTAGTCTTATTATCTTATATAAGTTACAGCTGATGAATTTTAGAACATATTTTTAACTATGCATTTTAATAATAAATAGCTTTTCAACTGAATGGTGGTGTTCTTTCATCTTGCTTAACTTGCCATCATCTGCAGAGGAACTTGTGCTGCTCTGTCTTTGTGAGCAAAGCTTGGTAGCTAGGACTGTGCAGGGGAGAGAAGTAGCGGACTCAAATTGTTGGAAAGTATATGATTGAAAAAAGTTGTGAATTATTGTGCTGTGTTGTATTTTCAGTTTGACCACAGCTTCTTTTATTGCTCTTCATGGAAAAACTGTACGCTTCTTTTCTATGGACTTTTGAGATGTAATCTGACTCACGAAGAAAATCTAGTAATTTTGGTTAAATGGCAGAATAATTGTTTATTCTGCTGGAAGGAGTAGAATAATAGGATCATTTGTTAGACTGTGTGCCCACTTAAAAACACTCTGGCATGTGTTTATATTTTTGAGGTTCGACATAAGCCTTCAAATAATGAAGATTTCATTGAGGACATAGTTAAGATCATTAACGGAAGATACAAAGGACTTTCAGGTAAAAAGTATATATAAAGAAGTTTTTATAATCTTCAGCATTATAGGCATGTTTTCAAGTGCTCCTGAAACATGTAGAGAAATTGTCCTTTCACCATACATTAAGTATCCAGCATAAAAAGAAAGGAAATTTGATAACATTCATATCTTGAATAATTACTCTTTTCAGTCATTAGTGTTTAAATGTTTTTGTATTACTTATATCATCTGAAGTATTGAAATACAATGTTGATGTGTATAGAGCAATTCTTAAATAAGCATAATAGCAATTTTTAAGATTGTAAAAACAAGGCTCAAAAGGTTTTCTCTGTTATTAAATGATGCATATGCCATTTGTTATGTGTCAGAATACTTACTGTGTCTAAAACTGCTTTTTCATATTTTATCATAAGATTCATTTTTTATTCAGTGCCCAGAATGGGTGTGTGGTGGAGTGAATTGTAGTTCTGTGATGAATGTAGAACTGTAAATGTTGGACTTTGTGTAATCAGTAAATGATGTACTGCAAATAGAGAAGAGCCATGTTACAAAGGCAACGGAACACAGTTTTCCAGAGCAGCAGTGTGTCCTTGTCTCAGCTGTGGAGCTCTTGGTTGTGCTAAGAACAAACTGTGCCAAGATGATCACAAAGTGCGTGGGTTTGTGTGTAGTCCTTGACTTACCCGACAGACTAATGACAAATAGCAGATTTATCTGAAACCTCAGGTGAGATGCTGTGTATGTCATAAGTAACAGCACCCTTTACATAAGCATTAGTAACTATTGTCCTCCTTGAACATTAACAGAATACTTCCATGATTATGTGGATTGGCACCCATATTTTCTCTTTAGCCTTCAAGTCAAAGCTGATAATTGAAGTGCCATTCTTGGCTACAAATACTTAAGACAGAATAGGCACAAAGACTTTTTTAAACTTTTTTATGTATTTTTTTTTTAAGTTAATAAAAATTGCAGAGTTGTTTTTCAATATTGGAGATAATTTGTTTTTTTTTTAAGATATTACAATAAGGCATCTTTTGCTTCTGTGCAGGAATAGTTTACTGTTTTTCTCAGAAAGACTCTGAGCAAGTTACTGTGAGTTTGCAGAAACTGGGAATCAAGGCAGGCACTTACCATGCAAACATGGATGCCAGATATAAGACCAAAGTTCATAAAGGATGGGCAGCAAATCAAATCCAGGTGAAGCAGTTACTTTTCATAGACATGTCTCATTTCAACAAGTTGCATTTTGGTACCTTGATGATTTCTGAATCTTATTTCAGGTTGTAGTGGCGACTGTTGCTTTTGGCATGGGAATTGATAAACCTGATGTGAGGTTCGTAATTCATCATTCTATGAGCAAATCCATGGAGAACTACTACCAGGAGAGTGGACGTGCAGGTATTGTAGGAAATAGCTTTTGCAAAGTAGCCAGTTGCATCTGTTAAACCAATAAAGTTCTGCTGTGATTTCAGCCACTTGTGCAAAGTGTCTTGTCTTTGGGACAGGTCCTAAATTGTATAGTGCCGCTCTACCTCTGTAAAGATGCTTTAAAGCAAATCTAAGTTAATGATCTTATGCCTCTGTACTGCAGCATAGCAAAGAACTACTGGGCACCTAGCACTTGACTCAGATTTTTTTTTATACTTCATATCTTTGACATTTGTGGCTTACTAGAATAATTTCATAACGTGACATTGATGGGATATATGTTACAGAAAGGATTTTCTTTTATTTTTTTGCATAACAGCTGGGATGCATGGTTTGTGCAGATTGTCTCTAGATGGTGTCTAAGCGCTGTATGAATTTTAGTGGCCACAGAAATACAAATAGGATGGGGAGTCTGGAGCTGGCAATTTTAAGGATCAGCTAATGTATAGCAACACTAAATAGCTGTTATGTTTAAAAAAAGGGTTTTGTGATGTTATACTTTGCTTATGTTTTTTTGACCTTGTGCATTGTTACTTTTCCTAAGACAGATTTGAATATGTGTGGAGGAAAGCTTTTTAAGGACCCAGAGAGGCAATTAGTTGGGATTTTGACTATGGCTATATGATAGAAATTGGCCTTAAAGCTGGCCTAAGAAATACAGAAGTCATCAAATTTTGTGGGAGTTTGCATCTGCTTATGCTAGAGACATAGGTGCTGAAACAGTTGTTCACAGTGTTTATCAACTTGTAGTGATTAGAGCAAGCTTTTGAATGTTTCTTTTTCATCACCCAATTTAAATGAGATTCTTCTGGGCAGGGGCTTAATAAAGCACTGCTACTCCTTTGCCTGAGCATACTACTTCCCTTGACTGCCATTCCAAGTGAAGTAGTTACTTTCTGTTACATGTTCAAGTTTTTTAGACCTTTTCTGCTCTGTGGATCTTGTAAACAGCAGGAGGGCACCCATCAACACATCATTGGAAAGGGTGGGCAGTGGGAAGGAAGAGATGATCTAAGTTCAGCTGTAAAAGACAGTTGGGTTTAACTGGAATAATATGTTAAATCATATATAATTATTTCTTTATTACCATTAATATGTAATAAAGTGTTTGAGGCTTGCAGTGTCTTTCAATCAAATATGGATTAGGCTTCAAGTAGTTGGCTAGGGTTTTCCAAGAGGTGTTAGGGTGAGAAAGTGGTGATTTCTATGACTTTCTGTATGACATGGATATTTTATTTTAGTTGTTAAAGTGTCAAAATCTTCATTATGTAGTATTTTCAGTTTGCTTGATTCTGTAGTTGTAGAAGACATCTGTGTCAGTGATACAGACAGTGGGATCGAGGGTACCCTCAGCAAGTTTGCTGATGACACCGAGCTGTGTGGTGTGGTTGACATGCTGGAGGGAAGGGATGCCATCCAGAGGGACCTTGACAGACTTGAGACGTGGGCCCATGCCAACCTCATGAAGTTCAACAAGGCCAAGTGCAACGTCCTGTACCTGGGTTGGGGCAACCCCAAGCACAAATACAGTTTGGGTGGAGAGTGGATTGAGAAACAGCCCTGAGGAGAAGGACCTGGGGGTGTTGGTAGATGAAAAGCTCAACATGAGCTGGCAATTTGCACTTGCAGCCCAGAAACCCAACTGTGTCCTGGGCTGCATCAAAAGAAGTGTGGCTAGCAGGTCGAGGGAGGTGATCCTGCTACTCTACTTCGCACTCGTGAGACCCCACCTGGAGTACTGTGTCCAATTCTGGAGCCCTCAACACAGGAAGGACATGGAGCTTTTGGAGTGAGTCCAGAGGAGGGCCACGAAGATGATCCGAGGGCTGGAGCACCACTCCTATGAAGACAGGCTGAGAGAATTGGGGTTGTTCAGCCTGGAGAAGAGAAGGCTTTGGGGAGACCTTAGTGGCCTTCCAGTATCTGAAGGGGCCTACAGGAAATCTGGGGAAGGACTTTTTACCAGGGTGTGTAGTGATATGATGAGGGGTAATGGTTTTAAACTAAAAGAGGGGAGATTTAGGTTAGATGCTAGGAATAAATTCTTTACTGTTAGGGTAGTGAGGCATCGGAACAGGCTGCCCAGGGAAGTTGTGGCTGCCCCCTCCCTGGAGGTGTTCAAAGCCAGGTTGGACAGGGCTTGGTGCAACCTGGTCAAGGTGTCATTGCCCTTGTGGAGGGGTTGGAACTAGATGATCTTCTAAGTGCCTTCCAACCAAAACCATTCTATGATTCTATTATAAGACTATTCTAAATCTATTTTATTTCTAATCTGTATTGTGCTATGTTCTGGCTAATATGTTTTGCTTTATATTCTGTTACAGTCATGCAGTCTCTACATAGGGGCTGCAGAAGCCCATGCAGATAAGAGTGGAATTTTTACCAGAAAATGCTATGCTTAAAGTAAATTTTTCTGAAGTTTAAAGCCTAAATTGTTGTTTATTTTAATGCATTGCAGGTAGAGATGACCAAAAAGCTGACTGTATTTTGTATTATGGTTTTGGAGATATATTCAGAATCAGCTCAATGGTAGTGATGGAAAATGTAGGGCAAGAGAAGCTGTATGATATGGTGTCTTACTGCCAGAATATGAACAAGTAAGTTGTTGGTTAATTTTTAAATAGGCTAATTTTGTTGGGTTTTGTAGAGGCTATTTAAAAGAAAAAAAAGTACCTAAGAAAAAAAACAACCCCAAAAAAAGAAAGAACCCCCAACACACTTCAGAAACACTAGCGTTGTAGGAGTCTTCAGTCTGGAGTTTGTGGTGTGACTGCTCAATATGTGTGCTCTTGCACGTAACGGAGTATTGGTCTGTTGCTTGCCAGCTTCAGGATAATGTTCTGGAATTCTGGAAGCAGTTGTGTTGAGGTGAAATATCTGTCAACAGTGTTTGGATTTCAAATCTCATTCAGAGCAAATGCTGCAAATGCTTTGTTTTTTACTTGAAGATAGTAAAGTTTCCTGGCCAACCAGGAATCCACATGTGTTTACTGCTTTATCTGCTGCATTGAGCTGTATTGAATACTTCATGGAAAACACTTGTATCTATGTTGAGGCCAACTTGTGTGTTCATTATAGCTTTTTTTGGCCTTAGTCTAAGAATTAGTTCATATTCTTGAGATTTTTCATTCTATTGGAATTGCAGATTATACTTTTCTGCTTTAACCAAACTGTTCCCACAGCAGTGTTTAGTATGGCTGAAAGCTACTGGTTACTCCTATTACCATAACTGGCAGGGAATTTTACCTGAGGTTATTCTTCACTTGTTTTGAGATATAATCTGACCCAGGGGACCTTCTTTTTGTCACTTTCATTATTTATGACACGAGTGTATACATTTATGTTATATAGTCTCTCTTTGTTCTCTGTTCTTTCAGGTGTCGCCGGGTCCTCATAGCCCATCATTTTGATGAAGTATGGGATTCTGCAAACTGCAACAGAATGTGTGATAACTGCTGTAGAGAGAACTGTAAGTAAGTTGTTTTTATAACCAAGGACAGAGAACATTGAGAAGGTTGGCTTGAAGCAACACTTTTTTCCAAGGTTCAGCTTTTCTTATGAGCATCAATTTTCAGTGGCTTAGTGTTGCCAAATTCAGGGTGTTGAGCAGGATGCTTCCTGGTTTTGCTTTTTGCCTGAGGCCAAACACTTCGGTATTTTTAGGCTCAGCTGTTCTCCTGTTGCCAAAAGTGAAGCTGGGGCAAGGTGGAGATTGGCTTACCTGTTTTAAAAAGATTCTGGTATGTGTTGTGTTTTGTTTCAGGATTGGTTTGGGGTGTAAAAGCTTTATTTTTGAGAAGAAGCCTCTTGCTCTCTGCATGCCAAACTGTTTACACTTAGGCTCTGAGAAGGCACAGTTTGCACCACATCCTTTTACGACTTGCCTGGTAAAACCTCTGAGCATTTCAGTGCTGAGTGCTCATGAGACTTACCTGTGTCAGGGCTGTGCACGAGTTATGCAGAACAACTGAGCACACTAATTCAGGATTTTGCCGTGTGTTGATCCTAACAGCACAATGTCTGTTTTGTGTGTGCTCTTCCTTCAGAAGAAAGTTGGGATCATAAGAGGGAAGGCATATGGGCCAGATGTAGAGAGAACTTGGGAGATAAACTGAAGCAGGACCTGCTGCACGGTAAAAGAGGATGGTTTCAGCAGAACACAGTCCTGGGAAAAAAGTTCCTTTGCTGCTTTGCCTACAAACATCTTGGGCAGAGTTGCCTAGCTAGCTTAAACTACACATTGCATGGGTGATTGATAACTGCTTTAACTGTCATTTTTGGTACCCATCTGGAAGGTGGGAAGTCTCTGAAGATGCACAGACTTATCTGTTGCTGTATTCACTAAGCGAGAGCTCTGGATTAGATATAGGAAATCCCATACAAAGATAGAAAGCTCTGAAAAGAGTGCTGAGAAAACATTGGTCTGGGTCATCTCTAACTGAGCACACAAAATCACCTTAAATTTCTTGGAGGACCAAGTGAATTTCTGTAATATGTAGAATGCACTATCTCCTCATACCACAAACCTGTTGCAAAGTATTTGGATAATGTAGTGATTAGCACTTGAGAAACTTAGGAACAACTCTGTCTTCACAAGTGTTTACGAAACTAGACTTTATTTCCCTGTACATTTTTTTAGCGGGTAAAGTAGACAAATATATTTAACTTTTTTCCCTTTAAACAGGTAGTTGTAGCTATATAATAAAACTGTTGTGCAAAAATCACGCAAGTAGAAATGCCTTGTTATTTTCTAGTTGGAAATGGGGCTTAGTTGAAATTTATACTGGGATCAGAAGTTGAGAAGGGTATGGATCCCTGCACCCAAGACTTACAGGAGCCATGTGATGAAGTATAGTTGAAATATATATCCTGGTTTACTCCTGATTTACCCCCAGGGTAATATATAAGCAAGGTCTAAGGAAACCTGGCATTAATACTAGTTTTGCAATGTTTAATTCTTTGTATTGTAGGGGGTAATTCTATGCCAATCATGGTCATTATGTACTATGTGGATGTGTCAGTGCTCAGAACAATTATTCACGTTGAAGCTAATTTGTATGATGAAACTTAATACTTTTTTCTGTCTCATTTTGTCCATAAGTCTCTTGACAGAAAAAATGTCTCACTTGTATTCTTCAGTTCCTCTTTGCTCTCTAATATTTCCATAATAAATATTATGGGTGAGGAACACAAACCCAGCTGCAGAGTAACATAGTAGCTACCTTACAAATGTTATGCTTTCTAAATGCTTCTTTGAAATAATTTGCTAGGCTTTTAACATTAAATACATGTGAAAATACATGTTTGCAGGATTGGAGTTTTAATAATGAAGTAGAAAGATAAATGTAAGCTTGAGTACAAATATATCCTAATTTGACAGGGTGAAAGTTACAGCTTTTAAGTTATAGTTTTAAAACAAAGCTTTGCTATTATACAGCACATAGATATGTATTTATAGATATACATATGTACTTATATAAAAGTGCATATATATTTATATACCTAATATTTATATATTTATATATGGATACTATCTAAGTAACTAGAAATAACTTGCTGTTTAAATGTCACTTCAATTTTATTTGTAGCATGTGAGAAAATGGATATAACAGGATACTGCAGAGATCTAATCAAGATACTTGAGCAAGCTGAAAACATGAGCGAGAAGCTTACCCCACTGAAATTAATCGATGCATGGTCTGGGAAAGGTGTATCAAAACTCAGGGTGGCTGAAGTTACTCCACCAAAGCACCCTCGAGAGGAACTGGAGAGAATTATTGCCCATTTACTGCTGCAGCAGTATCTGAAGTATGTACAGTGACAGCTACTTTTTTTTAACCTGTAGTAGTAATTTTTTTTTTTACTCTTCTGTTACTTCGAAATAGTATTAATGGATAGATTCTGTAGTCTCATTTTTAGCCTTTATTTCAGATATATTTTAAAAATCTTTGAAAGATTACTATATTTCTACTTGAAAAATGTTAAAACAGAAGTTGGAGGAACACTTGAACCGCTGTATCTCTTGCAATTTTAAAAAGCTGGGGTCTTTTGTATTCAGGTTGAACCTTTAAACTTGCAGCAGGCTTCAGCTTGGAGAAATCTGCATTCCATGGTTAACAAAGCAAATGGGGTTGCCCAGATGAAGTGTAAGCTGGCTAATGTGGAAGGTGGTACTCTGAAATTGGAAAAAGCATAGTGAAAATAACAGCAGTGCTTCTCTTGTAACCTGGCTGTCTGTGTGGGATGTGTGTTGTCTTTTCATGTAGTCTTAGAAGTTCCAAGAATATGTACAGATGAAATATTCAATCTCTTTATTTTTGTCTTAATTTTTTTGCATCAGTTGTACAGCTGACTTCTTATTCTCTTAAGAGGGTGAGCAGATGACTTACTGTATTTTTTTCTCCTAATTTTCCTCCATGCATTCCAACAGATTGACATGTGGGTGTGTAAAGTTCCACAAAGGGAATTATGTTAAGTGTTGGCCAGACTTGCTCTAAATTAAGTGACTATCCACTTGAATAGAGAATCAAGCTACTATTTGGAACATCCATAAGAAGTGTTAATGTATCCCATTTTTTTCCCTTGCATGATCTAGCCTGTCTTTGTCTCCAACCTGCTTCTTATAACACTGATTTAATTTATGCAGGGAAGACTTCAGCTTCACGGCATTTGCTACAATATCCTACCTGAAGATAGGACCAAAAGCAGGTCTGCTGAATAATGAGGCACATGTCATCACTATAGAAGGGATAGCAAACAGGAAAAGTGTTTACAAGGTATTTATATCTGTACTGACTTCCTGTATATGTATCTTTTTCATTCTAGTTTTTTTTAATAGTTTGGTATCTGCTCAATATATTTTTCAAAGTAATGCAATCAGCAGGATGTAAAATAAACCTTATGATCTTATCTCTTCTGTGGAAATATTAAAAAAAGAACAGTGTTAGCATTTTAATGAAATTGTTTCTAACTTACAGGACAAACCGTCTCAGTCTTCAAATTCAAAAGGAAGGACAGAAAATGCACAGACTATTTCAAAGACTGTTCAAGATTCAGTGGTGAAGAAGTCACAGGACCATAAACGGCCTAACTGTGGTTCTAACTTAAAAGCAAAGAAACTTAAGCTACAGGCAGGTGATGACCAAACAGTAGTTCTTGACTGAGTTTCACAGACTACATTTAGGATTTAATCATGTTTGCTTCTCCATGGATGATGCAGTGTGTAAGTTCAGTTTGTTTTTAGTAATGGTATTTTTTGGCATTTCTAAAATAAAAAATGAACAGGGCAACAAGTATCTTTAAAACCGTCATATCTAGAAGTCGAGTGTTTGAGGGGAAAATGCTTCTGTCAAAGGTTTAATGCTAGGCTGGCTATTAAACAGCAACAGCAACAGATGTTTTCTAACAACCCTTTTCCCTTCTGAGAAGTGGAAAGGAAAGATAAAAATGGAGAGAGACTTATGGGTTGGAAAAAAAATGAAACAGCTTTAAGGAAATGGTAACAGTGGAAAAAAGGTATAATATTAATGGGAAAATAATGAAATAAAGATACACAAAACAAGTATCGAGCTCCACTGATCACTCATCACTGCTGCTGCAGGACAGGCACTGGGCAAGTCTCAGACTGGACTTGGCAGCAGATGGGAACTAGATTCAAGAACACAGGTCAAAATTGAAGGCAGAAGAATGGACAGAGTCTTTCTTGGATGCTGGCTATGGAAGAGGAGAGGGTGACTCTCCTGACCCTTTGGCTTTATACTGAGTGTATGTATGGGACAGAATACTTCATTGGTCAGTTTTGGGTCACCTGTTGTGTCTGCTTCTCCCCACAGGTGTGACCCCTTTATGTCCTTTCACTTAAGACACAAAAAGTGTAGCAGTGACCTTGGTTTCTATAGGAAGCCATGGAGTCTTTTTCTTTCCATGCCTATCTCAACCTGTAATGTTAGAAACCACATCCTGCTAGCTGAGCTATGGCCATTCTGCACTAAGGGTCACAATCTTTTGTGATTGCCTGGAGAAGGTGTGGATGGCCCTTCCCTGGAAGTGTTCAAGGCAAGGTTGGATGGGGCTTTTAGCAACCTGAGCTAGTGGGAGGTGTCCCTGCCTGTGCAGGGAAGTTGGAACTAGATGATCTTCATGCTCCCTTAAAACACAAACCATTCTAGGCTTTTATGATCTCTCTCCTCAGCACTCTCTATGGACTGAAGGAAATCTTCAGCTACACAATTCTTCTGTTGCCCATTTGTGCAGGAGAACATTATCTGTATGTGAAGTAGAAATAAGTACCTGTTGACTTCCTTTGAACATCAGTTTCCAGGAAGACGTAACTGTGCTGCTGGAGTGGTAAAGACCCAACATCTACTGCTGACCTCAGGCATTGCTTAGGCACACACAGGACTGAATGCTAGATTAGGTATGCTTTACTTTTTTTTTCAGTATCACTAAGGCAAGTTCCAACTCATTATAAATGTAAGGTCTGGTATCTTTAATTTTAGACATCCTCCCTCTTTCTTCCTCCTCCCCAATCAGGTGTATAATAATTTATGTATAAAAAAAACATTATTAAGAAAACCCTCATCTTTACTTTTCTGGTAGAATCTTGTCAGTGACTAAAGCTTAGTATTTCACCCATTGTTTAACTGAAGCCTTTACCAAAAATGGAATTAATTTAAATAGTCATGCTCTCAGAAAATAGTGATTCTGGGAGAAGTCTCAATATGTACTGCAAACTTTGCATTTTGTGTAGTACAAAAAATTGTTGCCAGTTTAATCCTTAATGAACAGTGACTCCAAGGTAGCAATTGCAGAACAAAACCAAAAGCCAGTATGAAACTTCGTGTCCATGGATGATGCTACGGAAGGCAGAGAGGAATAGCTTAAATGGTTGGGCTTTATCACCTTGGCACTACATTATGCCTAACAATTAACAAAGGAGGAACTGGAAGCAAGCCTGGATATACACATCACTATTACTGAAGTGTAATGAAACATCTAGCCAAGGAGCTAGTTAGAGTGAAAACCAACAGCTTAAAGCCCTGACTGAAATTAAAAATATGTATTTTGTCACTAGTTACTTCAAGACAAATTGGGAGTTAAGTATCTGCAGACATTCCTGCCTGGAACCAGTATGCATGACAGTGGCCAAGACCCACCCCCCCATGAAAACTTTCTTAATGAATAATCAGTCACTTAATGAATCCTATCAGGATATGAGTCAACCATTCAAAATGGCATTCTGTTTCATCTCCTATGTAGTCTGGATATAGCAGCCTGCTCCACAGGCTCTTGCCAGGGAAATACCACTGCAGGTGACATCAGCAGTGCTGTTGTGTTAGCCTTTCCCTGTTCTAATGATGTAAGGGACGAGCCCCTCACAAACATTAGTTAATGGTTCTCATAGCTAAAGGGACTAAAGCAAAAGATACTACGAAGAAATAAATAAATAATAAAAGAACATTGGCAGACCTGAGTGAGGACTATTGCAGCCAGAGGCAGGAAAGAAGCTTTAACAATATTGCAAACCTCAAGGGCAACCAAGAACATGACTGGCCAATTGTGACCAATCCCAGGCCGGATTCAAAAGCGCACCAATCGGGCATCATGGTGCACTAAGACAATTCCTATAAAAAAGCACCCTGCAGACTGCTTGTGTGCTGTGGATCCAGGGAAGAGGATGGAGCTGAGGAAATGTCGCCCACCATGTAAGCTGCCCGCCGCCACCATCTTGCTGCCTGCTGCCATTTTGGACTGTGCGCTAGCCAGCCACCATTTTCTTCACCTCGCTGTAAGTCAGGAGCTTGAGCCGGGGAAAAGAGCCTTTTTAAAGGCTAGGAGCTGAAACCCCGTGTGCTTGCCCCTGTGAAATCCAGGAATGCTGGCCATCAAGAGTCAGGGCTGGTCCCTGACTCCAACCGGCAGGGAAGCGTAAGGACTGCTCCCTGAAACCTTGCCTTCCCTAAAACTTACCACATTTCCCCAGTCCTAAATTTCCTGGGAGGCGGGGAAGGTTCCCACAATCCCCCCCACCCTAATACCTGTTTCTCCAACCCTTCCCCTTTCAGCGTGGGTGTTTTAATGTCCCCTTTATTGGTTTCAACTGGTGGTTGCTAGTTCCTTTTATATTGTCGTACAGTTTGTTTCCTTAATTATAAAGTAAAAGCACATAACTTTAAATTGCCCAAGTGTTGGTGCTCATTTTCACGGCCAAGGGGGGGGCACTGCATTTCTACACACTTTGGTTTAATTTGCCCATGAGTACTTCACCAGAAATGAGAGATAAGGATTTAAGATTTTGTGTTGATCTTGTTAATCTCAAGGAAACAGTTTTATAAGACTTACTACACTGTGTCAAAACTTTACACAAGATGGAAATGGGGTTTTGTTCAATCAAAATAATCCTCTATATCAATGTCTGGATTCAGGAGGTCTTCACCATAAGCTGAAAGATCCATTTGATTTAAAATTAAGTTTTCAAAGGTTTCTTCCAAGTCTGTTTCACCAATCAGCACAGCTCCCATCATTCGGCCATTCTGCATCACCACTTTAACATACTCTTGTCCCTTGGTACATCTCAGCATCAGCTCATGGTCTAAACCCAAGCCTTGAGCATTGTATTTTCCCAAAACCACCACCTAAAAGAAGGAAAAAGAAAAAGCACTCTTAAGATCATTGCAACATCTTTTAGTATTTCTGCTGAAAACAGTCCTAAGCTTCAAAAGACTGATGTAAACAGGAAGATATCTGTCCCTAGGGAACCTCACCCCTTCCACTGGTGTTCAAAACCACAACAGAATTAGAAATCTTCACCTTGAAATATAATCCACAAAACCATTCATGAACCAGTTGCCATGCTGAACTGTGTTGAATTTATCCAGAAAAGAAACCTAATGAAATGGAATATATGCAGAGATGCAAAGTATTATCAGTTGTCATTCACTAACTGAAGTTTCTAGTATATCTGTAAAGATCTTTGCCCTCTTCAGTTTCAGCACTCAAAGTTAGCATGAATGGAGAAAATCTAAAGTAAGATTAGTTATTACATAGAGCAGACTGTTCTGACAATAAAAAAACATCTGCTCAGTGCTGGCAAGCGTATATAAGCAACCAGTATGTATTGTTTAAACCAACTCAGTGGTTTAAGGCTTTTAGACTGTATTTACTTTACCTTGTAATTGAAAAATTTTGTAACATGAGCAAATAGTTCAAAGCTGAAATCCAGATCAATAGATTCCCCTAGAGTATCGGCTGCCATGCATTTTGCTGCATACCATCCCATCTGCCTAGCTTGAGTCCACAGTCTCATCTAGGAAAAAAAAAAAAAGATTTAAAAACACAGATGACTGTCAGTGTGCAATGACCAACACTCACTGTCTTATCAATGCATACTACGTATGTTCATTATACTCAGAAAGACTGAACAGCTTGGCTTTCAGTCACAGAGGGACAATTATCTGTCATCAACACACCCAGGATTATCTGCTTGTTCACTGGTTTCTGCTTCAATTCAACTTACTTTCCTCCCACCTAGTATCTCCCAATAGTGTGTAATTTACTTGGTAGATCAGACTGCTGCGGAGGGCACGACTGCACGATTCCATTTACCTGATGCCACACTGGGCTAGGTTCCCACGACGCTGTGCAGATATCCCCAGCTGCATATATATCTGGCAGGGATGTGTGCATGTGCCTATCTACTTTCAGACCTCCATCTTCACCTACAGCAAACTAAAGTATTTGCATAGATCAATACTGAAGAAAAATCACCATTTAAACCAAGAAATTCAACTTCATGCATGTTAAGCAGTCATCTCATTTGTTACTTTTTAATGGAAGACTAAAAAAATTTCAGTAAGTTCACTATTCTGCTGACTCAAACAATTTGAAGTTATAAAATTATATGAATAAATAGTACAGGAACCCAGCAAGATGCTCTTCTGGATGCTGTGTAGCAACAGAAAAAAGGTCATGCAGCGTAAACGAAGTATGGCTATTCTCCTACCTACGCTGACTCAATTAGGAAAGACTGATAACCACAAGAGAATCATGTTGTTCAACCCTCACCAGGTCAAGACTCCATCTTCAAGGGAAGAAAACAGATCCCCCAAAGACTGCCATAATGAAGTATTTTTATTTTGCACAACTATCTACATATCAAGACTGCTTCTCCGTATTATAATGCAACTCTGCCCCCTGCGGAATTTATCCTAAATGCCTGAATCTTACCATACCTAGAACCATTCAAATAAGCAAAGGCAAAATCAGCCTAGCAAAAGTGGAATTTCCTAGAAACCTGTTCATTTTTTCCTCTCCAATTTTAACAACAGATCAGTGTTGCATTTTACAACTGACCTTTGCATATCCTTTAAGTATCTCAAATTCTATGTATTAAAAAAAAAGCTTAGAAAATCATTACATACAAAAAATAATTATTTAACGTGAGACTATCTCAGCGGCGAGACCTCCATGGTAACACACCAAGCATTAAGCATTATTTCTAGAACACAGCATAGGTTTTTAAAATATTATCGCTGATACCTAGGCAGGGAAGTAACAGACAAAGCTTCCAAATCACACTACATACACTACAGGAACACTTGGTATTAAGAGTTCATTTTGTATTTTTGCCAAGGCCGGAAGACACCATGGCAAATACCCTATTCCTGATCTACCTTTATAATGTAGGCCTTGAAATATTACATGGCTCAACATCAGCCTTATGTTTTCCTGATTTTCTTCTGCTTTATTCCATTTTAATTCCTAATTATAAGGAACTGCCAATCACCCAATACCCTAAGGTACTGGTTGTGGATCAGACAGTTCATTTTCTCCATAGTAGCTTGCATGGGTCTGTATTTTGGACTTGTGATGCTAGCACAGGGATATTTTAGTTGTTGCTGGGCAGTGCTTACACAGCCTCAAGGCCTTTCCTGGGGCAGTGGTAAGGCTGGGGGTGCAAAACAAGTTGGGGGCGACCCAGCTGGGGCAGCTGACAGCCACTGACCAAAGTGATATGCCAAGCTATACAGTGTGCTCTGCAATAAGAGCTGGAGACAAGGAGGAATGGGGGGATATGCATAATTATAGAGCTTGTCTTCCCAAGTAAGAGTGAGGAGTGATAAGCCTTGCTTTCCTGGAAGTGGCTAAATACCTCCCTGCCAATGGGAAGGAGTGAATGAATTCCTTATTTTGCTTTGCTTGTAGGCACAGCTTTTGCTCTCCTCTAACAGTCTTTATCTCAAACTATGAGTTTTTTCACTTAATCCCTCTGACTTTCTTCCCCTATCCCCCTGCAGGGAGTAAATGAGCTGCTGTGTGGGGCTGAGCTGCTGTCCAGGGTTAAACCAGACACCTAACATGGAGACAGAATGATCTGAAGGCCTGAAAATTCACATGGCAGCCATCAACTCCGTAATCCTCATCTAGGTTCAGATGCTGATTCAAAGTGTGACTTCCCTCAATAAATATAAGCACTTTATAACTCAGCTTCCCAGATAAAGAACATGGAAAATAAAATTTTCTCCTGAGAAGGAAGCAGTTAAGATTTGTAAGATAAGAATATGGTGCAGAACTGAAACAAAAATTATTCAAATTTTTGCCACATTAACCAACTATACAAATATTTTTCTCCCTTTGTATTTACTTAACAGTGAATATTGCATACATCAGTACATAAGCAGCAATATATTAAGTAAAAAACACTAATGAAATTAATTTTTATCATGTTAGGTATTTCTGGTATCAACAATTTTGAAACGCTGCACAGCATTCACAGCCTTTAGTAATCAATGTTTCATGTCAGAAGCATTAACCAGCTGAAAATTTATTTCACCTTACTTAAAAAAACAGCTTAAACTTTGAAAGAAATCAGTATACTTACATTATTGCCATCAAGAAATGGTTTAACATTTGGCACAACTCCAGTTGCACTGACAATGAAATCGCATCCGTAAATTTTTCCATTCGTTAATTCCACATATACAGGCCACAGAACTGAAAAAGGGGAAAATTTTGCCCTGAGAATGTAACGAACATAAGTTACTTTATTAATTATGTCTTATAATAAGATAGGAAATAATAATTAGAAAAATAGTCTTTTGAGATCTCTAATTGATTAGGTAGGAAAAAAAAACAACAACCAAAAACTAAAGATTACCTATAACATTTCTTACCTTCATTCAGGACTAGAAAAATGAGACTTTGGAGCTGAGCTTCAAGTGCTACTATTAACTTCCTCTGGAATTTTCCTAAATCACATCCCTCATTTATTGGGGAAAAACTATGCGTCCTGCCACTGCTTCAGACCTGTGGGATGTCCTCTGAAGTACACAATTGCCAAATATTCTTTTATATGTGAATTTACACATACATAGGACATGCCTCAAAAGCAAAAAAGAACGTCAGAGATTTGATTTGCTAGACTCTTATGCCAGAAGTAATTGGCTATTAAAATAGTAATTTAAATATAAGTTTTCATTCAGTGGAATTTATATAGAATTTTTCATGAAACAAGTAATATTTTCTTCTACTTTCTTTGAAGGATTACTTCAGTTTTGACACTAAATGTTTTGTGGTTTTGTGCTTCAGTTTTAACTCCACTGTATTAATATATTGATTAATTGGATTGTTACAAGGAGGGAACATTCTGCATAAGAAATTTACAGGACTTTGTGGAAAAAGGGCATGACCCGTAACATTTTGTAATTTAATTATAATGTAATTAACATTTAATTTATAGAAATAATGGATTTGTTTTCCAAATCCGTATTTGCTGTAAGCCAGCAGACAGGATCAAACATGCTCCAGCACTGCTTTATCTCCAACACCTTATTTCTAATCAGCACTGGCACCTACCCTCATCTGGTTCTACGTTTTTCTCTTCCTTAGGAAAAGTCAAAGAAGTCCGTTGCAGTTGTATAAATTCTTGCTGTAAGTGTATTTTCTTTACTTCACATAGTATTTCAATATGTACTTTATGAGAAAACTAAAGAAAGATTGACAAAATTGTAAACATGATGATTAGTAATAACAGTATTTTTAATAGCAAGTATACCTTCACCTAAACTGACTTTAGTAAACTGGATAAAAACAAACATAAATCCCATCCTAAAGCATGACACATTGTCTGAGTTCCCACATTTTTTCCTTTTTTGGCACAGATCTAACCACAGCAAATGGCAATTTACCTGCTTTTTCAGCAGATATCTGATGTTTGTTGAAATTTCACGACTATTTAATTTTTCTGGCATGCCAGAAAGCATATCAAGTTCCCCTGAGTTTCCAGGAAGAGAATTCAGAACTTAACAGAACAGAAAAAAAGTAAACTCATATTTTCAGTCTATCGAGAATTCAAATCCTTCATTTTTCTACCATGCATTAAATTCTGATGGCAATAGTTTTTGTTCCAAATGCTGTAAAAAGAAAAAATACATCCTGTTCCAGCCACCCATGTTTCAACCCCTTACTCCTATTCTGAGCTCAAGACAGACACTGGATAGCTACCTGCTTCTTTAAACTATTTTGTAGAGTCAGGCCTTGAACTGTTTTATGCAAACACAGTACTATGCAAACATTTCCACAGCCTTCAACAGCCAAAACACCACCAATTAACTGCTGAATGTCCTAAATATCCTTCAGTTGGTATTGTAAAGCCATTGCTGTACTATCAATGACCTTTGAAAGGTCTTTTTTTAAAATGTAACAAACACCTAACAGCTAAGAAATTAATCTAGAAAACCCTGATGAAAAACTATGAAATGTGAGGATTTTTACTTTATTTCTAACATGAAACTCTTCACAATGCTCATATCCACTACTGATTTTGCATTTCATTATCTGCCGTGACTGGAGACTGATGTTCTGTACAAATCCTACTGTTCTGTTTTTCACAGAAGAAAACATACATATGTCAGCTAAAATCAGAACAACAGAGGTAGCGTTGCTTCTGATTAAAGCTTGGATTGACACCAGTCCTACAGAAATATGCAAACCAACACTGATCTTTCAATCTGAGGAGCAAATTGGTAAAACCATGTCAGTGGATCCCATTAGCCACCTTTTTCCTGAAGCAGAAAATTACTTATGTTAACATATTTTCCTCTTTAATTCTGACAGGAGAATCAGGTTAAGCACATTTTATTTTTGTCTAATAATCTTGAATGTGGCATTTTCAATTCTGTCATCCTTACCCACTTAAAGCAACATTTAAACAAATGTGTAAACAAGATTATGACCATACCTCTTTAGTCCCTTTAAGATCTAAGCCCTCATGCCAGTCAGGGCCTAAGGCACTGCCCAGTTTGTCAGATGCAGCTACTGGTCTTTCTTTTTCCTCAGTTCCTGAAGGAAAGAGAGAGTGTAGCTGATTTAGTGTGCATTCTTCATTGCCTGTAGAATTCAGAATGAGGATTCTCAATTAAGAGAAATATGATCTGGTTGCCAAAAGGGAAGACAAAAGTGTGCAATGTCCCAAAACCAGACAAATTAGACTCCGAGACAGTATTTTTCACACCCTTCCACTTTCTGCCTTTCATTATTTCACTCATTTCCACAACAACCATGCCACTGTTAGGTGCCTGCCTGGACCTTTAACAGCCAGATCCCAACAGCATCAGGGTTCTGGAGACTCATGGAGACTTGGCTGCTTAATATCACAGCTAATATTTTTATATTGATGTCTATCTGCTAGCAGATGTGCACTCTCCTCTCCATTGCACAGCAGTGAAAACTGTAACATACCATGATACATATGAAGAATGTTGGGTGCCATTTGGTGATGCTTAGGCTGACTCTCTGACAATATTCTTCCAACCTGAAGTCTAGAACCATGCTCTTCTTTTTATTTTTGATATATATACGTTTGTGTAATACTTGTTCATGCAGTTCTCTTTTAACTGTTGTTAATAAGACTGCAGTTTCATCACATCTGTAATAACATTCTCTGAGATTTCATCTTGTCCTCCAATAGCTTACTACAGGAGAGCTCCTTCCTACATAACGTTGACATAATTCAGAAAAACATTAAAATATTACAGAAAATAGAACAAGTTCTTCAGCAGATGGAATACAGCAAACAAATGTAAACTTGGCACAGGCAGAAAGATAAGCACATTTTTTACAGTCTGTAGGTAGCTATCTTATACACTATAATGTGTATACATAAATTCTGGATGAGTTTTTACATCTTTTTTTACTTTTATCTTTTTAAAGAAGGAAATGCCACTGATGGTAACAGCAAACCTTATTTATGGCCTACTAAATTAATTCATCTTAGGACTATCTTTAATATTAAATGCTGCTGCAGTGTTAGGGGGCTAAAATACCATACCTTCCATTGTATACTTGGTTCTTTTACATTGAATTGGAGTCTCTCGTTTTTCAGCAGTTAGCTTTGGAATGAGAAATTCAGCTGCCCCTGCATCAAAAAAAGTATTTCCAATGGCTTTGTCTTTGATAGCCCAGATTACTTCACAGCCTTTTATTTCATACCTGTGGGCATGTAAACAATGGATAAAGTGACTGACTACCTGAAAAGGATGTGACTCATAGCAACACAACTCGAAGCATGGCAGGTTTCATTCCAGAAGCTAGAAATAAGGGATCCAAGACTTTTAAACCCATCAAATCCACTACTGCCTCTAAGTACTTCTATAAATAACACATTTAAAAAAAAAAATTAAAAAATCTCTTCAAGTTGACAGGTCATACTTTCTTACCAGTACAACTTTGACTCAACTGGTGGAGGGTGAGGGGAAGCAAATCAGATTTATAATAATACTATTTCCTGTTCTCCACAATGAAAAAAATGTGCATGTTTCCAGACTGCCCATTGCTAAGAACAGGCATTTGGATCTTGTTTGTACTGCCTGGAACATGAACTGGTAGAAACATGCAGAGGACAATTTAGGAGAAATGAAAAAGTAACTCCCTGCAACACAAAACAAGACCATATAATTGACTAATACAGGTGGTTCTGTAATCTAGCAGAGTGCAGGACCACATGCTTCAGTATCCTACCTGTGACAAAGGCCATGTCAGACACTGCAAAAGCTCTATCAACTTAAATTAGGCTAAATTAAAGATAAGCTGCCTTTTTATTCATGTTACATGAATAAATAACACTTGATCTGTCTCCAGAAGTCAAACATGCTGTATAATTTATATATTGCTCTTCATAGTCTTAACAGAAATCTGTTGGTGCCAAATCAGAAAAACACTGTATATACTTGGTATCTCTGTGTCAAAGCTTTTTCTGAAGCTTTTTTGAATTTTATGTGACAATGAGTGCCACTATACTGTGAAGAAAATATTCAATCAATTCTGATACTAAATGCTTTAAGAGCTACAATATTGTAAGTCAACCTTCTCCCAAAGTGATGCACACTAGATTTAACATTGAATTATAAATATTTTATTTGCATATTTATATTTAAAATTTAGTAATTTACTTACACTAATTCAAGTGCAATCCCACCGTTTCCTACCACTACTATTCTCTCAGCTTGAGCCAAATTCTTCTGAAAAGCCTACATTAAGAAAAAGTGTCAATTACAACTTAGATAATATGTTCTGTCGCACTGATCAATTATATCCTTTTCCATATTTTCTTGCTCTCTTGGTCTTTTTATTTGCATTTTCTCAAGACTACTGAAATGCATGTACTTATGCTAAGATCTGTTACAGAAGCTACTGAAAACTGTGAAGTTCTGTCGCATTAAGGAATGAAGTTATTGATAGGGCCTTACAAGTCTTGAGATCACAGGCTGTATTTCTGGTGGCTTTTTCCTCCCTTTGCTTTCTCTTTTTTTTTTCTTTTTTTAAATGCAAATAATGTTTTAATATCCAAAGCAGACAATTATTTCATAGTTTAACTTCAGCTTTTATTCTCAACATCAAACTTCATTTGATAAATTACAGTTCTTATGTTAGAGAAGTGTTCGCTTTCACCCTGCCTCCTCTAATTCTTAAGATCTATAGAAGTGAAACCTCACTTTCTATTTCCAAGCTGAAGTTTTAGTCTATTAAGTCATTCCTCATGTGAAAACTTTTCCACATCTTTGCCTATAACTGTAACTCTTTTCTGTACAATGAGGAGAGGCTACAGTAGAAGTAGGAAAAAAAAAGTCCTTCAGTAGGTTTTCCCTGTAAGAAGTAGCCCTTCGTACCATGTACCTGATACACATCCTCAGGAAAATTTCTAACATGGTAAGGTAGAATAAATGGCACCAGGACAAATACTGTCTATGAGCTATCTATAAACTTAATAAATCTAGTGACTAATTCATTTAATGGTATTTTAAGGCTATTGTCTGCTACTGCAATTACTCCTACTTAAGGATATATAGCAACAAACAAAATGTTATGTTTTTCCATTTCACTTTGCAATCATTTTTAGTATTTTGCATCAGAAGCATGAATATATTATACACTGCTAAGTCCAGAACTCATTTACCTGTGCACTGTCAGTATCTCGGATTCCTAACACATACGGACTTCCTTCAAAAATTAATTTTGGTTTTGCTCCAGCACACAGGCAAAGTTTTTCATACATATATTCTTTCCCATCCTCAGTCAAAACTTTCTGTTAGAAATTAAGAAAAGCAATTGGAGACATTTAAGAGAACATCTGCTCTTTTTTTTTCCCTTTATGTCACAGTATTTTGCAGATATTAAAAGCTATAACAGGCTTCAAAGAGCAAGCCTCCATACTCTCATTGACTTTGTGTCACTTATTTACACTATACTCACTACAAACTTACAAGCTAAAGTATATGACATTCTAAAATGGATAAAATAGAAAGTGTACACAGTACACTCAAAGAAGAAATACACAGACTACCACTTGGTGGCACTCTGTACTCACCATCGGTGCTAAAAGAATCGGTTTTCTATGCGACCATGTCCCCCAGCCCCAGTAACAGATGTAGACCTGTGCACTACTATATATTAGCAATTACGATTCTCATTCAAAATATTCCAACAACGGCAGGCCTGTGTTAACTTGGCACAGGCTAGAATATGTTTTAGAAAGACCACAAATTCTGTTCTATGCTAAAGAAAAAGGATAGGCACTAAACAAGCTGCATGATTCTGCAACAAGCAGTATTTAAATTTTAACATTTTATGACCTCATAGCTAATAGCTAAAGCTAAATAGTTTACAGTGGTTTTGTACACAGAGAGTTTTTAAAAGTTTTTGGATAAGAGAGGCAAAAGATCCTCCAAATCCATATACAGAAAATATTCATGCTTACAGAAGCATACCTAAACTAAAACAACAACAGAATAACGATATAGAAGTATAATGAGATTCAAAATATCAGCCGAATTATAATCTAACTGGAATCATATCTCTGTTACTTAAATTGAGCAAAACTAGTTTTGGATTTGAATGTAAGTTTCTGATAACTGCTGAAGTGAAAATAACATGTCAAGTTGACACAGACACTAACAAGGATCTGTGCGTAACTGTACACTGCAACACATTTCCTGCTAAAAAAGAAAGATGGAAATGTTGGTTCTTTCACAAATTACTTTTTTATCATAAAGTTGTTAATATTTTGGCCTTTGTAACAACAAGCAGTAACTGAGGAATCAGAGAGATCTCCAATAATGGGTTACAGAAAGTTTCAGACACCTGTACTGATACGAAGTACTGGTTTCCTTGACTGGTTCCCCTGCTGCTCCCAACAGGCACACAATGCAGTATCGCTAAGGTGCCAAAGATTTGAAACCTAAAAGGTACAGTTTCCTAATGAACAACTGATTTTTGATCTACAGTTATGTCCCTTGTATATATTGTATTTAAAAAACAAAGTGAAACTGAAGTTAGGAAGTATTTTCTTGTAATTTGGGTAACTTAACACTTCAATAATCAGAATGTTCCTCAACAGAATTTCATGCCTAGAACACTGTTTCTTCTTGTTTTGTTGGGTTTTTTTAAATAATTTGAAAAAACACATAAAAGAGAAAATATCAGCTTACATGTTCATCACTTTTCAATTGTTTTACTGCAGACTGTATAACTTTAATATTGGGATATCGTTTTTCTAACAGAGAACTTGGTTGCTCTTCTACATCAAATTCCTCAAGTGTTTTGGAGACCTGTTGGAAGAAGAGGCATATTTAAAAATAACACATTTAAAAATAATGTATCTATTTTTCTAAAGCTCTTAACAAAACACATTATATTCATTTCCAGTAAAGAAGTCACAATATAAAGCCCTATTGTCTCAAAACATGTTATCATGTTACTACTAAAAGTTCCTTTTTATATACAGAATTTTTAATGCCTATTCCTGCTACTAGCACAGAGAATTTTAATTCTAAAGCTAGAGATTAAGCAAAAAAGGAGACCCTTAATGGCTGCCCTAACTGCTTTAATGTTTTATCACATACATAGATTATATTATTAGATTCAGCAATGCTGTTTTTTTAACTTACCTGATGCAGTGCTAAGACCCTGTTTTTCTGTTATAACTTTGATAAAATAACTCAATCATGTTCCCCCATACAAGCATCTTCCTCTTCTCAGTACTTTGGGAAAAATAATTTGTCAAAACAGCTTAGAGAATTATAGAAACATACTTCTGTCTGGAATAAATATTTCTATTCTATTTAAAAAAAAACTGTTTACATTTTCTTCAAAAACCTCATAATCCAAAAACCTCTTCTTGCAGGTAGTAACAGGCAGGCTCTTATGTCAGGAAAAGTGCTTATTGTTCAGCTTGAAAGCAAAATGTGTAACACAAGTATTTAGGCAAAACTGATTCAACATAATGTCAAAGCATTTACACAGGTGGCGTTTCAATCTGTAGTCACTATCTGGTACTTCACAGACCGGTGGGGAAAAAAACCACAACAAACAAACCCCCAAACAAACAAAAAATAATTAGAACTTGGAAAACATTTAAGCAATTTATACCGATCTTGAGTTTCTTCCAGAAAGGAGCAGCCATATGGGAATCCCCAGGCCTTCTGTTTTAAAGAATATTCAAGGAGCCTGGATTGCAGCTAGGAACCAGAAGCTGCATCATGCTTCCAGTTCAGAGAGACATGAAGATGCTCATGTCCAAAACGTAGATGCTGCTGCCTTCAAACAGTGTTTAGCTATTCCCTTACTCTTGAGATATTGCAATTTCTGCTGATGTGAATCACAGACTTTACATCTCTGCTATGCGCAAATGTCTTTCCTGGATACTCGTGACCCTACTGTCAACACTCTCAAGCTCAGAAGATATTTTTTAGTTGAGTGTTACTCTACCAATGTCACATAGAGCTCTCAGTCTCTCAGCCATGTTCTGAGAATCCCATTAGCCCAGGAAAAAAAACAAAACCACAGTGCAAAATGGAAAAGATGCTGATAGCACAGCCACTAAATGCAAAGAACTACTGTTCAAACCTCTCTAAGCTTTATTTTCCCTGTGCAGTGATTTGAAGCAGGCATTCATACACCAGGAAAATTATTTTAAAACCAGGCTGTCAGATAAACTGCAGAGTGGTCTCTCTTTACTTGTCATGAGATACACCTCACCTGTTAGGTACTATGTTTCAGAAAGAGTCATGAATACAAATGCCAGGTGGAAGTGCTGCTCAAGGTGTCTTAGGTTTTCCTGAGAGGTAAAACCTAACTTCCTACTGGCTGGCAGCTTTGCATCCTCAGTTCTATGCAACCCAGTCTGCAACTCCTTCCATGCCCTATGCTGAAGTTCCCTCAGAATGAGAAAGGGCAGTGATTTCCAAGATCTGAGTACCTCTGCAAAATTAGCTTAATGAACCCACTGGCCAGAAATCTGAACTCATGTCTGGAGTTTATTTTCTTTTCCAATGCAGCAGGAAAGAGGTAACTGAAACACCAGCTGCTGGAAATCTAGGTAAAGCTGAAGATAATGTCACAGAAGGCTGTCCCTTTCTTTATTGCTTGCCAGAAGTCTGTTTCTACACAAAAATCGAACACACTACCATCTAAGACCCACTTTCTTAAGTAATTTATTTCAAAGACACCCTTTCAGTGCTTAAAATGAAGTATACCCGTTAACAAAGAAGTGAAAAAAAGCTTTAGCAACTTATAAAATACTACAACTACGTAAGTAACCAGTTTAACCTTTGCTTGAATGTTGTGAATATACTCACCAATTACTAATGATTATGAATCACAATAAAATATCTCATCAGTCCTAAGAATACTTACCACTGCAGTCACACTAATGTGAAAGTAAGTTCAAAATCATTGGCATTTTCAGGATTTGGTTCTAAATTATCTGTACATATACAAACTTCTGAAGAGGTCTTAACCATAAGAAAAATTGAAGTCTCTCTTACCTGTTTGAAATTCGTTACAGCTTTTATAACTGGAGAAGCTGTCATTAAAAAAATGTCTTCTGATGGGAATTCCACAGCCAGCTTGTAAAGAAACAGAAATCACAATGAGTTAATATAGTCATTAATAGATTTTCACTTTAAGACAATACAGTTATTGGTGAAAAGCAGTAGTTGATCTACATTACTTTAGTCTTGTAGAATCCTATTGGATAAACACTACAAGATTATCACAGGATCACAGAATGGAAGGAAAACAATGGAAATGAACAGAATCTGGAAACCCAAGATTTTAATTAATTCAGACACTAATATGTGTTCAATTACTTCAGCCATGATATAAATGCCCACTTAAAAGACTACTCTCACAGTATTATAAAGGCCAGTCTTAGGAACAGATGATGATCATGTGATACATACTGTAGCTGCATGCTTTGTTCTGACAGACAATGGGAAGAAAGCCTGACACGTAACACACTGTACTGCTGCAGTTGCACCCACCTATATCTAATAAGCCTCAGAAAAACTGCAGAATTCTATGGAAAGGACATGATCATGTTCAACATATTTATTAATGACAGCCAGTGGGATTGAGTGCACCCTCAGCATCTTCACAGATAATACTAAGGCAAGTGCGCAGTCAGTTAGTTAGATGGAACGGATGCCAACCAGAGAGGCCTTGACAGTCTTGAAGTTCATGAAGTTCAACAAAGCCCAGTGCAAAGTCTTTCACCTGGGTCGGGGCAATCAACAGTATCAGTACAGGCTGGGGGAAGAACATATTTGGAGCAGGCCTGCAAAGGACTTGGGGATACTGGTAAGGGCTGTCACCCTGTACTTGCAGCCCAGAAACCCAACCAAATGCTGAGTTGCATACAAAGAAGTGTGGCCAGCAGGTCAAGGGATCCCACTTGGGAGTACTGCAACCAGCTTTGGGGCCCCCAGCACAAGACAGACATGGACCTGTTCTAACAGGTCCAGAGTAGGGCCATAGTCAATGGTCAGAGGGCTAGAACACCTCACCTATGAAGACAGGCTGAAAGGGCTGGTGTACAACAGCCCACATATATCAGTAACCATGACAAAAGGAAAAAACCCTGAAGCTAATAAATGGTAGAAACAAACCAGTTCCATGAAGATGGAGAACAGTATCAATATTTTTTTGTAATTTAGTCTGCATGTGGTTTATACATACCAGAAATTAAATGTTATCACTTCATCACCAGAGAACAGATGCATTTGAAACCCAGTCTTTGTATTGCTTTTTAGTTTTAAAAGATAAAATATTCATCACTAAACTAACATACACATCATTTTATTCCACATTATAGGTAGAAAATTACCTCCAAGTACTTTTACTTTAAAAACACTACAAAACTTGAAAGCAAGAAACAGATCTATCCTTAGAGCTTGAGCCCATGGAAAGCTGAAGAGACTGGACACTCTCCACAGGTGTACAGCACTAAACATGGACCAAATAAAAACAGAGCAATATTTTTATAAAAAGAGGCACATTATAGCACTTCTCCTTAATTGCAGAACAATCCTTTAGATCTATGAGGAGTAATGCATGCAGTGCTTCTTCAAGTTTCTGACTTCCTGACTAGCATATTCTGTATGCCAGTTTTGTCTAGTTACAAAGTCTAAATTCTCTTTTTATTAAGTGTCTATAAGCCCGTATCAGGTTATTTGCAGAACAATTTTAACCTCTTGAGAAATATTTCTAGACAGGTAAATATTGTTATATTACAGCACTGCTTCCCCGGGGCTGGTTGTTTCATTTGTTTCCTTTTTTTTGTTAAGTGGGACAAAATATTTGTTAAAAGTTGTTGAGGGGGGTGTGTTAGGACAGAATACCTATGACATTACTGTATAAATGAGAATATTTACCCAATTACTATATAAATCGAACTGTTTCAACAGAGTTCGCCAAGTTGACGCTGAAAACATTTATGTTTCTCAGCAAACACCACAGCGGTCACCACAGCCCTGCAGGCCGGTTGCCGGTTTCATCCCGGATTACACGGGGCCCGTACGCCTGACCACCACAGCACAGGCCCCGATACGCAGAATTTACAATAGCGCCACAGGGCCGAAGAGCCTCCTCCAGGAGCCTGAGGGTCAAGTCTCGGCCTCACGGCTGAAATGAACCCTTCCCCCCCACCCCACCTCTGCCAGAGTCGAGAGAAGACAGGGCCGAGGCGGGTGTTCGGGGTCAAAGCCCCCGAGGCCAACATGCCGCCCCCACCTCTCGGGAGCCCGGCAGCGCCCCGCGCAGGGGGGGCGAGGGGGAGCTGTGTGTATCTCTCGGACGGGTGGGGGTGCGCGCATGCGTAATGCGGGCAGCGGGGACCCGGCCCTTACCTTCTCCGCGCAGGTAACCCCAGCGATCCCTCCGCCCACCACCACGAATCGACTCCGCACGACGCCAGGGGAAGCCGCCATATCCCCTCTCTGCTCCCGACGAGCTAAAAAAAAAAAGCGAACAAAAAAAAAACCAAACCAAACTCCGCCAGTTCCTAAAGGGGCAATTTTCAACGCCGCGTCCTCGCCAGAACGCGGAAGAGGGCGCTTCGCCTACGGTGCGCGGCAGCGCCCAAAATTCCGCCGGTGGCGGCGCGCCCCTCCCGCGGGGCCAGAGTACGGCCTGGATGGGGCCGGGGTGGGTGAGTCACCCCTCGGTCACCGGCTCCGAAACCCCGCCCCAAAACACGCTTTTCTCCCTTACTGTTTTTTTTTTTTTTTTTTAATTTGTGCTTACTTCCTCTTCTTGTAGGGGCAAGGACTTCGGAGGCCCGAAGGCTGGAAGATTTTGATGGACTTTTGTAAGGGGACCACAGAGAACAGATAGCAAATAGTTATGATAAAAATATTAGGCCTTCCTTCCTTAATTGGAAATCAGGAAAAAGAAACGGGAAAATGGTAGAGACTGCACTTTCTCCAGGCCTCCACCTTCCATCAGTCTTGGAAATAATACTCAAATTATAGTGTAGACCCAGGTGTGAGGAAGAACATAGAGTTGTTGACTCTGAGATGTTCCTCTCCCTAATTGTATCCCTCCCTTCTCCAAGTGTAACTCTAGGGAGGCACCTGGCCCTTCCCTGTGGGTGCCTGGTGCTGTTCCCAAGGTCCACAGCTGCCAGTGCCCGGGTTCGGCAGTGAAGAATCCTGCTTTCGATTATAGGAGCAAATTACTTTGCTGTCTTTCTTCTTTGGAGACTTGGGTAAGAAGTGTGCTACTGTAACATGAGAATTGTCTCAAAGTAAGGAAATAAATTGACATGATTGCTGGCCATTTTGGTCATAAACTAAATTCCGTTCTCCAAACACATCCCATTCCACTGCAGATTACTTAAGTAAATGACCTGACCTAAATGGTAGAAGAAATTGGATAGACTTGCGTCATCAAGTACAAGAATAACTCCAAAGGGTTTTATCCTGCAGTATTTGATAAATGACAGGAGAATTTATCATTTTACTTAGAGCGGTTGCTTGTGCAAACTAAGAAAAATTGTTACTGCCTCCATTCACCAAAAAATGGAAGAAACCACTTTGGATACAAGGGGCAAATTAAGAATGAAAATAGTTGCTCACAATTATAGGATACCTACCTCCTTAGATCCTAAATGACAACAAGGAGATGATAAGGGCAGATGTGCAAAATCTTTTCCAGATTAATAATGTTTAATTTGTTTAGGGAATGTAATGAACTTGGCTTTAGTACCAGCAACCCATTGCAAATTAATTCCTGACACTTCTTACCAAATTCAGTGCATGCACATTGGAAAGGAGCAGCAGAGACCATGAAATTAGATGGCAGTCATTGAGTAGGTTGTATTTGTGAAATGAGATCACTTAATATTCCCTGAGGAACTCTGAAAATCTCTGTGAATCTATCATGGTGCCCATGTTACTCGTATCACTGTGTGTTTGTGTAACCTTCAATGCAGGGTTTTGCTTATTTGACATTCACAATCTAAATATAAATGTGACTGTCATAACTGCCTCACCATCCAAATCCTTGCTGCAGTCCATAGATAGAGTGGGTATTGACCTGGAAGAATCCTTGTAGAAATTCTGGAAGAAATCCACTTGTCTGTAAAGTACAATCATTTTTCTATGAAGGAAAAAGATTGACATGAACAGTTACAGGTTGACAGGGTCTCTTGCATCCTCTGCTAAATGGCCACTGTGCCTTGGCACAGAGCAAGGCCTACTAGATCATGGCTCTGTTGCAAAAAGCCAACTGTGCTGCCAGCACGTGGGGATGCACTTTGTATTTCTGTCATCCTTCTTTTTTCTGCAAGTGTGTTTGGGGACCTCAGATGTGTGTTGATTTCAGCTGAGGTGATAGATTTTGTCTGGTAATATGAGCAATGTATCACTCATGAATAATGAATTAATGTACAGAATAAGACAGTAAAGCCTTTATAGCTACACACAGTATAAGGAATTATTTTTCTTTCACTGTGTTCCATTCCCCAAGCAGATGGAAAGGTTTTTGAGAAAGTGAGAGCAGAGAGAGGCAAGAGGTGCCCGATCCACTGGCTGCATGATAAAGATGAACTGAAAATTACATAGTTTGATTTGCCTTTGGAAGGGGATCAGAGAAGTGATAAAGCCTTAAAAGAGCACAAAACATTTCACAGGCTGAATGACATTAAGGATTCCAAGATTTTTTGTCAGTTAGTACTTGGTTCACATAAAGGTATGTAAGATTTAATAGTATCATTGTGGTTAATCTGAATGATTCTTGCAACTACAGACTTGCTTCTGGGAAAACATCTGGATGTTTTAGCACCAGGAGGTGCTCGTTCATTATTATTCCAGTAAGAAAAGCACTCAGACTCTGTAAAGTATCACTTAAAATGGCATTTATTGGAGCTAACACTATAACAAAAAAGAGGATAGTATAGATAATCTGACATCCCTCCAGATGCTTAGATGGGTCTTCGATGAGGCACACCATACAGATCACATCAGTGGAAAGGTTATCCAGCACTGGGCTCTTTTAAGCTCTTAGAGGATTTTCCAACAAGAAAACATTTCTATTAATCATTTCTACTGTCAAAACAAAAAGGATGTTCACATGGGAACTCGTTGCTGCACTGGTAGACAAAGGCAAGGCCACACAGGTGGTGTAATCGCCCGTGCCAAGTGGGGGCTGACAGCAGGCTCCTTGATTGCAAATAGCTGGGAAAGTTCATCCTGTGGCCAAGGGCCATGTGCAGCACAGCGTGGCCTGAAGGCCAGGCTGTATGTGCAGCACTGTACAGCACAGCAGAGGCTTGGGCCAATCCAGGTCAGCTGTTGTGTGGATCACTAACTCCTCGATGTACAATGATCTTCCGGCCAGGATTACTAATTTCCACCCCTTGATCCACATACAGCTGACTGTTCCTGCAGATACTGTAAGCTGCAGATTATAGCAGTAAGCTTTTTTTTGACTACTAGAAACAATATTTTACCAAAACCAATTATTAAAATTAATAATACGAGAGTAATTAAAAAAAATTGTGAGAGTAAGTGTAGCAGTCATCTTGGAAGAAGGACCATCAGAAATGGCCTGCCATCAGGTTCCACCCTTAGTCTCATGTACCATAAGACATGGTGGTGCAAATTTCACCAAACAGTCCAGTTATGTGATGTGGAAGAAGGGGAACTCTGGTGCTGCTGGAGGGCAGAGATATCCGGCGTTTCATGTTCAATGATACACGGTATGCAGAGATCCAAAGCAACGCTGTGAGGCTCCACATAGCAGTTCTGCATGAGAGAAAACAAAGACTTTTTTTTTTTACATACAGCATAGGTTCAGACACATAATGAGGAATGTCTTCTTGCTCCTTTAGGATTAAGGATGTAGCTCCTGGTCCATGTGTCCCATCTGCAGGGATGAGTTGCCCTTCAAGAGTCTGGTGTTTGGACTTGCCTCTGACTCATGAGAGGTCAATGGGCTCCATCAACATTCTGGACTGTACCTCCTAGTCCTGATGTCCCTGCAGAAGACACTGGGATAGGACGTATAGCCTTGGAAGCATGCTTTACTATTAAAATACTTTGCAACCTGTAATAGCACTGTTGGCCAGTTTGAAGAGTGTGAGAGGGAAGCCATGCATGCCTCTGCTCTTTTAATATGTCATTGGTCTGTTCTGTTAGATCAGCCCTGGTGTGACAGGTATATGGTGTACCCTGTGCCTTTCATGCTCAGCCACCCACTGTTGGACTATTTGGCCTTTAAAATGAGACCAATTGTTCAACTGGATGCAGGCATGCAGGCCTTTCAGTGTCCCTCTCTGGTCAGTATGTGCCACTGGGGACACAGCAACGTAGCTGGTATATGGCTATACTGTCACCAGTGTGCTCTGTAATCCCTGAGCTTTTGGTAAAGGTCCAATATAGTCTGTTTGTCCAGTATAACCAATAACAGGGCCTCACTGACTCTGCTCATAAGGCTGTTGGGGTAACTTTTTACCTTTTGGTATTGTACAGCCTGCACACTGCTGCGCTGTTTACTGAAAGGCTTCCCAAGCACACTGAGTGTGCTGGCTTGGAGCTCCTTTGTAAGTGTGTCAACACTGCGTCAACACCAACGTGTCTGAACCTCCCATGGACTCACTTAACAAGGCTCTCTTCATTAGAAATAGAGTGTTGGGAGACAGAGCATCAGAGGATGAAGTAACAATGCTAATTTGAGCTGACAGATCTGCTGTAGCATCATGCTTCCTCTCTTCCCCAACACCTTGGGAAATGTGAGCATCAGTCTGTCAAATCCACAGGTTTGAATTCCCCTTTTTTTTTTTGCCCTCTGCTTCCACAAGTCGTAACTCTACAATGGTTTCCCATGTACTTCCCAGCTGTCAACTTGCCATTTCCTTATCCCTATGACTAATCCCTTATAAACTGCCCATCACTCTGTAGGTGTATAGCCTCCTCTATTTTTTATTCACACCTAGATACACTTTATATATGTATATTCTCTAAGTATGTTGTGCTGGTTTGGTTTAGCAGGGTTTTTTGTCAGTTAGTACTTGGTTCACATAAAGGTATGTTTCCTCCCTTATGAGGAAAGGCTGAGGGAGCTGGGTCTCTTTAGCTTGGAAAAAAGGAGGCTGAGGGGTGACCTCATCAATGTTTACAAATATGTAAGGGGTGAGTGTCAGGAAGATGGAGTTAGGCTCTTCTCAGTGATGACCAGTGATAGGACAAGGAGTAATGGGTGTAAATTGGAGCATAGGAGGTTCAAGGTGAATATCCGAAAAAATTTTTTTACTGTAAGAGTGACAGAGCACTGGAACAGGCTGCCCAGAGAGGTTGTGGAGTCTCCTTCACTGGAGGCATTCAAAACCCGCCTGGATGCGTTCCTATGTGATGTACTCTAGGTGACCCTGCTCTGGCAGGGGGGGTTGGACTAGATGATCTTTCGAGGTCCCTTCCAACCCCTATGATTCTATGATTCTATGATTCTATGATTGGTAGTGGGGGAAGGACCCCAGGAGTGGCTCCAGTAAGAAGCTGAGAAGCTCCTCCAGCTCCAAAACCAGCCAAGGAGCCATTAGAGGGACAATAGATGCTCCTCTGCGATTAACACATGAAAGAACTGATATAAGACCTGAGCAGAACAAACAGTGTAAGAAGAGCTGAGCTGGAGAGGCAGAGCTGTGCCAGTAGTTGGTGAGGAAGAAGGGGAAGAAGGTGCCCAAGCAGAAGTTTCCCTGCAACCTATGGCGAGATGGCAGGCTGTCCCCCTGCATTCATGGAGGAACATGGTGGAACATTCCCTGAAGGCACCAGGAGGGGTGAACTTGGCCAGTGGACTTGGATTTTGCTGCCAGTGGACTTGGATTTGCTGCCAGTGGACTTGGATTATGCAGCTGTGGAAGACCCCGGCACCAGGGGAGGTGACTGTTCCCAAACCTGCCTGTGACTCTGTGGGAAGCCCATGCTGGAGCAGCTTGCTCCTGACCTCGTGGGAAGGCCTCATGAAACAGAGGTTCATGGAGGAGGACTCTCTCCCATAGGAGAGACCCTGTGGGAAACTAGGCAAGGACTGTAAGGAATCCTTCTTCCTGAGGAGGAAGGAGCGGCATGATCCACCAGATTGTGAACTGACTCTAAACCCCATCCCCTGTCCCCCTGTGCTGCTGGGGGGAAGGAAGGAGAGAAATCGGGAACAAAGTAATTTGGGCCCAGGAAGAAGGGAGGGGTGGGGTAACATATGTAAGTGTTGTCTGTGTCCTGTGTGCATTGGATTAGTGTGAAATTAAATTATTTTTCCCCAAGTTGTGTCTGTTTTACCCAGGACCTTAATTGGTGAAGAACCCTCCTTGCCCTTTGTCTTGACTCATGAGGTTCTAGTTGGTCTTTGTCCTCCCCATCCCACTGTGTGTGTGTGTGTGTGTGGAAATAGAGGGAGCGGCCACGTGGCTGTTTCTTTGTTGTCGCGTTAGGCCCAAACCACAACAGTATGTATATATACACATATATAAAATATATAATCTACTTTATATATATCCATCCGTAAAAGATTTGGTATAAAATATTCTTTAGTAAGAGTTAATGAAATGAATGGCTGACATCTAAACGCTAGTAGAAAGGAATAAAATAAAAGTAAAAATTGGGCTTGAGTGCCCCCCTTCTCAAAGCTGCTGAATAGGCTTCAGCATGGTTGGCACAGGGGGTAAGATCAAGATGGCAAGTGGTGTCACAAGGTTGAGGGACATAAACAAGCTAGATTGTGCCTAAAGGCTACAGACCCACCTTACGTGGGTCTATCCTGTGCAAAGGAGAGACCAATCTGGGGAGCTGGAGCAAGAGGCCCCACAACCCAGTTCTGACCCAACAGCGTGGCCATGCAGCACAACTGGGGCAAACTTTTGGGTTTTGAAGTGCTGCAATAGACAGGCATGTCCTGCTTTTGTCTGGAATAAAGTTAATTTTCTTCCTAGTAGCTGGTATAGTGCTGTGTTTTGGATTTAAGATGAGATGGTGTAGCAGTGGCGGCGACAGCGGCAGCAGCGACTGAGGTAAGCCTGAGGTGGGGGTTCAGGTGTGTGGTACAGGGGGGTTTCCAAGCTCTGGGACCCCCATTCTCTGCCTGAGCCCTGGCCAGAACCAGGAAGTCTGCGGCAGCCAACCAGGCGTGGAGGGGGCATGGCCAGGGGCTGCGCGGGAGATTTAAACGCCTCTAGGGAGTGCCAGCGACCCGGAGCGCTGTGAACACGAGCGGGCAAACAGGGGCGTGGCACGTCTGTGAGGTGCGGCACGGTAGTTTGCACGACGCAGTTCGCAGAGGGCAGGGCGCGCGGTGCTGAGGAGCTGCGAACTAAGGAGAGGAGGAAAGAACCACGAGGAGAGAGGATAGAGGCAGCAGCTAGCCTCCACAGAGGACAGCGCGAGCAGGGCACGCGGGTGAGTGTGAGAGGAGAGGTCATTAAAACCAATTAGAAAACAAAGAGGGTTAAGTATGGTTTCAACCCGGGCAAAAGCTTCTACCAGAAGGAATGTGGCAACCCAAACAGAAGTTCCCCCCAGACATGTGGGCCTTCAGGTCTCTGGCTGTAGGGAGTGCCAAAGCCTGTCGTTCCCCCTGCAGAATGGCAGTGACAGCAGCTGTGTGAGGTGTGAGCAGATAAATGATCTGCTTGGTATGGTTGCACAGCTGAAGGAGGAAGTAGAGAGGCTTAGGAGTATCAGGGAGTGCAAGATGGAGATAGACCATTGGTGCCATGACTTAACCTCCCTGAACCAGGCCCAAAAGACAGGTGGGGCTCATGATGCAGACCACTGCCTATCTCCTGTCTGCCTGGCTGAGTGTGATAGCCTACAGGATGAGGAGCAATGGCAACAAGTTTCTGCACAGCGGAAGAGGCATGGCAAGGGGGTCCCTAGTGTTCCCCCTCTCCAGGTGACTTTGCAAAATAGATACGATGCTCTACAAGTAGAACCAAATGGTGTTGTGGATGATGGTTCACCAAACTTGGAGGTGTCACCGAGGCCAGGTCAGTCTGTACCTTGCATCAAAACCACCTCAGTTAAGAAAAAAAGGCCGGTACTTGTCATAGGCGACTCACTTCTAAAGGGAGTGGAAGGCCCTATAAGCAGGCCAGACCCGTTTCTTAGGGAGGTCAACTGCTTCCCTGGGGCCAGGGTTAAGGATATAAAGAGGAAGCTCCCTGCCCTAGTTCGGCCCTCAGACTACTACCCATTACTGCTGTTCCAAGCAGGCAGTGATGAGGTAGCTACCAGAAGTGTAGGGGCAATGAAGAGAGATTTCAGGGCCCTGGGTCAGCTGGTTAGGGGATCGGGAGCACAGCACTCCTCTATCCCACCAGTGGCAGGGATTGATGAGGGGATAAATGGGAAGAGCCAGAAGATTAACTCCTGGCTTTGGGACTGGTGCAACCAACAGGACTTTGGCTTTTTCGATCATGGAAGGACCTACAGGACACTGGGCATGACAACAGGTGGGGGAAGCTTAACCTGGAGCGGGAGAAGGGTCCTGGCACACAAGTTAGCAGGGCTCATCGACAGGGCTTTAAACTAGGTTTGAAGGGGGATGGGGACAAAACCAGAGATGAGCCTAAGGACAGCTGCCAGTCTCCCGTCCCACTCAAGGCAGAAAATGGGGATAAATGTGGCAACAAGAACATAGGGCTCACTAATAGGTTGGTAACCACACAAGTGGTCGGGATATCTGTACCACGGCTCAAGTGTATATATGCCAATGCCCGAAGCATGGGAAATAAACAAGAGGAGTTAGAAGCTATTGTGCACCAGGGAGACCATGATATAATTGCCATCACGGAAATGTGGTGGGATGATTTGCATGGTTGGAGTGCTGCAATGGTCAGCTATAGGCTCTTTAGAAGGGACAGGCAAGGCAAGAGAGGTGGTGGGGTGGCGTTATATGTTAATGAGTGCTTTGACTGCCTAGAATTCAATACTAGACACACCAAGGCAGAATGTATATGGGTGAGGATAAAAGAGAAGGCCAATGAGGCTGATATCCTAGTGGGAGTCTGCTACAGACCACCTGACCAGGATAAAGAGACTGACGAGATGTTCTTTCAACAACTTGGGGATGTCTCGTGTTCGCTAGCCCTTGTTCTTGTGGGGGACTTCAACTTACCAGATGTCTGCTGTAAGTACAACACATCAGAAAGGGGCCAATCCAGGAGGTTTCTGGAATGTATAGAAGATACCTTCCTGCTACAGCTGGTAGTACTACCAGGGGTAGTGCCATGCTGGACCTACTGTTCACAAACAGGGAAGGGCTGGTGGAAGATGTAGTGGTTGGAGGTCGTCTTGGGCACAGCGACCATGATATGATAGAATTTTCAATATGTGGTGAAGTTAGAAGGGTCATCAGCAAGACTTCTACCTTGGACTTCCAGAGGGCTGACTTTGGTCTCTTCAGGATGCTGGTTGGGAGAGTCCCTTGGGATGCAGCCCTCAAAAACAAAGGAGCCCAGGAAGGCTGGGCTTACTTTAAGAATGAAATTATGAAGGCACAGGAGCAGGCTGTCCCTGTGTGCTGAAAAAGGAGCCGGCGGGGAAGAAGACCAGCCTGGTTGAGCAGGGAACTATTGCAAAAACTCAGGAATAAAAAAAGAATGTATCAACTTTGGAAAAAAGGGCAGGTGAATCAGGAAGTATTTAGGGATATTGTAAGGTCATGTAGGAAGAGAATCAGAGATGCAAAAGCCCAGCTAGAACTTAAACTAGCCATCTCTGTAAAGGATAATAAAAAATGCTTTTATAAATACATTAATAACAAAAGGAGGGTCAGGGAAAACCTTCATTCCTTATTGGATGAGGGAGGGAACTTAGTAATGGAGGACAAGAAAAAGGCTGAGGTGCTTAACACCTTCTTTGCCTCAGTCTTTAACAGAAACACTAGCTACCCTCAGGACAACTGGGCTCCTCAGTCAGTAGACAGGGATGGGGAGCAGAATCCCCCTCCTGTAATCCAGGAGGAAGTAGTTAGGGACCTGCTGTGCCACTTAGATCCCAACAAGTCCATGAGACCGGATGGGATTCATTCTAGGGTGCTGAGGGAGCTGGCGGAAGAACTGGCTAAGCCACTCTCAATCATTTATCACCAGTCCTGGCTCACTGGGGAGGTCCCAGATGACTGGAGGTTGGCCAGTGTGACGCCCATCCACAAGAAGGGCCGGAAGGAGGATCTGGGGAACTATAGGCCTGTCAGCCTGACCTTGGTGCCTGGCAAGATTATGGAACCCATCCTCCTGAGTGCCATCCAGTGGCATGAAGAAGACAACCAGGGGATTAGGTCCAGTCAACATGGGTTTGGGAAAAGAAGGTCCTGCCTGACTAATCTCATCTCCTTCTATGACTGGGTGACCCGCCTAGTGGATGAGGGGAAGGCTGTGGATGTGGTCTACCTCGACTTCATCAAGGCCTTTGACACAGTCTCCCACAGCATCCTCCTGGAGAAGCTAGCAATCCATGGTTTCGACAGGTGCACCCTTCGCTGGGTCAAAAACTGGTTGGATGACCGGGCCCAGAGAGTGATGGTGAATGGTCCTGCATCCAGTTGGCATCTGTACTGGATCAGTACTGGGCCCAGTCCTATTCAATATCTTTATTGACAACCTGGATGTGGGGATTGAGTCCACCCTCAGTAAATTCACAGATGACACCAAGCTGGGGGGGAGTGTTGATCTGCTGGAGGGTAGGAAGAAGCTGCAGGAGGACCTGGACAGACTGGATTGATGGGCCGAGGCCAACGGCATGAAATTCAACAAGACCAAGTGCAGGGTCCTGCACTTTGGCCACAATAACCCCAGGCAGCGCTACAGGCTGGGGGAAGAGTGGCTGGAGAGCGGCCCGGCAGAGAGGGACCTGGGAGTACTGGTGGACAGCTGGTTGAACATGAGCCAGCAGTGTGCCCAGGTGGCCCAGAAGGCCAATGGCATCCTGGCTGTGTTCAGATGAGCTGTGTTCAGAGCTGCGAGAATTGACATGTTGTATTAGACCTCCCCAACATAGTGTGGAACAGGATGAAGAGCAGGAGGGAGTGGAACAGAGATATGTGCACCCAGTTAGGACAACTACTTATTCTCAGAAAGCAGGTGTTGCACAGAGAGATACAGAGGTAAAGGAAAAACCTTACACTGCAGTGGACTTGGCAAAGCTTAGAAAGCAATACACCAGACTTCAGTCTGAGACGGAAACCGAATACGTTATGGGACTGTCCCTCACAGGGGGAGATGATATTCTGTTAAATGAACACGAAGCTGGTGGGTACTAGGGACCCGGAATAATCTTAGTGACTGGAAACCCAGATCACCCTTGGTCTCTAACTCAGCGGGCGGCTTTTTGTGTTGGTGCCACAGATCATGTTAGCAGAGGAGAACCAGATGCCCTGCAACGGGAACACTCTAGTATTGTGGAACAACAGATGAGGACAAGGCTGAGGTTCTCAATGACTTTTTTGCCTCAGTCTTCACTGGCAACCCCTCTCCTTACAGTTCTCAAGCTGATGGCCCACAAGATGGAGACCAGAGAGACAAAGTCCCCCCCATTGTAAGTAAGGACACGGTTTGAGACCACCTGAGGAAGCTGAAGATATACAAGCCCATGGGACCTGATGAGATGCATCCCAGAGTGCTGAGGGAATTGGCGGATGCAGTTGCCAAGCCACTCTCCATGGTATTTGAAAAGTCATGGCAGTCAGTGAAGCTCCCAGTGACTGGAAGAAGGGACATGTCACGCCCATCTTTAAAAAGGGAAGAAAGGATGACCCTGGGAACTACCGACCTGTCAGCCTCACGTCTGTGCCTGGGAAGATCATGGAACAGATCCTCCTGGAAGACCTGCTAAGGTACGTGGAGGATAGGGAGGTGATTCAAGATGGCTAGCGTGGCTTTACCAGGGGCAAATCCTGCCTGACCAACCTAGTGGCTTTCTACAACGGGACAACAACAAGGGAAAAGCAGTGGATGTCATCTATCTGGATTTCTGCAAAGCCTTTGACATGGTCCCCCACAGCATCCTTCTCTCTAAATTGGTGAGATATGGGTTTGATGGGTGGACTGTTCAGTGGATTAGGAACTGGCTGGATGTTTGCATCCAGAGGGTAGTGGTCAATGGCTCAGTGTCCAGATGGAGAACAGTGACAAGTGGTGTCCCTCAGGGGTCTCTACTGGGACCAGTGTTGTTTAATATCTTCACTAATGATATCTACAGTGGCACTGAGAGCATCATCAGCAAGTTTGCTGGTGACACCAAGCTGGGTGGTTGTGAGGGTTTCACCCCTCACAAAGGGAAAATTTTCTCCCATAAAGAACAAAATGGCTGCACCAGGAACTGTCAGTCACTCAGCCAAGGACACTGGCAGGGACAAAGACTGCTGCCAACAGTCCTGAGGTGGAAGACCGCACCATTGTTGCCGGTCGTGACTGCAGCTACCAGATTGGACTCTGCAACTAGCTAAAGTAGCTATTTGATTGGCAGGAACTATATGCAAATAGATGGATCAGAAAACACACCAATCAGAGACTGGAGTACAGGCTCCTAGGAACTATAAAGGGACTGCCTGCCAAACTCACACTGCCGGTGTGTGTGTGTGTGTGGTTGTCGTTGCTGGTCTGCCTGCTGTTTGCTACTTACCTGCAGCCGTCATCGCCAGAAAGAAGAAAGAAGAAAGAGAGGAGAATGAGCAAAGGATCTTGGCTATGGTGGCCTGGCCACCACCCGAGATTCCAAAAGGGTAAACCTAAAGGAGCTGTATCCTCATTACTTGAGAGCAGGGTGAAAAACAGGAGCAGTTAGCTCAGTGCCTGCTAGCCCACTGCCTTGAGAAAACCTAGAGCTATAAATATTCCCAAAAAGCTCTCTTCTTCTTTCCATTGGAGAAGAAAAGAAGATGCCTGATCATCAACCTGGAAGTGTTTCAGCTACTTACTGCTGCTGCTTGCAGCTGACCGCCGCCACGCACCAACACTGCTCACCTTTGTGACGTGCAGCTCACCGAGATCGTAAGCTCCAATAATATTTCTTTCTATTCTACCTCTAAGCACAATCTCTCCCCAGGATAAAACTATGAAGGGCCCTTGCATCTATTCACAATACTGACCCTATGAAGAGGGAAACCGCAACGCACTAAATAAACCACCTTTCTATCATAACTTTTCTCTTTCCTTCTGACCTAAGAGACTGTCAGGAAAGTTTTGCATACACATTTTGTATCCCTATGCGCCAAGTTTCCTTCCCACATATCTTTAATTCCATTCAAGTTGTTAAATAAAGTACATAAATCTTATTGCAGTGTCCTCTTTCCCTTGCGTACGAGTGCGCGTGCTCTCATATTTGGGGTTTCTGGTGTATCGTACATTGGTGTCATTGCCATCCCCAAAATCAGGGGCAGATCCTAAATACAAAAGGGCTAACCGCTCAGGCCTATCTGAGTCTGAGTTGCCGCTCGGACCGGGACATTCTAATTGGTGTCAGAAGTGGGATATACCATAGAAACCCTGAGCCACACACCGAGCATAATGGGACTCTTGGACATGCTGCATTCTAAAACTGATGAAACATCCATCCATACCCCATCTCCTTTTCAGGACGAATTTAAACATTGCCTGTTCGTGACCCCTTTTTACAGCCATCTCAAAGCCTGAGGGTATGTCCCCTCAAGTGCTTATTTTGAAATGGTAAAGAAACATTATAATGAGGGTAATCTGGAACAAATTTGCCATGATTTAAAGGCTCTAGAGGATGATTCAAATTTATCCAGAAATCAACAGCAATAAGTGGGGAAAAATGGTCTTGATCTTTATAATGCCAGAACCTTTTTTGTATTAGCAACATTGATTTTGTTTTGGTTTGAGCAAGCTCTTTGTAGCAGCGCCAGTGGACTGATAATAACCAAGGTCACTTCTGACTGTCTGCAGCCTTCCCCCCTGCTATGGGCGAGCAGATTAGACTGAAGGCAAAATCAGCAAATCAGAATATTCCCTTCTCATAATATTTTCCCTATTTGGCTTTCAGTATAGGTTAAGACATCATGGAAGTCAAGCCTCTCTTTTTCCTTTTTCTCTCACTTTTCTGCTTACTGACGCTTCTATCGCCCTCTCTTTGGCTCTCTCTCTCTCTTTTTTTTCCCATTTTTCTTTACAGATGACATCCGAGGACCCCGTCCCTGTGCCCGGACACTCCCCCCTTCAGCTGGGAGACTGTGAGAGTGGTTAGGGGAGGAGGGAGGGTATCGGGTGTTGCACATCCCTTTGCAAATACATATATATATTCCCTTGTCACTAATAATTAAAATCAATCTGTTTCACTTTTCAACCCAGAAAGCCTCTCTTTCTCATTTTCCTCCCTCTTTCCCTACCTTGGGAGAGGAGGGGGGGGGAAGGGGTGAATCAAGAGATTGCCAACTCAGTGCCAAACGAACACAATTTGGCAGGAGAAGGACAATTTAAAACAAATTCTTAGGGAAAATGGCATAAATAAGGGCCAAGAGGCAGTACGAGGCAGGGGAGAACTTGACTCAAATTCATCTGGCGATGAGAGGATGGCTATGACATCACACAGGGGTACACCCTCACTGGAGGAGGAGCCTATTGATCTTAACACACGTGATACTGACAGTGACGAAGGACCAACAACACACACACCACGCAAAAAACATGTGACATTCAGCAAGAGGAGGACCCAGCAATATATTAATTCTAAACATAGGCTGGCTGCCTTTTCCGATATTACCAAACTGGAGAAGGACCTCACATTCCTCAAGCAGGATGTGAATAACACTATTCAGACTCTAGTGGATACTGGGCATGAAAAAATAAAAAGAGTGGGGAAAAAACCTAAATCAGTTGGCGACTTTGATCGAAAATCATTCAAAAAATTAATCCCGCAGCTCCTCCCGTCATCAAAGTTCAGATGACGAGGCGACCCCACATAAAACCCTCAGGCCAGTAATCCGAACAGACTACTCATTTGATAACCATACCAGGAGGGGAAATGTTATGTGTAAGGAAACCCCTTACACACCAATTGAATTAGCTGACCTTAAAAAACGATTTAGTGAAAGACCCACAGAAAACCACATGGAATATGTCATCCGCATCTCAGCTGAGGGCGGAGACAATATTCTGCTTTTGGAGAGAGAAGCCGCTGGATATTGGGGGCCAGGAGCCTTACTGTCCACCAGAAATCATCAGGCTCTGTGGACTATAACACAGCATGCCGCCTATAATGTAGGTTTAGTAGACCCCAGGTCTCTGGCTGCAGTGAATGCCTGAGCCTGGCACTGCGTGCGTACACGGTGCGAACAAATAAATGATCTCCTCAGGCAGGTGGTTAAACTGACGGATGCGGTTGAAAGACTAAGAACCATCAGAGAATGTGAGAGTGAAATAGATTGGAGGAGTTGTACCCTGAGGCAGGGGCAGATGGAAGAGGTTGAGAAAGTGATGGATCCCCTCCCCTCCTGTCACCAGACAGAAGGAGAGGACTTAAGAGACATGAAGGAATGGAGGGAGGTCCGACCTCGGAGAGGCAAGCAAAAGCCCTCCCAACCCCCTCCACCCTCCCAATTGCCCTTGAAGAATAGGTATGAAGCCTTGGAAATTCAGGGACAGGAAAATGAACTTGGAGGGGTAGACTTATCTAGTGAAGCACCCAGGACTCGTCAGTCACCCCAATGCCTTAGGACTTCTTCAATCAAGAAGAAAAGGAAAGTAATTGTGGTGGGTGACTCCCTTCTGAGGGGAACAGAAGGGCCCATCTGTCGACCGGACCCATCCCACAGGGAGGTCTGTTGCCTCCCTGGGGCTCGGATTAGAGATGTTAAAAGGAAACTCTCTAATCTTGTAAATTCCTCTGATTACTACCCACTGCTGATTTTTCAGGTTGGCAGTGATGAAATTATCACAAGAAATGTAAGGGCAATGAAGAGAGACTTCAGGGCCCTAGGACGGCTAGTTAGGGGGTCTGGAGCGCAAGTAGTGTTTGCCTCCATCCCTCCTGCAAGAATGGGTGGGGAGGTAAATAGGAAGAGTTTACAGGTCAATGAATGGCTACGAGACTGGTGCCAAAGGCAGGGCTTTGGTTTTTTTGATCATGGGCTTCTATATGAGACACCTGGCCTAATGGTGGCAGGTGGGATGCACCTGTCCCAGAGGGGGAAAAAGCTTTTGGGGCAGGACTTAGCAGGGCTCATTGAGAGAGCTTTAAACTAGATGTGATGGGGGAAGGGGAGAAAACCGGGTCTGTTAGGGACAAGCCCAAGAGGAACATACCAGGGCCCGAAGGCACGTGGTCTAAGGAGGATTTGGTCCCACCAGTGTGCTCTGTTTGCTTCCTGAAATGCCTGTGTGGCATTCAGAATGTATAGTGCTTGTCTCGAACAATCCAAGAGATAAGTGATGGACTCTGGTACTCAGGATATCTGTTGTCTGTCCTGTGGCATCTGAGAGTTAAACAACAGCTGTTGATGAACTAAAGAGATGTCTCAGCAACCCACCCACCCCTCCTGCAGCAAGTAACTGGGGAGTTTAGTGTGGGACATGCTGAGCTTGGAGAAAAAGATCTACAGCTGGCTCTGGGAGCAGGATATCCAGTGATAACCAGACCTTGATATCTCATGAAAGCCACCAACTTAGCAGGACAAGATAAAGAGTGCCACTTCCTAGGACCAAAACCACTGCAATAAACTAAGCCTGTGGTGCCAGTTGTCTCGACCTCCTTTTTGTATGCAGAGATCTCCAAACAAAGACTATCTGCAGGACTTAGCCCAGACCTACCCCCCCCACCCCCCTCGGATCTTGACAGCCTGTACGCCAATGCACGCAGCATGGGGAATAAACAGGAAGAGTTAGAGGTCTGTGTGTGGTATAAGGGTTATGATCTGGTAGCAATAACAGAGACGTGGTGGGACAGGTCACATGACTGGAATGTGGCCATGGATGGCTATGTGTTTTTTAGGAAAGATAGAGCGGGGAAGCGAGGTGGTGGAGTTGCTCTTTATGTGAGAGAGCAACTAGAGTGTATTGAGTTTTGTGCAGGGGCTGATGAGGGGCAAGCTGAAAGTCTGTGGGTAAGAATTAAGGGGCAGGCTGGCATGGGTGATACAGTGGTGGGGGTCTACTACAGACCTCCTGATCAAGATGAGGAAGTTGATGAGGCTTTCTACAGGCAGCTGAAAGCAGCCTCACAACTACAGTTCTTAGTCCTCATGGGAAATTTTAACTACCCCGATATCTGCTGTAAGACTTACACAGCAAGCCTTTCACAGTCTAGGAGGTTCCTCCAGTGCATTGATGATAACTTCTTAATGCAAATGGTGGACAAGCCGACTAGAAGAGGACTGCTGCTGGATCTTGTACTCACCAACAAGGAGGGCCTTGTTGAAGCAGTGGTGGTCAATGGCAGCCTTGGCTGCAGTGATCACGAGATGGTGGAGTTCAGGATCCTGTGTGGAAGGAACAGAATACCCAGCAGGACCAGAACCCTGGACTTCCACAGGGCAAACTTTGGCCTCCTCAATCAACTGTTAAGGGAAGTGTCGCGAACCAGGATGGGTAAAGCCGCGACCCACTGCCCTTCAAAAGGGAATCGAGGTCTGAGGACCACTCCCTGTCACACTCACAAACAGTCCTCAAGAATCAATAGGTTTATTAAAGGCTCTAAGGTTTAGGCAAGGTCATTTCTACAGAACAATAGCAAATGTCAGACTATATACAAGAACAATACATATATATATAAGAATAAACAAACAAACAAAAACACAAGACAAACAACGATAGGAATATAATTCTACACCCCCCCCAACCCCCCTGTTCTTAGTCCCGGACAGGGATAGGAGGGAAAACCTTGGAGAGAGCCTTGAGGAAGATTAACAGGAAGCGAGTGTATGGTACAGGTATGTATGAATGTCTATAAGTGTTAATAGGAAATGTCAGAATGTAGTCAAGTTCGCAAGTCTCACCACTGGGGTGCGACCTAGCAAGACCACAACCCTGGACTTCCGCAGGGCCAACTTTGGCCTCTTCAAACAATTGTTAAGGGAAGTCTCATGGGAAAGGATACTAGGTGGTAAAGGGGCTCAAGATAGTTGGTCAACATTCAAGGACCACTTCTCCCAAGCTCAGGATCAGAGCATTCCAATGGGTAGGAAATCAAGTAAGGGAGCCAGGAGACCAGCATGGTTAAACAAGGAACTGCTGGGCAAACTCAAGTGGAAAAAGAGAATCTATGGATCATGTAAGGAGGGGCTGGCCACTTGGGAGGAATATAGGACTGTTGTCAGAGGATGTAGGGAGGCAATTAGGAAAGCTAAGGCCTCCTTGGAACTTAACCTTGCAAGTAAGGTCAAAGACAATAGAAAGGGCTTATTCAAATACATTGCAGATAAAACTAACACTAGAGGCAATATAGGCCCACTGCTGAACGAGGTGGGTGCCCTGGTGACAGAGGATATAAAGAAGGCAGAGGTACTGAATGCCTTCTTTGCCTGTGTCTTTAATCCTGCAGACTCTCCCCAGGAGCCCCAGATACCTACAGCCCCAGAAAGAGTCAGGATAAAGGAGGAGTTTGCTTTGGTAGATGAGGATTGGGTTAAGCATCAGTTAAGCAATCTGGACATCCATAACTCGATGGGTCCAGATGGAATGCATCCAAGGGTGCTGAGGGAGCTGGCAGAGGTCATTGCTAGGCCACTCTCCATCATCTTTGGTAAGTCGTGGGTGACAGGAGAGGTGCCTGAGGACTGGAGGATAGCAAATGTCACACCAGTCTACAAAAAGGGCAAGAAGGAGGACCTGGGTAACTATAGACCGGTCAGCCTTACCTCCATCCCTGGAAAGGTGATGGAACAACTTGTTCTTGGCACTATCTCTAGGCATATCAAGGATGAGGGGGTCATTAAGAGCAGTCAACATGGTTTTACCAAGGGGAAGTCATGTTTGACCAACCTTATAGCCTTCTATGAGGAAGTAAATAGGTAGATAGATGAAGGTAGAGTGGTAGATGTGGTTTATCTTGATTTCAGGAAAGCATTTGACACTGTCTCCCACAGCATCCTCATAGATAAGCTAAGGAAGTGTGGTCTTGATGATCAGGTAGTGAGATGGATCGTGAACTGGTTGAAAGGAAGAAGGCAGAGTTGTGGTCAATGGGACAGAATCTAGTTGGAGGTCTGTGACTAGTGGAGTCCCTCAGGGGTCGGTACTGGGACCAGTACTATTCAATATTTTCATCAACGACCTGGATGAGGGAACAGAGTGTGCCCTCAGCAAGTTCGCTGATGACACTAAACTGGGAGGAGTGGCTGACACACCAGAAGGCTGTGCTGCTGTTCAGCGAGACGTGGACAGGCTGGAGAGTTGGGCGGGGAGAAACCTGATGAAATTCAACAAGGGCAAGTGTAGAGTCTTGCATCTGGGGAAGAACAACTCCATGTACCAGTACAGGTTGGGGGCTGACCTGCTGGAGGGCAGTGTAGGAGAAAGGGACCTGGGGGTCCTGGTGGACAGGAGGATGACCATGTGTGGGGAACGGACTCGTTCTCCCCCCACACAATGGAATGCCTTTCAAGCCAGCGAAGTGCCTCTTGTAACCAAGGACAGACTGAAACAGCCGTGGCAGAAAGACAGATAGCGGACTCCCCCTGAGAGACTGGGCACCCGGACACAGACTAAAGGAGAACGTTATCTAAAGGGAGGCGGGCTGTGCCGGTGGACCCACCGAGCCACCTGTCGGAGTGCGGCTGCAAGCAGGAAGGCCGGTGTTTGCCCGCGGGGGAATCGTCTCCCCCGCTCTCTCTCGCCCTGCCACCCAAAGCGGAGCCGGAGGCTCACTGCCTTCCTGTTCGCCGCTTGAAGCGGAGTCTGGATCGCTGCCTGCTGCTGCTCACCGGTGCCAGGGAAGACTGTCATGCCGTGGTGTCTAAAGGGCCGCGCCTGTCAGAGAACTCGCCGCCGGGCACGCCCCGCTCGTCCCATCACCGCCGCTGCTGGCTCCCCGGTCATCGGTTACATCTTCACTACAGAAGGGGTAACACGGGTTCACCTACACACCATACTTGGTACTCAGGCTTCACGTCCTACCCTTCCCTTATGTTCATCCTCCCTCACCTCTTCCGCAGGGAGTGCACCTACTAACTCCATAGACCCCTGATATATATACCTAGATAACCTTCCCCGAGCCTTGGTCCTTCAATAAACCTCCGGTCGTGTGAACGATGTATTGGTCTTTGTGAGCGTGGGGGAGGGGGGGGGCGTTCCACTTCACCCTCTGAGGTGCGGTCCCATCCATGGGCCTCTCTGCTCCCTGCCGAGGGGGGGGGGATTAGTCGTGGAAGCATCCTGACATCCGATAGCCATCACTCTCGGTCCGCGACATCATGAGCCAGCAATGTGCCCTTGTGGCCAAGAAGGCCAGTGGCATTCTGGGGTGCATTAGAAAGGGTGTGGTTAGTAGGTCAAGAGAGGTTCTCCTCCCCCTCTATTTTGCATTGGTGAGGCCACATCTGGAATATTGTGTCCAGTTCTGGGCCCCTGTGGGGGACAGCCCCTACGGACATTAAAGATATGCCCCACATAAACTATATATATGATTCTCATGGCAATAAGGGTTAGAGGCAGGAAAGGGTTAAAAGGCGGACCTAAATGAGGACTGACTGAAAAGAAAAAAAAAACAACTATGTACCAGGCTCCGAAGGACTTTCGGCGCCTCAGCGCCAGGGACCAATGGCAGGGCGGATTGAAAAGTGATAGACCAATCAGAAGCCGGGCTCCGCCTGGCATTTTTCCAATAAAGGTGACCGCCTCCACAGCCTGCGCGCCGTTGGAAGTCCGGAGTCGCCAGAAGAAGAGGAGAAGAAGGGGGAAAAGCCGCGCCGCCGCTATCTGCAGCCGCCGTGGGCAGCCGTGCAGCCGCCGCCGCCGCCATCGGAGCCGCCCACAGCCCCGCCTGTCTGTACCCGCCCGCCGCCCGTCTGAAGCCGCACACTGTCCCGCTCACCACACCGTGGGGAATCGAGCACAGGCTAAAAGCCTTTTTAAAGGCTCTTGGAGCTGAGGCCTTAGGTGCTCTTCCCCTGAAGACCTGCGAGGAGGAGCAGGCCACCAAGAGCCAGGGCTGGTCCCTGACTCCACCGGGATACGAGGTGTAAGACAATTACCTAAAGACCGCCTTTCCCCTCCGCTCTTCCCTTACTCTAAATTACCCTGGGAGGTGGGAGGGGGGAGTTGGGAGACTCTCTCTGATCCTTTTATCTTTTCCTTTACCTTTCCTAATTCGGTGCGGGTGCCCTTCCCCATACATTTTGCAGTTGATAAGTGGTTGCTAATTCTTGTATTAGTTATATTGTGCCTTCTGAGTTAATTGTAAAGTAAAACAAGCACATAGTTTAAACTTCCCGAGTGTGGAGTTTTCTATTTCTACAGCAAATATCCATTAAAATAGCTGTAGTGGCGGGGGTGCACCGGAGGTATCATTACGGGACTAACCACTCGAGTCCCCTGAACGTTGTGATTTTGGGCTTTAATCAAACCGTGTGTGTGGGGCGGGACCTTCGCATACGCTCCGCCCACACATAGCACCACACACATACACTTACATACAAAAGCCCGGATCACAACATTTATTTAATTGGTGTCAGAAGTGGGATACCCCGTGCACACCCAGGATATTGCTATAGAAATGGGTCTCCTTGATATGCTGTTCAAGCAACACACAGTGACTCCCGATGAGTCTGAAAAACTCCCTTTGCATCCCTTCCAACAATGTTCTGTGATGGCTCCACTGTGGGAACAAATCACGAAGAATGATTATCTCCCATCTCAAACATTTCTTGAAATTGTTAACAAATATTACAATAATGGCAACCTGGAAGGTGTAGCTGAGATGTTAGAGAGGCTTGAATGCCCTACTAACCTCTCCAAAGGCCACAGGCGCCGAATAAAGAAAAAAGGCATGGACTATTATCATGCCAGAACATATTTAACATTGGCTTATATCATATGGGAGGAAAATGAAAAATACAAAGACATTGTTGAAAGAGGAGAGGCCGGAACAGCAGGGATGTCCCAATTGAAGCACAATACAACAAACAACCAAAGTCAAGAGGGGGAATCCATGAACCCTGAGCTCGATCAAGTCACTGATCCCTCGGATGAAAAGTTGTCTAGTGACACTGAGGATAGTAACCTTGGTGAAGAGACTGTTAAGAGAGTCTCCTTCAAACCACCGATTGGAATAGCGGCTTCACAAATTGCTCAGGCAAAAAAGCGGCTCAATGCCTTCTCAGATTGGGCAAAGCTAGAGAAGGACTTTTCCTCTTTCAAAGGGGAAATGACTAACTCTATGAAGACCCTCAGTGAAAACATGACCAAATTAACTGAGGCTGTAGGGAACCTCTCGAGGAGCTCCTCTCGATGCTCCTCGAGAGCCTCCCGAAAATACTCCACCTCTGAATCTGAGGAGGATGCCCCGAAAGTTCTCAGACCCATTATAAAGACTGAAACTGAAACTGCAAGAAGGGGTCGTACCCATACAACTCAAAAAGAGATCCCTTATTCCCCATTCATCAGGGTGAATTGATAACCGGGTAGGATTCCCCACTAATGCTGCCAGTGAAGCCCGAAAGGATGGACATTCTTATTAGGGGCTTACCAGGAGCACTGAAAAATCTGGCTATTCAACTGAAAGCTAGAGTCGCGGATAATGACCAAGATAACAATCCCTATACTTGGGGCGACCTAGCAAAAGAACTAACAGAATATGGTCGAAAATACGGAATCCCTGAATGTGACACCCGGAGACCCCCAGTTCGGCAGTTGGCCCTTATTGATGATGACCAAAGACCTACCTATGCTGAGGTGGCTGCATGTCCACCACGCACCCCTCCCCGAGTTTCGGGAGGTGGGAGGGGTGACCGGGCACCCACTTACAATAGGTCAAACACTACACGTGCTCACCAACCACGGAATGGCCCCAGGCCACAAGATGGCTCACGCCGAGGGCACTTTGCAAGGCTTAAGGAGGAGGCCCGACGCAAAGGAATACCCCCCGAGCTGCTCACTCGTAACTACAGTTATGGCCATCTGAAGGATTTAGTTGAGAAGTGGCCTGCTCCTAACACAAATTCTAATTCGGGAAACTAAATAGTCCTCCCTCTGCAACAAAGAAACGAAGGAAAAGACAGAGGGAGGAGAAGGGTGAAATTCAAAAAGTAACTAATCATTCATCGGGGAAAATGTGGGAAGCCATACCCGAAAATGAAAATGATTGGCCAACCAAATCTGAATCAGACCCTAAAATAAGTAAGCCTCCACAAGATTGGCAACATATTCTAAGACTAGTCCAAAATTCACGGGGTGATTTGGAAATCACGTGCAGTGTTGGTCCAAAAAGATATCCAGTAACCTTTGTGGTGGATACAGGAGCACAAATATCCACGCTTAGGAAAGATGAGGCCATAAAATGTGGGATTAATTTGTCCCTAAAATCTATGCTTGTGAGTGGTGCATTTGGCCAGCCCACTCGTCAAAAAACTGCCAAAGTTACCCTGAAATTGCCAGGTGAAGATAGTACAATTAGGACGGAGATGATAGTGGGTGACATCCCCTACAATTTATTGGGGATGGATATTTTACAAGGAAAAGCGTGGAGGGATGATAAAGGTAATCACTGGAACTTTGGGACACCCACTCTAGAAATTAGACTATTACAAAAGGCTCCTTGTCTGCCACAAAGCCGGATTACCAACACTAAGCAGTATCCGATCCCAATAGCAGCCAAGGAGGGAATCAAAGAGGTCATCAATGACTTGAAGACGAAGGGAATAATTGTTAATATTCATTCTCCCTATAATTCCCCCATTTGGCCAGTGAGAAAGTCGAATGGGAAGTGGCGGCTGACTATAGATTATCGAAAATTAAACGCTAACACTGGTCCTTTAACAGCAGCTGTGCCAAATTTGGCAGAGTTAATAGTGGAGGTGCAAGAGGCTGCACATCTGATTATGGCTGTTTTGGATATTAAGGATATGTTCTTTATGGTTCCAATTCAGGAGGAAGACCAGCCCCAGTTTGCTTTCACCTGGGGGGGCAACCAGTATACTTTCACACGCCTGCCCCAAGGTTATAAGCATTCTCCTACTCTGGCTCATCATGCCCTCGCTACTGAATTAGAACAAATCCCATCTGTAAAAGAATACAATGATGTCAGAGTCTATCAATATATAGATGACGTCCTAATCGGGGGGCAGGAGGAGACCAGAGTCAAAGAAGTTTACAATGATATAATCCATCATCTATCAAACATTGGTATAGTTATCCCAGACGAGAAAAAGCAGCCACCTTCTTCCGAAGTCAAGTTTCTGGGGATATGGTGGCGGAAAGGGACTTGGAATGTCCCTAGTGACACCTTATTGAAGTTAAATGACATCAAAGTCCCTCAGAATAAAAAGGAATTGCAGGAGGTGCTAGGCACAATCCAATTTTGGAGGAAGCATGTACCTGACCTGTCTATAATAGCCCATCCATTATATGATCTTTTGAAAAAACACAAGCTCTGGGAATGGACAGAGATGCAAGAAGAAGCCCTGAAACTAATATTATTTGAAATTCAGACATATCAATCACTAGGACCAGTCCACCCAACGGACCCTGTTGTCATTGAGTGGGGATTTGCCATAAGTGGCTTGCCTTATCATATATGGCAGAGGGGCCCGGATCGGGGGACACGCCCTATTGGCTTCTTTTCTCAATCATTCAAAGATTCTGAAAAAAGATATTCTATATGGGAAAAAGGCTTAATGACAGTGACCACGGCCTTGAAAGAGGCCGAAAAGATGATTAAAAAACAGAAGGTAATTCTAAGAGGTCCATTTAAGGTAATCAATCAGGTCACCTCTGGTCAAGCTCCTCCTGAGGGTGTCTCCCAGAAAAATACAGTTCGGAAGTGGTATTCTCAAATTGAATATTATAACAACCTATTTAACATAACAGAAGGTCCTGAGAAGATTCTAACAATCCAAGACAAAATTAAAGACAATGATGACATCACCACAACCGTTAAGAATCCTTCTCCTATCAGGGAAGCCCCTGAGTATACCACAAACCTGAGGAAAGCGTGGTTTACTGATGCTTCCTCAAGAAGGGAAGGCAAAACCTGGAAATTCCGCTCTGCTGCCTTAAATGTTACAACTAATGAACAAATAATCAATGAGGGAGAGGGAAGTGCCCAAGTAGGAGAATTAGATGCTGTTTACAATGTAATCCTGAGAGAGAAGGACACAAAGGAGCTTGTGTATATTTACACAGATTCATATGTGGTGTATAAAGGGTGCACTGAATGGATCACTTTCTGGCAAGAAAACGATTGGCAAATTAACAGTGTACCTGTATGGCACTTGGAAAAATGGAAATTAATATTGGAAATAGCTAAAAACAATCCTAACTTCCACGTCGGCTAAGTACCTTCTCACCAGTCCGACATGAAAAGTGAGACTGCAAAATGGAATAACGAAGTAGACGAATTGGCCCGAATAAATTGGATTGAAATCCAGAGAGGCCCTAACACAAGGTGAAACCACTGAGTGGGGAAAGCTCCTCGAGTGGTTACATTGTAAACGCGGGCACTCTGGCAATTATGATTTATATAAGGAAGCACAAGCCAGAGGTTGGCCTGTAACTAAAGATATGTGTAAAACTGTAATTTCCTTGTGTGATCAGTGTAAAATAAGACTTGGGCACCACCCTATGAAAGATCAATTGCATCTTAGAGAGTCCAAAAAACTATGGGATGCATGGCAGATTGACTATATAGGCCCTTTTAGAAAATCTGGGGGAAAGCAATATATAATTGTAGCGGTAGAAATAATTTCTGGATTGACGTGTGCTGAGGCATACGCAAAAGCAACAGGGGAAAACACTATACGTTTTCTGGAAAAGATCTTTGGTACACTGCCTAAACCTAACAGCATCCAATCAGACAATGGTTCCCATTTTACCTCTCTGTTCAATCGTGGGCAGAACGAGAGGGAATTAAATGGGTCTTGCACACCCCTTACTATCCACAAGTGAACGGAATAGTTGAACGGACTAACGGCTTGCTAAAAGGTGTCTGTGAGGGTTTTACCCCTCACTAAGGGAAAAATTGTCTCCCATAAAGAACTATTCACCTAGTAAAGGAGACAGGACTGCACCAGGACAAGCCTGGGCAAGTCCAGGACAAGCCTGGGCAAGCCTTAGACCAAGGCTCCTGCTAAGCCCTGGATGGGACTCTTGCAGCTGGCTGGATAGCTATCTGATTGGCTGAAACTATATGCAAATGAACGGATTCAAAAGATGCGCCAAATCAGAAGGCTCCTAGGGGCTATAAAGAGACCGCTCGTGGGAGCTCTCTCGCTTTTCGCCACTGGACCTCCCTGCTGCCCTGCTGCCTCCCTGCCGCCTCGCTGCCCTGCCGCCTCGCTGCCCTGCCGCCTCGCTGCCGCCTGCTGCCTCGCTGCCGCCTCGCTGCCGCCTCGCTGCCCTGCTGCCTCGCCGCCGCACCCGCCTACCTGCACCCGTCTGTGCCGAGGAGGAGAGGCGCGCCCTCTCTCTCCCTCCTCCCGTCGGGGAAGACGCCCGCAGCCTGCCGTCTGCCGCGAGCCGCTTTCCTATAGCGCAGCCCGCAGTCCTAAAGGCGCCGCTACAGCTGCCGTGAAGCCTACAGCCTGCCGCCGCACCCAGAGCCGCTGCTGCCTTTGCTGTAAAGCCGCAGACCGCCACGTGGAAGCCGCCATCTTGAAGCCGCAGACCGCCACGTGGAAGCCGCCATCTTAAAGCTACAGACTGCTTTGTGCAACTTGCCGAGACTGTAAGATTTAATAATATTTCTTTTCCTGTCATTAACCGTAATCTTTCCCCGGGGTAAACCCACAAACGGCCCTCACTTCCACGCACAACGTCGACCCTGTTGAGAGGGAAACCGCGTCGCGCTATACCAGCCCCCTCTATCATAAGTTTTCTTTCTTCAATCTAAACTCCTACACACATACTCATACACACCCCTTGCATCCCACCTTCTAAATTTACCTCCTACACATTTGTAACTCCATTCAAACAGTTAAAACATATAAAATATAACTCTGTGTCTGGTCTTCATTGCGTGTGGACGTGTGTGCTCTCCTATTTAGGGCTTCTGGTATATCATACATTGGCGTCATCGCCATCCCCAAAATCAGGGGCGAATCCTAAATATACAAGGGCTAACCGCTCGAGCCCATCCGAGTCCAAGTCACCGCTTGGACCGGGACAGTGTCTTAAAGCCAAACTGTCCCAGGTGGGATGAGAGGCTCAGCTATGCTTTAACGGTAGTAAATAACAGATGGGGAGTCAACGGCTGCCCCAGACTTAATGCATTCTACCCAAAGCCACCTTCAAGCAATCCCTTACCACAGAATCACGGGGTGAAAAGGGACACTTGTCAAAACCCAGACAGAAAACAGAAACATATCTATACCACAGGGGAAACTGTGCTGGTAAATCTGCCAGACATTGGAAAAATTCAATTGGTTTTAGATACTCCGCTAAATTGAAACACATGGAAGGCTGTGGACTCGGAGGGGAAACTTTATAAAATCAGTACTAATTGGATTATATGTGTTGTGTAAGGTAATTAACTATTGTAGAGCCCCAAATGTAGAGCGTCCCGAAAATACTCCACCTCTGAATCTGAGGAGGATGCCCCGAAAGTTCTCAGACCCATTATAAAGACTGAAACTGAAACTACAAGAAGGGGTCGTACCCATACAACTCAAAAAGAGATCCCTTATTCCCCATTGGAATTGGCGGATTTAAAGAAAAGATTTTCCAAAAATTTCACAGAATCTGACACTGAATATGTGATACGGGTCTCTGCTGATGGCGGGGATAATACAAAAATGTCAGAAAACGAAGCAAGTGGCTATTGGGGACCAGGAATCCTTCTCACTACTGGCAATAGTGAATCCCCGTGGTCAGTCACCCAAAGAGCGGCATATAATGTAGGTTTGTTAGACCCCATGTCACGAGGTGAACCCTATATTCTAAAAGGGGACATTAACCATTTGATGGAGAACATTCACAAGGCCGCTGTAATTCAATATATTTATCAGGGTGAACTGAACAAAAATTGTGATTCTCCACTTCTCCAGCAAGTTCGGCCAGAAAGGATGGATGTCCTTATTCGGGGACTGCCCGGACAATTGAAAAATTTGGCGATCCAAATTAAAGCCAGGATTTCTAGCTCTGACCCCGAGGAGAACCCCTATACCTGGGGTGACCTGGCAAAAGAATTAACTGAATATGGGAGATGCTATGAAATTCCCGAATACGATCCTAAAAAAGTGAGACAATTGGCTCAAAATAAGAAGTCTTCCTATGCTGCGGTGACTGCACACCCTCCTAGGCATGCCTCTCAGACGTCGGGGGTGGGCGAGGTGAGCGTTCATCCACGAGCCAAGGCAGCAAGGGATATAGCAATACACGTGATCGTCCAAGAACTCCAAATGGCTCCCAGACACAGGCTAGTTCCAGCTCGGGACCTTTCGCGCGGCTTAAGGAGGAAGCTCGCCGTAAGGGGATCCTGCTGACCTTGTTGTCACGGAGCTATAGTTATAGCCACCTCAAAGAGCTGATTGATAAGTGGCCTACCCCAAAATCAAAAGAAGACAATTCAGATTCGGGAAACTAAAGAAACCTCCCAAAGCTAAAAAACAACGCCAAAGAAGACGGCGGCAGGAGGTAATCTGCTCAAATCAAAATGAAATTGCAGGTGACAATTGGGCACAAACGTGGGAAGCCAAGGCCCCAGACACAAATGATTGGCCAACTACTGAACCCAAATCTGACTCTAAAAAAGATTTGCCTCCTCTGGATTGGCAAAATATCCTAAGGTTAACCCAAAATTCACGGGGTGATTTGGAACTCACGTGTAGTGTTGGTCCTAAAAGGCATCCGGTTACATTTGTTGTAGATACAGGAGCGCAGATCTCCACACTAAGAAAAGATGTGGCACAGAAATGTGGCATCAATCTGTCCCAAAAATCTATGCTGGTAAGTGGTGCTTTTGGCCAGGCTGAGGGAGCTGGGCCTCTTTAGCTTGGAGAAGAGGAGACTGAAGGGCGACCTCATCAAAGTTTACAAATATGTTAAGGGGGAGTGTCAGGGAGATGGAGCCAGGCTTTTTTCAGTGATGTCCAGTGACAGGACATGGGGCAATGGGTGCAAACTGGAGCACAGGATGTTCCATGTAAATATCAGAAAAACCTTCTTTACTGTGAGAGTGACAGAGCACTGGAACAGGCTGCCCAGAGGAGTTGTGGAGTCTCCTTCGCTGGACACATTCAAAACCTGCCTGGACAAGTTCCTGTGTGATGTACTCTAGGTCACCCTGCCTGGCAGGGGGGTTGGACTAGATGATCTTTCGAGGTCCCTTCCAACCCCTAGGATTCTGTGATTCTGTGACCTTGCCATAATAGCAAGACTTCTCTATAATTTGTTAAAAAAGAATAAATATTGGGAGTGGTCCCATGTACATGATGAAGTCCTGCAATTATTGCTATTAGAGATACAGACCTACCAAACATTAGGCACAATTCACTCAAATGACCCTATAGTTATAGAATGGGGTTTCGCCACAAGCGGACTCTCATACCATTTGTGGCAAAAGGGCCCCAAAGGAGCAACAAAACCAATTGGCTTCTTTTCACAAACCTTTAAAGAGACAGAAAAAATATATTAAATTTGGGAAAAAGGTCTATTGAGTGTTACCACTGCATTGAAAGAGGTGGAGAAAATTATTAAAAATCAAAAGATCATTTTAAGAGGCCCGTTTAAAATTATCAATCAGCTTATATCAGAATAACCAGCACCCGAGAGGGTCTCACAAAAGAATGCAGTACGGAAGTGGTACTCTAAAATTGAATATTATTGTAATTTGATGTCTCTGAGGGTTCTGAAAAAACTCTGAAAATACAAGACCATATTAAGTCCACCAATAAGGAAGATACACATTTGGCAAAAAAGATACCTTCTCCAATCAAGGAAGCTCCAGAGTTTTCAGCCCAACTAAAAAATGTGTGGTTCACCAATGTTCCCTCTAAAAGAGAGGGGAAGACATGGAGATTTCGTATCGCTGCCTTAAATGTAAATACAGGGGAACAGCTAATTAACTAAGGTGAAGGAAGTGCCTCAGGTGGGCGAATTAGACGCAGTCTTTAATGTCATTCAAAAGGAAAAGACTAACAAAGAACCTGTATATATTTACAGCTTCTTATGCTGTTTATAAAGGTTGTGTGGAGTGGGTCTCCTGTTGGCAACAAAATGCTTGGCAAATCAATGGAAACCAAGTGTGGCAATCAGAAAAATGGAAATTAATATTAGAGACAGCCAAATTGCATTCCAAATTATATGTAGGATAGATTCCATCACATCAATGAGATTTAACAAATGAAGCAGCTAAATTTAACAGTGAAGTAGATGAATTGGCAAGAATAAATGTAATTGAAATCAGGGAAGCTGCAACTGAAGGAGTAAATTTTGAACGGAAAAGGTTACTTGAGTGGCTACATTGTCACTCAGGTAACTACGACCTTTACAAAGAGGCACAAGCTAGGGGATGGCCTGTCAGCAAGGAGGTATGCAAGACGATAATTTCAGCACGCGATCAATGTAAAATAAGATTGGGACAACATCCTCTAGCTCAAGAACAGCTACATATCAGAAATAATAAAAGCTTATGGGACTGCTGGCAAATAGATTATATAGGACCTTTTAGGAAATCAAATGGAAAACAATACGTCATTGTAGCAGTGGAGATAATCTCTGGTTTGACCTATGTAGAAGCACTTCCTAAAGCTACAGGCAAAAATACTGTATTTTTTTTAAAGAACTTGTTCAGCATAATACCGAAACCTAGAAACATACAATCAGATAATGAGTCTCATTTCACCACACGTTTGGTACAACAATGGGCCGAGCAGGAAAACATTAAATTAACTTTACACATGCCCTACTATCCCCAAGCAAACGGAAAAGTAGAGTGTACTAATGGTCTTACAAAGAGTATTTTAAAACCACAAGCCACACAATGGGACACAAGATTAAGTCAAGCAATAACAATTGTAAACAACAGATGGCGAGTGAATGGATGTCCCAGTCTCAATGCCTTTTACCCAACCCCACCTACCAGTCAATCACATTTAAAGAATCATAGGGTGAGAGAGGAAGGAAGGTCTAAAAATGGTTTTGAAACTGGACAAACTGTCTTGGTTAATTTTCCTAATGTTGGGGACATTAAATTGATCTTAGACATGCCACTGAATCAGAATACATGAACAGCTAAAGATTGCAATGAAAAACAATATAAAATCAGCACTATATGCTAATGTTTCAAGGGAAGGCTTTCTTGTTGGCCTTGGAAGAGACTGCTCACCTCTTCTAAAGGAAAACAACACAGCAGCTGTATTTGGTGCAACCGAAACTGAGCACTTAGGAAGCACAAAATGCAACCTGGTAACATCATGGAACATCCCTCATATTTGATTCTTATATCGATAACACTGTTACAATGTATACCACCTGCAGCCTCTGATTTAGTGAAACTGCCAGATAACAATCTGATACACACTTCCTGGGAAAAGAATAATTTCATAAATTTAGGACAAAACATCAGCAATATCTTCAACCTTACTGATTGTTGGATATGTGGAAGTCACCGGGGATTTCGTGAATGGCCTTGGATGGCACATGAGGTACATCCCAAATACATGTTCAGTAATGAGAGTGTGGTCAAATTTACAGGTAATCTAGATCTCTGGAAAGAGGATGTAAAACCTTGGGTGATACATAGTAGACCAAAAGTGAATATTGTATCAGAAGAAATGTGAGTAAAGAAGAAGAAAAACAAAATATCAAAGTAATGTTGGGGCACTCAAATTGCAAATACATATTACAAACTGATATGCATTGTGCATTGGAAAATTGCCAGAAACTCAATTGTGGTATCCCTAATTTGGACAATGTGTCTAGAAAATTATGCAAAAATACAAGCCATAGAAATTATAGACCACTAAGATATGATCTAGGGTGAAAAGATGAATAGGGAAACCAAGTAGGCTTCCACAATTTTTGGTCATCAAGAGATACAACGTTTCCCAAACCAGGGCAAAACCTTCCATTAAACCCTGATGATGAAACTGTGTGTGAATACAAAGTTGTGACATGGTATAGCAATGGAACAAATGCCAATTTAGTTTTTGATACTACTTTTCCTTTGAGTAAACAAGATGCCTATTATTACTTTTCAGCTTATATATATTGAATGAGGGGGGAGCCCTGGTGACAGAGGATAAAAAGAAGGCAGAGGTGCTGAACGCCTTCTTTGCCTCTGTCTTTACTCCTGCAGGCTTTCCCCATGAGCCCCAGATTCATATAGCCCCAGAAGAAGTCAAGATAATGGAGGAGTTTGCTTTGGTAGATGAGGATTGGGTTAAGCATCAGTTGAGCAATCTGGACATCCATAAATCGATGGGTCCGGATGGAATGCACCCGCGGGTGCTGAGGGAGCTGGCGGAGGTCATTGCTAGGCCACTCTCCATCATCTTTGGTAAGTCGTGGAAGACAGGAGAGGTGCCTGAGGACTGGAGGATAGCAAATGTCACACCAGTCTACAAAAAGGGCAAGAAGGAGGACCTGAGTAACTATAGACCGGTCAGCCTTACCTCCATCCCTGGAAAGGTGATGGAACAACTTATTCTTGGCACTATCTCTAGGCATATCAAGGACATGGGGGTCATCAAGAGCAGTCAGCATGGTTTTATCAAGGGTAAGTCATGTTTGACTAACCTCATAGCCTTCTATGAGGAAATTACTAGGTGGATAGATGATGGTAGAGCAGTAGATGTGGTTTATCTAGATTTCAGTAAAGCATTTGACACCATCTCCCACAGCATCCTTGTAGATAAGTTGATCAGGTATGGGTTTGGTGATCAGGTAGTGAGATGGATCAAGAACTGGTTGAAAGGAAGGAGTCAGAGAGTTGTAGTCAATGGGGCAGAATCTAGTTGGAGATCTCTGACTAGTGGAGTCCCTCAGGGGTTGGTACTGGGACCGATGTTGTTCAACATCTTCATCAACAACCTGGATGAGGGTACAGAATGTACCCTCAGCAAGTTTGCTGATGACACTAAGCTGGGAGGAGTGGCTGACACACCAGAAGGCTGTGCTGCCATTCAGAGAGACTTAGACAGGCTGGAGAGTTGGGCGGAGAGAAACCTGATGAAGTTGAACAAGGGCAAGTGTAGAGTTTTGCATTTGGGGAAGAGAAACACCATGTACCAGTACAGGCTGTGGGCTGACCTGCTGGAGAGCAGTGTAGGTGAAAGGGACCTGGGGGTCCTGGTAGACAGGAGGATGACCATGAGCCAGCAATGTGCCCTTGTGGCCAAGAAGGCCAATGGCATCCTGGGGTGCATTAGAAAGGGTGTGGTTAGTCGGTCAAGAGAGGTTCTCCTCCCCCTCTATTCTGCATTGGTGAGGCCGCATCTGGAGTATTGTGTCCAGTTCTGGGCCCCTCAGTTCAAGAAGGACAGGGAACTGCTTGAAAGAGTCCAGCGCAGAGCTACAAAGATGATTAAGGGAGTGGAACATCTCCCTTATGAGGAAAGGCTGAAGGAGCTGGGTCTCTTTATCTTGGAGAAGAGGAGACTGAGGGGTGACCTCATCAATGTTTACAAATATGTTAAGGGGTGAGTGTCAGGAAGATGGAGTTAAGCTTTTCTCAGTGGTGACCAGTGATAGGAGAAGGGGTAATGGGTGCAAATTGGAGCATAGGAGGTTCAAGGTGAATATCAGAAAAAACTTTTTTACTGTAAGAGTGACAGAGCACTGGAACAGGCTGCCCAGAGAGGTTGTGGAGTCTCCTTCGCTGGACACATTCAAAACCCGCCTGGACAAGTTCCTATGTGATGTACTCTAGGTGACCCTGCTCTGGCAGGGGGGGTTGGACTAGATGATCTTTCGAGGTCCCTTCCAACCCCTAGGATTCTATGATTCTATGATTCTTTTCTGGGAGATTTGTGGGCCCTTAAGGGACACTATTGGATTTGCGGACACCATGCCTATAGGAAGTTATGCAAACATTGGAAGGGTGTGGAGAATAGTCAGGGGAAAACAAAAAGGGGCCTCCGTTGGCTGTTAGGGAACAGATAGGAACAGCAGCAGGACTGGGAATGTTGATATAGGGTAGAACACTGCTTATCATATCCTTGATGTGTGATTGGTTACATGCTGGGAACCCAAGGACTCTGTGTGTGTTAACGAGCAGGTGTGAGGTTGTTTACATCTCTCTGTGTTCTGGTTGTTTGCTCTCTGTTTCCACGGTAAAGCATATAGAGGTGATTTTCCCAAAATAAAGGCAGTCCATCTCCTCTTACCCTGGAGTTTGTGTCTCCACCCACCACCACAAATAGCGCCCAAACAGAGACCTCGTAACTGAAAAAGGCAATCATCAGGATCAGTACTGGAGGATCCTGATCCCAGTGGTGGACCCATGATTGAACGCTGGAGGAAGGCAAGTGCGCTCACTACAAATTCACTTTCATTACCTTCTGTTGAATGGATAGGTAAGCAATCGTGGACTTATGGGGCAAGCAGCTTCTGAGGAATATGGGTCGTATGATGAGATTTTGCAAGAAATTTTAAAACAGCAAGGCTATGTAGTGTCCTTGTTGAAACAGTGAAATTGCTAGTGTGGATTGAAGATAATTGTACTTGGTTTTCCAGTGTTAGCATTTGTGATAGTGCCGCCTGGGCTAAAGTGGGGGGAGAGGTAAAAACTCAGAAAGATCTCAAGTTCCCAGTTTTATATGAGCTGGCAATCACCTGGAGGGCAGTTTATACTGCTTTGAAAACTTAGCAGCCTGCTGAGGATTTGCTGCAAATGAAGGCAATACCCCCCGCCTTCTCAGGCTGAGGATTTTGCATAATAAGGTTAGGAAACTAGAGAATGCTTTCTGCCCCGGATCTGCTGATCCGGAGGGCAAGTCAGAAGTATGTTCATGTTACAGTAGACACCTTTTCTGGTTTTGTGGCTGCTACTGCAGCCTCTGGAGAAAGATCTCGAGATGTCCGAAAGCACTGGCTTCATTGTTTTGCAGTTTTAGGGGTGTCTCATAAAATCAAGACGGACAACGGTCCTGCCTATGTCTCTCGGCCCATGCAATATTTTTTACAGCAATGGGGGGTGTTCCATATAACAGGCATTCCCCACTCCCCAATTGGCCAGGCTATTGTTGAACGTGCCCACAGCACCTTGAAAGCCATGTTGTTAAAACAAAAAAGGGGGAATCCCCTTTCGCCACAGGAGCATTTAGGTAAAGCCACATATGTACTTAATTTTTTGAATCATTCGGGCACATGTCTGCTGACATCAGTGGCTAAGCATCAATTTGGGCACACTCCAAATTTTGCTGCTGGGCCCAAAGTCTGGTATCATGAACCAGGGAATCCTGAATGGAATGGTCCAGTAGAGTTAATAACTTGGGGGAGAGGGTATGCATGTGTTCTTCTTCCCTCAGGACCCCATTGGTTGCCAGCAAAGAATGTGAAACCCTACCATGTGGTGGAGCGACAAATTCCAGAACCAAATCCCTGAGACGAATCTCCTGCAGATCAAGATGAGACCTCCTTGCCAGAGACCTAAGCCACGTGAAGGAGTAAATGATGTACTGTGAGGATCATCCATATCTGTTCTTATTAGCAGAAGACTTGGACTATAGTGAACTGTAACAGCTCTTTTTATATCAGTGTGTGAAACTTGCCTATGGGAATCTCCTTTATCTTTCTTTTATGGTTAATCTCTTTATAATATGCGACCTGGGCAGGATGACTTGCGGCACATGTTGGCCCCATGTGTTGGAACCTCGTCCCCCTTGTAAAAGGTATATGTAAAAGGTATATATTTGAGAAAATTATTGTGTTATGAAGAGCTAATTTTTTTTTTGTTGTTTAATAACCTGCTGTATTGATGCAAATCTGTGTGTGTTTGCCACAGTAGCAACTTGTTACTGGATGAAGCAGGTGGAAGGACTAGGGCTGGCCAAGCACCTCCTACCATAGTCAAGGGCAAGACTGGGTTGGCCTCTGTGTTTGCCACCAAGAAGAACCTTGAGCTCCACTGTTGGCTGCAACCCAACAGGCGTTGAGTGGCGGAGACATATGCCATACCAGACCTTGATATGAGGGATAGCCTTCTCTGTTATAAGGCCATCCAGGAGGGGAAGGCAGGCTGCAAAAAGGTGGTTTTCCCAAAATAAAGGCAGCCCATCTCCTCTTACCCTGAGGTTCATGTCTCCGTCTACTGCCACACGGAGACCTCATTGCCCTCTACAACTACCTGAAAGGAGGTTGTAGGGAGGTGGGTGTTGGCTTCTTCTCCCAAATGAATAATGACAGGACCAGAGGAAATGGCCTGAAGTTGTGGCAGGGGAGGTTTAGATTGGATATTAGGAAGAATTTCTATACTGAAAGAGTGGTCAGGCACTGGAAGAGCCCGCCCAGCAAGGTGGTTGAGTTACCATCCTTGGAGGTATTAAAAAAAAACGTGTAGATGTGGCACTTCCGGGCACGCTCTAGTGGCCGAGGTTGGGGTTTATTTGTAGGTGTTTTTTGGTGGAGTGTGCGCGGTTGGTTGTGTTTGTCTGGATTTTTTTTGTGTTGATGGTTGGACTCGGTGATCTCAGAGGTCCTTTCCTGTTTTTCCTCACAAAGGTGAGCTGTTTTTAGCTCGATGGGCCCATGACGCCTCAGGTCATCAGGGCAGAGATGCAACATACAGATGGGCTCGTGACCATGGGGTGGACATAACCATGGACACTATTTGGCAGGTGATTCATGAGTGTGAAACATGTGCCACAATTAAGCAGGCTAAAAGGTTAAAACCTTTGTGGTATGAGGGGAGGTGGTCAAAGTACAGGTATGGGGAGGCCTGGCAAGTTGATTACATCACACTGCCTCCCACCTGCCAGGGTAAGCGCTATGTGCTTACAATGGTGGAAACAAGTACAGGATGGTTGGAAACATATCCTGTGCCTCATGCCACAGCCCGGAACACCATCCTGGGCCTTGAGAAGCAGGTCTTGTGGCGACACGGTACTCCAGAGAGAATTGAGTCGGAAAATGGGACTCATTTCAAGAACAATCTTGTAACTGACTGGGCCAAAGAACATGGTATTGAGTGGATATACCATATCCCGTACCATGCTCCAGCCTCGGGGAAGATTGAAAGGTACAATGGTCTGTTGAAAGCTACCCTGAAGGCAATGGGAGGTGGAACCTTTAAGAATTGGGACAAACATTTAGCAAGGGCTACTTGGCTAGTTAATACCAGGGGATCCATCAGTAGAGCTGGTCCTGCTCAGTCAGACCTTTTGCAAACAGTGGATGGGAATAAAGTCCCAGTGGTATGTGAAAGAAATCTGTTGGGAAAAAGTGTTTGGGTTTATCCTGCTTCAGGCAAGGGCAAACCTATCCAGGGGGCTGCTTTTGCTCAGGGACCTGGACATACTTGGTGTGTAATAATGGAAGATGGTGAAGTTCAGTACATACCTCAAGGAAATCTAACACTGGGAGAGAATTCTTAATTTGATAACTTATAGACTCTGTGTAAAATATTATGAGAATGGATAGGGGTGGAATGTTTTGGTTTGAGCCAGGGTGAAGCTCTTTGCTGATTTTTTTTTCTTTCAGTGAACTTTTTAGCAGCGCCAGTGGACTGATAATAACCAAGGTCACTTCTGACTGTCTGTAGCCTCCCCCCCTGCTATGGGGAAGCAGATTAGACCGAAGACAGGATCAGCAAATCAGAATATTCCCTTCTCATAATATTTTCTCTATTTGGCTTTCAGCATAGGTTAAGACATCATGGAAGTCAAGCCTTTCTTTTTCCTTTTCCACTCATGTGAGGGACGATCCCCACGGACATTAGAGATGCGCCCCACATAAACTATATATGATTCTCATGGCAATAGGGGTTAGAAGCGGGAAAGGATAAGCGGACCTAGATGAAGACTGAACTTGCTAAAGGCGGGAAAAGAGCAACAATATTGCGGGCCCTGAGGGATGCTCTCCGGTGCCTCAGCGCCAGGAACCAATGGGCAAGCAGATCCAAAAGTGACTCACCAATTGGAAGCCGAGGTCTGCCTGCCATTTTCCTATAAAGGAAAGACCGTCTCCGTAGCCTGCAGCTGGAAGTCTGGAGTCGCCAGAGAAAGAAGAGAAGAAGAATGAGGAAAAGCCGCCTGCAGCCGCGTGCCACCGCTTGTCGCCGTGCGCCGCCGCGAGCTGCCACTTGCCACCACCTGCAGCCACTTGCCGCCGCGTGCTGCCGCTTGCTGCCGCCATTCGCTGCTTCTCGCCGCCAGCCACCGCACCTGCTCACTACATCATGGGAGATCGAGCCCAGGCTAAAAGCCTTTTTAAAGGCTCTTGGAGCTGAAGCCTTAGGCGCTCTCTCCCTGAAGACCCGCAAGGAAGAGCTGGCCACCAAGAGCCAGGGCTGGTCCCTGACTCCGCCGGGATACGAGGTGTAAGACACTTACCTTACACCACAGATCATGGAAGGAGGGGCTGGTCACTTGGGAGGAATATAGGACTGTTGTCAGAGGATGTAGGGAGGCAATTAGGAAAGCTAAGGCCTCCTTGGAACTTAACCTTGCAAGTCAGGTTAAGGATAATAGAAAGGGCTTTTTCAAATACATAGCTAACAAAACTAACACTAGAGGCAATATTGGCCCACTGTTGAATGAGGTGGGAGCTGTTATGGGAAAGTTAAAGTTTGTTCATTGTAAAATCAATAGTAGTGGAATGGAAAGTACAGCATGGGTGTAACTGGGTACTGGGTGTAACCATATTTGGCAATATTCACGGCCACAATGCAGTTAAGGAAATATCGCAATTCAGCACATTCCAAGGGGCCTCAGCAACAAGATACGCCTGCCGCAATTCAGCACATTCCAAGGAGCCTCAGCAACAAGATACGCCTGCGCGGAAGAAACGAAGGCTGATGCAAGGGAGGAAGCTAATGAACTATAAATATGGGGAAATTGGGGCTCGAGGTACGGCAGTTGGTGGAGCGGAGACTCCCCTGCCGTCCAGCGCTGTGCTTTGCTTTTATCTCTCCAATAAAACTTTGTATCCCAAGTTGCCGTGTTGGTGTATTTATAACAATTTGGTGCCGTGACTCGGATAAGGGACTCTGTGGCGCGGTGAGATCTCGGGGAGGCGCCCCACCTTTTGGTGGCCTCGGGATCTTCTCTGTCGTCCGGACAGCCCTTACCGACGAACCCAGAGAGATTTATAAAAGCAAAGGGGAACGGGAAACAGGCCTAAGCACCCCCGTAAAGTTTTGTGCACAAAGTCCGGACGAAGACGCGTGGGACGCGTAAGTATATTGCGGGATCCGTTCGGACGGGGTGGGGATCCTGGAAGCGCGAATGTGTGTTGTGTGAATGAGAGGGAGACCAGCAGCTGGATTTCCCAAGCGAGTGCGGACCCTCAGTAGTGCGTTTCCCACAGACCCGCGAGGGCTTGTGCCACGAAAAAGGGGAAGCGAAAGATTTGCGTGAAAGAAGGCGCTCCAGACGACAATGGGACAGGGTAGGAGTAAGAACCCTGATAAGGTTAAATTGCCCCCCATACCTCCCGATAGTCCCCTGGGGGTCATGTTAAATAATTGGAACCAATATCCTAGCGCTAGGAATAAGGAAAAAGTAAAAATGATTCATTATTGTGTTGAAGTATGGGGAGGAAAAGAAATTGACAGACAAGTATACTGGCCAATCTTTGGGTCATCGGAAGATTGGGTAAGGCAGAAGTTAAACTTGTGGGTAAATGACAAAAGTCCAGTGAACCCCGAGGAAGTTGCTTATGCAGTTGTATGGCTAGATACTCCGGGAGTTTCAATTTATAAGTTAAAGACGGAAACAATTCGACTCCCGGAGGACAAGTCCCAAAAGAAGAAGAGGTCACCAGAAGAAGTTTTACCACCACCACCATATGTGCTCCCACCGGCAGCCGGTCCGGCCCCTGGTCCAAGCGCACCACCTAACGATTCGTCCGAGGACTTGGACGGGGATACCGGACCAATGACTAGAGGACGGGCCAGACAAAGGCAGGGTCTCTATCCCTTAAGGGAAATGCCAGTGGGGGGACCACAACCAGGTATCGCCTTTGTGTCCGTCCCTCTTAGTTCAGGAGAGGTGAGAGAATTTAAGAAGGAAATGGGACATTTGGTAGAAGATCCCCTGGGGGTAGCTGAAAGGGTAGACCAATTCCTGGGACCTAGTTTGTATACCTGGGAAGAATTACAATCAATTGTGGGGATTCTTTTCACTCCTGAAGAGAAAAATATGATCAGGAGGGAGGGCATGCGAATCTGGGATAACCAACATGCCCAGGGTCCTGCAGCTGATATTAAATGGCCACTCCAGAACCCGAATTGGGACCACCAAAATCCCGCTCATCGGGTTCACATGCAGGACCTAAGGACTATTTTAATTCAAGGAATCAGAGAGTCCGTCCCTCGGTCCCAAAATTTCAACAAGGCATTTAATGAGAGACAAAAGAAAGATGAAAGCCCCACAGATTGGCTTGAAAGGTTACGCAAAAATTTTCAGTTGTATTCTGGAGTGGATCCAAATGATCAGGTGGGGCAGGCCTTGCTAAAAGTACAATTTGTGTCTCAATCGTGGGATGACATTAGGAAAAAGTTACAGAAGTTGGAAGACTGGCAGCATATGGGTTTAGATGATTTAGTGAGGGAAGCACACAAGGTGTATGTACGGAGGGAAGAGGAAGATAGAAAACGGCAAGTGCAAATGATGGACGAGAGTGGTAAAAGGCAGGTTCGAATGATGGTAGCGGCGTTACAGGGGAGGAAAGATTGGGAAGACCGACAAGGAAGGGAACGTAGAAGGGACTGGGGAACGGGAAAAAGTGAAGAAAGGAATAGGAGCCGGGACAGGCAAGGAGAGCCAGGAAAGTGTTTTTACTGTGGGAAGAGAGGGCATTTTAAAAGGGAATGTAGGGTCCGAATGCAGGACGAAAAGGAACTTCTAGAGGAATAGGGAGGTCAGGGGCTCTATTTATTGGGGACCTTGAGTAATCAAAAGGAGCCCTTGATAAAATTAAAAATAGGTCCCCACCGTGAGGAAGTAACTTTTCTCGTAGACACAGGAGCAGAGAGATCGACACTCCTGCAAATACCTCACGGATGCAAATTATCAAGGGAAACGACCTCAGTAATCGGAGCAAAAGGGGAACCCTTTAAAGTTAAGATTATTAAAGAAGTAATGGTGGAATCAGAAGCGAAAATAAAGATCGGCAATTTCTTATGGGTTCCCGAGGCTGAGTTTAATTTATTGGGGCGGGACCTCATTATTGAGTTGGGAATTGGGATCGAGGTGGTGGAAAATGAGATTGCGATTCGACTATGTCCCCTTAGGACGGAGGACGAGAATAAAATTAATCCCGAGGTTTGGTATCAGCCCGGGAAGGTGGGGAAATTAGACATTACCCCCTTTGTGGTACAGATCAAAAATCCTGAGATCCCGGTAAGAATAAAGCAGTATCCTCTTTCCCTGGAAGGCCGAAGAGGCCTTAAACCAGAAATAGAGAGACTGGTGGCTCAAGGGTTATTAGAGCCTTGCATGTCACCATTTAACACCCCAATACTTCCAGTAAAGAAATCTGATGGTTCGTACCGATTGGTCCATGACCTAAGGGAAATTAACAAACGAACCATTACCCGACACCCAGTGGTTGCGAATCCCCATACAATTTTAAGTCAATTAGGACCTCAGGACTTATGGTATAGTGTAATAGATTTAAAGGATGCATTTTGGGCCTGTCCACTAGATGAAGCTAGTAGAGATTATTTTGCATTTGAGTGGGAGGACCCCGATACGCGAAGAAAGCAACAACTTCGCTGGACTGTCCTACCCCAAGGATTCACGGAATCCCCTAATTTATTTGGACAGGCTCTCGAAACCCTCCTAATGGAATACACACCCTTATCAGGGGTGACTCTAATTCAGTATGTAGATGACCTCTTACTGGCTGGGGAGAATGAAGAAGATGTCAGGGGGGAAAGCATAAGGCTCCTAAACTTTTTAGCCTTAAAGGGACTAAAGGTATCCAAAGCAAAACTGCAGTTTGTAGAGGAAGAAGTCAAGTATCTTGGACATTACCTTAAAAAGGGAGAAAAGAGAATAGATCCCGACAGGGTACAGGCGATTCTATCACTCCCGAGTCCGAAAAATAAGAGACAGATTAGGCAGATATTGGGGCTTACTGGATACTGTAGGCAGTGGATAGAAGACTACAGTTCTAAAACTAGATTTTTGCATCAAAAATTGGCCAAGGATGGGATCTTGAAGTGGGGCGAAGAAGATACCAGACAATTGAAGATTTTAAAGGACAGCTTGATGCACGCCCCGGTACTAAGCCTCCCAGATGTAAATCGAGAATTTGTACTGTTTGTAAATGTAAATGAAGGAGTGGCATTTGGGGTTTTGACTCAAGAATGGGCTGGGAAAAGAAAACCAGTAGCGTATCTTTCTAAGTTACTGGACCCAGTAAGCAGAGGGTGGCCAAACTGTTTACAAATTATAGCAGGATGTGCGCTCTTGGTGGAAGAAGCCCGAAAAATAACCTTTAATGGGCCTCTAAGAGTATTAACCCCTCATAATATTCGGGGAGTACTTCAGCAAAAAGCGGACAAATGGATATCAGATGCCAGACTTTTGAAATACGAGGGGATATTATTGGAATCTCCGGGGTTCATTTTAGAAACTACAGCCGCTTCTAACCTGGCCGCCTTTTTATTCGGGGAACCCGGAACAGAGGAACCAGCACACGACTGTATAATAACCATAGAAGAACAAACGAAAATAAGGCCCGATCTGGAAGAAGAGGAATTGGAAGAAGGGGAAAAGTTATTTGTAGATGGGTCCTCAAGGATAGTGGATGGAAAACGGAAATCGGGATATGCAATTATCCGAGGGGATAAGGGAATGGAAGTAATAGAATCAGGACCGCTTGACCGGACTTGGTCAGCACAGGCTTGTGAGCTATATGCAATATTCCGGGCACTGAAATTACTAAAGGGAAAAACAGGCACAATATACACGGACTCGAAATACGGGTTCGGGGTGGTACATACCTTTGGCAAAATATGGGAAGAAAGGGGTCTTATGAATTCACAAGGGAAAGACCTGATACATCAGAAATTAATCCTGGACGTTCTACAAGCATTACGGGAACCGACTAAAATAGCAATAGTGCATATAAAGGGGCATCAGAAGGGGCTAGCGCCAAATGTAAGGGGAAATAATGTAGCAGATCAGGAGGCAAAACGAGCAGCCCTTCGGGAATTACAATTAAAGGAAATAAAAGAAGTCAATAACGATACCCCGGAGGAGAGTGAAATTTTCACCCCGGAAGAAGAAAAGAAATTGCAGGCTATGGGGTTGGAAAAAACAGATGGGAAATGGTATACAAAGGATGGGAGACAGGTGATCCCAAAAGCATTGGCTTACCAAATCTTGAACAGAATACACAAGAAGGCCCATTGGGGAGCCCAGGGCATGAAAGATTATTTCTCTCATACCTACACCACATTAGGTATATGGGATATAGTAAAACAAATCGTAAAGGGATGCAGTATCTGTTTGCAGGTGAACCGGAGGAATCTAAAATCAATGTCTTTAGGTGGGCGACCTTCCGCCCAGAGACCTTTTTCCAAGGTCCAAATTGACTTCACAGAGTTACCCAAAATCGGTAGAACAAGGTACTTGTTGGTAATCGTGGACCACCTAACCCACTTTGTAGAAGCATTTCCCACCAATAGAGAAACAGCACAAACTGTGGTCAAAGTACTAATGGAACACATTATCCCCCGGTATGGAGTCCCAGAAATCATAGACTCTGATAAAGGATCACATTTTACTTCTCAAGTGACTCAGAAATTAGCAACAGTATTGGGAATCAGGTGGGAACATCACACTCCATATCACCCTCAAAGCTCGGGTCGGGTGGAAAGAATGAATGGGGAGATAAAACGACAATTAACTAAATTAACGATGGAAACGGGGTTAAATAGGCTGAATTGTTTACCACTGGCTCTTTTAAATATAAGAACTCGACCAAGAGCGGATATTGGGGTATCGCCCTTCGAGTTCTTATATGGAATGCCGTACTGTATGGGAGAGGTATCAGATCATCCTATGAATTTGGATAAGAAACTTGATGTATATATATCAAAACTAGGAAAGTATCGAAAACAATTGTGGGATAAAGGGATTTTGGCTCAACGACCCCCTCTAGATCTTGTTTTACATCAGGTTCAACCAGGAGACTGGGTATTGATACGCACCTGGAGGGATCAACCACTCGCCCCGGCTTGGGAGGGCCCGTTCCTGGTTCTGCTCACCACTGACTCGGCGGTCCGGACTGCTGAAAGGGGATGGACGCATGCCAGCCGAATAAAAGGACCAGTGGATCCAGATAAGTTTGACAAAGGTGCCCCAACAAGACCGTGGGAAATAGAGGGAGAACCCGGAGCCCTAAGGCTCACCCTTAAACGAAGAGGATCCTCAAATGGACCGTAATGACATTCGGGTGGGGAACGATTGGCTCCTACAAAAAACTCTAATAGGACACTCAGAGGCTCCGGGGTATTGTGGGTATTTGGAAAGATTGAGTAAACAACCATATTATAGGGACATTAGGCTTTTGGATAATTGGGGAAAATTGTATAATAGAGATCGAAAGGAAACTTATGAGAATATTAGAGTAGCGTGTAGTTGGCTAGATTGTGACTGTTACCCCTTTGTAAGATTTCGTTGTAAAATTTGTAGCAAACATTGGTGGGTCCATTGTAGAAAAGGGAAGGCCCCACACAAGGTGTGCAGGCCTTGCTGGGAGAAACAGCGAAAATTAACAACTTATTGGACTACTGTTCAAAGGATCCCATTGGGATCTGTAGAGTGGTGGCGAGCTTATTTTCAAGGAATAAATCCAGACTACCACTGCGAATTGACTCATAAACCATCAGGCACTTTTGATACCGATATTGTTGAGGTAAAGTGCCGAAGGGGAATAAAAAACGTGAGGTGTGATATCCCACCCCAGAAGGGGAAAGTCTGGAAGCCGGATTCCAAGTGGCTCAGAGGGGTTGAGAGGGATCCTGAAGAACATTCCTGCTGCCGAGAAGATGGAACACCCCGCAGCTAGACGCAACCTAGTTGGCGGAGGGAGGCAGAGGAGTGCAACAGTGGAACCAACCCCTCCCCCTGGAAATAACATGGGACATCCCCCTTACAAAAACAAAACATTATGTCAAGGAGATAGAACCGCTGGAACCACCAGTGTATGTTACTTATACATGGTAATAATATTCATTATCTGTCGAATTGGGGTATCTGAGGGAAGCGGAAGCGTAACAAGTCATGAACCATTTAAATGGATATTATATAGATGGGAAGATCAGAAAGTAATCCAAGTTGTCACTAGTCCTGGGGCACCAACATTAACGGCACGATTATGTGAATTGGCCCCCATAGAACGCTGCTTAGATCGTATGGGATATTATTTATGTCCAAGCTCCAATCCCGGGAGACAATATTGTAATTATCCCAACAGCTATTATTGTGCTTATTGGGGATGCGAAACGATTGCTTCAGACTGGGAACCAGGCGCGGGACGTGATAGGTTCTTGAAGACTCAGAGAGGACCACCAGGGTGCACCCCTCCGAAAGTTGACGTCTTCAGAGACGGGGGAATTGCTAAAGGCGGGAATTGCAAACACCTAGAATTAACCATACTTCAGCCTGAGGATGAAGGGTGGTTTCTGGGAAAAACTTGGGGAATACGGTATTGGGAACCTGGAGCCGATCGAGGGGGACTCATTTATATAAAGAAAGAAGTAGTCCCTAATGATCCCAAACCGGTGGGGCCTAACAAAGTGTTGACAGAGGGAAACAGTATCAAAGTACGTGCAACTGCTGTTGGCCCGACGTCTCCGGGAGCATTAGACCCGACCTCTCCGAAAGCATTAGAGGGTAATGTAACCACCATTCAAAAACCGGTGGTGGAACCAAATCCTAGGACTGAGCGAGACCCACTCAGGGAAGTGATGCAGGCGACCTTTAGGGTGTTGAATCAAACGTACCCCAATTTGACTAAAGAATGCTGGTTATGTTATGTAGTACACCCACCCTTTTATGAAGCTATCGCCTCAACTGCCGACCATGCTTTCAGTAACGGTACAAATCCCCCTGAATGTGCATGGAAGAAAACCCGAGAGTCTCCGGGAATCTCGCTTACTCAGGTCAGAGGTAGCGGGCTCTGTATAGGGACTGTCCCTGAAGAAAAGAAATCGCTATGTAATAAGACTCTGGAAACAACCCAGCTAAAAGGACATACATGGTTGTTACCAGCTAACAATACAAGGTGGGTCTGTAATGGGTTGGGGGTAACTCCTTGTATTTCAATGGGTTTGTTCAATGAGGGCTCAGAATATTGTGTCCAAATCATTATATTACCTAGAATTACTTATCATTCCGGGGATTATGTGTATCAATATCACAGCTCTCCTGAGCACCACCTTGTAAAAAGAGAGCCATTCACGGCCTTGACTGTGGCGTTGTTATTGGGGGTTGGGGGAGCTGGAGTCGGTACGGGGGTGGCTTCACTGATTAATCAGAGACAGGGAATGACCAGCCTTAGAGCAGCTATAGACGAAGATCTACAACGAATAGATAAAGCTATAGATGGATTAGTCACTTCGGTAAGATCACTATCAGAAGTAGTCTTGCAAAACAGAAGGGGGTTAGACTTACTCCTGTGGCAACAAGGGGGACTATGTGTGGCGTTACAAGAGGAGTGCTGTGCATATGTAGATCACACAGGAGTCACAGTAGATGCTATGAGCGAGTTGAGAAAGCAAATAGAAAAACGAAAGAAAGAAAGGGAGTCTCAACAAAATTGGTATGAATCATGGTATAATTATTCTCCTTGGCTAACTACTTTGATATCTACTATTGCGGGACCAGTAATCCTTTTTATTGTAACATTAACTTTTGGACCATGTATTTTTAACAAGATAGTAGGCCTCATCAAAAATCGACTGGAAGCTGCTCATCTCCTAATAATGCGGCAAGAGTACCACCCGATCGGAACAATTGGAGACGAAGAACTGGAGTTAAGTAGGAAGGAGTTAATCCGCTACAATGAACAAAAATAAAAGGGGGGAATGTTATGGGAAAGTTAAAGTTTGTTCATTGTAAAATCAATAGTAGTGGAATGGAAAGTACAGCATGGGTGTAACTGGGTACTGGGTGTAACCATATTTGGCAATATTCACGGCCACAATGCAGTTAAGGAAATATCGCAATTCAGCACATTCCAAGGGGCCTCAGCAACAAGATACGCCTGCCGCAATTCAGCACATTCCAAGGAGCCTCAGCAACAAGATACGCCTGCGCGGAAGAAACGAAGGCTGATGCAAGGGAGGAAGCTAATGAACTATAAATATGGGGAAATTGGGGCTCGAGGTACGGCAGTTGGTGGAGCGGAGACTCCCCTGCCGTCCAGCGCTGTGCTTTGCTTTTATCTCTCCAATAAAACTTTGTATCCCAAGTTGCCGTGTTGGCGTATTTATAACAATTTGGAGCCCTGGTGACAGAGGATATAAAGAAGGAAGAGGTGCTGAACGCCTTCTTTGCCTCTGTCTTTACTCCTGCAGGATTTCCTCATGAGCCCCAGATTCATATAGCCCCAGAAGTAGTCAAGATAGATGAGGAGTTTGCCATGGTAGATGAGGATTGGGTTAGGGATCAGTTGAGTAATCTGGACATCCAGAAATCGATGGGTCCAGATGGAATGCATCCAAGGGTGCTGAGGGAGCTGGCGGAGGTCATTGCTAGGCCACTCTCCATCATCTTTGGTAAGTCGTGGAAGACAGGAGAGGTGCCTGAGGACTGGAGGATAGCAAATGTCACACCAGTCTACAAGAAGGGCAAGAAGGAGGACCTGGGTAACTATAGACCGGTCAGCCTCACCTCCATCCCTGGAAAGGTGATGGAACAACTTATTCTTGTCTCTATCTCTAGGCATATCAAGGACATGGGGGTCATCAAGAGCAGTCAGCATGGTTTTATCAAGGGTAAGTCATGTTTGACTAACCTCATAGCCTTCTATGAGGAAATTACTAGGTGGATAGATGATGGTAGAGCAGTAGATGTGGTTTATCTAGATTTCAGTAAGGCATTCGACACCGTCTCCCACTGCATCCTTGTAGATAAGTTGATCAGGTATGGGTTTGGTGATCAGGTAGTGAGGTGGATCAGGAACTGGTTGATGAGAAGGAGTCAGAGTTGTAGTCAATGGGGCAGAATCTGGTTGGAAGTGTGTGACTAGTGGAGTCCCTCAGGGGTCGGTACTGGGACCGATGTTGTTCAACATCTTCATCAACAACCTGGATGAGGGTATAGAATGTACCCTCAGCAAGTTTGCTGATGACACTAAACTGGGAGGAGTGGCTGACACACCAGAAGGCTGTGCTGCCATTCAGAGAGACTTAGACAGGCTGGAGAATTGGGCGGGGAGAAACATGATGAAATTCAACAAGGGGAAGTGTAGAGTTTTGCATTTGGGGAAGAACAACACGATGTCCCAGTACAGGTTGGGGGCTGACCTGCTGGAGAGTAGTGTAGATGAAAGAGACCTGGGGGTCCTGGTAGACAGGAGGATGACCATGAGCCAGCAATGTGCCCTTGTGGCCAAGAAGGCCAATGGCATCCTGGGGTGCATTAGAAAGGGTGTGGTTAGTAGGTCAAGAGAGGTTCTCCTCCCCCTCTATTCTGCATTGGTGAGGCCGCATCTGGAGTATTGTGTCCAGTTCTGGGCCCCTCAGTTCAAGAAGGACAGGGAACTGCTTGAAAGAGTCCAGCGCAGAGCCACAAAGATGATTAAGGGAGTGGAACATCTCCCTTATGAGGAAAGGCTGAGGGAGCTGGGTCTCTTTAGCTTGGAAAAAAGGAGGCTGAGGGGTGACCTCATCAATGTTTACAAATATGTAAGGGGTGAGTGTCAGGGAGATGGAGTTAGGCTCTTCTCAGTGATGACCAGTGATAGGACAAGGAGTAATGGCTGTAAATTGGAGCATAGGAGGTTCAAGGTTGTCGCGGACCGAGATAGGTAAAGCCGCGACCCACACCCCCACCTCGGGTGAATCGAGGGCTGAGGACCGCTCCCCGTCACACTCACAAACAACGCTTAGGAATCAATAGATTTATTAAAGGCACTGAGGGTTTGGCAAGTCCGATATCACCTAACACACAGGGTCTATCTCTATATCTATATCCACACCTATATATCCATATACCAACAGCTATACAACACTACATCTATATATTAATAACAACACACACAGAAAACAAGAGATAACCTCTCCCCTTCCCCCCTGTTCCCGTTCCCGGACAGGGATAAGAGGGAAAGCCTGGAGAGAGCCTTTGGGAAATAGAAGAATATTGGAAAAGAGAAGTGAGTGTCTGGTATGTGTGAATATTACGTAGGAATGTTAGTAAGAAGCCTCACAAAGGTGAATATCCGAAAAAATTTTTTTACTGTAAGAGTGACAGAGCACTGGAACAGGCTGCCCAGGGAGGTTGTGGAGTCTCCTTCACTGGAGGCATTCAAAACCCACCTGGATGCGTTCCTATGTGATGTACTCTAGGTGACCCTGCTCTGGCAGGGGGGGTTGGACTAGATGATCTTTCGAGGTCCCTTCCAACCCCTAGGATTCTATGATTCTATGATACCTTAAAGCTGCCTTTCCCGTCCGCTCTTCCCTTACCATAAATTACCCTGGGAGGGGGGAGTTGGAGCCCTTCTTACCCCTTTCCCTTTCCTTACCTTCCCTAATTCGGTGTGGGTGCCCTCCCCCACATTTTCTGTGTTTGGTAAAGTGGACTCTTGAGCTGCGGTTCTGTTCTCCTGCGAGGAAAACGGCCAGTGACAGAGGAAAAGTTAATCCTGTGACCAGGGGCAAAGGAAAGGCAACTGATCCTTATACCCGCTCCCATCTGAAATATCCAGTTTCTTCAAGCAGCATCAGAAGACATAATTGCAGAAGCAGATTATTCTAAAACAGATGATGGAACAGGCCCTTCTCAAGTAGATAAACAGGCAGGCCCCTCTCAATCAGATGGAGGAGCAGGCTCTTCTCAATCAGATAAGGATGATGATCTGCTACAGCCCTTCTCCCTAAAGGAATTGCATCTCATGAGAAAGGACTTTACCCGCAATGAAAATGCGGGGCTTCTTTCCTGGCTGCTCCGATGTTTTGATGGTGGAGCTGACAACTACACCCTGGACAAAAGAGAAGCCAGACAGTTGGGATCCCTGGCTAAAGATAAGTTTGCCGACTATACTAAGTTGGGAGTGTTGATCTGCCTGAGAGTGGGACGGCTCTACAGCAGGACCCAGACAGGCTGGATTGATGGGCCGAGGCAACATGCGTATGCACAATGGGGTTTGCAGATCTGGAAGTCATTGTGGTAACAGGAGCCAGGAAGATAGCATCCATTAAACACCTTGGGGGTATAAAAGGGTGTCCCTCTGAGAAGCTGACATGTCCAGCCCAGCTGAAGTGCCTCTACACCAATGCATGCAGCATGGGCAACAAACAGGAGCAGTTGGAAGCTACTGTGCTACAGGAAAGCTATGACATAGTCACGATTATGGAAACATGGGATGAATCCTATGATTGGAGTGTGGCTATCAAAGGCTACAAGTTGTTCAGAAGGGACAGGAAAGGAAGAAGGGGTGGAGGTATTGGCCTCTATGTAAAGAATTGGATAGAGTGTGAAGAGTTGTCCCTAAAAAATAGCCATGAGCAGGTTGAAAGTTTATGGGTGGGAATTAGGGATCGAGACAGCAAAGGGAGCCTAGTGGTTGGAGTCCACTACAGGCTGTCCAATCAAGTGGAGCCAATCGACGAAACTTTCTTATTTCAGCTTGAGGAAACATCACGATCACAGGCTCTCATCCTGCTAGGGGATTTTAACCATCCTGGCATCTGTTGGAAAAGTAGCACGGCAAGCTGTAGGCAACCCAGGAGACTCCTGGAATGCCTCAATGACAACTTCTTAAGTCAAGAAATTGACAGTCCTACCCAGGGGGATGCGTTACTGGACCTGATGGTCACAAATGTGAGTGAACTCATCAGGGATGTCGAAGTTGAAGGCAGCCTGGGCTGCAGTGATCATGCACTAGTGCAGTTCACTGTCCTAAGGGGTAAGAGGCAGATGAGAAGCTTAGTTAGGACTCTGAATTTTAGGAAAGCAAACTTCCAGCTCTTCAGGGAGTTAGTAGATAGGACCCCATGGGAAACGGCCCTCAGGGACAAGGGAGCAGAAGATAACTGGCAGATCTTTAATGATGCTTTCCATAGAGCACAAGAAGTCTCAATCCCCAGGTGTAGGAAATCGGGCAAGGAAGGCAAGAGACCAGCATGGCTGACTCAAGACCTGCTGATCAACCTAAAAGACAAGATACACCTACACAAGTGGTGGAAGAGGGGACAGGTTTCCTGCGAAGTGTATGTAGGTTATGTAGGGACAAGGTTCAGGAAGGCCAAGGCGCAGCTAGAACTGAACTTGGCAAGGCATGTAAAGAATAATAAAAAGGGCTTCTATAGGTACATAAATCAGAAAAGGAAGCTTAAAGAAAGCATACCCTGATGAGCAACAGTGGTAACTTGGTAAGAACAGATGAGGAGAAGGCTGAGGTTCTCAGTGACTTTTTTGCCTCAGTCTTCACTGGCAACCCCTCTCCTTACAGTTCTCAAGCTGATGGCCCACAAGATGGAGACCAGAGAGACAAAGTCCCCCCACTGTAAGTGAGGACATGGTTTGAGACCACCTGAGGAAGCTGAAGATATACAAGTCCATGGGACCTGATGAGATGCATCCCAGAGTGCTGAGGGAATTGGAGGATGCAGTTGCCAAGCCACTCTCCATGGTATTTGAAAAGTCATGGCAGTCAGGTGAAGTCCCCAGTGACTGGAAGAAAGGACATGTCATGCCCATCTTTAAAAAGGGTAGAAAGGATGACCCTGGGAACTACCGACCTGTGAGCCTCACGTCCGTGCCTGGGAAGATCATGGAACAGATCCTCCTAGAAGAAATGCTAAGGTACATGGAGGACAGGAAGGTGATTCAGGACAGTCAGCATGGCTTTACCAAGGGCAAATCCTGCTTGACCGACCTAGTGGCTTTCTACAATGGTGTAACTACATTTGTCAACAAGGGAAAAGCAGTGGATGTCATCTATCTGGATTTCTGCAAGGCCTTTGACATGGTCCCTCACAGCATCCTTCTCTCTAAATTGGTGACATATGAGTTTGATGGGTGAATTGTTCAGTGGATAAGGAACTGGCTGGATGGTCAATGGCTCAGTATCCAGATGGAGAACAGTGACAAGTGGTGTCCCTCGGGGTCCATACTGGGACCAGTGTTGTTTAATATCTTCATCAATGACATTGACAGTGGCTTTGAGAGCACCGTCAGCAAGGTTGCTGATGACACCAAGCTGGGCGGTGCAGTTGATATGCCAGAGGGACGAGATGCCATCCAGAGGGACCTGGACAAGCTGGAGAAGTGGGCCCAAGTGAACCTCATGATGTTCTACAAGTCCAAGTGCAGGGTCCTGCACCTGGGCCAGGGCAACCAGAAACATCAATACAGGCTGGGGGAAGACATGCTAGAGACCAGCCCTGTGGAAAAAGACCTGGGGGTACTAGTGGATCCAAAGCTGGACATGAGCCACCAATGTGCAACTGCAGCCCAGGGGGCCAACCACATCCTGGGCTGTATCAAAAGAAGTGTGGCCAGCAGATCAAGAGAGGTGATTCTGCCCCTCTACTCTGCCCTGGTGAGACCTCACCTGGAATACTGTGTCCAGCTCTGGAGCCCCCATCACAAGAAAGACGTGAACCTGCTGGAGCGTGTCCAGAGGAGGGCCACGAAAATGATCCAAGGGCTGGAGCACCTCTCTTATGAAGAAAGGCTGAGGGACTTAGGGTTGTTCAGCCTGAAGAAGAGAAGGCCCCGGGGGGACCTCATAGCAGCCTTCCAGTACCTGAAGGGGGCCTACAGAAAGGCTAGGGAAGGGCTTTTTAAAAGAGCACATAGTGATAGGATAAGGGGTTATGGTTTGAAGCTGCAGGAGGAGAGATTGAGGTTAGAGATAAGAAGGAAATTCTTTAGTCTGAAGGTAGGGAAGACACTGGAACAGGTTGCCCAGAGAAGTTGTGGAGGCTCCATCCCTGGGACCATTCAAGCTCAGGCTAGATGGGGCTCTGAGCTCTGGTCTAGTGGGAGGTGTCCCTGTTCATTCAGGGGAGTTGGAACTCGATGACCTTTAAGGTCCCTTCCAACTCTAACCATTCTATGATTCTATGAATTGTATGAGGTTCAACAAGGCCAAGTGCCAGGTCCTGCACTTGGGCCACAACAACCCCATGCAATCCTACAGGCTTGGGGAAGAGTGGCTGGAAAAGGAGAAAGCAGAAAAGGACCTGAGGGTGTTGACTGACAGCTGGGTGCATATGAGCCAGCAATGTTCCCAGGTGGCCAAGAAGGCCAACAGCATCCTGCTTGTGTCAGAAATAGTGTGGCCAGTAGGACTAGGGAAAAGATTGTCCCTCTGTACTTGGCACTGGTGAGGCCGCACCTTGAATTCTACGTTCAGTTTTGGGCCCCTCACTACAAGAAAGACATTGAGGTGCTGGAGTGAGTCCAGAGAAGGGCAACAAAGCTGGTCTAGAGCTCAAGCCTTATGAGGAGCATCTGAGGGAACTGGGGTTGTTCAGTTTGGAGAAGAGACGGCTGAGGGGAGACCTTACTGCTCTCTACAGCTACCAGAAAGGAGGTTGTAGCGAGGTGGGGGGTTTGTCTCTTCTCCCAAGTAACAAGTGATAGGTCAAGAGGAAATGGTCTCAAGTTGTGGCAGAGAAGGGGTAGATTAGATATTAGAAGTAACTTCTTCACTGAAAGGGTAATCAAATACTGGATTAGTGAGGTGGTTTAAATCACCATCCTTAGAGGTGTTTAAAAGATATATATATTTGGTGCTTAGAACCATGGTTTAAGCACTGGACTTGGTAGAGTTAGGTTAATGGTTGGTATAGTCAGGTTATGGTTGCACTTAATGATCTTAAAGGTCTTTTCCAACCAGAACGATTCTATGTGTGATTCTGTGCAATTTTATACCTACATTTTATGGATATATACATAAAATTTATATATCTTTGCATATACATGTATACACTGCATGTACACACACATAAATATATAAAGTGTATCCAGGTATAAATAAAATACATATACATATTTGTACACTCCTGTATATATACTTTATCTACTTATATAAAATGGATCAATATCCATATCTATACTTATATAATGCTTTATATATGCATAAAACAAAAAGTTAATTTTTGTCTATAGACTAAATGAAGTGGGCAGCCAATCTGGCCCAGGGCACTCTGAGATAATGTGAGCACAACAGTGTGAAAAATTAAAACCAGCAACTCACAAAGCAGTATGAAAACACACAGGACACAGTGCTGTTGAAGAAGTCAGCCTCTGCATGTGCAGTGAGGAGGCTTCCTTCTCTGACACTTCTGAGTAAGCTCTCTGGGGCACCTGGTCCTGCCACACAATTACAGGACAATATGAAGACACACGGGCGATAACATTACCAAAAGTGCACACGTTAATTAGACGTTAATTGCACATTGATGAAATGACATTGATGAAAAGGACATCTGTTAGGGGTCACACCCAGTTCCCGACCCAGAGGCATATGCCTGCATTAGCCATCAGGGGGAGAGCTGCGCACTCCTCCGCATCAGGTGCTGCCCCTCTGCAGACCGGGCACGGCCCTTCAGGGTACTTCCCAGAGGATGCCTAAGAGCACTTCCGCTAGCAGCCCTCGTTTTGTCTGCAGGTTTGCTCCCAGACACGCCAGGATCCAGCCAGGTTCTCACGGGCCCAGCGGGGCTGTGCCAGGGGGAAGATGCCCCCCCCGGCAGCCCTGCTTCACACCCTATGTAGTGGTGCAGGGGAGGGCAGTGCCCTGGCAGCGGTGCACACCGAGCCGAGGGAGCGGGGTTAGAACACCGCGGCACTCGCAGGGCTCCAACACCACCGCCTGGGCTCGGGTGGGCCAGGCGCAGAAGGAACATTTTCCCCAGTAGGCATTAAATTAGGCATTTCTCACCAGTGGTATTAAAGACCTTTTCTGTTTGCTCATCACACAGAATGGATTGGGGCACTCCCATACCCCCCCCCCCCCCCCCCCCACTGCACATTCCCCTCGCTGCCAGAAAATTCTTGACCCAATTTGTCTGCTCCCACTGCTCCCTCCCACCCCCCACCACCCCTCCGCCCCCACCATGTTAATATTTATAACCTTTTCTCAGTGCACTAAGTCCCATTTCCATCAGTCCCTAATAGATGAGCTCTAGCAGAGCCATGACCCATCGCCTATATACCCAGCCCCTTTAACAGCCGTCCCGGGGACGGGCCGCCCGTCCCCTCATCCCCCTCCCATTACAGCCCCGTGCTGAGGTAAACTGGGGGACCCTTAAGGGGGACCCCCCCAAAGGACAGCGCCACCTCCGCGCCCTGCCACGCTTTCCGCCGCACGGCGGCGGCTCCTTTGCACCAGCCCCGGTGGCGCCCGCCTCCCTCCCCGCCGGCAGCAGTGGGGCACGGTGGGGGGTGCTTGCTCTTGGCAAGCTGACTTCGGCTTCGGCCGAAGCCTGCCCTTCTCTCCCTAGGGCCATGGCGGCGGCTCGCACCGCTTCTCCGCGGGCAGCCCCCATCGAGGGAGCCACCGCTCTGCCGGCAGTAGCGGAGACACCAGCTGAAAAGCCAGTTCCTGGGCGAGGGGACTCGGTTCCTGGCCCAGGCCGAGGAACGCCAGGCGATGCAGCCCCTCCCTCAGGCCCAGCCGGCTTCAGCCGCGCTCTACCGCGGCTCCGCCTCACCGCCCTAGTGCCAGGGCGCCGGAGCCGTTACCGAGGGGAGAGAGGGGCCCTGTCCAGCCTCCAGCCCCTGGGACAAAACCCGGGACCTCGGAGGCTTTGGGGGGCAGGCGGGCACCCGCACCTCTCTCGGAGCACCGTGCCCGCTCCAGAGCAGCGTTTCCAGTGGAATCTCAGCCGCGGTGCTTCATTATGGTCCCGGTAAGAGAGGCACTGGGACTACGTGAAGCACCGCGGAAAATGCCATCTGTTAGAGCCAAGGCTGTAAAGCAGGAGAGGATAAGCACGGATAATCTTACGTCCCTGCAGAGGGTGGGAGTCCCGCGCTGTGCAGCATCGGGCAGGTCTCTTGTCGGAGTGCAGCGCACTGAGCAGGTCCCGCCCGTGGAAAGGTTATCCAGTACTGGGCTCCTTTGAGCTTTTATAGGACTTTCCTGCAAGAAAACATTTCTATTCATCATTTCTACTGTCAAAACAAAAAGGATGTTCACATGGGAACTCGTTGCTGCTCTGTTAGACAAAGGCAAGGCCACACAGGTGGTGTAATCGCCTGTGCTGAGTGGGAGCTGACGACGGGGTCTTTGATTGCAAATAGCTGGGAAAGTTTGTCCTGTGGCCAAGGGGTATGTGCAGAACAGTGTGGCCTGAAGGCCAGGCTATGCTTGCACCCCCCAAGCCAGGATAACTGCCCTGTGAGTTGCTGCCTCCTCCACGTACAGCTGTCTGCAGGTCAGCATTGCTTGGCTGCTTGGGAGTAACTTCATATTATGCTTACACATTGTATTGCCATCTCAGTGCGTTCAAACACAATATGTGTTTCAGCTGATTTTGATGTGTTCTGAAACAAGATATCCAGACATTTGTGTGTTTTCTTTATTTCTGAAGTGATTGCTACTAGAATTTTCTGTCAAGACACGTCAGTGTGCCAAACAGTATAGTTTTCACAAGTTGGACTTGAAAATAAATTAATGGATGGTTAAATACCAGCTAAATTTATGTTTTCTGTTGTCATAATATTTTTGTTAGTGGAAAGTACAGCAATTAGAAACAATGTTCAGGAACTTGCCAGTGAAAACATGTTGACTGGGTTCTGCTTTAATTTCTGCCAGTATGAGTAAACATTTTCAACAGAGATCACTGAGAGGTCTATTTTGGTATGGCTGTTACTGGAACGTTAATCTTTACGTTTGCCTTTGTTAGATGAAAGCAGAACAGATGTGGGTCTCTAAACTGTGCATCATTCATGACTAGTCCCATAGAGGCTAATATGCCCCACCAGGAGCAGGCCTGGGATCCTGCACCTGGCATTGGTGCAGTGTGGTGGGGGAGAGGTGCAGAGCTGCCCAGGGGCAAGCACCATGTAGATGTTGTGTGATTACAGCTGGCTGCACACTGCACAGAGTGGGATGGGTGGGATTCTTCTGTCAAGTTGCAGGCTGGGGACAGGTGCCAGTCAAGGGCTAAATGGATGGCTGGTCATGTGCCAGAGGCACTCCTCTGCCTGAAAATATGTATTATGGGAGGAATCTCTGACTACAGTACTCTTTCATTGACTCTGCTTGGCTCAGAGTGTAACTAGACCTAGCTGGTGAGTTGGAGGTGCATTGATCAGCTGTGCTGCACTGTGCACGGAGTGTCTGAGGGCCAAGGAAAACAGTGGAAATTACAGTGACTGCAGTGTGTTGACACTGCAGTGAGAGACATGAGGTGAGACAGCAGGAGCCTAAGTAACTTTTCACAAGTCTGAGAGAACCTGTGATTCTGATGGTCTCTTTAGCTAATTCACAGTCAGAAAATGCTTCAATTAGCCATAATACCCTGGGGTTCAGAGAGAAGGGAAATTAGTAATGCCCTGTACACGCCTGTGCATGTCATATGAAGCCCTTTTAATGAATTCTTTATTTATAAGGCACTTGTATGTGAGTAGCTAATTTGTAGAAACACCATGCAAGTTTTTCTATCATTTTCAATGCTTGTTCTTGCAAGGGGACACTGTACTTCTTTTTAACCTCCTCGTGGGAAGGAGACTCTAATCTGCGCAGGGAATATGTTACCTCATTGATAGTATGATTTGTTCTGGGTTTGCTGTATTTGCCAAATAAAATATTACTGTAGCACCCTATGTGTGACCAGGTTATTATGTCATTGGCTTGTGTAAGTGCTAGCTTTTAAAAATGAAATTTTGGCAGCTTTTCATTTCTTTAGGGTTGACTGGACAACAAATACCTAAGCAAACTCAGAATTTATAGACGTGTGAGACAAGGCATACAAACAGTGTAATTGGACCTACTGACTGCTAAAGGAAGCCAATGTGCTTTCTTATGGTCTGTTAGACATTCCAGAGGTTTGCAGCCTGTTTAATGAAAACTTCTTAGGCTTGCTGATGTATCATCTATCATCTTTCCCGCTTATTGCCTTTACTTGTATTTGTAATATGACACAATAGTTAAATGTTTGTCCTGCTCAGTTTCTGGGTTGTCTGATTCCAGGGAATTAATGAGCTCTTGGACAGTGTACAAATTCTGGCAACAAAGGCTGGCATCACCTAATGTCCATCGCTACTTAATGAGGATCAAGAAGAGTTGTAAGAGGTGTGTGAACCATGAATAATGTTTAAGGACTACCTGAGTCTCATAGCTTCTAGCCACCCTGTAATCCACCCATTGTGAATCAATCATGTGGAGAACAAAATAATAGTTGGGATGGATATGTACCTGGATGCTGAGCAAGGCCTGTGGGCTCAGCCAGGATCCACCCAGGGAAGAGAGCACAAAGAGGTGGTACACAGAAAGAATGCAAGCCCAAATATACGCAAGAGAATGGTAATCTTTTTTGGTTTTGTTGGGTATAATGCATTTTCATTCCTATTCTGTAATTTGTGAGGTGAAAGCTTGCTTTCTACCTGAAACATCTTGAAATAGAAATGACATAATTTGTCATTGCTCCAGGAAGCACTGACAGTTCTATTCTGTTACCTCATTATCAGATCACAGTTGTGTCAGTTCCTATTAATTGTGCCTGCCTGTGCTAGCCTGGATTAGTTCTGACAGGGAAATTTACAATCATGGGGGCCGTGACACTGCTCCTTTGTCAGACACCTTTGTCACCTGCACTGCCTCTGGACAGAGCGCCATCAATGAGGAGAAGCCTGGCTCCAGCTAGGTCAAGCACAGAGCCACCTCAGCAAATTATCTGGCTCGCAATTCAGCTTTGGGAAGTGATTGTATTTCAGGATAGAAATTTAGTTTTCCCCATAGCTTTATTTTTATGTGTTTCTCTCTCTCCCCCCCCTTCCCTGCTCTCTAGCGCCATCTAGGCGGCAAGCGTCACTTTGTCTGGTTTCCTGGTGTCCTGCACACTTAGAAATTATATTCTTGGAACAATACCTTCTCTGAACGATTTTTTTTTTTTTTTTAAACTAGTCCTTTCAAAGCTGATTGAAATACTTTGTTGGCAGAGCAGAAGCGAAGCACTGAACGGGACCTTGTGAGGAGAGCAGTTTTGCTTGCAGAGCAGCGGAGGACACATGGTGCTTGGCAGGACTCAGCCTTGCTGCAGCCTGTGCCGTCAAGAGACTCGAGCTAAACTACCAACAGAGATTTTTCTCTTTTTGTCCTCCAGACATTTCAAAATTTATAGATACTGTTTAAGAGGTGTTTTACTGAATGTTGTGGAAATCAGAGGTGCTTTCCAGAGACCTAACAGCAGAAATAGCTGCAGCTCATTTTTTCCTAAGTAAACCTGCTGTCACGGTTTGGCTCTGGGCTGGCAGTCAAACCAGTAACAATAATACTCTCGATCCCACCCCCCCAAAGTAGGGAAAGAGGGATAAAAATGAGAAAGAGAGGCTTTCTGGGTTGAAAAGTGAAACACTGATTTTAATTATTAGTGACAAGGGAATATATATCTGTATTTGCAAAGGGATATGCAACACCCAATCCCCTCCCTCCTCCCCCAGTGACTCTCACAGCAACTCTTCTCCCTGGTGCCTCCCAGCTGAAGGGGGGAGAGTCCGGGTGCACGGACGGGGTCCTTGGATGTCAACTGTAAAGAAAAATGGGAAAAAAAAGAGAGTCAAAGAGAGGGCGATAGAAGTGACAGTAAGCAGAAAAGTGAGTGGAAAAGGAAAAAGAAAGGCTTGACTTCCATGATGTCTTAACCTATACTGAAAGCCAAAGAGAGAAAATATTATGAGAAGGGAATATTCTGATTTGCTGATCCTGGCTTTGGTCTAATCTGCTCCCCAGTGGGGGGGGAGGCTGCAGACAGTCAGAAGTGACCTTGGTTATTATCAGTCCACGGGTGCTGCTAAAAAGTTCACTGAAAGAAAAAAAAATCAGCAAAGAGAAAGTTCATTTCACCCTGACTCAAACCAGGACACCTGCCCTCATGTCTGACACTGTGTTTGAGCATGGTTGCAAATCAAAATCTCTTACAAGATGAGTCAAAACCAGTTTGTCCTACAAGAAGCTTTGCTATTTCAGCCCATGTTGTTTCCTTCTAATTAGGATCCTGAGCCATGGCCCTGAGGACGATGCCTTACCCCTACAGCCATAGCCAGGGAGACCTTGGCCACCCGGGACATGGCAGGCAGGGAATTGCCGCAGCACAGACCCCAGCAGCTCAGCAGGCCAGTGGCAGCAGCAGGCTCTGTGGGGCAGCCCTGGGCAGGTGATCCAGGGAGGCTGCTGGGGAGCAGCAGGAGGCAGGATGATGGTGGAGATTTGTGGTGGGTCCAGGAGGCAGAACAGAGATGAGGCTGGGCACAGGCACACTGACAGCATGGTGTGGGCAAGGCTGGAGGCTGTTGTCCTGAAAGTAGGGCCCATCACCCAGTGTGCAATAAGCCGATACACATACAGAGTCCAGGTATTTTCTTTAATTTCCAGTTCTACACAGAGAAGGGAGTAAGGTGGTATCCCACATAGCTTGTTCAGCTTCCCAAAACATAGGGTCTACTTTTATACACAGAAATATGTAAAATTACTTTATATCTAATTGTATGCTATCACTGGTATACCTGACTGGTTAACATTCTTTGCTTTCATTTGAAGTAACAGTACTTAAAAAATTATACATGCTCAAAGGGTAGGGGACTTTTCGTTAGTAGGGGGTCCCTCTAGTCTATGGGTGGGTAATTTATTATGCTAAAAGTACATTAATACTCTAGTAGTATGTTAATAGCTAAGTCCAATTAGTCAGTGTTTTCTACCTAATGCTCAAGGCTATAACCAAGATAAGTTGTGGGGAGCACTCCCTTTCATCCCTTTTATCAGTCTTACAAGCCAGTTTCTCAGGGACAGGTTGCTAACTACTAGGGGATGTTTTTTTCTCTAATTCTCACTGTCTTAGTGTTATGTAAGCTCTGTTTTTATTCTACGTGTCTCTTTTGTTCTCTGTTATGTGATTTTCCTCAAAATTTTACTTATTACATCAGCCACAGCCTGAGGTGAGAGGGGACATCAGGATCCATGGGCCATTAAGGCCTCCATGGACCCTCCCCAGCCCTCGGGGTGTGCCAGGTCAGAGCCGTGGAGCTACACTGAGGTGCCTGAAGCCAGGTACTGTGAGGGAATGGAATCTCCCCTGAGTAGCCCCAGAGATGTATGTGAGACAGGAAAGCTGACCAAGGAGCCTGGGGTCCCTGGGAGCCCGGCCCATGGCCCCTGATCTCTGGCACAGGTCCTGTGCAGCCTGAGGGCCAGACACTCAGCTCCAGCAGCTGGAGTGCCCCAGGAGGGAGCTGTGGGAGCAGAGCTGCCCACAGATGGGGAACAATCCTGAAGTCAGAGTGACCCACAGACAGACTGCACCCCTCAGGCACAGCCACGGCCACAACACCATGGTGCTGAGCATGGAGGGCAGATCCTGGTGAGAGGCTTATCAAGTCCTAGGTATGTCATGTGATGAGCCAGGTCCACCCAGGGAATCCTACCAGGAGACACAATTACAGAGGAGGCCCAAGACCCATCCAGAGAGAGGTACATGTGCACCAAAGCCCAGCCAGAGCTTCAGTTGGCCTTCCAGACAGAGGGCACAGGGGATTCCAGGTGATGCCAATCAGGAGAATTAAGGCCTGTTATTGCCTGACAGAAATCATAGAATTATAGAATGCCAGGTTGGAAGGGGCCTCAATGATCATCTTGTCCAACCTTTCTAGGTAATACTGTAGTTTATGTAAGATGGCTCAGCACCCTGTCAAGCGGAGACTTAAAACTGTCCAATATAATTTCAAATTACAATTGTCCAATGTAATGTCCCGTTTGTCCCCATGGAAGGCATTTGTGTGTGTCTCAGCATTTAGCTGACATTCTGCTCATGTATTTGAGGACAGACTTTAGCCAAACCTTCATTGCAGTGACTCCACTGTGCTTTCTTTTGTATATTTCTAAATACCTGGTTATAGTTCAGCTGGTGAGTTGCAGATTGTTTTGTGCTACAGTTAATGTTGGTCAGCAGAGAGAGTGCTACAGCCTGGCTGACCAAGAATTTCTCTTCATGAAGATCATCCCCCAAACCAAGATGTCTCCATTTGGGATGATATTAAATGTTTTTATTTGCACATTTTTGTGAATTTCCAGTTCTACACACCTCTTATCTATCTCCTGGTCCTCTGGTCATCCTTACTGGTTTGCTTCTGGGCCACCTCCTGGCGTTGGGTAACAAGTTGCTGCTGAGATCAAGCTCAGGTGCAATGCTGGGGCTAGTTTGCCGCAGGGACTGCTGCCAAAAGATGTTATGAGCCACCCTGCAAAAGGTTTTGCTGTCTTCTCTCTGCAAAGTCTATTAGCATCAACCCAGGAGACAACTGGTAGTTTAGATGCAGTCAGAGATGTCCCTTGTCCCTCTGCCTGTGGACCAAGACTTTTACCCTCTGCAATCTGGAAGAAATGATAAATAACACGTAAGTTAATTTTGGGGCAAATAGTAAACAAGGTGTTTCAAACATTTTGTGTCTGCTGATCCGTTTAGCTATCCATCCTAGCAATATCTCCCCAGCTAGCCATGATCCTATGTTGATGTGGCCAGGCAGCTTAGCATATCCACTGATATATATATAAGATGTTTACTGGTGATTTAGCTATATATATATATAAAATTCTCCCCAGGGTGATTTTCATCTACGATAAAGGTTTAACCTTTAATTTTTTTGAGGATTTGTTATATTTCCTGGTTTGTCATGGTAACACAAGGTAAGGGAAAAACTTCTATCCATGCTCTTTGTTAACTGTGTTTTTAAAAGAATAGTTTAAAAGAACCAGTTTTTGAGTCTCTCTTTCCAAGCCTGTGTTGTTGGCAGTGGTTCTGACAGTAATGAGTTTTGATAGATAAAACAAATAACATTCGGTCACATTTAGCTTAATAGTTCCCTTAATGTAGTCTTGTCATGGAGCTAAACTTGGTTGTTGATAAATGAAACCATCAAAACCAAGACAGAAACTTCTTTTGTGAACTGCTTTATATTTCTGTCATTTCTCCAGGGGCTTATGATGAACAACTGGAGTACATATTATACATTAGATTTATTTCCTGCTTTGTTGTCACTGATGCTTTGCCATTAAGGATTTCATTCAGTGCATGATTTCCATGTAGTACTTTAAAACTCTAAAATCTGAAGTTTGTTACCTTACATGGCTTCTTACTGTAACACAGAACACCATGCTCTGTGATGGTATCTGTAATGTGTTCAAGTGGGATATATACAGGTAATTCTATATTATATACTTATAAACTATATCTATTATATATAAATATATATATAAGTATACTGGATACTTATAAAATTCCGACTATAATTTTTTCATAAATTAAATATAGTGCAACAGAAAGGAAATAAAGTATACTTCTTCCATGTGTGTGTAAGAACAAGTCATATAGGGTTGGATCAAAGGCTCTTCCATACTGTCATTTAGTCTCAACTTAGAGAAAGGACATGAAGTGACCTTCCTCTGCAATATTCCCCCAGGCTCTCACAGTCTTTGGTTCATAAACTTCCAGAGTAAGAGGTTGCAGTCTAAACCAGGATATTTAGTAGCATCATGAGTATAAAATAGATTTATCTTAAATGCATTTACTTAAACCATTTCTGCTTCTGTTTTTTACAGTGTTCTGTGTCAGTTATTTCTATGGTGTGCTGAGCCAGGATCTCAAAATGCTCTACTTATTTGACAGGTAGGCAAGCTATAGCAAGAAGTCATACTAGGATTTGTAGTCCTGGAAATGGAGCTTGATCACCCTTGAGGATTCAGAGTAAGGAATGGAACAAAGACAGTATCCTGTTATTTTTGTGTGTGACTTTCTTTTCATCTGTACAGAAGGGGTAAGCCTATCTCAACTTACTGTAACTGAGGACATTGTCAAATTGGTACCACATGCTTCTGCCTGTTTGCAGAGATGATAGAAATACTCTGTAGTGACTATAGTTTTCTCACAGGATCATTATAGGCCACATTCTTCTTTACTTTATGGGGTCACCTCTTGAACTCCACAAAACAAAATTGTTACTGGAATATTATCCAGTTTTGCATGGTCTGATAGCTCTGCATGTCTTTATCAAACATATCTGTTTGCCAACATGTGTCTTTCAATAAATACAAAGCTTGCACCTGAAAAAACAGCACTGACTGATGTGGAATTCAAACCAGACTGAATGAATGTTGCTAGGAAGAGGAAAGTGCTGTAATACTCCTAAACAGATAGATAGGATTATATTTTCATATCAAAAACTTCAGTGACATTTGTTCTTCCTACTTGAAGGTTGATCTTTCACCCTGGCCAAGATTTTCTGTATCAATGACAGTGTAAATACTGAGCAGTGGAGAAATAATTTAACACAGGGTATGAGACTTCTGCAAGTGTCATGTGCAGCTCAAATCTTGTTCTTGCAGGATAACAGAATAACCCCAGAGTTAACCCCTCGTGGAAATAAATTGAATAAGTTGTATAATTACTGGTGTTCTTTTACACAGGCAGACCCAGAGATTACTCAGTAGACATATTGATCAAGAGAGCTTTGCAGCTGGAGGTAAATTTTGGTACAGCTACCTCTTCTTCAGAACAGTGGCCTTAGATAAGCTACTGGTTTAACTATCAGTTAAATGAAATACCTGGTGTCTTACATGGTTTTGGATGGGCTGTAAATTACTTGTAGCATCTTTGTCTTTAGCATAGAGATTCCAATAGACAAAATTGTATACTCACACACACAAAGTGCAAAACCAACCAACCAACAAAAACCTGCAACATTTTAAGGATATTATTTTAAAAAATGTTTTAGTAAGAAATGCAGAATTCCAACAGCACAAGACTGAGGCTGAAAGGAAAATTATACTTAGCAACTTCATAGAAATTTTTAGAAATAACCTTTTGTTTATTTCCTAAAATAAGGCAGTTTTAGAATTTTGTACCATGAAGGTGTCTGAGACTAGTGCATATTTCACTCAGCAAGTCAAATATGTCCTCTTTTTAGTAGTTTGCAAGTTCTGCTTCAAACTCTGAGATTCATGAAAAGTTAGACCTTAATGGCCAAATTCTGCTTCTCTTGCTCTTGCGAGGTATTTTCTTATTGTAGGAGTGTCTTATTAATTCCAATACAAAAAATGGCAGAAGAATGGTGATCATAATTATGAGTCACAGAATCACAGAATGTTAGGGGTTGGAAGGGACCTCTGGAGATCATCGAGTCCAACCCCCCTGCCAGAGCAGGACCACCACAAAATCTAGGACAGGTCACTCAGAAACACATCCAGATGGGTCTTGAAATTCTGCAGAAAAGGAGACTCCACCATCTCTCTGGGAAGCCTGTTCTAGTGCTCTGTAACCCTTACAGTTTTTCCTCATGTTGAGATGGAACTTCCTATGCTCTAGCTTGAATCCATTGCCCTTGTCCTATCACAGGGCATGACTGAAAAGAGATTGGCCCCTCCTTCTTGTCACCCACCCTTCAGATATTTATAGACATTAATTAGATCCCCCCTCAGTCTTCTATTCTCTAGACTAAACAGCCCCAGGTCTCTCAGCCTTTCCTCGGAAGGCAGGTGTTCCAGTCCCTTAATCATCCTTGTAGCTCTGTGTTGGACTCTCTTAAGGGAAATGCCTGTCCCTCTTGAACTGGGGAGCCCAGAACTGGACACAATACTCCAGGTGGGATCTCACTAAGGCAGAGTAGAGAGGAAGGATAGCCTCCCTCGACCTGCTGGACACACTCTTCTTAATGCACCCCAGGATACCACTGGCCTTCTTGGCCACAAGGGCACATTGCTGTCCCATGAATAACTTGTTGTCTACCAGGACTCCAAGGTCCTTCTCCACAGAGCTACTTTGCCTGTCTTAAGTCTCTGGCTGGTCTGATATAAAGGAAAGTAGCAGGTGTTTGTTTGTAGGAAAACTGTTTCAGAGGTCTGTCATCTAAGATCTGAGTTCTGCTTAGACTGATTTGTGAATAGTATTGAAGTGGAGAAAAAGTGCATGTTAAATTAATTTATCATAAAGCTCTGCAATAATCATCACAGTAAGCAGTATTTTGTTTTCTGAATAGGTATAGCCAGTATACAACTACCCATCAAAAAATTGATGGTGGTACTTGAAGAAAAGCATCCCACTTGTCCTCTGGCCTCTTACTTTCCAACTGCACAACTTTCTACCTTTTTTTTTTTTTAATTTCATTTTAATTTTTTTTTTTCTTTCCTAAGATTAGATTTATGAATCATTTGCAGAGGGAGAAATTCTCTGCACATAAGTCCCTTTTGATGATTCATTTCAACACAGATGCTGTCATTTAACTGTGCTGGTGCATCAGGTGCTCAATTTCATTGTGAGTTTCAGGAACATGAGTTTTTTCTAGTACCAGAAAGCTATAGGAATTTGTTTCTCCTTTGTCATATAATTTCTCTGAAAAGGTCAGCATGTCCCTGACTCCTAGGGAGAATTCATAAAATTATAAATATATTGGTCATGTTTTAAGATCAAAACCTTGTTTGACAGAATGCCCATGACCTTAACAATCACCTTACAAGGATCAGAAAATGTGGCCTTACATAAGCACGAATAATAAGGATGTTACCTTTGAAAAACCACATGTGGAAAACATCTTTCAGGTTAGAGGTGGTTTTGTGCATTTGTTTTTAACAGCTTTGGAAAATATTCTTAAGTAAATGCAGAATCCCTGTGAATGTCCTGGTGAAAAAATAAGAACTGAGCCAGGAGTGTAAATCAGCACAGTTCTTTTGGCTGCAAGCCCTCTTAGTGTACGAAGTCAAGGAGCAGATTTCTTGTTTAAAACATCTTTCTTTTTTTAAAAATATGGTTAAAAAAATGCAAAGACACTAAATTACATGTCTTTTACAGCCTGATCTGACAGTGTTTAGTTTATTTAAATACAGTACCCTTTAAATGTACCACAAATAAAGCAGTGAGAAACTGGAGTGTCCCTTGATCTTTTCTCATCCATAAACAAATCTTTCTCCTAAAGGTGTTTTTACAAATAATTATTCTATGTCATGTACTCCAGTATTTCCTGTTGGAGTGTTGCAATGTTGACACAGCAAGCAGTGTCCTTTTAGTGTAGAGAATCAGAATTATGTGTTTTAAATCAAGAGAAAGACTCTTGTTGACTTTGTGGTGTACCCTAAGGTCCTTGCTAACAAACATATTTTTATGAGGAGAAATTATTCACATTTTGTAAAAGATAATGTCACATTATGAAAATATGTTAAATCTCGGTCAATTTAGAAGTGTGATTTACCACAGCAAGCATTCACAGAAATATTTTTAAAACAGTTTGTCTTAGAAAATAAGCCATAAACTCAGATAATACTGCTGATAAATGAAAGATATTGGTATTAGTTCTGAACATCTGAAGAGTATTAGAAAAATCATATAAAGCAAATTACTGTTTATTGCAGCTTATATGGACTTGAGTGTTACAATTCCAGGTTTATCTCTGGTGAAGAGAAGGCTACTCAAAGATATCAGATGATCAAACAAACAGTATAATTCATGAAAATTTGTTTCTCACTGCATGAATTCTGCTCAAAACCCCAGGCAGGAAAGAGTATTTCTAGCTATAAGTGACACTAGATTGTCAGACTGACTGACTGTTTCCGGGAGTGCTGATGCATCATATAGCTCTTTCATATGTTTCAGGAGAAAAAAGGGAGGAAACACTCTACTAAAACAGAATTTACTGTGATTGAAAGGAAGGGTTGAAGCAAAATGTCTTTACTTTTTTGTTGCTTTTAACTTTTTTTCATGTTCTGCTCTTGTGGACCAAAAAGCCCTCAGCCCTGATTTTGAAAGAAGCCCTGTCAAGTTAATACCAGTAACAATCATATGGAGATAAATCCATAGAAGAGGCCATGTTCAGCTGCATCTCCTGGTGTTTAAGCATGGTTAATAAGAGGACAGATATGTATTTGTGTGAATGTTACAGATCTTAGTTATTCAACTTATAATTGGAGAAAACTGGAGAAATAAGAGTATAAATATGACTGTTGAAAGGATTCCCCAGGAATGATAGAATCATGGAGTCACTTTGGTTGGAAAAGACCTTTAACATCATCAAATCCAAGCAATAATGTAGCATGGCCAAATCCACCACTAAGCTATGTCCCTAAGCACCACTTCTGCATGTTTTTTAAATACCTCTAGAGATGATGACTCAACAACTTCCCTGGGCAGCCTGTTCCAGTGCCTGACAACCCTTTTGGTGGAATTTTTTCTCCAAATATCCAATCTAAACTTCCCCTGGTGCAGCTTGAGGCCATTTCCTCTCCTCCTTCCACTTGTTATTTGGGAGAAGAGACCGACACCCACACAAATGGGAAGAAAGCTCAGAGATTCAGCTTACCTCCTGAACTATTTTAAGTACAAACAGAGAGGAATGAGTCTTTCCCAGTGGCCTGGGCCTCAGTTTTTGCTTGTTGAGCTTATTTTAGGGCTAGCTAATGCTGATGGTACTGTTGCTAGATTTGCTTGGGAGTTGCATTAACATTTGCTGCATGGCTGTTCAGTTCCAGAATTATGTTCTCACTAATATTTTCAGTCAGTTAACAAGCTTTAGAAATAACTTTAGAAATGTTCTCAATCTTTGCATGTCTATCTGTGTCTGGATGCACATGGGAGTATGGAGAAAGCATATTCATATTCTGATGAATCAGCAATTCAAGTATCAAATGTATATTGCTTGATTAAAAGGTATTATGTGTTTTAAATAAAAGAAAAGTCATCAATGTATAATCAAAGTTACATTGCCAACTATCGTGTATCTAACCTGGCATACAGGTGTTTCAAGCATTGGGTGGCAATTTTTGGTCTCAATAGCACTTCATGAGGTTCTAGGTGGGATGACTAGTTCTTGCCTTCTCTTTTCTGCCATGTGACAAAAATGTATTTAAGGTTGGAGCCAACCAGTAAGCAGGAAGGAAATTCCTGCCCACTAATAAATTCTAGGCTGGTCTAAAGAAAACCCTTCTGTATTTTTAACTGCCCCACTCTTTCCTGCAGAAGAGAGGAGCCCAGAATATTTCAACATGATGCTGAAGGATTGTGCCATTATTCCTACCTTCCCCTGAAAAAGCTTCAGTCTAGAAAGGAAGATAAAAATTAGCAGTTGCTCTGTATGCCTTATCTCTTACCTGGCTAAAAAGCAAAAGATGGAATCACATGCAGAATTCAGCAAGGGTGGGAAAGGTGTGTGCAACATGCAGCAACATTAGGGCTGAGGAAGGAAAAGGAGCATCAGTGAGAGCAGGGTTATAGCTGAAGCAGAACTGAATGCAGAATGAATAGGGGAGAAATACAGACTTCTAATCAGTCAAGTATGTAATCACATGTTGATTTGGGGATGTGGGTAATTGTATGCTGTTCTGCAGAGATCTCTCTGATTGCTTTGAATTAAATTACTATGTTTTTAATTTTATTTTTTTTTAGGAGACACGCTTTAAAGATAAACTAGTTCTTGTCCTGTTTTAAAAGGGGTGGATTCATTATTTCTAAAGTGATATGCAAGCTTTAACAAATGACCAGTTTTCGAGAGGTGCTAAGCATCCATAGCTTCCGTGAATTTCAGTTCTGACTTCAGTGGTATCCAGAATTTTTCAGCTTAGTTTGTTTTTCTTACCAGGAAGCAAAGCCAATTAGGCATTGCTGTTGCTCCCTTTTTTTAATTGAGTGCACCAATAAAACTGTTGTGAGCACTGGCACTTCAAATGTGGGTGGTTAATATTATTTCAAAGTAACTAAAAGTACAGTCTTAGTGTCTATATTTTGGGTCAGGGAAAATTTAATTTTAAATTGTCGGTCACAGTGACCATGGTCCGTTATTGTGTTTGGCAAGATTTAGAACATCTTCCGTTTAGACAGAATAGAAGATCAACGTGTACTGTGAATGTGTGAAGTTCATATGCACCTGGAAAGTCTAAGGTCCATTCAGCGTTGAAATAATCAACTTTGAGGAAGTTTGTTACTTGGCTCTTGTTTAGATTATCTCAAAATTTAATTCACAAATTAGGCGTCCAGTGCAATTAGTTCTATTTTCAAAGAGGCCTTTGCTTTTTGAAAGAGATAGTTGAAGTAATATCAATAAATACCACTTGTTCAGAGTGAAGTAAAAAGAGAATGGTATTACAGTGTTTTAATATCACGATTAACTTTTACAATTTACTTTTATTTGTGATTAAAATGGCCACTCCTTGTTGCTTCTATCTGCATCCTAAGACTCCACAGCATTACTGTGGAAGTGCCATTTCCATGCTACAAAGATGTAATGACAGCAGAGTCCTTCCCTGTATTCTTGAATTTTACAGTTAAGATTCTATTTTTAAGTAAATTCATTCCCAAGTAAACAGTAACCATAGCCTTTTAATGAAAATTCATGGCATTAAGTACAGATATACAAACAGGAATAAAATGGATAATTTTTTTATCTGAGCTGAAGCACTAGGGGATGGGAGAAACCCTGAAGATGTTATCAGTTTGTAAATGCTTCAGTTTGTAAAAAGAGAATTAATTTCCGAAGGCATTGTATTTAACAGGTACCATAATGAATTAGTAAAGAGACTGTACAGTTTTAATTTTGTATTTCCTCTGGAAGTTAGTGTTCATTACATTTCCATCGTGAACCATATCGGTCCATGAAACAAAAAAAGTATGGAGCTATTTCTGTCAAGAATAATTTATTACATTTTTACGCAAACAGTTTGAGTCATAAGATAATGCTCTGCTGGCATTCTCATAATGTAAACCCCTTTTTGTAAAAATACTATCTTAACTTGTGGGACATGAGTGTTTTAGATTTAAGGAACAGGTATATTGCCTTCAATTGCCTTGGACACTTTTGTGGAGGAGCTTTTTGCCTTTACTTTTGCTGTTGGCTGGTATCTTTTGTTGTTCTCCTCAATACAAGAGAGGTCATTTTCACAACTATATTCCTGCTAGCTCAGCGCTCTTTAGCTCCTATCATTGCTATTTACATTTGCAGAGGAATATATACTCTGTGGCATGGTAGAAATTATTTCAGAGCCCTGACTGGCTGGAGTGCTACTTATTCCTCTTTTTTTTTTTTTTTTTTTTTTTTTTCTGGTTTCCAGAGCCTAGCGTGGTCTACATGAGGGCATTTCTTTGCCTTAGTTAATTGCTTGTGAGTTTTCTAATTAGCACTTTCTACATCCTCTGAATGTCTCTTTCAGTCTAACTTTTCTTACCTTTATCCTGGGTATTCAGGGTATAAACAGTCTCTGGGTTATCTTTCTGTTCTCCAGACTGGATGCTGAAGAATTACAATTCTCTGTTTCAGCTTCTTTTCTTTTTTTCTACCCCTCCTATTAATTTCTCCTTTGTCTAGCTCACCTACTTTCGTGATGATTGTTTTATTTTTATTAAGAGCTATATATAACTTCAGTTAACATTTCAAAGCCTAGTGATTTTTTTCTCCTTTGCCTTTTTTTCCCTATGTCTAATGTAAGCTATGAACATATTAACAGTTATTTTCATTCCTTTTCATCCCCCATAAATGATGCATTTCACAGTATTGAGTTACAGGACTCTTCAGCCCTTTCCACTGTTCTTTTCTATTCACTTAGGCTTTTATTTTTGTTTTGGTAGTGTTTTTGCTACTTTTTAATGTATTTTACTAAACAAAGAAGTTTCACTGCAGTGATTAGATTACTGAGTGGATAAAAGGCACTTTAGAGCAGTAGCAGTGTTATTTTCTACACATCCTACCAACCTCAGCTCAGCCTTTCCACTAGTTGCGCTGGTTCATGTTCTTCTGAAACCCGTAGCCATCAGATACAAACATCTGTAGAGTTACTGTTTGCCCTGTATTCAATACAGCATGACTCTTGTTAATCAGTTATGTGGTTTCCTGTTGCTGATATTTCATCTGGGGAGCCAGTTTGTTAATCTGTAGCAAGTCTTTTTTTAACTGTATTCATAGTTCAGTGGGAAAAACCTTATGCAATGATTCAGTTCAATTGAACAAAAATGGAAGGCTGGGAAGAACAGAGCCACAGTGGTAATAAAGAAGAACTTCTTCTCTACATTCACAACTATCTTAGCAGCTTCCTACTGGGTAGCATAGCTTTCCTGATTATCTGAGAGGGGTTGGTTGATTGTTGAGATAGTGGGTAATGGAGAAAACAGAATTCAGTGCAAGATCAGGGACTGGTATGAAAAATGAATAGGCTCATGTGTATTTATGAGTTAACTAAATGCCTTCCTGCGGAACTGGTGAGGACAGTTTCAAACTGCTCTCCTGGTGGAAGGAAGGAAGCAAAGGAGAGGAGGGATCCTTGTACCCCAGTGGATGACCCGCAGGTATATTGTGTATTAAAACTTTACTCTTTGCTTTGTCATTTACCTGGAAGTTTTTTCTGGCCAGAGAGTTCACAGTGTGAAGGTGTCCCTGTCTTTGACTCCCTTTATAGCCTACAATGATGCCATCAGCTGAAATTTTCAAGTTGAAGTGCTGGGTAACCAGGCACCTCTGACTCCACTTTCCGTCCTTTAGGAGTGACCTCAGGGAGGAAACATTTTTTCTGTTCTCCAAGTATTTCACCCTTGTCTTCTTCATTTTCCAAAGGTTTAATTCTGTGGAAATGCCATTCTGCTGACTTGCAAGAGTCATCTATGGGTATTACTGCATTTGGGCCAAATGTATACATATATAAACATGTATATTAACTCATTATCTCAGTATCTGTCTCTGAATCTTACTGATTTTAAGCACAAGTGTTTGTCTTCTTTGCTGACTCTGTTGCTTGCAGAAGTAGCCACATTATTCTGAGAGCTTTCTGGCACTAAGTAAAGGAACTACTGGACTCTCTTACACGTTATGTTAGTGAGAAGAAACCTCAACTCATCAATAACTTGTTTCCTCCTTGGTAATGTGTAAGCCCATAGGGTTTCATTAATTTGTGTTGAAAAAGCACAGAAAACTTTACCTCAGGACTGTGAAAGTGGTATCTTGCTGCCCAACTTGTGGAGTTTTTGAGCAATGCCTGGAGAAGATACTAGGGTGAATATATTTCCTTAGGAGTTGTTTGTCTTTCACCACGTGTGACCACCTCCTTTCAAGGGCAAACAAACTTGGCTGTCTTCCTGGGCTCGCAGCTGCTTTTTTCTCTAAGTTTCCTTTGAAAGAGAGAAGAGCTGCTTGAACACTGAACTTGGTCGTTGCTGCTCTGCTGGATAGAGAGAACTTGAGTGTGGGAGGAGCTTAGTACCCTCTGAGCAGTGCTGAGGCTGTCAGTAGTCAGTGTGGGGCTGCAGCTCTTAGATGGGCAGCTCTAGATCATCTATCAGTTGCAGCCTGGAGCAAGGGTGAGTGTGGATGGTAATCAATACCCTTTGTCTTGCCAATGAGGAACTGGCTGTGTGCTGATGATGTGGAGGTAGAAGGGAAGAAGGGATCAGGTAATTTGTTGCTCTGTGCTTCAACAGAAAACTATTTTTTTTTTAATTTTATATATATCTATATTTACTTTTTTTAGGGTATAACAGTTTTATTTCTGTATGGCTTCAGCTATGTAATTGTATTCAAGAATCCAGCCTGTTTGGCCATTTCTGTTTTCTTTTGATTCCTTGGGCAGTAGCAACTGATCACAGCAGCATCCTATTCCAGGTGTACTGATTTGTATTTTTCAAGTACTATGTTTGTGTTGATATACAGCATAGTGGGATAGCTGTCATCAACCTCTAGAACAGAATGAGAGCCAAGAGGCTTAAGGGACATGAAAGCAGGGACCATGGCAGTACTGGGGAACCAAAGGTTTGGAAGAATTGGGTACAGTGTAGATCTGGGAAGGCTGAGCAATGGTCATGGTTAGAGGCAGGACGTGAGGGGCACTAAGAACACGGGGAAGAGGTCTTCATAATAGAGCTGAAAGAGGAATCTTGTACCTGAAGAAAAGGTCCTGTGACCTGGAGTTCATTTGCCACTGCCCCTTCCTCTCCCTCACTGAGTTCCTCTTCTGTACTGTAAGTCATCACACTGACACTGCTGGTTGGTGTCCTGTTGATAGGAAGACTCCACTGCACTAGGATTTGTGCTGCCCTTTAGGCTTCTTCCACCTTCATTGCCTTACAACTTATAGCCATGTCCTTTTTGGTTGTACTCATATCTGGAGACAGCATGTGCAATGGAGCCTGACTGGTCCTACTGTTGATTAAGAGCTACCTTCCTCTGCTCTCTAACAACACTTGGGGAAAAAAGGGGAGCTCAGAAGGAGTAGAGCTGTTGCTGTGACCTACCAAGTGTCTGATCTCCAGTATCCAGTGTCCTACCTACAAGGTGTATTCCCTGTTCTCAATGTTCTCCTGTATGCTTCTGTTCAGAACGACACTGCTCCAAGTAGAATTAGGGGAGAACCTTCTCTTCTTCCTTCTCCCCTCATAGCAGTCCTTCTCCTCCTGTTCCCTTTAGTACCTTTGGTACTTGGATATGTCTAGTTATTCACAACTATATGGTTTAAGATCTCCTGTCTATGTGCAGAGAGGTTGCTGACGACTAACTTCTTCCTCATTTGTCTTTTCTAAGAAGAGAAAGGAGTGAGACCACTGGATAGAAACAATTGAAAAGGGGAAGACAGATTACAGCAAACTCAGGACGTGGAGAGAAATCTAATGCAAAACAATGTTTAGGAAAAGAATTCTAGAAGAATTTGCTATGTGTCTTCATACAATTTGTTGTATATTGGGGAAATGTAAATGCAGGAGTGTTCTGTGGCTGCAATATCCTTTAATGCATTCATTGCATGTGAAAAGTATTACATAGAGAGTAGGGAAAAAGTACACAAGCTTAAAAGTTACTGACACAAGTAGATAAAACAAAAGATTAAACAGAAAATGGTACAGGGTGGTAATGTGTGATGTATCCTCAGAAAATATATCTTATGCTTGTACACTTGGGCTTTTTTGGGACCTGCTTTGTACTTAGACTTCACCTGGTATGTGATGTACATGGGTTTGTTAATCAGTTTTGCTTTGAAAAATTGGCCAACTGGCATCTCTGAAGGCTCACATGGATTTGAGAGTCAAACTTACTCTGTTGCAAAGGAGAATTCCACAGTACCCTGACAAGCCAAGCCACTAGTGGTAGCAAAACATGTTGCCCAGAAGATCACCGTTGTAATTTTTATGTCTATGTTATTGCCAGAGCTAAGTGAAATGTTTAAGAGCATTCATTTGTGTTCAGTGTTTATTAGGTCTGAGAGTGAAACATAGTGGAAAACAATGAGGCAGGCAGACAATTTCTTTAGGTCTTGTCTCCAGCTCATCTTTTTCAGTTCAAAACGACAGACATTTTTCAAAGAGATGTTTCAGAGAAAGATTCTGAGGCACAGTGGCACCCAGCATGTAAAATAAGGAGCTCTCAGTCTGTGCCAGCTCATTTGAGGGATATTTTGATTTCAGTTATAAGATATTATGCAAAATTTGAGGGGGAAAAAGTTTTTATTGGATATGGAAAACAAAAGAAAAGCTGCTGTTGCAGTGATTTCTGCTAGTTCTCTAGATCTTTAATTTTTCAGTAGTACAACTCAACAAACTCAAGAATCTTATTTTTCTCAGCGAATATGCATTGGATGCAGAGAACTGGATTAAAAAAAGTTCACATCAGTTTTGGTTAGAACTGCACTGCAAATTATTAGAATGTGATGGATGTGTTTGGATGAGGAGGAAGTTCACAGTTATGTTTAGATTTCTTCTCTGAGCAATTTGTAAACTTGGCATTAGTCAGATACCCAATCTCCTGTCCCTTTCAGGATATATAAATAAATATAGTGTAATACAGGAGCAGTAAAATTTATGACTGTTGATTGATCACACTGGAGTTTCTTCCATGTGTTCCTGAATAGAGGATACAGAAAAAAATTCTCAAAACACACACGATCTTGCTTCTTTCCACAGATATATAGCAACAGTAGGCTAAATTCTGCAGTCTTTACTCAGTCAAACTTGTTAGTTAATGTGATGAATAAATGAAGAAACAAAGTTTTTCACCTCTAGGATGAAAGCAGCTCTTGTATAGAAGATCTGTGCAAAGCTTATCATCTTCTTTGAGTCCTGAGAGTCAGACAAAAGTGTAATAAGTTCTTGTGCTAGAGTGAATCCTTAGGGTGCATTTTGCAAAAGATGGAAAAGTTACCTCTACCACCTATAGTGTCTCCTTCACCTTAGCTGTTCTCTGTTTTCACTTACGTCTCTGAGATTTTTTCCAGGCTTCTGATAAGGTGCTTACAGAGTTTCATCATGCTATCCTTAATTTTTTCCTACTTTACCTGCAAGGCCAACAAACACAGTATCAATAAATTATTCTTCTTAACTAGTTCTTCCCCGTTTCTCAGACTGTGTAATGAGACATGCTGATTTCAAACTCCTTTGATACTTATAGCTTTTTGGCATTCATCAAAAACAATTTTGACAAAAAAAGTTTGTCAAAAAGATACAAATTAATATTGATATTAGTGTTGGCAGTACAAGTATAAATAATAAACAGTTGGATCAATCAGTTGAAGCTCAGCAAAAAGTGGGAACTTCAGCATGTTATCCCACAAATGAAAACCAAAGAGGAGTTCCTATTTAGCTAAAGCTGGAGATTTTTGCACTCTGCTGTCCTTGCACATGTGTGTGCATACACATATACACAGAGTATCAATGGCATGGTCTATATGCCAAGGCTAGCTGCACCTGCCTTGCTGCAGAACTTTCACAAAGTTTCAGTTTTGCTCTTATTAGTACTGTAAATGATCCAAAACCCCACTGTTCTGGGGTTTTGAAGTTGACTCAGAAATAATTTCCTAATTTACTACATTTTTTATTCTAGCCAGGTTTTGTGCTGACAGACTTGATAGTGATCTTAACTTAAAAGTTACTACTCTGAAAAATCACATCAGAAATGAGATGTGCCCTCACCTTTGCTAAATGTATTATGAAATAGCTACCTGAATATGTGATGGAAAGGTTTTGAAGCAGAGTAGAGATTTTTGTTAAGGTTGAACACTTATATACAGGTCTGAAAATCTCTGCAACTTTCAGGGAAGTTTTTTTTTGTTTGTTTTTAAGCAACAAAAATGTATCCACTCTTTTGTTTGAAACATTTTTTTATGCCTTAGTGCTGCAAAATTCTTCTGCCCCATGTTGCCTTGTGTGGTCTGAATCTGCATTGTTTCTGAATAGCTGCTTGGGTTATACATTCAAATCAACCTCTCCTTGTGACTGAGAGTCTGTTTTTGTTTGAAACTGTGTCTGTCTACAGCTTCAAAAAACATTCAGTTATCTTTTACTCTGGCTTACTGTGCTGACTGTGCCGTACTGTTTTCAAAGCAATGGCTTGTTTTTATTTTATTTTTTTTCCTTCTTTCCACCCTTCAAAGTTTTCCAAGACAAGAAGGAAAATAAAACAAAACACACAAAAAAACCCCAACCAACCAACAAAAAAACCCAACACAACAAATCCATAACAAAAGCCTGACTGGAAAGTAGCAGTGCCTTAAAAAGGAGGTTTGCCTGTGACAGGACCACCAGTCCAAGCAGCGAGTCCTAGATTCTCAGCCTGTAGCCTCCAACAAGAGAAAGATATTTGCAGTTCAGGTTCTCCTGTTTTGTACTCTGGAGTGAAAGGCGAAACCTCCCTGCTGGTGGGACTGATCTTGCTGGAAAAACTGTGGGAAAGTTCTGTAAAACAAACCCTAGTTATGATGATCTGTGAGGCAGAGATCTTTGCAGAGGATGCTGGGATGCAAAAAAAGTAGTGAAATTAGAGGAGTGCAAGAAGATGTCAGCTGGGCCCCTGCTTTTAGTTCAGCATCCCATAAGGGACAGGAAAAATATAGTAACATTGTTGTGTCTGCTGGAATGAGGCCTGAACACATGTGTACCCTTCTAGGGACTGAGTGATTTCTCTCTTAATTTTATTGAATCAATTTTGCAGCATATTGTTCTGGAAAACCACTGTCTTAGAAATCCTCCAAATTCCTCTTGAACTGGGTAATGGCTAGTTATGTGGATTCCTTTCAGACATAAGGGCTGCTCCAGCTGAAAGCAATACTTAGGGTTATGGTGAGGGAAATAGTTTTCCAGAGTAATTAATCTCCAGTGTCAATAGTTTAATGTCAAAAGAGTGGAAAGACTTGGGTTTTTAATTACTTTTGTTCACTGCTGGGAGTGGTGATTCACAGGAGTTATATTACTAAGGTGTAGAATGAAGAGGAAGAACATTAGGATGAAGTAGCCTTCTTCTGCACTCATTCAATTCCAGATATCACAGTCTAGTAGCTTTATGCCAGAGTAGGCTCAGTCAGTGTGCTTGTGCTTGCAGAGCTTGTATTGATCCCATCAGCACTGTGCTTCGTTTGCCTGGATTTGAGCTGGGGAAACACTGAATAAGTAATGAGAAAAACAAACATTTTATCTTCCAGGAAGATATTGTGACACCATGCTAGGTTTCTTTACTATCTACATTCTCTGGGTTCATCTAATGACACTTTCATTAGGTCTTTTCCAAACATGCTTCTATCTGGTTTGACTTTGTCCTCAGTGTGTCATTTGCATGTTAGCAGGTGGAGCGCGTGCAAAGGGTCTTGGGGATGTCCTACAGTAACACGCTAGGAAGAAAATTGTAGGAAAAATTCATAGCAACATCTGGTTTTTGATTTAGGAAAGGGTATTATTTAAAAAAAAAAAAATTAAGTTAACAGCAAGGAACAGTACAGATGATATGAGCTGTGGCCTTCACTGACCACAGGCTCTACTTGCCCGGTTGCATACCTCCTTCTGTGGTTGCAAGCAGCATTGATGCATATTTCTGGAAATTTGCAGGGTGTCTGATGCCAACTTAACAAAAACAGACTAAGGGGAAGTGCTGCATGTAAATGGCTGAAGCTCCAAGTTCTGGGGAGCGAGCCTGATTTTTGAGATTGGTTAAGAAGTCAGCAGATCCCAAGAAGTACAGGAGACAGCCACTTGCTGCAAAAGCATATTCCAAGGCACTGCATCCAAAACAGGACCAAAAAGTGCTGGTCCTGATAACTTGCTTTGGATGTGAAAATTTTTGTTATAGTGTAGGTATCAGCTTCTGATCTCTCTAATACCACTATGTGGTCATCCTGAAATCTGAAGTGGTGGTTGGAGCAGTGAGGCAGTCTTTCCTCCTAAGGCCCACTTGAACATCTCCCACTTTCTCAGTCTGCTTCAAATCTGTATTTTCTTCAAAAGAAAGAGTATACTGTCCCAGCATTTAAGTTTTTCTCTCTCCTTTCTGTATATACTGTATACATTATAGACAATTTATAAATAAAAAATGGCTACTATTTGCTTACTGATGCTGAAAAAAAGGATTGAAGTATTTGCAACCTTGACATTATTTGTTTCCGCTTCCAGTTTTTATGACCACTTTCTGCTTTCCCCCTGGGGAAAAAAAAACACAACCAACCAACAAAAAACAACAACAAAAAAATTCCTCTGTTGTGTGGCTACTTTCATACACAACCCAAATAATGAGCATGACCAAGAATGGTAGTTAAAAATGACTGCTGGACTGGCAGTGACAGGCTGAATACATTTTCACACAATTCCCTTAGTGGAGGCAAGTCCTACTTTGAGCCCTTCCAAAAGGACTGCTTATGGAATAAGGACTGATTCCATTTCAATAAAGTGATCTGCCTCTGTTGATAATGTAAATAATAAGTAGCTTCTGATTTTCATCATACTTTAACCACGTTGAGTAGCATTTTATTCCAAAATGATTCCAACTACTTCAATTCACACATGTGATGATCTGTTTAATGCAGCTCCAATTATATTGAAATATCCCAGTGTTTGAAATCCTTTTGAAAACCAAAACAATATAAAAAAACAACCCACCTCACAGATGATGCACTCATGAAAATGTGGAACTAAAGAAATTTAGTTCAATCAATTTCTATCACTCTTGCTGTCACCAGTTGTTCCACAGCAGATTTATTCACCTGTACAGTAATAATTTTTATTAAGGTTATTGTGAAGTAGTCTATAAGAAACAGTTTTTAATATCTCTAATGCTGGATCAAAAAGAGTCTTTTAATGTAGAGGAAAAATGTTACTAATGTAGCAGTAGGTCTAAGATTCTTAATTTGAATAATTAGGCTGATTTTGTATTTATAAAAGCATTTCCAGCAAATACTGACTTTAGGGCATGATTAGTACTCAAATCGACCCTATTGTTAGCATTAAAATGCATATGAATGTGTTCTTTTTGTTCAGATGTTTCGCATTCCAGGGGAAAATTTGCTGCTTAATGAGCAACAGTTTTAACTATTGTCTCATCACCATTGTTTCATTCTTTAGCGAGCTTCTGATGTAATGACTTTCAACTTTTTATGGCATATATGATTCCTAGCTGGAGAATTTTTTTTAACATTGTGCTATGAAGAGAGGTTTTATTTAGGGAATCACTTCTTGATTGGATCTAGTGAAAGATATATGGCTTTCATGGCAATTGAAGCTGGAAACCATTTTGTCTAAAATGTTCAGAAAAATAGTAGAGAATCCAGATTTTGGGGAGCTTTGTTCCTAAATTAAAACTTAGTTTAAATGATGGGTTTCAAGTCTGAGTTTGACTCTGATTTTGGAAGCTTACACAGCATCACAAAAATATTTTAATCTTTAGCATAGACATTTTTTTGAGTGTGAAAAAATAGAGACAACGGCGAGATCATTGAAACAGAAGTTGTCATATCTCATAGAAAGATTCTATTTCGTGTTACTTCAACCATTATTTTATATTCTGTGTGCAGCAAGGAGATGTGTCATACCTAACTACAGCTTTTTGCTAGTTACATTGCAAAAGCAATGTCGAGCAGCCCCTTTTCTGTATGATAATGAAGCTAGGCTACAAAATTTTTTAACCTTGTAACTCTGAACAGTTACAGTCTACACCATACCTGTCAAACTGTATTTGTAAGTGAGCTAATTGACTCAAACCCAGCATAATTCTAGAAAGCAAAGATGGCAGCTACTGAAGATATTCAACAGTGCATTACAGGAAATAGAATTTATTCATAATATCAACATCTTAACTTTCAAATAGTTTTAGAAAGCCATTCGGTAAAATCCAGACTTGCATTATCCTATTGAAAGTGAATGGAAGCTTTGCCAACCTAGTGTTTAAAGTTCTCACCAAGAATCTTATTTATTTGGAAAATATTGATATTTTTGTAATAGAAATTGAAACTAGTCATTCAAAATTTACTATTCAATAAAAGTACATTTTATGTTGCATGAATGTTGCGTGCTGACTTAGTTTTAGTCCAAGCTTTTAAAAGTGAAACAGTTTCTTACCTCAATTCCATTCATCATGAAAAAACATAAATTCTATCTTTTATGAAGCTGTCATAATTTCTGAGAAATATTAGGCCCTAGGGCCCACTACTCCATTTAAAACGTTTTTCATGTTCATATAATCTTTTTTTTCAACATTCTTTTTGCTTATTTGATGACTTTTATTCTTCCCTCTCTCATTTAGTGAAATTCAATATTATGTCCCTATTTTTTTCCTTTTAAAGATAACAATAGAAGACACTAAAAAACACACATTCAGTATTTTTATTTTTAAAGATAATATAGCTATGTTTATTATATTGTCTACATTCTTATTTTCCTCTTCTGTATTTGTTGTTTTCTTGGATCTTCTCTGATGTAGGGCATCCAGTGAATTGAAAAAGAACCAAATCTATGTAAGATGCAGATAAATACATACTGAGATTTTTTAAAATGCAGAGGCACTTCATTTTTGTTATTTAACTAGGCTTCATCTAACAGTCTTCGTATTCTGAAATGTCTGAACTTATGCTGTTTGGGATTCTGATAAATTAATGTTTAAATGTTTGTTTTTTTTCTTTATTTTTATTATTTATTTTAAAAATACACTATTTTCCTGGCTCATTCTGTCAGGATTGGGCTTGTATCCAGGTTTACTATGACTATATCCTTCTTCTGTAAGAAGGTTAGGTATAGTTGGTGATAGCTACACAGCAGGAGGAAGGCTAGTAGAGTTGTGTTCTCAAGGGTATATACAGGGAAACACGTCTCAAGGTAGGCAGTTTTTCAAGATGCTCCAACTGATGAATGAACTAATATGAGAATATGAGATTAACAGTTCATACCAACTGCAGGTGGGATTGGTGTCACCTAACTCTAGTTATCTGAAAGTTAAGTGCCCATTTTCAGCTAATAGTCTAGACACTCTCTATCGTCAAAGAAATACAGGCACTTCCACAGTGTGATTCATCCCATCCTAAAATAGGTATCTAAGATGGGATGAATTGGAAGTAGCTGTCTTTCTCCACCAAATAGCAGGAGAGCACTGTCAACTGCTTACATAAAAAGCAGCTGAAGATGGGTGAGATAGTCCCCCTCTGAGTTATTGTTGTATCTCACAGCTCTCTCTGTTATTTTCACTGACTTGAAAGATGAGTAAAATTTTTCAATATTTGGCAAAGAGGGCAAACATGTTAAAGATATGTTATTATCAAACCCATCAGGTTCAGGAGTACATAAGACACAAAATAAATGTACAGTTCACTGAACCTGTGCATAGATAGTCTGTGCTTTGATTTGATTTGTCAAATGGTAGCTTAAAGGGCAAGAGGTGATTAGTAAAGTCTTGTACTTGTTGGTACAAGGATTGTACCAGGTTGGGATCAGCCTAAGAATCAGCAACCATCCACAGTGAAGACTCCACTTCGTTACTCCTGTGTACAAGCAGCATCACAGTGACACTTCAGAACTACCCTGTCACTTTCCGATTTCTTTTCTGAAAAATAAATGTTCTGACAGAAAAAGAAATTTAAGAATACAATGGGTGTCTAATATATCTCAAAAGTATATTGACTGGAAAGTATTTCAAACTGGCAGAAATATAGACAACTTTAATACCGTCCGAATGGCTTTCTCAATAAAATTCAGAAGAAATCTTGATTAGAACATTAATAAGGTTGAAACCTTTCCCAAAACAGAGATTAATCAGTAACAATTTTAAAGCAGACATTCTGTGCAGTAATTTTTTTTCCCATGTAGTAGTTGTTAAATGAAGAGAACATGTAATTTAATGTTAAACTTAGCAAAAACCTTTATATTTTGTGGCATACTTCATAACAGAAAACAAATCAACAAAAGGCAATTAGTAAGATTTCATTTGCTTCTCCAGCACTAGGCTTCTGCTGAATGTTTTTCATAATTGGACAATAATATTTTTCAGATGATATTGAACTCCTCACTGAGAAAATGATGGGTGAAACAGACATTGTTGTATTATCGTCTCTATGAAAATTTGCTTAGCAATTAAAAGGAAAAACATCTTTATTAAGCCTGCACTGATACTGGGCTGAGATAGGAAAAAATCACACTGTCAAATTTCCATTAAGGCCTGTCCATCTCTAACCTAATTTTCTCAGATTTTGGTACCAATGTAAGTACACCAGCGGGCAGATTTACCTGGTTTACATGATACGTTTTCATGCTTGAACTGCTTTTTGGTTTTGTACCTTCCTTTTGTTACTCTAGGTTTTGCTAGCATGTTAACTGAGTTTTCTTTTATTCATATTTAAAAGCCCTTATGCTTACTATAATTGCATTTTACTGATGCCATCTTAAAGCAAGAACTGTAAATTCTTAAAATCCCAAGCTGAATATGTGTGGAAATCTGTGCCAAGAGACAATTGCTACTCGTTTAATGCATGTTAAGGTGGAAAGAGACCGACCAGTTAATTGGTATAATCATATGCACAGTGCAGCCATCTTGTCTGATACAGTTCTTCAGTTGTGTAAAACAAGACACTGTAGATGCTTCAAAGCCAGAAGTTTCTTCTGGTTTACTTTCATTAGGATCTAACTTCTGTTAGCATTCTGACTGTTGTTGGTCTTAGTTAAGATAATTTCTTTCTCTTACCAAATTGTGACTATAAAAACGTACACATTGTGTTATCTTTTTCATCCTTTTAATAATAATAATAATAATAAAAAAAACCTGTTGCAATGACTTTTCCATTTATTATTGTGATATGTATCTTTATTTTTACAAAGGAATTTCACAAGCAGACTTCTGGAGTTCTTAATGGAGAGAAAACAATAGCCTATGCATGTCATTGTACATACATACATACATGAGAAATGATGGACATAAATCACATACCCACACACACACCAAAAACAAGGCACTGTTAAGACTGTACAAGTAATAAATGACCAAGAGGTTATTGATACATTAAAAACGGAGCTCCTAAAGAAAACTATATCAATAGTCATTTTAACACGCTAAAGCTGTGCATTGTTTTGGGGTTCTCTGCTTAAAAGCCCAGCTCTGTCCCTCTTTCCGTATGTATTGGATCCCACATCTGTAGGTGAATAAATTGCTCCGATGTTGCTGCTGGAACGAACTAAAAAGTCAGCCAAGCGCTGCGTCACACACGTAGCGGTGTTGCATTTCCGTTTCTCCAGGTGGTGACTTCTAAGGTAAAACAAAGAGAGCCAAGATTGAGTCAAATGATGAGCAATCCAGTGTGCCACTTCTAATAAGGCATTTGAGCTGTGCTAATGTGGGAGTACTTTTATTATGTGCACAAATACAGGAACATTACTGTCTTCCTACCACCTACTTTGTGCCTGAAAAAAAATCTCATGCAGTTTGCTATTATCAGTTTTAATTATGGGGGTTTTTTAAATGCAAAGACTTTAACAGTCATATGTCATTTTTATTGATGTTCCACATAGCAGTTTATGACATCTGGAAAACCTGTAATGGTAGTATAGTTGAGACAGTAAGTGAAAACAATTACTAAATGTTTAGCTTTAACCTGCACTTCTAAATCTATTTAGAGCTCTTGATGAGATCATGGTTACTAACATAATGACAATCACTATCGTTTACTTAGTTCTTTTGTTCCCACAAAATCATACCCTGCTCTCACTGACGTAAATAGTAATATTCCAGTACACACCAAGTGGATTGAGCCGAGAGACACTTTCTCCTTACTGTGCCACAAACCGTGAGAGGTGGCAGGCATTGGTAACTTCTGCTGACTTCAGTACCACTTAGGATTTTGGTCTGTCTAAACAGAGATTTCTTATCATAGAATCACAGAATGGTTTGTGTTGGAAGGGGTCTTAAAAATCATCAAGTTCCAAAGCCCCTGCATGGGCAGGGACTACTCCCACGACACCAGGCTGTCAGAGCCCCATCCAACCTGGCCTTAAACACTTCCAGGGAGGGGACAGCCACAACTTCTGAGGGTAAGCTGTTCCAGTGTCTCACCACCCTCATAGTGAAGAATTTCTTCCTAATGTCTAACCTAAATCCACTCTCTTCCAGTTAAAAGCCATTATCTCTTGTTCTATCACCACTTGCCCTTGTAAAAAGTCCTTCTCCAGCTTTCTTGTAGGCCCCCTTCAGTTACTGGAAGGCCACTATAAGGTCTCCCCGGAGCCTTCTCTTCTGCAGGCTGAACAACCCCAACTCTCAGCCTGTCTTCATAGGAGAGGTGCTCCAGCTCTCTGATTTTTACTGATGAGAAACATCCACATCTTTGTTGAAACAGCAGCAACTTGAAAGTGCTGTTGTGGTAGGAGATAATAATTTGCTGGACGAGAATTTAGAGTGCCCATGAAATAATCTGTACCTTAAAAGAATGAAATGGTTTGAACCAACAGACGATTTACAGAACTTCATCTAGCATTTAGGTAGCATGTGATTTTTTGATTTTTTTTTGGTATACCCAATACAGTGGTTAGCTTGAAGAGAGCTTGGGTTTTCAAACTTGTTTCTTAGACCACTATGTTGTTCCTTCAGACAGAAATATTTGCTTGCTGAGATTATTTACTGAGTTATTGTTGATTTTCTTGGGTTTCTTTATGTTGATGTGGCACGAGGTAGACAACTGTTTGCAGCAAAAATTTACTGGGAAGAGTGACAATTTCCTAGTTTCAAACTGTGCAGTTACCAATGAGGACATTTTCCTATTGATTGACTAAATCTATTATCTAAAATGTCATCTGTTCTTTTAGAGTTATTTGAATTAATCTAAGAATCCAAATGGCATAACAATTGTGAGAGAAATGTCTGTATTATACTGGTTCTTCATTGGCAAATATGCAGCAATTTCTAAGCAATTAGTATTTTAACTATGTAATTGTATTTAAAGGAAGTGGCTGGATAGGATTTGATTTAGCTTCTTGCAGGTTTCCATGGGTATTTCTATTGATTGAAAAAGAGTTCAATTAAACCTTTAACATATGAGGTTCAAACAGCCACTTCTTCTCATGGAAATCCTGGTCTGTCTGGAGGTAGAAATCTGTTTTTCATTAAAGGAACAAAATCAGGCCTTGACACTCCAAGTTTAAAACTCCAGTCCTTACAGGAAGCTACTAGATTTCTAGCTGTTGTCTACCCTGACTGAACCCTTCTCCGAGCTGTAGCATTTAATTGAACATATGCTTCAATGAGACAGTGCACCCAGTAAGAGACTGCAAACCAAGGCCCCAGAAAAGCAGGTAAGGCATAACACACTCATAAAGGTATGCCTTGTGTTGGAATACTTCAAGTATTATTATTTTATTTTTTTAAAAAGGTAGTAGCTGTAAAAATGTGAGAAATTAATCTCCACCATCAAAATATTTATTAAGGTAACCAGTCATATAATCCTGTCGTTTTAGAAATAAATTCACAGAGAAAGAAACAGGCAACTAAACAGATGTGTATTTACTGAATCTATCCATAAAAGGAAATAGAAAGAAATTCACTCAGAAGCCTGATGAATGATTAGAGTAGTTCAGCAATGTTTATCTTTTAGTATAAATTGCAAACACTGCTTGAAATTCTATTTTATTAATAAAAAATTACCTGAAACTGGATTTATGCATTTATAAATCTGAATGCATTTCAGACTAGTTAGATTCTATCAGAGCCGAGTGCTTCTTTTCCTTCTTCCCATGATTAAATTGATATTTAACTCTGTGATGAAATATTACATACAGGAAATAGTAATATTATAAAATAATTCCATTCTACCAGAGCATTAGTGTTATTAACAAGGGTATAGTTTCTTCTTTTTTTTTTTTCCTTCAGGCTTGTCAATATGACAAAAGCTTAAATAAGAAAGCCCTTTCAAAATACACTTTTCTTCTGAAGGTAATGTAGTATTTGTTGCCCGTTTCATTTATAATGGTAAAGTGGTTAAATGATCTGTAACTTTTGTCTGTAGATTTCACTTTCTAGACTGAATGCTTTGATCTTTATGCTTACAAAATGGCTTTATTTACAAGAAGAAGGATATTTTAAGCTTTTGAGAATGAACAACACACACAAAAAGTCTGAAGTGACAGAATAGCACTGAAGTTTACTTCATAATTTAATCCTAACTGAGATGACTAGAAGAAACAAGGAAAATCAATACCTTTTTGTCTTTGCTGCTGGTTGTTCTGGCATTTCCTCACTAAATCCTGAGAGTGTATTCAGTGACATTACTGGCAATATCCATCCTTGCCTCTTGGAAGTACTATCAGATATATCATCAGCCACAGAGAGTAATCTTTAAACAACAATAAAATAACCTGTGAAATTGAATAGCTCTGGTTTTGTTCATATTTTTTGAGATACAAAAGCAAAAGCAATTAGTGCAATAATCTGAACACTTTTTCCTCTAAGAAGAAATAAATATTATTTATTACTCACTTTTCAATAGGCGTAGCTTCCAAACAGCTCAGAGCGACAGAAAGTGCAATGAAGAAAACTGACAGCCTTAGGTTGCACATCTTTGCTTCCAAACTTTCTGGAAAGAATAATAATTAAAAACTGAAATCAAACCCAAATACTCTTCAGCATATCCTATTACTGATGCCCATTCTGTCCTAAATCAAAGGCAGCTTCACTTTTTCACAGTCTAGAGTAAGAAAAATGATCCCCCTAAGTTTAGTGACACAGCACAGTTTCAGACAGATAGCTCTCAACAATAAATGTTCATTTTCCATCTAGTGGTTTCAATCATTTTCCTTGTCTCCGGTTTGCATTTCCTGACATGTCCCAGTCTCAAATTCTGGTCCTAGGTGCCATTTACCTTGAAGTTATCTTAGCCTTTCCATGAAAAATGCTGTGAGTTAATAATGCAAAACATTGTGCTTTCAGGAAAGCACATCTGTTGTACTGAATCTTGAGTAAGAAAAAAAAGGAAATTGTTTACCTTTTAGTGGTCAGGGAACTAACTGAAGAAGCACTCCTGTGTGAGCAAGAAGGGTGCATGCAACAATTCCACGTTTGCATCTAGCTCTGGAGTATCCCTTTTCCCCCTTCCTTGCTTGACAAGTAATACAGCTCTTATATACTCTTCACACCTTTCTCAGCTCTGACATCAGGCAGCACAGAGAGACTGTCATTAATTCCTATCCCTATAGATAGAAAGTACCCCAGAGAGGACCAGAGGCAGATAGGTCACTCTTACATTAACACATCAGTAAATATTAACCTGGTATATGCAGGATGCCCTGGTGAAGATACTGTAATAGCATATTGCACATCAGAACGGTAGCCTCAGTCTTACAGTTCTGATAAGATGCTGAGGTAATATTCCCTGTGGGTGTTTTCAAGGGCTAAATAAGGTAACAAAAGTTATAAAGAAAGCCAGAGTAAATGCAACACCAGATCACCAGTAACTGAAGTATAAAGAAACAGATAACTTAGAAAAGATAGAACAGTTAAAGTTGTGGAGGATTGTTGTAGAAGTATATAACGATCAAAGCAGGAAAAAAAGTTTGAAGGGATAAAAGCTGTATAAGGGATATGAAAAGAATGAAAATATTCAAATTGACAGGGGGATGACCATTCAGGGTAACATCGTAGAAATAATGTACACCTTTCAGTAAAGTAAAATATGGATGAAAACGTAAAATATTTTGGTCTACTAACTCTGGTAGATTCTTTATGTCATGCATGAAAATGGTGTCAGTTAATATTCTTAAGCAGGCAAAGACTAGGATTAAAAAGCTAGGAAATAGCAGAATGAAGGCTGCCTGTGCAAATTTATTTCTCTAGCATGCACAGAGATTCAGGGAAAAATATACAGCTTTTAATAGACTAAATCCAGTGTTAATAAATTACCTGATTACAGATTTCCAAGGATACCGATTAGAACAATTATTTCCCTGATTTCAGTGGGAATTAGGCATATTACCTTTTTTTTTTTTTTTATTCTCTGTCTCATAAATTACCTCTAGGTGCCCAAATGCTTTGGAAAACAGGTCTTTCAATTAGTTATGGAGGCTAAGATGCTGACACAAAAGCTCAGGCTAAGTTTTCTGTGGTAAGAAGTTATCATATATATCTTCCATATCCCTACAGAACATGAATTAATTAATAATTGCTTCAATGCCAAGTACATTGCCTTAGCTGGAAACCTCTTTCTTTGTCGATTTAGACTGTAACATCAGATTTTCACTGAAGTGGCTTAAGTTCCAGTGTTGGCTCTCTTCAGGCATCTGTGCTACTTGGGTTGAATACAGAAAGAGTATTGAGCTGGGATAGTAGCCTCATAACCTGATACAACAGCTAGTCTGCAAATAAGATTCTAGCAAATTCTAGCAAGTGACAAAATATTTGGGGTCTTTTTTTTATTATTTTTTTTTATTTTTTTTTTAAGGGATGCTGCTTCTGGATATTTTGCACTCTGTTTTTAATGATATGTTCATAAACTTTTTTCCCCCAGGTTCCTGTCATCCTCTCCTGGATGGAGAGTCCCAGTGTAAGAGAAGTATGAGGTTGTTTTATCTTCATCATGACAGTATGTTCTGTGCAATATCTGAAACAGATTTATATTGCCAAAGAGTCATCTCTTGTTGATTTCACTGTAGCATTTGACTACAGTGAATTAACATTCTTGTGTTATTTTCACTGTATTAATTTCACTCCTATGAAATGTGGGCATGAATAGACTCATTTTACAGACTCAGAATTGTGCTCAAAAAGCAATTATGCAAATAATCTGGCTGATGATTGACACCAGCCAATAGTCACTGCTTGAATATTGAACTTGAAAGTGCCTTGGTACATTTCTTCCCGAGTGGGAAGATATCCAAGTCCCCCTGACAGTAGTGGTGTGTATGCTCAGCTCAGCTCTTGTGAAAAGGCATGCTCATATTGTTTCAGCTCCTGAAAATCAACAGATGGATCAGATGTCGTTTTCATCTAAGATTTTAAAATATTGGAGTGAATATTCAGAGTCTGTTTTGTTTCACAGCATCTAAGTAAATGGTTGTTGTGACAAACTTGAATCAAACTAAGGGTTGACATAAGAAAAGTGAAACAGGCTTTTCAAAGAAACATTGGTCCCAAATCTTGTTTCCAGCTGTCCTGCAAGTGGCATTGGAGAGCCTCTGATCCTCTGAGGGAAGAAGAGAAAGGCTGATTCTTGAGTGTACTGTAAGAATTAACTGGGCTTATGATATCCCAGGGCCATTGTCTGCTTCCTGGGCAACATAGCTTATTGGCAGAGTCAGGAAGAAGTCTATCCAGCTATTAGTCAGATGTAAAATTAACAAAATTAAAGTATTAATGGCTTCTGTTGCATGTTATTTTAAGCAGGAATAGTGTTTTCCCACACAAACAAGAGTGGAATTTGAAATTGCAGAATCTCTTTGACAGCAGAACTATTCTTAACTCAAATTTTAAGAACCTGGCATGAAGTGCTGTGCAGTTAGTGCCATTCAGTGAAGTGGTTAGTTATTTTTATCACTAACAAAGTTCCTTAACCTTGATCTTAGAAAAAAAACTTTATTATTGTGCATAACGTATGATATCAGCCTAAGGAAAAAAATCAGGTATTCTTAGTAAAGAAATCCATGACCAATTATATCCTGAGCAGTTACATGGTATCTTTATGTATTTATACTAGTGTCTAAGTCTGTATGAAAAAAATGTCTGAAGTGTTGTGCCTATATGAGGGTTAGGGGACACCAGAGGAGTGGAGGTTTGCAAAGAATCTGGAAGGTATAGCATGCCAGTGCCCCAGCTCCCTCTGGAAACTACCTACATAAATATATTTAGCTGCAAGATGATGAACATGCTCTGCCCTGTAATGTACTGGTGGCAAAGGAACAGGGAACTAGCCTCATCTCAAGTGTTTGCTGCTTTTATATACTGGGTAGTGGGATTTGTCTGACTAAATGTGAGAGGAATAGAGGCCCTTCTAGTGCCTGTTTCTAATGTAGATGTCTGAAATAGCTCAGGTAACTTGTGCTTGTTCCACCCTTTGTACTATAAAAACAGCCCTGGGTAACTCGCTTAGATATAGATGCTTACATTGCAGCTATCTGAACGAATGTGAAATGAATTCCAGCAGAGTGCGTTAACTCTCTCATGTGCTCAGTTCCTAACCTTTAAGGTTGTCTCCCCTTTCTTTTGTTTACCACTTTTTTTTATGGCTATTTTTGACACCTGCTGGAGACCTGTTTCCCACTTTTAATGGCTACTTTTCAGTTTCTGAGTTCCACATTTGCTTAATGACATTAATAACACACATTAAGACTTTTGGTAATGGATGTTTCTCATTTGTGAGAGTGACAAAAAGCCACATTACCTCTTGCACTTTACCAGATGCTGTTCTGCAGTGTAAGGCAAATGTCTCCAGTAAATTACATTGTTGCTCAGTTACCAGTAAATAGAAGTGTGAATAACTCACGGTGTAGTTGTATCAAAACAGAAAAGGAAAATCTTCAGGCATTAACTTGAAATGAGCTTATTTCAATTTTTTTAATAAACCAGGTATCATAACAGCAGCAACATTAATATGCGTCACTGTAAATAATACCAGGAATGAAATGGAACAGTGCATGTGTAGCTTGTAGCTGTTATATGAGCTCAGCACGTTTCATGTGATCTGACAAAACTGTTTCATTTTAATACCAATTTTCTTAGTCTTTGATTCCTTTTAAATAAGACTAAATCAAGCCTTGAAACCTAAGTAAATTATAACTGAACAGGTTTCATTGATGTTGTCAGCACCTCTGAAAAAGTCTAAATTCCTTGTGTTCAAATGGCCAAATCGGAAATTAGAGGAGTAAATCGGGTGCCTAAACACAGTTTTATGCTATCATTTTAGATGTTCTAGGGTATTCAGGAATTACATTTATGAACCTGGCTAGTAGAGAACTGTCCTAGTGACTGCAGACTAGGCAGAACTAGGCAGAACTAGGCAGAATAGAGTTTAAAATTACACTAGGCACCTATGACTATGAACCCAGATAGTTCCCTACATTTTTACATTTGGATGCCAAAGTCTGAAAATTTTGGCTGTCATGATGTCTTGCCAGTATTTCTTTCTTGGTACTATGTTGATTAATACAAAAATGTACTTTCTGGTGTGTGGAGTTGTACTGTTAGCACTTAAGTTATCTACTGTGTTCAGATACTGTTGTATCAAATACGCTTTTGATCACACAACTTTATTACTTCTATTTAGTGTGGGACATTTCAGCACTGATAAAAGCTCAAAGAGCTCTTCTTGTTGATCTTGTTGGGATCTTGTTGATCCCAAAACTGGTGGTTAAACTTGTGGAAGAAATGTCAAAGAAGCAGCAGAAGAAATAAAGGAGCAAAGTTTATAATTTCTACCCCCAGTGGAAAAAACAGATGATTCAGAAATGAAGAGTGGCTGTCCATGGAATAGACTAGTGAATGGAAAGAAGTAATTTGTATAATTAACAGTATCTTAAATCCATCTTTTATGATGTATTATGCTATTCAGCTCACACCATTGACAGAATGATAACATAGCCTCAAAGGGCTACTGCTAATGATTGCTCTGAGAATGAGCTCAGCAGAGTTTGTGCTAAATCAGTACCTATATTTGGGAATCTCCCAAGCAAAGGGAATAAACCCCATGTTTAGATCAGAAGAGTCAGAATTGACAGCACAGTGTTTGATGAGTTATAGTTCCTAATGCCATTTGTGCTTATGGTTTTAATTGTATGACTTCTACTGGCTTGCATCCAACAATTTACCTTTGAATACAACAGTAGGTTTAAATTCTTTATATTCTTTTCCCCTGTCTCTTCTGCAACCTGCTTCCAGAAGTCTGTCTGCTTCTGCAACCAAAAGCACAACTCTCCTTTGGTTATCAGTGTCACTTACAAGGGCTCTAGACAGTGGTAACAGTAACATGAAATAGTACTACTGTTCTTTCTTTCTGTTAATCTAAGCATCCATTACTTCCTGCTATGATAATTATCTAAAGTCACTACCTATAAGAATTTATCTATGAAAAGGTATTCAGCTTTCAGATATCTTGCTGTAATGTATATATACCACTACTACAATAGTATATGGAGTCCTATAACATGTGGACTCAGATGTGTACTTTAAAGCAGAACAAATAATTTTGCTAAAAGGAAGTTTATGGCACTTAATTGGAGTACCTCCTTACAGAGCCAGTGCACTGTAAATTTACATCCTGGCTCACTGCATAGGTCTCTCTGTACAGAAGAGTCCAGAGTGACTATATTGCTACTGAATTTGCAAAATGAGGTCTCCCTGAATACTCCTGTAAGGGAAAAGAGAGATTAAGGAATCAGATACATGTAGAAGTGCTGTTTCTGACTTATTAAGTGTATCTGGGAGAACTCTCCACCCCCTCTTTCCTACCCCAGGATCTTAAAAATGGCACAGACATCTGTAGAAGATAGTGTGACCAGGAACCACCATCCATGCTCCCCAGACTTATTTCAGTAGAGGTGAATCACTAGTAAGTACAAAGCAAATAGATCTATTCACCAGTGAGAGAAACTGCTGGTTTTCAAAATAGATCTACACACAAGCATGTCAGCCCTTCCTACCTGATCCAGTGCATAAGTTTAAACTAAGTTTTCTTTTAAACTATCTCACTTTCAATAAAAGGTGTTGTGTTTTTTTTTTTCCCCCTCTGCAAACTGCAGCAAGCGAATGACAATCTGGCTTTGTCTTGAAATGCTCTGAGCATTTTAGATGATGCTGCCTTGACAGCTCTGCTATTAATAGTGGCATTTTCTCTGCTGTTTAAAAAGCTGTGCTGAACCAAGTTATCAGTCATGTTAATAATAATTTTTCACTAATGGCAAATGCAATGTACTAGCTTATGTAGGAGGATTTATGTCGACGATACCATGAAACATAAATTAACTTATTTATGGTATGTTGGCACATGGGGGTACAAAATGAGACAGCTTTTCTTCCAAGAGAAGTGCAGTGGGGCTACATTTACTGTATGCTTGGGTTATTGTATGTGTGAGTGCAAGACCTGACCTTTTCTTTCCACTTGGAGATGTGAAGAGATTTCGATAAGCACGAGAACGTGAATCACTACATGAAATCGTCTCTCTAAGAAGTAACTAAAAATTCATGATGACTTCAGCAAATGTATCTGGAAAAATTTAGGGTTTTTTTTCTCTGAGTACTGCTTCCATCCATTTAGCAACCACTCTACTTTTGGCTGAGATCATCCCTGATAATAAAAAATATGAATAGTATGGAAAAGTCCATACTTAAATGTAAGCTCTCACAAATATTTTAAGAGTGACAACTGACATGGCTGATTCAAAAGGAGATGTTTTTTGCAATAAATTGTTATTGAACCAAATACTCAGTGGAAAATTGAAGGCACTGCATTATTGCAAGACAAAAAAAATCAGAGGCTCTGGAAACTTTCAGTCATTAACATATTAAAATAATTTCATATTAACACCTATTCTGCTAATGAATGCTACAGTTTCAATGGGACAAAGCTGAAAAGTCATCTTATCATAGTATTTGAAACAGAAAAGAACCTTGTGCAGAGCAGCAGAGAAGCACATACTTCAGGAGAAGTGTCTTTAAAATCTGTGAGTGTTGAGTATGTATTAAGCATTATTTTGAATGTGTACTTTAAGCTCTGCTTTTAGGTTCAGAGTCTTGCCTATTGCATAAACGATTGTCTAGATTTGTAGTAATTTTCCTTTATTATTCTTTTTTCTTTGATTTACAGTATTCTTACACATTTCTAGCTAGAGGGCTAGACCCCTGACTAGTGACTATGATTCCAGTGACTGTAGGCTTGGTTTCATTACTCTTCACAGAGGCCCTGTTCCCTTCCCTGATGTATTTTCATGGACTGTAAATGGCTAGTTTCATATTAGAGAACTAACACATTGCCACACTGTTCATAATTATTGGTATTGTGTTTAAAAAAAAAAAAAAGGATGTTGGCAAGGTCATATATAATTTCACATTAACATAACATTTCATATAATTTCATGTCAATGAAGGGTTAACACAGTCTCAAATAATTTTATAAGCAGTTGTCATGAACAGACAATCTTCTCCATGGAGTTATGGATCATTACAGCCCACTGCTCTAGGTCATATATCATTCTGTTGCCTTTTATAATACTCATAGTAGTCTGTAGCAGTTGAATAAACAACTGTTAAAACCACCAAAACAAATTGTCACCATAGAGGTAAGGTGTTTTTTATTATAAAGTCTTTAATGGACACTTATTTGAAGTCAGTTCTTTAATTTCTGTTGTCAGAAAGGCATGTATATTTCATGCAACTGATACCTTTCTGAGCAAGAGTATCTGTTTTGGGGATCCTATAAAAATTTCCCATGTTTTAAAAATTGTTTGTTAGAAAGCCATGCTCACCAGTAAATGCATAGCTATGTCCCTGATTCCCAAAAGTTCACCCATATTCCTGGATCTATAATTCAGATGTTTCACACCTTTTAGGGTTGAGCTCTTTTTAGAAGAGGTCCCTATGTGAAGTGTACAAAGACCAGGAGTATCACTTTTAAGCATTTTATAGTAACCAGTATCTAGCCTGATAAAATCTCTGCACACAAAGCATATTATCACACACCAAAAAAACCTGAGGACTTGATGGATAGTGAAAGTGAAATGCTATCAGGTTACATAAACTACTGATTGATGAATCACAGTTAATGTATTTTTTTTTTTTTAGAGGAAAAGACTCCAGAGAGACTTTAAACCTTTGAACTGCCAGTCAACCTACACCACATTTCTTTACTTACTTTAAGTATGTTCATGAGACAATATGCATTGTTAGTGGAAAGCTGACAACCCAAACACACAACAACTCCCTTTGTACTTTAAAAAGGAGGTACTGCTATTTCAACAGTTGGAACATCTGTGTTTTCTAACATTTAAAAATAAAAGTTTGTGTAACAGAATGTCGTCCAGCCTTGTGGCAATTTTACGAAGAATAAAGAATTTTATGCCCTCATCAAGTTTGTCACGAGACTGCAAGACATTAACCTGTTTTGCTAAAACAAAAGCAAACCCCCAAAATCTATACAACTGCAAATCAATGTGCTAAATTGCTTTCTTAAGAGAGAAAATGTTATGAGAGTCTTATTAGTAAGGTAAATAAATAGAAAGCAGGTAACAATTAATGTTTTGCAAATAGACAACATAATCTCCACTGTATGGATCTGAATGCTTGCTGAAAATGACTTTTTATAGTTCTTGTGTTACAGGGAAAAAAATGAGACAATGATGAGTTAAGGGGAATGCACAGAGTCGATGGCAGAGTCAAGGGTGGAAGGCATCGGAATCTTTTTCTAGTCTGGTGCTGACATACACTCTGTTGAAGTGAGAGGAAAGGAAATGTTACTGGGTAGTCAAAGTAAATCTGAATTCAGGCTCAAAAGGAGCGGAAGGTCTTGTGCCCTGTGTTTCTGCATATACAGGGATAAACACCACCCCACTTTCTTTGTTAAATGCAGATGTGTGCTTCCCTACCTGCATTGGTCATGCTCTAACCTTTTAGTCTTTTCACTGGCCAGTACTATGAGACCTTATGAGTCCCCACAATTTAGCCTAGCATAACTACTGCCAGAATGCATTCTTCATTAAAAGACAGTCATGTAAATTATTACATATAGCTTTATTTTGCAACCTTCCTCTCTGTCTTCTGAGACAGTAGGTTACCAAAACATCTTTAAAGGGTTTTTTGTTTTGTGAATGTGTCGCAACCACTATGAGCAGCTGAAAGGAGAAAAAATTATTCTGAAAGAGCCAGTATTGTGAGGTTTCCAGACGCAGTTTTTCTGGTCTGTTCAAAGGTTTAACTTTGCAGCAAAGCTTTTGGAGTGTGTACCCAGATCAGGACACAACCCTGAGAAGAAAATACTGTATTGGCCTTGTTAGGAATTCTGTTAGCCTCCATTTGAGTGGGACCTGCATGGCTATTCAACTGTCAGAGCTCTGCACTGCCGCAGTTCTGATCAGTACTAGTGAGGGGTAAAATTTTAAGCTCCTTGGTGTCTCCTGATAAGCCTGTGGTACAGAAGCAGGTCTCAGGAGGTACAACTGAGAAGAAAAATTATACTGTTTTAAATGTTGCTTGGATAGTGGTCCAGCTCTGAACTGATGAGGGAAATTACAGTAAACCTAATCTGTGTTGTTACATCCTTATCTGGGTTGCCATGCTGTGTCCTATGGGATGGGCAAGTAGTAATTGCTGTAGTGCTTGGTTCTATGAAGACATAGCTCATATTTCCAGCTTTTCCTGAATTAGCTATATTTTTGATTGTTTACAAATACAGTGCTGGGAAAGAGCTCCTTAGTCATCTGTGTTTCCAAAAGAATATATTGTATTGTATCACGTATTGGAGACATGGACAGTGGGATTGAGTGTATCCTCAGCAGGTTTGCTAACGATACCAAGCTGTGTGGTGTGGTTGACACCCTAGAGGGAAGGGATACCATCCAGAGGGACCTTGATAGGCTTGAGAGGTGGGCCAATGCCAGCCTCATGAAGTTCAACAAGGCCAACTCCAAGGTCCTGCTGCTGGGTTAGCACAACCCCAGGCACAAATACAGGCTGGGGGAAGAATGGCTACAGAGCAGTCCTGAGGAAAAGGACTTGGGGGGTGGTAGTAGATGAGAAGCTCAACATGAGCCGTCAGTGTGTGCTGGAGCCCAGAGGGCCAACTGCATCCTGGGCTGCATCAAAAGAGGTGTGGCCAGCAGGGCCAGGGAGGTGATTCTGCTACTCTACTCCGCACTCGTGAGACCCCACCTGGAGTACTGTGGCCAGTTCTGGAGCCTTCATCACAGAAAAGACATGGAGCTGTTGGAGAGGGTCCAGAGAAGAGGCATGAAGATGATCAAAGGGCCAGAGCACTTCTGCTATGAAGGCAGGCTGAGGCAGTGGGGGCTGTTCAGTCTGGAGAAGAGAAGGCACCAGGGAGACCTTATAGCAGCCTTCCAGTACCTGAAGAAGTCTACAGGAAAGCTGGGGAGGGGCTTTTCACCAGAGAGGGTAGTGATAGGACAAGGGGTAATGGTTTTAAACTGAAAGAGGGTAGATTTAGGTTAGACATCAGGAAGAAATTCTTCACCATGAGGGTGGTAAGGCACTGGAATAAGTTGTCCAGGGAGGTTGTTGATGCCCCCACTCTGGAGGTGTTTAAGGCCAGGTTGGATGACGCTTTGTGCAGCCTGGTCTAATGCGGGGTGTCCCTGCTCATAGCAGGGGGGTTGGAACCATGATGATCTTTAAGGTCCCTTCCAACCTTAACCGTTCTGTGATTCTATGATTCTATGAATTATCACTAAAACTACTGTGCAGCATAATCTCAGGCAAACACCAAATGGGAATATCTTTCTTCTGCTATGATTTAGAGTGAGGCCAGAAGTGACTTCTGTACTTTTGGTATGTAACTCATAATGATATAGAACATTCAGACTAGGACAAATAATTGTACATCAACTCTACATTTTTTACTGAGAACTTCTACTGATTTCCATAAGAACACCATTTATCCATCTGAATTTCTTGTGAGCTTGCAGAAGCAATTGTAAGGGGGTCCTGATCTTAGATGGGGAGCTGCTGTATCACAGGTTTTTTTGTTCCTTGGACAAGATGAGTAGATCTAGAATTATATAAGGAGAGATAACCAGGACAGGTTATCTGACCTGATTTTTATCTGTCTAAAAGTTAGTTATCTAGACTAAGCTAGCTTTCTAGACTTTCAAATCAAAGGGAAGAAAGAAGCACCTCCAAAAGACTGTTTCCTCCCACTGATTGTAGACAGCTGTCTTAACATGGGATAAATTACTCTCTGAAAATATCTGACTCTCTCTAATACCTGTTTTGAGAATCTAGATGAGGATCTTCAACAAATCTACCTGCAAAAAATAGGATATCCCTCATTCTATACAAATACTTGACTCTTTCAAGGTATTTTCCTTATATTGAAGCATTGGAATTATTAGAGTTCCCCTCAGACAAAATCCATACAAGTAGAAAAAAAATACTTGTAGTCTCAGTTTCTCAAGTGGTGGGCTGATAATGCAGGAAGCAGTGAACTTGGTGCAAATATGGCCTTTAAGAGAAATTCAATGAAGAATATGTAAATTCAATAATCTAAGATATCGTAGATTCTCTGTAATGCTGTATTATCTGTGAATTAATCACAATAGAGAAAAATGTTGAATTCCATGCACACTGATTTTTACATAAATATACTAAATATTGAATTGTGCATTTGTGAAAATACATTAATTTCATATCTCTACTCCTATTTTTTTTTTGGAGGTATTTAATTTTTACACGTTGCTGATCACTGGAACGTGGCTGGGAGCAGCTCCTTACCTTCATTCAGTATCCCAGTGCCAATGTGGAAGGCTGTGTGCTGAAAAAAAAGCAGGTTATAAAGCTCAAGATCTGCACGGTAAGTGCTTCCCAGTGGCAACTAAACACATCCAAACACTGAAAATTCACAGAAGTCAGTAAAGATCCCAGGATGAGCCTTATGGGTGTACTCCTTCAGGCACCTTTTAATGCACAAGACCATGCAAGTAGGCTACAATTACCTACTTTGAGAACACACATTTACCTTTAAAATAGTTCCCCAACATCCTTCTGCTCCCAAAAAGCCTGAAAAAATACAAAATCTCTCTCAGGTAGCTAAAAATGAAAATAAATCTATTTTTTATACTTTTTTTTTCTGGGAAAACACTGTTTTCATAGGAATGTTTTCTTTTTTTATCCTTGTAAAAGGCATTTTTACTTCATCCAAGACTACGGAGCCAAGTGTATGGATACTAGCCTTTGTTAATTTTTAAGCAGAAGCCTCTAAGACCCTTTTTTCATGAAGCAAAGATTGATATAATTCCAACAGTACTTCCTTTCTCAGGGTACTACAGAAAAATAGAACACCAGAGAGGTTTGAATGCTGACAGTCCTTGGGAAAGCTCTTGTTTGTGCATGTGTGTGTATGAAGGAATATGCCCTTGAAACATCTATTTCTTCATTCTGCCTTTAAAGATAAACTCAGTTCATGCTTAGGTACAGCAGTAAGTAAAATTCTGTGAATATTCAGCACATAGGTTCCTACTTTAAGGTGCTTTGCAAATATGCTAATACAGATTGACCAAAATTGAGTGGCATGTATATGAGTAAATATTTTATAATGGACAATGTGAATCTTTAAAAACAGGAATTTAAACCTCAAAAATCAGATGAGATGCTTCCTGAGAAAGCTGAGAAACACTGCTTTGAAGGCTGTGCTCAAAGCCAGGATTTCATTAATCTGAATCCCACTTTCGCCACACTTTTTAGACCTTACATTTAGGCTTTTTGTGTACATTAGTGGTTATTTCTGTGTGAGTGAGACAAACGCAATTGTCATCAAGAGGCTTAGGGTCACAGATGAAACCTGATTTAGCATCAAGTAGAATCATAGCATGGTTTGGGTTAAAGATCATACAGTTCCTACCCCCTTGTCATGGGCAAGGACACCTCACAGAATCACAGAATTGTTAGAGTTGGAAGGGACCTCTAGAGATCATCTAGTCCAACTCTCCCACTGAAGCAGGATAACCTAGAGCACAGTACTCAGGACTGCATCCATGTGGGTTTTTAATATCTCCAGAGATGGAGACTCCAAAACCTCCCTGGGCAGCCTGTTCCAGTGCCTTATCACTCTCATCGTAAAGAAGTTTTTTCTTATGTTTAAATGGAACTTCCTATGTTCCAGTTTGTACCCGTTGCCCCTTGTTCTGTCACTGGGAACTACTGACAGGAGTCTGTCTCCATCTTCCTTGCACCCACGCTTTAGATACTTGTATACATTGATAAGGTCTCCCCTCAGCCTTCTCATCTCCAGGCTAAAGAGTCCCAGCTCTCTCAGCCTTTCCTCATAAGAGACATGCTCCAATCCCCCTATCATCTTTGCTGCCCTCCTCTGGACTCTCTCTGGTGGTTCCCTGTCTCTCTTGAACTGGGGAGCCCAGAACTGAATGCAGGATTCCAGATGTGGCCTCATCAGGGCAGAGTAGAGTGAGAGAATGACCTCCCTCAACATAGTGGCCACGCTCTTCTTTATGCAACCCAGGATTCCATTTACGGTCTTGGCACCAAGGGCACGCTGCTGGCTCAAGGATAATTTACTGTCTACCAGGACTCCAAGATCCTTCTCCAAACTACTTTCCAGCAGGTCCACCCCTAACCTATATTGGTGCTTGGGGTTCTTCCTTCCCAGGTGCAGGATCCTACACTTGCTGTTATTGAACCTCATGAGGTTCTTCTCTGCCCAGCTCCCCAGCCTGTCCAGCACAGGCCTCTGGAGTGTCAGCCAGCCCTTCCACTAGACCAGGTTGCTCCAAACCCCATCCAACCTGGCCTTGAACACTTCCAAGGATGTGGCATCCACAACTTCCCTGGGCAACCTCTTTCAGTGTCTTACCACCCTCATAATGAAGAATTTCTTCCTAATATCTAACATAAATCTACCCTCTTCCAGTTTGAAACTGCTATTCCCTCATCCTATCGCTATATGCCCTTGTGAAAAATCCCTCCCCAGCTTTCCTGTAGGCTTTACACTTTAACTGTTAACACAAGCAGTTATGAGGCTGAATGCAAGTTATAAATGATGAGGTGCTAGTTTTATGGAACTGAATTCAAGGACAAAAATACATTTTCTATTATAAGATATTCCAGGATTGTGGATAAGTCTATGTATGGAGCAAATTCATAGCTTCCTTGGAAGTCGAGATGAGGAAGTCATCTGCATTAGATCTGATGTCTACCTGATTTGATCAAAGTCACATAATCTCTTCTTCTCACATTACCTAGAACTGTTTATGCTTGGTCAAACTTCTCTCTGATTTTGTAATGTCAGTAATCAGTAACTAGTGGCCTGCACGACAATCACAGCAGCTATGTGACTATAGGGAACTTTTTTATCTTTCACCGTTGCATGGTGAGCCATCATCTTTCAACAGAAGTCCCAAAGAAAAAGGTACTCCCAGCGATTGTTTCAGAGCCTAGTTATTTGGATCTTTTCCCTCTTCTAGAACTAAAACCACCTAAATTACATAGTAGGTAATTAAACTTAGAGAAGAGATCCAGAAAGGCTCTTATGCTTGGAATAAACACTGAAGTCCAGCTGCTAGGGACACTGCGGAGAATGATATTTTGTCTCTGTTCTTCAGGGGCTGAGAGAATTTTCTCCACTGGTGGCTTAGACCCAGTTCTGCTCTACAGCTGAGCCTCAGAGTGATTTATACCAACTGAGAAGGGCTACACTTTCTTCCAAATAATTCAAAGACAGCAAGAAGAGGCCAATGTTTATGCCTGTGCTTCTTTCCATCCACTAACTCAAGGTTTAAACACCCCCTCAAGATGTGAGAAACACAAATTCATTCCCCTCTTCCAGTATGGCCTTGTGTCAACTTTTGCAAGGACACCACCTAACCTGTAAATCTACACCCTTATGTACACTCTTGAAGTTCCTTTCTTGCTTGTGAACACTCTCCAGACACCTTCGGTAGGCAGGCACGTCAGCGCTTCATCCTCAGGGATCCGGCAATGCAGTGGCTCTTCACCTTGTTTGGGAGAGAAGAGAAAGAGGTGGGCTTAATTTTTTTCTAATAAAGATCTCAGCTGGTATCTTTCACATCAGAGTGAGTACTCTAATATGCACAGCTGAAACCTTTTGGCAAAATCACAAATTCTGCAGTACGAACACTTCGGTTAATTTTCAACAATTTAGAATAAAGGTCAAAGTTTAAGAGTGTGATATCAGTCATTTCTTCTGAAAACCTTTTCAAAACCGTGAGTACCTAATTCTTTTGCTGTGAGAATATTTTCCTTTCTCTCAGTCTAACTGTGTAATTGCATTTGAGTAACAGTTTGAACTGTGCTTAGTAAAACAAGATTTCAGAATGCTTTTGGCAACTGGAAAAGTAAATTACTTGAAAGTTCTGACACTCCAGTTACCCTCTGCTTGGTTACATAATGTGATTTTTTAATCCTGCTTGTAAACAAAAGAAGGACTTACCAGTTTACACATATGACTAAACTGGGCCAAATGGAAGGTGTATTTAACATTGAAAATGGGATGTCCCCTTGGGACATCCTTCCTAGACATTTAAATCCAAATTATGTGCTTTTGTTCCCTTTTTTTTTCCCCTATTGGTTAGCTAAGGTGACATGTGGTTTAAAACTATTTATGGATTTGTGTAGGACATAGGAGTCTAGACTCATGTCTCTCAATGCTAACCTGCCTGCTGTGTTCAGCCACACTGTGTATGCCTGCTTTGATCAACACAGGATGTATCAGCTTTGGTTTTAAGCCAGCCTTGCTCAGAACAAGTTGTATCAGCTGCACTAAAACTGTACTAAAACTGCACTTCATGCATCAGCTTTATAGCTGTAGCCTGTACTAAAACTGTCCACTCTGTGTGCTTTAGTTGTTTGTGCACTGTGGAAAGTGGTTGTCTTCAAGTCTTCTGGTTACTTGTCTATCTTTCTGGTTGCCTGTGGAAATTTAGTCTAGTAGTGGAGATGGCTGGTAGAGGCAGTTGTGATGTTGCCACTAACAAATTTCTTAGCCCACTATTAAATATGTTTCAAACTCAGTGCAGAAGCAGAAGCAATAAGATCCTGTAAGGAGGGATTTTATTGACTTCTTCCCTGAAATTTCAGTGGAAGGAGGAGTGGAGGTTTATGAGTAGGAGTCAAGTGTAAATGTTTACATGATGGCTGGTAGATCATTCAGAACCTGAGGGCAAACTTTTGCAGAAATCTATAGTGTCACCTGGTCTGTGCAAATGCCTCAAGTGGTTTGGTATGGAACTTGGTCAAAACATGAATATCCTAGTAGTATAAGCTGCCTCTCCTCTTGCTGTTGGATAAAGAGATGGATGTTCACTGAAGGAGATAATTTCCTTACAGCCATGCTGGTCCTAGGAGGCCAGCTGTGTTCCAGGCTGGCCTGGGTAGCTTAGGGGGGGCTTGAGAGGGTAGTTCCATAAATATTTGAGGTGACATAACACATCACTAGTGGTCAGATGGGCAGGTTCACTCTCCAGCCTTTCCTACTCTGCTTTCACCCCCTTGCTGCATTAAACTTGTGCCTGTTTAATGAGTTTAAAAGGTTTGCAGAAGAGCATTGAGAGCCCCAAAGTGGAAGAACCATAAAGCAACAGGAATCCACAGTGGTGAGCAGGGATGTGGGAGAAAGGAGAGGGAACACTAATGCTTCATCTTTAGGCACCGAAATGGTAGTCTGCATTCTACACTGGATTTAAAGTGTGCTGTAAATGCAGCTGAGCTGAGTTACACACCTACATCTCTCTGATATTCTGGGCTGTTAGTCTGTGTTGGCTTCAGTTTCATTTGACTAAGTGTGACCGCAAAAATATTTTAAAGTGGAGGAAAGCAACCTCAGGAATATAGCTGGAAATAAGAATTCTGTCTATTTCATTATTCAATTAATAATCTAAATAATCTTCCCAGTAAAAAAATGGATTGAAATGCATTTTTTCTTCTATAATTTCTACTTTGAGGGAAGGTAATAATAAGTAAAGGGAAACACTGCCATTGGGGCAGTGTGATGTTTCTGATGCCCAAAGAAGCCTGCGCAGAGGTTGCTGTCTGGTTTCTTTTAGCACCAGAAGAGAAAACCTGTAATTAGCCAGATGATGTTCTCCGTGCATGTTAGTGAAATGCAGGGACTAGTATAGCAAGGGACAGAATCCTATTGCCAACTCCTAGGAGGAGAAGAGGACAGATACAGGGGACTGCAGTATTTGTTCTGTTGCTCACCATTTGGCTTTGCAGGTAGGCTACAGTCTGAATAAAGCCGTATTAAGATAAGGCATAAATAATTCCCCAGGATCTAAACTTTTAAGCCAAATTGCAAAGATAATGCAAAGCTGTGTTAGCACAGTTTAGTACTGGTGATTGGACACAGTTCATTTAGGCATCTTTCAGCAAAGCAGAAATGCAAACTATTTATATATCAGAGTTAATTGTCTGAATTGCTGACCACTTACACTTAATTGTAAAGTTAAGTATTGCCAGGAATGGTATAATAATGCACTGCATTTCTTGAGACTGAAAATGAGGAGGTAGCTGTAGAAGGAGTTAATGCCCAATAATTTGGTAGGAATAAAGTTAGTTAAGAAACACATTTGAGAGGATTAACGTTGCTGTAGAAATTAGTGTTTGAAGAGATTGACTGAAGGGGTGTTGGGCTGAAGAATGTGAAAGGTAATTCAGTCCTATTGGTAGGCTTGTCAAGGACAACTTGCTTCTAGCCATGGCTCCGTGAAGTGGAAAACATAGTGAAGACCAGGTGACACAGATCACACTTGGAAAGTGTATCTGAGACGAAAAAGAAGAAATGAACCTATATCCATCCCGACTGTAAGGTAGGGCTCAGATTTGCCCTGGTTTTCTTCATCTTACCCTATCAGGCAGAGGGAACTGTATTGAATAACTCTATTTAATGAAGCCTTTGTGGCAGTCCTTGGAGAGACTTCTTTAAACTGGTGTTCTCCCTTTTTAACTCATCATGCTAACCCTCAGATATGTAGGGGTTTTTACAGGTAGGTGTATTCCAAGTCCCCAGAATGTATCATTCCTTCTTTGAACAAGTTTTTGGGAAACATGTAAGATGTATAAGAAAGCAGGTGACTTAGGACTACTAGAAGTTCTAACCATCGAGTAGAGATAGAGATGACTAAAAGTAGGCAGGCAAATAAAGAGGGATGTTTTTTCATATCTTGGGAGGGGAGGAAGAACTGAGTCTTGCTTATTTCCTTTTAGAACTTAAGTTGATCTGGTGGTTTTGTTTTTATTTTTTCTCCTTCTAATTTTGATGCCAAGATACTACAATAGAATGGTTTGGGGTTGGAAGAGACCTTAGAGATCACCTAGTTCCAAACCCCTGCATGGGCAGGGACACCTCCCACTAGACCAGGTTATGCAAAGCCCCATCCAGCCTGGCTTTGAACACTTCCAGGAAGAGGGCAGCCACAACTTCCCTGGGCAACCTGTTCCAGTGTCTTGCCATCCTCACAGTAAGAAGAATTTGTTTCTAATGTCTAGCCTAAATCTAGCCTCTTTCAGCTTAAAACTGTCACCACCTGTCCTATCACTACATGCCCTTGTAAAAAGTCCCCCCCATCTTTCCTGTAAGCACCTTCAGGTACTGGAAGGCTGCCATAAAGTCTCCCTGGAGTCTTCTAATCTCCAGGCTGAGCAACCCCAACTCTCCTAGCCTGTCTTCATAGCAGAGGTGCTCCAGTCCTCGGATCATCTTCATGGCCCTCCTCTGGACTAGGTCCAAGAGCTCTATGTCCTTCCTGTGTTGAGGGCTCCAGAATTGGACACAGTACTCCAGGTGGGGTCTCAGGAGTGCAAAGCAGAGTAGCAGGATCACCTCCCTCGACCTGCTGGCCATGCTTCTTTTGATGCAGCCCAGGACACAGTTGGGTTTCTGGGCTGCAAGTGCACATTGCCAGCTCATGTTGAGCTTTTCATCTACCAATACCCCCAGGTCCTTCTCCTCAAGGCTGTTCTCAATCCATTCTCCGGCCAACCTGTATTTGTGCTTAACGTTGGCCCAACCCAGGTGCAGGACCTTGCACTTGGCCTTGTTTAAATTCACGAGGTTGGCATGGGCCCACGTCTCAAGTCTGTCAAGGTCCCTCTGGATGGCATCCCTTCCCTCCAGCGTGTCAACCACACCACACAGTTTGGTGTCATCAGCAAACTTACTGAGGGTGCACTCAATTCCACTGTCCATGTCATTGACAAAGGTGTTAAACAGTGCTGGTTCCAGTACTGACCCTTGAGGGATTCCACTTGTCACTGGTCCCCATTTGGACATTCAGCTGTTGACCACAACTATTTGAGTGTGACCATCCAGACAATTCCATATCCACTGAGTGGTCCATCCATGAAATCCATATCTTTTCAGTTTAGAGACCAGGATGTCATGTGGGACAGTGTTGAACACTTTGCACAGGTCCAGGTAGATTATGTCAGTTGCTCTTCCCTTGTCCACTGAGGCTGTGACCCCATCATAAAAGGTCACAAATTCAGTTTCTATTAAAATTAACAAATTTACATTGATGCCAGTGGAAGAAGGGAGAGCTCAACAGAGCATGCAGAGCAGAACTAATTGTACTTTTTGTGGCTAGGAAGGACAAGCATACGTCGGTCAAACCTATAGGTCTTCATAGTACTGTTTCCCACAGTGTCAGTACCAAATGCTTGTGGAGAAGACTGAAAAGCTGTATTACAAACTAGCTTGCCCTCAGAACATCTCTTTTCTCTGTTCTTTGCTTACTGGGTGTTTGCTGCTGACAGCCTTCAGTATTTGATGAGAAATAGCTGGCTGTTACATTGTTGACATTCATATTTCCAGATTTCTTGATTAGGATAGAGTTCGTAGGCTTGTAGCTTTTGTTGGAATCCAATTTTGTTGGAATCCAGTTAGCATTTATTTAAGCAAGACAGTCAAATATCAATTAGAAGGAATCTGATTTTCTGCAAACATGGGACAAAAATGTTTCCTTTTTTCTTTAGTCTTTTTCAACACTGTAATAGAATCATTGACAGACTCAGAAACAGACATTGGGATCAATTAAAAAAGGCAACATGAAAGAAGCTGAGAAGCCACGTGCAGAGGACAAATTCTGCTGCATTTCCAAGCTGAAGGTACAGAAATATTTTAGCAATTTTTTATGACTACACAACTGCAATTCATTGCACTTACAGTGGTTTGATAGAAGTTACAGTCTAGACTAAATGAAGGAATAGGTTTTGTTTCTTTCCTTACCCTTAATGCATTAATCAAGGTCAAGCAAGTTTGTAAGAAACCACGCTTTTTATGTCCCTGAACTTTACACTCTGTGATGTGTTGGAGGTATGGTTGATTGCTCCTTTGAAGCTCCACCTCTTGTAATCCCCCTAGTCTGGCATGTTTACCATTCCTCCTTAAACCTGTGAAATGAGCCCTTACCGATTGTGACATGGCAGTAAAAATCAGCTGTTGATGTACCCTGGACTATTCAAATTGTCAAGAAGCTCTAGAAAAGGTTGTAAAATAGCTTGTTTTGAATAGTAATTCAAAACTCAAATACATTAGTTATGCTTTTTATAATTTGAAGCAGATGTATTTAAAAATACTATTGATTTTATTTCATAAATACTCTTTATTAAGAACCCTAAAGGGGTTTTATTCCTAAAAGCATTTGCATACTACCGCATCAATTCATGTTTACTTTTTGACTGTCAATTACTACTAAATTGGACAAACTATATACTGCTGCTGTTTGAAATGACTTGCTCTGGGCTCATGACTGCTATTGAGGTGGGAGAGCAGATGCTCGATCAAGTAATTTGATAAAATAAAACTATTTTAGTTCTGCAAGTAATTCATCATTCAGATGAGCAATGCGTGCGAAGGTCTTCACACCCTGGTCTGGCTGCAGACGTTATGCAGTCCTGTAGATGGCAATCTTGCAGCAGACACGCGGTGGGAGAGAGACCTGCACCTGTCTTGGCTGGGGAAACGGGGTTGAAGTTTCTGAAGGCAGTCTTGGTCAAGAGGAGTTCAGTGAAGCCATAACCTTGTGGACAGGGACAGATAACAGGATTTGAACTTGTATTTGCCCACATATCAGTGGATCAGGGCTGTTCACTTATTTTATCTGGAAACAAATCTTTGGTGAGGAAAATAACCATGGAATATTCCAAAAGATATAGTTTCAAATTATTTATGCATTCTCCTCTTTCCTTCATAGGTATTTCTGCTGGCGTTATCCTTTGCATTTGTTGGTAAAACAATGGCTGATGCTTACATGAACAGCATTTACACACAGATAGAGAAACAATTTAATATTCCAGCTTCTTTAGTGGGGATCATTAATGGAAGCTTTGAAATTGGTAATAACTCATTTTAATATTTCTTAATATGTGAAAATATTATATGTTGGCTGAGCATGTATTAGTGACTCTCATGTCCACAGCAATCTGTCAGTTGCTGTATGTGACAATACTGACCAAATCTTTTGTACTGCTTCAGCTGGTACTTACATGTTTACTCTCATGGAAACTAACAGGACAACTTAAATGAGGAAGTTTAGGATTAAAATGCTGTTTCAGCTAATTTCTGCCCTATAGAATCATAGAATCATAGACTGTGTTGGGTTTGAAGGGACCTGTAACGGTCATCTAGTCCTAAGGTCTATCTTAAGGTGCAACAGAGCAACTAACAAAACAGAACTCCTTTATGATCTTTGTATTGAATCAACTAAAAAAAAAACAGAAAAATTTTATAAACTTTGTTTGAATTTAAGGCTATATTTAGTGTTTTGCAGTTCTTTTAATCAGTGACATCAAAATTGGTTGGAGTGGATTGTCAATGTACTCAAACTCAGTAATATTTCAAGATTTCATACCTATACAACAGTAAAGAATGTTTCCAGTTCTACTGTTAGTGACCCTGATCTTGCCTATCAGTGAGCTTTATTGCCCAGTGACAGGCTTATGTCTTGTCATTGCCACAAAAGCCAAGCAAAAGGCTTGATAACTTCAAGCCCATCTAAATATTTATCTTCAGAGGATATGTTTTATACCCTTAAAGTCACCATGTGGAGTGTTATTATCTCTGCCTCTGCTGGGGAAATGGTCTGCACAGGCTCATATACACTAGGGGGGAGGGGAGACAAGGCTCCTTTCCTCACTTCCTGGTCTCCTATATCTGCATGAGCAAGAAGAAGCTCGGCAACCGTGCTGCTGCCTGCAAAGCAATCTGATGGGGCAGCTCAAAGTTAAAGTAGAGAAGGAATATCCAGAATATATTCATGCCTTTGATAAGGAGGAAACTTTGAGAAATACGAAATGGCCAAGATGAATGAAGTAGTATGTAAAAGGCCTAGTATTGTATGTAAATTATCCTATCATATGCACTTTTCTATCACAAATGGTGATGTTCTTATCTTCAAGGATGTAAAATAACTGTAAATAGTCATATTCATATTTTAAATGATTAAGAGTCAGTGTATGTGGCAGACATAGGGAACTTATTAGGACCTTGTACATCTTTGAGTGTCCTGCAAGCCACTAGTTCAGTACAGTCTGTCTAGAAATCATACATGAAAAGATGTTTTCATCTTTCAGAGCAGGATGCTCATCACTCAGACACATGGTTTGACAAAAAGATCACAAAATCTGTAGGTGTACGATTACTAAATTGTTATTTTTATGGGACTTGATTCATAACACAAAGCTTGATTCTTTTCTTAGTTGCATAGCAATAAAAAAGTGTATTGAAAACTGGCTGATTCTGAAGTGAAACTTGAGGAGAAGAGAATGAAGATTTTTAGCCCATTTGTATTTTTAAATTGTACTAGGTACAAAAATCTGTATTTTTATTCCTCGTAAACTATTACTGAAATTAATATTGATTTATTATTCCTTTTTTTCTCTGTATGTCATCTTGTGTTTATTCTTTTCGGTAAAAAAACACATGGATATATACTTCTGTATTTTCCCACACTTCAGTATTGCAAAATAGAGTATTCTGTAAGAATAATTTCCTAAACCAGCTACTATTCCGCAGCCCCTGGGCCTGGTCTCTATGTAAAGTAGTGGGAAATTTCTCCTTTACATGGGTGTGGTCAAAAATCTCTTTCACCATGTTCTCTTTTCTATTCTGCTTTCTAGTCTCATGTTCTTTCCACATGGTATATCTCTCTCAGAAAAATATCACAGATAGGAGGGCGTTACTGCATCATTTAAGCAGTTCCCTGTCTAATTACAGCTTTTACCAGACATGAAGTAAAAGATATCGAGCTAAAAAGGTATACTCAAATTTCTATTGCACTTTAAAAGAGAAAAGGATGCCTTGGCTTGTAAATAAGGATCAGGTTCTTTTTACAGGCAACCTGCTGCTGATAGCATTTGTGAGTTACTTCGGAGCAAAACTTCATAGACCCAGAATAATTGCTTTGGGCTGCATAATTCTGTCATTTGGATGTCTTTTGATATCAATTCCTCATTTCCTCTTTGGAAGGTGAGTATTTTGCTTAGCTCACAGCAGTTTCTGTGATCCTTGCTTGCCTTAATCCATAATTTCTCCCACTCAAATGGTATTGCTTATTGAGGGACATCGCTGAGCATGAGTCTGATATGATAATTGTAGAGCAGCTTGTTTTGTTTTGCTTCTGAGATGGCTTCAAAAGTCAGTCATCCTTTCCTGAGGAGAGTCACCCCTGTGCTGGGCACCTCCCCTTGCCTTTGCTTTGTCTTGCCTTGCCTTGTCTTCATCCTTGTACTACCTCTTGTGTGGACTCTCTGAAGAAACAGTGGCCTGTGATACTGTCACATTACACTATAGCTCCTATTTGATGGGCAATGCAGGATGATTTTTAAACATGTCTTTGGTCTGGAGCCTGGATGACAGAACATACCTGATTGCTGTGATGGCAAGGTCTTTACAGATCTTCATGATTCTTTAACCACTTTTTTCACTATTTTTACTTGGCTTAACTAGATAATAATTTAAGCTTGTCCATATTTTTAATCACTGAGATATCTTTTAAGAAGATTATCTCATCTTATGTCCAGTGTGGTATGGCTCTGACAGCCTTGGTGGCACCATCTGCTTAGACTGTAAATTGGATTAAAATAGAAAATGAAAAGGGATTTCATTAGAGTGTTTCATCAACTATCCTGAAGCATCTGTTACCAGGTGATGTTAGAGGTTAGATAACAGTCTTGATAAAACACTGAGTTGATTCCCTGCTAGACATCCTTTATTCCTAGCCTGATTTGTTATTGAGGCTCAGTGAATTTTTGACATGGGTTTTCTTCTTCCTATAGCTACACACTGTTCTTATAGATAGCTTCATTACTGAAATACAGATTTATGAGGCAGTTTTGATATATTTCTTCTTAACCTATCCATGCTTTCCTTTGATTCTAACAGGTATCATATTGAAAGCAGCATTTCACCATGGGACAATTTTTCAGTCATGCCTCTATGCCTTGTTAATCAAAGCTTATTCTCTTTACCTACAGAAGAACCATCATCAGGTACTACTATTGCTATATCTACTAATGTTTTTTTTCCCCTCAGTTTTTATAGTGTTTATGTAAATAGGATTTTTTTTTAAGCAATTATTTCAGGGTCCTGCTTTAGATCAGACATAAGAGTCAGAAGTCAGGAAATTTTCTAGCCTTCTTGTTTCTTTAGTCTGTGACTCCAGAGCCATAGCTCTTTTTCATGCAATTTACACAGTATTTGAACAGCTTGGTTAACATTCCTGTCAGTCCACTTTGGGGAAATGGAGCACCAGGTTGTTCTCACAAATGTTCCTTCTTTGACTTGATTTACTATCATACTATGAGAAACTGGGAAATATATTTGGTCAATGGATAAAACAAATCAGGATGCTTTTTTATTGTACCACACAGGAAACAGAAGAATAAGAAATAGAGGTTGATCAAAAAAGTAGATCCCGTTTCCTTTTAGAGAAAACAGAGCATAGTTTAAACTAGGCTGGAACTTATCTGGGAGACTGAAACATGTATGTGCACTAGCAAATGCATATGAAGCATCTACTATGAAGTTAAAAGGCTCAGAGGCAACTAATAAATGATCATAAACAAAATCCTCACAATGAGGATGGGATTGATCTCCTCACTCTTTAGCTACCTCAAAAGGAAACATTTAGTTTGAACCATCTCTTTAGAATCCCTTGGTATTTGGTCAAAGAAGACTACAGAGTCCTTGCAGAATATGTCCCTTGCTGTAAGCACATTCATGCTATTTATGGTGGGTCTGCTGACCATTGGAAACTTAGGTGATTGGTGGATAGAAAAAGTTAGGTGAGATGAATCCCACAGTTAATTGGTGTTTTGTGATGGTGTTCCATCAATGTGTGCTAATGCTGAATGTTTCTGCTGTAATATTGTATGTACACAGGGACATGAAAACACAGTGTTGTAGTGTAGTTTTCTGTGTCTCCATTTAGTAACAGATGTGGTTTCCAAGCTTTCCAAGACTGTGTGTCACTTAAGGCATTAATTTTCCCATGTTGACAATGAAAAGTTGTGAAAAGTGTATACTTAGTAGCACTTGGTATTAATTTTTCATTCAAAGATTTCAGATACCATTTTTCTTCATTTTATAAATGTATAAATAATCGTAGAGATAGGTAAAGCATTTTCTTCTAAATTATACAGCCATTCAATGTACACACTAGAACTCCTAAGTCCTCTAAGCCTATGACTTGGGTAAAGGTGGTTGTTTCTTTCTCGGTTTGTGGACAAGCAAAACTGGGATGTCGAGACATAAGAGTCCATTTCCTGGGTGATGCAAAAACTGGTTTGAATTTCACCACACCTGTGTGCAGATTGCTTCACCCATGTTTGCTGACAGCAATCTGACATTGACACAAGAGATCCAGGCTTGATCTCTGAACAGTAATGCTTTCAATTTAGAAAGTGATCAGTCGCTGCTAATAAAGCTGTTTTTTATTTGTTAACAAATTGGCATAGAGTAGTCTCAGCGTGACAAAGCGGGCCATAGAGAACAGTGAAATCTGAAGCAGACTGCGTGGCATGAAAAAATCCAAGGTCTGGGAGAGAAAGAGAGTACTAAAGGTCATAATAGTTCCTGATAGAACTGATGAGGGACAAACAGGATTATTCTGCAGCGCAGTATGCTTCTGTTGAGTTATGTAGGAGAGCAAATGTGGATAAATGAGAGCTAGATCCCCAGACAGATTCAGCAGACTGTCCAGATATACTGTTATGAATCTTGATTTTGATTGAGAGTTGTATAAAGGTCACAGTGAGTCTGAAATTTCCTCAGAGCAGTGCCCAGATGGGCAGACTCTGGACTGTGCTCCAGTGGGTGCCCCCTTAAGGAAATGCTGACCTTCTGAGTAGCAGAGGTATGGCAGAGGTAGAAAACCTTTCCGTAACTTTTGGTGACATGCACCAATTATGGTGAAATTTGTATATTATTTGCCAAATCAGAATTTGCATTGTCCTCAAGATGTCCCAAATCTGAAATGGAATACCCAAATAGATAGCATCAGGACAGATACAGTTTCTGGATAGGGAGGTCATTGATGCGCAAGGCAAATCTGTAGTGCTGGAACAGAACTTTGAGGTGAGCCTTCAAGCTGGGGTTTCCAGGTGATAAGGACTGTTGTACAGAGTGCCAATGATTCAAACACAGACAAATTTAATCTCCCTGTGCTTTTCTGGGAGCTTATGAATATCAGTAAAACAGAAGCTAGCACTCCGAATCAAGGCAAAAACTCTGGAAAGCTCAGAAATCTCATTCCATGCAAAGGTAGAACACCACCACATTTTCTGCACCGTCATGGCTTTCTTGGAAGCTACTGGTGGCACATCTCTGTGAAATCAGGAAGTTTTCTGGTTTATTTCAGACAATGTTCTTACAATCAAATGACAATGTTTTATGCAAGTTACCTGAATCATTGCAAAAAACTCCTGAATTTCAAAGATGTTGTCATACTGTTCTTATTAGCTCACTCTTCCAGACTGTCCAAGCCTTTCTTTAGGACAGGATTCCCTCCTCAGGATTCCTTCACCTCACCACCCAGATTGGTGTTATCAGCAAACTTGGTGAGAGTGTTTTCAATCCCATCATCCAGATCACTGAATAGCGTGGGGACCGGTATTTGTCCATGGGTGACCCCCCACTTGTCATAGGCTGCCAGCCTGAGTAAAAGCCATTGATCTCCACCCTCTGAGTGTGGCCTATGAGTCAATTTCCCACCCATCTCTCAGACTGTCCCTCCAGTCTTTATCTTGCCAATTTGTCTAGAAGAAGACTATGGGAAACATTGGCAAATGCTTTGCTCAAGTCAAGGTAAACAACACCCACTGACATCCCCATGTCAACAGAATGTGTTACTTTGTTGTAGAAGGTGATCAGGTTAGTCAGGCGTGATTTCAGGCACTGTCTTCTCTCCACTGACATGAAAATGACAGTTGTGCTGAGGGAAAAGAATAAAGGGAAGGGCCTAGGTTATGTAGTGGTTGGACTGACAGGTGGTTGGACAAAGTATGGCATGGAGAGGAATGGGATTTAAACTCTACTCCTTCAAATGAAACAGCTTCTTCCAGTTCTGGAGCCTTTCAAGTATCATGGCTACTTAGTTCCCTGTTTTACAGGACACACCTACTACCCATCGAAGTTTAAGCTGTTAGTCAATTCTTTGTCTTCATCTCTAGAATTTAATTAATAGTTGGAATTCAAACATTAATTCTGGCTTCTTATTTTATTCACAGAATGTGAAAAAGAGCCTGGGTCCTTGTTGTGGATATTTGTGATGGTTGGAAACATAGTACGAGGAATGGGTGAAACTCCCATCATGCCTTTAGGCATTTCATATTTGGAGGACTTTGCCAAAGCAGAGAATTCACCTTTCTACCTGGGTAAATCTACCCTATTGTGATAACTTTGTCCCCAGACAAACATTCACATAAATGAAAGCACAAGAAAGGGTTATTATGGATCTCTTCAGTCAATAAAGGAAGAGAGAAGAAAGACATTACAGCATTATCAAAATGATAATACTGCACAACTTGCAATTTAGCTAGAGTTGAACTTGTTGAAATGAGGCCATTTTTAGGCACAAATGTCTATTCAGTAAAAGTGTCCTAAAACATATGTAGCAATTCCAAGAAAATAATTATGTCTGGGTTCTATTTTAGTTTTATTTTCTCCTTTTCATGCTTCAGGATGTCTACATACAGCAACTGTAATTGGCCCCTTCCTTGGTTTCTTGTTGGCATCATTCTGTACAGAACTGTTTGTTGATCTGGAATCAGTAGATGCAGGTAATGGATGAATATTTAAAATCTTACATACAAATCAGTAGGTGCATTTATATAAATACACCAGTGATGGTGTATTTATCAACAGTGAAAGATGTTTCTTTGCTAATGTGGGGTGTCTTAATTTTATCTGAGTTTGCTGAGGTTTCTTTTAGAGTGGTAAATCTGTATATAATATTCAATTCAATAAAAGGCCTGAATTCACACATACACAAATGAATCTGCACTTGAATTATTTGATGAACAATTGTATCATTTGGCTTAACAAAGGAGAGGGCTAGAATTGATTTAATATAAAACAGTGAGATTTGCCAGAAAATTAGCAACATTAGAAAAGAAAACTGGAGACTTTTCTCTTTCATCAGCCTTATTTTAAGAATCTTTAAAATGCTTTTAATATTTCACATCAGAGATTACTAGGAGAACACAATGGCATGAAATAATATATCTGAACTAATATAAGATGGGTGAGTTTTGTTGTTTGTTTGTCTTTTTATAGAGGATGTAACTCTAACAACTACTGATGCCCGCTGGGTTGGAGCATGGTGGCTAGGCATTTTGATTTGTGCATCAGTGAATCTTCTCGCAGGAATACCTTTTTGGTTTTTGCCCAAGTCACTTGTGAAGGAAGGAGAAACCAATGAACCTGAGGAGATGAGTGAAAAAAGTGTAGTACAATTGCAAGAAAATGATAAAAATGAAGCCAAACAGACCATGTATGAAATTGCTAAAGGTAGGTTGTATTGTATTTTATTTCTTTCTTAAATTAGTCCTTAAGGTGTGAACTATGTCTGTGTATTTTGGCAAGTAAGGATGGTCTCAAGGTATGAAATGCATACTCTGGTTTTCAACTCTCTGTAGTACAAAGGATTTGCACAGGCATTTAGAATGGCTCCTTGCAGAGGAATAAATCTAACTTCATAGGTCCGGGATCTTAATTCACTCCTTTCCCTCTCCTGCATTTCAGGTGTATTTAGATCTGAAGCTTTTCTTTCTGGTAGAGGATTAATACACTGAAATCTGGTTAAGAATATTACACTTCAGTGAGCTGTGAACAAGTTGCAGATATTATTTGTTTGTACCCCATATTCACTGTTCAGAGAAGCAGAAAACCGGCACAGGTCTTGTGCATTCCTTGAGTCCAACTTAAAGCCATAAAAGGGAATTGACAGGTGCTTAAGTGTCTCATAAACATTTAATGGCTGTTGAACAAGGATCTGTTCGACTTACATTTATTCATGTTACTGTTGGCAACATTCACATCTGTGGTCTTTCAGACCTATGTATCTGTAGGAAGCTATTTTTTTTTCCTTCAATTTTTTGTGCTAGTTGGAAGTGTATGTGAATAATATACATCAAAGGCTGTGATCTTCAGAGTAGGTTTGTGGTTCTGTATACTGAGCTCAGGGCCCCTTGACAGGATCTTAATTTTCAGAATGTAAGTGGGACCTCTCCATGGTCCCAGAATATCCTGAATTAAGAATCTTTTCATTTCACAGAATGGTTGAGGTTGGAAGAGACCTCTAGATGTCACCTGGTCCAAACCCCTGCTCAAGCAGGGCCACTTAGAGCCAGTTGATCAGAATGAGTTCAGACAGCTTTTTAACATCCCCAAAGATTAAGGTTAAAAATTTAAGTATTTATAGTCAAAATAAATCTCTTCCTCAAAAATCTGATTGTAAACTGCATGGCATATGTAAATAATACAGCCTATTTACAGTGTTTTTGATATTTGACTTGTTTTGCAAGACTTGCATACAGATTGTCTTCTAGTAATATTCTTGCCTGTCTCAGAAAGATCCATATCCTTCAATGAAGCATGGTCATTGTTTTAGAGATGCTTATGTTTTTCTGCAGAGTTTCTTGACAATAGCTCAGCACATTATTTAGTAGAGAATGTCAGACAAAGAGGAATTGTGGGGGTTTTTTATGGTTGAGATCCTGACTTAATAGGCACTATGCCTGTGTAAATTAATATCTCAGACTCTTACTTGGCTGAAGACTGGCAGATCCAGACTTTGAGAGTATGGTGTGAATAACTGTGGTTACCTCTCTCTTCAGGCCTCTTCTGTCCCATCACTCACAGTAGCAATAACCGGAATCAATGATCAGATCTCTGGGGGCAGGTTGTCACAGCTCTCTAGTGCATTTAAACCCCGTCTCCCTTGTACTCCCTTTGCACCCCAGATGCAGGAAAGGCATTTTGGTGAATGCTCTGAGAGCATGGGATGAGAGAAAAAGGAGTAGGAATGGTGGGGGAGTAGCTGCTGCTGCAAATCTGTAGGTGAAAAGGTCAGTCACTATACAGCTAAAAAAAATAAGGAAACTTTTATGGTAAGATTATTAGTGTAATTTTTTATAAGCAGCAGCATGCATTAGTGTGCACATGTGTGCACCTTTGCATAAAAGAGACATGTTGGGGTAGGCTGGTCTAAGCACATCATCTTTGGCCTGTTGTGTCTGGCAAAGCACAGGAATTAGCCTGATCCAGTTAAGGACCATTTCTGTTTCCTTCTCCCCACCTCAGCCTCAATAAACAACGAGTGATTAATTTCATAAAGCATCACACTAACTTGTTACATTATTTCATTCCAGATTTCATCCCGTTCCTCAAGGCTCTGTTTCGCAACCCAGTTTATATGTTATTTATATTCATAACCGTGTTACAGTTCAGTGCCTTCAATGGCATGATATCTTTCATGCCCAAATATTTGGAACAGCAGTTTGGAAAATCTGCATCTGATGCCATCTTTTTAATTGGTATGTTTGCATGTTGCTTCGCTGTGTTCTACCAAGCAGTGATGTCTCTATGCAAATTATCTCTATTTTTATATATATGTATATTTATATATTAATGTGTACCTGTATACATATGCATACTAAGGTCAAATGCTTCTACAAGGAGAGATTCCACACTACAGAGCATTTCTCAATAATCATGTATTTTATGCTAAGCGTCTGCTGGTTTGCTGTGCAGTATTTAATAACCCACTTCCTACCTTTTGAATTGGCCCAGAAAGTTCAACTGATATAAAACTTACTCTGATCTCAAAGGTGATATGCTAATTTACATCAAGAGAGCATGGGTTCAATAATCTTGAATATATTATCTTGATCGAAAAGGGTGCTATAAAGCAGAGGGTAGATTTCGTGTTCATGAAAATGACATCGCAAGAACTCTGAAGTCATAGATGGGTTCAGCCTATGCACAGCTAATATTGCCAATGATCTTCAAAACTTTCCATCATCTCCACTCCTCAGATACTGGTCTTGGGCCTTCTGAAAGCCTCAGATTCTCTTTCGTATGCAGAACTCCATGGAAGGAAAGCACTGACCAAATAGCTGTCTTTTTTTGTCTCTTCTTTATCAGCTTATCTTCTTTTGTCAGTGAGGAAAAGAAGGTATCATGCATTTGGGAATGGTAATGGCAAGTAGCTGTAGCACAAAGCAAATATCCTGAAACTGCAGGATGCTTTCTATGGTTCCATTTTATCATGTCTTAAATTCTCAGTTCTCTTGTTTAACTGCAGTGACTTAACTAGACTAGAGTTTACCTAATCATTACAGCAGAAACATCTTAAAATGCATCTAGCCATACTTCTGTTCCTTAACTCAGTGCTCATCTTTCACACTAGCTGTAGCATTTTCTTTAAAGCCTGGCACACAGAATGTCCCAGACCTCATGAGTATTACCATTGCCTTCTGTTACCAGCGTTCTGAAGCTGTGTATCCAAAGGCACGTAACTATCATACATCTTATCTGTGTTGCACTGACACTGCATTGCCAGGTTGTTTTTTCAGGTAGTTACTTCCTAACTGTCCTTCGGTCAGTCTTTGCTTCATTAAAGCATCATACAGCAAAGAAGTGTGAGAACACATTCAGTAATCTCACATCAAAACTGAAAGCCTGTTCCTCCTTTCTGTGCTGGTCAGTGTGCACCAAGATGTGCTCCACTAACTTATCTTCCTGTTGAATTACTGCAATTTTTTTTATTTTGTCTTACCCTCTAGCCTGCTTTTGAAGCAGTTTCCAACTGCTGTTGACTTTGGCAGATGTTTTGGATGTGCATGGGAACCAGTAGAGGCCCATTTCTGACTGTAGTTAAATTATTCAGTCACGGGCACTGTATGAGTATTTGCCAAACACAGTCTTCCCTTATGAGTATCTTTGATGGTCTCCTTCTTTATTTTAACATGGAAGTTTCACTTCTTTAAATAGGTGTTTACAACTTACCAGTTGTATGCGTTGGGTATTTTTTTGGAGGTTTATTCATGAAGAAATTCAAGATAAATATCTATCAGGCTGCGAACATAGCATTTTGGGTATCTTTACTGGAATACCTTCTCTACTTTGCTGCCTTTTGGATTGTCTGTGATACTTCACCAGTTGCTGGCCTAACAGTTTCCTACGAAGGGTATGTTCTTTAAGACATGAGGACTTAAATCTTAAGACACTGGAATGATTTCTCTTTTCAAGAATAGTTTTCCATAGTTTTGCAAGGTTTTAGCTTCATGATCTAAATTCTCAAGGCTTTTTACTTGCATGAGACAATAGGTCTATCTTCTGTTATCCCTGTTTTAAATAATAAAGCATATTAAAAAAGATAATCACATCAAGACTCATGCAATTGCATGTCCATATAAATTCTTTTACTAATATAATTACAATTTCAAGTCATGTAACTGCAGGTAAAAATAAGAAGTTTTTGTTTAAATTAGGCATATGTGAAAGCTATTTCAGAATTACAGAGGGACAATCCTCTATCTTTATCTTACGCTCGTTAACTGGAATTTGATTGCTATCAAGATATCAGAGGATATTTTATCTGCAGTTTCTTGATTTGATGCCTGCCATTAATCACTGGGAGGGCTTGTGTGTCTGTGAAATGCACATGTAGGTATATGTAATACTTACAGGCAATCAAGAACATGCATGACATAGATGAGAAAAATGCTGTAATGTATGCAAAACTATCTATGAAATGATAATATGAATGTAATGTAATATAATATCCTATGGAAAGATAGCAGGGCATGACTCCAGGATAGGAACATGTAGGATTATGTCCTGGATCAACTCTCAATTGAGCTAGAATAGAATCTTAACCATTACAAAGGGTTGCTGTAGGTATTTCATCACTGAAATATTTATTCACCTTCTAAATGTATTTCAGAATAGAGCAAGTTTCATATGCAGAAAATACTCTGCTTGCTGGCTGCAACAGGGATTGTGATTGCCCGCTTAAAATATGGGACCCTGTTTGTGGGAACAATGGAATCACATATGTTTCACCTTGTCTTGCTGGGTGTAAAGCCTCAAGAGGAACTGGAAAAAGTGTGGTAAAGCATATATTTTATTGTGCTGCAACTATGAAATACAGTAGGTGAGAAATACCCATATCAATATAGGGTGGGAAATTTCCATACATGTACATTTAATTGTATATTTAATATGATAAATAGAGTTGGACAAATTCATTGAGTGGCAACAGAAATTCCAAACTGAATATGAAAATGATTTTAAGTTTAAATTAAATAATATAATGAAGAAGCCTCATTTTCTTCTAATTACTGAAGGAATCTTGAATCCTCAAAAATGGAGAGCAGAATTATTCCCAAGGTATTGCCAGTTGGAAACCTGAGTGCACAAGAACATTTCAGCCAAAATTAAATTGTATAACATGGACTAAATTATCTCTTTTACCCTGTAGATTTGAACAAGTAACCAGGTATTACAGAGCTCTGATTATCTTAATTAATAGTACATTTTCCAATTAAAAAAAAAAAAGTTCTAATTAAACTGAAAATAGACAAAAATAGTGAGTTCAATAAAACCCTTAATAATACAGATTTTAGGAAGCATCTGTAATTTACAAACATTTTAGAGAAATATTAGATGATAATAAGGGTGAGACACTGATGCCCTTGCTCACCTTGGCTGACATTTGAGAGCCCTTATTCTGGCAATAGTCTCAATTATTTCAGTAGAAGCAAGCGTTTGAGAGAGAATATTGCAATTGTAATCCAGCCTCAATCAAGCATCTCTGGTTTCTTCTCTTCTGGCATATGAAAGACCACACACTAGGCTTATGAAAAAGAGGGTCAGGTCTATTGGCACTGGAAGGACCACATCACCAGGCTGCACTGGGAAATATGAGGGTTCTCCTGATCATGGCCTCCTTGAGGAAGCATAGTCTCAGGTGCCTAAGAGGACCACAGCTCCCTCCTGCTCTCCAACCCCATACGCTACACAAAGATGTTGTCTAACCTGTGCCTGGCAGACTGCTGGAAGAGAGGCTGCAGTGCAGTGCTGCATGTTTGTAACATACTCAAGTGCAGGAGACAGTGAGCTAGGTGCCAATGGCCTGAGTTTCATATTCAGTGAGTTTTGACAAGTCCGTGTGATTGAAGTATTCTTTTGACAGGTATTTGAAAACTGCACTTGTGTTGCAGCCTCAGGGTTTTCACCTCAAAATGTCTCTGCAACATTGGGCCAGTGTGATGGAGAAGAAAACTGTGAAAAGATGCTTCATTATTTTTTAATATTGTCTTTAGTCTGCAGCTTCATTTTTTCCTTAGCAGCCATGCCTGGGTATATGGTCTTAATAAGGTACAGTAAAATGTCCTTATCTTAAGAAACCTACTGAACTTTTTATTCTGAGGTCAAACACCCCCCAGGAATTCAAAGTGGTTTAGTTTTTCTATGGGGGGAGGAAGGATCTTACGTAATTTCTGTGCTCTGTTAAGGTTTAGCATCAGCTTTATAACCTGTTGTTGCTTCTGGCTATCAGCTCTATCCTGAATTAATGTAGGATCATAGAGTCAGCGCACTGAGATATTGAGAGATGTGTGATACCCATGTGTTTACTGATCACATCAACATGATGTTGATTAAGGCACAATTATCTTGCACTTTGCAGTAGCCTCAGTCCCAGTGGATGATACCAGGACAACAGCTTTTCCTTTTGTAATTTGGCGGTCCTAGATAAGGAACTTAGTAAATGTTACCTAATGAGGATAATGGACTCTTTCAACCAATGCTCTAATTAGAATGGTTTGGGCCTAATGTGGTGAAGAGTTTGATTAAAAAAAACACAACAGAGGTAAACTGTGTTTAATTGGTGTACAATGTAATTATCATACAGGTCTCTAAAGCCTGAAGAAAAGTCATTTGGAGTGGGTATCCATGAATTAGCTTCAAGAGTATTTGGTAAGAAAAGCTCTACCACACTTCAGAAGCATGGTTAGGTGTGATCTAGTGTTAGATAGGTATCATATCAGGGCTGTGGTATAAAGAGGATTCTACCTCTTTGGAGTGCCTTTGATCAGGAAGAATTTGGGCATTTTTCACAGACCTAGGCAGCATGGCAAATTAGAACAGCCTTCACTTTGCATTTATTTATACTGGGTATTATGCTGACTACCCCTGCTGCTCATCTGAAAGCCTTCACTCTTGTGTGTTTGTCGAACACAACACTCACTCTCACTGATGAGAGAAAATGTTGAGTTTTTAACAGGAATCACAGTCCATACTGTAGCATGTGTATATTGCTAAGTAGGCAACAGGAAAGAAAATCTTCAGTTGAAGGTGGATAAGGAAGAAGAGAGAATGTAAATGTAGACAATGTGGTTCAGGCTGCAAGAGGACAGGACAGTTGGAGTAGGTGAGAAACAGAATAGGTTCAATAGTATACCTGCTGATCAGAAGAAATATGCTAATCACAAAAATGTTGCTAATATTCTTTTCAGCTGGAATTCCATCTCCCATTTATTTTGGAGCTTTGATAGATACCACTTGCTTGAAGTGGGGTACTATGACTTGTGGTGGAGAAGGAGCATGTAGGATGTATGACATTGTCACATACAGGTATAGTAATTTTTACTTTATTCTCATTTCTCTTTCTTACTGTATTATGACATGCATAGAGATATAATTTTACACTCTGTATCTTTTCCTAGTAGACAAACTGCTCCTGTGTTAGAAATTTGACACAACACTTTTCTTTGGCATTGACTTTATTTATCAAGTGCAACCTTTGGTGCAGACATTGGAACACTCTTTGAACAGAAATGTTCTGGTGTCATAATTACATTCAGTAATGGCCTTTCATGAGAACAGACCTTAAAGCACTGAAAAAAATATATTAAAAGCAGTAAGCACTTGTGGGAAAAAATGTTTAATGGCTGACTATGAAACATCTTTGAATAGAAAATGGTTGAAATAGTACTTAAATTAAAAGAGAGGAGAAATGTATACAGAGGATATAGTTAGTTACCTTGTAAATTGGCCCAGGATACTACGCTTCATGCTTCTGTAGTCCTTCAAGGAGCACTGTGGGAATTCTGAAGAAAAGTCTAGTTGAACTAATGGCCTCAGGCTGATTACTTTTAATACTATGTTGAGGTTGATTTGGAAGAAGAATGCTAGCTCATGAATACCCCAAAGTTTTACTCAGGTAGTCTGAGCTACCCTTTTCAGGGCTCTCTCTTGCCCTACAAAGAAAGCCATAAGGATACCAGGTGGCTAATGTCACTGGCTAAATTAGTTGCCTCAGGTTGCGTGATGGAAAGAGCCATTTCACTGACACTGACATATTCTCTGTTCTCATATTGAGTAATCTTCTGTGAGATCCAAAAGGATCCGAGTACAAGCTTTAGAGTGGCTGGGCAACCGTTGCAAAACAATGTATACTGAATAGTTTTGCAATTTTTTCATTAATGCATGTATTTAATGAACCTCGTTCTTTATTTCAGGTGGCTCTATCTTGGCCTGCCAGCAGTGTTACGTGGAGTGTCCTATATCCCAAGTGCACTAATTCTCCTTATTTTAAAGAAGAAACTTAAATCTGAAAGCCAAGTCCCACTAAATGCTCCAGTAGAAATGCAGGATAAAGAACAAGAACCATTGAAACAGCATTTCAAAGTGGACATATTGTGAAAAAAAATTTGCACTGTAAATTTTGGATATGCTCTTGTGAAAGATTTCGTACTCTAACTAGTGAACACTTGGACAGAGATTAATAGAATTACACATAGTTGTATCCTAAATATATTACAGAAGTATCAGTTCATAAACAGAAATTAGAGGAAAAAAAGTGTTCGGCGCAAATGAACAAGGAGCAGAAATATATATATATATAAAAAAACATATATATATATAACTTACATTATACCAGGTTTGAGTCATCTGACCACAGGACTATGAAGCAGAAACACATGCTTTCAGTTCTGGTTTCACTGAAGATAGTGAGAATTTTCCAACTGTCTCCAGTGATCCCAGATTTCACCCTGAAATTCTCCAGCGGCTTCTGCCACAGCCTCTCTCATGGACTGTAGAGAATTTGCAGCTTCTTTGGGCCTGAGTTTTCAATAGATTTATTTAATGATGCTGTTAGTCCTTTTAGGCAGGGACTGTTTGTTATTCTGCTTAGTGGAGGTGGTCATTATATTGGGAACCTGTTTTATTACATGGTCTGGATGCTGTGGTACTAGTAATAAAATAAAAAAAGAAAAAATATATATTTTTTATATGGACTGTTTTCTTGATGTTTTAACATTTCTATAGTTCACAGACAAGGAAATGTTCTCAGGATTTGTTACTTCAGTTGCGTTTACTCTAGAGAGGAGTAACCCACACAAGATGGAATGATACTTGTGAGTATTTTCCCCACCTTATTGCTGTCTGCTAAATATACCTAATCTATACCTTCTCATGTCTTGTCAAATTATTCTTTGAATGCTACATAACTGTAGTCATCCATATACTCTTCCTAGTCTTTGTCTGATTTTTATTTCTCTCAGATGTGAAGTTACAATGAACGTAACCCCATTTGGGGTTGACTGACAGTGAACTGTTGCTCTGGGATGTCTTAAATATCTCAGGAAGAGACACTGCTGATAGGGTATATGTCACATTAGGTGTATCTTTCATTGAGTATAGTGCATCCATGTTTAGCTTCGAGATTGGAAATGCCTCATATTTGGCTCCAGTGCAGAGGACCCTTAGGACTGTCTGCAGGTGGCTGTGCAATAACTTCTCAAGTCCTTCTGTTGCAGCTGTTGGAAACAATAATAAAAAAACCCTTCCTGATTATTATTCTCTACTTCATAAGGCATGGAGGCTGCTTCTGAAACTTTACCATAGACCAATGCTCCAGCAATTGCAAGTGTTTCCTATCCATTTAATCTATATGACACAGAGTTACCCAAATTTTATCCACCTGGGACCTTCTGCAGCCACCGAAAAATGGGAACAATATTTCCCCAAAGTAGTTCTGTTAGTTAAGTTATATTCTGGTTTGCTTTAAGTGTCTTATTAACACCATAAGTGTATGTGCTTGGAATTGCCTTCTGCCCTTGTGGAATCAATGACAAAAGATCACTTTCTTCCTGCAGAATAGGAAACCAGATCCAGAACTTAAAGTTTCTTTAAATACAGGAGGTCCTTACAGTTAATACTTTTGAAAAGATATATCACAGGCCCTTCCTCCCTTTCCATCAGATGATAGAGATATATAAAATGTGAGGAAGGAGAAAAGAAGAGGGACAGGAATTTACTTGAGAGAGTCCAACAAAGGGCTACGAGGACGATTAAGGGACTGGAACACCTGTCTTATGAGGAAAGTCTGAGAGACCTGGGGCTTTTTAGTCTGGAGAGGAGAAGACTGACAGGGGATCTAATTAATGTCTATAAATATATGATGGCTGGGTGTCAAGAAGGAAGGGACAACCTCTTTTCACTTGTGCCCTGTGATAGGATGAAGGGCACTGGAATCAAGCTAGAGCATAGGAAGTTCCACCTCAACATGAGGAAGAACTTTACCGTAAGGGTTACAGAGCACTGGAATAGGCTCCCCAGAGAGGTCATAGAGTCTCCTTCTCTGGAGACTTTCAAGACCCATCTGGATGCATTTCTGAGTGACCTGCCCTAGATTTGGTCCTGCTGCAGCAGGGAGGTTGGACTCGATGATCTGTGGAGGTCCCTTCCAAACCCTAACATCCTGTGATTCTGTGAAGAAAAGACAAACGTGATACAGCCTATAACAGAGCAGAGCAGAAAGTACAGTTCTTTATTACGACACAGGTCTTCCAGAAGCTTTATGGACATTTGAAGCACAGCTGGTTTTCAGCATTGTTCTTGCTACCATGGAACATTTACTGAAAGCCATCACTCTTCCTTGTGGATATTATATTCCTCCAAAGCTAGAGTTAAAAATCTTTTGCAGGCATTTAGTCACAGTTTGATGCCAGGGTAACCTGGGAAACATGAAAAGTTACAGTGCACCAAAGTTTCACAGCTGTAGGAAACAAAAGGGCTTTGTTAGGTAGGCAAATTTGTGCCATTTAAATGGACCACTGCCAAAGAGTCAGGCCTAGTTAACTCACTGTGTTTTGAAATGGAAGGAAGCAGGTAGAAAGTTTCTAAGTTTTAAATTTAGCATTTTAGTAGATACATTAACTTTCTTTTTAATTGTTCCAATTAATCTGTTTGACAATGTAGCAGTGAAATGGGCCACCTTCACCAGATGCTTTGAAGTCATTAATCTGCTACTCAAGCTGCTTATCAAGTGAAATGGTGCTGGCTGGAAAGCTGGCTGGGTGATGGCACAGCTGAGAGGCTTCTTGGCACAAGCCTGTGCTGGGAACATTACTTCCCCTGAGCAAAACCAGGAAACAGAGAGTGCAGGTCACTCACTCCAAAGTAATCATCATAAAACCTTTATGATTTGTTATGTCTGGTACAACAGACATTCCTAGGATTAGGTTGGGAGGTTAGAAAAATACTCTTGGAGCTATTTCTTCAAATGCAAAGCCAAAATTTAGACTTGATCCTTCCAAGTTTTGAGCATGCTGACCTTGATTTGGCCAAGCATTTAAACATGTGCTTAAAAATGAGTGGCCTTATTGATGTTTATTGTTTAAATAGGTGACATCAGACATTTAAAGACTGAGCCCTAAACTGACACTGTCCTGACACTTGTTTGAACAGAGGCTGCTTGCTGTGGGTTACAGTAGGTACTCAGATGATACTCACTGTGCTAGAAAGTCTGGGCTGATCCTGGTCTGATGTTCCAATGCTGGGACTTGCATCAGCACTATGGGTAGCACAAGCCAAAAATGGAAATAAAGCCCATAGAAGTCACAGTAGGCGTGAAGTTTTTTTATAAACAGCAGTAGCATATAAATATCTGAGTTGATTAAGTCCAATATGATGTTAATAAAACTCGATGGGAGGTTTATTTTCTGAGTGCCTGAGATCTGAGCAGATGGCTTTCACAGTACTATCAACCATGTTTCTTTGTCACTGAAGTTTCAACGCAGTAAAGGGCGCCTGTGAGTTGAATTTTGAACTTTAAACCTCCCAAGAGGAAGGCTAGGTGGTGACGCCTGGATGTGGATGCTGCCAGACACTGAGAAACATAGACTTAATGTTTTTCTGGCAATGTGACCAGAGCCCACATCTTGGAGATATTTTAAAGGCCATGGTGCACAAACTGTGCACACATGTATTTATCTAGCATTTTGTACTCAATGCATTTTGTAATGATCCCTGATGTTCATTGGTTGTTGGTTTTTCTTGACCAATGTCAGGTGCTGAGCCACAGTTTTCAAAGAAGTAACAACAGGGTCTTCAGTATCTTACTGAAAAAAGGCAATGCTTTGTAAAGCAGATCTCCAAGTATGTGCAGTCTATGGGGTTTTTTTCCATTTGCATTATTTTCTCTGTATCAACTTTTAATTTAATCAGCTACTGTATCACCAAGTTTCTCAGTATTTAGCAAGTAATTTTTAAATTTTTTATATAAATCCTAAAAAATCTGTCTTGTATAAATTCATTATCTCCTTGCTGCTTCTAACTTTTAATAATTGAAAACTGTTCTTGATGCACAATTTAAAAATGCTGATTATACATATTCTTCAAGTTACTCTTTTTTTTTTTTTTTTTTTTGAGAGAGAGGAAATTAAATCATTTGGAGGAAAAAATGTTGCCTGGCAAATTGATTTTAATTAGTGGGCATAAAGGAGGTGTGGTGACCAAAGATGTATCATAACATAATAATTTGGCTGAGGGCATAACTATCTGATTTATGATATGAATGCTGACTTTGTGTTTGTGATACAAACACACTACATTAACATGTATAGCTTCTGAATACATTAATATTACGGTCTTGGACAAGTATTATTGGCAGTTCAAATTCACTTTCTTTTTCAGTCATTTCAGTTCCAGTAAACAGTAAGCTGTGTCTGTATCCGTTCTATCTCGAGTTTTAGCAGATTACTCCTTCCTACAGACTCTTCTCATCCAAGTAATCCTCGTAGTACCAGGAGCTACCACCAACCTGTGGATGTGGAGAGAGGAACACCCTGAGTATACCTGAGGTGGTATTTGGCATGCAAAAAAGCCAGATTAGTTTATATAAGTTTGGTCATACAATGAAAACTGGATATATCCAGCAGCAAGTTCTTGGCTACTGCTGTTTTTTTGTGTTGTTTTTTTTTTTTTTACAGAATTGTCGTTCATCTTTTCCTTTCTTAACAAGGCATAAAGTGTTCCCAGTTATGCTGGTTGAGATGTTGAACTTTAATTGTTTAGGACTTTCCCTGAGAATGTGGAAAATTACTAGGTAATTGCCTTGCTTTTGCTTTGTTTGAAGAGTCAAGCGCATAGATTTCTTAAATCACGGGAGACTTAAATCACAGGACAAAAAGTAGCAGATCCCTTTAGAAGGTGAAATCTTAGGTATTGCAATGCCCAACGTCCCTTCAAGAAGAGACCATTCAGTAGCTCCATGCCAGTAGTGTGATACATGCCTGTTGATTTCCAACAGAAGTGCTTAGGGAATACAAACACCGTTTGTTCAGGGTAGACTTGCGTGTGACCATAGGTGGCAGCTGGCCAGAGGATCGTTATAGCCTGAGCAGTATTTGAGGGAGGTCCTCACTTTTAGGGCAGAAAGCCCCACTACAGGTGGGAAATGATGGTGTCAAAGTTCAGTACAAAAGTTTTGCTTTTCAAATGGCCTTGACCCTCTGTGTATGTGTAAAGGCTGTATTAGCTTTCTAATGTTACCATTTAAATGGTTCCAAAACAGGCTTTGAAAAAACCAAACTTCTCACTTGAGGTTAATGAACACAAAGTGGTCCAGTTCATGCTGTACCTTTGCTGTTACTATTGTTTCAAGGCAGCTTTCTGGAAGGCCAGAGTGCAGTCAACAACATGCCTTCTGGCACACAATGATTTTTCTTTCTTCAGTAGGTAGTAAACTGATCTCTACAAAAACTTTCTGGTATAAAGACAAAATCATACCTAAAACAAGCTTAAATTTCTACAGAAATTTCCCAAATTTCCAAAGATTTCCAAGACGGCGTGAGCTCTGCTTTATTTTTGTTTTCACTTTTCTTCCCCCCCCCAACCCCCCTTCCCCCCTGGTAGTTTTCTACCTCACACTGTGTTTTAACTCAGAACATTTCTCCTGGTGAATCTGAGTAATAGGATACTAGCACTTCCAACATTGCTGCTGCCACTTCTTGACTTATGTCCACTTACGACCAGGAGCTTCCAGGAACATTCCTATCAAAGGTATATGTATCTTCACATACACAGACACATAGACAGACAACTTGCACTGTTTATGCACTCATTTATTTTTCAGCCATTACAATTTCACAGACAAGAGTCTTGTAAGGGACTTCTCTTTTCATTTTAATTCTTTTTATGTAGGTATCTGGCTTCTGAAATTGTCCTGGGTGCTAGAGAAGTTATTTCTGAGTTCAAATATACCAAACACAAAACTATTGTTTCCAACTTTCTCTGTTAATTTATCTTGCTGTTCCAGGTCAGACAAGGCCTTAGCAATAGAGGTTGGATATAGTTATGAATTTTTCTCACAATTTGAGATCTTTAGGTCCAGTTTAGTTTTTTTCCTGTATTAATTAGCAAAGGCAGTGCTATGTAGAGAAGAGCTCAGATTTCTCCAAAACTTGTTTCTGTGTACATTGTGTACTTGTTACTACACCCCTCCATGGCAGCAGACAGTGATATTGTTAAAAAATAATTATGACTTCAGTAAATGTCTGGAGAGATGAAGAGCGTGGTAGGTGTGGAAGAGCTGTTTTGCTTCAGTACTATGGGTTGATAAACCCTGAAGAAATCCATATGGCACAGAAAGCCCTTCTGCCATATGTTTAGGTGGCTTTAATATTAAGCTATTGCAACCATTCAATGTAGCTGGTGTGACTGGTGCCTTCTCCCTGCCACCACCCCAGCTTTTCTGATATGTGTTTTCTTCACGGTGTATGTGATACAGGAAGAGTCTATACCAGGCTGAAACTCACTCAGTCTTCCAGATGCTGAGAAGGCTAATAGGGAATTACTCTGCGAGAGTCAAAAGGCCTGAATGCCCCAAAATTACAGCTGAGCCATCAATGCTCATTTGCATCTTTATTATCACAAACTCACTAAACAATATCTTCTTTAAATAAAGTAACAGGAAGAGAGAGCACCAGGGTTAGTCTGTATATGCCTTTAGTTCAAAGAATAAAATAGGGAGGAGAACAGGTACCAAGGGCGTCTGTTTAGCCTCTTTGCATGGAAAGGGATCCAGATAACTCCAGGATGCACAGTGATCCTTAGTCAGCATTTATGTACTATAGGATGGCATGCAGAAGATAGGACTTGCTGTGGCAATCAAGCCTCAGGCGACCAGGCAACTGCCAAGGATTAGTACCTGCACATCATAACATTTCGCAAGTGCGGTGTGTGCCATAATCCAGACAACTCTATGGGAAGAAAAGGTGCATCAGCCTAGACTGCCATGTAAATTATAATAATGTGCTTTTATTTTTGTTTTTGATTTTGTAATCAAGTATGTACCTCTGTCGCTCACTAGAGGCTTTGCCAGCTGCCAGTGTGTCCTGAAGCACGATGGGTTGGCCTCAGTCCTCTGGGATTTGCAGCTCCAGGCAGACCTGGGCTTCGTTTGAGAAGAAAAAATACTTCCCAAGAGTTTTGGGCTGGCAGGTAACTCTCTGTGATAAAAGAGTGTTGCTTGGGGTAACTAGAAAGGGAGGGCAATACGCAGGGGGTGCTGTGGCTGACATCCCTGGCATGACCCCTGCAGCAGGGGGAAGAGCACGTGGTGTGTCTGGCTTGGGTGTGACAACTGCACCAAGGCTGCAAATGGGAAGCCCTGGGCTATCCGAAGGGATTTAAACTACTGCCTTTTTTCTAAAGTGCTCATGCTGGAGAATGTAGGCAGTGATGGTAGCAAACAGATGGGAACATTTTAGGCCTCTAATTGTAGTCCTTATCATGCTGGTTTAGCACTTCCAAGTCTATAAATTGAGTACAGTAAATAAATTACATTCTCTGCCACAACTAAAAGATTATTTCTTGGCACATATTTATTAATGTTTGTAAACTCTAATTTTAAAATATAGATGGCATTGCTTCCATTACTTCTCTGGAGATTGTTTTATATTCTGTTAATTTTACTGTTTTGGAACTTTTCCCAGTATGTCACTGGCATCCTGTTGTGTTCAGAGTTTTTCGCATCCAATTTAATACTCATTTTTTCTACTTGATGTTTTTTCATTCTTCAGATATTTACTTGTGTCAAGCTCCCTAGAGTAAGTGTGTACCTTTCCTATGTAATGAGCACCTTATGTTTTGTCCCAAGAATGCATGAAATTTGTGTGATGTTTATCTAAAGAACATCCTTTTGTTCTGAAAACTGGTTCTTCCCTGGCATATTGCGTATTGTCTTGAAAAAGGTCTTCCAGTATTGCCTTAACCAAGGTCTTCCTACCTTTTGATACTGCGTGATTTTTTGCCTTTGAGATTTCTCTGTAACTTGTGCCACTTACAAAACAAAAAAGCAAAGAACCATTTTTTGTAAACTAAGTTGTCATTCCCCCTGTGTAACTGAATGGCAGAAACTTTTTTTCAGGGACTCATATTTTTGCTTTTCCGAACCTCCAAAGCCAAAGAAGGAAAAAACAAAACATGAGTCACAATGCTGCTGCCTGGTGTGGAACACCAAAAAAGTGACTATTGTTACAGATTGTAGAAGAAGATCTCTTTACATCCCCCAGCAGAAGAAAGATATTCCCATTTGGTGTTTGCCTGAGATTATGCTGCACAGTAGTTTTAGTGATAATTCATAGAATCATAGAATCACAGAACGGTTAAGGTTGGAAGGGACCTTAAAGATCATCATGGTTCCAACCCCCCTGCTATGAGCAGGGACACCTCACATTAGACCAGGCTGCACAAAGCCTCATCCAACCTGGCCTTAAACACCGCCAGGGAGGGGGCATCAACAACCTCCCTGGGCAACCTATTCCAGTGCCTTACTCCCCTAAGGCTGAAGAATTTCTTCCTGATGTCTAACCTAAATCTACCCTCTTTCAGTTTAAAACCATTACCCTTTGTCCTATCACTGCCCTCTCTGATGAAAAGCCCCTCCCCAGCTTTCCTGTAGGCCTCTTCAGGTACTGGAAAGTTCTCCCCAGAGCCTTCTCTTCTCCAGGCTGACAATTCACAGTATCTTTGCTTTAGATACTCCTTGTATAAAAACCTGACTCCCTCAAAACCAATTACTGCAACTAATGCTTAAAAAAAACCTTAATACATAATTTCATTTAAAAACAAAACTGTACATAAAATATTGTTTCAAAAAGTAGCTGTGAGAAAAGCAGCCTTCCTGGGAAATGCAAAGAGAAACACAGATCTGAGGAGAAATTAGGAAGCGTTTTCCTGGAAACTTCCCATATCTAGCATTTTTTAAGTGAAAGAAAAAGTTTGTAAAAGTTCTCTTTAATGGCTTTTAAAACACCATTAAGTAGTAAAAAACCCACTAAGTTGCATAAGTAATAAGAGCCTTGCATATAAAAGTACTTTATGGTTTCTTCATATTTTAAAAAGCTGAAGGTAAGTTTATAACATTCTAATGTACAAACAAATCAGTATTGTGATATTCCTGCTATTTTTCCTACCAAGAAGAGGATGAAAACTGTTTGAGAATTACTTAGCAATACCATAAACTGTTATTGTACTTCTGAATGCAAGAGTTAGCTAGCACTTAAACGCTTTTTGATAGGCAAAAGTGGTGCAGGTCCATCATAATGCTCACAAGAGTTCTCTCCATGGCTTTGGTCAAATTTACTGGAATCCAGGGGATTTGCACCGGTTTTGCTAGCAGAGAGTTTCTCCTGTGGTTTTAGGTTATTATCCACAGGGAGATGACATTAAAAATGCACTCCTTGTGCAGGCATGTTACTGGAAGTGCCCAGAGTTAACTATTTATAAGTGGAGGGTTGTTCTCTACTGGCATTCTCCTCATGAAGGCACAACTGCACTTTGTGATCATGCTCCCTGGTGCACGGAGGCTCCTCCTTGCCCCCTGGCTCAGGCACATTTTGCACTCCTGCAGAGCGGGCACAGGCAGTGGGCAGCTGCCACCCTGAGCTGCAGCTTAGAGAGGTCAGCAGAAATCTTGGCCTGAGACATCCATCAGTACCGACATATTTGAAGATGACTTCTTTTGGGCTGTATTTCACTGCAGAACTGCTTGTTTACTTTCTTTTAATACAAACTTTCTGTGGCAAAAAAAGAGCCATGATTTTTAGAAGCTAAATGCCCATGTCAGTTTATTAGGCTCATGTTTAGTAAAACTTGGGCACAAGATGCTTGTAAAAGGTGATTTCCAATTACATGCATTGAAGGTGGGCACCCCTCTTCTGAAGGCTGTCAGTGGTAGTTAGACTTCTTCTCTGCAGCTTTGAAGGCATCCCCTGTGTGTTTGTTTGGGCTATCCAAATCCCATTATATTTTATTTATAGGCGCAGAGTGCATCTAAAGAACAACTCTTTTTTCCAGATTAAAGCATTGATCCAGCATGGCTGGAGATTCAGGCTGGAAGTCATGCATTAACACTGATTAAAACCTTGATTTTTTGGAGATATCCTTTTCTTTTTCAGAAGCTTAAGTATTTCAAGCATTATTATATCCAAATTCAAAGGCACATGCAGCCCATCTTACCAAGAAATTATATGACTTGAAATAATTTTTATGTCTATTCCTTCAAGGTTAATAGTATTATTAATAAATACCTGTCTTAAAGTTTAAAGAGATCAGTAATACTCCTCCTCTACTACTATTATTATTTAAGGTTTTACATATGAGTACTCAGTGAGGACCCATCCTTGGGTAGAAAGTTCCCTTACTGCAGAGTTAGATTGCACCACTTTGCAGGAGGCCATTGAACAGTTGCCAAAATAGGTTTTACACATGAAAATTCTCATAGAAGGTGCACTGAAATGATTTTACCACTTGTATATTTGTCTTTTATTAGTTCTCTTTGGGACCAAAAGAAGCTGGAATTACTAAAATAAGATCACATGGTAGCTTAGTATAGCAACCCCAAATCTTCTGTGCACATTTCTGGAGGTGAAAAATTTGTGTCAAGAAAAAGACAGAACACCTTATGTACAAATCAGGCTTCTAAAAGCTTTTTTCTTTTTAAAACAGAGATTTAACATTTTTTCCCCCCTCTTCTTTCACATCTTGTCCTTCCATGTTTCAGCAGTAATAGGGAACAATCTAGCAGGGTTCATGTTCTTTCTCCTTCCACTACTACTTACTCCTGCGGCAACCCATGATGTGACTTGCAAATTGAGCCCCCTGAGCCTTGATCTTGCAGCCACGTGACCTTTCAGCTTCCCGCTTGGCACTTGGGATTGTGCCACTTTGGGCTGAGGCTCTGTTTGGCAGAAAAGCTTAATCAGTGCAACCGAGTGCAAATAAAGTGGTGACAAGAAAGTTCCCGTTGCACAACACTTCCTCTGCTGATAAACAAGATGCAGCTCCCAATGGGCAGCCTCCTGAGAGGCACCTGCCATCTGGGTTACCTCTGCATGGCAGGAGGCCAAGCCTAAAACTTCTGCAGGTTTTTAAGTGACTGCCACACAAAATAATCTCCTGGAGAAACAAGCCAGTTAAGCATGGAGTGTACACCCACTCAGTCTGACCATCTTTACTTGTCCTGGGCCACAGAATACCTTGCACCCATTTGATGCGGTTCATAACACACTGAGGGTGTTGATGTGCAGCCAGCCAGGTGCATCACATCAGGGACACCATGTCCTGCTTTGGGAACATGGCTGGTGATGCTACGCTGTGCAACACCTGGCCAGGCTAAGGAGGCAGCTTCCTGCACTGAAGCTGTTCCTGGGGCTGTTTGCAGGGGGCTTTTGCACCCACCTCTAAGTGCCTGCCACAGACAGACAGCTTTGTGTCACACAGGAAGAAACAACACTTCATCAGCAACAACAGACATGTTCTTGTTGGTGACCTGCTCTCCTGGTTTTGAGTTTCCATGCTACCACAGGCCTTGCAGAACAGGTTCCTAGTGGGCAAGGCCAATGTACAGCCTACTGTCAGGCTGGTGGCTGACACAACAGGCCACACTGTGGCTGGTGGAGAGGCACTGGCATGTTGCTGCTTCTGCTCTCTTCCAGCACGTGCTAGTGGGCTGGCCAGGATCTGGCAGCTGCAGCTTGCCTCCCCAGCACTGCCCTTCCTTAACAAGGGCCCTTTCCTCATCTGTTAGCAGCTGCCATACCACAACTGAGTTGCACGGACAGGTGTGATGGCAAATGCTGTCGCAAGCACTGGAGCTCAGTTTGCAAAAGCTACGGAAACCTGTTTTTATGGGATAGCTGAAGTCTTTTATGGTGGGATTCACCTCTTCTGATTTGCCATTGTCCAAAGGTGATCTTGCTGTTTAGCTTTCTTTCACAGCTATATCTGGAGTTCATTTCATCTTATATCTACCGTAAGTATCTAAAATAGACCAGAAAACTCCCACCTTTGGACATGCTTCTTTTTCCTCCTCTGAATGTAGAGAGAAACTGATTGAATTGCTCATATGGAAGTGTGTGCACTTAATCCATGCAGCACTGCCTTGCAAGTGAATCCTACCATCTGTGTGTGACAATCAGAAGAGTCATGTTCTCTATAGATAAACCTCTTTCTATTAAACTTTAAAATACATTTATTGAAAATACTGATGGGATTTTTCTCAATATCTCATTTTGAGAACTGTGCCTCCTCTCCTGATAGACCATGAGCTTGAAGTTACCTTTCCAACAGACTTCAGTTCTTCCACCTGGTTGCAGGCTAACAGCAAGGGGACCCATTGCTAATGTTCATACACAGTTTTTCCTTAAACTTTGCAATATCATCATAGTTAAAAGCAGTTCAAATGCAGGTTGTAAATTTGAAATTATCAGATGAAGTGAATTCTGGTTTATTCTGGTGATACTATGGTGAATGAATCTAAGCATTTTAAAGATGAAAAAATAATAATAATTAAGGCATTAAGAACTAGGCAAAGATAACTAGCTCTTACTCACCTAAATAAAAGTATGAGAATGGTTCAGTTTATCTGAAGAATAGATTTGATAGCGTTTCCTGTAATCTGAGTTCTTTTAAGGAGAAGAAAGTTTCAATATGTACAGTCTTCCCTTATATTAAAACGAAATCAATTAAACAAGAAGTTAGCATTTAAAGACTAATGCAGGAGCATTGCAATTAAAACCATTATAGAAAATAACATTTTTCTGTGTTGCATATATTCTTACTAAATAGTAGAAATGAGTTGTGTTTTGATTTGCCCACTGAGTATCTGGTGACAGCGTAGAGTCCTGCTGGCAGAATAGAAAAACTAAAACTTTAAATAAAGACCCCTAATTAATCAATTAATAATCATACTGTAAAATTTGTAAAAATCTATCCATTAAAATCCAACAGCAAGTGTGAATATGTCAGATAAAATTCGTGTCTGCAGTTAACTACCAAACTTCAGGGGAAAGTGAGAACTTGCATAGTTTTGGACTTAGTGAGTCTATTATTTCTTTTAACTTTCATTAGTAAATAATACATTTCCATGTATTTAATTGAGTTAATTTAATCTTTAGCAAAGGTCTTAATGTATTTTCATACAGGAGCTAATCAAGGCTTTTCATAGAAACTTTGTCAAAGTTTATGTTTCAGGAGTTTACCTTTCACTGGAAAGACAGGGGCTGGTGGGAAAATACTTTTTCCTTCCAAGGAATTTATTCGAGTCATAAAACTCTTTTCTATTTTTAGAAATCACCAGAATGGTCATTTAGATAGATGAGAATTTGCTTTTGTAATTCAAGTTTCTGCAAAAGCAGGTCTGGTGCTATTACATGCAACCAGATGACCAGAAACCATTTCTTGAGACTGTTGGTAATACCTGGAATGCATTCGAGGTCAGAATCTTTCCTTGAGCGGGAGAGAAGGCATGGATTCCTTGAGCTGCTCCAGAGGAGACATGGATTAGGTGGATTTGCACTCTGTATGTGCCCTGTTAGATGTGAGAGGTGATTTTCTACTTGTGGTTGATTAGGATGTGAGAGCTGGCCTAGCTGTGGGTAATACACTCCACTCCACTCCACTCTTTTTGTTTGGACAGTCTTTGGTCAGCTTGAAGGGATAACTGTGTCATCCCATGTCTCCTTTTGGAGCCTGCAGGAACTGCTTGTAATTGTGTTAAATAAACCTGATTTATAATAGGCAGGGGATCTGGCAGAGGCTGTGATTTTATGAGGGCATCAGTTTCTCTTTAGATCTCAGTGACCTCTTGCATCTCTGCATTGGGGTTGTGACACAAAAGGTCCATACCAAAAACTGGCAGATTTCAATAAGCAATTAATGCCCTTTGAGGTGGTAAGTCACCCCTTAGTATTTTAGTGGCCCTTATCAAAGGCACCAAGAAGTCCAAGTTACTGAGGCTGCAGGTAAGATGCCTGGAAAAACTGAGCCTGCTCTCTCAGGACTCTTGTACATCAGCTGAGCCACTCAATGGCTATTGGGTGGATGGTGGGGAGTCCTTTTTTGGACAGCAGCTTTAGTGTTCAGACTTTAGAAAAACAAAAAAAAAAAAAAAAAGGGGGATGAAGAAAACAGGTTGTTCCTCCCAGGAGAGGCTGGCACCACTAGAATGCTGGCAGGTAGGCTGCCAAAGTAATGACAAAACAAGAAACCTGACTTCTTTTGCAGAGCTTTTGTACCAGTGATTGTGGGAAAGTTTTGCAATCACCATAAGAAGGAAATCCAAGGTTTAAAAAAATGCAGTGGCGTGCTCCATTTCTTGGAGTAGGCAGCCCTTTTAGTTGTGACGTTGCGCTGGCTTCAAGCCTGAGAGCCCTGGGCCACGGGAAAGAAACAGCCCGACACTGCAGTGACACAAAGTAAGTTCTGTCTGCCCCTCAGTATCTCTCCCCACCCTCCTTTCCTGCTTCTCTCCACTTGTTTGTTTGTTTGTTTAATTGTTAGGTGATAATGCAGGACAGACAAGGCTTTTTGTACATCTCAGTGTCATTAAACTTGAAAGAGATTATGTTAGTTATGAAGTTACAATCCTGCAAATTAATTTATTTTTTTTTTAAGGATAAGAACTGTGGACAGTAGGATGTTTTATCTCTCCGTACAAAAGCTATTCATTATCATTAATTAATTAATTAAAAAAGCCAACAACCAAAGAACCCATCACAGATTAAATCTTGTATTATTTTTTTGCTTTATTTAATTTTAACTACCACTGGTATCAATGATTCACTGGTTTACCAAAGTTCAGAGTTTTATAGAGTGGTTATGGAAAATGCTATTGTTTCATTAGGTGTACAGGGAGTGTTTACACAGTTTAACTTTTTTCTATAAGTTTAAGGTAGATTATTAGGCTGACAGCATAACATTAAATATTGTGAAAAGAAAACCACATCACTCATTTAAATACTGTCTATTTAACAGAGTCAAATGTTTCACAAAGTTAATCATCAGCAAAATACAAATCAATAAAGAATGTATTTGCTTTAGAGAACTCCCTCTCTCAGCTCCCATCCTGTAAAAATTGGGGTAAGTCTCAATTCACCATACTTTAATTATTTATTGCTACTTTTAAAATATTTTTTTTTATTTGTGAGCTGCTAAAGATGCTCTAGGGAAAGCTGGGTCCCTTTAGAAATTTCATATGTGGATCGCTCTGAAATGTACATGTTTGCTTTTCATAGTCACTTTTGGTGGACCCTGCTTGAGTAGGATTTGGAACTGAAAACTATAACATTTAAGTTACAATGCTTATGAGGCTTTATATTTCTTTGTTAGACATTAATACCTATTCACAGTCACTAGGAATAACTTTCAGGGGACTGTGGGGTTGCTAAGAGAGTGTTGTCCTTCCTGGACATGGGTGGACATTTCTCAGGGAGTCCAGCTTGCTCCTGGGCATCTTACTTGGGAAAACAGCTCTCCAGAGAAAGAAAGTGACCTTTGAGGGTGAGCCCAAGACCCTGTCACAGCCCTATCCCCTGGTGTCGAAAGTCCCTCACAACACTCAAATGGCTTCCACTCATGGACCAGCTGGCCTCTGGGGCCTGCAGGATAGGAATTTTGAGAAGAATTAAACTGAGTGGGGTATCTAAGATCCCAGTGTCTTGGGATCAAGGTGGGGGAGTGTTACAGGCCAATTTCTTGGCCTGTGTTCCTCTCTATTCCTCTAATATATGTGCCAAGGTATATCAGAGCAAAATAATTTATTTCAGTACTACTGCACCAGTTTTCCTGCAAAGGAACCTGACAATAGCTCATTTTGGCTTATTGTCATTCCAGATCTCTTAATATTCACCAACTGGTGTAGCTGACTCCTTATATCAGAGCCAATTTTTAAACAGAAAGATAGTAATTATTCCTTTATTTTAATCAGTGCACTCTTCTTCCCTAATACTTTACCTTCTTTCTCTCTTATTCTATTTACTCCTCAGGCATCATTTTGTGTCTGATTCTGCAAACATTTATCCAATAAATCACATTACTCATAGGAATGCTGACAGAATGGTACAGAATAGTGTTCAGTATTTCTGCAAATTCATAGATTATGCAGTTAGAGAAAATCCTCATAAATATGCTACCCAGAGGGACCTTGAAAGGCTTAAGAGGTGGGCCAATGCCAACCTCATGAAGTTCAACAAGGCCAAGTGTGAGGTCCTGCACAGGGGTCAGGGAAATCCCAGGCACAAAAACAAGCTGAGCAAAGAATAGATTGAGAACAACCCTGAGGAGAAGGACTTGGGGTGTTGGTCGATGAAAAGCTCAACATGAGCTGGCAATGCGCATTTGCAGCCCAGAAAGCCAACCATGTCCTGGGCTGCATCAAAAGAAGTGTGGTCAGCAGGTCATGGGAGGTGATTCTGTCCCTCTGCGCAGCTCTTCTGAGATCCCACCTGCAGTACTGTGTCCAGTTGTGGTGTCCCCAACACAAGAAGGACATGTGCACTCTTAGAGTAAGTCCAGAGGAGGGCCAGGAAAATGATCAGAGGGCTGGAGCGGCTGTCCTATGAAGACAGGCTGAGAGAGTTGTGGTTGTTCAGCCTGGAGAAGGTGCTAAGGAGACTCTATAGCAGCCTTCTGCTACTTGAAGGGGGCCTACAGGAAAGCTTGGGAGGGACTTTTTACAAGGGCACATAGCAACAGGAGAGGTGGTGACAGTTTTAAGCTGAAAGAGGCTAGATTTAGATTAGACATAAGGAAGAAATTGTAGACTGTGAGGATGATGAGACATTGGAACCCTGGGAAGTTGTGGCTGCCTCCTCCCTGGAAGTGTTTAAGGCCAGGTTGGATGGGGCTCTGAGCAACCTGGTCTAGTGAGAGGTATCCCTGCCCTTGCAGGGGGGTTGGAACTTGGTGATTTTTAAGGTCGCTTCCAACCCAAACCATTGGATGATTCCATGATTCTATGTAGCGTAATACCACAATCCTAATTGAGTCACTAAATCATTGGTCCATTTTGCTTGGAAAAGTGGTCAAAATTAGATATCTAAAAGTGAATATAAGAACTAGTTCAAGCATGGTAAAGATGTTTCTCTGACATATTCTTCTAGCCTTTGGCTGCTTAGGGACTTACCCTGTGTACATAGATTTCTTAAAACAACTGTCAGCAAGTTGCTTCTAAATTTTCCATCTATTGAAGAAGGTCCTGAAGTCTTTTAGAATGCAGATTTCACAAAGCAAGTGCACCAATCCTTAACCCACTGCATTGACACTCTGAACACTCTTTAAAATTCTTCCTGAGAAGAGGTGTCAATGTGTAGACATCTCATGTAGAGTCTCTCTATCTAGTATGTCTGAAAAACATTGGAACCTTTATTCTTATGCAAATAATAGTTAATCATACTGATATTTTCCTAACAGGAAGACTCCCCCAGATCTGGAGAAGGAAAACTATGGACAGGCCAATCACTGCTGGCCAACTTAAAGACAAGTCAGTCTTTCAGGACAGTAATGGCAGTGCAGTTCCTGCCGAGACCATGTGCCATAAATGTTCAAAGCTAAAGGTATGGAGAGAAACCCTCACCACATATTTTCTTTGGAATACTGAAAATGACAAGTTCTATCAAAATACAGTTAGTTCTGTATGATGCTGTATGACACTGCGTGTGTTGGAAACAATGCTCTAGATTGTGATTCCAAGCCCACAGAAGTCAATAAATGCAGTCAACTATTAAAAAGTGAGGCCAAATTTTACTAATGAATAACTTAGAGGTGTGCTATAGTCATAGTGGTAGTTGCAGATACATCTTTTTAGCCATGGTTTTTAGAAGACGTGCTGTAATAATAGTACTAGTAACTAACAACTTTATGCAGCAAGGTTTCCCAAAGTGAGGAAGTAGCTAAAACAGGGTTTGGTAGAAAGGTACAGGGTGCACACAGTCAATGTCAACTTTCTTTTTCTTTGCAGTAGAAGCAGCTTTGGAGGCCATCCTGAAAGAGAAAGTAAAATCTTCTGTTTTAATGACAACAATAGGAAAATCTCTTCACAGAGAATTAGAAAGCAAAGCATCTGATTTTTTGTGTTTCTTGAGTAGGTTGCTCAGGCATCCATGAAGAAAAAAAATGTTTCTTTGCAAACATAATTTTTTTCTTTCTTCAGGTTTTTCTTGGAGCTCTAGCTTTTTCCTTTTTTGCCAAAGGATTTTCTGGAAGCTACATGAAGAGCATGTCCAGCCAAATTGAAAGGAGATTTGAGATCTCATCATCAATTGTCGGCATTATTGATGGCAGCTTTGAGATAGGTGTGTGTACTTTCTTTAAAAATGGATAAATGCTGCTTCTTAATTCATTTTTTTCCCCTAAAAAATATAATCTTTTTGTAATCTTACTGGTTCTCTCTCCTGTTCCTGCAGGAAACTTAATGGTAATGGTGCTGGTGAGCTACCTTGGACCAAGAGTTCATCGACCAAAAGTAATTGCTGTTGGATGTCTCATCATGTCCTTAGGAACATTTTTGTCAGTGATGCCTCAGTTCCTAATGGGACGGTAAATATGGAGGGTTTTCAAATTATGCACTAATTGAACTTGACCATATGAAGTGTTTTTATAATCATACACCTGGGTTAAAAGCTTGACAATAGCAGTTTCTTCTAGATAACAGGAAGGATTTAATAGGCGGATTTTTAGTGTGGACTTTCTGATTTCCTCTCAGAAACTGTACCTCTTTGTACAGGTAAGTAAAAGAGACACCTCAGATTTCTACAGAACTTACACATAAATAGGGATAAAGTGGGTTGAATGTTTCACCTGGGATATACGTATATACACACATGAAAACATTTTAGTAATTCTTTTCCTTTTTTTTACTTAAATGCACTGTAATGGAATATTGGTGGAAAATGTTTCTTTCTCCATGATGACTATTAATCCTAAACTGTTTAAAATTATCAAAATGAGTGCCTAGCTCCACTGAATTCAGGGAGAGTTAAATATCTAAATAACCCTTCACATCTAAGCTTTAGTGCTTAGATAGTTGTCAGAAACAGTTCACAATTCTTCAATCCTTCAGCATCCTTCCTGAACAGTAGTTGAAAATAAACCTCCCTCTGTCCCTCAAAAAAATGAAAATCTATTTGTGCATCTTCTTTAGTTGCAAGACCAATACCTGTGATAAGGAGGGTATGGAAAGAATTATATCTGAGGACCATGGTATGGAATGTGGCCACAGTCACTATGCTTGTGAAATAGCAGGGAACCTGCACTGCAGGGGACAGCACAAGCCAGAAGCAGAGCTATGGAATCTCTGATTTAACGCAAACTCACAGCCAGGTTCTGAAGATTACCCATTCTTTAACTGCACTAAGAAAAACCCAGTGGCCATGGGGACATCACTGTCATTCATCACAATATTAAAGGTTACAATCTGATTGCACAGTCAGTGGGAATATCTGCTCTCCATTTATCCCTATGTAGCATAAATGTACTCAAGCTGGCTTCAATTTATTTAGCAGATTTGCTGTAGCAACTGCCTGCCTAAATACAGACAGACACACTGGCATGTGTTTTGCAGCCTGTGTTAATCTCTATAGACACAGATAGGTTACTACTAGATCCTCAGCTAGCTAATTTTAAACCAGCACAGGAAAGGTGGGGAAGGACTTTTTTTTAAGGGCATATACTGACATGAATAGGGGTAATGGCTTTAAACTGGAAGAGCGTAGATTTAGATTAGACATTAGGAAGAAATTCTGCACTATGTGGGTGATGAGACACTGGAACAGGTTGCCCAGAGAAATTGTGAACGCCCCATCCCTTGAAGTGTTCAAGGCCAGGTTGGATGGGGCTTTGAGCAACCTGGTTTAGTGGAAGGTGTCCTTGCTCATTCAGGGTTGGAACTAGATATCTTCAAGGTCCTTTCCAACCCAAACCATTCCATGAATCTATGACTGTGTGATCTCTGTGTTACACATCTCTCACGTCATAAGAATCTGCCGCCAGTATGGGAGAACTTCATTGTTGTATGCAGACAGACATGTGTGAACTCTGCCACTGTCCTTCAGTTAAAGACTGATCTCTTAAGCCCTAGAAGCAGTTTTTTTCTGTTTAGTTTAACAAAATATTTGGATTAGAATGGTCAGAGCATTCTGAAAAAGCTATGAAGATACCTGTCTTTCTTTAGGCAAAAGCACTGGAAATGGGTTGCCCCTCCACTTTGCCTTCATGTAACAGGAATGACCATGTAGGAACACAAGGCTCATACATACCTCCTGCAAAGCAGAGTCTTTCATGTGTCAGTTGTATTTTACATAGTTGTTTTCCAGTTATAATTATGAAAGGGTAACTGTTACTATGGACAACTCCTCTACGAGTGTATCAGCTTGCTCCCCAGCATCATCTGTGGGCCATCCAGGCAGAGATGCTACAGAAACATCCAGCGCAATGAAGAATTTTGGTAAGCAAAAAGTCTGATGCTGGGTTCCCTTCTTCTGCTTGTCCCCATTTCATATACTCTCGTTTACTGAAAAACAGTAAACTCCTCTTAGAAACCATGATTTATACAAAACTTTTTATATCATTACTGAACACCCCCCATATTTTATGTGATTTTTATGTTGCAATAAATTATTGTCAGACTTATGTTCACAGAAATGAAAATATTTATGTCCTGCAGGATGTGAGAAAACAACAAATTCCTATCTGTGGCTCTTTGTGTTGATGGGGAACCTTTTACGTGGAATTGGAGAAGCACCAGTTATGCCACTGGGGGTTTCATATCTTGATGATTTTTCTAAAGAAGAAAACTCAGCATTTTACATAGGTAATATGCAAATGAGTGATTTTTATGCTAAAAATTCTTTTATTTAACATTTCTATAGCCAAACAAATACTCACAAAAAAACCCCCACAAACCTACCTGCTCTATTCTGGATAATTTGGAGTTGTACAGAGACAAAAAAGCAATGCAAAAGAGATCTCATGTTTATTTTTGAAGGATTTTTCCCAGATATTCATTTTGCTTTCCCCAAATGGCTTCTGCTACATGTGCCAGTTTCCTCTGTGATGAAGAGAAATATAATCAAATACTCATTTCTTCAAAGTGAGAAATCATATCTGTCTTATCTGGCAAATCATCTTCAGTACCACAGCTTCAGAGAATAAATTCTTCTTAGTCAGTGTTACACAGATAAGTGAATTATCTTTACTCACAGTAATGTAAACATGTTACAGTAGCTTTTACCTGACTTTTTGAATTTCACATGTAGCACACTTCTTGATGAAAGCTTTTCAAAGTCACCAAACCCTTGCCAGAGTGTTGTAACAAATCCCTTCTAATTGGGATTTTGTTGTTGTTTTGATGGAAGACAACCTATTGCCCAAGACAGAAAGACTTACACCCAAGCTAATTCATTTATTGCCAAACAGATTTATAGCACGGAGTGCTTGTGTGGTTGAGGGAGCTCAAAACTGCTGCCTGGAGTAAACTTGGTGAAGTTGAACTGGTCGTAGAGATAGTAAGAGACAGTTTCAGGAAGAGCTCAGTGAGTAATGCTATGAGGTAAGGCCATTGCAAATGTTCTAATTTGGACATGAGGAAATCTGCAGGTTGAAGAAAATGGAAGTATTGTGAAGGCAGCTGACAAAAACAAAAGTTCCACTTTGCAGCTATCCAAAATATTTGTAATCGCCTCTGAGCTTCTAATTAAAGCTATTTCTAAAAGACTGGCCAATTTTTTTTTTACTTGCCAGAACCTGATCTGGGAAAGACTGCGATGGGTTGGAAGCTACTGGGGAAATGAGATTAAAAATGTAAAGCTGTCAGAGAGAACAGTGTGGATTCAACCAAAATGGAAATTTGTTTGGGTCATGCAACTGAGACGAAGTATTTTTTTTACAGAGTATTGAAATGTTTTGGTTTAAAATTCTTAATACTAATTTTCAATCACTTATTCCATGAAAATACTTTGATACTTTGATGGACAGGGCCAATTTGCAAAAAAAAGTAAATGCTGAAATACAGTTTTTCCATAGAACTGAAATTCCTTTTCTTGACCAACTTTAATTCTTTTCTATATCAGATTTTTTTAATCAATTGACTCAATCAGTTTATGATCAGTGTTTTTGTAAAATTAAAAAAAAAAGTCCTATAGTGAAAAAATGTGAGTCAAAACTTGCTGCTGAATTTTGACCAATGATTTCATTATTTGAATGAAGAATTTTCACCTTTCTGATTCTCCCTTTTCTCCTGCCCTTGGATGTTTTGTTGAGTAAGAGCATAACCAATTTTGAGGCAAAGAGAGCTTTTTATTAAGTGTCAATGGAATACAGCATTATAATCCTTTTGACAGCAAGAAAACCTGATTTGCCATAGGAAGGAACAGAAAAGGAAACATTAGTAATTTTTTAAGCCATCTCACAGAACTTAATAGATGATGGTAGCTTTGCTGCAGTGGCTTATTTTATTAGAGTCTTTGAATGAATAAAATTTCATCACTGAGTTGAGCCCTAGCATGTAGTCCTGTAAGTATTGAAACCAGGGCTTTACAGAAAGGTATCTGAGGCCAATGTATGTTGTAAACTTCAACACCTATTACGTGCTAAATTACTGATAGATACAAGGGCTGGCTGAGATGTGTCAATGTGCAGCAGGTGATTAACCAGTAAATCTGCATGATTTACTCTTTGCAGTTTAGTCTCTATTGATTTCAAACAAATATTACACAGAAAAATACAAAAATAATATATCAGTGGCTTTTTTTTTTATTTAACACAATGCAAGCATATTATCTTAGTGAAGTTACTGAATTTAAAGAGTATTCAAATGTGTGATCTAATTTATAAACTATACATATGCAAAATTATTGAACATACGCGTCTTAGTTTATCTGATAACTTACGGTATTTCAAACATGCTGCATGCAATATACAAGACCATTGTTATGGGTGTGCTGGTTTTTATCTGTTTGTATTAGAGATTCACCACTAGAGGGTTGAAGATGAGCTCGCATAGTTCTGAGTAGCAATTTCTGCTTTAGACTCATTGATAAGCATAAAGAGCTGACTCCTGGTTTCTAATGTTAAAAGCCTGACTCTGCAGAAGTCAGTCACTTTGGAAGCATCAGAATTTGATCTAAATGTCAGTGCTTCCACTGAAGTAGAATGAGAGAACTAAATTAAAATAATATGCAATTGGAACACTGAAGCAACATTGAAAAATCATATGGGTAAATTATGCTCTAATAATTAATTGTAGAGTTCCTTGATCGTAAGCTGAGCAATTACTGTATTCAGAAGAGAGTTTGCAAAACTAGCAGGAGAAAAATCTCTGCAGTAGAACAACACGGTAGGATTTACAGACCATAGGGCTGAACATGGGCAAGAACTGACAGGCACTTGATCAAGAATTAATTTATTTCTAACAAAGCCTTCTGCAATTTCAAACAGGTCCCAAGTGGCAGTTCTGTGCTAGAAAATCTGAGTAATTGATCTTTTTGAAACTTTTACCCCCATAATTCAATTTCAACAGACCAACACAAGGGACAAGGGAAAGTGAGGACCCATGCTCAAGCTATTTTGAGGATATTTTTATTTTATGTTGATTACCAACAGTGATGACCAAAATAAAATTGTACTGTATTTACATATCCAGTCAGTAAAATACAGTCCTAGCTTCCTATGATTCTGCTACCTTATTCGCTTGCTCCTAGAGGCATTCCACCTTCTTCTGATCCCATGTTATCTCCTTCATAAACAGAGTGGGAAATGGAAGCCTCAGTTGAGGGTAGTAGCAAAACTGAAAGCTGATTTTAAAGGCATCATTACTTGACAGCTAGATTTCTTGATTTATTTTATTCTACAGCCCCATAAGTACCTATAAACACAACAGCCAGCTGATTTTTGTTATTCTGGTGCTCAATGAATCAGCAAAGATTATGTCAAATTAACTTTGATCACACACAGGCACACCTATATCTCCTTGTTGCCTACTGAAAATATTCTCAGGGTCCTGTAACTAATTCCATGGCCATGCGCTTTTGGTGTCCCTGTCATCCTAATGTGACTCCAAACTGCAAAGATGTGCCTTCTTATATGCATATCATCAGATCAACTGCTACTACTACTTAAAAATAAACTAGGGACCTGAACATATAGTACAAGGAATTTCCTGCTTTCTACAATCACCAGAGATTGTGCAAGCTGTGGAGCTGCAGGTAGATTAACGATACCTCCAATGGGCCTACAGTTATATGTTCACTAGTTAACTGCCACAAGCACAATGATACAACTACAAAAATCCAAGAAGTAGGGAGAAGGAAGGATAAAAAGTCATTGCAATGTTAGTTTATTTCTTCCTATAGTCTTTGAGACACCAGTCTTGCCAATGAACTGCCCATGAGACCATGCTTGCTTCAGCGAAAGCCTTGTGCAGGTGAAGGAGCCTGCTTCCACATGGCAGCTAGTGGCATTGGCAGCTTATGGCCTATTTTCTTGCTGTTTAGAAGCTTCCCACTAGACATCCCCCAACAGCCTGTGCCTCTCTTCTGTCTCCTCCTTTCTCTCTCTTTTCCTTGTCCTCAGAGTGACAGGCCTGCTTGTCCCTGCATGGTTTTGCTGACTCTGCCCTGCTGGCTCCCTTCTCTTACAGGCCTGGTGAGATCCTCAGGCATGTTTGGGCCAACCCTGGGCTTCCTGCTTGGATCTTTCTGTGCCAGCCTCTGGGTTGATATTGGCATTGTGGATACCGGTAAGACATCATGAAGTGATGCATTAACTGAGAGGTCAACAGAAACCTCCATGCTAAGAAGCACCTTCCCAGCTTACAACTCAAAAAGGGGGCTCTCCAGAGGGTTGTTCGTACTCAAAAGCTGGTGTTATTTACATGTTAATATCTGCAGCACTGTAGTGGAACTGGAATAGTCCTTGATGCAAGAGCCTTACCCCTACTGCAGAAACATTTTGTACCCCCTTTTATGCTTGTACCTGCACTTGTTAAACCCTTGTGCAGCTGAGAAAAAAATGAGCAAACGAAAGGCCATCCCCCACATTGAGGGAAGAGTGAAAGGTCTTGCTCATGGATCCTTTCAACACTTGGTAAAAAGGAGGTTATCTTAAAAGCATGCAGCAGAGATTAATTTGAAGACTCATCTCATTGTTAAAATCACTTTTAGGTCTCTAATCCAAGGAAAATTTGAGGAACTTCAAGGACAAACTGCTGAGTTTGGGGATGGAAGAATGAGAGGGCAGCAAGAAACTGAGAAAGAGAAGTTGATTTTTGGTGATGAAGGGCCCTCTTGCTGTCACTCATTCCCATAGAAATTGTTGGCAGATTGTGGCAAGGAAATGCCATCATGAAATGGAGATATCTATTTTTGACTGCATGGGAATGATTTGATATAAGCTGCATTTCAATTCTTCATATGAAACATAAATGACTTTTGTTCTGGTGTTTAGATATTTTAACTAACCTGTAGTATCCTTAGTTAAATTAAAAATAAAGAGTTTAACTGTTCTGCATGATATGTAATCTATTTTTCTGTCTTTTTGTATTTTATAGATGACATCAGCATAAATCCTAAGGATACACGTTGGGTTGGTGCCTGGTGGCTTGGATTGCTCATCTGTGGAGCAGTCAATTTCATGGCTTCATTGCCTTTCTGGTTTCTACCTTATTCCTTACCAAAAGAAGGAGAGAATGAAAAACTGAAGATTAGTAATTTGTCTGTTCAAGGAGATCACTGTAAAATAGACCCCCCTGTTCAGCCACAGTTAAAGTTCTCAGAAGCAGTAAAAGGTGAAAGATTATTGTCCAAATGTTTGCATGTGAATTCTCTCTTATAGGTTCACTTTGAGCTGAGAATGGATTTGCATTACCCTCAGCAAAAGGCACATTCCTGAAGTGCAAATGATGGACACAAATGCTCTGATTTGTAACACATTAAGGGTGCATTTCAGTTGCCAAACAGATGGAAAAAGCTCCTGCTGCTGCTTTGAGCACCAGAGATTGTCAGTTCAACATGGCAGTAGTCATTTGATGTGTTACAACTGTAATCTTACGATTTATGAAGGAAGAGGGGGAAAATATCCCCCTCTTATCCCTGGTTAATGACCAATCCACATCTGGCAGATTACTGTTTCACTGAGGCCAACACATGGGAGGGAAACCTGGGGATAAGTACCGCAACAACTGTTTCACTGAGCTCATGGCTCCTGTGTATGAGCTCAGTAATGCTAAATTAACCTTGTGTAGGCAATATGGGACCCAATGACCCATTGCTGGACTCAGCCCCCAAGGATTTTATTTGTATGTGTGTGTGCATGTACTTTCCATAGTGACTTAGGGCACTTCCCAGACAAGTGTTTTGAACTTGCATCTCTTAGGTAAGTGTGCTAACAGCCAGACTACAGCCTAAATGCAGGTGTTTGTGTTCACTTTAATTTTACAGACTTAGATACTCTCTAATCAAGGGTTTCAGGAAAGGCTTCAGCTTTTTGCTGGGTCAGATGCTGCCTTTCTCTGAATATTACCCTTATGCAGGGCTCTTATGTGGTTTGTGAAGGCTTCTGATTTAGGCATCCAAACTTTTCACTGGGTACATTATGGAGTCTCAGTGCTGGCCCAGCGGTCCTCTTCTGTACAGGCATGGAGGATCAGTGTTGCAAGCCTTAGTGCCTTTGATGAAGGCACTAGTCCTGTGTTACACAAGAAAATAATAAAAGGGACAGCCGGTTGAACATGAGCCAGCAGTGTGCCCAGGTGGCCCAGAAGGCCAATGGCATCCTGGCTTGTATCAGGAATAGTGTGGCCAGCAGGAGTAGGGATGTAATTCTCCCCCTGTACTCAGCACTGGTGAGGCCTCACCTTGAGTACTGTGTCCAGTTCTGGGCCCCTCACTTCAAGAAGGATGTTGAGGTGCTGGAGCGGGTCCAGAGGAGAGCAACAAGGCTGGTGAAAGGACTAGAGGGAAAGTCTTATAGGGAGAGGTTGAGCATGTTGGGGTTGTTTAGCCTGGAGAAGAGGAGACTCAGGGGGGACCTCATCGCTCTCTTCAACTACCTGAAGGGAGGTTGTAGTCAGGTGGGGGCTGGGCTCTTCTCCCAGGCAGCTGGTGACAGGACAAGAGGGCATAGCCTGAAGTTGCTCCAAGGGAGGTTTAGGTTGGATATTAGGAAGCACTTCCTCACAGAGAGGGTGATTAGACATTGGAATGGACTTCCCAGGGAAGTGGTGGAGGCACCGTCCCTGGATGTGTTCAAGGCAAGGCTGGATGTGGCACTTAGTGCCATGGTCTAGATGGTGTGGTGGTGTTGGTCATAGGCTGGACTTGATGATCTTAAAGGTCTTTTCCAGCCTTGGTGATTCTGTGATTCTGTGATTTCTGGTTCCCAATCCACTACTCACCTTGCCATTCAGCTTTCCTGCTTCTGTAAATCATGTGTTGGCAATGAGGAAAACTCTCACTTGGAAAAGCATATATTTTGATGGGCAAAGAATTGTAGCCTGCAATAGAGCCAGTAGTTAAATCAAAGTTAGATTTATTATCTAAAGGATGTCAAAACAACTCTTCTCTATGTTCAGCAGGGTGTACAGCATATACCTCTCCATTGCAGATTTCCTCCCAGCTCTGAAGAAGCTGTTTGGAAATCCAGTTTTCCTGGTTTTCATCTTCCTTACTATTCTACAGTATAATTCTCTTGTTGGCATCATAACCTATGAGACGAAGTTTATGGAGCAGCAATTTAATGTATCAGTGGCAAGAGCCATCTTTCTAATAGGTAGGTAACTGTCCTCCTTTTAAATTCCAATGCCAAAAAGGAAGCTTTTCCTTGTTATTTTGCCTTCCTTTTTAGAAGTAGCTTCTGTGAAGGAGCATCTGTATGTAGTGTTTAATTCATTTTATTAACATATTTTGAAAACGGATGTTAATTTTAGTGTTAATTTTCCTCCAGTTCCTAATTTAGTGAGCTAGAAGATTATTAGAACTTGGTATATTTTTTTTTCAGTTTTTTCAAAGAGTGAGATTTGGGTTAGGAATGTGGTTACCTGAACAAAAAACACACACAAACTGCAACTAAGTAGCAACTAAAAGAAAAAAACCAACACATTTAATTTAGAAAATGTGTAATGAAATGTATGATTTTCCTTCTCAGAATAACATTTCAGTATAAATGCTCTTCAATTTAATTGCTAATAAAAATTTTATAAGCAATAAGAAATGTAAAATGTTGACTAATTTCATTTAGCTTGGATATTTTTTTTATTTGCCAGTTCCCTCAAAAATAAGTTCTTTGTAGTGTTCTACAAAACAAAACAAATGCTGAAATTATATTAATCTTACAGTGATTAATATGGTCCCAAAACCTGGCAAGAAAACCAGGGTATCTGAAGGCATTGCAGAACTAATACTCCATGACTTAAATTTGAAGGCAGCCTGCTTTGCTGTGAGTCAGGTAGAAATGTAGGAAGAACTTTCTTTTTCCTATCTTTTTTTGGATCCAGGGGAAGTTTTACAAAAACAACAAGATGAAAAAACCCACACAGACAAAAAAAAACATGCAGAGAAAGGCAAACCCCTCACAATAAAACCTTGTAAAAGCTCTCTATTTAGCGTGTAAGTATTAGGGCTGGAGTCTGTGAAATGCTGAACGGATTAAATCTAATTGCAAATCTTTAAGTGATTCACTCTCAGGGCAAAATTAAATCCAATGCAAAACCAGACACTGCTTCCTTTCATGTTTCATTTTCAAGATTTTTTTTTTTTTTTAACCTTTAATGTTTTACCTTAGACGGTGAAGTATGCAGGAGCTGAGACACTTGTGTCCTTTAATATGGTTTCTAACAGGCACCTGCCTAGATTTTATCATATCACTACGTATATGAACAACAGTATAATAAAAAGGTAAAGAATATGGAGGAACTAAGCTTTATAAACTCATAAAATGACTTGAAAGAAAATGAGGGAGTAAGCAAAGTTACATAAATGTAATAAAAATTCTTAGAACCTCGAAGGACGTGTCTCAAGAAAGGTCAGAGCCTGTTATTTTGGGAACTACAAGAATGAAATATTTATTCTAATAAGGGCTAATGCAAGTGACAACAGTTAACATTTTTCGTACCTCCTGTTTGCAGGTGTGATACTTCTACCTGTCACAATCCTGGGGATGTTTCTAGGAGGCTTTCTGATCAAGAAATTCAAACTTCACCTAACTGAAATGACGAAGTTTGCATGCATCACCTTTATAGTAGCGTATTTGTTAAACCTCTTGTACTTTACATGCAATTGTGAGGTGCTCCAGGTGGCTGGTTTGACAGCACCCTACTCTGGGTTTGTATCCCCTTGGGTTTGTGCTGGTTCTGTCATTTGTCATGGTTGTTTTTTGCCTTGTGCTGTTGCACACACCTGTATTCCCCTACTCACAATCTCGTCTGGACTACAAAGCTTCTACTCTAGGAAACATTTGGATTTGAATTTGGTTGAGTTCTGAAATGTGGCTTCTCTGTTGATTTACTATAGCATATTGTTACATCCTTTTGCATGAAGGAAGTATCTGTATGTGTCTGTTTGAAGACAATGATTTTTCATTGACACTGGCATGTATTAGGTCATCTGTTAGTGTCAATCAGTGCTAGTTTCAGCTACAGTGAAGCTACTGTGATTACATAATTTTACCTCTCCCTTGGTGCTGATGCACACAAGAAAACCCTAGATTTTGGGACAGACTTACCAGTCTTCTAATTTTCTTATCAAAAATTATACCTTGTGGTGGGGATGGGCAGAATACCCCAATTTTGTTTTTAAAATTTTGTTTATTTCTTGTTCTAAATTGTTTATTGTTGGATAATGAGAGTATATTTCTATATTCTGGCAAATCACTAATTAATACAAAACCTATCACAAGGAATAGGAATTTTTATATTCTATTTCAAAGTTTTAATTTAAAGCTGTTCTTCTGCTACCATGTAGGAAGTAGAAAGGGTGTTGGAAGGAGCTTCCCCATGGTCCCTCAATGGCTTTTCTTCTAGACGGCTCAATCTTCTTGATCAGTAGTTATCAACCAGCATGGGGAGTTACCAGCCTGCCTTCATTTCTGGTTGCCAACCTGCCCGGGTCCATGTTCTCAGCTGTGAGGTAGAAAGTGGTCATGGCAGGAGTGTGGGCAGCCCAAGCAGATGTCTCCCCTCCCTTACCAGGACCATGGTCATGCTCTCTTGAGATCATTTTGCTGACCCCAGAAGAATGCCACAATTGCCTACTGTTTAAATTTAGCTCAGTCTGGTCCAACAAATTTCAAGGGATTTTAAAGGATTAAACTGATTCCAGCAGGGCTTGCTAGATTTGCAGTTCAGACAGAAACTCAGCCCTGTGCTGTTTGAAACTGAGCCTATGCTTATGGAAATATCTAAGTTGTCTTGGCAAACCTGACACTCAGTTCACCTTTGAGGTTAGTTATGTAAATCATGTCCGAGATTTGTGCAGTGGAGATAACTCTGGTTGAGGGCAGCATCTGATACTGTAGAGTGAATTAAAAATAAGCAGAAACATCAAGGTGACAAATACGGTGAGAACAATGACAGTTTCTCCAGGAGAATTGAGGGTGGAGAATTCAGCGTGTGCTAGGATTGTTCTGGTTAAACAGGTCACATACCGTTTAACATATTGTAGTTAAACATACCTGTTTAACAATTTGTAGTTTGAAGATGAGCAACAGCCTAATTAGGGCTAAACCCCATTATTTTCCCTTCTAAAAGACTTGGGAGAAATGTAGCCCCTGTGAGGTGTGGTTTTGGATTGAGAGGTGGGGAGGAAGAAAAGGCAAAATAGGAATGTTTTTCCCTTTAGATTGTGAGTTACTTCAAAGCAGTGATTTATAGATGAGGGAATCCTACCACTTTCTGAAAACTGAGCCCTGCTAATATGGTCTCAGAGTTGCTGGCCACTTTTAAAATTATCTGCTTAGTTTAGCTCACTGGGGCTTGAGTGTCATGTTTCTTACAGAAATGTTGTTAAAGGTGGAAGCTATGAATGTCCATGATAATTTACACCAAGAAATGAGATCTGATAAAAAATGGGGCTCAAGCCTGTCCTAGGTGCAGGGCTGCTGCTGAATTCTGTCAGAGGTGAGACAGAAGCAGCACTTCCCACTCAGGCTCGTGCAACTTTCATTGCCACCAACAGGCTCTGATCCAGTGAAAAAAATGTCAAGGAAATTTTGCTGCTATAGCTGTGTGTAGTTTCCTATCACTGCTTCCAGCACCCAGATACAGTATGATATCTATTGTTGAGGGAAAGCATGGCCACTCTACAGGTAATAGGAGATTTTAGGTATTATTTTCTTTTTCTTGGGTTGAGCTTTCAAATAAAAAAATAATACCAAATATTCCCTCCCAACCAAGAATATTTAGTTGGTGAGTTCCCTGCCTTTTCAGCAGCAATCCATAAACATGTTAATGCTTGATGAAAAATCTCAAGAGAGCTTTGGTTTGGCCGAAATTAGCTTAGTCTCCATACAACAACTTCAGTCTATTACATGGTAGCAGATACCTGTCCATGTTGGTTGCTTCACTTTCTCCATGTTTTTCCTGCCTACTCCCTGATATTTTGTTTGACTATATAATTTGATTAAATAATTAGTTAATTTCTTTCTGTTTTCCTACAGATTAAAACATCTTTCCTCCCCCAAAACCAATTTCATGGCCAGTTGCAATGCTGACTGTGGCTGCAGGCTGGATCAGTGGGACCCTGTATGTGGGGATAATGGGATCACTTACATGACAGCCTGCTTTGCAGGATGTAAATCATCAACTGGGATGGGCAAGAATATGGTAAATATGTCGGTGGATAGACAATTATATGGGCAAGAGTATGGTAAATATATAGGTGGATAGACATATAGCTAAATTTCTCCATGTATTAATTTTTTGGCTTTGTGATTAAGAAATCCTGTAGACACAAATGTCCATTCTGTAGAGTTTAACCTTGTGGTAGAAACTGAGTGCAAGGTTGCTGGGAGGGTTTTTAAAACAGTTGGGGTGACATAAGTAAGCTATTCAGGGAAGACATGAAAACCTCGGACTTGACTTACATTTCTTGACTGCTTTGATTTTGATTTTTTGTTTGTTTTGTAATTTATTTTCTTCTCAGCAAGATGGCCATAAATTTGGCTTTAAGTTTCTCAGCACATCTCTTACTGAGTAGGTGCAACACAGCTAAGAGTGGCTTGCTTTAGAAGACCTTTACTAGTCTGATTGTTATACCAGCAAAATCCCATGGTGTCAACTCATGTGCAGCAGACCCTTATAAAATTGTGGGTGCTGGTTTCACAAACTGTTCCAGGTCCAACTGGAATTGTCTGCTTGCCTGAGCTGCCATAGTTCAGGAAAGCAAGTTGTAACTCTAAATTCTACAGCCAAGATGTATATTTATACATCTGGCCATTTTGTTCAGTGTATCAGTAGCAAAGCCACTTCCAGGACTTGGAACAATGCTACCCGGGCAAGACCATTAAAAATAGTAGGGTTGCAAACTGTGTGCAAATGGCATGTCTTCTGCCAGAAGCAGAATTGTTTCCATGTAACAACAATGGAAACAATGGGTAAATTTTTCAGGCTTCTATCCAAACACCCCGGCAGTATATTCTTGCTTCACTTGATGGGAATTGGCTTTCAAACTTGTGTCTCTGTCTAGCTTCAAAGGCTATGAAACAGCCCATTCTCAATCCAGTGCCAAATGCTGGTTTAGATACCTAGTGATAGAAATGCACAATTGCTTTGTTGGATCCACCTCTTTATTTTTATTGTTACTCACCTACTTCATAGGATTCCTGAACAGAATGGTTGGATGACAACGTCTGAATTTTATATCTTTGACCCATTTTAAGTGTACACAGAGCACCTTCTGTCCTAGCAATGGCATGGCTGAAACTAGAGTCAGAGTTGCTTTGTGTCTCCAGAGCAGCTCAGAGTGGCTGGAGCATACCAATGAAGTTGGTAATCAGTTTGCTAGAATGATTAGGGAGGTTCTTTCAGCATAAAAAACAGCCTGCCTATTATGGGGAGTGAAATTCTAGTTACTGAAATAGTTCTGTGCCACTGAATACTGGTTAACTAAATTATTCTCATCTTCTCCTTTCAGGTGTTTCACAATTGCAGCTGTGTGGAAGGACAAGGACATGGACTTGGCAATTCCTCTGCCATTTTGGGACAATGCCAAAGAGAAAGCTGTACCAAAACATTTCCCTATTTTTTAGCATTACAGACTGCATGTGCATTTATTTTAGCCTTAGGAGGCACTCCTACATACATGATTATGTTTAGGTGAAATATTTTACCTTACCTTGACCATAAAGCTTGGGGAAAGAGAAACAGAATATGGTGTCTCCTATTTAATTCTTATTGTGAGGAAGGGCATGCTGATGAAATTGGGGCCCTGAGTCTTTGTTTGTACTCTGAAATCCATCTCTGTTCAGAGGCACAGCAAAATGCCTGTCTACCAGTTTAATTCAAATTTAAAGCTGAGTAGATACTTTTGGATTAAAGGGGTGGGCCCCATGCCTATCCTGAACATTAGTTTGCACTTCCAATGACAGGGATGTTTTTAACAGAGCAATGAACTTGAAATAAGATGCCTTGCTAAGCCACATCCAAGGTGACTATGCTATTCACATTATTCAGGAGGAAAACATTCACCTTTGTTAAGCCTGGCTGCCTCAGAATGTTTTCGGTGTTTGATACTCCCATTTTTTGTCAACCTGTTATAAACAGAACTATGTCAGCAGCAACAATTTTTAATGTTTTATTGCTTCAGTTGTAAAGCAGTACTGCCATTTTACACTCAGAAGAAAAGACAATGTTCTGTGCCTTGCACATGGAGGTTTCTTTCCACTCATGCTCACAGGTGAACTGCGACACTCAGCAGTGTGCATGATTAGATCACTCTGTGCTGACTCTTCTGCAATATTGCTAAGTGCAGCCGTTTTTACTTCATGCCTCATGGACAAGGCTAACTTTGCTGGGCAAAGTTTTCAGAATACTAGTCAGTATAATGAGAAGTCTTTCACGTTAGTGCTGACAAGACAATACACAGATGTATAAACTCTACTTCAGGAAGCAGACTGTCCACAGATAGCAAACCTCCCTCCTGCCCCCGTGTCAGCTCAGTACTCCCCTCTGCTTATTGGGAATTTTTCCAGTTCATCTGATGAACACAAGCTGTTTTTCCAATGATAGGAATGAGGCACATTTCTAGCCAGGTAACTCACATTTGCTGTCTCTCTCTAAAATGCGAGAGCCAGAGGTGAGTTTTACCCACATGTAGCTAGCAAGGACTGCACAGCCTTTTTCCCCTCAGTTCACCACTGCACAGTACAGCCCTTTCTAAAGCAATGCAGCTTCCTGGAGCATAAATTATGGATGTGAAGTGCCTATATTTAGTCGGTTCTCTTTCATTTTTCCATGCATCCTCTCCCAAAAGTCTTTACAATCCATTCTCCTTGGGTTCAAGGTCAGTTCCTGTAGATTCTACCGTTTATTTCAATGAGAGTTCATCCCCTGAAGTAAATGGAAGGAGGCTCTACAGCAGAACTTTAACTTTGGTGAATGTTCTCCATTAGGGTTTCAGTGAGCTATACTAGGTGAGCCACAATACTCTTGCAATGGGGCACGTGCAGACGTTCACAGAATGGATACAGCTATTTTATTCTATTGTTCCCCAAAACAATTTACTATTTTCCTTTCCTTTTTAGATCTGTTTCACCAGACCTGAAATCGTTTGCTGTTGGGATTGAAACTTTAGTTGGTAGAGTACTAGGTAAAGCTTCATTTCTTTGTGGGATACAAGCAGCTAGTCTAAGAGAGTGACTAAAGCTAGCCAGCACAGTGGCTTTGCTCCAGATGAGACCAAAAGAAAATTTCCAGAAGTTTTCTTTGCAAGCAGACTACGCATTTAAAAGTGTTTGGAGGAACTTGCTAAATGTTTCCTGCTATGTAATTGCATATTATGATTATCCTTCAGAATTTTTCTATGCAACAAAGGAATCAGACAAAGGAAGGAAATGACATTATTACATTTGAGGTGGCTTTTTTTTGACTCATGGACACAACTACCTGAGCTTGATCAGTCTGCATATCCTTAACACCTATGCTCTCTTTTGCTGACCATTTTTCACTTGGAGCTAACATGGATTCTGCCTATTATTTTCTTTCTTGTGGTTATCTGCAGCAAATAATTTTTACAGTCTTCAGGCATGTAGTCTGCGCTGCCTCTAAGAAACCTTGCATTATGTTCACTTGCTTGCTGGTTTTTGAGATCTTCCCCACAAAGGCAGGACCAACTAGTGGTTTGGATCTCTCTCCTAATCTCCATATTTCAGCTGAATGCTGCAGATAATCTATCTTGTGCTTTTATGGAATAGTCTTCTTCATAAAACTGCATTATCCCTGAAACAGCTTACTGATTATATTAAAACATTATGACTGTCTAAAAGGGTTTTTTTTCAGTATTACAAAATTAATGCACTTATTACTTAGTTGATTTTGAGCAAGTGCTTCATTTCAGCCCTTTGGGCTCAGCTAGCCATTTTTAATGATAAACTATTGTGTAATACCTGAATAGATACATTAGTATACATAAATACTAATTTGTCCATGACACATAATTCCACACTGGGGATTGAAAAATCAATATTGGTTATAGTATTTCTTTAAACAACAGAAGTTTTAATTCTTACAACAATGCCTTTACAGTAGAATTACTCACATTTAGCTCACTTAATATAATAATGCTATAATCTTCCATCCTTCCAAGTCCTTTTAGATACTTGCTTAAATATCTTCACAAATCTTGGAATCTCAAAGCTGGAGCTGTATGTTTAGTTGCATTTTATGCAGCCATCAGTCAGAAACTCTGAGATTCATTTCCTCATTTCTTTACCGTGACATTAAACTCTGAGGTCTTCATGCCTGAGATCTTGTAATAAGAGTTTCTTTTGCAGGAGGACTCCCAGCCCCTATTTATTTTGGTGCCTTGATAGATGAGACCTGCTTGAAATGGGGAATAAAAAACTGTGGAGGATCTGGATCTTGCCGGGTATATGACACAAAAGCATTCAGGTAGGCTGAAATCTTTGGTAAGGGGTTTGGAATTTGGCTTCCGAGACAGTTTTGTGCACCAAAGACCAAGGTACACTTTGCCCATGACAATTTTCAATAGACTGATACGATACCAATATCACCAAAACTCCTTATTTTGACTAGCCCTTAATAGTCAAATAAGACAAATAATTTTGATTCAATCTGACATATGGCACTGCAGTACACTCCCTTACCTTGCCAGAATTAGTTCCTTTATTGAAGCCTTAGTGCACTGAGTATCTCTGTGATGCTTTGGCTTTGTGGGAGACTATACAACTGTGGAGTAAGTATAGTACTGAAGAGGGTCTTCCTCATTCCTCATTTCTCTCCTTCCCAATGTACGAGACACCTTGCAAAATCTGCTTGGAGCGGGGACCTGAATGAATCACAACTCATGGTGCTGCATGGAGGGCTATGGTCATGAGCACTGAGTGCTGCCAGTGAGGGACTGGGTGAAGGCTGGGACAACAAAGTTCTGGCTGGCACAGCTACTCCCACCTCAGCCCTAAAATATAGTCTGCTGTATGGGAGCTCTCTTCAGACAGGAGGTATCTCTACTAGGAGTATAGGACCTGATTAGAACCTGCCTGGGGTGAAACATCATGAGATGTTTTGCTTTCTGTCTTGTTATTTCTCAAAATGTGGAGTGATAGTTGGCTGAGAAGATGGTTTTGCCAAAGTGTATTTGATATCTCACTTGGAAGTGGCAAGCTTTACTAATAGAAATATATTTTGTCACCTTTTTTTCTAGAAATGTCTATCTTGGCCTTATTGCAGGACTGCGGGCAGGATGCTGTCTCTTATACATAGTGCTCTCTGTTTTAATAATGAAACGCTTCAAACCAGGTGGCAAAGAGATCACAGATGTTAAAAATACAGAAAGATCAACCAGTAAAGAACCAGCTACTGTCTACAAAAAGGAAATTCTTCCTGGTGCAAGAACCTCAGAGGAGAGTGAGGAAACTTGTATGTAAAAAAAGAAACAAGGTTGTTTCGTAACTCTACCTGTGCTTCTTTTTTTCTAAGCACAACAGGAGTCTAATTACTGAATTCAACAGTTAGTTTACATTTTGGGGGTTAAAAAGATATCTTTGAAAAACTGACTTTTAATTTGCTTTACCCTATCTTCTTCCTGTCCTCATCAGAAACAATAGGGGGAAAATGTTTAAGAAATTTTGAGGAACGCTCCCATCCTCCTCCTTTCAGTCACTTTCTAGACCAACAATAGGACTAGCCAAAATTTTTCAAGGGTCACAGATTTGATTGTGATTGAAAAAGTATAAAGAAGAAATCCACAGGGATCCACTGCTTTTCCATTTTTTTCACTGGCTTTATTTCAAGTCCTCTTGCTCTGTATTTAGTCGTACAGCTCTAAATAGCTAATTGAGTGACACTTGCCCAGGTGCTCTGATGGCCTTTGCTGTGGGGTTCATGACCAGAGCTCTTTGCTCCAGACTGGGTCCCACAGCCCACACTCAGGTGAGAACCCCAGGGCTGTCATAGAGCACCCTCTGTACAAGAATTTCTTAGTGACTCTGGGGTTTGGCTTGAACGCATTAAACAATCAAAATGGATTGCAACCAAAAGGAAATGGTGTATTAATTTTGCAGCACATGTCAGTGTTGGTTTAAAGTGAAATTGCTCTGAACTGATGCAATAAAGTGATAGATGTTTAAGTGTCTGATTTTTTGGCTGTGGGTGCGTGTGTGGGGATTGCATTTTTACCCTTATGATCACTGCATTTACACCATTTGTATCTCAATTTCCTTTCTTGTTTAAGGAACCTCCAGTATGCCTTGAAATACCGTGCTGAAAGCAAATCCACGGCTTTCCACAGAGAGCTCAGTCCAGAGACAATCTTTAATAAAGGATGCTTCCAGCAGTCATTACTGGGAAAAAAGTCTCTAAAAATACATGATGTGTGATATTTCACTGTAGGTTTTGTTTCCATCACCACAGCCTTTTTACTTTATTTTCTGAAGGGTATCTCTGCCCCCTGAAATCCTGTGCATAAGCCTAAAGCTACGAAACAAACTTTCTTTTCTAATCTTAAACTTCTTTGGGACTTGGGAGAAAGCGTTGCACTAAGATACAGAAAACCTGCCACCATTTAATCTGAGAAAGTAACAGATCAGAAGACTAGAGAAAGGGACTCTCCATATTAAATTATCTTCTGACCCTTTTTCTACCATCTGCCCCATGTAGGTGCAAGAACAGGAATGGTAAAAACATTGATGTGGTACTCATTAAGAACAAATTCTTCATATCCTGACCTTGACGATGGAGTTGCTTGCTTCTTACTCCTTAAAGACAGTGATAAGCATATTTTAGATGTTTTCTTTTGCAATCACAGCTCTTATTATAAGCTGCCAGCAGATCTAGGGAAGCAGTGTGTGTTATAAGGGAACAGGAATGAAAGCTTCTCTAGTACAGGTTATATTAATATTTTCTCTAGGTCTGGACATAATCAAAGAAAATATCAAGTTCCAGAAATCCCAGGAATTGTACACAAAGAAAATAATGGTATGCCTTTCTCTTTCTATGAAGTGTTTTAACATTGAACAAACATATTGACAGTTCTAGAAGCACTTCTGCTCTGCACTAGGCATATAGACTCAGTCAGGTGACTCATACTAACATCATTTCCCTTCTACTTCTGTTGTTTGGGTATTTGACTCTGTAAATTGTTATTTATATTATGGGTCTTTTGATGAAAACAGCTTTTGCTCCTATTACTTGATTTTTCCCAGGAGGTAATGTATTATCAAAGGTGTCTTGATAATTGATGTCAGACTAGAAATTAGATTCTGGTCAGATCTGATTATTCGTGTGCAGCTATTTACCCCAGGTGCAGCTTGGTAAAGTGAGCTTTTGCAGATAAATAAGACTTAACATCATTCTTCATACCAGTCCTAAATCAATAATCAGGATCATAGGGATCATTTAGGTTGGAAAAGACATTTAAGATCGAGTCCAACTGTAAACTTGACATTGTCAAGTCCACCACTAAACCATGTCCCTATGTACCACATGTACATGTATTTTAAATACTTCCAAGGATGGTGACTTAACCACTTTCCTGTGCAGCCAGTTGTAGTGCCTGCCAACTCTTTCGGTGAAGAAATCTTCCTGACATCCAACCTAAACCTTCACTGACGCAACTTGAGGCCATTTCCTCTTGTCCTATCACTTGGGAGGAGAGACCAATACCCACCTCCCTACAGCCTCCTTTCAGGTAGTTGTAGAGAGCCGGAAGGTTCCCCTCAGCCTCCTCATCTCCAAGCTAAACAACTCCAGTTCCCTCAGCTGCTCCTCTTAAAACTTGTGCTCTAGACCTTTCACCAGCTTTGTTGCTTTTTGGACAGTCTTCAGCACTTCAATGTCCCTTGTATAGTAAGGGGTCCAAAACTAAACACAGCATTTGAGGTGTGGCCACAGGTGGTATTAAAAATAAGCCTCTGGCTCAGTATACTCCATGCTGTAAGGTTATATCACTTGCCTATGTTTTCAACATGTGCTGTTTCTTGCATGCAAGTCTAAGCACTCTCCTTAGTTCTTAGAACAGGAAGTAGGAGTTCTTTCAAGGAAACAGTTTGTTCTTCAGCATGCAACTACTATAGAATATTAAATAGGTGGTCAATTGAATGGCATTTGCTAAAAGTTCTTTGTCCCCTTGTCTTCCACAATAGAGAAGAAATAAGGACATTCTCCCTTTTAATTCCTCCTGCTGCAATGGCAAGGTTTCAACAATAAGGGAAGCGGAAAGGCCCTTGGGACCCTGTCGAGAGGCCTGGTTTGACTGTAAAGTCACATTATTAATTCTAAGATAAAAATTTGTCTCTGTACGGTGTGATAGGGTAACGTAGCCATGTCAGCATGCTCAGAGCTAAATCTAACATCTCTGAGCTCCATCACTGGGAAGATGATCTGGGAAGGAAGAGAAACCTGTTCTATTCTAAGGTGGTAAGAGAAAGGTACCTGTTAACCAGGAAAGGTATGTTGAAGGTACATAAATTTGCAACTACACAAAGTCAGTCATGCTGCTGAATAAAAATGACAAATCAGGTAGGTTAGGGATCATTTCAGATAACTTGGTGGGGCATAAATCGTATCAGTTTCACTGAAATAAGTTAAGAAATAGCCAAACTAGTGATTTTTTTATCAGCCCTTCAGAGATTTAAGGCCATGAGCCTTGTGTTTACCTGACTCTTGTTTGAGACAATCCAAAAGCCCTTTACTGGCATTATCAAAGTCCTTCTGTCAGAATAACTATGGAAGACAGAGCCTCATCCCAGAAGACAGTGCAGTCATTTGGCATTTCCGTACTTTTAGGCATATAATCAAGCAGACATCATGACCTATGACTACCTGTTTTTATGATATTTTCTAGTTGTTTATCAAAGAGAAAAATAACTCAGCAGCCCTAAACCCACTGTTTTCTGCACACATTAGGATCATGTACCCTACAGAGACCAAGCCCTCCTATGGGTTTTGTGTCCTCCTTACCAACAAGTGCTGTCTATCCTGGCACAAAAATAAATTGGGAATGGAGTACTAGCTGCTGTAGAATAAACAGAAAACACTTCAACCTGTCAAATTGAATTTAAAGCATTTCAAATATTTTAGCAATGTAGCAGAAAGGTAACATCAGATTTAGTCTACCAATTTTTTCACATATATAACCATTTTGCCTATGCCTAGTTTGGAATATGGTCAAAGTTCTTTCTGGGTGAAATTGTGAATATAGCTCCAAATAATTTTATTTTCTCCAGTGTTACTTATATATCTCACTTTCTGATTAATTCATATTTTTATTCTGAGCTACTAAAATGCAACTAAATCCCAGTTCAAGTTGGTCAAGAATTAAAAAAGAAAAAAAAAATCATGCTTAAAGGTGCGCTTGAATTTTAAAACCAGACAGACTCCTTCATGACATGCCTCTGTAGTAATGTGAAAGTGGTCTGCAAGGGCAGAGACTGATTTTTAGAGAAGGTAAATTATTTATTTGTGTAGCCATGGGTGGGATGAGTGGCCCTGGGAAACATACATTCATGCTGTAGGTGTCATAAGGCGTGTGTCCATCTCTTTGTCCAGATCTACATTATGGACAGAGTGGAACCTCGTGCCCGAGTCCTGCGTAATCGACCAGCAATGTCCTACAGGAAGATGGCAGCTCTTAGCTTAGGTCTGAAAATCCTGTGCTACAGTCTTGGGCTAAGAAAGTCAGGACACAGTTTCTCCCTTGTGCAGCCAGGACTCTTCTAAGCATCAGACAAAGCCTGGGCACAGCATCCATGGCACAACCAAGTACAGCACAGTGAAGTTATCATGTGGGTTTGGACAGGCTGTGTCTTGCATGCATGGTAAATTTTGTCTCCTCTGAGACTGATCATGGTGTCACTGCAGTTGTGGTTCCTCTTCAGTTCCTGGGACTTATTCCTCCTCAATGGGATGAGCCACTTGAGGCAGGGGATTGTCATCCACCAGTGTAGGTGGAACAAAGGAGCCACCCAGAAAGACTGGAAAGACTGAGAGGTTGAAGCTGATGGCTAAACAAGAGTTTCCTACACAGCCACCCACCTACAATCTGTGCTGGGAGAGCTCCTGCCTGGTGTACCTGTTGGACACAGATTGCTTTTTGGGTGTCTCTGGCAAATAGCCTAGGGGTTGTGGTGTGGGACTGGAAGCAGAAAACCTGGGATTGATTTCCAATGGGACTGAAGCACTGTTTTGTGTTTGTTTGTTTGTTTTTAATTATGTTTTCTAAAGATGATATAATGTGTTTACCACATTTAGTGAAAACCTAAATAATAAGTCTTGAGTGACCAATACTACCTGGAAGAAACAGGCCAGCAAATGTTGGTAGATCAGTGGAATAAACTTTAAAGAGAGGCTTTACAGAAATTGTTCTAAGAAAAATACATGTGAAGACAAAGTATTCCCATAGAATCCTCAGGATTTGGTTAGAAAAAAGACATGATGCAGGGAAAAAGTCTGAGAAGTATTTCTAAAATTATTATAACCAATCTGCATCTGAAACCAGAGACATTCTGAGTCAGTGACCGTCAAACCTAAATAATTAATCTCCTCAGCTGCGTTGCATTGGAAGGCATTTATATAAACATGCAGCATTCTCTTTCTAAAATGACCAGGTAAGACATCATCAGAAGAGTTGCATGTTTCTCAGTTGCATAAATGAATGAGTGTTTTTCTTGCTATCTGTAAAAATAGTAAATTACTTCGTCTCATTTGAACATGCATTTATTTTATTATCATCTCATGGATGGAACACTGATGTTAAGTATTAGCTCATATGTCTAAAATTAGTATTATACTAGGTCTCAGACCTGGATTTCTTATACGTCTACTGAGTTCTGCCACTCCCACAGCTCAGATGGCATTTTCACAGGGGAGGTATTGATTCCGTTTCAGACCATACCAGAAGGCATCCTCTAAGAACACCCTGCTTTTAGGTGGCTCAACATACCTTCAGTTGTGGCTTTTGAGCCCCCCTACAGAGGGTCCATATGCAGTTCTGCAGGACAGACTTGTGGCTTGTCCCCTGCAGCTGCTGGTGGCCCTATTCACTGTGTCCTTCAGGATATGTCTCCCTGATAACAAAAGTGGGTTTCTAGTCTGGCTTACGTGGGGACATAGATGTCCCACTGGGAGGTGGCCCAACTTGGAGAGCTGATTCATGATGAACAGTGGGAGAGCACAGCTCTGCCTTAATGTCCTGGTCCTCTGCCCTGCATCCCATGGGCCTGCACAGCAGCCTCCTCACCACAGCTGTGAGTCACTGCTTGGGTTTGTTGTATCCACACGGCCTTTCAGAGCATAGCTTCAGGGTGAGTTGGCCCCATCTCTGAAGGAGTTTCCTTCCCCAGAAAGCCAGACACCCTTGATCTCTGCTTAGACATGCTAGCAATATACATAATCATAGAGTTTATGCTTGAATCCTGACTTAACAAGGATGAGGAAACCTGAAATATTACTCCAGTATTAATAATAGGTTATAGAAATAATAATGATGTTATGACCTGAAATAGCTAAAAGATCCTGCTGGGTTTTATGTATTGATTGCTTCAACCTTTTTTTAAAGCTGCAGGCACAGGGGTGAGAAAATAATCTGCTAAACATAACAGATGACAGGTTTCTATATAGAATTTTACTTGTCATAGCCAGCAGAAGTTATGAATCATAAAAGATTATCATGGACAATTACGCTATTATATTAATTGGAGAATGGCTCATTGGGTACCTGTTTTGTGAAGAGGAACACGTCAGCACATGAATAAAATTGCAAGTGAAGAGAAGAATTTATTAAATATGGCTTTAGGAGACTGTGAAGAGTTTCCTATCAATGCTTAAAAGTATTGATCTCCATATTCAAAAGAAATAATTAACTTAGAGGGAGAGTTCCATTTTTGGGTGTCCTATTTTAGGTAATTTAGGTAACAATTTTGAGTTTAAATGCCTTAGTACCCAGCATTCTCAAAAAATTTAGTACTGGGCTCATTGAATAATGCATTTCTTGAAAATAAAATCAGGATATCTCAAAAACATTTAAACTTACAATTTTTAGGAATTTTTAAAGTTTCATTTCAGTGCCAGCACACAAACAGGTTCAACCCCTCTGAAGATAATGGACGTTTACCAATCCCTGTCTGGATTTAGTCTGTAAATACATGCATTTATTTTGCTCATTAAAATGGCTAGATCCAAAGTTATAAACCAGCAATATACAAAAAAGTTGAGATTTACACTGCAGTCAAAGGTATGGTCACATCTGAGGGAACTTAACTGACTATATCCAGCTGCTACCCATTACACTGGTGAAGAAACTTTATGTGGGCTGTACAAACTGACTACAGTTTCTGGGAAAGAGTTTGGACTGAAAGCAAGACCCTGTGCTGAAAGCTGGAAGGCAAAGATTTGTTCATAACCACTGTCATTCAAAGCTAAATTAATTCAAGATAAAATTCCACTGGGAGAGCTTTTATCTCCAGGCAAAAATTACTCTTGGGTCAAGGAATAAACGGGTGGGGACTTCAGATAAAATTAGGTTTTCAAAACACTTAAAAGCTACAATATTTTCCAGATATGGAAAGCTCATCCAGAGTGAGGGAGTAACTCCATAACTATTAAAGAAGAAAATAACATTATAGGTTTTGGGGCTATGTATTTTTATAATAGGAAATATCTCCTGAAGCACTTCCTTCCTTGTCTGTTTACTGTGATGCAAGTCATACAAATGTTTTCAAAGCACTTATATGGTCTGTTTCATTATTCAATATGAGTTCAGATTTTTGGAGCTGGCATCCTTTGGGATGCCGTTATAAAGTAATCTGAAAGACAAAAATTCTGTCTTACAAGTTTGGCTCATATATTTGGCTTATAAGTGCTTTGGAAAATTCTATTTTATATATGATTCCCAAGCTTGCATTTCTTGAGCAAAGAAATAAGACTGTAGCAGAGTAAGAGAGCAAATGCAAACATTCCACACGCCAAGGTACTCTGTTCAACTTCCACGTGTCAAAAAAAATGTCTACCTTGAGTTCATGTGTGAAGGTAACAGATCCTCTAGTGAAGTTTTGGAAGATAACGAACATTCCTCTTCATGTCAGACTATTCAAATGTTTCTGTGTAATCTAATAGTTATAGCTCAGTTTTCCTCCATTCTCCTCTGACTACATAGCATTGATGGAGACTAATCTAAGATCTGAATATACTTATGGAAACTGTAGTGGAAATACCGTGACTTCCCTTTATCTATAGATCCCAGGAGACACCATCTGAGAGAAAAACTGAAGAGCCAGAAAGGAATAAAAATATCTAGTGCTGGTCATTGAACTCTCACTGTAGAAGGTAAGTTGCAGCAACATGGGAAGAGGTGATTGCAAGTAGGAGAGTAACTCCTTACACAGGATTTTCTCCTTCTCCAATTTGAAATTGCACAGTGCAGGCATTCACTCCTGCATCAACACAAACAAACCTGGATGTGCATGCAGTTGCTACCCAGAGGTCACCTTTTTGGATCAACTGGGCTGGGTTATTTGCAGATTTGCTTTGTTAATGTCAGAAGGTGGACCAGACAATGTATTCCAGTTACTGTAATCAATCCTGTTCCTTGTATTCCCATGTCTTTTTATTTTTCCCTCTTAATTCAACTTGCAGAATAACACTGAAGAGCAGTCTTGCAAAGACTTCCCATATGTACTGTCTGCATTGTATTATGATAACTGGTTTTGCCCATTCATCTGGTTTAGGAGATAAAGTAATTTAGGTAGCACATTGATTTGAAAGATTTTTATTCTGATTTTGAAAGTTTGCCCATCCATCAGTGCATCCATCCCTGAGTACCTGTTGATAAGGCAGTTTCTTTCTGCAGTTTTACATGTCTTGAAACCTTCAGTTCTCTTGAAACTTCTTATGAACAACAGGAGTCTACTTGTTCTAATGCATTGTCTGCTACTGCTTTCCAGGAAATGCTGATGTTGGCATTTATTGCAAGTTCAAATTGACTGCAAGCTAGCAAAGTGCATCCTCTGTTAAGTAGCATCATCAATACAGAGATAGTGACAATTCACCCAATGGCAGGTCTTCTAGACCTACTAGTATTTCGATGACCTTATGAACTATCTGTTGAACTTCTTACAGCCCTGGAGGATTTGTTAAACAGGGCTGGAATAAGGGCAGTTATGAAACCTGGATAGCAAAACCATTTCTTACCCTCCATAATGCTTCTTTTCAATCAACTCAATGCATTCCTAAAGTCAACGAAAACAACAAACAACTTTAAATCCCATGTATTAAAATGAGGATTAAAAAAAGGCTAGTGGGCTGAAATTAATGATGATTCAGAAATGAATCAGCTATTGAACTCTCCTTCAAAGTCTGATTTCAAGAAGAAGAAAAAAAAAAGAATAGAATGAATAATTGGAAACTAAGGAGCTTTTGCAAGTAAATACTTGCAGGTACTTTGTGTGTGGAAGTAAGGAATTCCAGAAAGCATGCATGACAAGGTGCACTAAGAAAAATAAAAAATGCTATTACTGACCACTAGCAAGTATCTTTTAAAAATAATGAGCAGCTGCTAATAATCCAGACAAATGTAGCAAATAGTTTGACATTCACCTTTTGAAAGACTTGAGAGATCTGACTTCATGTGAGACATTTACCCTTGAAGTGAGTAGAACACATCAGTGATCCAGAATATTTCACACTGGTACATGAAACTACTGGTATTTTTTAAAATCCAATAATTTTCTTAGACAAGAAAATTCATATGTTTAAAACTCAAATCACCTCCTGATGTTATGTGGCATTGGATAAGATGCACAACAGATGGCCATTTTGCCAAGAAATCAATTTTATAAGATCTGAAATTGAAAAAGAAAAAGAGCGTATCTTTAAGACTTTTTCAGATGAGCACTTAAGAGCCCACTTTCTGGCTTGGATAGGTAAGTGAAGTTACTCTCAGTGGATGGTTATGCACCTGTAGATAACCTGTCACCAAAATAAAACAGGCAGATTGAAGTTTTGTCTTTGTTTTGTGTCATATGTCTGTGATGTATTTTATTGCCTGTAGATCCTGCTCCAGAATAAAACAACAGTGACATCCATGGGGTGTATACACCACATAGAAGCTGAATGAGCCTTTCTCATCCTTTGTATTGATTCAGAGCTAAAAAACGTTGTGGCACCACACACAGCCTTGGAAAACCACTTCTTCAATGTGTTTCTGGTTTGTCTTGACATGAAGACACTTACCTGGCAGCACCTTAAACAGAACATGCTTAACTCCAAAAGCATTTCTATATTGATTTTAGAGATCAGCTACCTTTTAATAAGTGGGGAAGATTCAATACAGTCACTTTCCTGTGCACTGACAGAAAAGACAAAAATAATTCCCTGGCCTGCTTCAGGAACAGAAAGTAGCAAGGTAGAAAAGGCTTTTCTTTTTGTACTTCTCTTCTCTCACCCATGGTGCACAGCATTGAACACAGTAAATTTATTTTGCAGTTCACAGCATGTCAATTTTGCTTCATTTGGGAAGGGGGTTGGGGAGATAATTTCTTAAACTTTTCATCACATTTTTTATTTACTCCAGCTCTCCGAAAGCTCATCATGCAAAGAGTTTTGTTCTTTGTTTGCACCCATTTTACTCCGAAAGAGTGTTATTTGAATTTTCCTCCCTTTTCACGCTTTTTTATGAAGCTCATAGCTTAATGTTTACAAGAGACTTGCAATTTGCTGGTTAACTCTGATTCTGAAAACTCAGGGAAGTTCCTGTCTGACAGGTACCTGCACTGCTGCGGAGACTGTCTCTGCAGGGGTCTCACCAGGCCTGGCTTGGGCCAAATCAGCAATATGAAGAGGGGCCAGATGGAGACATTTTAAGTGTGAAAGATAAAACCTTTTTACTCACAGTTTGCCAAGAAACCTCACCTATCCAGGGAAAAAAAAACAAAACACCACACAAAGAATACCAAGCCCCTACCCACCCACACACCTCCCTCATTACTGCAACAACTTCAAGTTTTGTGCATCATAAACTGTGCCTCTCTGGGTTTAGAGACATTGCTCCTAATGTTAAAAACTTCAGTACGTAAAGGGAGGCACCTGACTGAAAATTTTTCCAAAAGACTTAAGCAAAGTCTTTCCAAAGATTTAAGCAAAGGGAACTCTGGGTATATTTACAGCAGTGGATAAAAAAGTAGTTGTAGCCATTAATTTTACTTACTTAATATGGCTGCAGTGACAGAGCATTGCTGAAACACATTCAAGGACATCTTTCCACCAATTAATTGTTCTCCCCTCAAAAATAACAATGAAAAAAGTAACAAAGCTTTCCTCCCAGAACAGTAAAGACTGCTCAAAATTATCTCCCCCCCCTTTCTTTTTTTCCCCAAACCTCTCCTGAATGTGCTTATCAGCAACAGTCAGTATTTCTTGCTGGTTTCTGGCTTTGCAATATATATCTTGCCCTACCTCAAATGCAAGCAACTTGCAGCAGAGATTGCCATTTTGTGCACGTCTGTGCATGTGTGTGCAACGTACTTCCTATGCAGCAAGGGCTCTCACAAGGCAACAGTAGCACAAACATTCAATTGCAGAATTGCACTGTGAGATTAAATAATTTGTCCTGTTTGCTCTGCTGCCACCATAGATCCATTACCTACGGCTGCAGCTGTTTAGTGACAGAGAGATTACCACAATTTTTTCAAGGCTGGCAGCAAACCAAAGTGTTGCTCACTTGCTCTCTTTTTCCCTTGTAGGTGATGAGCTGCTGTGGCACCCAAAGGCAGCTGGGCTTTGCACCCTGGCTCTGACTGAACACATATTTTCCAAAAGAAAGGGGAAAAAAAATCCCCTGGAGAAGCAGGTTCTCACCTTCTTGTGTCAGCCTTTCTCTCTCTATTCTAAGAGGCCAGTACATTGACTTCTCCTTGAACTCATGAGCCTGGAGTAACAGCTTCCTAAACCTGCCTCAGGCCATAACACCTTTTTGCTGGCATTGTTGATGTGTGTATACACACATCCTTGTGTGTATTTCTCATAATCTGTTATCTGGAATTAGCTCTCGTTTTCAGTTAAAACTGGTATGTTTTAGCACATAAAATATGTTTTCAGAAATTACAGATTTTCGATTAAAAACAACTCACCCAAACCCCTGGCTTTAAAGAAACCATAGGAAATTATATACGCACCAAGATTTGTTAATAGAATATCATCTGCACAAAGCAGCTGAAAGACAAACAGAATTAGACAGCTGCAATTACTTTCCCTGCCAAAACTAACTCCCAAGTTCAGCAGTTAGATAAGGTGGTTCGTTCCTTTATGTCCCACAGGTCATTCCTACGGCTGTATCTGGATATGTCAAAGCATTTGCAAATGAAATTGTAGGACAAGACCACATAAGTTTTGCTAGGTGGGGAATCTCTGCCTCCAGTAAATACCACTTTTGAAAGGAAGTCCCATTCTTTTCCCTTCAGTTGCTGCAATCACTACTAAGTGACTGTCATGACAGGCAAAACTTATTTCAGAACAACTTAGCATTTTACTCTGTGAACGCTTTTTTTTAATCTAACATGTCTATTAACCATATCCCACTGAGCCTTGAGCATCTGTGTTAAAGTATAAACTGGAGAATTCAATCCCTGCTGTGAAATGGTGTGCAAGTACACATCTTTTTATTTAAAGTAAAAAAAAAAAGTTGTTAAGGTCTGAGTGAGTACAAACCACCAAATGCACAAGAGCGACTTTGAATATATCAGCTAAAGGCTTGAGTTGAGGAAGTTTTAAGATGTATGAAAACAGAGATGACTGTTTTGCCTGCCTGCTGATGAACTTCTTCCAGAACAGTAGAGACTGAACGCGACAATACGTATGAGTATTTGCGGTAGTCACAGTGATAATGTTATTGCTTGAGTGTCCTCTGCTGGACAGTACCTCGCATAGCAAGAGAACCACCAGCATATTATGGATGCTTTCTGCTTAGAAAATATTACTAGGAAAAAAAGAAAAGAAAAAAGGAGAAAAAAGAGGAGAGGGAGAGGAGAGGAGAGGAGAGGGAGAGGAGAGGAGAGGAGAGGAGAGGAGAGGAGAGGAGAGGAGAGGAGAGGAGAGGAGAGGAGAGGAGAGGAGAGGAGAGGAGAGGAGAGGAGAGGAGAGGAGAGGAGAGGAGAGGAGAGGAGAGGAGAGGAGAGGAGAGGAGAGGAGAGGAGAGGAGAGGAGAGGAGAGGAGAGGAGAGGAGAGGAGAGGAGAGGAGAGGAGAGGAGAGGAGGAGTTTAAAGTGAAATGCTAAACCTGTGAGATTTTAAAAAAACAATTACTTCTTTTTTGGCAACCTCTTTGTTGTTATAAGTAGACATAAAATTTTCAGCTCAGACAAAAAGCTTCTTGGAAAAGATACCTCTTTTGTCAATTTTGCAATGGAAAATTGTTGCAATAATTTGTTTAGAAAAGGTGGGAACATTTCGTTTAAAGGCTTTGGTTTTACTGTGAATTCTGATTGAATTTGATGAAAGCAAAAAGCTCTGGTTAGCCTTGAGCTTGCCGTTCCTGTGGCAGTCTGCCACATGGATCTGCGGAACTGCGTCACCAGCACATTTTGTGGCATGTGGCTGTTCTGCCAGCAGTCATCTTTGGCCCCTTTAAAAACTGCAGGCTGGCTCTACAGGAAGTGCTAAGGGATGTTGTCCTTTATCTGTTGAGAATTTTGTTCAGTTCATTTAACTTGTTGCATCTGTTATTGGTAACCAGGTACACTTAAGGCACTTTCGTACTAGCATGTTAGTTTTTCTTGTTGATCACAGGTTTGCTATTAGTTTTACTTTCTAAACAGTGTTATCATTAAGTATTTAGTTATTCATTACATTGTGAAAGCTGTTTCTAAAATAAGATGTCCAGATTCAAGTGACACCAGTGGCTTTCTAAATACACGATTCATTCTCTGCATCAGGAGAACCTGGCAAATGTTCTTTGTTCTCACAATTATCTTCTCTGTTCATAGGACAATCTTCTCTTCCTCCATTCTCTATAGGCATGGAGTTCTTATTTTGAAAGTGTTTCTTTACCAATATATAAAAAACTATTCCAACCAAGTAGGAAGGACCTCTCAACACCGCTGATAATCCAAGGTAGACATACCTGTGGGGTAGAGCATAGGAGATAGTGCCAGGTGTTGAAGTTTTCAAAGACACTCAAGAAAATAACTTTAATGGCTTTTTAGGATCACACCTACACCCAAAAAGCACAGGGAAAAACAGTACAACTTATTTGTTGTGAATGCTACCACAAACAGGACATTTTTCTTTTAAAAATCTTTTGTTAAAGAATTTATAATATTCTTTTTGCTTATAAATATAGTTACAAAACAGAACTTCAATCATCTTCCCTTCGGTTCTGCAGATTTTGCGCCACTTTAAGGCCTTAGCTTTTTAGGGATGTTGTATGTAAAAAGAGAAAACACATCAGAAGTGGCCAAGGTTTGGGTGAAATAGAAAAAACCCTGAAATATGCCTCCTGGAGATGGATAGTGTTTGTGTTTAACCAATACCTTCAGCTACTCAGTATGATTTTCTTTCATATATTTTTCTCTCAAATGTGGCCAATACACAAAGTTACTATTTTTGCCAGTATGAACAAACTACCTGCAAATAAGGTAAATTTGGGTAACTTTCATCTTCATGGTAAATCATACAATCCTAGGTCTTTTAAATTAACTCAAAGGATAATATTTTATTCCAGACATCTCTGTAATTGACATTAAATTATTTTTGTGCAACAGAAAAACTTATTAAAAAACGAAGAGTTTAAGATTTGATCTTAAGATTTCTCAAACTCAGAAATTCTGGGCAGACACAAATATGAGTCCAGAGTTAGTATTTTATCATTATTTTTGATCAGTGGCCTCACACCCTACAGTATAACAGAACAAAGCATGTCTGTCTGTAGAGAGGAAATGCATGAGGCTTTTTGTGCCCTAATTTCCTTACCTGTATGCACTGGAGTCGTATAACCTGCAAGCTCCTCGCTGCCCACAGCTTGTGCTTCCCCATTTCAAGCATGTCTTGTCTATCAGTGCACCATAATAAACTGGCGCTGGAATCCCAGCTGTGAAGAAACAAGAAGAAATATCACAAGCTATCAGAGGAAAAGACATCTCTTTAGAAATCAGCTTTATAACTCTTTAGTGGCAAGTTACATGCTTCAATGGCGGCAATAGGTGGATTGGACTGTGGGGAGTTTTTCTGTTCCTTTATCAGCTTAACAATAAGCTGGGACACCCTCTCTGTGTTATGAGGATCATCCGTCCCCAGGAAGTGTGGGCTGAGGGGTTTGGCCAGGCTTGTAGTCATGCACATTGGTTTCTCAAGCACAGCTCTGAGACCAATCACTGGATCCCAGTGCATGGTAAGCTCCTGCAAGGGAGCTTAGCTGGACTGGCAGTGCATTTGGAGCATGAAACTGATGCAGAGTTCACTCTTCTATGCAAAAGGCGTAGCCTTAACTATCCACACTGGCAGATATCACTTCTACCTGAATGAAGGTAAAGCAACTGAGGTCCCTAGTGTGATTTGCCCAGGTACGAGCTTATGCCTTACTGCAAAAGATGGCAGCTCTGGGACAAAATCCTAGCCTTGGTCAAGTATAGGTGAGTATTAACTTCAGAGGAATCCAGGTTTCTGTGTATAGGACCATGTTTCACATCAGCTTTGTTCCTACAGGAGCATCCTGCGTTCTTATATAGGAAATAATTTATTTTGTAAAAGCAGGTATACTCTAAGCTTGTTCTACTCTGGTACTCTTGTGAGAGTCTGAACTCAGTAATCTATATAGGCCCTATATTATTGTGATAATCAGTGCTGTAGTCAGGGTATGATGAGACAAATGCTCACTTTGGATGTTTCTTAGAGAAGGAAGATGGGAGCACATCAGTTTTGATCTCTGAGTCACTGAAGAAATGGCAGCTTTTTGAATCAGTGACAGTGGTTCTAACCCTTCTTGCAATGGAAAGAGCATGCTGGCTCAATGTGCTGAAGCAGGAGCCTACAGAAATGGGGCAGCTCTTTTTTCACAATTCTTTCTTTTTTTTTTTTCCCACGGTTGAAAGATCTCCAAGAATACAATTGACATTGCTTGTCCTGAGAATTCTGCCACTTCATTGTGTGATGAGAAAAGCAGAAGACAAAGTTTGCATAGGCTTTTCTACCTCAAAGTGTTCCATCACAGTCCTGAGTAGACTACAGCCCTAACCTAGCTCTGATTGTACACCTTTGTAAGCAGTTGTTGATTTTTTAGGCTTCATAGAAAACCCATGTGGCTTGTTTCTCCTCAGATATTTCTCTAACGTTTCTGAAATGCAGGCACTCCTATTCCATTGACAAAAAACAAAAGGAAACAGAGAGGTGTTTTCTTGCCTGCCTATGCATCTTAATCAACTACCTCATTAGTAATTCTCAAATAAAGAAGGGGAAAAAAAGAGCATTGCAGCACACTAAAAGGGAATTGAAATCTAAGCTGTCGTCTACCAAGAACATGAAGTTTTAACATGGAGAAACACTGCTATGAGCAGAGTTGTACTAGTGTTGAATGAAGTCCTACTAGATCATGTCTTTTCAATCTTTCTCGCAGCATGGTGTCTTAGTGAGCCATAAGTTGAATCGTAAGTTTGAAATCTTGTAGTGTTGTTTAGAAATTCAAGATAATACTTTAATTTTGCATAGAAACTCTTCCCATTTTGGAACAACAGGCTCCCAGACTGCAACACAATTTAATCAACAGGTCAAAGGTTTTCAGAATTGTGTTAGCTGGTTTCCTAGTGAACTCTTGAATGAATATTGGACTTTTAGGAAAAAAAAAAAAGAAAAAAAAAAACCAAACAAAAAAACCCACAAACAAACAGGATCTTCAGTAACAACTCAAGATCTAACATCTATTGCAAGGATACATCTGGTTTCCTAGTGGTGGTTGCATTTTGAAGCCATATGATCAAGCATCTCTGTCAAAATTATTTATCTTACCTAGCACTCTCATTATGAGTGTGTATAGACCAACTGCAAGAGATTTCAACTCTGGGTGAACACATCTGAAAGAAAAAGGGATAAGTATTAAATGTTTGCTTATCTAGTGCTTAGGCATGCCTATTAAACTGCTGTTCATTGCCCTGAATTTAGTACTCTTAAGGACAGATGGCCAGGCTTTGAAATGAGAGTGCTTCCTATGTCTGCTGCAAATAAATTAAGTGGTATGAAAAATGTGAATTAATCTACTGTTTTCCATCACGTATTTCCTGAGAAGTCCATTCACTAAGCATAATTAAAGTGAAATTTTAAAGTCATAATCACAGTCTATCTGAGTCTTATTGAAATGGGCTATCCAACTACCGTAAGTCCCTGGAATACATTTTCCTCACTTGATGGGATATACCTTACTCACTTGATGAGAAGTATCATATTACCCTACAACAAAAGTATTGCGGCATTAGTGTGACATCTTTCTATTCTCAAATGACATTCCTCTGTACAATGCCACATCTTGGACTACACAAATCTATCTGGCAATATGCCCATCTGTTCCATGGGGAACCACACTCCAAGCATCAAAATGGGCACTCATCTTGAATCCATTATGTACCCAACCTCTGCCATCTCCTTAGAAATACTGACATGATCAAAACTCAGAGAGAGATGTCATAGAGATGAGAAAGGGAGGGGAGTTTGCATTTTGTTTTCCATGTTCATTTAGGATGACATAATGCCCTTAGGACTACTATTACATTTACCACTAATGTATTTTTCTACTGAGTGAGGTTTCCCTTGAGGTTACTGAAAAGTATGTGTTAATTTGTTATACAGGGCTCCAAATCACTTCCTGGTACACTTCCACCTGTGTACCTCAACTGACATGAGCATAGGAGTCTCAGAGTGAGCCCTCAGATGTCCTGAATTTCCAGACAACTGGTAAGCACAATCTTTTAGGGCAACTCCATACCCGGAAATCCTGACAAATGCATGGCATTTTCAAAATCCATACGGGTGGGATATCCAGGCAGAGAAAGAGGACATTCTGGAAAACCTGGGCATGGGATAGGCATAAAAGAAAGTATTTTGGAGTGGTTGGAAGCAACATACTAGAACCGACTTACAGACAGCAACAAAGCAAGGTTTGATGCTAACAGCTACAAACAAATGGGAAATGACAAAACTCATTAAAGAAAGTATGTTAGACTGCAATAGGGTCTTTTTTCCTAAGGGAGAGGGTGAAGTGTAAACTTAATTTTTATTCTCTTATTGGAAAGTCTCAGTCTTTGATACACAGTTAGTTTTACTTACTTAAACATAATTACGTATGCTGGAGTGCCTCCCAATGCATAACAAAAGCCACCTATGACTTGTATTACTGTATAATAAATGAACTTCCTTGAACAATCTTCACTTTTTGGACATTGCCCCAAGGTGGCAGAGTTATTTCCTGTCCATGAACTGGCTTCAAGACAGCTGCAGTTATGGAAGACCTGGAAGACACAAAGCAGATTTGGTAGGGGAATCCTGCCTTCAGACACAGGCAAAGCCTGAAGCCTTTCTAAGCATCCCGTTCCTATTTTATTTCCTTTCTTGAGGCAATGACCAGCAGCTTCTTCTTTTCTTTCCTACAAACAGTGCTCAATCTCAGAAGAGCTGTTCCATGACTGCATGTTTGTTGTCAGTGGGCATAGCACCCCTTTTTGGAAGATGTTTGGAGTACCTGCAGGATTTGGAGGCTGGCCTCAGCCTTTGTGTCCCTGTAGCGCAGTCAAAGGCAAAAATTGAGGCTCAGTAATCTGTGCCTTTTGGTGGTAGCTGACACCACATGTTAGCTGACTTATCTCTGTGAAAAAAACCTGGATCACAGGTCCCTCTCTGCTAACACTAATCCACCAGAGGTACCTCACAGCTGTAAGCAGGAGCTACCTGTGTGTAAAGACACAGCTCATGTGGAGCCCTGTAGATCAGCTGAAGGCGTACTGATAGCTTAGGAGAAATGGTTTCTAACCAGGGCTTGAGTGGCTTGAGGATGTGCTGAGGTAAGGGGAACTGTGGGCCACAAGCCTTAACCTCTACAGAGATAGACTTGTGTGGGAGGCAGTAATCTCACTGTGATAGACAATGCTGAGCCCTTCTCCCCTGCCTCTCACCTTAAGATTTTAAGAAAAGAATGTCTTTTTGAGAATGACTGTAGACAGCAGAGGAACCAGCCACAAAGAAAAATCTGCTGGAGAGGAAATTATCTTAGTGCAAGAGACAGGGCCAAACAGTGTGTCGTCTGAGTGATCATCTGGCATCAGAAAACATGGGAAAACATAGTCCAATGAAGGTTATATCCATGGACTGGAGCTGCTTCTCTGGGACTTTATGCATTATTCCCAGCACTCTGTGCCGAGACGAAATCAGTCAGCTGAAAAACAAGATATATCCTGCCATCCCAGAGTCTCAGAGGGAGGAAACAAGCTGCCTCTCCTCCAATCATTCTTCATATTTACCCATTAATGATCATTAGTAGGGTAGATACTTCACTATCTTAGTGTATTTCCACTGCTGGCTAAAACCTCAGGACAACCAGCATGAGGTTTACGAAAGGCAAGCCCTGGACAACCTTCAGGGAACATATAACCACTTTGCTTTGTTTGTTTGTTTTCTCCTGTTGTGTTCAATCAACAAAAGATGAAAATTAATATCTACACGGAGCTAGGGGGTTTTTGCTTAATGTGTAGTAACTCAAATCTCTATGTCTTCTGTGCTGTTTGTAGCCAGAAATCGTAACTACTTTACTGACTGGTCCTTGATAACCTTGGTTTTCCTTAAATGTATTACCCTACTAAATCCCTGATGTTTCATGGAAAATAAGCTAGTAAAAAACCTCAGAGACTGAAAAAGAGTTTTACCATGTTCTTTCCATGTCCCACTGAAGTCTTACACCCAGCGAAACATGCTGAAATGTATGTGATTCCGTTGGCTCCACACACAGGGTCCCACAAGCTGGAGGCACATTTGCAGTCAGAGTTGCACTCAGAAAATACGTCATTTTCATGGTACGGAATGGGTTTGCTTGGAATTTAAGATTAGACAGGTGTCAGAAATTTTTAATTCAATGCTGAGGTCAGTGTAGTCCCTTTATGTGACAGTGTTGCTGCCCTGAACTCACCTCATATGCCTAGTACCTAAGTTTTCATAGCTGGGTCTCTACAGTGTTGACCTGTTTGTTTGAGATTCCAGCCTACTTGCACAGACATTAAAGTGTTTACTAGATTATAAAGAATTTTAAAACAAATAAAGATGTTGCTACTGATTTTATCTGGCAGGTGTAGGGAGAAAAGAACAGGGAAAAGCTGAAAGGCCTTGAGAGGCCAGCTAGGCTACCCCCTAACTGAACGTAGAGCTAGCAACAGTTAAAACAGTCTTATCAAGTACATCTGTAGCTGTTGATAAAAATGCACCAGTGATAGAAACTAGATTTCCCAGTCTCCCAAGTAACAAAATACTACTCTCCTAAAGCCTATTGGGATCTGTAACAAAGACGAATGTCTTTGCTCATCTTCTCTTTTCTGGGTTAATTAAGCTTATGCGTTTGCCATGTCTTTCATCTCAGTGCTTATTAAGCATATTCCCTGCTCCTCCAATGCTCTCCATTGCAGACAGGAAAAGCAACAATTAGCTCTCAGGTTCCTACAGACATAAACATCCTTGACATCCTGCTTGTCCAGTTCTACTTTTTCAGCTGTGAACCAGCGTGGCTTGATAAATTGACTGTAGTGACAAAATATTGAACTGTGGGTAAATCTTCAGGGAGGTGCAAACAGGTTCACAATAACCATGAGGGACTTTGAGCAGGCTGGACATGAAGCAGTGACAACCTATATGCTAGTGTGGCCATTGGGCCACTTGGACAGCCAGATCCTGGCACACATCCCCTCTACTGCTGTCTTCACTCACTCCAAGAAAAAAATGACAGCCTGTAACTTTTAAACCCTGATTCTCTCTCGAGAGGAGAGAGCATCTTTGGTAGACATAAAAGCTTCACTTTGATTTACAGCAGGCTGAGGTCTTAACAGTCATTCTTCCTCTGTGCAGGAGAGCCTATCAATACTCTCTTTTACATCTGCTTCATCCTTTTACTGAATACACTTTGCTAGAAAATTGTTTCTGGTGTAGAGATGCTTCTGGTGTGTGAAACAGCAGTAACACCCTCCACACTGACAAACCACCTACATTCTTAATAATGCAATTTGCTAATATATTTCTAATTAATCTTTAACCAATGCTGTACTTTGGCAGACTCTGCTGACCAACAAAACTATCACAGTGACATGTAGTAGTGTTTAGTTTCTCTTAAATATTGCAAAAGCATGTTCCTCTTTTAGCTTTGGTGCTACAGGATATTTTTTAACTATTGCTGCCATAAAGAAAAATGTACTCTTCTTCATTCCATACTCACCCTTCATAGGATACTGTCATTCCTGCCACCACATGGTTCTCACAGCCAACAAAAAAGTGCAAGAGACTGCAGGAGTAGGCCAAAAAAGACATGGTAAATGCAAACTTCGTTGCTCCAGTGATGCCCATTTTGTACCTTTTCATTATGAGACCTCCTAGGAAAATCCCAATACCTACAGGAGGTAGGGATGTCACTCCTGAAAAAGATTATAGATGGGGAATATTAAAAAAAACCAAACAGTTAGAGTGGGCTTAAGAGCCAAAGTCTGTCCTTAGGTTGGTGTCCCTGGCAGTCGCATGGCCTGTTATGATGACTTTAGGTGGCTTTGTGCCCAGCCTAATCCCTGGGTTGCATATGCTATTTTTCAAATGCTAACCTTCAAGTCCACTTCCACTGCAAGATGCTTCTCAGATGTTGCAGGAACTTAAACTCCCACATTCATTGCATATTTGGGGTGCCCTTGCTATAATATAATAAATGCAAAAATATAATAAATTCTATTACAGTTAATATATCATACTATATAATTATTTACTCTGGTCCCATGGGCACCAAAAGTTTGTGACCTGCCATTATGTAATTCAAGTTCAGGAGAGACCACCATTTATATCAGCCTGTGCTGGAAGGAATTCAGTCTCAGGAAAGGCATGCCAGAACTTCTCTCCATGTGCTGCTCATAGCAAAAAGAGTCATTGCTCAGTGTAACTCACCTATTAGAAAGTTAGATTTAGATGCTGATTGTCCATACTGCTGTTCCATGTACTTTGGTTTGTAAGTGATGAAACCAATAAAGCTATTGAACTGTAACAGTGAGCAACACAAAAATGTACTGTACATTCGATTACTCAATACTTTTTTCAGGGAGGTATAGAAATCTGAAAGAAAGGAATATATGAGTTGGCTTTGAAAGCTGCATGGCATAATTACTAGTGAGTAATCTACAGAAATTAGGGCAAAATCCTTCTCTCAGCTGTCCAAGAGCAAGTTAAACTGATTTTCGTTTACATGTGAATATGTGAAAGCAAGATCAGGTTCCTAAAATACACCAGAGGTTGAGATACAGAAAGAGAATCCTAAAAGAAGGCTGAAGTATGGCTTAAGGCCTAGGTGCTCTAGTCAGAGCTGCAAATGAAGACTAAAGGGCTCCACACAAAAAAGACTTATTTCAGCTTACATTAATATTAACACAGGTTAAAGGTTAAATGAGAGCTTCTTTTGTGGAGATGCCAATGTCTTCCACTGGGATCTGAACAAAGACATGAGAATTTGACCGATGATGCAAAGCCATTTCTTTCAACTACATTTCCACCCCTTTCTTAGCCTAATGGCTGCACAACCAGAGCTGATATTAAAGCCTGCTGTATCTTCCTCCAGCAGCAATGTGCTTCAGAGTCTCCATGTGATCATCAGATAAATAATTCGGTTTTCTGTATTAAGAAAGGAAACTTTGCTATTGGAACTGGTGTTGTTTAACACCTTTGTTGGTGACACAGACAGTGGAATCAAGTGCACCCTCAGCAGTTTGCTGACAACACCAAGCTGCGTGGTGCAGACAACACACTGGAGGGAAGGGCAGCCATCTAGAAGGACCTTGACAGACTTGAGAGGTGGGCCCATGCCAACCTCATGAAGTTCAACAAGGCCAAGTGCAAGGTCCTGCACATGGGTTGGGGCAATCCTAAGCACAATTACAGGGTGGGCAAAAAATGGATTGAGAACGGCCTGAGGAGAAGGACTAGGGGCTGTTTTTTATTAAAAGCTCAACATGAGCTGGCAATGTGCACTTGCAGCCCAGAGAGCCAACCGCGTCCTGGGCTGCATCAAAAGAAGTGGGGCCAGCAGGTCGAGGGAGGTGATTCTGTCCCTTTACTCTGCTCTTGCAAGATCCCACCTGGAGTACTGTGTCTAGTTCTGGAGCCCCCAGCACAGGAAGGACATGGAGCCCTTGAAGAAAGTCCAGAGGAGGGCCAGAAAGATGATCAGAGGGCAGGAGCACCTCTCCTGCGAAGACAGGCTGAGACAGTTGGGGTTGTTCAGCCTGGAGAAGAGAAGGCTCCAGGGAGACCTCATAGCAACCTTCCAGTATCTGAAAGGGGCCTACAGGAAAGCTTGCGAGGGACTTTTTACAAGGCCATGTAGCAATAGGAGAGGTGGTGACAGTTTTAAGCTGAAAGAGGCTAGATTTAGGCTAGACATTAGGAAGAAATTCTTTACTATGAGGGTGAGGCACTGGTTGTCCAGGGCAGTTTTGGATGCCCCCTTCCTGGAAGTGTTCAAGGCCAGGTTGGATGATGCTTTGAGCAACCTGATCTAGTGGGAAGTATTTCTGCCCATGGCAGAGGGTTTGGAACTGGGTGATCTCTAAGGTCCCTTTCAACCCCAAACCATTCTATGCTTCTATGGAAATATTTTCTTAAGTCCTGATACAGAAACAATTTTTCCACTGTTCAAATTTCTTCTAACACAAAATTTTAGAGGTAGGTGCAACTCAGATGATGATGCATTGCAGGTGATGCATGCAGAACATCACACTCCTGAAGAAGCTCTTTGACTTCCACTAATCCTTAGCCCATCCCTCCTTTCCAGGTGATAGCTGACTAGTTTTGACTGAAGAGCAGGGGAGGAAAAATATTCTGCAGAACTATTACATTCTCTCTGTATGTTGTGCCAGTTTCATTTCACATTCATGCAAGATGCAAAACACTTGCCTTTCAGTATTACTGACCACTTCCTTGCCATAGGTTTTGCAGGAAGTGTCTTCCTTGTGGCGTCCATATTTTCCAAGAGATGACATGAAGCTTGAACATTCTTGGCTTCCTCTGGCTTCTTTAGATTCTTTGGCAGAAAGCAAAACGGAAGACCAGCTAGGAAACTGGCTACTCCACCTATTAAAAAACCAAGCCACCATGCACCCACCCAGCGGGAATCTTGTGGGGTGATAGTGATGCTTCCTAGAATCGAGCAGAACAGATACAAGTTACCTAAATGGAGCTGAACATTCCTACCCATTATCTGCTAAAATAGCTACATTTTACAGTGTCTGACTTTCAGTGGTAAGGATAATCACCTAATGAGAGACCATTCATGCAGAGAAGGCATCAGGAATCATACCCTGAATGGTGTTATGCTTCATCTACCTTTCCACACCTTATGCTGGCTGCTGTTCTGTGGCATACATGACAACACAGAGGTCCTTATCCAACATGTAAGAAACAAAAATGGGTGGCATACAGACCCCAAGCAGGGGGTCCCTTTAGGGCTGATAAATTTCTACTGAGATCATCCTCTGCTAACCTGAATTGTGTAGGTTGCTGTTAAGGATGTAGGCATTCTCTGTGGCATTGGAGGGATTTGCCACGACTTTATATTTTGTGTTGCAAGGAAGACAAGAGTAGTTGGTTGTATTTTTATGATTGCTACATGCTAGTATATTTGGTGGTGGACCAACACTATAAGACTTTTTGCTGTGCGACCAAAATTTGCTCTATCCTTATGCTTAAGTAAAATCAAACATTGACTTAACAAAGGGCAAAAGCAAAATAGTTCATCTATCTAACTATAGGATCCTGAAGATCTGAAAGCTTCTCTGGCCTTCTAGTAAAACAGGATTACCTACTGCTGTTGCTACACTGTATCTTTTCCTGAAAAATCATCACCAGTCTGCACTGCCTGACTCCCCATCAAGCTGATCTGGCAAGTAGTGAGGTGGGCTGGCCAGAAAACATGACTTCAGAGGTGGCTCCTGCCTCTTCCAGTGAGAGGGAACAGGATGCAGGGCTACTTATGGGGATTGTTCTGCTAGCAGATGTAAATACTTACATGGGCTGACACAAACTGTATAATGTATTGTAAACATTACATGAATTTTAAATAATGCAAAAGCTCAGCTGAAAAGGAGACTAATCAATCAAAATTGTAAACCTGCTATGTTAGCAGAATCCTTTCATTAAAATCCCAGTGTAGTAAAACTTCTTGGGTCTGTGAGACCTCTTGGTACTATTTTTTAATACTAAACATGTATTTTAATCCTTTAATTCTAACCCACAATTCTGAAATTTGTTTCTTGTCCGATTCTGCCTTTACCCTAAAAGCTCCCAGTAATTTAATAAAATTGTAATAAAGTATCCAAGAAAATCACTTAAATCTGCATAAACTAAAGATAAAGGATACAATTAACATAATACAAAGTTATGCAAATATGTACAGGAATTTGTTACCAACAGGTATTAGCTTACTTTCACTTTTCTTACCTAAATCTACAAATCCAATATCCACGTACAGTTTTGCACATAAAGATCCCAACAGAAAACCAAACATTGGGCCCAACATGGCTATTGTGTGCAAGCATCCTGAAAATAGAATGAAGCAGATGCTAGTACATTTTAATGGCTGAATATTTTCTTCTGCAGAAACTGATTGACCTGTTACACTACGAATCTCTCAGTTTACTTCATGTTGAGATTACCTACATACACTGGAACGTCCTCTTCTTTAGCAAAATCAGCAAGATAAGAGATGCCCAATGGTGTTATTGGTGTCTCACCAATTCCACGTAACATGTTTCCCAGTAAGATATATATCCACATATATGATGATGGTTCCTTGTGACAGCCTGCAGATAATTAGAGTTTACCTTTTTGTAATAAAACAGTTGAATGGAAAACAGTGACAAATCACAGGAAATTCAGCATATGAAATAATTATAGGTTAGTATTTAAGGTATTAAAAGTATTGTCCTTATGGAAGATCAATGAAAGGCCGTCAAACTCATTATGCCTTCTAATAATAATATTAAATAATAACACTTTCCTCCACCTCCATTGTATTTGGTTTCTAGAAACACAGGTAAGTATCTACCATCAGAAAAAAATGTATGTGTAAAAAAACTGGCAGATTGATATTTTCATAAATATATTATCTGGAATATATAACATATTTTTAATGTGAGAAGTTTGATATTATTTCTGAGGCACAACTTGGCTCTTTCTCTACCTATGTCACATGCAAAGCAACATGTAAACCAGCTGTATTCTATATAGTTATAGAAATTTCCATTTGTTTCCAATTAGCTCTGTGCAGTTTCATGTCCTTTCATTCTATCTCTTCCACCTCCCCAACTCCAGGTGTTGGGTGATTGAATCCCTTCAGAAATTTCTTTGCACACAGTCTCAGCACCTTCTTCAGTGTTAGGGTGATTTTACTGTAATTTGGAAGTGTGAACATAAGAAACTGGGCATCTGGATCCTAGTGATTTGTGTTTGCTGGATGTTTCTTCTCCAAATGAAATGCACAAAGTGCATGTAAGTGTTGGCAATTTTCCCAGACAGGTAGAGACTGAAGATACATATTTAACTGAGCATCTTACATGGGGCAATGACTCCACTTGCAACCAAAGCTGAAAATAGCTCCTCTATTTGTATTTACAACTCCTTACCTGATTGAGAGAATTCCAACGAGCTTTCATTCACACCTTGATGGGGGGAACAGGGATTTATGCTGGAAGTTAAGTTGCCTGAAGAGGCTTTATGTGATGCTGTCTCATACTTATAACTGAAAACACACAATAGTACATTTAAAAGCAGTGTTCACGAGGGAAATACTGGCATAGTAGGGCAGGAGTCACTTGACTGCTGTCTGCCCAAAGAGAAAGGTATCTGTTTAACTATCAATCAGAAGTGCTAATAAAGAAGCAAAGAAGAATCTTATTGAAGCACATTCTGGAAAACAAAACTACTAAAATTGAAAACAAATAAAAGTTAGAATCATCTGTCTAGAATACATAACATTTTAAGTGAGAACATCCAAAAGGTCTTTTGACAATAATTCAGGTAGGATTGAAATGTTGGTATCAAAATTTAGGATCAGGTTCTAACAAACTCCCTATGCTGATCCCACAACCTAAGAGAAAAAGAAGAATGTCTTCAGTGTGAGCGTGAGTATCTTGTCATTGGGGATATGTGTTTTGGGGTGGTGGGGGAGGAGAGGAGTGAGGAAGGGAGAAGTCACCCTCAGGAGGTACCTGTTTGCCTGGTAATTGGCATTGGCTTTATAAATAGCTGTTTTATAGCAGGAGGTCAAAAAAATTACTGGCTAAAAGACACTCTTTGGCTGTATTTACAGGGAGAAGAGCAATGCTGTGGGGTAGAAGGGGAGCAGTTCAGGTGCTGGAAGCTGTTTGGCTGCTTTAGCATGATCCTTTTCACAGATATGAACCCTGCTGAGGTGCAAAGTACAATTAGCTTAAGCAGCACAACATGGTAAAGCACACATTCTGTTTCTAAGAACTAGGCTGGCTCTAGACCAGGTAGGCTTACTTTTCAGGCTGAAACAAAGAGCATTCCTCAGACGAGACAGTGTATAACAGTTGCTTCATAAAAATTCAGGCACAGGTATATGAAAAACTGTATGGGTTTCCTGGTGTAGATGAGCAAGATACATAGTTTGGCCTAAGCGGTGGAAAATACAGTCTGATGCTACTGCAAGTTCCACTATCACAATAGAAAAGAGTATTCCTTAGTTTTCTTTTTACAGTCGGATACGTAAAATTCTTGTAATACATTTAGGATAGCAACAGAAATATGTCTAAGTTTATGCTATTACTGTATCAAAGCTATAGCTAGAAATATTATTGCAGTAAGTGGTAAATCTCTGAGCCTGAGGAATATGAATAAAAATTAGCTTAACCAGCCACAGAAAATCAGTTTAACCAGCCGTGTGCATTTGAAACTCAAAAACCCCTGGTACCAGTTCTACTGGCAATGATCCATCTGCAGGCTCAGCATGAACCTCAAAGGCTCCTTTGCATGAGGAGCAGCTGTTTGCTACAGGAGAGCAAATACACCGTCTTACACAAAAAGGCACTGGTTTCCTCTTTCAAGGAGTGTAATTCTTCTAATGAGCACTTTTGTAGGTTGGTTTCTTCAACAAGTAAGCTCTGAATCCTTAATTTTGCAGGAGAGTTACCTGTTACTACAAATGAGGTCATATTTCACATAGAGATGTCACTCAGTAAGAAGTTATCAGCTCAGAGCTTTGAGAGCCTGTTCAAAACAGCACAAGTTTTAACTTATTCTGGAAATCATACAGGTGGAATCTATATCCTTCATAATTTACTGTGCTTCATAATGGCTTGACTTTAATGCCTGCAGGATTCTGACATCTCTATTAGCAACCAGTGATAATTAGGTTAACATTCTTAGGTCAACACTGATTTTCCCAGTAAGGTGTTCTTATAGTTAGCCGTTCAGGAAGAGTATATATTTCATTAAAGCAATAGCACCAGCAAAGTAGCATTGTTGAAGACTTTTCAAGGAACAATATGTTTTGTTTGAATCTTAAATTTTCATAAGATTTCCATAGATGTTTCCTCCTGAAAAAATAAATTCTGCTTTTTTGTAAAATCATTTAGTCCTTTGCCTCTTTTCTGAAGAACTCTGGCTGAAATCCAAAGCACTTTGATCGTCTTTTTTTTTTTTTTTTTTTTTGAGAACTTAAACATCTACATTACTTCAGAGTAATTTTCATATATTTCCATATATTTTCAACCAGGTATAATGGACAGTAATGCCTGTGTCAAGCACGGTTCATTGCACATAGATGTGAGGCTCTATAGGCCTTCGGAAATCTAAGACTTAAAAAACACCAAGTTTCGTTCAAAACCCAGAAAGTAGTATCCCATCCCAATGTTAGGTTACCTAAATTAACCTTGATTAGTACTTACTATCCCATGAAGAAATGAGGCATTGCCGATAAAAAACTTCCCAAAGCCATAGTAAAGCATCCAGCAGCTATTACTTTGGGCCTATGAAGTTTAGCTCCAAAGTAGCTTACAAATGCAATCACCAGCAAGTTACCTGGAAAGTAATGAACCAAAATTAATGCCAGATGCTCTGCCTCATGTTTCTCTGAACATTTTCCTGCACATTATGGAATATCAATTACCCATCTCAAAGCTCCCATCGATGAAACCAACGGTGGAGGATGTCAGGTCAAACCTTCGTTCAATTTGAGTGATAGAACTTTTCATAATGGTACCAGTCAATGCTTTACTCAAGTAACTGAATGATAAAGCAGCAAGAAATACCTGAAGAAAGATTAAGACAGAAAATGGGAGGTAGAGGTAGGGAAACTGGTCACAGAAGGATCAAATATGTTTAAAACTGTGTAGAGCAATCATCATGCTGTAAGTTTGTTACTCAAATTACAGTGACAATGCTGTGTGTGACAATTTTCACGTACCCTAATGCTATGGAGCATTGGGAAAGTATCTCAGCACCATTTGCTCCCTACTCTGATATTCCCTGCTGGAGAGGGCTGGTGGTAGGTGCTGCACTGGGGGCAGCTGGCCGCTTCAGAGGTCAGGTTTGCAATAGCCATCTTAATGACCAAAAAACGTGATTTTCCCTGCATTGCTGGCCAGCAGTTTTCCTAAGCAGAAATCTTACAGACTACAGAACTTAAATTAAGCAAACAACTCACTAGGGACCTTACTAACATCCTGTGGTTAAATTTAACAAAAAAGATGAGGGCCAGTGTTGGGCAGCCAAAATGGTGAGATTTCTAGATGTTGCAGAAATGTAAAGTTCGCCAGAGATACATACCTAATCAGAATAGATACACTGATAGTTGTCCAATCTAACATTAATCTAATCCTCAATTATTTTCTGCTTGGACCACAGGTCACTAATTTTAGGACAGTCCATAACTGGTTCTAACTCAAACGTATAGATAGCCATGGCATCGAAATAAAGGCTTTATACAAGTTTTTGTGATATCCCTGTACGTGGGAGGTGGCACAGATTGATTGAGTTAATCTCTGTCTCTGATCATAGATTTCGAATTGTGTGGATTATGGCTATGTTGCCTGTATACCACATACCTCATAAGGGAAAGCTTAATATCCTTTATAATTTTTTAGTTGCTTCCACCAAAACACATTGTGGTCTTTGTGAATAAAGATGTATTTGATAGAAAGTTAAACTAAGTTCGTTTAAATATTATCCAAGTATTTCAACATAGTCTAAAAACCAAATGGACTTATTGCTCACTGGCTAAAAGTTCCCATACAACAGAACATTGGGTAAGTAAACAAAAGTAAATATAGATTTAGGCTTTGCAATACTATCTACTGTAAGAAATTAAGCCAATCTGAGAAGCAAAAGCTTGAAAATAGGTATATTAATTTTTGTCAGGAATGAAGAGAAAATGCTCCCACCTGAGGGTTTTGTCCTGACATGTTTTGTATTTCCTAAGCTCGACTGGCAAAAAGTCTGAGACAACCACCTTTTCAGCCTTATGCCACCAGTGCTTTCAGGGGTTTTGGCTGAAATCACAAACTGCTGATCAGCATGAAAACAGAAACAAAAATGACTTGGGTATTTTGGGTTTGCAAATGCAATCCCCAGGTAAGCCACAAAATGTTTAATGGGAAGATGAGGGAGGATAACAGTTTGTCTTTTATTGTCTCCAAGGTCTATTAAACTCTAATTGTCATGAAGTTATATAGAGATCCACAGACTTGCAGCATTGCCTGCTTATATGATGGCAAAGTTAGTCTTGAGAGTCTCCCAGAGGTAAGATTCTGTTTCTGCAGGTGTATATGGGTGGCAAATGTGAGTCAGATAAAATAAGAAATATAACAACCTTTGCCTGTTTTTTGAGACAAACAATTTCGCATGTTTGAGAAGCTTGCGATTACCTATTTTTTTCCATTAATCTTTCATCTTACAGACCTTTTCATAGAGACAAATATGTCCCTGATTGCAACTCCACTGAGTCTGTGGAATTTAACCTGAGACGAAGCTGGCTGAAGAAGCAGTCAAAACATAAACCCAAACACATCAGTGTCAAAAGAAATCTTGCCCTTGTAGTATTTGCAGCTCTGGCAGCAGCAATAATTACTAAGGCTTTAAAATGAGATCAAAATTCTCATTAGTTTACTTGTTTTGTTCAATCAATTCTGAAAGCTTTTGTGCTTGTGGGAATCAGTGCGCTGTTTGATCTACAGCTCTGGATTAGATAAAAGTCCTGGGATATGGTTCACTTCATCTTCATTTGGCCTTACAAGAATGGGTGGTGATAGCAACCACCAGACAACAGCGTATCATAGCCATTTATTTTAGGCTGCTTCAAGTCTTCCACTGTAGGTTGCTGCCTCTGTCTAATGACCAAAAAAGGGGATCCACCTATGAGGAACTTGTGAATAAATATGGTAGATTATGTATTTTTATTTTCTTTAGGACAAAGATAAGATCCAACAGTCCCCTGTACCTCCAGTGTGTATCCTGTTCCAGAGAAGAAAGGGGGAACAGGAATGAAGTAACCTGGCATTGCATATCTTGAACAACACTTTTCAACATATAGTAACAGTAATTTGTGGTGATATTGAGAAAACAGCAAACCTTCAAGCCATTGCAACAGGCAGTCTCCTTTTTGACTGGTAGGTTTTTGTTTGCTTCATCATCCAAAAGCTGGACAGGTTTTGCTTCCTGATTTGAGTTGTCGACTTTGCTGGATTCTGTTTCCACTGTCATGGTTGACTTCTTTACTGAGTGATCTGAACCCAAGAGAAAACAATAATAAATATAAAAGCACGTGTCAAAATAGAGTTGCTTAAGACCTTTCTGATGAAACAGTAGTTACAGGAAAATGCTGAGATGTTGTAACTGAATCTTTGCATTGGAAAGGATTTGGCTCCATGACTTGGGTGTTTCAAAGTGTGTATTTGTTTAAATTCTGATGTATCTTGTTTTGACCTCTTTCTTTTCATGTGTAACGGTTCTTCACCCCATCCACTGCCACCACCCTCCTTTTTTTCAGTCTAGAATGACTTTTAATGCTAAAAAGAAAATTTCCACAGAAGAGTAAGAAGTAAAGTCTCTGCCCAAAAATAAACCATGAGGGTGAACAAACCATCATTGCTGAAACACAGGGAGTGCTGTGGAAGATTTTAATTTGCAGGCCATGCAGCTTAAGACTCCACCATCATTTTGATAGGATCTCTGAAGTAACACCGTGCCATCTGACTTATTCCTTCACTTATTTCCTCATTGCCTGTTGAAGCAATTCTTAATGACAAAAAAAAAATATTGTAGCTAGTTGACCTCCTGTAAGGATATTATATTTTTTTTCTTCTTGCAATAGTATACAGGGTATCCCAAATCTCCTTTTGTTTCCCTGATGCAGAAAATCATATGCAACTCAGAAGTTAAGAAGAACTGCTCTAGTTCCCCTGGGAAGAGCACACCCTGTAGCCATAAGTAACAAAACTACCTTCTTTTGATATAACACATTTTTTTAATTGTCAAAAGCCTTTTTTTTATTATTAGGGTGCAATTGGTTTTATTGAAATGAATAATACAATACTTCACCTTTTCCTTTTCTCAGTTTTTTAAAAAGTCTGAGAGATGGCTAAACAATTAAAACTAATACTTCAGTGAAAAGCTGTAGGGTAAGTCTATGTATCTATTTGCAAAATTTATTTAAATAATGAAAACACTTGCCCGTTTGTGCAACTCCAATTACAAACAGAACAGATTTCTGAAGGAAGGTCCAGATGTCACTGCAGAGCCACTCGGAGAAAGTGGGTCACTTGAAACAAACTCTCTTCAGATCTGCAGATCTTTACACACAGGGGAAATAGGAGTATTGAAGCTAATGTCCCTAGGTCAGAACTCAGAAATCATAGCTCACAGGAACGGATTTATTTCACCTTTCACGGTAGTCTCCTCATTTGAGAAAAGGGTGAAGAAGGGGGGGGGGAGGGAGGGGAGGAATCATACAAAGAGGTTTTACATGCTTGAATGGAGCTGAAAAAAGTTGGATGAACTTTTCCAATGCTGGAAAAAGTCCATCTGCAATTGCAAATTGCTCTACTACAGGCCACACGTCAGAGCATTTAAAAGGTAAGTATTGCTCTAACACATGATGGTGAAGAACATTTTTCTTTACTCAGATGGAGGAGGGTTAATACCTAAGGATGTTTAAGACAAATTCCCAAACAATTTAAACAATTTAGGATTTTCTTGGGCTAAGTTCATTAGCAAGTCCTTAGGTACTACGGCTGGCATAAACAACTCCTTTCCTTTCCCACTGCTCATATCTGCTTCCCAAATTCTTGATTCATGTCAGTTCCACTGCTTCTGTGGCTGTGCTGTAAGTCTGGGTCAGAAGACATATCTGGACAAAAAAAAAAAAAAGTAGCTTTTCCTTCCCCTTGGCTCCTCAGATAGATAGGAATAAGGAGTACAGGAAAAGATTTCCCTGAGTCTGCACATCTACCAACATAAATGCTTATGAAATTAGACTATTAGTGCTCTGAAAAAAGTTCGTACACCAATACTTTTGAGCATCTGATCTTGTAAAATGTATCTGTCCCAATTTAATCTGAAGATATTAGCTTCTATTTGTTATTATGATACGTTAATGACTACAATAAGATGCTGCAGTAGCCTGTCATTCCAGGTCATAGAATTAAGTAAGTGGTTTTTTTGTGAGTTTGAAAATACAGCATGACAGAATCTAAATATAAGGAGAGAAGGAGTGAAGGCAGAGAACCATGAAGATAGAAATAAGAGGCAAAGCAGAGAAAACAGAAAGGCAGTAAGTTATGCATACATGTAACTGAAGAAGTTTAGATATAAGGCGGCTATCCCAACACATGCTTCAGAGAAAGCCTGTGAAGGCATGAGAAGAGAGGACAGTAAGATTGAAAAGTGTAAGCAGTAAGTTTCCCAGAGTAGGTAAGGCAGTTACACATGGTGATGTAGTTCTGTCAAGGTGACCCACTTAGTGGATGAGAGAAAGGCTGTGGATGCTGTTTACCTGGATTTCTGTAAAGCCTTTGACACCATTTCCCACTGCATTCTCCTGGAGAAACTGGGTGCTCATTGATTAGACTGCTGTACTCCTCTCTGGATAAAAAAACTGGCTGGACGGTCAGGCCCAAAGGGGTGTGGTGAATGGAGTTAAGAGGAGCTGGTGGCCGGCCACAAGTGGTGTTCCCCAGGACTGTGTTTGGGACAGTTCTCTTTAGTGTCTTTATCAATTATCTGAATGAGGGGATCCAGTGCACCCTCCGTAAGTTTGCAGATGACACCAAGCTGGGAGAGAGCATTGATCTGCCTGAGGGTATGAAGGCTCTACAGGGGACCTGGACAGGCTGGATCAATGGGCCAAGGCCAATTGTATGAAGTTCAAGTGTCAGGTCCTGCACCTGGGCTCCAACAACCCTATGCAACACTACAGGCTTGGGGAAGAGTGGTTGGAAAGCTGTCTAGCAGAAAAGGACCTGGGGGTGCTGCTTGACAGATGGCTAAATATGAGCCAGTAGTATGCCCAGGTGGCCAAGAAGGCCAACAGTATCTTGCTTCTATCAGAAATAGTGTGGTCAGCAGAACTAGAGAAGTGATCGTGCCCCTGTACTCAGCACTGGTGATGCCGCACCTTGAGCACTGTGTTCAGTTTTGGGACCCTCACAACAAGAGGTGCTGAAGTGAGTCCAAAGAAGGGCAACCAAGCTGCAGAAGGGTCTGGAGAACAAGTTGTATAAGAAGTGTTTGAGGGAAATGGGGTTGTTTAGTTTAGTTTGGAGATGAAGGGGCTGAGGGGAGACCTTATTGATCTCTACAACTACTTGAAAGGAGGTTGTAATGAGGTTGGGGTTGATCTCTTCTTCCAAATAACAAGTGATAGGACAACAGGAAATGGCCTGAAGTTGCACTAGGAGAGGTTTAGATTAGATATTAGAAGAAACTTTTTCACTGAAAGAATTATTAAACACTGGAACAGGCTGCCCAGTGAGATGGTTGAATCACCATCCCTAGAGTTATTTAAAAGATGTGTAGATGTGGTGCTTAGGGATGTGGTTTAGAACTGGACTTGGTAGAGTTAGGTTAGTGGTTGGACTCAATGACCTTACAGGTCTTTTCCAAAAAAAAAAAAGATTCTATGATTAGAGGCAAATAGTCAAAAAGGCATCCAGAGGCAAAGGTTAGGGTACCAGGCGAGATAAAGGATGAAAAAAGAGAAGAATAATAAAATAAAATAAAATACATCTTAACAGGGCAAAAACTGCTCTATGTACATGGAAAAGTGTAAGCCAGCTAGATGGTGGAAGTTAGTTGGCTCAATACTGTCAGTGCTCAGCATTTCAGGTGATCCAAAGGAAGGACTCTCAGGAAAGAACGGGGGTGACCAGCTCCTACCAGTGGTAAATTACACATCTTATCATTGCTTTGCAAAGATGCTACTGGAGATGGTGCTGCTTTCGCTGAGGAAGGCTAGGACAGTGGGAAAGAAGCAAGAAGATGATGCAGTTGTGCTGGAGAAATGTTAGAGTGAGCTATGTGCAAGGATCAACATTTGGAGCTGCTAACAGCATCTCCTCCCATCCTCAGTTGACCCTGACTCACGTGGAAATCTGTTGGAGACAGAAGAGATAAGGACTGGAGAAATGCCATGGCACAAGATTAGGAAAAAAAAAATAAATCAACTCACAATTAATGTCAACATACATTTGCTGTCGAGCCTGACAAGTACAAGTATTGATAAAGCTGTTATTTTAGATTTATGTCACTAGCATATTTTCTATGTTTAATAAACCAAGGATCTGGTTACATGCAAAAGAAAAGTATGAAGTTTATGCACCAAATGTGTCCTTTCACCAATATAATGTCTTTAAAACTATTACTTTTTGCCTACACAAGCCATTGTGCTGTATCAGAAGTAGCTGAGGTAGTTGCATTTGCAGAAAGATGAGATCAGTCAGATAACATACGGACATCAGTTAGGTAGTCAATCAGCCTAAACAAAAATCACCCTGACTTACTTCCTGAGGAAAGAAAATGATCCCCTCCCAAAAAGCAAACATACCAGAAAAAAACCCCACCAAAACATAAAAAAATGCTAAGCCATACCCTGAGAATGAAAGCTAAAATTCTTCCTATTCACTTTTACATCGTACCCAGGGAACATTCGACAAACTCATTTATCTTGTGCTCAGTATCTTCTGAGAAACACTTTGAGTGGCAGAAGACCAAGGGTATTAACTAATAGTCAGTGTGGATCATTTGTGTTGGTGGGAGCTGAGAGCTTTCACAGTGTCATGGGAATCACAGGGCACCTTGAGAGATCATTCCAGGATCCAGCAGCCAGCCTTGCAATGGACAGCCTCAGAATTCTTCAGTGCTTCAGGGTATATGACCTTATAGGGGCTATGGCCTAACTCTGTGCCAGTTAGGTAGAACTGTTCATTAGTGAAAACTAAAACAATTCAAGCTTGGTTTTCTACCCCCTACTAATATACAAATTATAATTAATAAGAGCACCAATTTAAAAACCTTAGCATGAGCAACAGGTAATTAATTTACAAAGGTCAAGACAATAGTTTGCTACATGTTTTATAGGTTCTTATAAAAAAAACCCAAAACAACAACAACTGAGGAATTTTCAGACTCCAGCAAAGACACTGTAAGTCCTTGAACTATTTCTCACCACAGTTGCACTCTCAGGGGCTATACCACCATCCAGTAGACTAAAAAATCAGAAATCAAGAGTAACATGTAATCCAGTAATTTATGGAATTTTATTGATAGACACTAATTGAAGTGCTAATCCAACTGTCTTATTGATTTTTAAATACATTAAGGAATAATAATAAGACCTTTTAAGTTAATGAGAAAAACGAGTATCGCTGAGCAGGCCTCACTGCTGCTTGCGCTGTTCAGGACGTATGACGGTTACTGTTCAGAGGCACACATACATGTAGGTGTGATGCCATCATTAAAGCATTGACACGTACAACAGGAATGTTACTGATGTTACTGGTCACAGGAAATTTAACTAGTACTACCCATGTAATGTTCTTTAGCTGCAAAGAGCGAATGGCAACATTTTAAGGTTAAGGCAAACACAAAGAATATTAAAGAGGTTCCTACCTAGGTTCTGTATCCACAACAACAGCAGTTACACTAGTACACAAATGCTCAAAAGTCAGAGAATTCTCTCCTTAAGCAAAGCTGGGCTGTTACCTGGTAGACGAATCATTAACTACTAACACAAACTATGGTTTAGGCAGTTCTAATCTTGTCTCCTCCCAGTTCTGCCCTCTGTTAAAGATCCCAAAATAAATGTTTATCCACAGTGGTCAAAAATTAATTAGGTAGAAAATGTGCAAGTGTGTTCCTTTTGTATATTCTTGGGAAACACCTTTTTTCCTGAGCTTGTCAAGATTGTAATCATTCATACCTTCTTGGCATTTAAAAATGGGGTGCCCCAACTTTAGAAGCATACCTGGTCACTGATAGCTATAACATGTTTTGGTATGAAGTTTTATTTTCATAGTCTATGGCTAAAATCTGTTCAACTAAGACCGGTTGCAGCCTTCTAGGGACTTGCAGGAAGAGCAAACGTAATGCTTTGGGTATATTGAACAAACTGGGTGTTCAAGAAACACCTGTGTTTAGAAGACTGTTCAGATATATAGTTCAGCACTATCAACAGCACAGGCAACACCAATGTGAAAGTATATTGGGGCTGTGTGTACTTTGGAGCAGCCCTTTACCTACTTACAGCTTCAGTTCAGGGAAACATGAACTGGTTGCCTGAGAAGTATGTAATTTGATTGCTCTCTTGTGCATTATGCCTGATTCCTGAGAATAGTTGTGGTTAACAGAGAAGTCATTCTAAACCACATGAACTATGACAACTGTCTGCCTGGATGTTACACCAAAACGTGCCATTCCTTAGAGTTCGTGTGCCCTTCCCTACCATCACTGTCACCACGCCCATTCTTTTACTTGCTATGAACAATTACAGCCTACTTAATAATGCTGACCTTTGGATAATCTTAATTACGTTTTATCTTCAATATTGCTCTGCTCTTGGCTTTTGCAACTCTCAACCAGACAGTTCCCTTTAGCTTCCTAGAACAGGAGACATTATCATTGTAAGGAAGATGGTAGTCACTCCAAAGCTGTATGTCAGGGCAATTCAACTGCGAGTATTAGTAAAATTATAAAATAAAAATGCAAGAGGAATCCAGATCACAAATCCAGTCTGGAAACTCAAAAGCATCTTCTGTGAAAAGGCCAGCCATTGCCCTGAGAACAATAAAAATTGTTCTTTCTTACTCCATTCACTTCTAAGGCTCCTGCAGAAGATTGGTCTTCTTATGCACAGGAACATTCTTTTAATGTCCAGTTATGATCAAATTATATTTTGTTTTTGAACTGATATGGTCGCTTAGCTTTAAAAGCTCTTTCTCTCAAGCTGATACTTGGGACTCAACTTTGATCATAAATGAAGAAAGTACAGTTTTTAAACCTCTTTTACTAGGTAAACAAGGTAAACATACGTAATTTATTGAAAAACAGTCTGTACTGTGCATCAACATCCTTGGAGTTCTTGGCTATAGTGCTTTCTGTCTGGATCCATATTTCATCAATGCACATGGCTAAAAACATATAAAGTATTCCAGGTGTAATCTCACCAGTGCCACATGTTAAATATTAACTGTTCCTTATCCCTAGCCTTGTCTAAGATTACATACAGCATTTTCAGAAAAGCATCTTTTTAAGGCTGGTTCCTAGTTATCTAAAATTAACAGGTGCACTCAGGATCTTCTCAAAACATTTCAGGTGACGAGTTCCTATCCCAGAGCAGAAATTCCTGTTATTTGCCATCAACTGTGACACTTCCTATTTAACATTTCATTCCTGTTTTTCCATTCTCACATTCATGCTTCTTTATTTCGTCTCTGATATCCAGACTCTCCTCTGTTTAACCATTCCGTCCAACTTTTTGACTATACTGTTATTTAAAAAAGTGAAGCTGGAATGTGGTGCATAATATATTTAGAAACCTGATAACTGTAATGAAATCTAAAGAGACAGACTTGTGCCTAACTGAGGAACCTAGAATAGATGGGTCTTAATAGTTGGCTTCATCAAAGTTTGGGATGCCTTCCAAAAGAAAGTGATCTCAGATAAAAGCTTAGAGGAAGTCTTAGAATCACAGCATAATTTACACTGGAAGGAAACTCTGAAGCTCATCTGCTCTAAACATCTGCACTAAAAGCAGGACTAGCTTCAAAGTTTGTTGGTGTTGCTCAGGTCTCATCAAGTTGAGTGTTGGATGGAAATCTCCAAGGAAGGAGGTTCCACTGCCTTCCTTGGCACCTGGTCCAGTGTCTGACCACTCTCCAGTAAATAACTTGTATATATGGATGTGTATGTATATATAATTGAAATCTCTTTTGGGGCAATCTGTATCTATTGCCTCTCATTTTTCTGCTGTGCATTGTCTGTGCATAGAAGAGCCTGGTGCTGTCGTCTGTATAATCCCCCATTACAAAGCTGGAGAAAGCAGTAAGATACATCATTTGCTTAACTTGATTCAAGTTTCTGATCAACGTCTGTTTTGTTCTGTAGACCCTCAAACCAAACACAACATTCTAAATGCAGCCTGACTTTGGCCACAATAACCCCAGGCAGCACTACAGGCTGGGGGGGAGAGTGGCTGGAGAGCAGCCCAGCACGGAGGGGCCTGGAAGTACTGGTTGACAACCAGTTGAACATGAGCCAGCAGTGTGCCCAGGTGGCCCGGAAGGCCAATGGCATCCTGGCTTGTATCAGGAATAGTGTGGCCAGCAGGAGTAGGGATGTGATTCTCCCCCTGTACTCAGCACTGGTGAGGCCTCACCTGGAGTACTGTGTCCAGTTCTGGGCTCCTCACTTCAAGAAGGACGTTGAGGTGCTGGAGCGGGTCCAGAGGAGAGCAACGAGGCTGTTGAAGGGACTAGAAGGAAAGTCTGATAGGAATAGGCTGAGGGAGCTGGGGTTTTTTAGCCTGGAGAAGAGGTGACTCAGGGGGGACCTTATCACTCTCTACAACTACTGGAAGGGAGGTTGTAGTCAGGTGGGTGTTGGACTCTTCTCCCAGGCAACTAGTGACAGGACAAGAGGAAGCACTTCCTCATGGAAAGGGTGATCAGACATTGGAATGGACTGCCCAGGGAACTGGTGGAGTCACCATCCCTGGAGGTGTTTAAAGAAAGACTGGATGTGGCACTTAGTGCCATGATCTAGCTGGTGTGGTGGTGTCAGGATATAGGTTGGACTTGATGATCTCAAAGGTCTTTTCCAGCCTAAATAATTCTGTGATTCTGTGTGATTCGCTGAACTTCATTAGCTCCTCTCAGCCTGTTTCTGCATCCTCTTCAAACCTCTTCCTCCATTCTGCTCTCCAGCACATGAACTGCTCCTTTCCTCATGAACGTGCTGAGAGCACTTCTGGTCCTATTTTCCAAACCATTAATGAAGTTGTTGACCTAGTATTGACTGCTGAGGAACACCACTAGCAACCGGCCATCAGCTGTTGGGCTTTGAACAATTGATCACAATTTGAGATCTTCTAGTTTTCTACCCACCCTATAATTGGTAGACTATATCTCACCTGTTTGGTTACCAGCAGAAACTCCTCATTTGGCTAAGGGAGACTGCATCAAAAGGCTAGCTACAGTTGTAGTAAACCTCATCTACTACTCTACCCTTGTCCATCAGACCAGTCATCCCATTGTAGAAGGCAATCAGCTTGGTTCACTTGCTCTTGATGCTTCTTGATTTGCTCTTGATAAATCCACTCTGTCTGTTCCCAATCACCAGTCCACTGTGTACCTAAGAATGGCTTCAAGGATAATTTGTTCCATATTCTTCCATAAACCTCTCTCGCTATTTTATTGATTCCTTTTGTTTGTAACTTTTTATGCAGAGCTATTTTTAGTTTTCCATTATGAAGGGATAAATACCCTGGTCAAGGGGGGTCTTAATTCACTGTTGCAGAGAAAAACCATGGTGTTACATTATGATTCCACCCATCAGATTTAGGTCTGAAGTAAAAAAAAAAAACACAACAACATTACAGCTCCCTGCAATTTCTCTAAAAGAGTGAAGCATGTTCCCACAGATGATCATTTACTTAGAATCATATCATAGAATGGTTGGAAGGGACCTTAATGATCATCTAGCTCCAAACCCCCTGCTTGGGCAGGGACACCTCCCACTAGACCAGGTTGCTCAGAGTCTGGTCCAACCTGGCCTTGAACACTTCCAGGGGGGACGCAGCCACAATTTCTCAGGGAAGTTGCTCCAATGTCTCATCATCCACACAGTCTAGAAGTTCTTCCTAATGTCTAATCTAAATCTCCCCTCTTCCAGTTTTAATCCATTACACCTTGTCGTCTCACTACAAGCCCTCGTAAAAAGTCCATCCCCAGCTTTCCTGTAGGTTCCCTTCAGATACTGGAAGACTGCTATGAGGTCTTTCTGGAGCCTTCTCTTCTCCAGGCTGAACAACCCACTCTCAGTCTGTCTTCGTAGGAGAGGTGCTCCAGCCCTCTGATCATCCTCGTGGCCCTCCTCCTCTGGACTCACTCACTCCAAGAGCTCCATGTCCTTCTTGTGTTGGAGGCTTCAGAATTGGACACAGTACTCCAGGTGGGGTCTCACGAGAGCTGAGTAGAGGGGCAGAATCACCTCCCTTGGCCTGCTGGCCATGCTTCTTTTTGATGCAGCCTAGGACACTGTCAGCTTTCTGGGCTGCAAGCTTAGCATTAGCTACATGCAAGAAGTCGAAATTCATGGTCCTAAAACAGATAGGTGCCTCTTCTTTGCAGAGATGGGGGTTTTCATGTTCTGTGGTGGCATAAAGCATCAACCATCTGCTTTCAGCAGGTTTCTTATACCATAATTGTCTTTTTCTAATCACAATAGACATGTTGGCCCTTGTCTACTGCTCTTTATTACCAGATGGGATACAGTACTTCTGCTAGTCTGTATGGTTACTTCTTTTCCATCAAGGGCAAAAACACACAAACACCTGTATCCTCGTCCTTCTTCAAAGATGTGTCATGAGCTTCACTATTATGCTTTCACCATATCAAGGTAAATATTTCCTCTTAGTTTACATTCAATGGAGGCTTGCGTTCCCAAGGTTTCGTTTTCAGGTTGTCTTCAGATGTGTTAGCAGACCTAGCCAAAGGGTTTGTTGTGGTTTTTTTTGGCCTTTGATCCTAAAAATATGGAAAGGCATAGAGCTAAATGTCCTATGTAATTTGGAAGTAATAGAACCTGTAGAAAAAATGCCATTTTCTTTTTCATAGAGTACAAGGGGAAACACTATTCCTTTACTGTCTTCATTCTAACATATGAATACACAGGGATGGATCCCATTTATTTTCTAGTCTTGTATATACCATTAATTTATAACTTTTCAGGAATTAAAATGCCTTTTATATTTTACTTTCTGTTTGTCTGAGAGGGATTTTTCTATATTCAGACAGCTGTTGTCCAAACTGTCTGTGCAAATATTCACATTCAAAGTTGGCTTCTTGAACAAAGAACTGTTGCCCAAACGTACCATAACAGAAAGTGGGAAACTACTGAAGTCAAATCAAAGACTATGGTCATACACCTGAAAAAAAGACGTTATCTCATCCTTTTTTTCATCCAAGCCTTCCCACATGACTCTAGCTACACTCATGGGGAAAAAATTGGATTACGATAGTAAAAAAAAAAAACAACTTTAATAAGAACACTGAGATATCAGCAATTACTGATTACTCCTGAGAATAAAAACAATCCTTACAAGAACCACACTAAGAATCACCTTTAGGGCAAGAGCTTGTTGCAGACTCCTCCAGGCAGAGGGTGGCAGCAGACTCCTACCAGAAGCAGCTGCCAAGGCACGAAGTTGCAAGGGGCGACGCAGCAGGGGCAGGGGGCAGTCGGCCAGGAAGAGGCCAACTGCAGTAGGCAGCATTGATTAGAGCCTTTTTTAATCTCGGGATACTTAATCTCTAAATAAAGAAAACCAATGTATTTAAAAATTTAACTCTTAGTTGACGAACTAAGTAAAAGGGGTGGTGTACAGCTAAGCAAGCGTTAAGCTACTACTGGAATCCTGAGAATGTGAAAAACCTTTACAGTAATGGAAAGGTTTCTAGGTGCTCTTGTTTCAGCTTGTTGTAGAGCTAACAAGAAAGAAAAGCATGCAGACAAGCTGATTTGGTGTCACCAGCTTAGCTGGTGTCCAGGACTTGTTCCTTCCACAGCTCATTGAAGTCTTTCATAAGAAGTCACTGATAATTTTGTCATTGATTTGTATCATGGATCTAACTGGGGAAAAGTAGACCAGGATGTGCTGTTGTAATGATTTTTTAATTTTTTTCCATTTAAAATACAAAGGGTTCTCTTTAATACTGATTGTACAGCTACTCTTTGCATTCAGTCTTAATCAGTAGCTTGGTTTGGAATTGTTATTATAGATGCATAATTGAAGGTGTGCAAGTCATTGACGGGTGAGAGTACTTAAGCCTTTGTAGGAGTTAGTCCAAAAGTGTGCTGCATCACAGCATAACAGCAGTGAAAAACATGCATACTTCAGGTGAAACTCCCAGGGCAAAACCCTCATCACCTTCACATGTCTGGAATATTACCTGAGCTATAAGAAGATAAAAATTCTTTATTGTTCAAGTAATGGGATACCTAGCAATATATACAACACAACTTCACCAAGCTGTTAGTCTGCCTTTTTATGCTAGAGAAATATTTTACAAGACTGGTAAAGTCTTGATTTAAAAATTACACATTACAGAAATACCTATAACATCCCAAATATATTTGTTCTAGTGAAAAAAATGTATCTTATTTCTAGTGCCATTTTTTCCTATTTAATTTCCAGGCACTGGAACATAATCTACATATGTCTGCAGAATTAAATAAACAGATTTTTGCTGACTGCATAGCACTTTCACAGGGCTTTTCCTAAACCAGTCCTCATTTCTCAGCATCTTCTTTAGAAGTGCCAACATCACAAGGAGAGGGTTCTCATTACCACTGCGTAAAACCACCTTTCAAAGCTACCTTCCTCAACAGCATGAGAGAAAGTTTCCTGACCTGTTCAACATCAAGCTGTGAGAATGTGCTCTGCTAGCTCTCCACTAAATCCTTCCCTTACTTGCTCACTTCAAAATTCAATTAACGGTATTAATCTGTGACAAGCTGTGGTTAACCAACCTCCTGATGATATTAACCACATGTTACTTGAGTAAGTTCATTTTAATGAGCACTCTAAATCACTACTATAGGGCCCCAACTTTAACTTGCTCTCATAATTTTTATGGCAACTATGGGCTTTCTTTTTTTCAAGAGCTGGATGAAAAACTGCCTCATGCAGCACTTGCTTATCCTGGAAACCCATACAAGAATTCAGGAAGTGCTAGGGAGAGGGTTCAGCACATGCAAACCTCCACAATGGCTCAGATCAGGCTTGCATGCTCAGGCTTGAGCTGAAATGGGGTCTGGGGCCTATGGACAGAGGTGGAGATGGGTCCCAGGGGAGGCAGGCCAGGGATATTGGGTGGAACTGTTGATCTGCTAGAGGGTAGGAAGGCTCTACAGAGGGACCTGGACAGGCTGGATCAATGGGTTGAGGCCAATTGTGTGAGGTTCAATAAGGCCAAGTGCAGGGTCCTGCATTTCAGTCACAACAGCCCAAGGCAACACTACAGGCTTGGGGAAGATTGGCTAGAGAGTTGCCCAGCAGAAAAAGACCTGGGGGTGCTGGTTGACAGCCAGCTTAACATGAGCCAGCTGTGTGCCCAGGTGGCCAAGAAGGCCAATAGCATCCTGGCCTGCATCAGGTATAGCATGGCCAGCAGGAGTAAGGAAGTGATTGTGCCTCTGGTGAGACCGCAACTCGAGTACTGTGTTCAGTTCTGGGCCCCTCACTATAAGAAGGACATTGAGGGGCTGGAGCATGTCCAGAGGAGAGCTACCAAGCTGGTAAAGGGCCTACACATCATAAGAGGAGCGGCTGAGGGAACTGGGGTTGTTTAGTTTGGAGAAGAGGAGGCTGAGGGGAGACCTTATTGCTCTCTACAACTACCTGAAAGGAAGTTGTAAGGAGGTAGGTGTTGGCCTCTTCTCCCAAGTGGATAATGATAGGACCAGAGGAAATGGCCAGAAATTGTGCCAGGGGAGGTTTATATTGGATATTAGGAAGAATTTGTATACTGAAAGAATGATCAGACACTGGGACAGCCTGCCCAGGGAGGTGGTTGAGTCACCATCCTTGGAGGTATTCTAGAAATGTGTAATGTGGCATTTCAGGGCATTCTGAAGTGGTTGAGGTTGTGGGTTTCTTTGTGGGAGTTTTCTGGTGGAGCGTGTGTGGTTGTTTGTGGTTGTTTGGGTTTTTTGTGTTGATGGTTGGACTCGGTGATCTCAGAGGTCCTTTCCAACCATGACAATTCTGTGATTCTGTGATTGGTGCCCTCAAAACCCTGACAGGCAGTAACCAAGGAAGAATGCTTAGGGAAAGCAAAGGCCAGTAATATGTATTATATGTCTACTACTCTCCCAATAGCCAATTGGTTTCAAAATACAAGAGAAGTCTTGAGCAGAACTGGGAGGCAAAAGCAGGTACCTAATGACCCACATGGCCTTTTCTTTTCAATACCTACCCTGTCTCCCTTTGAATCTATGTATATGAAGTTTCCTTATGAGGATTGCTCAAGGCTCACATCTGTTGTGTGAAAAGTCAACTCCTTTGAACATCCCCTCTACCATCTCAGCTTGGTGCTCCCTAGTACTAATAATGGAAGAGCTGGTGAGCAGCTGGTCCCTCATAACACTTCCCATGCCACTTACAGTTCTTTTTGTTATCTTTTCTCCACACAAGCCAGCCGTAATCTCTCTTGTTTTTGATCATCTTTGTTGTCTTAAAAGTAAGCATGCTTTCTCATCAACTCTTTCACTCTCCAGGGCTTTTTTTTTTCTTATTTTTGGTCTGGGACTTTCTGAGGTGGTCTTTAAACTTTAAAGAGCCTTCTATATTTTTTTTTCCTGTTCAAGTCCCCATTTAAATCTGTGGAAAGTTCTACCCTCATAATTCTCCTGTTGGTGAGGCGAAACATTACCTCTGTTAATTTATGCTGCACTTGCTAGTTTTCAATATCCTCCTGTGCTCTTCTTCTGTTAAACAAGTGTGCTTACTTTATTAATATTTCTCATTATTATCAGTAACGGTTCTCTACATATATTTTTAAAATACCCCTGTGACTAAGCTACTTGTGAGTCTATGTACTATGTACTTCATAGCTTTTAGAGAGGAGTAACATTTTCCTTCAATGTTATGCGGGATTAAATTGCAGATCTCAAACTGTTGAATATTGTTATGTCATCAACAGTGAAACCAGCCAGAGTGGTAATGTCAATGATGATAATAATCATCGTGCTGCTACTAAAAATATTACAATAGTTGTTTCATACAATAATCTTACTCGTTATTTTGAGCACATCAAGGAAGCAACCTATCATTATTCAGCCTATGTATTCATTTTGATACGTTCACACCATTTGATCTCTGTCTTTTGGCAATTGCCTCTGATTACAGGATCATACATAGTGATTTAATAGTGGCACAAGGGAGGGGTAGCTGTTCAACTGTCTGTGACCTGAGGAGACTTCATCCTATTCTGATGCTTCTTTCCTGTCAGATGCTGGGAGGACATGGGCTATAGACCAAATGCAATGTTCCCACAATCCACTGACCTCATCTTTTTGCCTCCTTCATTTGTTAAAATGTTGATGTTTCCCTCCTGACATGATTATAAATTATGTGCCAGTTAGTAAGACATATTATGCTATTTGAGAGTTGCATTCTTTGCTGGGAGGTAGAAAAGAAAATGTGTATTGGCTCACATACCCCAGGCCTGGTTGCACATCCCACCATGTGACATGGCCTTGACTTCTCCTGTGTGTGCCAGTTAGGGTCCTTGCTATAATATGGAAATTTATTACTACCATGCTATATTTGTTAGGCTGTATTTTTACATGGCATATAGCCTAGGGGTACTTCTTAACAAGGTTATGAGTCCCAGTCTACCCTCAAAGGCTGACATCAATAGTTGGGAAATCTTCTCAGCCCATTATTTTAACAGTATCACCATTAAAAATAAAAGGCATTTGAAGTCTCTCTACTGTGGTTTAATATCTCTAATTCTAAAGAAAAAAGTCCAAATTTGCTGACCAGTTGCAGATGTAGTTTATGAGGAAGAATTCTGGTAGGAAGAACCTGACAGGTCCAAATCCCTTAGTGGTGGGACCCTTTGCTCAGTTATTATAACAAATCCAGAACATGTATCTCTATTCAGACACTCATTTATGCATCAAAGTTACTATTTAAAGTATTAGAATAAAGTGGCAGGCTTGAAAATATTCCAAAGTGGAGATGGAGTATATCTGCTTGGCAACTTACAGTATTATCATTGCTAAAGGGTGAGAGGAAAAGAATGCTCATTTTTAAACCATAATGAAAATAAGACTTACTGAAACAAATTATTTTATAGTATTCCTCTTCTTTTCATGTATAATGGAAATGGGGTATGGAAGGAATTATTCACTAAGCAGTCTTACATATATAAATTTAGGTGATAACTCAACAATTCCATTTTTTTTCCTGTTTCTTTCTAAACTAGAGTAGGATATGTTTATTTCTCCCAGTTTCTTTCCTTGTCCTGTAAGCCAGTGAATTTTCCTGTCCATCATGCTGTCAGGCATGTGAAGAACTGCCTCCTTGACAACTTCAGCATTCCTGAGCAGCAGTGTCCCTGCTGGGACTGATTTGCTAATTAGGAATCATCCCCATATTTCTGACACATTTACAGTATCAAGCAGTGAGTGAAATGCAGCTACCCCTCCTTTTTTGTTCCAGTGTGTACTCAAGTTGGGTTGTCCCTGTCTTTCACTGGATCTGACAGGTGGTCGCTATGAAAAATGCCCTCCTGAGGAGGCTGTGGAACACTCCAGGCACCTCTTTCTCCTGGATGCTGATGCAGTTTGGCATTTTTTGCTGGTTTTGATGATACAGTATGAATGAGACCTGAGACTGGAATGCCAGACTTTGTGATTCACCCTAGCCATAATGCTTCAGTTAGTTCCATATTCACACCCCTTCTAATTATTTTCATTTTGTTTGTTTACTTCAATGTCCAGTTATATAAGGCAAAGTGAACCGCTGCATCTCTCCAGTAGCCCATTGCCTGTAGCCTCTGGCAGTCCCCTAGAAGGACAAATAGCTGGGACATGGGACCAGGTGTCCCATATTCCAGGTCACTGCCTAAACACTCATCCACGTGGCAGATGGTGGGTGGCACTGGTCCTTCTTCTGACAACTGCATTATGTCATGTGGTGGTTTTAAATCCTTACCTTCTGCAGATACTTGGTGCTTAAGCAACAAATTTCTTGATATTCCTATTGAATGGATTTGGTCAATCCCTAATGGTGTTCTGTAAATATTTCTCATTGATAAAGCTCAGTACATCCCATTCTTATACATCTGCTACTCCTCATGCATCTCACAGGAGTGGCTGCCCATCTGCCTCTGAACTGCAAGCTCAGCTTGGCAGCAGCATACCTAAAGTTACTGTGGAGGTGCAAGTGGTGTGATACGAGATTGTTTTGCCAATACTGTGTTGAAGGGTGAGGTCTACCTTTGGTCATGTGCTCTAAAATTCTAGTTGCTTTAAAGGACATCATTCATAGTGGTTCTGTCACAATCTTTTTCAGTGCAAGTGTTCTTGAGATTTTGTTCCATGTTAAACAGCTCTCTGTTTTACTCCCCACCCCAAATTTATTTAATATCAAATATTTTCAAATGGCAAAAATTTATATATAAGGGATACTATGATACTATGTCTTAGTTTCTGCTAGCCAATATAATAAACTAAAAGGAAAAGCCCCAAATCACCTGGTCTTTGAATTAATTTTATTGTTCCCAAGCTGCCTTTTCATAGCTTTAAAAAAACCCCAAAACATACGTATCTTGTATCATGGTGTTATTACATTGCATAAAATGCATGGAATTATTCAGTATACTGAGTACTAACAAGTAGCAAGAAACTGCTGGAAACATTAAAAAAAGCTCTATTTTTATTCCAGTTTCCTTTGGATAATACTCTTGTGGTCTTTGACCGTGACGGCAACTTTTATTGATGTTATTGTTGCACTATAACAGAGCTACTTGAAAAAGAATCCCTAGCCACAACATTTGATGTCCTAAGTGTTATGGGTTGAATTGACAAGGTGCCCAAAGACTGTAGCTGATTTGTCCTTCCAGCAAACCCCCTTCCTCCTGCCCCGTGCCGCACCGCTTGCAAGGCTGAGCTATGTGCAGAATATCTCTGTACCTTCCAGGTCGCCAAGTTTGGTTTTGTGCACCGGCTCCTCTCAGGCTGGTACCACTGCTGATAGAGCTGTATTGCAACCTCCCACCACCCCTCACAAACAGAAGGAAGGTGAGGGGCAGCAGTGGCTGTTGCAGCTTGATGTGGAGAGACAGGGCTCAGGGGCAGCCATGAAACCAGCTTCTTGGCAAGGGAGCAAGCTGCACCTCCCCCCATAACAAATCCCCTCACTTGAGTGGTGCTGACTCAGGAGAACAAGTGGTAAGCAGCATTTTCAGAGCTGTACATGTGCTAAAATGATTGTCCTTGCTTTTGGTGTTTACAGGGAAAATTACAGGAAGGTGGAAGTTTTCAGGAGGGATACTGAGATACCACTTCACTGATGATGAATTTTTGCCTGGAACACCACTCACTGGGGAAAGTCATAGTGGAAATCTCAGGCTTCCTAAAGTCTAGTCTCCTTTTCTGGCCAGTAAGTTGTCTGAATTAAATGGTCACTATTGACAAAATTATCTTTCCTGCTCTTTGTCCCACAGGCGCCTCTCTCCCAGTTGGCTGAGAGGGTCTCATCTTGTGGAGAAGAACTTTTCCGAAGAACCCAAAGGACAGCAACACTGAAGAAAATGGACACCATGCCCAACACCAAAGTCAGCCCCAGGTACACGTACCTGAGAGAGAAATGATCAATCAGAGCCTATTTCAAAGGCAACATACGACTAGAAGGCATCAAGGACACATTAATATTTTCATGCTGTAAAACTGAATGAGAAAGCTCTTCAAGGAAGGCGATGACATTGGAGCTGAGAGTTTGTCAGCTCACTCAGGTTTGGTATTGTGTGATCTGTGGCTAAGAAAGCATCTCAGGCATTGACTGACCTCCTCCACCCCAATGTGCTTCAGTAAGAATAACACTAATATTTCTAAGACAATTAATTTATTTTTTAGTTGCCTCATAAACAGTATCAGTGATACCAAGACCGTTGGATGGCATTTTTGTTTTACAGATATAATGACAGTAACAACAGCAGCAGCAATAACATAATGATTCTTTATTAGTAATGAGTCCCATCTGAGCTTTCATTGTTTTCTTCAAATTTTCTAAACAAAAGGGTAACTTGTTCTCTCATTTTCCTCTTACCATTGTTATTCCAATTTCCATTTCTGGTAATGCCTTTCATAAATGCAGTTCTGATAATTACTTTCCTCTAGCAATTAACAAAGACAATACTGTGCTTAAGCCTCTACATAATCCAAGTGTGCTTTGTGGCACCTTTCCCTTCCTTTTTGTGGTCCAACTCCAATATGGAGCAATTATGAGGTTTAACAGGTCTTTTACTTATTTGCTTACTTATTTACTTATAAACACACACTATCACAGCATAGTTGTCAAAAATGGGGGAAACTTTAGCATTAAATTGAGGTTTTAACTGACTGGTTTTTCTGGTGAAAAATCAAGTGGCTTAAATATTTCCAGCAGATATTGAAACAAGATGACCCCCCCCCAAAAGAAACTAAACCAAATGAGAATGCTAAAACCTGGGCATTATTGTTAGTCAGACTCTCTCATCTGGCATCAAACCTTTCACTCAAACTTTCTGACTGAAATTCGTCTACCAGTACCAGGTGTAGATGTACTTAAACACTACAAGTTAAAGAACAAAGGGATAAGAGTTGTTACCTGAGTGCACTGGAGTCATAGAGTCTGCAGGCTCCTCTTCCCCCACATCTTTTGCTTCCCCATTTCAGGCAAGTGGTATCTATGGCCACTCCAAAATACACTGGGGCTGGAATTCCCGCTGAGTGTGTTTAATAAATGAAGAGAGGCAAGAAGGTTACTTTCCAGGGTGGTCAGTTCTGATCTAGAGACATGTTCAAGTAGAACATGAAATAACACGTTCAAACAGCAATGACATTTCCGCACTGTTTGCTGGTTGAAGTCGTGCCTTGTGTTGCCCAGGCACAAACCTCCCTTTCCTCCCTGTGGGGGATTGGGGTGGGGACAAAACACAGCTGAACATCAAAAAGCCTGTGGAAGTCAGCGGAAGGAGTGCTGGCCATGGCTTGGTTTCCTTCACCCAGCAGGACACCTCTGGGGAAAAAAAAAAAAAAAAAGGAGATACTTCTCCTTTCTTGAGGCTGATGGAACCTGTTCAGATTGGGAGTGGGTGGTGCCCTGTGTGTTGGTTGGGGAGGTTGAGAAGGGAGGGAAAAGGCAGGGCTGGGAACCTGCAGTAGATCTACAAGTAACTTACAAGCATCCTGAGACCCTACTGTGGCAGGAAAAAAACCTACTGCAGTGCTTGTGGGTGATGGAAAGAAAAAGCCTTTCTTCAGGTGCTAATGGGGACATAATGGACTCTGTGCAACCTGGGGATCCACCCACACTTACTGGAGAGGATAGTAAGCCTGGAGGGAAAATCCTGGCCTGCAAAGGTGTGAGAAAGCAGCCTACAGCTTGTTTTGATGTCATTGCATCTGCCTCATCTAGTTCCTATATTTCTTCTCTGTTTAAATGGGAAAGCTGCTTCTTGTTAATTATTACCTTTTCTATGAAGACCGAGAGGATTTTTGAGTTTCCAGTTCAGTAGAATCTCATAGTACCCTTGATTTTAGAGAAAACTTGTAGGCGGCTTTACCACAAGGCTGCAGTGAACCCTGCTTTCAGGCACACTTGTACTTAGATTAATTTCCTTAGAAACTAATGAAAATGAAAAATGATCACAAATTCTGAGCCATAGCTGTTCTGTTATGCTTGTTGTTGAACAGGGAGAGACAAGAAGTAATTTTTTATAGTCTGAAGGATCACTTGTCACCTCTATGCATGTTAACAGTGTATATTTTTACTATACCTAAGAGACAGTTGTATGACTTATGAAATGCAAATGTCCTTCCTTTTTCCAACCCTTTTCCTAGTTTTTTTGGGTTTTAAAATCATGTCATATTAACTTCTCAGTTAGAGATCGTTCTGTCCAATAATCAGAGCTTAATTCTAGGATAAACAATTAGTGAGGAGTACATTAAAACAGAACCACAGCTGGACTTACCAAGTACTCTTATTGCCAGGGTATAGATACCAAGTGCAAATGATTTCAAGTGTGGTTTAATGCATCTAAAATTTTAAAAAAATTGTGTTTAATAGAAATAAAGAATTGACTGTGGATAATTTGAACACAAATAGAAAGCAAGGGAAAGGAAAGAAATGTGCCTTTTTTTCTCCTTACTGACACTTACTTTAACAGAATTACAGAAATATGTAAATCATGTTATGGAATCAGAACATTATTTAGGAATGCTGAACATCTATATTCAATATCGCATTTTTAGAAGGTGGTATCTTTTCAGACAATGCCAGCATTTCCTAATTACTAATGCAGGACAAGAATATTGGTTGTGAATTCACACATCATCACAGAGTTTTATTCAGCTAAACATTCTCTGAAATTATAGATCATGACCCAGGCAAGTACAAGGTACAATTTTCATTGCACTGTACCTGGGATCAGGGTCACACATCCTAAGGTAAATCTCCCAAGGCATTTTCTGCCAGAACAGAACATTTGCATATGGATTTTTCTGAGCTTGCAGTGGGGGTGCAGCACAGTCATCAGTCCTTCTGGCTCCAGAACAGCCTTGCTCCAGCCTTGGGTCATCATCCTGGCTCTTCTAGGAGGGTAGAGGTAGTGGGCAGGAGAACAGCTGCCTTTCACATCCACAACTCTAGCAGCAGTGCGTATATAGAGCCACTCAAATCAGTAAGACTCATCTGCTGCTAACTTCACCAGCTGCTCAAGTGTGCTGTTTCACCCAGTATGTATCAAACTGCCTATAACTATAGCTAATCCAGAAGGAACCTAAGTACATGCATTACTTTTAGCCTGTGAATAGTCCCAGTCACACGATTAAACTGGGACACTCTTGAAATGTGAGGTAACATGTATCATTATGGTAATTGATAAAACTCCCTGCTGTCACAGCCATTCTATTCAATATATATTAAAAAAATGCTCTGAAACTCAGTTGTCACTATGGATAAACATAGCACTTTGGATGTCCAGTCTGTGCTCTGAACTAGGATGGTCTCAGCTTCTGCAGAAATTAATGTAATAGGGAATATATTTTAAAAAAATACTAAAGACATTGCAGAACTAGCCCACCATTGATGTTTTATTATTTCCCAATGTGGCCTGAACAGCATTTAGAACCCATATTGTAAATTATATTCAGGTCATCTTCCCTTAATTTAGTGAAAATGGAGAGGGACATGAAGGACAAGTATGTAAAACCGGTCAAAAAATAATTGTGTGCGTCTAATTTTGTAATCTGAGCACTTTATTCTCTAGTGCCAAGATCATGGATTATTTTCATACAGTCTGCTGTATTGTGGCTTATAAAGGCACTGCTATCTATGCAAATGTGAATGTAACATGAGTTTAAACTGGAAGAACAGTGTTTTGCCCTCTATTAGATACATGTCATACAAGCAAGCCTCAGCCTAGAAGTCCTTTTAACCAAATGCGGGGGCATAGAAAGCAAGAAGTGGAAAATAAACCAATAACTGGATATTTATTATGTGTTCCATAGGATATCTATCCTAAAAAGAAAAAATAAAAAAATCTTCAGATGGAAAAAAATTGCTTGAGCCCATGTATTGTCTTTGCAAGGAAACAAAACACAACTGCTTTGAGATCCTGAGTGGGAGCCAAACCTTTCAGGGAGATCTGAGACTTCCTTTTCATTGTCTAATCACCTGCTATTAATAGCTTCTGCTTGAACAACAGCTATGTGGATTGCAGGGTTTTTTCTCCAGAACTTCAGGGCTTTCCCAAGTTCCTTGGCAATTGTAATTACTCTAATACCACTAAAGAGACATTTCAGCAAATGACTTGGTCACTACCTGTAAGCATATTTCAATAATTTCAGCTGTGTAAACCTTTGAAGTAAATGTCACTAAATCTTATAGGCTTTTAAGGATTTAGCTGTAATTGTGCTCTATGGCAGGTGCAACCATATCGGCTCATCTGAAAACATCAGCTTGCTTAAGTGTTGGAATCTTACCAGAGCTGACTGAATACTCAGTAATTTTAAAAACAGGTAATTGGAAAAAATACTTAATTAAGTCTGTAACTTGACGTGGGACTATTTGTTTTTGAAGAACATTTATTTTCTTTCTCGGAACAGAAGCACACTTTCACTTCAGACATATTTTCAGGGAAAGCCAGTCAGTGGTGGATTTCAGAAAAGCAAGTGTGAGCTTAAAGTGAAATTGTCCCCACAGGTCATTTGCACAGAGTTAAAAAAAAAAAAAGAGGGATTGAACTTAACTGAAACATTTTATTTAGCTGCACATGATTCGGGTATCTTCAATCCAGCACAAAAACACAGAACTTCTCAGTTTCAAATAAATGTCTCTCAAAGTGAAATGATTTGCAACAGAACTAAAAGCTCAGGTGCAGAACCAATAAAGCTGTTTTGCTGATTTCATATAAAATTTTTTTTTTAGTATTTTAATATTGTTATTGAAAACCTCTCTAAGCTTTTCTAAATAAATACATAAAGAATTAAGTCCCCTAAGAGCAAGTTCTTAAGGTTGAGAAGTGCAGGCAACCTTGTGTGATCTAAGCTGGTAGGTGTTCGACTATGAACATGGACACTTTCACTGGTGCATAAATTTCAGTAAAAATTGTCTAAAATGGATTATAATATGGTTGTTCTTCTTGGACTGACTCCTTGGGTTGGACATATTGAGAGAAAGAGAGAGAGAGAGAGAGAGAGAAAGAGAGAGAGAGAGAAAGAGAGAGAAAGAGAGAGAGAGAGAGATGCCATGTACTCTTGCAGTACTCAATGATAACCCTACAAGGTGGGTGGGCAAAGCTATGCAGTTACATGATTTCAGGCATAAACCTCACTGGGAGTGTTTGTGGAGGACCTCACCTCAACCATTTCTGAAAGTCTGTCTGTGAATATTACTTCTGGTTGAAGGACTGTGCTGGAGCCATTGCTGAAGTCACATTTCTTTATTTAGGTTTTTCCATATTTCCTATATTCAACCAGTTCTAGCACTGACTTATTCCATGTGATACAAAGACACTGGCAATGAGATATGGCCTGTTTCAGAAAATTTCATTAAAAAACAGAGTTTTGGTGTAAGAAAACAGAATATTAATAAAGATAAATCGCATTTAGCATTGTTTTGTTTGAGAAGTAGAGTGGACCCATCTGGAAATAATTTGGAAAGCGGAACTGGGAAAGAAAGCTTTCCAAAACAGAGCGGAGCAGCACTTAGATTCCAAAAATTGCAAGAAGCTGACAAAAATCCAGATTAATTACTGGAAGTGTTATATTCCTTTTGCATGTTCTAAAATTAGCTTAAAAGCTTACACTTGGTGATGGACAAATAGTTCAAGTGGCTAAATATGTAATTGGAACAATCCCTCAGGACAAGTACTTAATAAACCTGTGATTATTATGACAGGAAAAAAACTCACAAAAAACCAAACCCTCTCTTGTGCTAAATCTGTCTTTATTTTGAAGAGATAAATCTGGGACAGAACAATTATATGGAATAATCAATTGGACTAGAGGAGTAGAGTTGGGGGTACATAGAGGGTTTGGGTTAGATCACCTCTGTGCAGCTGTGCCTCCGTATCCATAGCAAGTGAGGAAAACTGGCTACCTGTAAGCACACATATGCACACATAGGCATGTGCAGAGCTAGTTGCCATTTGCATGGAGACCATTTAACACCATTCTGGTAATGTAAAAGGCATTAAGGGGAGTGGAATTACCAGGCCTCCTATATAATATTTAAAACCAGAAAGGTATTGCTGGTAAAGAAAACCTTAAGCACATCGTTGCTTCAATGGTAGAAAACTCATTGTCAAATCATGAGGTTGCCTTTTAATAGTAAAAAAAATAAAAATTAAGTCATTTTGCATAGCTGAAAACATTTCACAGTACTGTGGGGGGAGGGAGACCAAGTTACACATGTCAAAACACCTTGAAAACATTGGGCAATGCTAGGAGAAATTGTTTCTTACCTTAGAAGCAGTATGTATCCGGGTGTGCCACCTACTGACAAAGTATATGAAGTGATAACTGATATTACTAGAAAATACAGAAACATTTTTGGACACTCATTTCCTTTTTGACATGGTCCCACCACAGCTGAGGAGCTTTGTGAAGAAGATTCCAAGGTTCCCACACAGCTGCAGTTAAAAAATACCTGGAAGACAGCAAACAAAAATGTATGCATACTAAACAACAGAGAAGTGGATATTCAGAAATTGCACATCATGCTTTTCTGGGTTGCTGAAAGTTTAAATCCAAACTAAAAATGTTTTTCAAGTGGAAAAGGCTTGCTCATTGGAGAAATTTATAAAGGAAGTATCTGCTCCTGATGAATGTATTTAGTGGTGTCTCTTTAAACAGTTTTAGTAACCAACAGCTAAAATCCCCCCTTCCTATGTTCTCTTCTTGGGATTCCTGTTGAAATCAGCAATTCAGAAGGTTTTAAATGTGGGTGGGTGATTGCTAAAAAAAAAATTTGAGGAGTGTAGGGCCGGAGAGGATGTGCCTTGCTCAATTTTAATGCACTTACTCTAACAGAACTGCTTGTATTAGAACAACTATGACATCAGATATGGAAACGTAAGATTGTCTCTTACGGTATCTTTCCCACTGCTGTTGGATGCCTGGCAGCCAGCGAGACAAGCAGAAACGTAGGTGACTCCATTTTCCCCACAGATGGGGTCCCAGTCATTCTTGGAACATGAGCATCCTGAGTTGCACTCTGAAAACAGGGCTTGCTCGTAATCAGTCGTCTGTTTAGTTCTGGGGGAAAAGAGAAATGGCAATGATGTTTTCTAGCTGATGTGGAGGAAATCTCTACTGAATCATGGGTTATGCTCTCAGCCAGGCAAACCTGGCCAAACCATCTGCCTGTACTTAATTCAGGTGTTGTCTCTTCACATCCACTGAGCAGTGTAAATTCTTATTTCTCTGTTATCAAAAGGTTTTTACCATATTAAACCACATACTGTGAGATAGTAACTAGTTTATTAAGGGGGACAGCTAACAATTTCCGTTTCTGTATTTTCTCGGATTTTAGTTACCTGAGGCTTGATGAAGTTTTAAAAAAACCTGGGTGAAAAAGTTTGATTACTCCAGTGGTGAAGAAGGGAGTGAGTTACTAATGGGAAATGGTTACTGTAGAAGTTAGTGAGGAAATGAGCAGAATGGAATTTAGCCAGGCTGAGGCAGCTTCTGCCAGCTTCAGCCAGACGCCGATGAAGTCACCAGCGGAGCAGCTCCTGGTACTGCTGTGATGCTGGAAACTCCTCCACAAAAGTGAGCTTTACAGAGTAGTAGCATGGGCTAACGTGACCAAAAAGCCCTAGCCTCAGGTGTACCTCGTGGTTAACGTCGTGGTTAACATCATGGCTAACTCATGGTTAATCTCTGAATCCTTAATTTTGGGTTCATAGGCTTTAAATGCCATGGAGTGTTCAGCAGCACACAGAGGCAAAGAACAATTAATTGAATCTCACCCCCCTACTGAGCTCCTCGCATTTCCAGAAATCTCTAGGCTCAAAGGATGGGTCTCATGGCAATAATAATCAAAAAGTAATCAGAAAATTAATCTACACTTGTGCCATAAACCCCTTTGGGCTGAAGGCAACAATCACAAAAGGATTCTGGCACAATGCCCGCTGGAATAGATGGAGCGGTTTACACTGCCTTGAATCAGATTCCTGGGAACCATATTTAGGTCAGTCGTTCTCTTTTCAGCAATATATACTTTGCAGAATAAAGTGAGGAAGGGATTTTATTTGCCATAGCACTTTATGCTGAAGCATGCCCTTTCCACCATACCCGTGGTATGACACGGTCAGTCCGGCCACGTCCGAGTTCTCGCAGCCCATTGCAAACAATGAAAGAAGCAACAGGTAACCAAAGAAAGAGGATCCCAGGGAGAGTTTTGCAGCCCCTAAAACATTGATTCTGAATTTTTTCATGATCAGTCCTCCTGAGAATATGCCAAAGGCCACAGCAGGAATGTTGATAAGACCTGAAATAAACCAGAAAAATCTATCTTAATGAAAACCTCAGCTCAATGGACAAACCCCAGCTCTTCAACCAAAAAAAACCCAAACCAAACCAAAACAAACAAAAAAACCCCAGCAACAGCAAGAAGATGAAGTAGCAAAATATGAAAGAACTGCAGTTGGGAGGTTTTATTTGTCCATACTTGGATTGTTTCTATGAATGTGCTGCGACTGCTTTTAAAAACTTGCTGCCACCAAAATGTTTCTTTGCTAGCTCTTTGTCAGAGAGATTATGTATAAGATTTAGATAATGATCTTCCCATTTCCTGAGCTAGGTGGTTTTCTGTACTGTTAGTTTGACAGTGGATGGATCACTATAGTGTTAATTCAAATACTTTTAGTGTTATTTCTCACAAGAACTGCTCTGGGCACAGAGAAGTTACCTGGGGTATTGTGCTGTTTTGGGCAGCCAAAACAGCCACAGCCCCTCTGCCCAGTGTGGGGCTTTGCTATAGACCTTCCCTGTGTCCTTCCTTCACTTGTGTAGCAACAGTAGGAGCAACAGGAGCCAATCTTGGAGGCTGCCCCAGGCTGCCTCCAGCTTTCCAAGGCAGCTTCTCTCCTTCCCTTTTCCACTGACACAATGAGCCTGAATTGTTCATTCCTAGATGTCAAATCTAGTTTTACCTACAGTGTTATGAAATCTGGAGCAAGACCTGCTTTTTCTGTTTTGATTCAGCCATGAAACTGACAATCCCCTAGAGAAGCTTTAGAGAGGGAGAAAGGCAGTGGTATGTCATTGCCTCCATGCCCAGGAGTGTTAGGAAATTTCTCTAGGTTTGGTTGTTGAAATGCTGCCTTAAATGAGTGTTGCAAGAGCAGAAAGGTAGGTATAACTCATGGGCTTTCTTTGGTAAGGCTTAAGGCAATAAAGTGGAAGAGCACTGAAGGAAATATGTAAAACTCAGGGACCATTAATCCTTACCTAGACAATCCTCATCTTTGCTCAAAACAGTGTCCATGCTGATAGACATGGACAATAAGACACCAAAAAAATAAAATTCTGTTCAGTACATGAAAAAAAGATGTGAACAAAGACCACAGTAAATGATGCTGCACAGTCAAGAAAGGTGTGCTTTGCTGGATTTAATTGTTCCTGAAAGTTATTTTCCCAGCTGGTTCCAGCACATCAAATTCCTGCCTTGCACAGGGCTGTGTGTCCAGTTTGCAGCTTTCAGTCCATGCTGGCACCCAGAGATGCTGAGCCAAGCAGGCATGCACAACATCAGCAAGTACCAAACCAAACATGAGTTCATTTAGCAGATGAAGTTTCTGACATTTGTTCAGGGGACTGGAGGTATTATAGCATGATTTCAAATTACTTGATATAAAACACCAGTTCATTACATTAGAGTTAGTCTGTCTGCTAGGAAGTGCTTTGGGATCCCTTTGATTTCTGGCTTGAGTCAGTATTTGATCCACCTGTACACATGGAAAAGATCAATACTTAGAAGAGATGCTGGTAGGTATGTTTGATGTTAGAATAACCTGTATTTTATCCAGCAAACCCTGGAGTCAGTATTGGCTAAGCCCACGAGCCCAGACCAGTTACTGATGAAATTCAGGAAGTTTCACTGGGATGGGACTTTTCACTCTGCACATACATGAAAATTGTAATTCAGGGGATTTAGAAGCAGCATCCAAAATGTAGCATATGTAAATTAACAGTCACTATTCCATACGTTTTCCTGTTCTTTTGCTTGTAAGAGGGGACTGGGATTGGAACAGGGACCTGTGTGATGCACAAGGAGGATACTCACAGCCTACCTGCCCATTCCTGTGCACCCCATCTGCTCATGCCTTTGTCTCAGAGCCTTACAGGTAACTCCATTGCTTGACACTGGCATCATGGTGGGGAAGAGTAAAGTGTATATTTAAGGAAAATCATAAAACCCAGCACGAGCCATTTTACTTTCTTGCACATTCCTTGGGTTGGGACTACTAAAAAATACCCTCTCATGACCTCCAGCTGCTTTTTATTTTGTAACACTTCCAATTGCTCTGAAAATTCTTATATCTATCAGTTATTGATAGAATTTTTTTAAAAGAGAAAAGAAAAAGAAATAACAAAAAAGATGGGTAAAGGGAAATGGACAATGTTAGCGCTAGTCAGCCCTCAACTTCCTTAGTGAGGGTGGATTGGGAGAGAAAGGAAAAGAAGGAAAGAAAAACATCTTATTGCAGGGATGACTGCTCAGCCAGGATCCTTCCCAAGCCAAGCCATCGCACATTCCCTATTGGATATAGTCCTTATGCTTTGTAAAATCAGATGGATCTTAATCCTCACTCAGTTTGCACATACCTGAAAGCTTAGCTCCAGAAAATCTTTGAATACAATGGGGAATACTGTACTGAATGTAGGGTTTGTTTTCTAGACTTTCTCTGGCCATTGACTACGCTTGAAGATTTCTCCTTGCTTTGAGAACTTTTGTGCCAGGAAATCCCAGCTTCTATCTTTAAGGAATTAACATAGCACAATGGATCAATACAGCTTTTCTGCATATATATACCTCCGTTGCTGTGCAACTAATGCTGCTCTGAAATGAGGCAGTTCCCTCTGTATTGGATGGATGTAAACCTCTTTGCTGTCTAATGCTATTGAATCCCTGGACCTCAGGAACTGAACCCAAGCCTGCAGGTTCAGCAACTGGGCAGTGGGAGTTCACCATCCTGAAGACATCTCCAGAAATGGCCACCTCGGTACCCAAAAGCAGAAGCAGCACCTCTTCCTTTTGTACTGTATGGGAGGGCTCTCAGGTAAAATTAGGGCAGAAATACCTGTTTTTCCTTCACCAGCATCACGCTGATGATGATGTTAAGTTTTCAATGTGAACCCTGATATGACTTTGACTTCCTTTTATTTAACACCAACCTCTTTGGAAAGACTGGCAATATCACAGCTACTTTATGGCCAGTCATTTAGCACTCACTGAATTGATCTTCATTTCATTGAAATAAATGGAAAGCCAGCAAGGGAACAGATCTATCTGATGAAAAATTTATGTAAAGTATTTTACAATTAATTGTCTTTTTAATCGTTATCTTGTTATGTACTTACATTATTTTTCAAATTTACAGTAGAATGGGAAATAAGGCATCAAATAGTGAAATCTTTTGCAGGAGTACATATGAAAATAAAGTCAGAGCTAACTAATGCTAAAATGGAAATGAAATAACTTACCTTCTACGAGCTACTACTTAAAGCCAGACAGGGAAGGAGAAGAAATAAATATTCTCTTAAAAAAAAGCATTTTCCTTATATGTATACACATGCCACTCCTAAAGTGTCCATTTTTAAGACATCAAGAAGCAGATAGAGCATTACCTATAACAAAATTAGTTTTTGAAGATGTTTGCCCATACTGTTGTTCAATATACTTTGGCTTATATGTGACCATGCCAATTAAAGAATTGAACTGAATAATACTTGCACACAAATACAGAAGGTAAACTGGATTCCCAAAGAGGTTCTTCAGTGATGGCAAGAAGTCTGCAAGACAAAATGTCAGAAATGATAATCAGGCTAGAGAGAGAATAACTGCTGTGAATAATGCTTCGCAACATGTTTGCACTTTCCAAAGAAGGACTACAGGACATTTCTAGAAGGAATCCATGAAGTGCCGTAGTGTTTCTGTGATTTCTGGATGGGGGAGAGTGAAGCAAAATACTAAGAATCAATATTTCATAAGAGTCATCATTTTTAAAATACCTTATTTCAATCCTAAAACGGGACTGATTTGGTTTCTATGTGTCCTCAACAGCTGCAGCGTTTTGTAGCTTAATTTGGGGGCACAGGGAGCTCAGCATGGATGGCAGTAAACACAGACATATTGAGTTACAGATTTGAGTACTGAGGGAAAATGCTTTTTGGCAAAGTAGCACCAAGGAAATATAAAGGTGCAAAAGAGCTCTTGTGTAAATCTAGTTAGCACCTAAAATATTGTATCTGTTCTGTGCTCATCTGTTTTCTGATCAGATAGTGTATGTGTTTTCCTAATGAGTTTTTCCTCCTAAAAAGGTTTAGTAGAAACTGACATTATCATATTTTTGACTCTCGTTTCTGCAGAGTTTCATGATATTTGCTGGGCCACAACCATAATTTTACGAATCTCAGCTGAAGAAATTCTGCATGCAAGAGCAGGTTCAGGGGACAATGACAAGATCCCTTTTGTGCATACTAGTTAGGTGGAGAGTGACACCTGAGGTTAAAAAGTTACTAAAACATTAAAACATGGCCTCAGAAAGTATAAAGTATAAAAGCTAGTGAGAGAGAGACTCAACAATCAGGAAAGAAACTCCAGTGACTTGCCTTTTGCCATCTCAGCAATTTTCACGTGTTGATACGATTTGTTTTGCTCCTTCTTATCCTCAGTGATGAACTTTGACTGCTCAGAAGAGGTACTGGAGTCCTTTCTGCCCTCTGGTTTTGGCAGGTGCTTTGGCAAGAACCAGAAAGGGATGCCAGCCAGAATGCTTATCACACCTGCTATCAGGTAGCCCAGCCACCAGGCTCCCACCCACTGCACATCCTTGTGAGTTATCGTTACACTGTCTGGAGAAAGTAAAAAAAAAAAAAAAAAAAGAGAGAGAAATAAATAAATGCTTTTGGGGAATGTTTGCTAATAACAAGGAAGGTGATTTTGCAGGGAGTTTCTCCAGAGAAGTCCACCCCCACCTTGCCAGGTTTATTTGTGCCATGTGTCCTATAAGTGTTACAGGAGCAGTTGTGGGGCAGCAATCAGGACTTGCTGACTCCTGAGACACAGCAGCAACCTTCTCTTGACACCACTGGGTCCCCAGCCATGCTGCTTGCACATTCCCAGAGAGGCTGCAAGGCCCAAGGACATGGGGTAGTACAAGAGTAAGGGTGGCCAAGCTCTTACTCCTAGCTGGGCTCTTCTTCACAAAAGTGCCAGGAAAAAGTGGAGGGAAGGTGTTTTCTTGGGAGGAAGGGAATCAGGAGCCCCGGTACCCACTGAAAAAATCTCTTTTCCAGTTAAAGCCAGTGTACCACAAAATGCAGACTCACGGCTCTTGACAGGATCTTGAGCATCAGTACTGCCTCCTTCTGGTGTTTGCTGTTCCCCTAGAGACTCCTCCTCACCAGTACATTTCCTGGGAGGCACCAGCCACAGATCTGCTGGGGCTGAGGAAGAGTCAGGCCTCCTACTTCCTCCATAACCATCCTCCCTGCTAGCCTTTTCTGCATGGGGCACTGCTGTGCTGTCATCTTTTTTATTTCATACAATGTCCCCTCTACTTTGCTAGCCCCTTATGCCTAGAAAGTAACTAGATCGTTTTTGGCCTAAAATAGACATATTGGAGCCTGATGGAATTTTTAAAAAACCTGAGTCTTCTGACTTACCCAGATCTACAAAGCCAATGTCAACATAAAGTTTGGCACACAACGATCCTAGAAGAAAGCCAAATATTGGCCCTATAATTGCAACTGTCTGTACACAACCTGCAATAGAAAACAGGGGACCGTTACCCTTTTGAGTTAAAAAGAGCACTGGTTCTTGCTGCACTTAACAACAAAGTATGACATGTGATGGGTAACAAGTGATACAGTCTTAAAATACTGAACCAAACTGCTCTCTGGCACATTAGTTACACAATTTAGAACCTTTTCAGGAAGAAACTCTTTAGCTGACTAGACTAAAGTAACGGGAAAGCAAATGTCAACTATTTATGTTAACTAAAGTTGTGGTGGGTCCAAAATAGGCTGAAAAATCGTAGGATCATTTTGGCTGGACTGTTAAGACCATCAAATCAAACTGTTAGGTAACTTTGGTTTGGTACCCAATATTAAAATTTTTCAGCCAAATTTTCTGCATATTTTTGAATTTTCTAAGTTGATCTGGAAATTTGAGAAGACTGAATCTTTTACAGAGAGAACCTGAGTTTTTGTCTTTTGCTAGGCTGAAAACTTGTCAATCAATACAAGATGGTGATGGAAAGGACTTCTTCTGGCAATACCTCAGCTGAATGTGTGGAGGTCTTCAGACAGTGGACACAACAAAAAAACAGTGATACCAGCTTCTCAGAGCCTTAGCACTATTTTTTGTAATTCTACTTGAATATGGAGGGAATGTTTTGAGTGCCTACTGAAATTCTATTTTAAGTTCTTAAAAGAGTACATGTTCTTTTATCACTTTCCAGAGGACTGAATGTGCACAGAGGCTCAGCAGTCCACATCCAGAAGAATTAGGAAGATTAGGGTAACAGCAGGAACCTAAGGTCAAATTCTTTCCTCAAATTAAGATAATGGAACTGTGCTGGTGTAATTAAAAGGGAACTTGGTCCCTTGACTGTACCTGACTGTTAAATAAAATTTAATATTGGAAATGAGGCAACCAAAATAATCAGGGAAAGTTAGTTCAATAACACTCATTCCATTATACAGAATGACTCAGTTTCCTCTAGGGAAAAATCCACAAAGAAAAATAACTTATTTTACCAATGTATAAGGCAGCATTCTCTCCAATAGCATAATCGTCAATGTATGTAATTCCCAAAGGCTGGATAGGAGTTTCACCTATTCCACGCAAAAGATTTCCCAGCAAAACATAGATCCACATGGAAGAGCCTGCTTCTTTTTCACATCCTGGATACATCACAAGAGAGAAAACAATGATGTGCTTTTCATAACATTTTGACACTGAATGCATAGGACTTGTAAAATACTTCTAGTGTGGGAAAATCAGTGTGAAAACTGAATAATATGTTGTGGAGATGGCAATTTTAACCCAATCAGCTTGAGATGGACACATGTTTAACACAAACTACTTGAGGCAAAGATATGAGAAGATGGCCAGTTTTAGAAATTTAATACCACATCCTATTTTAGAAACATTTTTAATTTCCTTCTAAGCAAAATTGGGATCTCCTAATGGAAAGAGTTAGGAACCACTGATGACAGTGAGCGCTACTTGATAGTAGTGACCACTGCCAGGCAGCACATCTAATCCACAGAGAGGAGGATACAAACACAGACACATTTTGTGACATTGATTTGCTCATCCACAGGTTATTTATTGCCAGACATCGGGAAGGAAGGCTCCTTGCCCATGAGAAGCTCAACTCACCCAGAGGGGAGACATTTTCCAGGTTTGCAAAATGGGGTCAGCAGGCAGGGAGAGAAACAAGAAGGGGAGTCTGTGGGTTGGGAGACCCAAACAGCTATTTGCAGAGTGATGAGGATCCAAAGGCAGATTTCCCAGCAGGGAAAGACCATGACTTTCCAAGGTCCCCATGGGGAATTGGTTTGGTGCTTCTTCATGAAGCTACAGGAAGTTGCTGGAGGAGACAGCAAGGCTGGAGGAAAGGCTGCAGCCTGAAAAAATATCTTGGTGGTGAGCAGTGGCAGTTATATATTTATTTTTGATAAATTTGCCTCAGTCAATAGATTTAGCTTTTCTGTGGGAAAAATTTGTCTGATTCCTATTTACTATTTTTTGTATAAACTGTTGAATGAGACCTTGGCAGCCTTTTGATGTATTTTAGTATACCTATCGCACTACTTAAAAGCAATGGTACTCACCTGCATTTATTTTTGCTTGAGATTTTTCCAAGGTTGAGAGTGGAGTTTGGCTTTTATTCTGCAGACATGGAGAGATGCTAACAGTTGAGTTGATGGTGGAAGGGAATGTCTCATACCGATATCTGTTTAGAACCAAAAGTTGTTTTTTACTGTCCCAACTTTTAAGAAAAAGCAAACAGACCTGTGGCTACCATGGGAGATAGGCCCATAGAACTACAATGCAGATTGCTTTGGCATCCAGTGTTTGGGATAAATGGCACTAATTTTATATTGGGGTAGTAGGTGAAAATTGTTGCTTTGGTTCTCTCTGTGTCACAGTGATGCATTTCAGTTCCACAGGCACTTTGCTCTGCTGTGATACGTCTATTGGTACTGAGAGATTATCAGACAGCGAGTGTATCCTCTGACTCGTGCTTGATACCCAGGCTGTCTTCCTGAGCTTAGTCATCCCTTCATTACTGAACCTTCAACAATTCTGAAACTGTGTCAAAATGTTGCTGATCATGATCACAGTCTAATAAAATGATAAGCTGATTACAACTGAGAGTAGCATATCTGTTAAACTATTTGCTCTGCAGTAATAAGTATTTTTATAACAAATATATTGAGTAACCACATCCACATATGCCTATTTCTATGGGCATTTTCACAATCAATGCCTAAATATTTCAGTGAGCTGACATTCAGTGTGCATAGCTCAGTTGGAAAATACCAATCACTTTGCACTTACCGTCCCATGAAGAACTGGGGCATTGCAATTAGGAATGTTCCAGCTGACATAATTATGCAGCCTGCTCCAATTATTCTTGGCCTGTGAAGCTTCGCTCCAAAGTAGCTTACAAGAATTATGATTAGGAGGTTCCCTTTGGGAATACAAAAGGAAAACTGAGTTTTATGGATTATCCATCAGAGGTTCTCTAAAATAAGGATTCCTTAGCATATGGTATATGCAGCAATTTCAGGGGAAGAGGGCAGACTAGGTGGGGTTGGTGTTTCTACCTAATTCCAGGCATTCTTACAGAAGCGCAATGCTTTCCGTGATAAGGAAATCATAAATGAGAAGGACTGTGCCAGCTGAAGAGAACAATATCCAGGAAAACAGGAAAAGAAGGAATCAAACTATTCACTTAGGTGAAGAATTCATTCCTATGAATACCAGTGTCTACTGAACCCTCAAGAGATAAAGTCAGTAGTCTAAAATTGCAAATGACAATGTCACATTGGAAACCTGTATGTGAGAGGGAAAGGGATGGGCTGGACAATGAGCATAGATTACAGTTGAAGGCTTTTACACTTACTGCTTAGTAAGTCACAAAGGGCAAGCATTTGTGGGGGAGGTGAATTGCTAACACAAGGAGAGAGGAAGCAGGAATCTGTGCAGATAAATTCTCATTCAGCAGTCAAAATTTCTATTTGTATTAATTGGCCAGAAACTAAACTTATCAAATTACAAAATGTTTTGAAAGTTGTTGAATTGCTTGTATTAAACAACCATATCCTATTTAATATAATTACACTGAGAGTCATGCTAATTCTTACAAGGTGAATCTTGCTCAGTCTCAATGGTTCCAGAAGATTTTAGTTTTTCACAATAACTTGTATCAATGTTTCTTTCTGAAAACAAAAGGGGTTTCTACAGAACGTACCAATTTCAAAACTGCCATCGATAACGCCAACCAAAGAGGAAGGGATATCAAATCTTCTTTCTATTTGCGTGATAGTACTTTTTAAATAACTTCCTGCCAGTGCTTTAGCAAAATAAACAAAAGACAATGCACCAACAAATATCTGTGAAAGAAATTGACAGTGATTAAAATCAGGCAATACAGAAGGCTTTACTTTATGAACTATTTTTAAACAATTCTTACATTCCCACCTCTTTTTTTTTCCCCCCCCCAAATAACCACATCAATCATTTTCCTACCTTTTATGAAATGCTAGATTGCAAGTTTACCCATTTCTTATCAGCAATAATGATGTAAACTGAACTTGCTATCAACCATTGCTAATTTCAGGTAGATGTCAGAGCTTCTGCTACTTTGAAAGATGGAGACATATATTGCCTTCCTGATCTCTCTAAGGAGGGGGTACCTTGACCAATAACAATAAGGTTACATGTTAAGTGTAGCTTGGTGGGGAGGTGAATTGCTGTTTGGGCATTTTTTAAGGTAGACTTTTGCAATTGGCTAGATTTGAGAGCCCTGTTGTGATAAGTTGTTCCCACTGAAGCCCCGGGTGGGCAGGAGGGAGAAGTGTCTGCCTCCTGCTATGTGACTCCATGTGTTGAACAGTGACCTGCCAAGCAACGCAATTCTAGGCTTGTCCTTTCCCCACCAGATCTCTTGTCATCTCTAATACATACATTTTCTTTTGAGTGCATGCTGCATTTTGCTGGGGGTCAACCTTCTCTCAACCTTTTGTTTTCCAGAGGCAGTTATTTTCTCTTAGTTATATCACTATGTCTGTCTTAGTGTGGTCTGAACCAGGAGTGGGCTTTGGAAATGGAACTCCCATCCTCTTCACTGAGCTTTGGTGCATACTGCAAATATGCAGACTTAATCCCTTTTGCACAACATAAAACTGAAAGATGTCCTCCAGAAAGGCACTACATTCTCTTAAACAGCTAATGGCTCTTCAGTCCCTGGTACAAGACTGGAGCTGGTCTGAGGTAACTCCTCACCCTGAAATGTAGACAGAGGCAGTACAGTGTCCTTAACACCATTTCACTCCTGCTGAGCTATTGCCTAAATCTGCCTTCACCAAGTGCAGCCTTACTGAGTTTACAAGCTCCAGGGATACTCAACACAATTGGTTATAGAACAACTAGTGCAATTGGTTATAGAACAACTGGTGCAATTGGTTATAGAAACCACAACATTGCTCTCTGCCTTCAGGCACAGGTTGTGTTGACTGAATATATAGGGATGCTCTCTGTAAAAGGTGTTTAAAAAACAAAACCAAACCCAAACTCTAAACCAGAAATTAAAATATGTTTTGTATAAAGAGAGGTCTAGACCTGCTCTCTGAGCAATCACCCTCCCTGTGATGCAGCAGCTCTGAAGCGATGCACTTACCTCCAGTGCAACACTTCTTACAACATCTCATTTCACAAGGCACATTGGTAATAAAACTGGCATCACTGTTGAATGCAAATTATTGTGTTATCTATGTTAAAATATGCATCTATCACAGTCAAAACACTTTATCCAATGCTGGTTATTCCTCCTTCAGAAACACTTGTGGGTAAATAAACAGTACTTGGTCCTTTATTACCCACAGTGAAGGCTCTCAAAAACCTCTCTATTAAGAAAACATTGTCTCACATTTTTTGTGTGTTTATGCCGTTGGATTTTAAATAGCAATGTGAAAACAAATATGTCTTTTCACAGGAAAGTCATATAGGTCAATCTAGAAACTCAAACATCTCTGTCTCTTTTTGGCACAAGTATTTCCACTGGGTTTGCAGCTGTCCCAGGAGGGACACGTACAAGTGACGGATAAGTATTCCAGATTTAGAGCTGGAACACAAAGGTGCACATGATTTTACATTCTTCTGTGGTTTGTCAGTGACTGTAAGCAGATATTTCACCATATCTTTTTGGTTAATAACAGCAATTTTAATACATAGAAAAGCTGATAAATGGTAAAAACAACCTGTTGAATCTGCATATTGTTTTGGTATTCTAACAGTTAATCGTGTAGAGTTTGGCTCCCAAAAGCCACTTTTTTTTTTTTTTTTTTTTTTTACCAGAAAGAAACTGAGCTGAAATATTATTGCTTTTCTATTTTTGAAGCTAAAAAGCTGGTTCCTGCCTGGCTAATCTGTGACTGAAGGTTTATTCAATGAGGGAATAGGATTATTGTTCTAGCAAATGGAAGAACAACGATAGAATTACTGTTATGGAAGAGCAATGACAGAATTACTATTATGCTACAAATTTAATTAACACAACACATCTTCAGTTTCAAAATAGGACCCCATTTCTGGGCCTTTACAGGATCAGACATAATCAAGAAGAATATTCAAGAATCAAAATATTTTATAGCAGTCATCAGACTCAATTAACTGGAAAATAACTGCTTTGCATGATTTACAGACTTCAGGTCAACTAATGCTGAAGTCATTGACTGTATGGGGAGCTGGATTAGTATCTGAATAGGGGTGCGTGTGTATGAAAGACTGTGCAAAATGAAAATAACTGGGCAAGGCCAAATACTCATTTTCCATATAACTTAAATAACCTTATCTCACCAGTGTGTGGTGATTTCTTGAGAGCTCACCCAAGAGTGTCAGCATTTTACAGCCTGGCTTTGGAAAGCAGGCAAAGCATTGTGGTGCCTCCTGTACCCCAGTATCCAATACAAGGAGGAATGTTCCTCCAAGGTGCAGAAGACCTGCTGTCAGGTAGGCACAGCTACACCATGAGGTTTAAAGCAGGGAGCTTCCATTATGTCGAGGAGATATTTCTCACAGTTGAAAAAATGCAGATAGAGCAGTGATACTTCTGCAGTTTCGTTTCAAAGTCACCTCATGCAGAGTTCTCTCAAATCAGGAATATTACAACAACACTTCAGTAATATAGCAGTCAAAACACGTGGACCATAATACAAATACTACTTTTCACAAGCCTGGAAGACTACCATGGCTACAATCTTTAAAAAGCAGTCTGTACTAATAGATGCCTGTGAAACCTGTCTGCCGGTACTCTGTCCTTAACTTCAGGAAAATAGGGTGGTATCATAAGGAGGATATAGTGGCCTTTCAGGATGACCCTTGAACCCATAAACATCAAGCCTCAACCAACGTGTTATATTTGAACATTGCCAAACCTTAGGCAAATACAGAACTGAAGTAGACTTTTTTTGTGACTTAAAAATATTTTTAATAATTTCATACTGACTCAGCAAGACATAATCAGAACTGAAAAAAGGATAGTTCACCAAAAAAAGAGGTTTTCTAAAGTCCCTACTGGAATATTCAAAAACTCTTACTCTACCTTTATACCTCCACAACACGACAGTTTTTCCTTGGATGCAGAAGATTCAGATTTGAATGAAGATCGGTCAACAGGCAGGATTGTGTTGTTTGAGAAAAACTGAGTATTTTCTTTTGATGAAATCTCCATGATGATGTCCCCTGCCTCTAAAACAGAAAACATAGAGAACATTTTAAAAGGGCATCATATTAGCTCAGCCTCAAAAGCTCATCATGTGACAGCAACACCCCCGCTGTACTCTTTTCCCTACAACACCAATTATCAAACTTTACAACAGAATCTGACCAGTGCACTGGATGTCTAATTATGTAAATTTGCGATCCACTTGCCTATAATAATGAAGATTAAATCATACTCAGCAAACAGTTGTCATCTTCATTCTTTAGCTATCATCAATGTGATTTCATTGAATATTTGACCAAGCATTACCAGCAGACTAAATGAGGCTTGTTAACACTCTAAACAATATTCCTTTTGCCTACATGTAAGTTCCCATTTCTAGATGTGACCATGTCTGCAGAGATTTCTCAGAGCTGAATTTCCCATATATCTGGGACATTAAGTAATTATATCAAAGGAAATCTAGCCCCGTTAATGAGGGACTTGAATTGTTTTAGATTGAAACATTAGCTCTAATCGTCTGATGTTAGCTAATGAGTTACACAAGAATAAAGAGGTTTAGTTCCCTTTACCATTTTAGATAGAGCCTTAGGGCTCAGTGGTCAATTGTTACATGAAAAATGTGAATTTGGTTCTTTGCAGGTAAATACAAAGAAGTAAAGAAAACCTAAATAATGCACTTTTTGAGAACAAAAGATATCAGTAATTCTTAAATCTCTACTTACATAGTGCAGTACTTTGCTCTGAATTTCAATCTCTAAATCAGATCTGAAAATATTTATGAAATCAGCTTCTGTGTTCACTTTTAAGCAGCACTATGTTTTATAGAACTGCTGGCTGAAAATATGAATAGAAGTTCTTATTCTTTTATGTTTGTCTAAAGACACAGATAAATTAAAAAATATATATGGTTTTATGTATATGTGTATATCTATATATATACATTCATGTGTTTTCTTGGCTTCCTGAGGGTCTGTGAAATAGGTACTTATGTTGCCAGAAATGTAAGTGAAAATAAAAGAAGTATACCTAGATGCTAAGACTTGATCCTGCAGATACTTGCTTGGCTCTGTTCATACGCAGACAAGGCATAAAGGCTGCGACACCAACATTTTTACTGAGGTCTTTCCATCCCATCAGATGAAATAAGAGCTACTGACTACATATAAGAGAAATATTTGTTTAACACTGCCCTGACAGGGACTGTAATGTATTTCCTTGTCAGCACTAATGAGTATACAGATTTTTTTAAAACAACAATAAAAGAGTAAGAATGGTTTGTGCTTGCTGCAGAGAACTTATTACCTATTCCTGCCCTGCTTCTGACTTCCTGGTGATTTTGGGAAAAGTCACATAGCTTGCTATGCCCCACTTCTGCACTTGTAGGATGGACAATGACAGCATCCCTTGCAGCACTCAAGTGAGGATAACTTCATTTAAACTTCTGAGCATGGGCAGGACACTTGTGTACAGTATGCTGCCATGTAAGGGCATCAAATAGCCTTTAGCTCAAGGTTTGAAATGTTCTGCATATTACTGCCACAGCAATTGCAGAATTAAAAAAAACAACAAACCAACAAAACTCAAAAGGAAACTACCTGAAACACAGCCAAGTGACTCATCCTTATCTCTGAGCAAAGCAACATCCAACTAGTTAAGGTTTAGCAGAGGAGCAGGAGGCCTGCACAGTCTCCTCCACTGCACCCCACATGCAAGGTTGACCAAAACCAGTAAAATAATGCTGTGGAGGTGTGTGAGGGGAATATGACACAACGATGCTTGACAGCAGCATACAAGTTCATGCCACACTGAGTTGGTACGATTCTCAGACGGGCAGCAGTACTTAAACCAAATGTATTATTCCAGTATAAAAATTGTTACCATTTGTTATCTAACTCCAGATGTCAAATGGAAGCCTGCTACTAAGGACTGACAGCCATACAAGTTTTACAGGCTCTAACGTGTTCCCAGTTGTTCTTATGGCATGGATTTAAGGAGGTCAGTAATTTTCTGGCTGGAGCAACCTGCAACCACATATCTCAGAGCATCAGTTTGGTTGCCATGACGATGTATCAGAAGGAAACTCTTACCCCAAGACAGAGAGCAGAGAAGAGCACTGTGCCCAGTGGTACCACAGCCCACTGCCATGCTAGCTTTAAGCATTCCCCTTTCCTGCAACCAGCATAAATATGAGTGTTTCACTGTAATTACAAATTTGCCTTATGTCCCTCAAATACTTTTTGGTGCCACTAGTATTATGCTGAGAGTTATTTGTAATACTCTCCCAGCTGCACCAGAAGGTCAGAGATAGCTCTGTTTTTAGCAAAGCAGATACCTGGCTGGTAAGGATGGCCAGTTACTGACTTGGGTAAAGTGACAGACATGGGGTTTTTCTGTATCTTGGCTATCATGTTTCTCCTGTGCCATGAAGCATGAGGACAGATAGCCCATGTCAGCTCTTCCTTCCCAGACATGGCAGGAATGCCAGCAAAACGTAATCCTAAGTAGTGGCACATTTCACTGAGGTCAGGTTACTGGATCAGTTGGGCTGACACCAACAAAGAATCAGCCTGCGGTACCCTGCTTGTTTAAGAAATGTTGGATTTATGATCTAATCCCTATATTATACTTTAAAAAGACAACACCAATGCAGTCATCTCATCACCACTGAAGCACTCTGGGCCAAATTCAACCCCCTCATGGCTACAGTGCTAAATTCAAGCCTTCTGTAGCTATAATTCTCCATGCATTTCTTCCTGTATATATGTGTGTGTGTGCATGCACATAGTTGAGTTGTATATAATCCACATTCTTTATGTGATCTAACACATGTATGACTGTAGAGGTGAGACTGCTTGGATGCATATGCAAACACACACACACACTTCTTACAGCTACATCTGTTGGAAAACAAATTCCTAACTGAAATGTTATTATTACATGGGTAAGGCACATTCTCTCAATTCACTAACAGTTTACAAATAAGCCCTGACTGACAATTACCTTGGCACAAGATTTAGATTTGTTTGTGGCTTTAAGTATGTATCTTTACCACATAGGACTTGCAATGGTAAAAACACAGCCATTGGTTATCAGTGGCTATTATAAACCTGCACACAATCTGACAAAAATGCAGGTTTTCTGGCACTAATGGTAGGGGAGAACAAAATCAAGTGTACCAAAGCCTAAACAGATAATGGTGTATACATCTAAGCAGAATTTTCTAATCACAGGTAGCATCTTCTGAAGCTTGCAAAGGATTCTGAAATTTCAAGGATCTCTGAAAACATTGAATAAATGGAGTTTCCATGGATTAATTATTCTAAATCCCTTCTGTAACTTTAACCAGAGATTGAGAAAGCAAGCCTTTGAAGAAAGCACTGTGTAAGGCAATTTTCTGTTCTAAGAAAGCTGCCCTACTCCGTGATAGTCAAGGAAGAGTAGGTATGTAAGTGAACACTGAGTCTAATTCTGTACTATCATCCCCAAAACAGAGGTACAGAGCAGAGGTTCTTTTGGACAGGACCAAAGCAGGAGTCATAAAATCAAAACCATTTTAGTCTCTGTGAAGCTAAAGGAGGGAAGAACATATCTTTTTACCACCACACTTTGGAAGAATAAAATCGAACTGAGCAAGTTCTGCCATAAAATTGCCTTTTGTGGGAGTACGGAAATATAGAGCGAGCAGAATTTTAGTCATTCTAAAAGTAAGGAAAGACACTGAAGCAGGTGCCATGAAGTGAAGGGATCCTTGCAAACTTCATCACGCCTATGACAATTGAGCAATGTCCAGGAGGGTGACGCTCTATCTGAGGGACAGCTGCTGGCTACGCTCACACCTTCTCTCTGCCCATCACCAGGGGGCAGCTGGAACTCCGAACCCTCCTTGCATCTCTGGCTCCAGGTGACCAGGGTGCAGGACCCCTGCTTTCTATCCCACCAAGAGCACATCTGATAACTCACCAGTGACACTGCCCAGGCGGCAGCGGTGCTTGCCCTCCCAAGGGCCAACATGTGGAGCTGTGCCCAACAGTCAGGTCCAAGGACGAGCCCGTCCCTGAGCATCCATGCGGTGGGCTGAGGCACCGCCGGGCAATTCCCAAAGTGTTCCTCCACTTGTTCAAACTCCAGGCAACAGAAAAAAAGTCCTTCCCTCCCCTGGGAAACTCCTCCGTGCAGTAAGCCTCCTTAGCCATGCCTTTGTTTTGTGTCAGCCTACAGGCATAGGGGCTGCGCTCCCTAGAATAGGTAGACTCAGGAGACCCACAGACAGACTATTTATCCATGAACCCAGCTAAAGGACATCCTCTCTGAAAGATGACTCAACATAGAGAAGAAGAAAAGCCAAATCTTACCTGGCAGCAGAAATCTCCAGAGATGGTTCCTACCAGTTTTTGTGAGTAAGCTCCCTCTATCACTTCTGCATACTCACACATGCATCCATGGCTACTGGTCCCAGCTGAGAAGCAGGAAAATTTGGAGGGGGGAAATTGCCCCTTCGAAATTACCCTGTCTAGGGATTGTACATCTTATACTGGAGGTAGAGAAAGGAAAGTGCATAGGGGTGGGGTAACTTGTTTTGTTTCTTGTTTTGCCTGAGCACTTGCTATTTGTCTCCCCCCCATCCTCCTTCCCCACCTCCTCACTTTCTTCCTTTCTCTCCTCCTATCAACTACAGACACCAGGCACACAGGCAAAGGAAAGATGCTGGGTGCTCTAACTGGAAATCCTGAAGAGCATCTAACCCTCTCTGGGGTATTTTTCTTTGTAACTTGCTAAAAGTTTGCTGGGGCACGTGACAAAGCTTTGTCAAGAAGAAAAAAAAAAAAAAAAAAATCCTGATCTTCTTAATTGCTCATTCCCAGGAAATTAGAGACTTCAAGGGTGAATGGACTGACTGGAAAAAAAAAAAAAAGGTGCATGGGAGAAGATAGGATGTAAGTTGAACAGCACATTCACAAAGCTTTCCTGTCCAGATACTGGTCCTTTCATGTATGCATGGTAGTCTCAGCTCTCCAAAAGCCTCAGAACAAAGTCCCCATCAATATGACATAAAACTGGAATGAAAAGACCCATAAAAAGTGAGGATGGAATTGCACAGGATAGTCAGTCAAGTCCTTTACCACAATGAAAGGAAAATTTTGCAGACTTCATGCCCACCCTCTGTTTTTCCTGTCAGAAGGTCATGGCTACATAAATGGCATTTATTTGCAAGTTTGTGTAAATGTGAAGAATATTACTAGTTCCCAGTGTAGTTACTTGAGCTGAGAAAGGCTATAAATTCTCTGTCTTCTGCTAACTTGTGAGCTTTAATTAGACAAACGGAGAAGGTATTAGAAGTATAAATTCTTCTTCCTTTCACCTTCTTGCTCTCACCCACCCTCTGCAGTAGGGTATGTTCCCATGGCAGCTAAAACCTCACTGACAACCAAAACCATGCCATGCCAAACACAGCTCCTTGGAGCAGGCTTCTACTTTCCTAGATTCAATACAAATTATTATCCGTTCCTTCATTATATCTCCATTTTGTGTTCTTAGGGCGGCTGGAATTTTATTACACTGCACGTAATTCACATTTGGTACTTTAATGTGTCTTATATCCTTACTTGGCGGGTTTGGAAACTTGGAAATCTCTTTTTCCCTTTTCTAAGAGATATCAGGGTGCCTAATAGTCCACAGGAATTAGCGATTAGGAGAATTAGTGATTATGAGTTCTTTCAGCCTATTTCAGAGAACAGCTTCCAGCCTGTTTCCTTCAATTATTAGGAAAAATGAGTTTACACAATACGGGGTCTGCACGAGATCTGCTTGACCTTTAATCTTTGTTGCTGACCTTGTCTTCTTCAATGATTTGTGACACACACTCCAGTTATTCTGTCACTGGTAGCCGTCACCCCACTGTCCCTTAAAATAGGTGAGGGACATGTTCAGAATCATAAATTCTTTATAAAAACTGCTTTCACATAATCCTCCAAGACCCCATTATGCTACAAATCATATCAATGAACACCAGAGCATGGTCCTCTACCCTTACAGAAAAATACCCCAAGACTGGTTTTATGCAGTTTAACATGAAGCAATGCTTTGAATACTGAGGCCAACAAGGTTTAGTGCAATCTTCTCATCTTTTCTGAATGTTTGGTTCATTGTAAAACCTCAGCATCAGCTTTCTATCACAGCTGGCTCTTTACTGCAATTTCTTTATAGAGCCTTCTCTGACTTCTTTATAGGTGTAGATGATATCTCGACTGGAACTTTATCAAAACTACCCTGGGGAGGTATTTTCCATTACGGAAAGTTTTCTTACACCTTCCAGAAAATTATCACTATTCCTTTATGAGCTAATTACAGCAGTTTCTCAGAAACAGTCATATCTATATCCTCTACAATACTTTTCTGGATACTCAGAGTAAATGAATACAAGATCCTCACTAAAACTCAGTGAGTTTATCTGGCAGAGAAAGTCTCATTCAGGTAGGAATTTATTAGTCTCCCAGGCCATGCATATTGCATGGAAAGGCAGTGCAGTACATCACCTGCTACAATTTACTAAAAAGAACTGAGACAGGGGAAATGAATTACCACCAATTCCAATACAAGACATGATGCTTCTTGTGTGTGACCTTTCAGTGCCTCCCACAAGAGAGTGCTTCCCAAGCACAATGGCACAAAACCCATTGGAAGCTTGCTAGACAATCCATCAGACAATAATGGTTTTGCTTTCCCACAGTCCTAAAAGAAATTGCTTACTTATACTTTTTTTATAATTGAAACAAAGCCTTTAGAGCAGCTACGGGACAAAGAATCAGACTAAAGTTTATACCTCCAGATCTATTTCTATTTTCTTTGCATTCCTACTTTGTATTAGTTACAGGAAATTAGAAGCCAGGCCACCTTCATTTCTAAAGCACAAGGTTAAATTAATTACATTACAAAGCCTAGTCTAGCCATAGTGAATAGCTGTGACAAGAGTAATCTCCATTAATATACACTAACAACACAGCAGGTTTGTGGGTTGGTCTTTAAACCATCCAACAACATCAGATCAGACTGCTTCTTTCATGAGCACATGCTAACCTTGTAAAGTCTCAAAAAAAACCCCAAAACCCAGCATTCAGAAACATAAAACTTTTTCCTTTGTAAAAGACATTTTGATAAAACATGTTCCAAAGGATTTACTTAAATCCTAAGGGCTTGCTTGTAAAGATAATCTTTGCAATTAAATCTGAATACACACATAACAGCTGCAAAGAAATATTTATTTTTATCTGATAGAGGGAAAATATTGACTTTTTGGAAAAAGAAAACCAAAATATATAAAAGGGATTTTGATGTAGCACATCACCTTCAAATGTGAACTTTGAAGATTTCTCTTGTCTGACAGAGGACACATTCCCAAGCCTTAACACTACATTGCAAAGCAAAGCTACCTAGAAACTCTCAGTAGTTTGACTCCTCAACTGCTCAGACTGATACTCAGCAGAAGCTCATTTATTATTTTATTTATTCTATCACATAAATACTCCAACCCTGAGCTTCTCTGCTGTGCCTGGAATGACTCACAGAGAAGGTGAGCTGGTCATGGCATCAACTGCTTGTGGCCCAGTGTTCTCCTACTACAATGAGCTCCTAAAGCCCTGGAAGGTTCAGCACGGGAGCTGAGATGCAACAGACAAGACTGCAAGAGCTGCCTAAACAGCAAGTAATACTGGCATTTGAAGGAGAGGCATTTAAACCATTCCTGTTTGCTGAAGGCCATGCAGGAAGTCTGTGCAGAGCTCAGGGAAAACTCCAACAGATCCAGATCTCTTGAATCCTTGTCCAGAGAGCAGCAAGCTCAAGGCATCACGCCACTGTTAAGTCTGGAAATGCAGCTGCAAGAATAAAGGCAAGGAGGCATGGTGGCTTGGAAGCAGCTGTTTCTTGCAAAGAAATGCCTTGAAGTTTTTAAATTCTAGTACAATTTAACCTGCTTGCTGTGATTCCTAGGTAAATACTCTGTAAATAAAGTTTGGAGTCAATAACAAGCAGATAGAGTGAAGACCTTTACAGTTAAATAATAAAGCAATCCAGTTTCACCACCTGATTGGTTTGGCAGTACTCCTCTATTGCTATGGATACATTCCATCTTGACATTAATTTTCCTCTTGTTTTTGTTGCCAGTCCCAAGAACATGCTTGTTGAGAACATAAGTGAGCAAGAAACCCACGGTCAGAACAAACCTCACTCACATTGGAGAGTACCAGAGACAAACAATACACTTCAGCTCTTGGAAGCACTCAGGGATTGCAGTGAAAATTTCAGGCTTGAAGACAGTAATTATTTGCCTAACTAAGGACTTTCAGGTCTAGCCTCAGTTTTCTTATCAAAGAACAGCAAAAGCAATAGAAAACTAATACAATACTTTTTGGGGCCCAGCTAACTTGTAATTTGGCTATCCACAGGTCCTTCTGAGAAGTCTTGTTCCCCTGAGGTGCTCACCACATTGTTCATGACATTCAGAATTTTCAGCCACTTTCATGAGACCTCAGGCAGAGTGCTGAAAAACAGCAGCTGCAGTAAATTTAGCATTTAATGCACCCAACCAGAGAATAATAATACCAGTTTTTCTATGTGTGTTCCCCATGCTGGGTGCCTGAGGTAATGTATAGCATAATGGCTGGATATCCTCTTAAAAGCACCTACAGACGTAACCGATCCAGTAAAAGAACTGGGAGGTTTTTCTTTCCTGAATGATCAATTAAAAAAAATTGCCAAAATTATGGATCCAGAGAGATTTTTACTAGACTTTTCAGGAGGAGAGAAGTAACATGTAAGCTTACGTATCAAGTAGTAAGACAAGTGTATAGCATCACACTTTGGAAAGATCCTAACCGGCCCTGTAAAACCCAGCTCCGAGGGAATGTAACAAGAAGGTTGGATGAAAGATCCAGTGACTTGACACAACCTTCAGGGCAGGAAGCATTTCTACCCACTGGAGCTTTGTGGAGAATTTTAATTTAGAGGAACATAATAAAAGAAACTGGAATTCATCCAGCCACTAGCGATTAATACCATTAATCTTAATAAAATCCCATAGCGCTTTCTGTAATGCAGATAAGTTCTTTGAACTAGGTTTAAACCCAAAGATTTTGGCTAGAAATGTGGAAAGAGAAGGCGTAAAGAGTTTAGCAGTAGAGCTTATTACACAGAAGGTGTTGAATTTGTAGAATATGATGCCTTTGGCAAGCACAGCACTAAAAAATTGACATGTGGAGAGGATTGTGAGGGGAAGTAATTAACCACCACCAACAAAAAAAGTCACTGTAAATGAAGCCATCATGCAGATCAAACAGGAACCTTCTGCTTTGTATTTCCCCGCAGCAGACAAGCAGATGTTGCAGCAACCTTTTATCTGTATCAAACTATCACAACCGTGTCTATCTCAGGTTATTTAGTGATTATAACTGGCAGTCGGCATTACGTGTGACAAATGCCATCAAAGCCTTAGCTAAAAACTTCAACTTGCACATCTTTTTTCCAAGGCAATATTAGTATCAACCCTTGGCTGTGAAGCTGTTCAACAAAGTAGCCAGCTTTGACAGTTTCCTTCTCGGCATGCCAGGGTTTTTGGGATCCTAGTGTGGAGTGGTTAAAAACCTCCTTTGAATTGTGCAGGATGGGTATCCCAGAGCTACAGACCCTGTCAGTCAGGGTAGCACCTGGAAGTTAACACATCTGATTGTCAAAAGTTCATTTGCTGTTCTACCCCTATGGGAATTGCTGATGACATCCAGGGAGTCCATGGTGGCATGAGGGATGCTGTCGATTTCCACAGGATTTGAATGAGATAATTGAAAAAACATTAAAGAAAGCATTGCTAAACAGAGTGCCAAGAGCTCTCTGAGATTTCTACTTTATTTTGTGAAACCTTTTAAGTGGTTTCAGACAAGTGGATTTGCCTGGGCAATTAAGAGTAATTTGAACACCTGGAAAATGCAACACTTAATTGGGCAGCTACTGACTGGGAGTCAGGGCCTCCTCTGTTCTACCAGAACCCCAGGAGAGGCATTCTCACGTGTGGTCTCATTAGCAGATTGCTTCTGATCTACATGGTATTGCTCATCTCTTCCCATGGGAACCTCTTGCTGTTTGAAGAGCTCCAGAGGGACCAGAGGGAGTTTGGTGATTTTCAAAGCCAAGTGCATTCTTTACTTTGCTAGCCCCTACTCTTTGTGAGGAGGAGGACTGAAGGAAAAGAGCTCTTTGCTGCTCCAGTTGTATTATTTTCTGTGGGCAGCTGTGAATCTCTGGATCTAATGATTCCATGCTAGGGAGTTATAAAGTGTTTGGGACACACCAGCTGCAGGCTTATGAGCAGTTCCATTAGCATAGGTATAACCATATTTTACTTTTGTTCTGGCAATGATCCCAACTAATACCTTCCTAATCACTGCCTGGTGCAAATTTCCTTACATTTCTGCCATTCAGGATTTAAGCCACAGAAGAAATAAACTGGTGGGACTTCAAAAGCTAGTAGCTAGATATGTGGCTGATGCTTTTCCATATTTTGAAATCTGTTAATTTTTAAGTTACAGGAAAAGAGGCTCTGAATACACAGTTGATCCAGATAATTTGTATGCAATCATTTAAAATGAGTTGGTTGATGAGCTCTCCAGATCTTTGATGAAAGGAGATAATAAAAATTTAGAAATGTGGAAAATTTTAGACAGCTGTAAGATAGTTTTTCAGAATTATAAACAGAGAGCAAAGAAAGTAGCTAGATGTGAATCCTAGACCACATAATGGACTAGAAAAATCTTTCACTGAAGAATGACAGTATACTTACCAATATAACTGCAAGAAAATTGATTTCCTTTCCTGATGTCCCACTTTAACAGATTACTTTTGTGATTAATAAGTAAACACTGCTAAGGTAACTCATTTCATTCTCTCTGGAAGCATTAGTCACTGTGCATTACTATGGCTGAACAGTGCCATGGAATACAGACCACACATTCAATCAGTATGGTTCATATTAATTGGATTAAAAAGTACACTAATGCTGGATGCTGAAATACTGGTCATCATTAAAGAAGGATGTTTATAATGAGGCTTTCCACAGATTGGCTGAGCCACACAGCATTTAACCTGGGATTTATTAGTGATCTGAGCGCAGAGTTCTGGTGGTAAAAGTTGCAGGTAATCAGATGCCAATAAACGCCAGCAGATAAAATGGTAATTCTAAATATACCATCTTTACTGGATTTGAATCAGAGTTTGAAGACTGGTCATTTGCAGTCTGGTGCTTAAGCTGAAAACCGGGCACTGAAAGCAAATTTGTTCAATAAAGGAGAAAGAAACATAGTGAACAGGATACCACAGAATTATATTTATGTTGTACATTTGTCTTCACATTGCAACATCCACATTGTTCATTTTGTGACAAGTATTTCTAATAATTTTGAATACATATTTACTGTATAATACATTTTACCAAGAGGCACTTCCAGTAATTCTGGCAAAAAGGAGCTTCATTATAGTGTCTAACTTACAAAACAGTAAAAATAAATAATGTTTATCTAAAAGATTTTTTTTCCTGTACAGAATCTATTTTGTACAAAACATTTATCAGCCATTAACTAAATCACTTAACAAATACTTGTGAAGAGAATATATTAGGTATTGCTACATGTATCAAGTGCAAGATACTAGTGAAAGGAAAAGAATTATTCTGTTTATGAAAATCACCTAAAAATACAAGGCCTTGTTCCTGAAGTGTTTAAAAAGGAGAAGCTTGGTTACAACAATATTGACAATATATAAATATAAATTAACGTATGTAGTACTTAGTGAAAAGAACACTGTGTTAAAAACTGGCATGTACAAATCCTGAATAAGATGGCACTTTTCTGCATTGCCACTTTGGCTGGCAGTAATTTTTTTAAATATTGCTTCAAAGGATTATAAAGGTACACAAAACTCTTTTCAAATAGAGCTGTATAAAATTAAATTTCCTCCTCCCCCTCCTTTCTCTCACCTTTTGAAGTGGAAAAATATCAAGGAGGGATTAATTTTGAAGTACACAGGTGAATTGCAGAAACTTGCTACTAAAGCTGAGTCTGAATGACCATCGAAAAATAATTGTGCCTGAGGCGCAATGCCCCGAGGTCCCAGGGCAGGTGTCAAACTGATTGTCAGGCCAGATTGGCCTCTTGTGAATTTGAAAATACAAAATTTGCATGCTTTGTCCCCAAAGTCTTGGGGGGGGGGGAGGGGGAGGTCAAGTGCTTCAACTACATTGACACGCAGAATTTTCACTTTGGAAGAGTTTTAACCTTGCTAGATTAATTTCTTAAATTCTTTCACCAAAATGGGATTATTATTATTTAAAATCACATCCTATACATACTTGCATATTGTTACCCAGATGGCCAAACTGTATTGGAAAACAACTATCTTTGAAAGGTACTACTTCTACTACTGGAGGCAAATTTCCAAAAACTCTTTGTGTTGGAAGATGTCCCAGATGTTCTGCTACCAAAAGCACTAAAAAGAACTGCCACCCATCAGTGAAAATTTTAATCTGTTAAAGAAACATAACCTACAGTATGAATCACGTATTTTTAAAAACTGAACTTGAATTACTTTCCATCATGCAAACATGTTACGCAGGAAAAGAAGACTTAACTTTAGAAAAGTAATGACCAAGTGTATGCTGACATGGTTGAAATATTAAAAGTACTATCAACACCATACAGCAGTTATAAACGCTGTCTTTGATCTTTTAGGACACCATCTGCAGTACTATATTAGAGCTTACAAACATCTAAGAATGAACATTTTGCATTCAAATACAGATTTTCATTGTGTGTCAGAATCGGGCAGGAATTTTGGAAAGGAAATACAGCTTTAACAGATGACAGGCTTTCTACCTGAAATAGTATGTACACGTGTGGCAAACCCGTAACTGTTTTCTCTCTGAGCACATTACAGACCTTTTTTTTTTTTTTCTTTTTATGAAAGCATGGAGGCAAAATGCCTAGGGTAGGGAAGAAAAAAACAACCACGACCAAACCCCCAAAACTTCAGTCTCCTTTAAATAAATATTTAAAAGCAAAGAGCAATTGCTAATTCACATTAATTGTTTGAAGTGCTCACTGTGGTAAAGGAAGACGGTGCTGAAAACCAGAGCATCTAAGCCCACTGCCTCGGGGCTATCACTGCGAGCAAACCACCGTGAGGTGGGTACAGAGTTGGATTATGTTACTCCAAAGTATTCCTGAAGGTACTTTTACAACAGCCCTCTGAAATTTGGCATTTGTTCTTTTCCTCCCCCTGTGCCATGCTGCTGGGACCACACGCCATTTGCAGGCCAATGGTGCAAACACAGCTCCCTCTGTGAAGCCTTGAGGAAACATCAGCTAACACGCGGCCCAGGCCACAGCTGTGTTGCTTATCTGATCTGATTTCTATGGGTTTTGAATCAGGACAAGAGAATTCAATCATAAAAAGACAGATGGCCTGCAGCTGTGGCAAAGTCCTTTATACCTATTCTTATGCTTCCACACAGACAGAAACCAGAAATATTTGTATTTCCCCATCTAATTCACTGCTGGGATAAATTGCTTTCCATACCTGTGGATTCAGTGGTGCTCCTTGGTGCACACAGAGCCCATATGCCATCCACTGCAGAACAAATCTCACCTGTTGTCCCATTTCCACACTTTGGACATACCACAAGCACACCTTTGGAAGTAAGAAACAACTGGCATGGACTAGCCACCTGAAAAGCTCAACTGAAATAGGTATTATATTTTTTGCCTCCTACTCTAGCATCAAGCAAAGTTTTCTTTAATAAGGAAGAACTAAATTACTTGACTCAAAAATTATTCTTGGTTTATTATATCCTGCAGCTTGACAGATCACAGCCAAGGCCAGTTAGTTTTACCTGAACTCATCACCTTCCAAGAAGGAACCAAGAAGGTGCAAGCACCTGGGGAAATTTTTGCACACACCTGAAGTGACACTGGCAAACTTTCAAAGTGCACAATGCTTATGGTTGTTTCAGTTTTATCAAAGAAGTATTGTTAACTAGCCTGAGCTTTTGCCCACTTTGTCATTGTGAAAATGGACTCTCCAGAAATACACCTGCGCTCTTCTGCCCACAGGCTCCTAAGGAGCTTCTATCTTCCTAAGAATTCAGGTGGGTGTTCAAGGGGGTGACCTGCATCCTACCAAGGAGGCGTGATGCATTTTTCATCAAGAAAACACCTGCCTGCCAGGAAAAACCCACTAATGGCCTCTGAATAAATTATAATTAGGATGTAAATGAAGGATAACTCTTGCAGTGCTTGCTTCAACACTGGGATTCAATAACAACCACAGCAGGGGCTAAAACCTTGCTTTGATTTACTTCCAGAGGAATGTTGTTTTGCTAAGTGAAAGTGATGAAATAAAAAAAAATATTTATCATACTCAGTTGCTCTCAAAAGTACTGGTGCTATTTTGCTCTAATTTGTAGTTTGCCCCCACTAATCAATATTTTTTGCTAGCTCTTCCAATGAAGAGCTAGCAAAAGTCACCTAATTTCAATTATTCCCCCATCTGTTCATTAACATTTAACATACATTTCTTCAGGAGGCCTGGACACTCTTTATTTGTTGATTCACCCAAAAAATATGAAACAAACAAAAAAAAAATATTTCCCCACCCTAGTTAATGGGAACAATTATCTTCTCTTTCATGCTGCCACCATTTTGACTAATGCTGCAACATAAAACAGTAATTAAAACCCCAGAAACTCCATGGTTACTTCATACTGGTGGGATTACATTTGACTTTGAAAGAAAATTGTGTTGCACCAAGTCTGTTTCATACTGGACTACAATTTCCTTTTCTCTTTCCTATGAATTGCCAGTTTGACTTTCTCCCTGTATGTCTAAAACCCCCATCAACTCAAGGACTAATTACACCAGCACTGTGCTGCCAGCTGAGGAATACCCACATTCTCAGGCCTGAAACTGGCAAGAGCAAGCCACCCTCCTTGCCTGCCTCCCAGCTGTGGTACCTGAAGCCTTGGAGTGCTCCAGAAATTCTCACACTCATCCTTAATTTGCAACCTTTCTTCCTTAAACATGTAATGCAAAAATAATAGCAAATATTACATGTGCTTATGAATTACAGGTTGTCCAGAAGTCAAAAGCCTCTTCTTTCAGAAGAAGAAGAGCCAGAGACTGATTGCTGCCCACCCAACTTATTTAACACTATGTCTATCAGATGGCTCAGCTCCAGAATGAACCACAGCACATCTGCATTGCCTCTCCTACACTTGAATCAGCTGTTGCATCTCCCTGGGGTATTTGCTGGTCAAGTGCCTTATGCCTTCTCTGGATCGCAGCCCTGGGCACAGCTGGGTTTGCCGGGCTGCCCAGGCTCACACTGACCAGCACATCTGGCTGTGCCTACCAAAAGCCAGTCAGAGGGTGGACTCAAACCTGCAACCATCTTCATCAACAGCAAAGTCCATCACCAGCACAGGATCACACCACACAGACCAAGCAGAATGTACCAGATAATTCAAGAGATTTCGCACAAGTACTTCATTAACACTTGGGACCAACCGCAAGCCTTTTGCTGCATTATACTGCTAGCAAAATTTTCAAAAGTGCCTAGGGTTCATTTTGAAAATGGACCAAATTCTCTAAGATCCCAAGTCCCACTAAAAGCTGGTGGGGCTCAGGCTGCAGAGTACCCAAAGTGACAGCTACCCCACCTACTCAGCTCACAGCGTGCAAACATGCCTAGATGGAGGCATGGACAGGGCAGTCCTCATAGGCTGTACCACTAACTAATGCTCAGTTTGGCCAGATCCTTGGCTTCTTCACACTGTATTCTACTTTCTGGGAGGGGAGGGAGGGAGGGAGGGAGGGAGGGAGGGAGGGAGGGAGGGAGGGAGGGAGGGAGGGAGGGAGGGAGGGAGGAATGAAGACACATGGGGCCAGAATTTCAGAAAAAAAAAAAAATCATCTAAAAAGCAGACAGAGATTTAGAACTCTCTAAAGAAAACAAATGAACTTAATGTCCTGCATGGAAAGCATAAAAAGGGAGTGGGACACAGAATTTGCTTAGATTCCAAATGGTCTTTTTAAAACCTCTATCTGAACCTTTATAGACTTAACTTCCTTCCAAATTCAGACCATCAGGATCTGAAGAACTTTTAACTGTGGTATAATAAAGTTCCTAAATGCGTCCACTTAAAAGGTCCTGAGCAATCACAGCCTTGGATTTTCACTTCGTGATGATGAAGAGACATTCCCAGATGATGGCAGGGTGAAAACTGATGAACAGCTATCATTGCACTGTTAACACATACGTTCTCAAATTACATCTGCCCCAGGCACCACTTACTGCCAGAATGTGACCATGAGTTGCTACCAGAGTCAGCACCCATCACATCCTGCACGCAGGACAGGCCATTGGTGACACAAAGCCTTTTCCCCAGCTTTCTGTAAACGATTTCACTCTCAAGGAATGGAAATTTAAAATGCTGCCAAGACCACAGTAGAACCCCTTTTTCCTAGTAGATTCTTACAACTCATTCTGCTGCATGGCTTGGAACATCTTTCTGCTGGAGGAGGCAGATGATTTCAGAGGAGTGTCAACATGCTCTGTACATTAGCTCAAAACAATCAACCAGGTTCCCTCAAAAATCAGAGTGTAAACTATGGCTCTTTGGACATTGTGGAAATGATTTCTTCTAGACACAGGCCCTTCTGCATTCTGGGAAACTAAAGTCTCAGACTCCTTCTAAAAGAAAAGGTAGTAATTCTAGAGTGCTTTTCTCACTGCGCAAGCACTGCAAGAAGTCCTCTATTTCAGGGAATAGTGAACTTCTCCTAGACTAGAAGGGAACAGGATCCATCACCAAATGAGATTACAGTGGAGAAAACAAAATATCCAACTGGAAAAAAATAGTCCAATCTTTCTCTTCCCGTTTTTAAAGAACTGAAAATTAAATACGTACATTTTTTATTACTGCAACACATGGTTTAAATGGGGCTTGCTTTCTCTAGTATCTAACACACCTCTTTGCATACTGTATGACCACAAACCCATATCAACATTGTAAATATCTCACCTGAAATCCGAGCACTTTCCTGATGAAGACAATTATTTTTCTCTTCCCCCCAAAAAAAACACAACATTGCACAGGCTGTGGTTTGAGGTTTGCAACACCAAAAGACTGCACAAAGCAGAAAACCATCAAAGTCTAGACTCCAAAAGGTTGCTGCAACTGCAGTTTGAAATTTTGCCTCAGTTGGACTAGAAACTATTAAAAAAAAAACCCTAAAAATTTACATGCTTCATTATCTACTAAAAAACCCAAAGCAAAAAAATGGTACTCACATGTTTAATATAAAATGTCTCTGATTTTTGTGTGTGTGTGAAATTTCCAGCCTGGGAAATTTCCTGATCATTGCTTGTCAGAAATGCACTGGAAAGACTAAAATCTAGATTAATAAGGAGCAGACACCTGCAGAAATTGATCTCCACTTGTAACCATTCAGAGTGCAAAAAAAAAAAAAAAGTCACTCTCAGCTACTTTAGCTTCTACACTGTTATTCCTTCCAGTTCAGAAAAAATCAACAACCATTCTGATTTTAAACCTATCAGGAATTCCTTCACTATAAAAGACGTGAGTTAATCAAACCGTACCCACAAACAGGCTTGCGTAGCAATGCAGTAACAATTTGTGACAGCTGCATTGACAATATAGAAAGAAAATAAATTAGAAGCTGACACTGATTTTACCTAATGGCAACCAAAACTGATGACTAGGAAAAACATAATTCCATGTCAGCACAGTTTTAGGCTAATTTTTCTTAGTTCAACCCAATATATGCCTCCTTAGAGGAGTATGTAGAACTCCACATGCAGGATTTTGCTCCATTCTTGAATACCTCTTTGTAATTTTACCAAGTGGGCACCCACTACCACTTTCTGCAATAACTTCTTTTCTTCTTCTAGGAAAGGCAATATAAAACTCAGTATAAAAAAATCCAGCCCCAGGATCATGCACTAAAAATGGAGAATGTGACATTTTCAAGCATCTCTGTAAGTTTAATATTTAAAGGACAGAATGAGGTATATTAAATTCTTCTCAAACTATAAGGTATGCATATCGCTTGTACAAGAAAAGCCCAAATAAAACGATTAATCAAAGTGACTGACGAGGTGTGAAAACAGTGCAAGCTGGAACTGGTGGAGAGTTGCTGAGATCTTGGAGACCTTTTTTTTTTCTTTTGAATGAATTGTGCTATATCCTTTCCCTTTAAAATAATAGTGCAATCTGGACCTTTGCTTTTCTGATTTAATTGAAAAACACTAAATATTTCGGCTGATGAGAGCATTCAGAGTCTGTCAATGAGCACTCAATCTGTCAAAAGGCAAATGCCTTCTCTACTGGTAAGAGTAGGACAGGCAAATGCAACCTTTAAGAAACAAAAATCCTGTTTTCCCAAAAAAGCTCGCTCTAACAGAAATTCAAGGCAAAAAGAAACTCTGAAATGATAACGCACATGCTGATTGACTTTGATAGAAAATATTTTCCAACATTTTTGGGGAGGTATCAATAGGATCATGAAATACATTGAATGTGTAACAATAGCAAGAAGTGATGGATTTAATGTTAGAAATTTAATATAGAAAGGACTTCTCCTACAAACTCTTCCTTTCACAAGCATCCTTACTTACACAAGCAATCCTCTTCTTGGCAAGGGGCTGCAGGATCAAAATATAAAAAGCATATGTAGTCAAATTATTTTTGAGAGATACTGAATTATACATATATAATTCTTTTTGTGGGAACAAAACTCTAAATTGCGTGGTACTGGTTGATGCTGCCAGTCCCAAAGAGCATTAATATTTTAAAGCCTTGATCCTGTAGACCACTGGCTTCTCAGAAAGGTCTCTACAAATTACTCAAGACTTTATTTGTTGGGTTTGGAAATGGCTACACTGTATAAAAATGTTTTTGTATTTATTTTTTTAAAAAATTAGCTTTACAAAAAACTTTCCCCTTTTTTTCTTCTTTGTTTTCTTTTTTTTTTTTCTTAAAGATATCATTATCTACAGGAAACCATAAAAATTTTTCCATATTTACATCTAGATAACTAATCATTGACAAATATAATATCGTGAAATAAAATATTGAAAGTGAATCCAACCTTTTAAATAGACATTTGGCTCACAGCATAAACAACAGAGAAAACAAATAACACACACAAAAAAGATCTGATCTTCTTACAGGCCCGATCTTTTCCTTTCTCTTAAAATAAACAAGAAAAAAGAAAAAAGAAAAATGTATATTGGTGGATCAAACACGCTGCTTCTAAGCAGAATGCCAGCAACAAACTGCTCCCATCCAGCACCTCACATTGAAAAACTAAGTTCTCTGAAGCTCATGTGAGTGGCTGCTGAGACATATGAGTGTCCGGCTAATGCACAACTGGCACCTGTCCCCCACGCTGCTCCTAATGCATCGTTTGCCTTCTATTGTGAGGAAGGGCATGGCCCCCACACTCCCCTTCTTTTCCTCTCAAGAGATGTAGTCTAGCTTCTTTCTTAAATGATATATTTGGCCACTGATGCACGGAGGCGTAAGGTTAGGGCAGGAAGATGACAGTGTGCCTCTAGTTTCTGAGTACTTGCGCACATTTGCTCTCCGTTCTCTCCTGCCTAAACACACACGCTGCCCCACGCAACTATTCACGCACTCAGAAGTATACAGAAGGCCAGGCCCTCTCAAGGGGGACAGACCAGCGTGCCACACAGTCCCTTTTAACCCCCCCTGGCACATCCCTTTCATTAGCAGTCTGGGAAGTGCAGAGGAGAAGGAAGAAGAAGAACAGAAGGAGGAACCCACCAGATGGGGCCAGGCTGCAGCCCAGGCCACCGTGGCCCTTGCTGAAAGGCTGCTGCCTGCAGCTGGAGTGCAAACTAGAACTTGGAGGGCTATGGGGAGTGTAATGCTCCTCAAAAGCGTCTCCAGTTCCCTTGTGGGCACCAATTCTCTAAAATTCAGGCCCTCTGTCATTGTGTACTGGGACATGTGCTACAGCTAGTGTAGTAAGAACCCAAACTATGCTACGTTACATCACTTCCACTCACACTTGCAAACACCACCTCACACACACATATATGTTGGCAGGATATATCAGCATTCATATAAAACTTTGGAACTTTTATCCCTCAGCATTAAGAGCAAAAGCTACTTAACTGGTACCTTAGTGTTAACTGCAAATGTGCTTTAGAAGCAGCATTTCCTTAGATAACTTTCTTCTGTAAATATCACAGTGACCATAATATAACATTAAATGTATTTTGCTGAAGTGCGCAGCCAATAACCCTGGCTATATATATATATATTTATATAATTCCACCCACCCCCAAATCTCTTTAAAGAAAGTCTGTAAAAGCCGGTGTCGCAGTGTGAAAGCTTCCTTGAGCATATGAGTTTAAACAATGTACCTCACCATAAAAAGGAAAGAGAAACAAATTAAACAGCTGTAGGCGCATTATCCCATATTTCTACAGTGTAGTGTCTAAATGCTGTGCTGGCTTGAGGAAGAGTCTGTGCACGAGTCAATCTGTCTTAAAATACTGCTGTAAATATTGTCATTGGTTCGGTTCTACAGTTGTGTTCTCCTCTTCATCTCTCTTGGGCTTCCCTTTCTCCTCCTCCTCTTCCCTGATGGCCTGGATTTGTTCTGAGGATTGGTGCAGCGTGGATTGCTCCGCGCCTTGCTTCTCCGTCCCAGCTAACCTCTCCTCGTCCTCAATTACTTTCTTCCACATTTTATGGTTTTGAAGCAGGTGCTGAGTGATCTGACAGTAGATTTTCCTCCTCTTGAACTTCTTTCCTGTAAAATACCGTGTGACATTAATGTACTGTTTTCTGTGAGTGAAGAAGGAAAGGGGACTAAAGGTGTAGGAAGCAGACAGGGTGTACTGTGACATACAGGAACTGCACCAAGAGATTTTTAAAACCACAGACTTAAACATTCTTAAAATTCAGAAAGCTAGGCTTCTCTTGACCTCTGGGAAAGCAAAGTGGTTTCCCGCACAGTTTGAGCCCCAGCTTCATCCTATCATGGGCTGCATGCTGTCCCTGACTATGCAGCTTACAAAGCCATCTAGTGCTTGAATCATTATGCATAAAACATGCTACTGAGAGGTTTCTGCTCATTTTTTTAATATAAAGTATTTAAAGACTCTGAACAACCTAATCCATAACTCCATATTAAATGCTGTGCCTGCCCTGCCCCAAATGGATCCCTGCTGATTGCCCTAGAAAAAAAATCCTCATCTTGTTTTCTACACATTTTACCTCTTATCTGAGCTGTAGAAGGATAATGAATGAGCAAGCATTAGTAATCAAAGGAGGGAAATCAAAGGAGGGAACCCATTCTAATGTTCCCTTTTTAAAGTCTGAGATTTAGCACTCCACCACTGCAGCAGAGATGACCTTAAAACCTTAGTACAATATTGGTCTGGCAATGGAGTATGACCACTGAAGAACTTGTCACATAGCCAAATATTATCAGGAAGCTTGCTGGTCTTCGGTTTTGAAGCATCAGTCCCCTGCTGTTAACCTATAAAATGTTTTTGCCACTGGTAGCTCTCGTGGCTCCTGACACAGCTGCACTACAAGTGTTTTGCCATCTGAAGTGTGGGATTTTTTCTGTGTCAATATAGTCTGTCCAACACAGATTGTTAACTCCTTAGCAGTACAAAGCTTGAAAATTTTCCCAGGTTATTAACGGTGGCAATGGCAGTCACAGAACTGGAATAATAAGTCCTCCAAAGACAACGGCTGATTTCTTTTTAAAGAAGGTGACGTAGAGGAATGTTTTGTACCAAATAAATTTGCGTGGATTAGTATTTGCAGGTTGCCTAAAGTATGTCTGTGTCAGGATCCAAAACGTTTAGCCCTTGAAGCTTTTGAAATGGAAACAAAGAGCTTTTCACTGAGCACAGACCAAATCCAACTCAATCCTTCATTAGAAAGCCCTTGGTTCCTTGTAGGAAACCTTCAGGTTTAGTACTAATAAGAAGCTCCTACACTGCCAATGCTGCAGCAGGACATTCTTTCCCAGGTTTCCCAGGTGACTCCACATCTTGCTGCTCTCTGCAGACACCAGTGAGCACTTCCTGTGGTGTTAAAATTCGTCTGTATCACTGAAGACTGAGCCTGTTTAATTTTTATACTTGCATCAGAACGTTGGGGGAATTACATGCTCCTGTATGATAACAAAAAAGACTGTGATCTTAAATTTATCTCAACTGCTTTAGTGAATTCTCAGGACCTAGATGAAGTGTTTTCAGCCTAAAAGGCATTCCCATCAAGAAAAAGATCTTCACCAACATCCACACAGCCCTTAGTATGTACGCACGTGACATCCCAAGCTTTTATTTTGTTCCACTGAGAAAGTTTAGAACATAGTTGATCACAGGTACAAATCTCTAACAACCTGTAAGATCCCTATATGGACACAACAGATGCCGTAGATTTCTGATTCAGATCAACACAGTAACAGAGAATTTAGGGAACTGGAAGAAAACAGTTTGTAACACATTGATATGATTGAGAATATAAGCACCCCACATTTGATAAGAAGGAAGTAGGAAGAATTGTTTGGGTATTTCAAAACTTCTGATACATTCAGTTTTAAGGTACTGAAAAAGACAAAGAGCCTAAAAGCACCTGGTTGAATAGTAACGTACTGTCACAGAGTAGAATGTGAAAAAGAAAACAAAAGACAACTAAAAAATGGTCTGTTTTCGATGTGACAAGGTTTAATAATGGTCTGTGCTTTTAACCTGAAAGCAGCGTTGTTGGACTTGACTAGCAGCAATACAGGAAACAAGTGAATACAGAAATGAGGTGAAAGGAACTTATGGATTTCAAAGTAAGGTTAGACACTCCAGTGGATAAATGAGAACATCCTTTATATTTCTTTTTAATACAGCAGTATCAGTTTCAGTCGTATGCTTTCCCTCAGTAGGCAATTCCATAAATGCCCATCTGCCACAAAAACATGTGGCTCTGCTGCCATTTACAGAGCTGTGTATCATGTACATCACCTGGAGTACTGCGTTCAGTTTTGGTCCCCACTATACAAAAAGGATATGGACAGGCTCGAGGGTCCAGAGAAGGGCCACAAGGATGATCAGAGGACTGGAGGACCTGCCATATGAGGAGAGGCTGAGAAAACTGGGTTTGTTCAGTCTTGAGAAAAGAATTCTTTGGGGAGACCTTATTACAATGTTCCAGTACTTAAAAGGTGGCTACCAAGAAGATGAAGACTCCCTATTTACAAGGAGTCACATGGAAAAGAAAAGGGGTAATGGGCACAAGTAGCTCCTGGGGAGACTTCGATTGGACACAAGAGGTAAATTTTTCACCATGAGGACAGTCAAACATTGGAATAGTCTCCCAAGGGAAGTGGTAGATTCCCCCACATTGGACAATTTCAAGTCTCAGCTTGATAGGGTGTTGAGCCATCTCATATAAATAATAGTATTACCTAGAAAGGTTGGACCAGATGATCCTTGAGGTCCCTTCCAAACTGGCATTCTATGATTCTATGAGACTTATTGCAGTAATTAAATCTTTCTGCTTCTCAGCTTACCCAACAGAAAATAGGAATGGCACTCAGTAGGGCATAAGAGTGTATGGTGAAGAACAGAAAAAGCAAGGCTGTCAAGAGAAAAAGCTGTCTCTGCATTTCAGTAGTGCACTTCAGGCTGGTGCTTTCTCAAAGGATTAGATACAGAGAAGGGAGAGAAAGATGACCTGGAGGAAGGAAATAAAAGTAGGCAATTCTGAGGGAGGAGGAACACAAAAGAGTGGAAAAGGTACAGTTGCAGCTTTTTCTCTTAATCATTTCTGTCTTGTTCCTGGGATCTCCTTTCAAATTACAAAGTTTTCCTCTCAGTATGACAAATCATATGGAGGAGAGGTAGGAGGCTATCAGCTTTAGTTACCAATTAGCCAGAAGAACCAAGTGACACAACTCCTAGCATGCAACACTGCAATGCCCAGTGTCGAGTCTCTCCACACTCTTCTCCATACATTAAGTTGAAGAGATTTTCATTAAAATACTCCCATTGCTAAAAACTCTTTTACTGCATCAGCATCTCAGAGCCTCATTCTATTATTCCTGTACATCGTGCTAACTCATGGAAATTATGAGAGCTTTCCTCAAAAGATCTTCTCCCAACTATCCTTTCTTCAACGGGAATTGCTGAAGTCTACTAATGTCAGTGCTGAAATAGTCTAAAAATCCCTCAGGCACAGATGGGTGATTCACCACCAGTAACCTTAACTGAAAGTAAAAATGAGTAGTTGTTATGAACATCAATGTCTATCAGTCCTGAAACTATGGAGCATCTCCATTACCAATGTAAGTGGCTGCATGTCAGCTCCACCAAGGATAGCACTGAATCACTGTAACTCTGGAGAGGCTCATATTGAACCTGACTAGCTCAGCATCTCTATGCTTTTACCATAAGGCTGCTTAGGTTTTGGTCACAATATGGAACTTAGCTGAAAAATATAAGTGTGAACAACTTACTGGATTCAGTATTTTCACAAGTTTCCATTTCTGCTGTTTCTTCCTCTTCATTCTCATCAGTGTCTCCTGATTCATCACTATCTTCTATCCATTTCCCTGGCATCAGCCCTGCTGAGTCATAGGAGTTACATAGTGGTCCCACAATGTGAGTGATGAAAGATTCCTGGAGGTGTGCCAGCTGAGGAGCAGAGCGATCCATGAAAGGACTGATTGGCAAGCCCAGGCTTGCCTCTTCATCACCCTGGAGATGAAAAATAGCGGTAATTTCTCTGAAGTAAATGAAAAAGAACCGTGTCACAAAAAGGAGTAATGCACATCAAACCAATTAAAAAAGATGAAAGAAAAATAATTCAACTCTAATACCACTTCCACCGCTCACCAGCATGACATAACTACAGTGCCATCACATCAAATGGTTAATCAAAGTTACAGCTCTTTTCTTGTAAAAGGACCCACTACCAGCAGTGTGAATTTAACAAGGGTGTTTGTTGATGACTCAGCAAAATGCTGCCCACTGCCCTTGTCCTGTACTATACACTGTGAGTGTGAAAATTTGAAAATTATTTTCTTTCTTTCTTCACATTATTTCGAAAAAATCACTCTGATCTTGTGATTGTTAGATCACAACAACCTTGGAGTCAGCCACCTGTTTGCAGGGAACCAGACTGAACTTCTACAAGAGCTATCTCATTGAACTAGTTTTCTTATTAATTTTGTGCTTACTATATGTAACATGGAGAGGTCTTCCTCTCTTTAGGTCATAAACATTTGTTTCCTGGTACTATGAGAATGATCCCTGTGAAAGCAGGGGTTACTTAGAAGCAGTATATTTTTCCCATAAAGCTTTTTGCTGGCTTTTTTTGGGAAGAGAGGGTAGAGGGAAGTATAGGAAGACTTTTTTCTCCCTGCTTTCACAATGTAAGAGAAGGTAAAACTTCCTTGCAGAACCAAGTCTGATATACTCACTCATCCCTTCCACAGCAAAGCTTCTGGTGCTAACAGTGAGTTTTGAGCTGAGTAGATGTGTCAAGACCAAATGCCACCTCCCCCCCAAAAAATCTATTCTCTCCTAAGCAAGTGTATTATGCAAATTAATGTTTTAATAAAACACAGAGATCTCTGTTGGAGAATACAGATAAGAATTTGGAGAGACATTGTTTCCATTATGCTACGGATTGCCTGAATTTATCTCCTTGTAACCTAAATTTTCCAAAAGTCACGGACAATGTATCTGGTCAACACCCTGTTGATATCTGGGAAGGCAAAAGAATGAGAGTTAAATTTTGAGGCATGTATGACGAATGTCTCATTTCCTTGTGCTTTGTTTTGTTACTTTTATAATAATAATAATTTACTTCTATAATATAATAATACTTTTATAATAAGCTACCCTGAAATGTTACGTTCAATCATTAAATGCAACATTTTAGTGTTAATGAAACACTGAAACGCACCATCCTTTCTTGAAATAGCAAGCAAATTAAGAAGAGGTGGCAGCTCACTCTTTTTTACAGTAACACATCTGAGATTTCCTGGTTGTGAGCTGTCAGTAGCAGGAAGGAAGCTGACTATTGAAATGTTTATCAGTTCTTTGTTTTGGTGTTCCGTTAGAACATGATTTATTATGTGAAACATCTTGCAGTGCATTTTGTTATTCTTTTTAATACGTCTAATATGTCTTCAAATAAGTATGCTGAGCATGTGGAGGGAAGTAAAGGAAAAATATGGTAACAATTTGAGACAGGATTATTGATGTTTCTATGCAACGTGTTTTTAGTGAGGAGTTTTTATTTATATGGGAGTTAAAGTCTTCACATAAACTGGTGTTTACTAAAGGAAATTCAAGAAATGTATTTCATTATTTTCACAGAATATGCTTAATGGACATATGTATGCTTTTGATAACAATTCTAGGGAAACAAAAATGAAGACTTTTCCCTTCTCAGGAAAAAAAATGATCAAAAGCATAGTGAAGATGGTTTGATACACCTCTCATAGCATATTACATTAAAGAAATTCAGACATTAACCTAGGTCAAATTAATTGAGAATCTAGTTTATCCTCATTAATGCCAAAATTAAGTCCCTGGTAGAAAATGTTCCCTGTTTTCAATCCCATCAGTATCCTGTCAGCATGGCAACTCATGCCATGCAAAAAAACCCCAACCAACCAAAAATGAAAACAGGAAACCCACTGGGACATACTGATTTCTCAATGCAGTGAGTAGACATTTTCTACTAAAACAAGAAAAAAACTAAAAAACTCTAGTGTCTTAGTGACTACCTGACCTCTTGGAATTTGCAATCCAAGAGTTCAAACACATTGGCCCACAACCCTCATGCCAAAAGGAATGTCATTAACAAAGACAACATATGTGTCACTCTCAATCAAATTTTGCAGAGAGGATAAATCTCAAGTGGATTTTTTTTAAATTACAGGATTATAAAGAAAGATAATATCTAACAGTCCTTTGGAGCAGCTTCCAAGAGCAGGAAAACATTAGCAGCACACCCTTCTGGGTGATGGAAAATAACCCAGCTTCCTACTGTGGAAGAGATAATACAGTATCCTCCCTCATGTGTTTCTCCTAAGTTTGATTCAGATACTTCTGGCCACACTATTCCTGATACAGGCCAGGATGCTGTTGGCTTTCTTGGCCGCCTAGGCACACTGCTGGCTCATGTTAAGTTGGCTGTCAACCAGCACCCCGAAGTCCTTCTCCACCATGCAGCTTTCCAACCACTCATCCCCAAGCCTGTAGCTTTGCATGGGGTTGTTGCGACCGAAGTGCAGGACCCCACACTTGGCCTTGTTAAACCTCAAACAATTGGCCTTGGCCCATCGATCCAGCCTTTCCAGGTCTCTCTGCAGAGCCTTCCTACCCTCAAGCAAATCTACACTTCCACCCAGTTCAGTGTCATCTGCAAACTTACTTAGGAAGCACTCAATTCCCTCATCTAGATCATTAATAAAGATATTGAACAAGACTGGACCCAAAACTGAGCCCTGGGGGACACCACTGGTGACCGGCCACCAACTGGATCCAACCCCGTTCACTACAACTCTCTGGGCTCAGCCAGCCAGCCAGTTTTTACCCAGCGGAGAGTGCACCTGTCTACTCCCTGTGCCCCCAGCTTCTCCAGGAGAATGCTGTGGGAGATGGTGTCAAAGGCCTTACCAAAGTCTAGATAGACAACATCAACAGCTCTTCCCTCATCCACCAGAAGGGTCACCTGATCATAGAAGGAGATCAGGTTAATCAAGCAGGACCTGCCTTTCCTGAACCCATGCTGGCTGGGCCGGATCCCGTGGCTGCCCTGCACTTGCCACATGAATGCACTCAACATGAGCCTCTCCATGATTTTCCCTAGTACTGAGGTCAGGCTGACAGGTCTGTAGCTGCCAGGATCCTCCTTCAGGCCCTTCTTGTAGATAAGCGTCACACTGGCAAGCCTCCAGTCTTCTGGGACCTCCCCTGTTATAAAGGACTGTTGGTAGATGATAGAGAGAGGCTTGGTGATCTCCTCTGCCAGCTCCCTCAGTACCCTCGGTTGAATCCCATCTGGCCCCATAGACTTTTGAGTGTCTAAATGATGCATCAGGTCTCTAACTGCATCCTCCTGGATTATGGGGGAGTTGTTCTGCTCTCCATCCTTATATTCTAGCTCAGGAGGGCTGACTACTCTGGTCTGACTATTAAAGATGGAGGCAAAGAAGGCATTAAGTATCTCAGACTTTTCTTCATCCTTGGTTGCCATGTTCCCTCCCTCATCCAATAAGGGATGGAGATTCTCCTTGGTTCTCTTTTTGCTGTTAATGTATTTGTAAAATCGTTCAGCCAGGCCAGTCGCCTTCCCTGACATTTCGTTTTGCAACACACGGTGACAGGCTGCTCCTGTGCTTTTAAGACTTCCTTCTTGAAGAGCATCCAGCCTTCCTGAACCCCTTTGCCCCTCAGAACTGACTCCCAAGGGACTCTTTTTACCAGTGTTCTAAACAGGCCAAAGTCTGCCCCCCGGAAGTCCATAGAGGAGGTTTTGGTGACCCCTTTCCTTATTTCACTAAGTATTGAGAATTTAACCATTTAATGGTCGCTAAGCCCAAGACGGCCTCCGACCTCCACATCCCCCACCGCTCCTTCCCTGTTAGTGAACAGCAGGTCCAGCAAGGCACCTCCCCTGGTAGGCTCACTTACCAGCTGTATTAGGAAGTTATCTTCCATACACTCGAGGAACCTCCTAGCCTGCCTGCTTGTGGTTGAGTTATTGTTCCAGCAGATGACTGGTAGGTTGAAGTCCCCCACCAAAACTAGGGCTGGTGATTTTGAGACTTCTGCCAGCCACCTGAAAGATGTTTTATCTGCTTCCTTATCTTGGTTGGGTGGTCTGTAGCAGACTCCCAACAGGATATCCACCTTATTTGCCTTCCCCCTCATCTTTACCCATAAACCCTCCACGTTGTCATCTCTGTCATTGAGCTCTATACAATCAAAGCACTCCCTAATGTATAGAGCCATCCCACATCCTCTCCTTCCTTGCCTATCCCTTCTAAAGAGCTTGTAGCCATCTATTGAAGCATTCCAGTCCTGAGTTCCATCCCACCATGTTTCTGTGATGGCAACTAGGTCATAGCTATCTTGCCACACATTGGTTTCCAGCTCCTCCTGTTTGTTTCCCATTTAGCCTGCTTGCTTCCTATAGAAAAGACAGGATGTGGAGTTTATTCTAACCAGTACATTCAAAACGTTGTTTCCACTTGGGAAACAGAGGAACATCCCAGTCCCTTGCACTTGGCAGGGCTACATAGGTTACAATGAGAAAAGATTCAACTGAGGGCTCCCTTACACCTGGCAGGAAAGCACCAGTGCCTGGCTGTATTCCCAGGTCTTTGTAAATCAATCTGTGGCTGTACTCCTTCCTTGTGCTACCATCAGCTGAGCCTTCCAGAATTACTGCAGTTTTACTAACAAACCTTCTGAAACCTGGAAGTGTTGTTTTAGAACATAAAGCATGAGACAGGATCGTGTAGGGAACATATTTGGTTAGTCTGTGAGAAACTGAAAGTCAGTGCTCGGTACATAAAGGTTTTGTGTGATCAGAGACGTGGCCAAGAGGGAAGCTAAAATAAGTCCACTGCCCTGTTTAGATCATCTCCACAAAGATGTTGTGTCCAATTTTGGAGACGACATGTCAACAGAAGTGTGAGCCACTTGGAGAAAATGTAGAGGAGAGTAATGAAAACAAGCTGTTGTTTTCAAAAGACATAGAAGGAAGGATTAAAAGATGGTTTGCACTGAAGAAGACTAAAAGGGAGACATGATGACAGCCAACAGAAAAAAAGAGGAAAAGAACACTTGTTTGTTATGTTCACTGTAAGGATAGTGCCAGACTGGAACAGTGAAGCCTGCAGAAACCCCATCATCAGAAGTCTTTGAGGACACACACATCAGAAGCTTCAGTAACAAATGGACTTTCACTGATCTAGCAAGAGGATGGATTGGTGTTACCCTAGCCATCCCCTTTCACCCCTATTTCTGTGATTTTCCCTCATCACCAGTACTAGCATGCTGCAGGACTTGAATCCAGCAGATACCACTTCAGACATGCATTTATTTACCTGTTCATAAAACTCATTGACAATGCCTTCTGTCCACTGCAGGTGCAAATCTTTGCACTTTGCAGGCCCATTTATGTCAGCCAGTTTGATGCACATTTGGCAAACCAGTAAGCGGTCGTTCTCATTAGTCCAGTCAATTCCAACATCATCATTCACCTAGTAAACAGAAAAAGGAAAACCATGACAGTAATCCTGAATAAAGGGATGCATTCACAGAGGAAGTTCTGCCCTGGGATATCTTACAGCATATTTAGCCATTTAACAAAATCACAAGTCTAAGCAGGTGAGCTAACCCAAGGCTGGAATTTCCAATCAGCTGTAGAGCAATATGCTAAAAGAAAAATACGTAAAAAGAAATTAACATTAAGACAAATTATGAAAAATTAGTATTTAGCACATGTTCTGTCTGTTTGAAAGATGCTGTTACAGAACCCCCACCCATATGCAAACATGTCAGATCTGCTGAGACCAGACCCCTCCAGTATAAGAGAGTTTTTGCCAATCAAACACAAATAACTCTTTTTAAGGCAGTGATTACTCTGGGGAAGCCAGGCTCAGTCACAAGCACTGACTGATATGTTCCACTCCACTTTTTATTCCATGCACGACCATTTGACTATTCAAGCAGTGAGGAGAGAGAAGGAGGTTAATAGATGCCCTTACAAAACTACAGCAAGCTGGCAGAACGTGATACATCAGACTGTTCTCCTACTTATCTGCAGAGTCTCAGGTATCACCTTGCTCAGTTACCACAGTGGTTACACCTAGTATTGTCCAGCCTGATAGATTTTAAGACAAATTTAGTTTTCAATGCCCACAGTTTACACCTAGTATTTTGGTCAAGCTTGTCCTCTTCCACAGTTAAGACAGTTAACCTCTGCAACAAAGCCAGAGTAATCACTGGTTTAGTTTGTCTTTTTTCATTCCTTACGTTCAGCGAAGTGAAGGTTTTGGTACAAACCATCAAATTCAAAGGATGAATTCAAACAGCTTAAATTCCTTGTGCTTTATGGTCATGGTAGCTCTGACAGATGAGAATCTGCCAGTACTGTTCCACACTTTACAAGGAAATTAGGCCAGTGAAAATGATCCCCAAGTTTAAAATTAAGACCTAAAGAAATCCTTTTGGTACTACAGGAGGTTTTGGGACATGACTAGCAGGGGTGTAGAAGGAATTCAAACTTTTAAGAATCTACAGATCACTTCTCTGTCTACCCTGCACCACAATTTAAGGCCTTTCTTTAAAGCATCTTAAAGCCTAACAGAGAGAGACATGCTACAGGGAAATGGAAAACAAAACCAGTCATGGATCTGGAGGCTTCAGAATTTCAGGATACAGGCCCATCCTATGCAATACCACAAGAAAACATTTTATCTATGTCACCAAAACAGCTTGGAGGTCCTAGTCCCAGATGAGAAACATACCAACAGCTTTGATGGATGATGAGTTTATTAAAGTAACTTGATAGATAGTAATTGCCAGTAAGTTAGGTTGAAATTCTACAATAATTTTTAAGAATGGTTTTGCAGCGCTGTGATTTTATACTCACTGAATGGAGCATGCAGGAATGATCTTTAGTGACCTTCTCTGAGATTTACTCATTTGAAACAAAGTAGGAAAGAAAGACCATGCCTCCGTTGCATTTGAAATCAGAATTTCAAAATTGTTATGATTTCTGTGCTTTGATAATATAACAGTACAACTAAACCAATAAAAGTTCACATTAAATATTTAGCCATTATGGAAACTTGGTAACACCTTTGATTTTTTTTTTTCTCTGAGTGCTTTGCTAATAGGTTTAAAGTGCCAGAGAATGAGAAAACCGTGTTGAAAAATAGAGTGTAAGTGGGGTTTGCATTCAAATAGTCCCGCCTTAAAGCACTATCTGAAAAAACTAGACATATGTAAGAAAAAAAGCTGTGCTACTGAATTTAATTCAGTAAAAAAATTGCAGAAGTGCCAGTTTATTCCTCAACAGAATGTTATCCAAAAGGATATCGAGAAGAGAGAGCAACACAGCAGTCTTTCTAGCCTTTTGACTGTGATGTTATACCAAGACTCACAATCTTTTCTGACCGTCTACCAGAAACCTGAACCAATCTTCATACCTTGGCATTGAATTTGGCAACAAAATCGAAGTGTTTCTTCAGGTCAGTAGCCAATATTGCCTCAATGACGAGGAAGCGGAAATGCTTGAACTCCACATGGTCAAGGTTGACCAGGAAGTTGTACTCTGGCCTTGACATGAAAAGGTTCCAGGCAGCAGCGGCGTGGTGGTTCTCCAGGACGGAGCGGTCATTGTACAGCACTGCCTGTAAAAGCAATGAGGGCAGCTGAAAGCTGAGAAACCTCTTAGCAAAAGAAACATTGCAATGCAGAAATGAGAACAACATAGGCATGATACACGAGGGAGGTTCAGGTTTGGTTGATCTGTTTGTAGGGGTTTTTTTTAAAGAACTTCTCAAGATTTGAAGTTGTGATTTTGGTGGGACTCATGGCAGACACCTGAATTGTGGTAATGGTGAAGACTTACTGGAAGATTGATTTGAAATATCTGGGTCTTTCATGCTCAAGGGTTTTTGGTTCCTGACTGAGCTGCATCATATGAATTTAGATTATTCTGTTTCAGGCCACAAATGAATGGCTGAAACTACATACGTGTGTGCTCCCCTGTTCCTCAGAATTAACCTTACTTAACTGCGATTATTGTCTTTGGTGTTTGTACCTGGCAATCCTGTCCATATTGGACAGATTCCAAGCACAGAATCAAGTGAAATTCCAGTTTGAGACCTGAAAACACCCACACACTCAGCCTGACAGATTTCTTGATGCTAAAATCCAAAATTGGTTACATCTTTACCAAAACTGTAATTGTGATGGCAATTCCATTCAGAAACTAAAGAAACAGCTAGAGAATGGGCTTTAGGAGACAATAATAATCCAGGAAATCTCTCCACTTCAGCAGCATTCAGACTTTTGACAATTTGGGTTATGAAAAGAAAAGCTTCTGGAAATATGGTTCTATGTAAAATAGATACAAGTTTTGTAACTTTTTACACAAATATATACTCATACGTTTTAGTGGCTTTTCACTTCAATTATATTTTTCTGTCATCTAGGGATGAAAAAATTCAGTCCTATCCTAAAGTACAGAATCTGTTCTTTACCCCAGAGAACACGTTGCTGAAGCAACTCAGCTTTACAGCCCATCTTGACTAACTGCACAATAAGCATTTGAGATAGATATCTTCTGCTACCCGGGCACAACTTCTGAGGGCAGATTTTTAATACAGCAGTACTTTATCACTACTGGAAGCTTGTTGTGAAAAAGAAGGAAAAAAACTTGATGCCAAATACAAGTTCTGCAAATGTCAGGTGCTACCAGATTTAAAAACAAACAAACAACAAACCAAACCTCCCAAAAATAACAAATATAATAATTTGACTTTTTCCCTATTAATTTATTTTCAAAATAGGGGCAATACCTTAAGGCTAATCATCTAACTTCCCTTGTCTCTATCAGTCAGAAGAGCTTTAGCTTCTCCTTCACTAAGACATTTTTTTAGTACCTTTCTTAACAGCTCCACTAACTGAGGGTGATGCGGGTGTGTAAGAAGACTCTTACCAGTAATCCCCAAGTGAAATAATAATTTCTGTCCCTTGGATTAGCTGTTTCAAAATATTTGGTAGACTTGTGCTTAATGTAAGCCACAGGCACCATTGGCACAGAGAAGCTGTTATCAAAGACCTTCCAAACTCAACAGCAAAGCTGCTTGAGATTTATTTACCTGAGGAGCACTCGTTGCTACCAAAAAGGCATTGGTCCTTCCTGGATGATCATAATCATGCATGGCTGCAGCTACATAAAGAGCCATCAATTCAAGGGCAGGAATGTTGCCAGCTAGGCATCCATAGCTGTCATCTGTAGGCGTGTATGTCTTCGAAAACACATAACCCATATGGCCATGAGTGATTCCACTGTCAGAATCTGAGTAGAAACAAATAAATGGACAAAAAAAAAATCCTTACCATATTTTCAGTGACTGACTGGAACAGACAGAAGCAACAAACCAGGAAGACGAGTAAATTTACAATATGTAACAGTAAACGCATCCTGACCTCAATGCTTTCTGACACTGTGCACATGATTCAGTGCAATAAGGCACACAATTGGAAAGGAACAAATTCTTATCCCACCAGGGGATAATTCCAGCCATCCAGCAGAGCCTGTTTTCAAAGTATGTACGTTACTATCATTAAGCCATGGATTCATGGCCATGCTGGAGCTTTGTGGGTAACTCGATCTTCCCATTCCTTCCTCTAATTGCTTCACCATATAGATTAGTCTATGAGACACTAACAGTCCTTAAAGCAATGGACTCACATTTATTAATTCAATTACGGTGCATGTTTTCCAATCCAAAGGTCTAGACTTTGGACCTTTGCTGATAATCCTCTTAACAGCCTCTTTCTGAAGCAGCTTGAACATGCCTGTCAGAGGCAGATACTGAGTGAGATGCTTTGCTAATTTAATCTTACATGCAGCTGAACAATGTCTTTCAAATAAAAAACACCAAAAAGCCCCCAAACTCAACCCCTTTCATTCCACCCATTTCACCTCACCTACAAAGCCTCCAACAACCCTTGCTAATAATATTTTCCTGGAATAAAAACATTTCCTGCCGCACCAAAACATCCTGAAGAGTCTCACAAAATATATCTATGTGCCACACAAACAGCTCCCAAAAAAGCTAAAGTAGAAGTGGTTTCTGTGGAACAAACTCCTGCTTTTCCAGTACCTCCCTCAGTACTTCCACAAAATACAGACAGGTCCTCTAATGCTACAGCTGAACCTGGAGAAGTTAATATAAAAATGCAATAAGAACAACTTCTTGTAAGGAGCAATCATAAAATAGCAGACTTGCAAACTAATTGCAAAATGGTAACAAGTCTCTTTCTTTGGAGACAGTGAGGAAATACAAAGGAACACTTCATGACAGCCAAGCAGCGGCAAGTGCATGGTACTACCTACCTGCCCCAGTGGTTTTGTAAGAGTAAAACAATGCAAGGTTTGAGGATTTAAAAGTCTACATGGTGTCTGGAGCAGCATGGAAAAGCACCACTAATACAGTTTTCCTAGAAACAAAACTATTGCAAAAATCAAATGGTAACAAACATCTGTTGGTATGGGTGACCGCAAAGGCTTGCATCCACACATGGCTAACCATAAAGTATCAGGTTTTTTTGAGGACCAGTTCCATTCTCTTCAAAGTTACACAGACATACCTTAACACCTTCAACACTCAATGTGCTACTGAACTTAAAAGTCTATATAATAACAAGTACTGCACACAATCCTCAATTGTTTGCTTGTTTCATGACAAAAGCTTTAAAAATACAACATATATACATTCACTTTTAAACATACCTGAATCGCTTGCTGACCCATGATCATTAATCACAGTTGGGAGTCCTGGGATGGGCTGAGTAGTAAGGTACCAGACGGCATGTAGAACATCAGTTGCATGGATTCGGTTGTGATCTGTGAGACAAAGCAAAGGACCGTGGTATTAAACACGAAGGATGTTTCCAACAGAAGGAAATCAGCACCATCTAGTGGGTACTAGAACACTTATCACAAGCATGAAAAAAGAGCTGTATTCTGTAAATGCTCATTTTTTCTTTTACTAAAGTTGAAGTACATTCAATGGTATGTCTCACACCAGTCAAGAAAGAAAAAAGAAGCAGAGAAGCTGTGGGACCTGCAATGTCGGAAATGTTGCAAAGACCTGTGCTACCAGCTCCAAACCTTTACTCCAGTGGTTGCCTTTACCTAGTTAAATGCCATCAGGTAAATATGCACTGTTAACCTCCAATTCAAATTAAATTAGTGGGAGAATCTCATCTGCTTCAGTAGCCAGTTTTCACCTAGCTTCTAACTGCAAGGCAGGTAACACTTACCTGACTATACTCCAGCAAATTTAGGTGCTGTGCTAGCAGCTGGACTGCAAAAAACTCAAGCTCAGGATATGTGTATACTGCACGGTTAAATCAGGTTTTTTCTTCAGTTTTCTGGCCAGAGATAAGAGTTCAGGCCCTGGATCCTGTAATCTGCCTTACTACAAGCTCTCTTTGCAGAAATGAGAGATGAAAGTCACTCTAAAGCTCCTACCACCAAATACTTCAAGGCCAGATAAACTATCTCACAATCAACACAACTGGCTGAAAAATAATTCCATGCTAGTTCAGCACAAAGCACCAACTAAACATACAGCAGCAAAAAGCAACCATGATGCTATTCTGAAAGAGGAGTAATGCTTTGCTGCACCATGACCAAAGCTTACATCTGGGGTTAGACCACTGAAGGGCAAGCATTTAAGCTTGTGATTCGGGCTGATTTTGGGCAGAGCAGAGGTATCTTGTAATAGCTAAACACAGTGAAGAGATAAACACAAAGAGATCTGCTAATCCGAATTATAGCCCATGACTACATTACTGCTGCTGCAGTTCTGAAAAGATGCATTTCAGAGGACGAAGCACAAGAATGTAGGACTCCACTGCTAGGTCACCCCCATCTTTAAAACTCACAGTGGCTGGCTACATCGCTAGGTAATCAGCCATTTTAGTTGGAGACACCTTGGTAATGCCAATCAGTCATGGCAAAGCAAATGCTAGAATAGGCTTGATGGCAACAGGTGAAAAACTAGGTCATATGAAGAAGAGAATGGTCAATGATCAGGATAACACTGGAGAGGATATGTATCCCTCATTAGAAAGAATCACCAACACACAAGTCCTGAAGCCTGATCTAAGAAGTAGTAAATAAAGTTGACTGGATTAATTAGGAGTGAAAAACCTCTGTATTCTGGAGGAGCAGAAGGGAATGGGAACAAGATGTGTAAGCGACCTGGTTTTTATACCTGCTGCATCCAAAAGATAGGCAGCATGCAGCTGACAGAGGGTTTCTCAGCACTGGAGTTGAACTTCACCCTAAGGCTGCTCCTTCTATGGGAGAAAAGGAAGGAAGAAGACGACTTGGGATGAAGCACCCTGGAAGGCCGCATTTGCCCTCTTGCCACTGCTAGGGGGATGGATGATGCCTGACCCTGCTGGGAGTGGCCACCCAGCCCCTCCAGAGCAGCACTGCTGAGCCCACATTTCTAATCCCTACCATCGGTAAGGCAACAGCTGCCAGCCTGCATTTCCCTGGCTCTGGCAGAGGAGGGCTCACCAGCTTGCTGACTCTATGCTCCAGTGCCTGAGGGAACCACCTGCTCTGTTTATGCCTAAAATTAGCAGTTGAAGCAGTTTGGTAACTTGTATTTGAGTTAGTAAATACTTTGGGGAGGACTGAAAGCAGGTTTTCAGTGAATAAATGATTCACACTGAAAAATACCAGCTGACCTGTAGTTGCAGAACACGATGCACTCATCTACTTGGCACATTTTTTCTGCTTTACAAAGCTCATCTCCTTTGGCAGCATAGCACTGCTACTGTGTAAAAACCCAAATTGCTTATGGGGGCAAACGTTTCAATAAACTGCAATTGGGGCACTGGGTACACTTTCATCATCATAAATCTGTTCTTTGTACCTACAGTAGCTTTATATGGCTTGCCCAGAATTTGCTATGAACTATTATGAAACAACGTGAAACATCAAATGCAACGAAGAAAAAAAATGAGAGATGGGGGTTCACCACCAGCCTCTGGCTAGAGTGCCATCCATTTAGTCATGATGAAGCAGAAGAAAAGAAGTAGCTGTTATAATTAGAGAAGAAAGGCTTCAATAGAAAAGTGTGTGGAAAATACCCCAACCTTTCTGGAAGCATAATTACCTGCTGGGAATTTTTACTTACAAGGTATCTCTCGGTATCCGCATTCCAAAGCATGAAAGTAGTTCATAAACTCCCTCACTGGTATTTTAAAGGTTTCAAACAGCCCCATGTCTTCAAAAAGCCTGTATGATACCTGAAAAAAGCAAAACAACCATGCTCTCAGAGAGACCAGAAGAACTCTAAAAAGCAGATATTAAAATAATTCTGTAGAATTCCCCCATGAAAACCTGCTTTCCTGGTAGTATTTTCTCAAGTATATCTCATCCAGCTATAGCTGCAGCTATTTGCATTTCCACAGTGACACGGCTGCACAGCCAAACAGACAAGCTGTTTATACTGAACAGTTCTCCTCATTCCTTCATTATACTCTTCCAGATGATCTTCTTTTCCTTTCAGGCATATGGATTCCCCAGGTTTTTCAAGCACCTCAGAAACATACACATGTAAAGAAAGATACCCAGAGGTCTTTAGTGTCTTGGCAAAAATTTCCCCACAAACTTCTCCAAGGAGCATCCAGGAGTCAAATTAATTCCCAGAAAAAGGGGGAACAAGTGAAGAAATGACAAAAGGAGAGAATAATTTGGATCCTATGCATTGTCTTCTTTCCCTCTTCCCCATTTTGGAAATGAAATAATAAGAGCAACTTCTCAAACAGGATTTCAGAGGCAGCAAGTGGCTTAGGTAGTGGAGCTGCTCCAAGTGTTCCTGCATGGAAAGATGGCTGTAGACATACAGAAGAGGATGGAGGGAGAATGTAATGGATGAGTGAGGGAGGTATCCAGGAGAGATGAATGCTCTGAAATGTAGGTAGCAGCTGCTGCAAAATGGACATTTTTGAAGATAAGTTTGAATTTGACATACAGAACAATGGGACATAGTAAAATTACTGCCTGACCTTTTCACTTCTTTCACAAACTGGACCCTAAAGCTTTTCAGCTTCTTTCTTTATTTACTGCTGTTAGCTAAATTCTGTCCTTTTGATGCCATCTCCCTGGTAATGATCTGCCTAGAGCCAAGCAATTTGAAACACATTTGGAATGATGACTGCTATACTGATAAGAAATTGTTACAAATTATGTTTCGTGTTTTACACCTGAAGGTAACTGAAACAGCTATCCACACAGCTATGATTCTAGTTAGATAAACAGAATTCTATTGAGTTTCTAATCCAAATTATGCATAAAGTCAGTCTCTTCGCTGTGCCTTGGTACAGGAGGATGCCATGGAATTTTCAGAGAGTAAAGTTTTGCTTTCTACAGGCCCTACACCTTTTATTCTAAGCTCATGTCTTCCAGAGCACTCTAATGCTCTACCTCCTTAGCAACTTTGCTATAAAGAACTTGTCACTTTATGGCCAGCAGCCATGGCCAGAAACTACCAGCAGCAGTGACTTTTCCTGACTGCATTGCTAGTGGCACTCACATAATTATGGTATGAACAAAGTAAGAGCTGGGCTACCACCACCAGAACTCCAACTGTCAGATATGTATCATTAGAGGGGCATCCCAGATGTTGTCAGATGCCACGCTCAACCTGTCTCTGCATCATCACTGCCCGTTGCAGTGATTTGCCAGAGTTCACATGCAGATTTTTCCTCGGAGACAAGGTGGGGGAGGGGGGGTGGTGTGGGGAGAGAGGAGACAATGCTGCAAACCCATATCCATTTTAATTATTCTTACTGTAAAAATCTACGGTGGCAGGATATTTGCTTTCCAAGGCAAAGGAGTTTTTCTTCCATTCCAGGTTTTCATTTTATAGGAGATTTGAGAAGAGTGTGAAGTGTGACTGAAGACATTATCTAACTTTATGGCCTGTTGTGAAGCATCAACTCAGTTGGAGAGCTCTGCTCTTCCTTTCTGAAATGAGACTGGTATGTAAATTTCTCTCTAACCCCTATCAAGCGTATTTGTTAGTGACACACTTAGAGTGCTTGCCACTGTACTTTGCACAGATGCTTTTATGGCCACTGACTGGTTTGGGGTCTTTTTATATGTCTAAATCAATTTAACATTCCAAAAAGAAAAAACAGAAATCTCAAGCAGCTTTAAAGATGCTAAGCCAGCATTTGCTTTCTAAACTGAATACTTCCCTAGAGGCATGTGTCAACTCTGCTTTGTTCCATCTCATAAATTTAACCTAACAAGGCAAATATAGTTAATTCAGCTTGTTAATTTACTTATTTTTAATGGATGAGTCCATTTAATGGCAAAATACAGAGAATAAATCATTAGAGCTTTTGTTTTCCTTTGCTTATAATATCCCAGGATTTAAAAAATTATACAGGAAAAGACAATACTTTTGGCTGGAAAAAATATTTATTTTAATTCTCCTATTTCCAAAAATATTTTTGTTAGGAACACCTAAGTATATGGGGGAAAGAACTAAAGGATTTATATTTTATGAACAAGGTTGAACTTGCTACATTCTGCTCTTAGGGAGTGGGAGTTATTACAAGCAGCTGTTACAGAAAATGTTGAATTTTGATCAGAAATATTATTTATTAAAGCTTCTCTATTTTATTTCCCAGACCTCATTTTGTGGCACTGCAAAATGGATAAGCTGCTCAGAACCCATGCAAAAAGCAGATGTTGGGAAACAGTGTGGAGCTTTAGTGCAAATTGAGGGAAACACAGGGGAATAGTCCCAAGAGGTACAAAACTCTATGCAACTTGGTAAAGTGCTTAAAACCTGTAGAGGTAACCATGTAACAGAACCAATTTTGGCCCATCCGAACTGTGTGCTATGCCCTTAAAAAAAGTTATGTTTTCCCTTATGTTTCATTTGTTGATCTGTTCATTCCGTGCTATTAGAAAACAATATGACCAATATGATCTAGAAGAGCATTTTAATCACACACTCACTGTCCTGGAGCAAGTGTCTCAATGGTCATAAGTGAATTTATATCAATATCCTCATTCAGCCATAGTTTGTCTCTTTCTCTAAAACTGACCTAGAGAGCTGGCAGGCTGGTTAAACATATATGGTACTTGCCAAGCTACAGAACAATAAAAGGCAGACCACAGAATAAATTTGAATTCATGCCGTGGTTTTCCTGGTTGACTACTGGATAATTGAATCTAGCCAAATAACGGTTAACCACCAAGGGACCAAGATTTGATACTGCATTCCCTGGAGCTTGCTGCACTGAGATCTGCCTGACATGCAAACCTCTGTGTTTGGGGGGGATTGTTAATTGTCCCACATTATATCAATTAACATAGTCTCTTTTTTCCAGCATTCATCACTACATATCGCCTTGTAAAGTGAAACTAGATCAGTCAGATTCTCTTGTGGTTTTTTCCCTTCCATCCCTAAATAATAATTACTTGCCATTCCAGAAAAAATGGCTAATTTGCCAGCATGCCAGAAAAAGAGGCATAACAGAGAAGAGAGTTCAGCCAAGAAAGTGGTTATGGAAGTCCATTCAATTTCCCGGAAGGAATGAAAAAACGATAGTTGAAAGAAAAACTAGTAAGCTCTCACATCCTGATTCATAGTAAATTAGTCTTCACTATCTAATAATGATATGAATTTACTATCGCAGTGCTGACTCTATAGTTGAGGGAATAGAGCAAGGACTATTTTTTCCACCACTTCCTGACATTTTGCTTTTTTGCACAGCCTGACTGAAATCTCCAGTATAAAAAACAGACCAAAGTTCTCTACTTCCTTCAATAACTGAATATATTTACTGATTAGCCCTCCCATGCTGAACCCCATGGGAAATCCTTTCACAAAGAACTCATTAAGGGGTGGCAGTGTCTCCTGAAGAGAGAAGAGAATATTGAGCATAGAGCAGCAGGTAAAATAGGTTTGTAAGCTTTTCTTTCACATTTTTAAATTTAAAAACATAGAAATGTAAAAGTAAGGAATGCAATAAGAAGGACTTTGTATTTTCAGCTTTGAATTAGGCGTCCAATTCATTGGAGAATGGGTCTTTACACTATTTTGCCTGAATCTGTCGATGAACTAGCCAATCATTGCAGACAAGATATCCTTCTCACCTGACTGAGAATCCGACCACATTTCTTTCCAATTTTTTCCACCAAATCAAAGATTGGGAAGTTCCAACTATTTAGCTGCTCCATCAGGGGATCCAAGTTGTCCATAACCAGAGGTTCAGGAGCAAGTACAGGCTTGTCCTATTCCAGAAATCAGAATAAAGAGGAATTTTAGTTCTGTGAAGCATCTAATGCAAAAATTTCTGCTCTCAAAAACTAAGGTCAGATTAGCATCGTCTGTAAGTCTATCATACTTTACTCAGCTCAGTGGAGATGTCCCCGTTTCTACAAGCCCTGCAGCCAGTCACTCTCCTTTATGATTTGTTTTACTTGAATGAACAGAAAATTTGGTATATGAAACATTAGTCTCTGAACTCCATTCATTCGTTCATTCATGGGAATCATTCATTCATTTCCAAGGGAGTCTGTCTTCATTATAGAATTTGCTGCAGTGCAGAGGGAAAAGTGCTCAGTTTCTACTTCTGCATCAGGACCCCATTCATTGCAAAATAACATGGCTAATGGAGCTTGGTCCAAGTGATGACTTGTACTTCTTAAACTGAAACCTACCTGTTTTTCAAGGTCGGCAAATAAAAGATGGGTTGTGCCCCTCCTTTCACACTTCTCCCTTTATACTTTCTTGAATTTCATTATTACTAGAGAAACTGTACACAAGTAAATGTAAAAATATCTCAAGATAAATGCCATCTCTCAGCATGTCCAACTCGAACAGATTACAATAAATTTTTTATGAACTCATGCCAACTTAAATTTATTAATTCAGTTGTACAACAGGCTGTTGAAAATTTAACTAAACAAAGCTTTCCATCTACATCTCAATCAAGCTTAAAGCTGAATTCAGTAGTCATGAGAAGATCAGCACTTGTTCACTACCCTGCAATTTTTTTATGTTCAAGACATACACCACCAATAATCATGCAGCACCCTCAGACAACTGCTAATTTATTTTAAAATAAGGACCACTGCATATATTAGCCAAGATTGCAAGGCCACTGGGATGCTGAAGTGGCTGAATAGGAAGACTATGTATCATGCTGGTAGTGTAAGAAGATAAATTATCTTCCTACCAATCCACTCCCTTTAAAGGCAATGCTAAGCCAGAAGCCAAACATTTCAAAAATGCCTAATGCCAGATCCATAAACTTATATTTATTAATCAAAATAGATGGTTAGTGTTTCATAAGTGGCCAGTGCTTAGCAGCTCTTACACAGTTCTATGGTTCCTTTCAATTCTTGGAAGACAATCCCCCTACTACAAGGTGGGAGCCTGCTGCAGTTGCTGCTTCAAACCATGGCCACAATCTTTAGACAGCCCAAAAGTTCTCTTTGTAGGGGCTTGGATTTTTTTGTTAATTTAGTTGGTTTATATATATTTTTTTTTACCCTCAGTGTCATTATACACTCAGTCTATTGTGCAAGTGGAAATAAATTAAGCTACCTCAGGTGGTATTAAGGGATGTAGAATGATGGTCTCTGGCGTGTACGTCCTACAGACGGATCCCTTCCGCATCTGCTCTTTGGAGCAATCTGTCTCATCATCATTTTGTACAATATCGCTGCTATCACTGTTGTTGGTCTCATAGTCAGAAGTGGCTTGTGCAGGATCATCTGCAACACAAATCACAAAGCTTGTTGTATGAACAGGAAGGATTGCATGAAAGTCATCCTGTGACCTGAATAATAACAACAGGATCTCTGACTCATAATACATATGTGCTGCTTGGCTGGGTCGAAAGTCGGGCAATCTGTCCAAAGGCAGTAAAGCATATATCCTGCAGAGTGTAAAAAATGGGATCAGGGATTGAAGAGTGAGAAGAAGTTTGAGGACCATTATTTGAGCTGACTAGGTTAGATGAAGGAAACTTTATTTCCTTTTTATCTTAACTCTAGTCTTCATTAGAATTTTGCACATATTGTACACACAAAATGGAAGCCCACTCACATATGGAAGGTTTCACCCATGTATTCTCTCCTTTTATGACAGACAGGCATATCTGCCCTTTCTGTAAGTAATTATTGAATTTTAAGGGATGAGGAGGTTTTGATGGACAAAGAATTACCTGTTCTGTTCAAGGTGTGTGTGGTACCATCATTTCTATCTAGTGTCCCATCACCAGCTTCTATTTGGTTATAGGGTCTGCCACAGCTGTAACAGATCAAGAAACATGCACAATATAAAAACCAATGCAAATTAGACAATCCTATGTAAAATCATTTCCTACTGACAGTGTAAGATTATATCATGCAGTATAAGCTATGGTACTGGGTGAATTCTCCAGACAACATTACAAGAGTGAGATGAATTTTTACTGGAAGTCAAGAATGTAAAGTCAAAAATACAAAAAGACTTCGGAATAACTGGCCACCACCACTAAATTTGTGTTGCCAATACTAAACCTGTATCATATGATAGGATTTTTTAAATGAATTTTTTTATTCTCTAAGTTTATCAGTATGAAAAAATCCCTGGTTTTGGACTACAGCTGCCTTATAAACATGAATTAAAATGCACCAGAGTGCCATACGATCTTATATAATTAAATTTGAACACAGTCATGATGTGGCTTTGCTCTCCTTTTCTTGTGTAAAACTTGGATATGTTCCTCTTAAGAAGGAAAAAGGGGATTTGACATTACTTCTGTGACAACATACCAAGTACATCAGAATCAAGGGGGCGTTTTGGAGAGAACATGAGGTGAGTGATCTGGCATCCACACATTTAGCAGTGAAAACAGAAGAGTTTGCTTCATCATTCCCAGAACAGAAAGACACTGGGAGGGATCACAATGTCATGGCCTTTCCAAATGACTGGCTCTTCCCTTCCACTAAAATGCTTTATTCCTTGTGTGTTATTCTCCTTTAAGACCTAAATGTGAATTCAATACCAGCTGGAACATTTTAAATTACAATGTCTAATATGATTGAGCCTAGGAGCTGCAGGGACAATGACATACCATAAAAACATGAGAGAACTTAACAAATCTGAAGCCTCATTTAGCAGTGTTATATCAAATCTGTTAATGAAAAACTGACATCTTAACATTTCTTTCCCTGGTTCAAGTCAGCATTTTGTGGCATATCTCATACAAAACAGCCTTTGCAAAGCAACTATTACAAAATAATTTTGATTGGTCAAACTTTGTACTAGGAACTTTGCACCAATGTAAGTTCATCATATAAAAACAGCTGAAATCCCATGCCAGATGGCTTTTGACTGGATCATTCAAAACATATTCCAGAGCATGGTATGCCCTGCAAACATAGTGAATTCCTGAAAGCATTTTAAATACAAATCTGTATACAATGATACTTGTAGTGCATAGCCAAACAAATAAATCTTGTATCACTCAGGCTAATTAAAAAGATGAAAAAATGTATTTTCTCTCCCACATTCCTTGTGGTTTCCATAAGGTCAATGCTTACAAGCCAAAATGTAGAAGAGAAAGAGCTGTGACACTCGGGATATATAGTGCTTGTCTCGAACAATCCAAGAGATAAGCAGTGCACTTTGGCACTCAGGATGTCTAGTGTTTGTCCTGAGACATCTAAGAGGTAAACAGGACTTGTTGCTGGACTAAAGAGATGTCTCAGCAACCCACCAAACCATTTTACTCCCCTGAGAACTGGAGATTTTGGTGTGGGGCATGCTGAGATTGAAGAGAAATGAGCTCTACAGCTGGTGCCGGGAACGGAATATTCAGCGATAACCAGGCCTTGAGATTTCATGAAAACCACCAACTTAGCAGGATGTGTACAAATGCTGCAGGCACCTGAGAAAAGATAGAGTGCCAGTCTCAAGTCGCCTCCTAGGACTGAACCTCCACTGCAATAAACGAATCCTGTCATGCTGAGTTGTCTCAACCTCCTGTTTACTGTTGCTGGCCAGATCAATGGCTTATCTTGCTAATTAGACAAACAAACACTATCTGCAGGACCTAGTCCTGGCACCATCCCCCCCCCCCCCATCCCCCCATCTCTAAGGCACAGGGAGAAAGGGGGGGAGTGGACAAGAACTGTATAAAAACCTGGGACACTGTGGGTGTGGCGAAGCAGTTCCCCATCGAAGCACTTCCACACTGACAACGTTGCTGGACCACTGTGGTAACTATTAACTTGCTAATCTCTGTATTTCTGCTTTCTTTTCTGTCTCTGTTTTCATCTCTGTCCTATCCGCTCGAGGGACTTCGTTGTGTAACTCCAATAAAGTTTAGTGTGCATGTGACATCTGACCTCATCTGCATCTTAATTTCACCATTTGGGATTAACTTTAAACTTTTTCACAGGTCCTGCTGGACAAACGGGTGCAGCTGCTGTGTGGCTTATACCAGGAGAGGGAAGGCAGAGTCCAGCCACACCAGCCCCCACTTTGGTGAGGAGTGTTAGAAAGCAAGGAGGTTCTGCCCGATCTCTCATAAGACTGCACACCAGCACCAGTATCTGTTTGTGCACGTTTATTTTGTCCTGGCGAGATCATAAAAAATTGCCACGTATCTGAATATCGGATGGTGACAAGAGCCTTGATTGGTTGCAATGCTACAAGGCTTTTGCGTCATTATGAGTGTACCTCCTTCTTCCCAGAACATGAGCAAATTCACACTGATTTAATTTGTATGGCTCACATAAAACACTATATTAAAAAAAAAAAAATCATTACTGAGCTACCTAGTGGAACACTTGAAATCTGCTCAATGTCAGAAGTAAACGTGCCCATACAAATTTTAACTCAACTCACTTCATGGATAGGCAATATTTAATATACTTCTTAAACACAAGATTGTTTAACATTTTTTTCCACGGAATTCCTGCCTCTTTCATTAATAATTATTGCTTACAATTTATTTTAACAGCATTATTTGGTATATGTTCTTGTTTAATGCAGTTTTAAAACTCTGCTGTCCTACCACATTTCACTCTGTAAGTAAAAGTACAGAAAAACTGCTGCCAATTCCACTACCTCGGTCAATTTGATTTAAAGTACCGAACTCATCAAGAGTTGATTTCTCTTTTGTTGTTGTTGGGGGAGGGATTGGTTTGGTGGTGGCAGAGGTTTGCTGACTTGATATTATTTCCTGTCACGGCAGAGTTTTTGGTAGTAAATGTAGGGGATTGCATACCATGAAGACTAGAAATCTAAAATGTTAAAACTCAAACATTAAAACATTTACTTCCAGTGTTTGTTAATTTAACTCTCTCAGCTTGTCTTAGCTATTTTATTTTTTAAAAAATTTTGGGGGTTCTGTTGCTTTTCGTTGTTTGTTTTTTAAATTGTGCTTACACTATTAAGAGGTGCATTATTTACATGCAGTTGGTTCAGCTTGTATCTGTGGTTATGACATCTCCAAATACTAGTGGCTAGAAATGTGACAGTGTTTAGATTTTTCAATGCATGTTAAAGGAACAGTGAATTTTAGTAACAGTGGATGCTGATTGTCATTACACCATAATATTTTAACAGTGTTTGTTTCAAATAACCAACGACAAAGTCTATGCCAGCAATGTAACTATTTGTAACGCTTACACAGTCTAAGCATTTAGAAAATTAAGAACCTAAAAATGTGATGCAACCTATGTAGATCACCTAAGACAGAAGGCACATAAATGCTAATGAGCATTTTATCAGTGATTACATAAAATCAAAGTCTACACATATTAAGAAATATATTTAATTATTATCTACAACAACTTTACATTCATTTTTTGACATTTTTTATGTTAACTGTTAACAGAAGGCTTCCAGTGACAATTGTTACTAGTTAAAGTAATAAAGACAGTTTAATAAGACAGTAGCACATTTATGGTACATTTCCTATGTGTAACAAAGTTTTAATTTCAAATAATACATGCAAGACCCAGTTCTCAAATATATTTGGAAAACTTCTAAAAGCACTTAGTTTGTATTTAGTCACACAAACACATCTTAAAAGCTTGTTGGGATCCTAGCCTGAACTGCAGAGAGGATTACTCCCTTGAGCAAACTTGCAATCTCAATTTTGACTTTCTCACACCCACTTCCTAGCCCTGAACACAGCATTTTGAGACAAATCCAAAGGCATGTGACTGAAGTCAGAAATGAAAAACTCTCCAAAGATAGTCAAACTTGATAAAATTTAATTTAGCCTCTGATGACTTGCTGTCCACTGGGTAACCAATAATCACAAACCACTCGTTACTATGACCAAAAGTATAATCTAATGAGTAAGGTAGCCTTGAAAACGCACTGAAAAGGCTTCTAAATACCAGTGTTTCCCACTATTCTGAACTGGACACATACTGCAAACTCCAGTAATCTAACTTAGCAACTAAATCCCTTTTGAGAAGACAAGCAGAACTTTAATTCCAAAATCTGATTTTGCTGAGTAGGTCTGTGTAAGCTAATAAAGGGCTACTTGAAAATGTGAAATTAAACTGAGTTACTGTAACTCTTAGCAGTAGAAAGAACTCAGCTATCGTTGATTTCTGAAAAAAATCCCAACGCTACATAATCTGATTCTGTCTAGGGAGGACAGAACCCACTCCTTCAGAGAGCGAGCTCAGAATTACACAGTTTTCAGGCATTTTTGCCTGAAGGTGTGCATTTTTGGCACACCTTTATCAGGAGGCTACAGGCCAGGAACTTTTAAATCTTAGCAGTCAGATTTTTCTATCAAACATCCGATGTCTGCTGTGAAAGATTTGGTCTATGACCTGAAAGCGGCTGTGTCGCGGACCGAGGTTAACAGTATGGCATGAGAAACACAAGTTGTTAACATAAAATCCAACTTTGAGATCTCCTAATTATTGACTAATAATTTATTTATGAAACAGACTGCGCATCTGACATAAGTAAAAGCTATTAATGTAGCTAACCATCTTGCGCTTTAACAGGACTTTGTTGTATCAATCTACACAGTTACTCATATACTAAGAACTGCTTAAATATGGTGAAATATCAATACACAATACCCACAGAATCACAAAAATTTTTACATGGGCCAAAAGAGCTTGTTCACGAGGACAACATGAAATGATTGCAACACATGTCAAATTAGTATCTTACCTGCTGCAGATGACAGAGGGGCTGATAATAGGGTCTGACAGTGTAGGTGCACTCTGAGTAGAAGTTAAGACTTTGTGTGGCTTTGAGCCTTGCTTGGTATCAACATCTGTAGAGTCTGGAAATGACACGGAAGATGTTTTTTCCGGTAGGACTTGTGGCAGGAGTTCCCTGAATCGGTGAATGGCATGGGGAGGTGAGAGGTGAAATATTTGGCGGGATACCTGGCAAGAGAAGAGTCTTGTCAATTAATGGATGAGGCAGATGGCTGTATGAGTTCACTGTGCAGAAATACTCCTGTTGAGGTGTGCAGGTACCAGCATAGCTCCCAAACAGGAAAGTTAGAGAAAACCTCCTCCACTCTGAGACAAGCCCACGGCTGTGCCAGAGAGATGGAGCTCCATTAATATCAGCCACTTCTACGTGCTGAAGATCTGGATCAAAATATGAAGCATATTCTTCCTGTTGAACAGAATGCACTAACTGGCAGGCATGAAATGAAAGGCGTATATTAGTATAATGACTATTGGTATCAACATGTTCTAGCGACAGAGACACCAAACATCAAACAGGCAGTTCCCAGACCCATCTGCAATTTCTCTGTGCTTCAGTTTCTCCATCTGCAAAGCAGGAATAAGAAAGGCTTCCACACATTCCCAACAAGTTTGAATTTCTACATGTGTGAAGACTCACAATAAACTAAAAGAGCAATTTTAAGTAGTCATACGTTATATGAAAATACAACATTGCACTTCTGGTGCTATTTCTGCATTTTTCACAGATTTCAGCCTTGATCTTGGACAGCTTGAGTTTATTTTTCAGTATCTGTTGCTCAATACGGGAGACTTGTGACCATTACCTGTAGCACATGGTATTGTACTCCTGAGCTAATGTATCAGGAAATGCCAATATCCACGTGTGAACATCAGTAAGATGTAGTTAATTACATCCCTTATTCTATCTAAGCACCACTGCAAAGATGAAATGCATCAGCCGGTCCAGTGTTTGAGACAAAGTGCTGCCTTCCTTTTGAATCCACTTCACATTTTCTTATCTCAGCCAAAAAGGTTCCATTCACAATAAAGATCAGAGGAGCAAGCATAATCTATCTACAAGGAAATACATGTAAATTGACTTACCTCCTGTGCTTAAGTTTAAAGGGACTCAGTCCCAGTTCATTTACCATGTTCACCATCAAAACCAAATGATATAAAGAGCTTAGGAATTCAACTGGTTTTATGTTTGAATTATGCTCACTATCTAAATGTGTTCAGGACACAAAAATTACCTTAGAATAAGGCAATATGTTGATCCAAGTTTATGAAATACTAAACTTGCAGGATATAAGTGTACAGTTCCAGTGGTTTTTTTTCTGATAACAGCTTATTGTGATCTGAGGTTAAAATATGACTTACTGTTGACAATCTAAGAGCTAAAAATAATCTCTGACAGTTACCATGCTGTAATTTTGAGATCTCCAACATCTCCTAAGATTTGATTAGGGTATTTCTTCAGCAAACATGTGGTATGTATTATTGTCTAAATTCAATGATCGCAACTAGGGTATTATACTAATCTTGAGATCAGAAACCTACAGAGTGATTAAAAAGTTATCAGATGGTCATGACATATGGAAATCCCTTTTAAATACAGAAAGCCTCTGTTTCACATTTACTAATCCTTTGAGATACCTGCTTTCCATCTAACAAAAGTATGTCTTCAAAAACATTTTGCAGTCTGTTAGTTGCACGGGGGATTGAGTTGGATTATTATCTGTCTTTGAGCTATATGTTACCGGGCAATCTTCATGACAATCAGAGAATGCAATACATATGGTCATCTCTCAATAATTTAAAGCAAGTCATGGGAATTTAAACAGCATATTTCCCAATAATGTTTCTAATCACAGCTGGCTTTCTACTGCTAGTCTGGGCTCCTGTTTCCTGGAATACATTTTGTTGTGGGATTTACTTAAAGAGTAATTTGCCTAGGTAACCAAAAATAAATAAATTCACCACCAAAAAAAGCAAAGCTATTATCAATAATCCAACATTTCACTGTTTATTGGTAAAAAAGAAAGCGTTTCTTGCTACAGCAAGGAATTTTCAACAGTCAAGATAAGAGAAAAATAACAATACAGGGAAATTTTTTTAAAGTATATCCATCTGCTTAGGTCCTCCAGAACTTCTACACATGCGCAGTGCTGAAGAAGTAGAACAGTAACTTCAATGTCATGTGAAATTACATAGGAAAACACTTGAGTTTACCTCAGAATTTTGCCAAAACAGCGATAGCTAGCAGTATTTTAAAGTATTTTAATGCATAATTAAAGACACATTTTATAAACTAACAGATTTAGCTAATCAGCTTCTATCAAGAGTTGTTTTATATATATCCAATGGAGCCAATATATAAAAATCTAATTTGTATTAACTAGTTCAAATTGAAGCAATTCTTCAGCTGGACTATTAAAACATCCTTAATAAATATGCATTATTGTAAGGAGTCTAAAACATCAAAATATCAAACTTTTTCAAAAAATGCTGAGCCAAAATTTTTATGTCTGTCAATCAGTGTCCTTATGAATTGCTTGTGATGGAATGGAGCTTTTCATCATAGGGAGCTGATATATTTGGGCAACAGAGATGACTATTAACACCTTCTGGAAGCAGAAAAGACTAAATGTAAAACTGACTGATGGGGCTGATAAGTTATGCTTTCCAAGTATAAAATACTATACATACAATCCCCTTTCAAGTTAATGGATTAATCTCTGAAAATATAGGAAGTCTAAATTGGATTTGTTCTGTTCTAAAGCAAATTTCTGGATTCTTGGTACTCTATATCCACTATTTTCCAGGTTCAATTGTATTCATTTGCCTATGCACCTATTACCTTTTAAGAAAATATTGTGTTAGTTATTCTTCACTGTGGTATAACACAGCAGCTTCTGTATAAGAGTAGACTAAATAAACTCTTCAGTTTGAAAAGGAGATGTGATGTGACAGTGCTAGATATGCAGAATAATTGTGCAGCCACATCTTCAAACTCATCTCTAAATTGGGATTCTCAGACGCCTCAGGCATCTATCAATCTCCATCTGATGTCTGGGCGGCCAGTCTCTCTGAGTAACATTATCTCAACATTATTCCATGTTTGGAAAAAGAATGGGCTGATTTAAAAAAGGAAGGCCTTGTGATCATTTTGAATTGCAAGCTAAAGCAAAGGTAAACATTACTTTGTCCTGCATTTGTAAAGGGAAGAGAACCATGGTACTGTGCGTTACAACTGCTTCACAGCTGTCATGTTGCACATTTCATTATCAATTAAGAATTCACTTTTCCCCAATTAAAAAGGAGTAATTTTAATTTATTTTTTTTTAGGGCCCAAAAAGCTGAGTAAAAAGCACTATAAATCTCATATCTAAAAATCAGTAAGAACTATCTGGACGTTCTCAATAATGAATATACAGAGATAGACCTCTGAGTTATAATGGCTCGTCTTGATGGGTCAGTGTGCTGCCTACAGCTCTGAATGGCATTATGTAGGTTCCGTTTCAGGAAATCTCAGTCAGGCATTATGCACAGACAGTTAATCTAACAAATGTTATAGAAAACATTCTGTTCTCAGCCCTGTTGTAGGAATTACATGGATATACATCACAACACGATTTAGTATTGCACTTGCCACATCATGTCATGACCACCAAAAATCATAACGGTCAAAACATTTACAATGGCATCACTATGAGCTATAATATTTTAAGCCACTGTTTGCTTTTTTTTAAATAAAGAAAATAACTATATTTATATTGATGGAAAAATCAGAAAAGACAGATCAGACAGAGCTCAAAAGCAGCTACAAGCGTTAGTCCCAGGGAAGCAGCTAAGTGAGCCTGACAAAGCCATGGATACCCACTCACCTTGCCTGCTCTGCCTTTTGGCATTCAGGTGGTTGGTAGAAGACATGGGGTATGAGGTGGAGAAGGACCTGCTCTTCGTGATTGTCATCAGAATTGAGCTGTTCCAGGAGTCAGTGCTGCAAAACCAGAGTGCAAACAAGCATTGTTTAATACAGTAAAAAGCCTCAATGACAGATCTTAAGAAGTTGGGAGCCACAGCAAGAAGCATGTGATACTGAGATAGAACAAAATCAGACAAAGAAAACAGCATCTATCTGCTGGCTGAACTGCTATTTGTGAGGCGCTCAGTATTGTATTCAGCAAAAATATTTACAATGCAGACACTCCAAAGCTGGACATCCTTCAGTGCTGAGGCCTATTCACTTTATTTATACAAAGATGTCTTCGTTATATTGTTCTGACAGTTAGAAAAAGGCTTAAAAGTTGACTTGAAATAAGCTAAATTTATATTCTCTTTTAATGCCTCTTTACAAGAGCCAGAAGTTCCCAGTGTAAATGAAAGATCAGTCTCCTTGACTCCTCTGTTGCAACCGCCAAGGCAGTAACCAACCCAGTAACTCTTTGGGCACTGGAGGAGCTGCTCAGGATGCTGGAAGAGGCTCAGAAGAGCCCTGCATTGTTGCTGTTAGTGGTGTGCCTCTCCTCTGGGTGAAGCACTTCATGTTCTCACCAACTCAGATGCGTGCTGCATCTCAAAAAAATTCCTATTGACAGACCCTGAAGATATTGGTCACTGATCCAAGAGAATGTCAATGAAGGAAAACAGGGTGTGTGTGGAACAAATGCTGGTCCCCTACAACAGGATGGGCACATGCCTTCAGGCTATAACTGTGTACCAGAAGAGGCAAAATATTTCTGTAAAGCAAGAAAACTGTATTTATCATTGTTTCCCAAATGACACTCATCAAATGTCAGCTGCTTGCAGGGATGTAGCACTGGCTCTTATAATGAGGCCTATGACTTCTCTGGACAGATTTGCCAGGCCTCTTAGGCTCCACATTTCTCCTTGCATCCCAGTGATGAGATGACAGGCAAAACAGAAGACAGCCTTCTAAAGCAGCCTAGTCCCAGCTGAACTTGAAAAAAACTTGGGGGAAAAAAAAAAAAAAGTGTTCTAAAAGAAAAAAGCATGTAACATTGCCTTAACTCTAAAAACACCTTATTGCTTTGGAAGAGCAAGCACTATCTACAAAAATATTTGCTAGTTGTCTTCATAAGCCAAAATTCCTATCATTCGTAATGAAGTAAGACAAAGAAAGAATCTAGCAATTTCCTTATTTTTTTAAACTTTTTGTTTGTTTGGGGTTTTGCTTTTTAATTGACATGAAGAATAAAACACACTAGCCCACTGCAAAGAAAAACCAAACCAAAACGCCCCAAACCACATTTTTACTTCAGGGAGAACCACTGGATATACAAATGACTGAGGGAAGGAATGTGGAAGCTCTATGAATTTTCCCAAACCATTTGAAGCTATAAGAGGACCATGTCTTAACAGTATAGTGACATGGGGTTGGAAGAATACAGGATTACTTATCTTAGACAGAGATTTAAGGGGGATTTTTACAATCTATGACTATAGAAATGTAGATGTGATGTCCCAGACTGTGAGGAACAAGTTGCAGATTTTAAAATTGCAGATTCTGCCACAGGGAAATTCCAGTGTCATTTTTCCCATCCTACCCTCCAAGCCATGAAATGTCTCTTTCTCTGTGACCTGTGGTGTGCTTCAATCTGGTACAGCGGAAGTGGCAGCTAATACAGATTTTTTTTTTTTTTTTTCCCTTCAGTTCAAAATCCTTTTCCTTGAAAGTAAATCTGTATTGGTCTGCCAAAATTTTTAAAGCTAGACTTATAGGATTAATTTTTCTCTTTTCTGGAATAAACATTGTTCCTCCTACTGTAAAAGAAGAACTGCAGACAGTAGGCTGGGAGGCTTGAAAGAGCTATAATTATACAATTGGTGACATTAAACCTAGGAAGAATTGATAGCTTGCTTAGTTGGCTCATCATGCAGAGTTATATAACAACTGTAGAAAAGGACCAACAATAATATTTAATTGCTCTCCTTCTCCCTCTGATTCCCATCTTAGGATGCTTACATACTACGTGAGAGTCTAGGATCAACAGTATAAATCAAATGCACCCTGGGAACCAGAAGCTGGTGACTGAAGACCATTTCCATTTGGTTATAGTTTATTTATATTTACTTTTACTGAGATACATGGGAGTCCTCACAAAGGGAACTTTGGCTAGCCACGTATTTTTCTTGCACCAGACAGACTCTGCATGCTACCTTGAGCACCTAGACACCCTGCAAGAAATCCTCCTCTATGGTAAAGTTTTACATATCTGGAAGAAAGGCTGACCAAAGCAGCTCTCTGGAGCTGCACTCACCCAAGCTATCCGACAGCAAACACTGGTGATGTCAGGCCTTCTCAGGTCCTAACTTTTTCTCCACTACTGGCACCAAATTTTGAATTGCAGAAAAACCTGTGAGTCTTCTGATATCACAGCACTAAATTCTCTCATTGAATTTGGTGCTCTTCCTCTGATCTTCCTTTCTCCATCGCAAAGCATGTCTCTGCACTCTCTCCTCATCCACCAGATCCAAGATGATAGCCCTTGCTGAGGTGAGGAGGGGACCTGAACTTCATCCTCACAGGGTGGCACCATAACTACCAGGCTTCATGACTGACTGCCCTCTGCTCCTCCTTTGAAGGCTCTGCTCCTTTCTGACAAGAACAGAAAAATATTCATGGAGCCAGAAAGGAGGAAATCCTGTTGAAATAGCTACATAACATATCAGTTAACAGCACCTGGGATCCAAGCCTCTCTTCTCATAGACAAGCACCTTTCCCACAAGACTAGTATCCATTCAACTCCTTCATTCACTGGCTGCTACTGGATTACCTACTGCAGCCCTTGTGAAGGGTTAAATACAGCTCAACTCAGGCTATCCGGTAGCATAAAAGTCCCAAAATGTGAAGTATCTACGTCTGAATGCACTCAGGCAGAGAAACAACTTTATTAGGGTAGTACTCTGCAAAGGTCCTGAACCACTCAGCTGCTGGCTGTAAGCTGCTGAGCGGACACAACTCTCTCTCTGTTTCATGGGAGGACTATGTGTTTTATACATATACTGCTTCATGTTATATATTCTATATACATACTGGCTCAGGGATCAGGCTGTGTGAAAAAGAGAATGGGTAAGATTTAGCAGGGAATACCTAATTGGTATAGTCAGTCATGAGGGACTACAGCCCTAAGACAAAAATCTGCCTCTTCAGAATGGTGAGAGCTAGTGGGCTTCTGGGTAATTCTGACAGACTTTCAGGGACGTGCTTGAGGAAATGAACTAAATTTCAGGTTGGGCACAAAATGGTAGATAAATCAGCCTATGTAAACCTCTTTGCAGATCTAGTGCTCTTCTCTACAATGCACTGTATGAACATAAGCTTAAAGTGTATGTGTCATGATGGAATGCAGAACTCTTTTGCAGGCAAGACAAATAATGTAAAATCCCTCCTGTAACTTCGCTGAAATTCATTTCAAGGCTTTATTAATTATCGCGTTGGAGTTATGCCTCTTCCAGAACTAGCACCTTCTTACAAACCCTTGAAAATATGAGGCATAATAAATGAATAAGTAAATAAATACATCCTAAATAGAAGAGGGCTCTCAGTCTGCACCCCAACAAAATAGGAGTGTGCTTTGCTTCTTGTGGTGAATTGGGAAATGCCTTTTAACTAGATGAGACAGTTGCTTAAGGATAGGACAGCTGGGATTCTGAATCCTAGAATCTGTACTCTGGTCAATGGGAAAGAAGGGGTCCACTGCAATGGCTAAAATTAGGGGAAGAGCAACAACCATCGTGCAAGAAAAAATTTCAGTACTCATTAAATTTTCAGCTTTGCTTTCAACGTCTACTAGCAAATCTTCCTTTGTAATTTAACTCCTAGACTATACCTTTCTATTTTCCCCAATAGTAACACACCTACTTTCTTCTCTCCACTAAATGACTTTTCGACTAATCTAACACTTTGGTCTTTATTTACCATCTATTGCTGGTATTGCATTTGCATGAGTCTATTCAGGGAGCCTGAAGCACTTTTTATATTCCAGAATTAAGTGTGTACATGGGATGCAGGGCACGTACAGTGCTGTATGGTCTGATGATACTACATTTCTATGGACAGAAAACCACAAAATTGTGTATTTTAGGAGGGTCCACTTAAAATCAGGGTTTGTGTTCCAGAAGTTAATATCTAGAGGATGGAGAAGTGCTTTATGAACTGATTTAATGACAAGACTACATCACAAGGTGTGTTCTTAGAAATGATGTTCAGCAGCTAGGTTACTTGATAGAATTTTTTGTTGGCTGGGAAATACCCATGGAGGAAACCACTGCATAGCGAGAAGACTTTAATCTTGCCTTGTTTCAAATTCTATTGTGCAATTCTGCACTTTGCTAGCATAAATATATAAGGGTTTTTGTTGTTTTTTTAATTTTGCTTCCCAATAATAGGAATAGTTTTGGCATAATCTGGCTAGAATTGAGAATCCCACTTCTTTGGCAACCCAATTTATAGAAACATGAAGAGGTAGTTCTAACACGCTCCGGAGTCAGCATTTTTAGTGAGGAATATCATCACAGAGAACCAAAGAAATTTGCCCAAAGTGAGACATAAAAGAGAGAAGAGTTAATTTGTAACCTGGATGAAGATGATTCGTGAGGTTTGATGCTGCCACTGCGATCCCTTCTCACTGGAGCTGGCTCCAGTGTAGGTAACCCTGTAGCTGATGTTGTTGTTGTCCAAGTTGAGGACACTCGTCTCAGCAGTCCTGGAGGCAAACTTCTCCGTAAGCGCTAGAGAGAAATCAGTTGCTTAGAGTTTATATAGGTTTATGAAAAATTTAAATATGCAGAAGAAAAACATTTCCATTTGGTTAATTCTGCCTGACAACACTTAGTGAGGTACCTTAGATCTGGATTCTCCCAGGTATTATGGTGCCTACCTTCTATTCAAATCAACACAGCCAGTGCTTTAAATGCTTGGAGGGGCTGAACCATCTTCCCTATTTCAAGTTTTAAAAAAGGTATATAGCCACAGCCCCATAGCCACAGATGTTCAACACTTGGAGTTCTCACTGGAGTCAGCCAATGTTGGTTGTGCTCTTTAAAAATTTTGGTCTCATATGATGTGGCCAAAGGCACTTAAACAAGTCATCGGGCCACAAAGGTGACTAAGGGATTGGAGTATCTGTCAGAAAAGAAAAGGCTGAGAGAGCTGGAATTGCTTGGCCTGAAGAAGAGAAGGCTGAGGGGAGATCTTACCAATGTATATAAATACCTGAAGGAAGGATGTAAAGAAGATAAGAGTCAAGCTCTTTCCAGTGGTGTCCAGTGATAGGAAAAGAGGCAATGGGGCACAAATTGAAATACAAGAAAATCTGTTTAAATGTAAGAAAACATTTTTTTACTGTGAGGATACTTGAACACTGAAAGACGTTGCCCAGAGAGGCTGTGGAATCTACATCCATGGAGTTACTCAAAGCCCAACTGGACATCCTCCTGAGCAACCTGCTCTAGGTTGAGCCTAGAGAAACTTGCTCCAGGTTCATTTTGCTTGAGCTGAGGGACTGGACTAGAAGATCTTTGGACTGGACTAGATGCTCTGCAGACGTACCTTCTACCTCAATTTAAACTGTTAGGAATGCTCAGAATCAAGATTCAAAGCAAGAAAGGCTGTAAGAAAAATAAGGGACCGAAGCTTCAACTTTTTTTCCTGCTATATCTACCCAATCCAAAGATCACTCACTGAAATAAAACTTTCATGCTCTGGGATATGATGTCTCCTGAAAACCCTAGAGAAAGCATCACTGTTTACAGCAGATTTTTTTTTTTTTACCACCCTGTGTTTTCTTTGATCTGACTCCTCTTTTTCTCTACTAACAGGACTCGCATTGTTTTTCCAAATTTTTGAAGGCAGAGATAATAAAAGATGATGACAGAGAGTCTTTGTGGATTTACTGTTGCTGTTTCTCTTGTAGTTCTCATGAATTGTTTATAGTTAAGAACCAAAATAAATGTCTCTGTGATGGAGAGCTCTGATTTTGCCAGAGGGTTGAGAGATGTAAGACGGAAGACACTTGTGGTTCTGAAGCTCAGACTTACGAATAAATATGCTAACATACTATGTCCTTACCCAAAATGATCAGTCATATGCTTAAGGTAAAGACCTTAAATCTATATTTAGACACTTACATAAAGGACAGCCAACTATCAGATTTATGACCCATACATTTAGGTCAGTGAATTATTCAGTCAAATCAGTTCTCTGTAGCATTAACTCATCTCTTCATCCTTCCTTTCTCTTTTCCACACTAGGCATTATGCAACAGCAAACTTGTATCTGTTCCCTGTGTTTGCTCATGTGATGGCAGTATTCTTCCACTTAACTTTTCCCCTCAGAGCCTAGTCCTTATGGACATGTACACTAAAATAAAATGGAAAAGGAGCTTATAACCTTATATTAAAAACCATTTGATAGATACAGCTGCTAAATAGGCAGAGTAATAATTATAATCACACTGAAGTATTTTAAAAAAAGGAATCACAAATGTTGCAATTCAGATGCTGGGAAATGTTGGAATGTCAAATGTAAGCCTTGTGGGACAGCTAATTAGCAACAAACCTACAATTCAAACTGCTTCAAAGCTGATGTGTTCTTTCTAGCTAGTCACTTACTAAATGCGGGTAATTAACAATGGGTATTTCCTGTTGGATTCCGGAGCATTCATAAAGCCATCTGTCAAGGCAGTAATATATATTTTTGGTTCAGTCTTCTTTTTCTTAAAGGCTACTTGTCATGAGTTCACAATATTTGTCTACATATACTACACACTGTGGTAATCTTCATTTTGTTTTGGTTTTGTTTGGTATACAACATTTTAAACTTGATCCAAAGCATCTAGAGGTCATCAATAGAAACTTTCTCATTGACTTCTACAAGTTTCATATCTCTAGCTAAGGGATGGAAGAAGAAACCAAAATTCACACAGAATTTCAACGTCAAATCTTCACATTGGGCAAAAAGGCCCCTCATATTACTACTGAATTCCCTACTGCTCATAGGCTAGGATAGTCACCACACATGCCACAGCTCACATCTTTTGAGTGGGAGGGGAATTTCCATGTGAGAACTGGGGCTGACTTGTGAGTCTGGATGATGAAAGGCTTTTGCTCGCTCTGCTCTCTATAAGTTCTTCTCTCTTAAGGTCCAACCAACACCTGTGAGAAAATATGCACACCATCTATGCGAGCTATCCTGTGTCAAATACCATCTTCTAAAAATGACTGAATCGAAGTTAATCCGGTCATGAGTTGAAGGGTACACAGGAATTGTCTCACTAGGAAACCAACAGTCTACTTAGCTGTCCTTTTACGGTAGAGTATGATTAGTACATAAAATATTAATTTGAAGCAATAAGTAAAAAGCCCAGTGACATGTCCCATTAGTCCAGTGCTGTCCCTTTAGGGAGAGCAAAGTTACAGGGTGATAGACAGGGTCCAGTACTCACCTTGGGAATAGCTAGTTTCTCTCCTTTCTCCGGACATTCCTCTGAGTCAGAGCAGGTGTAGTTCTCACTGAAGGATACCAAAGGGTTCACCCTTGGCTTGTGGATGGCCTGGAAGGTTAACTGTGTATTAAGTAGGTTGCTCACTGTTCTCAGCGAAGTACACACATTAGGGGGCAGCGAAGGATCTGCTAGAAGGTCTGTAATGAGCCCATGTGCTTCTCCCATGACAGCGATATCCACTGTGATACTGGTACCAGAAGACTAAAAAAGACAAAAATAATACGTGTAAGAGAATAGAAGTGGACAACTTGCTGAGCAGTATCTAAAGCTGTGCTGAACTCTCTCCACAACTTCTGTTAAAGCAGTTGCCCACAGAGTGGAAAAATAAAAATGTGAAATAATTATTTAAATTAAGAGAATCACGCTGAATAGATCGATCATCGGCATAATGCTCACAGTCCACAAAGAGTTTGGGATTTCATCATATCTGATTTCACAGCTTTCACCATCTGCAGCTGACTTAACCTATCTGAATGAATTGTTCAGGCTCCCTACAGAGACATAGTCAATGGCCAGGGGCTATTGGCACAAATAATTTTGGAGACATCGCTTAGGATGGAAGGAGTCTCTCTTGAGAGATGCCTTTTTATTAACTACGCAGGCATCTAAAACAATTCATGTTTTATGCTTAGTTGAATGAAATGAATCTCAGTCATATACTGAGATCTTTAAAATATCTCCATATTGGGCAACTATACCAAGACTGAAATTGAGTAAAAAATGGATTTTTCCAATCCTTATTTTATTTAGACAGAAGCGCTAACAATAGTTACTTTACAGACTTGTGTGACCAATTCAGATGGTCCTTACTTTCTCTTAGAATTGAAATATATGCCTACTTTACATATATAATTTAGGAAGAATTATTAACTAAAGCAACATGTGAGCAGAAATAGTACCAAGGAGCAGCTCATAAACACTGGCAAATCTTACACACCCTACCCATTACTGACATATAATTAATCTGTAAATGACGCACTGCAAACCAACTGTGGCCCAGGCAAACTGTCTTCATATGTGCAGTCCATTCATAATGCACACAGGTAATCTAACACAGCTGTGGCACTGGGCTTCCAGTGCATGCTCAAGAGAGTTGATCCATAAATGCATCTTTGAGTTTCTCCAGAACTTCCTGACATTTAGCAGCTCCAACTAACTTCTGTCCTGAAGGGCAACACATTGACAGTAAACAGCCTATTGTAAAAAAGCAGGAAAGTTGTGAAGTCTGTGAATTGACAGCTATGATAAAATTGCAAAAGACTACATTTGTTTAAAATCTACTAGAAGAACAGTGAGACTGGAGGCACACAGAAGTAGAAGAAGAAAGGCAGAAGGCATCTGAACTTTTAGTTCAGCAGAGACATTTCAGCCTCATAGCTGGTGCACTATAAATCACCATAAATTCTGCGTGGAATCGCTAATTTAAGACACTCCAAGACTGACCATTTTTCCTTTGCTGTGTTTCTGACACACAAGCTCAGTCCCGATGCTACTCATTGGGACTTTTCAGCAGGTGTATGTGAAGCTTGCTAGAGAGACCATTCCAGGAGATTTTACACTAATTTGTTTTCATGTATTTCTTAGAAATTCTAAGATGCACGGTTTTCCAAATGGGGAAGTTATGCCTGTGAAAAGAGTGCATGGCTTTCTTGGAGCGACAAGTACATAGCACAGAGAACTGGGCAGACTACTTAGCAGGAGAGCAAACAGAGCCCCAGCCAGCAGTGACTCAGCAGTGACAGCATTTATAGACCTTAAAACACATCAAAAAACAGTGTAACAGAGCTTGACACTGCCTCGTTCTCACAAAAGGCTTTGCAGGCAATAGAAAAGTATTTCTGAGGAAAGTGATGTATTAGCTAAGTATAGCTAAACCTCTCCCCTCTATCTTCCCACTTGAGCAGTGTGGACATAAGGCCCTTGGCAATAGTTTCACTCCACTGATCCTCATGTCCTACTTCTTGCTAACACAGAGGTAAGCCGCAGGACCAGAAGACAGGCTTCCTAATTTACCATCCTCTAATGCAACCAGAAAACCAGGCTCTTCTTCCCACATTTATTTTCTTTGTCATGGTATAAAATAAAATAAATCAGAAACTGTTTGATATACTGAAGTGCTATTTCATCCTACTGAAAAAAATTAATGGCTGAAGTTAATTTAACGGTTCTTTCATTGCTTAACCTCTCAGGAGTGCATGCAGAAGATTCTGCCAGATGCTAAAGAAAATTCTTAAATTAAAAGACAGGGCTTGGGATGGGAGGAATTAATTATCTATCGTAACCTCAGCCCTGAAAAACAGACCAAAAGGGAGTGAGGGAGAATACATCATTCAAAGTGCAAGAGAAGCTTCGTATTTTCAGCAAAACTGCATAATCTACAGTTTGAAATTCTATTAAGCCTGGAGCCTGGAGTTGTTGATTGCTGATCAGAGACAGAGATTAATACTTCAATGAAGTAAACAAGTCTGACTCAGCGAGCCATGAGCAGAGGCCCAGATTTTGTACAGCAGTACTAATATTTTGCAAAGCAGCCAGCCTTGTTCTCCATTATTAGTACCTAGTGGGGAGAGGGATAGCCCTTCTCTTCTCAATGGTGAATTTCTGCCACATGTCCTCTGACATGTGAGGAGGCCTTGTCACGTCTCGGTGACCCCCGCCTTGACTCTGGGACCCAGCAGATTTATCCGACTCAAATGCCAGGCCGTGCCAAGTTATGCAAGCAGCTGGTGCTGAGGCCATCTGGCCCAGGAAGAGGGACACCTCACATCAGGTCTGCACCCTCCTCCCTCCTGGGCTGTGCCAGCATCTCGCTGCGAAGGACAGTCCGCACTCAAATGGAGTTACACACTTAACACACAAGAACACCACTGCAGACCACGCCCTACCAGAACAGATCAGTGGAAATGAAGCAATTTTCTCTTTGGAAGTGTGCCTTGCACCTAGGAAAGGCTTCAGAGCTTGGCAATAGCACATATGATACCACCTCACCCTCTGCACAATGTGCATGTCACACAGCAAGGTGGTAGAACGGTTTCTATTTTTCACCAAAAGGGCACTACCTGCACATCTGGCACTTTCAACTGTCACCTGACACGAAACCCATGCAGCCATCCGTCCACTCTGCCCGCACAGAGCACACCTAGACAGGTTGGTCCATGCCTGTAAGGAGGTGCATGCTGAGTGTCCCTCACCAGGGCTGAAACGAGACAACCTGCCAGCTCAGCCCAGCTGGGGTCATCGTACAACATCGACAGGTAACAATTTGTGCCACATGACATAAAGGCATTGCACAATACTTCAAAGTGAAAACAACTTACACAGCATTTCAAAGACATCACTATACTGTAGTGAGCTGCTTTAAAATGGCACCTTATATATATCAGTTAAAGTATTGTTTGAACTACTCATTATGCTTAGAATCTTTAGAATGCAAGCATATGCAAAAAGAGAACAGACAAAGCTTAAATTCCTTTTCAAGACAGAAGCAGAAGAAGGTAAACACTGCTCTAATCCACCAACTTCAGTACATCAACACCACATCCAAAATTGGTATGGTTTCTATGTTGTAATTCAATTGCACAGAACTTGTATACAGGAAAACAGTTTCTTTTTCGAGCAGTTTGAGTATTTCACCTATCTCAGGATGAATTTAGAGTCATACTGGACTAGTCTAGTTAACTAAAATTACAGGTATTTCAATTAATATTTTCTAAAAACAGTTACAATTGGAACGCATGACAATTTTTATATATTGTATTTTTTAGATTATCTACTGCAAAACAGTAGACACCTACCTGTGTATGCTTTGCAAACCATTACTTATAAAGCAAACTAAAATGTGTTTCCCTAAAGGACAAGGAAACCTGGAATTTTTTATAAAATACATATGGTGATGTGAAACCAATATAAAGTCTCATGCAAGACAGTAAACTGCTGAAAAATTTAAATCAATGTAATTGCATATCTGCATACACATAAACATATATACACACAGTCTTTTTTTAGGGCAAAAGCACATACAAAATCCATGCTCTGACTTGTCAAGTAGTTTTCTACTAACATGCATAGCCTCTGCATGAACTGATCTGGAGTCTTTCCAAACCACTTTACTCACTGAAACTCAAAGGCCGGATACTTGGGAATAGATAAACATGAATAACATGTTTCCAATCAACACTAATAAACAACTGACTTGATAAAACAAAAGAAAAAAAACCTGAGAACTAAGTTAAGGTGAATTTAATTTCACACTGGTCAGTATTCATTTACCAATCTATGCAAAAAATTGTGAATGCAGTTTACTCCCATGAATTTTGGAGAAGACTGGCTTCCTGTTCACTTTGTGACTTCATTCCAACTCTGATTTAAGAAATGGCATGCAGTGACTAAAACTGAAATGCTCTAGGGCATGAGAATGAGAAGTCAAACAGGCTGGAAATCAAAGCAAAACCAGATCAATTAAACATGATCGTTGATAACTAAGGTAAGGAGCAAAATAAATTCCTTACAAAGCTGAGAAACAGCCGGTTTTGTGCTTTCTCTTCCCCCCACCCTTCTTTTACTTAAACTGGCAACCAGGTGGGTGTTTTAAGCTGTAGTACTACCTGGAATTCATAACTGGGCCCAAATGCACTTGCTGTGTATTTTGGAGCTTCTTTTTATGTACAGAAATAAAAGAAAGGGTTTTCTTTCCTCTAGAGAACTAATACGAAAAATAGATGGCCAGATCACCACAGTTCAATGCATTAGAGACCGGGGACAGACGTGAATAGTTCACAGCACCAAGTGTGCAGTCATCTGAGTATGCACGGGTGGGGGCTTACTGGGAATTTGCAAAAAAACCTTCACATACACAGAAGTGCACATTCTGCTGCAACTGCGGGACCAAATCACATGCAACATGTCCCACTGTCACACAGACAATTTTTGTCAGGGCTCAAAACCCATCTTCAAGGAACACCCTTAAACACAGTATGAAAACAATATTCTAGTAAATTTTAATTATCACTTAGAATTTCCAGGTTTGAATAGTTTAGATTCTGGTACATGGCTAGAAAAAAACCCAAAACCTTTCAAAATTTGCATAATCTTCTGTAGTCTTTTATATTATATTTTCTGAAAATGCCATTTCTATTCTATTCTATTCTATTCTATTCTATTCTATTCTATTCTATTCTATTCTATTCTATTCTATTCATATTATAAATTATATTATGCATAAAAATCGAATAATACCTTTTTACTCACTAGGGGAAAAAGCAGATAAAACTGTGTAGTAAAAACAAATTTAGGAAAACAGGAATAAGGAATTCCTTTATCTATAAGACCTGATAGATAAATTTAGTTTACTAATTGTTCCTGATTAAGAAACAATCGATCCACCTGTGAGGCAGATTTGATATCCCGATACTTAGCAGATGCCTTATTGCAAAAAGAAGTCTTCCCCTCCCCCCCATAGGTGTTTTGCACATCATTCTTATAAATCTGAACTCATCCTTCTTAACTAAAAAATACTACTCTCTTTCCATCCTACAAGAAAGGATGATTAACATGACAACTCACTCAAAATTTAAGCATAATTAAAAAAAAAAAAAGGAAAAAACAAAACAGTTGCCAAACACAAACCACAATTAATTCCACATAGCATTATGTTAGAGGAAAAAAATAAAAATGTTCTTTTGCTGTAGCTTGTACAAGGAAAATCACTGAAGGCAGAGGTGCTGGCCATTCACCAGGTTACACTCAAGAACACTCTCTAAGTGAAAGAATGGGGGAGGTGAGGAGGAAAAAAAAGCAGCATCCAGCATATCTTCAATCTTCACACAATTATGAGCAACAGTAAATCACTATTTGATATAGTTTCCAAGTCACATCATGAATACTCAGGCCAATATGTCTGGAAAAAAAATTAAAAGCAAATACAATTCTTCATTATTTTAATGTCCACAGAACAATTTGAAGGATAAACATGAATTGGCTTCTATGGAAATAATGAATCATTTTAAAGGCACCACAGACTTAACTACTCCACCTTTCACTGAATGACTGAGGAGAAAAGAAAAGTGTGCATACAAATCTTGACATTTCATTCTCTGTATTTAAAGCTGCAGACCTGGAGTCCTACCCAGACTTCTTATATTTATTTTACTGTTAGTTTGTACTAACACAAGATTTCAGGCTTTCTCCAGCAAGCAAACGGGACATTTATGAGAATCCTTTCTCTACCTTAAAGAAGGACAGCATTTCCACTGCTCTCTGGAGGTGGATAAGTTGTAAGCTCTGTAAGGCATATTCTTTTGTTGGACTGAATATAGAACCTTCTCATTGTTTCATCACACTGATCAAAGCAAAACTTTCTTAATCATTAATGTAATCAGTGATTTTGCTGCTGATTCTTTAAAGCACCCAGAGTCACAAAACTGAAAACCAAACACTGCAGCACAAAAAATGAGCCCATAATGAGGGAAGACTCTAGATCTTGCGTGAGCTGTAACAATTACGGTTATGCAACATTTGGGATGGCACCACCATAACAAAGCAGACCTTCCTGGTAAAAATTACATGGAACTCTCATCTGCAGAGCAGAAAATGTCACGACTGCCATACACAGTGTGTCTGTAGCCTGTGCACTCGCCAGCATGATGCCAGAGTCCAAGGATCACAGCACAGCCAGAGGAAATTTTTGAAAGTAGTTCTGTAAACAGAAGATGTAATGAAATGGGGCTCACTGAAGAGTTACATTTTTTGTCCCTTCAGCACTCACTTTACTGCAATGACCCCTTTCCTCAGCAGCAGCCATGTGGCCACATAGTCAGCAATACATATTTATATATTTATATATATTTATACCAGGTCCTCTCAGCAATCTCACTCTGTGTTAAACTGCCAGTCATCTACTACCAAGCAAGACCACTAATTTGGACCTTCCTTTGGTATCCCACCATAGGTTGTAACAAAATTTCTAGGAAGATAATAATCTCTGATGCTTCCTTCCAACTGCTGCATTTCCTTGAAACTGTTGGACAGCATGATCACTTAAGCCTACTTTCTCTAGAAAAACAGGATGAAAACAGTTTCATTTTTAAATGACTCTAACATTTAATCTCATCAGAGTAATTACAAACTTTACAAATACTGAATTTGGAGCCTTTAGGAAAGAGGCACTGGTTTGAGAATGAAATACTCTTTTTCCTTTCTTGTAAGACCTGTGGAATGTATCACTGTTCATAGCACATTCTGTCTGGGACTGCAGTTGCCATTGCCACACCCTGCACCTCTACCTTAGGTAACACCATTCACAGAGCTCATAACTACAGCTGACTTAAATTCTTCCATTACAGGACCTTTCAGTTCATGACAGCTTCATCAGCCAAAAACCTCAGACTGAAACGTATACTGCCAGGTACTTGTCTGGGGTGAATTATTTTAGCATTTGACAAAAATTATTCAGACATTTACAAGAACACTGTTGGAGTGTTTTATCCATGCTACAATTTCTTAGTAAACTGATACCATTTAATCTGCAGCAGGCACTGAAGGAATAGCAAGGCCTTTTTCTTTCCTTGTACTGATATACCCAGATTTAGTTATATAGCCTCTGGGAAAAACAAAACCAAAGCTAGCCTTGCATGACCTTTGTGGGTTGTCAGAAACCAGCCACCCCACTGCCTGCCTGAAGGGCGCACACCTCCACACGCCGACCCCTGGCCTTGTGCACTGTGCTCTACTTCCCAAGGGGCAAAGAATCTCATTTAATCCAAACTGCACTGTCAGGCTGCAACTCAGACTTACACCTTAGCTATTCTTCCCGCTTGTTGAGTGAGGATGTCACGGTAATCATTAGCACTGATAACACCATGATGATTTCTTCTCTCTTCAGTCTCCAGGCTTGGGTGAGCAACCCCTGGATGGGCCACAGCTGTTCAGAGAGAAGGCTCATACCTTTAGGAAAGACATCTACATGTTAAAAAAAAAAAAAAAAAAGGCATATCATATCATTGGGTATACATATCATACCCAGTAGGCAAATTGGCATGCCCTTAGAAAAGCATGGCTTCAAGGTTTTCACAGATAAGCATTATGAATTTTAAAGAGAGAGAGAGAAACAGAGAATGCATTTTGGTCCTAAGCAGTTTTGGTGCCATCTGTAATGTCCAAGGGAAACAATCAGTTCTTACTTTCTGGTCACCTGTCAAGCCTTCCCAGATTCGTAACATGTAACAAAAGGAAATCGCTTTGTAGTTTTTGACAACCAAGTAACAACGACAAAAAGATAGATGCAGAAATCATCTCAAGGACTGAAATGCTCAGATTTTGTAAGATTCAAGACCTACAGACTAGGAAAGTCTGCACCTGCGTGGCTGCAAGTACTGGACATAACGCGACACGTTAGAATTCCCCACCATTTGTATCTGACAGAAAGGACCTCAAATTAACTAACTACGCTGGTACTGACATAAAGTAGTACCTAATTTTCCACATTTTCTCCTGCCCCATTAGAGCATAAGTATCTTGGATGCTACTGGGAAACCCCAGAAAGTGTAGGGGAAAGGGGCAGAGGGTTGTCACCCAGAGTGTGTGCAATGGATAGCACCACTGCCACTCTGCGGCACATATGAACGGAGAGGGAAAAGTTGGAACCAGCCATTCGTAATGCTCTGCCTTGGGCTCCTACAGAAATCCCAGTTCAAATGAAGATACTCAAGAGAGTTCTGGTGACCTTCTGCATAAGGCATCCTGCAAGGAGAATCCAGGGATCCTGGACAGATGTGAGAGCACAGGGTGAACTTCCTGGCTTACAGCCGCTGGTCACAGCTTGGACACATTGTGGAAAGTCTGACGCTGGTGTTTGATGTTCTCGGCAGAGCCTTGGGAACTCAGTCACCCAGTTACATGGGACTTTCCATGCCATTTGGCTGCCTAAAAACGTTAAACTATCACAATTATCCCAGCCTAAAGAACTACTTGACGCCGCAGAGCAGATCACAGTCAGAGTTTATTATTTAAACAGTAGACACTGCTCCAACTAAACTCAGAACTTTAAAAATTATTACTTTTCTTCAAAACACAGCAGATGGGAAAAGTTAAATTCTAAATGGGGCTCAAATCTGCTTTGAATAACATACACTGAGGAAAACAATTCTGTACTTTAGAGACTGTCCTCAATTGTCTTACATTATTGTTCTTCAATTTGTACATCAGCTGGTCACAAATTGGTAGCTTGAAGCTGATTGTTTGTGTTCATGCAAAGAAAACAGTGACAACTGTCTTCAGTCTCAACTTGAGATGCAGTAACACCAGCTGGGACCCAGCAGGAGTGGGACACTGGGTGCACGCACAGCGGAGGATATGCCACCTTTTAATACCTGGTGATCTTACCCATTTGAGTTTACAGCTCCAATATCCCAACTGCCTGCTTAGCATGGCAAGCTATTTTAATTCTACAGTGAACTAAAACAGAGCAGCCAAATACACAGCATGAGTTAAAAAAAGATCCATTGAAAGCAATAATCACCATTCTGTCTCCTGCGTACTAACTAATCCTCCCACATTTTCAACTTGACAGTCTCAGTTACACTAGAACAAAGCCAAAGGAGCCATATACTGCCATAATTTCTCCCTTTCAAAATAACACAGACTCTTTTGAGATGCAACTCAAGAAGCAACATCACAATTAGCAGCAAGTTGCAGAAATACATATGAAAATCATCACATCTAGAGATTCAAATCCACCTCAGTCTTTCACTAAGGACTGTTTAACAGTATTACGCAGAAGAGCATTACGAAATATAATTAAAAACATAAAGCAAATAAATGCAGCCTCTAAATTAAGATGAAAGATGGGGGGGGTGAAGATAAAGAATTGCCACATAGAGTTTCAAATATATTTTTGAATACTAAAAAGGAGTTACTATCAGGGGAATCAACTAAAAAAAAAGCAAACTCAGTGAGGTTTTAAGAATCTAGAATCTAGCAAATATTCATCAGTGAAGTTGCAGATACAGCATCTTTAAAGTTGAGTTTGGTTTTATTAAAATTACAACAGGGACTTGGAAATGATAGCAGGAGCCAGATGTAAATCTTGAGCCATGTTTTGCATATGCCATAGTAACAGGGGCTGGAAGATCTCATGAAACTCTCCAGGCGACCAACAACACTAATGATATTTAGTGGCCTATTTTTCAGAACATGCTTTCAGTGAAGCCAACAGCAGGCACCTTTTGAAAACAAATCCTGTGGTGAGGAAACTCAAGCAGTCACCTCACTGCAATCAAATTAGTCAAATTTTAACACTTTTTTGTTTTCCATCAGACCTTGTGGTTTGCATTATTCCAGTTCTCCTGATTTAAATTGCTCACACTAATACCAGTTAGTAACCAGCTAGTGTTAGAGATGCCTTCTCCTATTTCTCACGGCTTTATGTCACTAATGAACTCCTCTGTGAAAAGAATTAATAACTGTTCTTTAAAACTCGGCTTTGGATTCTTATATGGTGACTCATTCTGTAGTCTTGCAGTCCTTAAATCCTTCATCATCAATGCTTCAGAGCTGTAATTTCTCTGAAGTACAAGCTACTTCAGCTTCTAAAGACAGGACCTGCAAAAGGCACACTAAGCATGCGCTGTATGTGAAAATCCTCACTTCTCCCAGATTACTGGTAGGCAGACACTTCAATGAATATCAGAACTGAGTAAACAGTAAGTCATATACAAGAAAAATAAACCATTGTCCTCTATATGTATTCTGTGATATTAAAATGATTTTTTTCACTTAGCGTAGATACAAGCTGACAGACCGGCAAGCCCTGAGGACTCCTTCCAACCTACTTCATCCCAGACCTGCAAGGTCTTAAAGACACACTAGATGTTACTATAAACTAACCTAGGCTTATTTTGCCTTTGTTGTCACGACTGAGCAAAAGTATTTGCCTGCTGAGATATAAGGTATACAGCTGATCACAACAATAGGTCAATACCTGCATAAGATTACTATTTTCAGCCACTACTCTTCTGGCCTATAACCTATAAACCAGACACTAAAAGCTCCAGGACTTTATAAGCCACCTCAGCAATCACTAATTTCTTTCATGAAGCTGGTGATTGATTTGTCCTGTGCACTGTTTTAATCTAAGAAAAGTCCTACTTTCAATTTGTGGCTTTGAGATTGTGAGCAGTTCTTGACTGGCATTTTAGAAAAAGCAAAAAAGAGATGCATACAATATCCCTAATTATTATATGCTGGCTGCTCCTCAATTCTAATTAGAGATCAATCCATTCTGTACTTCTGCTTCACAAATATCTCACCATGCTGAACTTTGACCATCTGGCTCAGGGTCTGCACTTTTTGAGAAGGGCTAAACACTTCTGTGTTTTTAGAAAGCTTGCATTTAAACATCTAAATTTAACAGCACCAGCTTCTCATTTTCAAAAGGCAACAGAACCATAGAGACCAAAACACACAGATCGTGAAGAATTGGTGCTGGTTGGCAACCCAACTAGACAATGATTTCTGTGTTTACAGTGACTTATGACCTTTGCTTCAATGTAGGTACTAAGAGAATTAAAAAAACTGTGCGTTATATGTGGTTTTTTAAAATGTTAAATCCCCTTGTGAAGCTGAACTTCAGTGGTTCATCTGAATCTATTCCAGAAAGAAATAAGCAATGATGTACCAGTCAGCGAGTGCAATAGAAGCCCTAACTACTACTGAGTGAGGCACGTAGGCTAAATCTGGAGGGACAAGATGACCCACTGGAACTCTTATCAACTAGGACTGTTATTGAACTGCCACAAGGGAAAGATGAATCATATTAAGATGAGAACAAGTGAATGCTAAGCACTTAAATAATCACTTTTTTCTTAGCATACAACCCATCTGACATAGTATCAATACTGACCCTCTGGCCCTTTACAACGAAAGGTCAAAGTGCTACTACCTCTGCCGACAATTAAACACATGATGTGACAGTGCTGCTAATAAAATCACTGTAAAGTTCTACATGACCACAGGATCTGTGCAAAATAAGCAGCACTATATGATGGGTAGGTCACCTGACACACTGACAGGTACTACTTTTCAGACAAGTCATAATTTACCTCTGTCTTGATGCATTCACATGCAGGTACATAAATAATTAAACATGTAATTTCTTCAGCAACAAAATGATTGATTACAGACTGGGCAAGCTCTGCCAAGAGGGTCACAAGACAAAGAGCTCTCTAAGCTGCCTGGCCAGCTGGCACACCATATACAACCCCAGCACCAGCTCCCAAGGGGTGAAGCCCACCAGAGTCAGAAGAGAGGTCCAGTGCGCAATCCAGTCACCAGCCACCACCAGGCATTGTCAGTATGAGCACAGGATTCGAGCTGTCCTTGAAGGCAAGAAAAGCACAGAGAAGTATGTAGAAGTGTGGAAATATGGAAGAGCATGGGAATGTATGGAGAATGCAGAAAGGCACAAAATGAGTTTGGAGAAGAAAAGGAAGACATACTGACAAGCTGAAATCAAGGAGGAGGACACAATGAGAGCCAGTTTCAAAATCGCTGGAAATGGTGAATTAAAACCATACAGAAATTCACATTTCCTGGCAGATGGGTTAAAAGGCTGCTCTGAATTTTTAAAATGAGGAACAGAAAAGCAGTATAAACATACAAATCTCTTTTTTAACATGGAAAATCAACCACTTTAAAAGATACATCAGTACAAAGCCTTAGTATTTTAACTCAGGAGTAATCGTATTAGTCAGTGTACACAGTATTGAGCTATTTAGTGATGACAGTTCACTTCAAATTATATGAATTTTGCCATAGACCTCTCTTACACAGAGAGCAGCAGTGTCCTCAAAAGAAGAAAGGGCAGTTTAAACTACACAGCTCAAGGATTCTCACAGTATTGACAACTTCAGACAAACACCAAAAATATTTTGCACTCTGACAGCAAAATCATTGGGTTTGGAATTTCTGGCAACTGGAAAGGCTTGTTTTGGCTTTGTTTCAGCAATTTTAAAACATTTTCCTTAAAAGATAGGAACAAGAAGTCACGTCAACTTTGCAAAACTTAAATCTTCACTTTGAAAATGCTGAACCAAAGTTACTCAGGTTTTTTGTATTTTTTCTCCAAAAGGGTTAGGACGTTTTGTCCTACAGAACAGCCTGGTGCCCACATTTGCATTTTTTGCTGCATCAGACTTCTGCAGAGGCTTAGTGTGTCTCTCACAGTCTGAAGCTCATTGTTGACTTAAATGGGACTGATTCATAATGGATTAGACCCTAGAGATGACTTCAGTATTCAGGTTTGCTAACACTGGTGACCTAACAGTGTAGTGGAGTAAAGGTCTACTCCTATAGTCAGTTTAACTTGGGGAGGTTAAACTGAGAACAACAAAGGTAAAAGGCCAGTTTAATCACAAGAAAAAGCTTGAGTTCATAACGCTGACCTTGCTGAAGAGTCACGCACATCTCTCACTGAAATGTTTTATGTAAACATATTTGTTAACAAATTGAAACAGACCACAAGCAAAATTGTTTGCCATACGGTGCTCTGACAAATCAGCTGATGAAGCATATGGATTCAGTCTTCCTACTTCTGTATTCTCTCCCTGACTGCTTCAATGAATGTTACAAGTGGCCTCACATACCCCATTTATCCTATTAAAGTATAAATAAATAAATAAAACGTAGCAATTCTCTCTGCATACCCCTCTTCTGCTCCTAATGCATATGGTGACATTTTTGGCGGTAACATTAAGAAGCAACCTTCTCTAGAATGAAAAATTACTTCAGCTAAATTATTTCTTCTTTTAATTACTGTCATTCCTAGCAAAATGTGAACACAGAGCGGAGAATGTTTATCGGTAATGCTCCCCAAGTGCAACATGCTGGCATTTTGCCAGTAATGTGAAGACTGCCCTTAATCTGAGTATAGATTTATTTGTATCCATTTCCTCTTTCAATGCAAGCTACTATTTCTGTGGAGAGAGCAAAGCTGAAATCATCTATATGATATTACAGCAAAATTAAATGGCTGACCAAATTAAACATCCACAACACGTTATCCACTTGCCTTTTTTATCCTCCGTGACAGATCGAAGAAATGTGTTCAATTTCCTGTCAATAAAATCACGGTGGCACAAGAAGGCAGCATGGTAAGATACCACTTTGGTCTGCTTTTAAGGAAAGATGCCTTTAATTAGGATAGGATTTCTCCAAAGTGATACAAATATGCCTTTAAGCCATAACTAACTATGCAATGATCCAGTTCTATACAGAGCCATAATAATACACCTCGCACTTAAACATGTTAATAGCTCAATTTAAATAGGGGGAGGGGAATTAATTGGAGAAAAAAGAATCAACATTTAGTTGGCCTTTTTTAAGCAGAGAAGAAAATACAAATCAAAAGCTGACTCTAAAGATTAGCTAATCTTTTGTGTATAAGGAGAACCATATGAGTCTATGCCAGCTAAAAACAGACAAGTCACAAATAGGACTTCATATTTAACTCTGAAACTTGATTTATGTGCATTTGGGTGTACTTAGTAACCAGTCAAAAAAGACAGAATAATGTTCTGACTCTACATCTAATTTAGAGGTTTCTACTCTGCTTTAAGGGCTTGCTTATGTCATCAGCCTAAATGAGAACCCATTTCACCAAGTGCACAGAATAAATTATTTTAAATAAACCCTACCCGTTGGCAGACTTCTAACCACAAACAGTAACTATTTTTGCTTGTAAAATGATGTTCGTTTAGCTCTGTATAAACAATTTATGAATCCACCTTTAACATAACACCACCTTTTCTCCCTGCACCAAGCTGACAGCCATGCAAAACCCCACACAGCTCCAGAGCAGCAAGGCTGAACTCTGCTTCCTTTTGGGCAGTGGCAGCAGTGGTGATGATCTGGACGCCAGGCCTTCATTACTGACAAGAACATAACACAACAGGAGATCAGAGCGCAGGTCTTCTGCTGGACTGGAGGCACCGCCTTGCTTCTAAACCAAGTGACGCAGACCGGGTGTTCCCAGCGGGATGGAGCAAGAAAGGCCAAAATGTGACTTGTCTTTCTAATGGTTACTGCCTCCCAGATGGTCTGCTAGCGTCTCACAGGGTCAACGGCCCAGGAAAAGGGGAGAGGGCAGCAGAGGGGGATATGCAGCACAGCTATGAGGATATCCAGCTGCAGAAGTGAAAATCACAACAGGAAAAGGGGATGAGAGCTTCATAGCAGGGATGCCAGTGAGAAGATTACAGAACAGCTGGTTTGAATACATATTCAAGGCTAGAGCACAAATACTTCCAGAAATGAGCACACCACCCAGGATACCTGATACTAGGTAACCACTTAAAGTGAATCAGTGCTTCAGGAAAGGCTATAATACAACAGCAATGATACAACTGAGCAGAACTTTTAATACAGTGCATCACGATCCTGCAGCTTTAGGTGTGGAAAAGCCTTTTCCATGGATCACCAGATGGCACTATTCTTCCTTCAAATCGAGAATGTAACTGCTGTGCACATGAAATGCTAGCATCAGTTTGGGAGGAAAAATATCTTCATCCATGTTTTTTATATATTAGTCCAGCAGTCTCTTGCTGTCTGCATTCTTTCCAATGATCTTGAAAATCTTATACAAACAACCAAGAAATTACTGTATCTGGGGGAGGTGGAGGGAATCTCGTAACATTTTGAACTGACCCTCATACTAAAATATTCCATAGCAGAAGGATTACAGACATTTTTGCAGGAACATAAAACTCCCCAGCAGTACATATAGTGCTTGGCAACTGCATTGAGAAAGCAGAATTTCTTTCAAAGAAATAAGTCAGATATATAAGGATAACATATACACGCTCCTCTTCTCCCCTTTTTTATTTCTGATACCAGAACTACCTGAAGATGCTAAATTCCATCTACAATTGTACAGAGTTTAGTATGAAAGTATTCCCTAAATTTGGTTGAAGATTATTGTACTTTAAAAAAAAAAATAAAGCTGCTGAGGGTATCCACACACAAATAGTAACGGAAGAAAGAAAATGAAATAATATTACAAAAAAATGCTAATAATGAAACATTGGCGCACACACACACAAAGGCAGTGTTTATATATGCACGTTGGTGCAAACCTGCTTTCTTCCAGTTTGTTGATGTGATTTGCAAACGGATGTAAAGTATTCAGCAACACATTTGCAATTAAGTGCAAGCTATAGAGGCTGTGGAATTAAATCCAGAATACAGCTAATTTGGGATGGAAGTACAGAAGGGGCACATTAGAATGGAAGTCTCAAAAACCTCTCATCCAAGATAGGAAAAAGTGTTTTGTTTATTTTGCTTTTGGTTAGTAATCTACCAAAGGATTCATCTGCACTCAAAACTCTACAAATTGATAAACTGAGGGGCAAATTAATCTGCAGAGTGAGTCCTCTAACTTCAGCAGGAGTCACAACAGAACTGAAGTCTGCCTGCTGTGTTCATGAGCCTCACAAAACAGACTTTTGTTTTTCTCTAAGCAACTCTGCCCCCCCCTTTCAGCTCCCTAGAAGTTGACAGGCTGCTTCCTGTTCCACGATCTGTGAATCACGATGTGACCACCAATCACTACTCCCCTGTGAAATTAAATTAGGTATCAGAGCACAACATGAGCAGTAAGTTTCCCTAAGATGCCAGCCCTAAAGAAACTGTATTCTTTCTTCCTCCAGCTGAAGAATGGAGTTATGAAAGCAGAGTCAAGTTGGTTATTACTCTTCACATCCGCAACATCAACCAGTCTGCTCTGAGCCAGCTTAAAATAATTTTTCCACTTCCTAGTCATGAATATAATGGTACCAAATTTAAAGAGTCCAATAATTCATTATATTTATTTGTGTGTTCTTCTGTAACCACTTAACACCATGTGAATTGCAGCATAGCTTACCATACACAGAATACCATGATAAATCACCAGAACTTAGTGCATGTCATACAGCTGGAAAATTGGTAAGACAAGGGTAAGCAATATTAACACATGGCTTAGGAAGCAGGAAAGGGGAGTATGTGATGTTGCTTGTTTCATGCTTTCCAACAGCACTTTGTTAAGCCATAAAATATTCACACTTGGAAAGATCATAGGGTTATGTTGCCCCATATTTTTCTTCAGGCAGATGGCCCTTGGTAACTTATGCACATCTCTGTCACTGCAGTGTACTCTGAGCAAGGAGGCACCACAGGGGAACAGCTGAAAACTGAAATTGGTAGAAAGTAAAACAGTAATAAAACCTGGTTTGTGATTCTGTGATTATCATGCTACTTCTGGAGCTTATGGTGACCTCATACAGGTTTAGGGGAGTTTTAGTTTTAAATTGTGATATAGGAGTCAAAACCAGACTGCTTAGCCTCCTTTCTGCATCATCCATGTCCTCCAAACAAGGTACCTTGACTTTGCTTCAAGGAAAAATAAAAAGTACTCCTGCCTTTCCTTCTTAATTTCTCCTCCCTTGGATCTGAGAAACCAGTTCAAGCACCAGCTTCATAATATGCAAGAAGCAGAAGGCTTCCACTGCCTTGTGCACCCCAAAACTAAGTCTGGCTTTTCCTCGTCCAGTGTCCATGTGTTCCCCTGCAGGCTTTGCAGGTTCAGCCAGGATCCCTTCTCCAAGTTTTCAATCCACTGAATATATAATCACGAGCTCCTTATCTTCTGGGTTAGCTGTGGGTTAGCTGTCAGACAAGGAACCCTGTTGGAGTTACCACATCAGTTAAGAGATTGTTCTGGCCTTCAAGCATTGCCATGTCCCCTGCCCAGCTGCTGCAGGGATGGCTCAAACACAGCAAAGTAAATTGGTTTAATCTTGGGCATCTGGTACTGAGTTCCCAGTCATCTGTTCATGGGTATAAAGGGACTGTGTTCCAATTCAATGTATTGATTACATCAGAGCCTAGCTCTAAAGTTAGAACTTGAAAGCTCCAAAACCTAAACCCAGATAGCTCTTCTTCTATGCTAATATTTATCACAGTGTTGGACTTGAAGGCTTGTTCTGCAAGCTATTGATTCACCTGGATTTGAGTGACTATAAGTAACCTTCTCAGAGCTAAGCCATAGGTCTGTTTATTACCCTAAGTTCGCAAAACTATTTCTTTGTCTCTTTAAAAAGACACCTACAAAAACTCTGCAAAGCACAACTGCCTGGAGGTGTTCAGTATTTGGTAGCTAAATTACTGTGAAGCAAAACCTCCCTCTAAGTATGCCTCTTAAAGAATTCACTTAAGGTAACAATATCCCACAAAAGGCCTCCTGGGTCCCTGAAAGGTGCAGAGCACTCTTTGCCTATACAGTGAGCAAAAGCTTTAAACCACTTCTGGGAATGCAAATGAATGGGATACACGTGACCCCAGTAATAAAAGGCTCCTGTCTCTTTGCAAAGCATTGACATGCCATCTGGCAATTTTGTTGACGTCAGCAAGCGCAGCAAAACAACCACCACCTCCCCCAAAAAAGCAAAAGCCTTGGGCGGGAGGGGGAGGCATGCAGCTTTCCGTGGTGTGTGTGCACTTCAGGCTGGTGTCACTAAAACCTGCAGCAGCGCTGTCAGCTCAGAGACTCGTAATTCTGCAGGAAGCAGCGCAGGCAAACACACCACCTTCTTCTGCTCTTGCCTACACAGACCTCCTTGGAAAAAAAAGGGGTCTCTCTTGCTCTTTTCAAAGAAATTGCTTAAGAGTCTTTCAGAAGTTTCAGTTCTCTTAGGGAAGGGGAACTGTTGCCAGTACACAGGGGAAACAGAGAACACTGTGCATCCAACCTCTGATCTGGAAGAAAGCAGGAGTCTGTAACCTCGTGGTGCTCCCTCTCCATCGACAAGTCCCAAAGCACACACAGAAGGCAACTGTAACCTCTAGCCTCTATTTCATACTGCTGAGCAGCCATAGGTTCCCTTGCATGCCAGTTTCAGAAACTGCTAACAAGCATCAAATAACACACACTATATCCTCTCCGTTATTTTCCTTTGGCATTCCGCCAGACTGCTGAAAGTTTGCACCTGAGGAATAAATCTCTGACTGTAGACTACAGGGAAAGATAGAAAACTTCAAGCAACACACACCAGTAACCTTGTAGGGTATGGAAGATGCACCACCCTTCCATCTACTTTGACTAGATTTCTTGCACACTGATCTGGAACACAATGAAATAAATTCTGCACTATCTTAAGTAAAATCTCACACAAATATTCATGATGACAAGAGATAAATGACCTAAGATGCTGTACAAATTATGTTTGAATCCTGCAGGGATTATGTTACAAACTGCAGCTACTAATTTTATATTATATGTAATAGAAGGCACAATATTTCTCCTACGTATTACATGCTACTGGGCACAGAAAAATCCCCAAATATCCATGTAAATTGCTAACATTTTAAGTCTGTAACGTAAGTTACCTTTACTGGGATGATCTAAAATACTACTATCAACATGCTTGCATGTAGAGTAAGCAGGAATTTTTTTTTTATGAAACTACATTTTGCTGTAAGCAAAGGCTTCTTCAGTTATTTCTGATCTGCTAACAATTCATATCAAAATGCAGAAAAGGGAAACAGTACACCACCCTAAAACAAACATTAAAAGCATATCTGTGTCCTCCATGTGCCACATTTAAACCTTGAAGTGAGGAGCTTCTGAGTTACTTTTAACAAGGGATGAGAAATTTTATAGTAGCTTTGTGAAAGAAACTCAATCCCCTCAAGATTATTTCTCAGAAGATTAGGACCCAGAACCACACAAGATGGGTGATGATGAGGAGGGAGACATGTAGGGAGGAGGCTGACCTGCCATCTAGGGCCACATACGTGACATGCTCTAAATTGTCTCACTGAAGGGGGGGGTGACATTAAGAATATTCCTAAAGCTGTGCAGGATCAAGGTCTCCTGGACTGACGTATGCAAACCTGCCTGAAATAATAGCCCTTTATCTTTCCCCTGCTCAATCTCCCCCCTTTCTCCCTCCTTCACCACATCTCCTCTTACTGAATGAAGCTGAGGCATTTTTGCTTACAAAACTGCTCTTTGAATTCCTAATCTCTGCCTCAGTGTAATTTTTTAACAGCAAGTCAATGCAGCACTGTGTAAATAACTGCAATGAGACAGCTCTGCCTGGAAACTGGAAAGTTTTCCTTGCACACATCTTAAGCTTGAAAGCTTATACTCAATTCAATTAAGAAAATTTATGGGTAATTCCACAGCTTCTCCCTAAATCCTTATTTTCTCAGGCAGCCAACCCAGAAATGAACAAAACCCCAGACAAGTGACTATTTTCTGCTAGCACATGGGTAATTATGAGAAAAGTGTGTGTCTAATTGAGTTAATCGTAAATCCTGACATAGGAATGAATCAGAGGATGGAGAAGAGATACAGCTATTTCCCTGCTGGCATTTCAGGTATAATCACTTCTGCTTAACATTCTTTATTGACTTCATAAGATACATAAACAACAAAACCATCTTTCCATAATTTTATGGGCATTAAGCCTTCAACTGAAGCTGTACGAGAATAAACTCAAAGCTACAAAGGTGACAGACAAGACACAGATTTTCCAAATTCTTCTCTCATCTCTCAGGTCTGCATCCTGTCAGGTCTTTTTAAATACAAACCATTTTCAGACTTCATAACTAAATCCCACTCAATGATTCTGCTTAGAGCAATCTCTGGTAGCACTTACGTTCAGCAATAAATCTTAAATTTTCATGCCTTCTTTCACTGGTCCCAGGCTAATACTTCAATGAACTCATGAGAAATACAACACCCGTACCCAAATGGTCATCCAGAGGATTGTGTTATCTTTAACAGCACCAACACACCCCTCCATCTATTCCAATCTTTCACTCAAAAGTGTGTCCATATGACAAGTGTGTGAGTTTCACCTTCTGAAGCTGCTGCAGATCCTGGAGCTTCCCAGCTAAGACAAGAAATGTCTGTTGGGAAACAAAACTAGTGGCCTCCCCACATGAAGTAAATACTCAGGCCTCAAGGAAGCCACTTGCCCCTTCGCAGCTCTCCCAGAGAGGTTGCTCCCTCTCGGAGATCCTTCCATATTTCAGTTTGGAGACTAGAGCTGAGTAAGCTAAAACTCAGAGGGGCTGAACCTGGGTCGAAATGTTTCAAACTGACCATTACTGGAATAAATCCAGCACAGCAGGTTGACAGGTGACTGACTGCCCTGAACGACTTCTCTAAGCTAGGAGGCCTAGTGGGTATTAATTCAGTTGATCTGCTGATAAGAGCATACAAACAGAGACCAAATTTTACGCTAACTGCTTTCATTTTCTTACATAGTGTGTGAGGTGGTGAGGAGTCAGGCCTTGTTCAACCTGCATTAGTTTGGTTCTTGCAAGCTCAGAATCATTGCCTTAACTGAAGTTACGGTAAACTGAAAGGATTTTAAAAACCTTTTCAGGCTCTGAATGTAATACTGAGTTGTTAATAGAAAAAATAATATAAACACATAAGGACATCCATGTGGTCATGCCATTGGTGAGAATTCCTCTCTCCCTATTTGTGTGCCAGACCCTTGCTCGAGAGCTCTTTGTTTCCCAACTCACAGCTGATAGTGCCATAAACACCTCTGGCAGTGGAAGGAATGTGGCCTTGACACAATCTGGGCAGCCACTGCAGACCCAGACAGGAAAGGTAAAATATGTAAATCCTGGCCTCATGCACTGACAGCTCAAATGCTTGCAAGGTCCCCTTTTATCACACTCATGAAGCAAGGAGCATCATGCTTATTAAGTGTGTGCAAGGGTCCCACAGAGCCCTTGCTGGCTTCCTCCAAAGGCTGCACATCCTCACCTAAGGACAGTTCCACAGAGTTTTAAGATGCTCCTATAAATCACAGTCAGAAACTCAACCAAAGGTTTACAGTGCAGGTGCTATGCTCACATTTTTATAGTTCATTAGCAAACAAGCTAACTAAGCTTTTCCACAAGATTAAAAGTGCAAAAATTTTAAGATCCTGGGAAGAATAAAATGACAAAGGCTCTAGATAAAATCCTTGTACTAGAATGAACAATGGTAAGAAATTACAGGTAATTTGTTTACATTAATTACATTATAACCAAGCAAAGTTGTGGATCACTGAAAGAGTATGACCTTACCCCTCCAAAAAGATGTCAAAGAGGAAAAAATTAGTAACACAGGTGGTTCCAGTTCAGCAAGTTTTTTAAAGCAGGTGTTCAGTTCATTACAGAGTTAATTTGTAATGGTATTACCAAATTTGATTCTCATACGAAGGTCCTTTAACACTTTTATAGCAGCCTTCAGAACCTAAGCACAGGTATGTACAATCATTTTTTTTTAATTGGCAGTGTACCTCAATAAGATAAGTAACTAAAGCCTTGCTTTAGCTGTATTTTCACTATCACCATAGTGTGAGAGGAAGGATTGCAGGATAAACGGGAAACCACCAAGAAGCCATACACAGACTTCAAGCTGTAATTGTGCTTATAGTCAGGTATCTCACCAAACTGAGGCCACTGCAAGTAAGACCTCTGTCAGCACATCCAGAGTTAGCTTATGTAGAAACATGCTGTACTTGTAGCTGAGCTTCGCCACTACTGCTTTGACTTACCAATTTTATGAAGACAAGATTATTTCTGACAAAGGGTAGCTAATTCACATTTATGAACTTGCCTTTTTGCTAACTCCTGCATTCTCTGCTGTGCTAGTCAATGTAGCACATGTATCACTGTGAAGAGTTTTAAATTTAACTTATGGCTGTGTTCAAGTCTTCAGCATGGAGCAATGTGACAAATCTTACCAACACTTATTAAAAATAAAAAAGAAGGGAACAAGCCATAAATAAAATAAAGCATTGGCAAAGCCTGGAATGCAAGGGATACATCTGCACTTACAGCTGTGGCCAAATCATAGTGCTTTATCATAGAAAAGTAGCTTGAAATAACTTTTCAGTGTACTTGATATATGATATTGCTTTTTTAAAAACAAGACTAGAACAAGTTTGGGAACTTCAAAGAGAAGCCATTTCCGGTGTGAGTTTTATTTTGTTATGAGCTTGACATCCTGTAGCTGTGACACTGAGCAGAGTTGCAATGTCAGGGTTCTGGAAGTTCACCCGCACTCTAGTGACAGGAGATCACATGAGCCTGACTGTAAAAAATGTCACAGGGGTGGGAGGTTCTTCCAAAGTTTAATTTCCCAAGCAGTTTGTCTTGCACAGATCACACCCCCCCCATACTCAAATCTCAACACGGAATGAGGGCTGAAGTGAATGTTTGAATTTCTTTCTGTTTGGTATATAATAAATCTAATTCATGTAAGGCATTTTTGACACTAAGCTATGTATTTTCACATTTCTGTTGGCTGAAATCACACTTTCTGTTAGGAAAGCTGTTCAGAAAAGGTTTATTTCCTCCACTCTTATACATTGTTGGCATAAACAACCATTCAAAAATTTAACCTCAGCTATTTGGCATTTTAATGATTTACACTGAAGCCCACAAACTCGGGTTTCTTGTTAAAATCCAGTGTGTGGATTTAAGTGCATTAACCTTCAAAATATTTTAATTCAACTTAAGACAATAAGAAGGGGGTGGAAGACATCTGACAGCTACAACACTCACTTCGACTGCTGTCTCACTGAAGAGTGGCACGGGATAACCCACACAGATGAATCCTGAACCAGCAGGAAAATGAGATGAGAAGATGGTGTCTTCCCCCCCCCCCACCCCCACTTCCCCTCAGCAAAACAGTGTTTCCTCTCTCAGCATAACCTCCTTAGTTTTGGTTCCTCTCTACTTCAGCATTTTTTTTTATTTATTATTATTTTTTTGGAATTGGGTGTGAAGAGAAGCTCCACAAATAGTGTAAACACTTTAGAAAATAAGCTACACAGTAACTTCAAAGAGTAGTCAGTTGGGACAAAGGGTTTGGTGTGAAACACCAGAGTATACTTGAACAGTGGCCCAAATTCACCTGAGTAATGCCTGCTGGGTACTGCAGTATCTCCCATCTGAAAACAAGGAGATGAATAAAACATGCACTCAGTCACTGCCTCATACCCATGCAAGCACACAAACTCTTTGGCATTTCTTCCCAACTGAAATAATGCAGAAAAAATAATCCAAACAACATAAGGAAAATTACTTTTTACTTCACAAATTGTGTTATGGTAAAGAAGATTCACAAGAAAAATATTTGTGCATGCAGCTGGAACTAAGCTTTTTGAGAAAAGTAATGAATAACAAAGTCTTTTTTGTCTTCATTTACCTAATACTTGATTAGCACACTGACACTCAAAATGCAGAAACTTTCCAAAAAGGGTTACAACACATGTACATTGGGAAAATCGTACCATTCCTAGTTTGCTACAAACTCAGTAACTCTGGCCAGTTAAGAGGTCCTTACATGATTTTCCTGACATCTTTGCTGCGTCATCTGAGACTGGTAAATCAAAGGCAGATATCTTTTTGCTCCCACAGTTTCAATGGTGATAAACAGTCCGCGGTTGGCTATGGAGGCAGTGTTTGTAATAGTTTACAGCTAGGATTAAATCTGGTTCACTCGTTCAGAGGACTTCTTTGTGCCCATGCAAGAGAAAGCAGAAAGAAGAAGCAGGCCAGTTGGGTCACGAGAGCTGTTCAAAGAGCTGTCACTCCTCTGACATGAGCTGCAGATTTAGCTAGTGCTGAGGCAGCAGCTGACCTTCCAGGAGAGCAGAAAAGCAATCTTCCCGGTGTAGCTTTCTGCACAGGGTGTTTAAAGACATGGAGTTTCCACATTGTACAGTATCAAACTATCTCCTTACAGCGCAAAGACACTTTGATCTCAAGCAAGAGGGAAAGTTTTTAAGTCAATCAGCGTGAGGATGGAGTTTCCACGGTGCCCTGACCCTGGGCTCAAGGCACTGGGGCAGATTTACTCACCTGAGCGGACTTGCCGCTGCCTATCCCCAGCTCCCTGCTACCCCAGCTGCTCAGGAGCTCACACAAGCGCTTTGTTCTCCATGTGACATGACAGAAACAGCCTTGTCTCTCTGTAACTTGAGGCCTCTGAGCTTACTCTGCCTGTGCTGAACTAAACTGTGCTGCTTTTTTGGTTTTATCTGTATTGGGGTTGTTAATTTTCTTTGGTTTTGAGGCAGAATTTGCTGTATCTTCTCTGAACTATATCCACTACACCTGGGCTCTTCCTGACAAGAAAACAGTAGTATTTTAATAATCTTTTTCCAACTATCTCAGAGACGAAGTGGGGAAACAAAAAAACCTCACCGAAACCCACAAAAGGCAAGTAAATAATTGAGCAGTTACAAACAGTCTAGGCCATTGACACTTGCCATAAAACACAGATACTAGATGGTTTAACTATGATGCTTACAGAGTGATGTAGGGAGGTACAGGGATATCAAAGCTAACCAGGAAAGATGTCTCCATTTCTAGAAGCAGACAAGCTAGGTGAGCTGAGAAACTGGATATATTATTGCAGTTATCTGCCTGATTCAGTATAGGCTGAACCGTTTCCAATACTAAAGCTAATTTGCTTGTACCTACACGAGTGTACTGCAAAATCAATAGTCCTCCCAAAACAAGTTGAGTTGGATAAGTTAGGAAAGAAACAAGGATGTCACACCAGAAGAACCCTTTAATCTTACACTTATTAGCATGCCGGCTCAATCAAAAGACGTGTTTGGCACATCTCCCCTACATTCTTCAGCTGCCATGAAATTTTACACTGTTTGGAAGTCTTTAACAAAAAAACCCCCACAATCCCAAACTTCACAAACCCACACCCCAGAACTCAAGTAGTGACTAGACACCGTAATTTGTAGGTAGGCTAAGAAAATCAGAGGTGGTAGAGAACAAAATTAAGGCAAAGATTCTTCTGTACTGCTTCTATCCTACGAAGGAAACCTTTCCAGTGCACTCTGCCACCTCCCCCAAAGACCAACACACCCCACAACAACAGCAGATATTTAAGCATTTAGAACTTCTGTCAGATCACAAACTCTCTTTGAAAACAATTCAAAAATATTTCACTCTTATTTCTAATAAAATAGTTTAGATATGAAGACTTATAATATATCCAGTTCTGGACTCACATGGAGTCCAGCAGCATTTAAGCAGCACAAAAGATGGTATCTGCCTTGAAATCTGTTTTGCCTCTGTGGTCATATGCTCCTGTTGTTCTTTTTAATGTTAATGTAATTGTATTAATTTTATCACAAAACAGAGGGAGGAAAAGTGACCTAATTTCAGTGGGAATGTCAAAGGAAATTTGTATCTGCTGTGGCAGCAACTAATGATGTGTCTGTATCAAAAAAGAGAAATGTCTTCTCTCAGTTGTCCGCCTGCTGGGAAGTGCAAAACTTCTTCAGAAAGACCTATGATTCTGTTCCTTAATCTGTGTATTTTACATGAATGCTACCAAGTATATTATTCATTTTACGTTCAATAATGGAAGTAATCTGGGACAATAATTGCACATATGTGCTAATCCACAACTAATGAGAACTCTTGGAAGTATTGTATGCTCCTACGTACGTCAAGAAACTCCAACACACAGCAACCAAAAAAATTCCTCAGGCTAAGAAATGCTCTAGTCTCAACAAAGTATTCTTGGCTGGAAATACCAGTTATTTATGATAGTCCAGATATAAAATATCTGGCATATCACCTTGTCTTTTCATACAGTAGCAGTGTTTTACAGTAAAAAAACTAATAATGTGGTATCCCTCTTCCTGTCAATCCCTCAGAAGCCTTCTACTGAAACTACTGAATCCTCTCGGCTGCTCTCAACCAAGCCCGACAGCAAAACAAAAGCCAAGTGTATTTCAGTTCTGGGAGACTCCTTTACATGACCATCAGTTTTCATGAGAGGTAATGGTTGGTATCACCTCCAAAGTGGAGAGGGAAAGTCTTCAATATGTGGTCAGTAGTTACCTGGCCTGGCCAGCCCATCCCTACCCTTGGTTGTCCAGCTCATTCTTAGTAGATTTTCAGTAGTGACAGGGATTAGGGAACTGGGGTGTATATAGGATGTGAAACATAAATTACTGACTAATTAGGTTTAATTAGATTTTTCTGCCTGCAAAGCATTTAGGTTAAGCTATAATTGCAAGCCATCTAAAGCTAAATGATTACATTTACACTAGGAGTGCTGCCTAGCTGTTCTCTTCTTCATCAGTACTTAACTCTGTGCTCCAAAAGGGAACAGTTGCTCTTTCCCAGGATTAGTATTTTCTGCCTTGCCTTTTAAAAGATAGTAAAATTATTCAATCCACAGAAAATGAATCACTTAAAAAAATTAAGAAATTATGACTCCTCAGAAAACACAAACTGAGACAGGAGTCATGCAACTAGCTGGAGAACCAGAAGCTGCAGACATATCTGCACGTCTCCACAGGACTGATTATCAGGGAGTAAACAACAAATAAGAATTTGTTTTAAAATCCTGCAGTGCAGATACATTTCATGGTCAGGAAGTAATTTCCAGAGCTGAAAATACAGGCTCTGCACAGATGCTGCTTCTGCCTTCTCCATGGCCAGTCCTGGAACCAAGCAACCTGACACAACATGCACCAAAGCTGTAACTGGTTCTCCAAAGCAGATTTGTCTGATATATCGGATCCAAATAATAAAAAAGAGAACAGATTTTTGTAACAAAGACATGATGCGTTTCCTCATTTATTTTTTTTTGTTGCATATGTACAATGTTTTTTAAATGCAGCAGACATCCACATCCCTCCTACATGCCTAAATAGATGATATATCCGTATACCTATGGAAATACCTATTTAAGCATTATTCACAAAAACTGCAAATCTGAAGAAACTAGAGCTTGACACCGTAGTGGAAAAAAAAAAACAACCACCTGCACCAAGCTTCTAGGTTAGTCCCACAGTATCCCCACACATCTGAGAAAGGGATGGGATCTAACGTCCTTTCTTAGATACATAAAGTATGTATTAGGAGCTGTTACAATATGGTATCATTCAACATCACACATAAAATGCTGTCACTCTCTCGCTGAGCCTCTGCCAGAAATGCCTTGGAGAACATCTGCCAAAAGGAGGACTTTGCATCTGACATCACCAGCTCCCAAATAAGCACACACAGCTTGGTGGGAAATACTTCCCAATGCAGGTTCCCAACTTTTTTTGGGTTACAAGGCACTACGATTATTTTACTGGAGACATCATTTGCACCATTCACCAGCTGAGAATCAAAAGTGTTACTTGCCTTCCCTTTAAACACTAGATAGAGAGAAGAACACTCATTTAGCAAAGCATTAGGGTAAGCTCCTGTTTACAAGACTGACACCAGATTTGTCATTAAACAAATCTAAACCAATAATACGCAATTCTTCATTGCATTTAAGCAATGGATTCCCCTTTTAGCTGCTCCATCAGGTAATCTAAGGGAGAGAGACAGATGACTGGCAATTAATTCCATCTTCTGTGGCTAGCTGCCCTGAAGAAGGTTTCTGTTTTTCTGTCCCCATGTGCAAGATTGAATATTCCTCCCACCATTTGCTTTGACTACTTTTTCATGTAACTGAATGAAATACAACTTTAGGGGGCTAAAAGGCCATGAAAACTAATTTCTTGCTCTCTAGGATTGGAATCCTTCCTGCTTTCTTTTTCTCTGGAATTACATTACAAAACACAAACATGGCAAGCACAATACTGTCTTTTGCTTTGCAGTTTTGCCAACTTTATATTCCTTTTCTATTTGTTAATTAAAATATATATACACATGTAGCACAACTACATATATATGCTATATATACATATAGCATAACTTAAGAATTATTCTGAAAATTTCCAAGAATGCTATCATGTGTCACAATTCATACATGCTACAAATTATTCACTAGATACACTTTGCTCAACTTCTGCCTTGCTCTTTGCTCATCACACACACCGCATAGGGAAAGTTAAGCTGCCAGTGGACTGTACATTTCTACTACTAGTCCCTAAAGAACTTAGCCTGTAAGCAGTTGATTGACATGCACTTCTATCACTAAAGTCCTCCAGACAGCAGAGACAGACTCAGTGTCAGAGGCCCTTCATCCCCTTCCCCTGCCATCACACACACTGTTTTTTCACAGTTGCAGTGTTTCCGTTTCCTACATCAGATGGGAAACTGTCAGTACAGCTGCTGCTGTTGAGGAAATTAGTGACAACAATTCTGAGGAACTCCCTATGAGGAGTGTGGAGACCAGGTCAGTCTTAGGAAAGATAATTAATATTCCTATCAGTGGCACTTCACAAGAAGCACAATCAGCAAATTACATGTGCTGACACAATGGCGTTTGAAGACATCACCCACACAAAAGAGAACTAGGACATCATAACAAAAAACTGCATGAGGGGTGGAGTGACAGAAATGGACAAAATTCAGTAATGCAGCTAAAGGCTATATTCCTGGGGACTAGCAATAAAAGCTTTCGATCAGCTCAAATTCAGATTCCCCATCTCAGATGGTCAAGATCCTGTTCACTCTTCAATTCTTGTGAGACACCATCTGGAGTACTGCATCCAATCTGGGGCCCCCATCACAGGAAGGACATGGAGCTGTTGCAGTGAGTCCAGAGCAGGGCTACAAAGATGATCAGGGGGCTGAAGCACTTCTCCTATGAAGACAGGCTGAGAGAGTTAGGGATGTTCAGCCTGGAGAAGAAAAGGCTCCATATAGTGGCCTTCCAGTACCTGAAGGGGGACTACAGGAAATCTGGGGCAGGGCTTGTTAAAAGGCCATGTAGGCTGTAGGATTAGGGTTAATGGGTTCAAACTGGAAGAGGGTAGATTTAGGTTAGACATTAGGAAGAAATTCTTCCCTGTGAAGATGGTGAGACACTGAAACAGGTTACCCAGGGAAGTGGATGCCCCCTCCCTGGAAGTGTTCAAGGCCAGGTTGGATGGGGCTTTGAGCAACCTGGTCTAGTGGGGGATGTCCCTGCTGATGGCAGGGGGGTTGGAACTAGATCTTTAAGGTCCCTTCCAACCCAAACTGTTCTATGATTCTATGATTCAGGAACACATTGACATGCTGCTGTTGCAACAAGAAAACATAACACTTAGATAAAGCAAAAAAAAAGCCCTTTCACTAGACACACGGAAGCTTTATGCCACTCAACAAGGCACAGATTAGACATCTCTTGGAGATCCTTGTAGAGGAAAAACTTTATGCTCTGAAGTTGAACTAAATGAATTGCTCAGACAAGCAGCTTGAGGAGGAGTGGCCGGAAAGCTGTCCAGAGGAAAAGGACTTGAGGGTGTTAACGGCAGCCATCTGAATATGAGCCAGCAGTGTTCACAGGTAGCCAAGAAGGCCAACAGCATCCTGGCTTGTATCAGAAATAGCATGGCCAACAGGAGCAGGGAAGTGACTGTCCCCCTTGTACTCGGCACTGGTGAGGTCACACTTCAAGTACTGTGTTCAGTTTTGTGCCTCACTACAAGACAGACATTGAGGTGCTGGAGCGAGTCCAGAGGAGGACAACAAAGCTGGTGAAGGGGCTGGAGAACAAGTCTTTATGAGGAGTATCTGAGGGAAGTGGCATTCAGTCTGGAGAGGAAGAGGCTGAGGGGAGACCTTATCACTCTACAGCTACCTGAAAGGAGGTTGTAGCAAGGTGGGAGGTTTATCTCTTCCTCCAAGTAACGAGCAATAGGACAAGAGCAAATGGCCTCAATTTGTGCCAGGGGAGGTTTAGATTGGATATTAGGAAAAATTTCTTCACTGAAAGGGTTGTCAGGCACTGGAACAGGCCTGCAACAGGAGTCACCATCCCTGGAAGTATTTAAAATATATGTAGATATGGCACTTAGAGACATGGTTTAGGGGTGGACTTGGCAGTACAAGGTTAACAGTTAGAGCCAATGATCTTAAAGGTCTTTTTCCACCTAAATGATTCTATGATTTTAAATTATTCTTTTGATTTACAAGAGGATTAAAAATAAGATTTATACTTGATTTATGTTCTTTCCTTTAACCAGATACCTCAGAAGATTCTAATTTATATTCAATTTATGCAGAAAGTTGAAATCTACTTAAGTACAACAAATGCAGGAAAGAGCTTTTAAATGCAGGAGGACAATAATGTATGGGCAGACCTAGAAAAAAACAAACCCTATCTAATGTAGCAGTCAATGTCTGAGAGGGGATATAATTGCTCTTTAAAATACCAAAGAGAGGGGGCTTTTTTATGCTACAGGATTAGGTAGAACTGTAGCAAATGGGATGGATATAAATATAAGTAGGAAATCAGAAGGCTGTTCCTTACTAGTAGAAGAGTATTTGGGGAGGGAGGAAAGAAAAAGGAAGGTAACAGTAAAATAGAGCTTGGATTAGGCTTATGAAAGGATTACATAGTGCTCACTTGCTAGCAGGAGGCAGTATCGGAAGAACTGCCCCTGCTTGTTAACTCAAATATAAATACTGCCAAATCCCTCCCATTTCTTTCTTCTATAGTGCATCAAACATGGATCACAGAAAAAATCTTGTCTCTTGCAGCAAGAAAACTAGTAAAGGAGAAAACCAGCAAGAATTTTGCATGTGGCCTCAAAACTTAAACCACAGAGTCATGAAGTGGACAACATGAGGCAAATGGTAACAAGGTCTCATAACACATTCATCCACACTAAATAATTGAGAAGTCTTCTGACAATTACTGTGCCCAGAAGGCAAACCTGCGTGCAGCAATAACAGCTGAAGAGATGAATTCACTGACACAAGACAGGGCAGTTTTCTGCCAAGTTTCATTTTGAAAATGGAGTACACAGCAAGTGCTTCGGCATCCTGGTGGCAGCAGAAATCCACAAACTGGGCCGCTGTCCTCCCAATATCCTTCTCACTCCCACAGCATACTCAGTGCACAAAAGAAATCTGGATATATTGGTACTGACCATACTCTAGATGCTGGCAAAAAGTAGAAGACAGTGAATCATTTTCTTGCACTTAGGCAAAAATCTAGCTTGATGTTATAATATGACATCCTTACACAGACATAACAAATTAAGGCATCACCTGGGTGGCAATTATCCCTGAGCAATATTTCTGGCTGCCAGGAATTTAGAAACCAGGTTGCCCCCTGCAAAGGCATCCAGAGCACATGACATACAGGGCAGCTTATTCCATCCCCCTAGACACAGTGGCAATCCCACCTCAGATTTTCAGTTTTCACCACCTACTCCTTTTATAATTTCATCCCTCTCAGCACTTTTCAATTGTTCATCCTCATTTAATGGATCATGATACAATAAAATAAAATAAATATTCACTGATTAGTGACTTTTTAACAGAAAGAGGCAAATAAAATAAAGTCAAATTACATGAAATAGACAAAATGTATTTTTATAAATTGAAATAGCAATGCCAAGTTCATTTTGTTCTCTGAGTGGCAAGCCAAAAATATGCAGAACACAGAACATGGTCACATCATTTGCTATGATGTTTCTGTGAAAGTACTGTTGCAGAGATGCATATTTTCTGTCACCTGCATTAAAAAAATAATAATTACATTATAGCACTAGGAGAGCTAGTTTTGGTATGTGAATTATCAATATACTCATGTAATATAATAGATGTTGGAGCATAATAAAGGCTATAGGTTTGGCTTAAAAACATGATAGCAACAAAAATGAAAAAAATTTCAAATAGAAAAAACCCACAAACAACAACAAACACTGAAGATCAGCAGAAACAAAATTAAGTTATTAAGAAGTCTGAGAGTCTTTTTTTTCTTCTTCTTGGTTCAGAGAAAGTCACCAGATTATGATACTGTCAAATAGCACAGTGAAAGAGTTAAGTTTAGGTGCAGGATAAAACCTGAAAGGTATAGATAGGCTCTGATGACAGCAGATCTAATAACAGAATCAGAGAATGGCTTCAGTTGGAAGGAACGTTAAAAATCCAACCCTGCTGCCATGGGCAGGGACATCTCCCACTAGACCACTGGGAGCCCCATCCCAAAGCACCATCCAACCTGGCCTTGAACACTTCCAGGGAGGGGGCACCCACAGCTTCCCTGAGCAATCTGTTCTAGTGCCTCACCACATTCATAGAATTTCTTCCTCATGTCTAATCTAAATCTATCCTCTTCCAGTTTGAAAGCATTACCCCTAATCCTACAGCATTCAAGCCCTTGTAAAAAGTCCCTCCCCAGCTTTCCTGTAGACCCCCCTTTAGGTACTGGAAGGCCACTATAAGGTCTCCCTGGAGCCTTTTCTTCTCCAGGCTGAACAACCCCAGCTCTCTCAGCCTGTCTTCATAGGAGAGGTGCTCCAGCCCTCTGATCATCTTTGTGTCCCTCCTCTGGACTCGCTCCAACAGCTCCATGTCCTTCCTGTGCTGGAGGCTCCAGAACTGGACACAGTACTGCAGGTGGGGTTTCACAAAAGCAGAGTACAGGGGGAGATTCACCTCTCTTGACCTTGTTTGGATGCACCCCAGGATACAGTTGGCTTTCTGGGCTGCAAGCGCACATTGCCAACTTATGTTGAGCTTCTCATCAACCAGCACCCCCAAGTCCATTTCCTTAGGGTGGTTCTCAATCCATTCTCCATCCAGCCTGTATTTGTGCTTGGGAGGTGCAGGACTTTGCACTTGGCCTAGTTGAACTTAATGAGGTTGGCATGGGCCCACCTCCCAAGCCTGTCAAGGTCCCTCCTAATCATTAGAAGTAGTCACAGATGGACAGGAATAGCGAGGACAATTTGAAGATTTTGTCCGTAACTGAAAAGGGCATTTTTTTAAGATCAAAGCGATGGATGTTGCAGGGATTAGGGTTTAAATACTGAGAACCCAGACCACATTTTGTGGATGGGAAAAGATCTGTATTAGAAATGTTGCAAGAGGAAAACAATGTTTGGTAAGGCTAAGGCAGCTTTGCTTGGGTTCAAGGGCCTACACAGAGCCAAAGATGATACAGAGGACACCTGAAAAGAATCTAGAAGGGAATTAGAAGGAAGCATAGGTCTGAGGTCTCTATACTAGGCTTCTGATGGGTCAAAAAGCAAAGAGGCACTCAAACTTTCCTGAAAGGAAAAAAAAAGAGGGGGGGACAGGACTACAGACTACAGGCCCTAATACAGTAGTGTAAGCATACAGAAGAATATAATAAAATGTGGAGGTGAATAAAAGTTAGTAAGTGCTGATATCCACTCTGGTCAGCTAAAAACGTGTCTGGGATGCCAGAAGTCCACAGCAATTTTCATAAAGGACTGGGTAGGCATTATAGTTGAAAGATGGGAGAAGCAGTCAGGCAGTGGTCCCTGAAGTAATATCTGGAAAAATAACTATTGTATTACTGAGCTAAAAAATTACACTTAAACGATCAACATGCATAAAAGATGTTATTGCAGTGCGAGAAACCTGAAGACAAGACTACGTTAAATTCCAGTTTCATGTTAATGGTCAAAAAGGTCCTTTGATGCCATCAGTGTTACTCCAACATGGGGAGTATGAGGGGATATGAGTGGGACAAGTTCTAACTAGTAAGCTTCATCCAGGGAGGGATGATCAAGCAAGTGAGAGTAAAACAGAAAAGTACTCCAAATGATATCAAGTGCCACAATGAGAAGTTAAAATAGTATTGCTTATTTACCTCCCTAGCAAAGCCAGCTGAGCTGAAGAGACACTAATTTCTAATTAAAGAGAAATAGGAGGTGCACTTCCAAATATCACCAGAAGAAAAGTCTGACGCAGAAATTATGCTGTGCCTTTATGTGACTGCCACCTCAAGTGGTTTCCTCTAGGGCACGCAAAGGAGATGTTGACAAAGTAAGGTATATCTACCCTACTAGAAGGACTCCAAAAAGCCTGACTTGAGGAAATTAGCAGAATGCAGGTTACAAGCCCATTACACAATAAATGCCTCCCAAGCACTGAAAGACTGAGGTAGAGTTTTCAGTGAAAGACAGCTGGTCATTAGAAACTGGACTGAGATCACCAGATCACTTCTCTAAAGTCAGCTGTTACTAACATTGTCTTGACATTTAAGTAGAGCACTTCCCTTTGGCAACAGCAGAATTACGTGTGCCATATTAAAATATCTTGGATTTGTTTCTTTCTGCTCCCATGGTGAGGACTTGCTATAAATTCCTGGACTTCAGAACTCCAGCAATAATTCCAAAACAAGATGTTGGAAGTACATTTTTTTTAAATGCCTGCAGCAACCAAAATAGCACATCCCTAGGACCTCGAGCATCTCAGGAATCCACCATCCAGTTGCATAACTTTTCCAGTTTCTTCTTCCCAACTCTAAGACTCACTGTTGGCAGGGTGAAGAAGGAGCATCAGAATCTTGAAAGAAAGGTGCTGTTTCTGCAGTCCCAAAGCCAATGGGATACCCCATGTCAAGAGATTATGAGATTTACTCCAGAAGATGTGTCTGGTACAGGACAAGACAGTGTGCCTTACTGATTCACACTTCTCTTAAGGCACTTCCATTGCAGTTTCTACTTTTCTTCCTCTTCCATGCTCTATTTGTTCTTCAGTTAAAAACATACACTGCACAGCATGCCCTTTTCTGCTATAGCCTAAGCATGCTGGGGGGTTCATCACAACTGAGATCCCGATGTACAACTGACCATATGCACTGGGTCCTTTGACAAAGGAGACTCTGTACTTTGTGCTGCTTCTCCACCAACATCAAGCTGTACTCATCACTGATGCTTAATATCGGTAATACCTCAAAAAAGAAAGCAAGTCTCTGTTTGTAAAACAGGAGGTGGCAGCTACACATGGAAATCACACTTTTTAACAGCTCCTATCTGGACAGAAATGAGTCAAAATCTACAGTGTGATTTTGTCCAGGGGCTGTTTCTGTGATGAGAATGCAACCACATCAAAATCCCAGCAACAACTGCCATTCGGAGATAGCACCGTCTCAAAGGCAGCGTTGATCCTTTAAGATCCTAATCATGGACTTCAGGTATTCATCAGCTGCACATCCCACAGTGCTGTAAGGAATAGAAAGTACTACTGCAGCTTCTCTTGTCAGCTACTTCCCTTCCTTTTCTGCATTTTAATGAAGAATCTAATATAAAATAATTATTTGCAGATTGTTCACTCAGCTCCAACTGTTAATTTAAAAGAAGAAAGCACATTAAACCCTCCAGGAGTCCTAAAACACCATCTCTATATGCAGAGAGTTATTACTTTTAGACACCTATAAAAATTGGTCTGTGATAATATGACACTCATAAAGCTGATTGCCATTCCATATTTCTATCATATCCATCACCTCATTTTTTTAGATTCAGGTCTCTGTATCCTGGATGTGAAAACTGAGAATGCCGTATGTATACGGTTTACTCGAAAGCTGAGCATGTATTGAAGAGCAGCACTTGAACTTTCAAAACCCTACACAAGAGAAAATTTCAAATTTTTTCTCTGTCAAATACCAGAAGAATAATAGACAGTATTAACAAGTGACACTCATTTTTAGAGCTCTTTTTTTGAGAAGTGAGCTTTTGTGTTTCAGAAGCAGTTACTGGAAACAGAAAGCTTATCTGTGTTTCAACCAAAACAGTATCCATGTAGTCTGAAAAGAGATTACATGTTTTAAATTACTACCTTGGTAGCTGACTTTTAATAAAGCTCCAGCTCTATTTGAAAAGGCTTATTTTCTGGCTCCCCTTCTTCATCTATGGCTTTCTGTCCCTCCTCCCAATTTGTGTGTTTGTGAGTAAGCTATAGGGAAAAATAAAAGGCAAACATCTGCTACTGCCATGTGTCTTCCAGCTACTGGGGCTGAGAGTAAGTCTTTACTACTCTACAAGCTCACCTTCTCCTGCCACACCTCAACAAGCAGGATAGGATCACTAACACTGTATCCCCCACTCTCTCTGAAAGCTGCAAAGAATCGGCAGAAAAAGAGTCCACTCCCCTTCTCTCTGGTCTTTTTCCATTCCTTTTACCAGAATCATCCAGAAACACCCGTCAATGCATTATGATCTGCAAGGGCGGCACTACAGTCTCAACAGGACCTTCTTGGCAATTCTGCTTAGCAGCAAATATGTGAATATTAGAGACAAGTATCTGGTAGCACAAATGCACCTCATCACACCTTTGAGCTGCTAAATTTAATGGGAAAAAAGCCCCCAAACTGCCAGTAGTTTAGGGGAAATAACAGTGCCCCATAGAAGCATATATGGGGAGATGGGACACAGAACCATGAGAAGGCTTGAGGGTAGGAAGGGACATCTGGAGATTGTCCAGTCCAACTCCCCTTATCAAAGTGCTCTCAGCTAAAGCAGGCTGATCAGGACTGTATCCAGTTAGGTTTGAGTATCTCTGAGGATGAAATCTCCACAACCTCCCTGGGTAACCTGTTCCACTGCTTGGTAACCCTCCCAATAAGCAAATTCTTTCTTATTTTAAATGGGAATTCCTGTATTTCAGTTTGTACCTCTTGTCCAGTCCCTGGGCACCACTGAGAGGAGTCTTACTCCACCTCCTTTACTCCCTCCCATCAGGTATTTTTACACATTTATATGATGTTCCTGAGCCTTCTTCTCTTTTCCAGGCTGAACAGCCCCACTTCTCTCAGCCTCTCCTCATATGACGGATGCTCCAGTCCCTCAATCACCTTTGTGGTCCTTTCTTGGACACACTCCAGTATTTGTCTCTTGTACTGGGGAGTAGAGATCTGTACCTAGCATTCCAGATGTGTCTCATCAGTGATGAGCTGAGGAGAAGAGTCACCTCCTTCAACCTGCTGGGAATGCTGTGCCCAAGCTGCTGTGGGCTTTCTTTGCCATGAGGACACATTGCTGGCTCATGTTCAACTTGGCATCCACCAGGACTCCTAAGGCCCTTGTCTGCGAAGCTGCTCCCCAGCTGGTCAGTCCCTAGACTGTACTGGTGCCTGCAGTTATTCCTCCCTAGTTATGGTAGGACTTTGTATTTCCCTCTGCTGAATTTCATAAGATTTATCTTGGCCCATTTCTCCTGCCTGTTGAGGTCCCCCTGAATGGCAGTACAGCTACCTGGTGTAGCAGCCACTCCTCCCAGGTCTGTATCATCTGCAAATTTACAGAGGGTGCACTCCATCCATTAATAAAGATACTTTTTTTCATATTAGAGTTTTCTTTTTACTTTTTTTTTGCAGTTTGGTAACTGATGCCTCTCTCCTCTAAAGGCTTGTCTCTTCACTGTAATAAGTAGCTTTTTTAGTCCTGCATAAAGCCCGATAACTCAATAATTATGACCTCTAGAAACAGGTCTGATAATCTCCAGACTTCTTTTGTGGACTGCAAGAATTCATACTGCTCTTGTAACATTCAAGATAACTCAGGAATTGAAAATTAAGCAATGAAGACCCATTACACAATGAACCTTTGATCTGTAAAATCCAAGCAAACATGAAATTTTCTTTTTCATGACATGACTTTAAGATTTACTCCAGCTCTGGCTTATGCAAAACTCTCAGGAGGCTGCTCCAATAATTCATTTTGAAATTTTGAACACTGATCCATCAGACATAGAACAAAATTATGGCTCACTACTAAAGTCAAGCAGAAAAAGAACATCTGCTGTTGAGAACAGTGCCTATCAGCTGTGAGCTTTTCCACTGGCAAAGTCATAAAATGAGCTACTACAGAGTTCAGCATGTGTTCTTGTAGAGAAGGAACAATAGGAAATACTTCCACTTATTTATTCTTTAAAACGATCCCAGAGAGCAACAATTACAGCATACATGTCATCCTCAGCATGGACACAATGCACAGGGGGCAAAAATAATGTAACAGTATTAATAAAAATGCTTCTTTTTCCCATTATAGAGTGAAATCAGTCAGTTAATTTTGTCCCTGTTACTGAAGACATCTGATACTAACAGCATTGTGGAAACTCTGAAAGGAAACTTAGAGCAGCCCAAATTCTCTAGCTATGCAACCATTAACATATTAGTGGAAGCCTCCTCACTGAAGACTAAGCATAAACACTGCTCAGTAAAAAAATAAGTACATTAATCATGTTCATTCTGTAATTGGGTTTATCTCTGAAAGCAGGAAGCTAAAAAATTATAGTGATTATGTTCAACAATTTGCTTGAGAAGGTGACAAATACCACACATACTCAAAAGTGAAATTAAAGATGTTACTGGAAGTGAAAAGAACACCTTATGGCACAACTCTCAGCTTTTAATAATTGTGAGGAGCCAAAATTTAGTCTTTTATCATCACAAAAACTACAGTGCTACATAATTTTAATGGAGGGGGGGTGTTCATTACAAGGAAGCTAGCTGTATCACCCATTATTACGTTGGCCATCACTTCCCTTCATGAGATCCTGTTTTCAGTTGCTAATACTTATGCGAAACTTGAAACCTTTACCCCGATGTTTCCTGTTCCAGCTGTTAGCCTGTATTTGGAAAATTTTATCCAGCATAGGTATTTCCAGAAGATTAAGGAACACTGTTTTACTCATCATTAACTACTAACCTCTTGGAGGTGCACCACTATAGACTCAGAACATTCTGAGTGTAGTTTTTGTTTTAGAGATTGGCATATGGACACCCAAATTTTGGCATTTGGAAGAATTTGAAATCTGAAAACCTGAAGATGGCTTTAGCTTGTACTAAAGCAGAGGATTTGAGTTCCAGAAGATTAAACTCTCCTAAAGTCGGTGAGTTTCTCCATAGTTACTTAAAGATAACCAGCAACTTTAACTGTCAGATATCAATATATTTCAAATCCCCTTAAATCCAACAAACAAGTATAATTGATGCCCTAAGCATTTTTCATAACAGTTTGCAACTGGAAAAGTAAAATCAGTGCACATGAACAAAAACTCTCAATTGGTGTTTTTTAACCTGAAGACCATAGGCCTCTGAACTACTCCAAATGAATTAATAAAGAAGCAACTGAGAAACAGAAGCTGTAGCCAGTAAACTTATACTGTATAAAAATTAGGGATCTGAAAACAAACAAATGAAAAAGTTTTGAAAACTTTTGGACCAGAAAGATAGGCTGTGCTGATGAGTGAAATGCGGGGAGATTAAGGGGTCCCCTTTAGGAGTCTGATCACCCCAGACATTAAAAGATCTGCTTTCTCTGCTCCAAAAGATGACAGTTCATAATCCCATCCCCTCAATTCAATTGCCATAATCAATCTACATATGCACCACAGAAGTGGATATGCATGCTCCAGTCCATCCATTTAATCTATATCTTTCCAATTTAGCAACCAGGATGTTATAATATAAGTCTGAATTTAATGGACATCTGAGAGAAAAATAAAGTACAGGAGCTCCAGTCTTCTCATAAAGATATCAAGTATGTTGCATCCATCACATCTGTGGGGGTTATGAGTGAGGACTCTTCAGAACAAAAAGGTAAGATACAACTAGCAAAAAAGTCTATGGCTGAGCCATTAAACTAAAAAATTTAAAAAAAATTAAAAAAGGTGAAAACACAGTTCCCAATCTTGACAAAACGAACCTCTTCCATTTCGTTACAGCAGCTTTAATTCATAAGAATTACTTCATACATGAACACACTGAAAACATGGTGGCTGCACGATGTAACGTTATATCAAGCTCTTTCACAGAAAATCCCTGGATTTATCATTTCACAGTTATGACTCAAGTCGTACTAGGATCAATTTACTTGCTGTTTAGCACCCTGCATAGGTGGTAGGCTATGGGAGTTTCTCCTATCTATCAGATCCATGGTAAGGAACAGGATATTGCACAGTAGATGCAAACTGCCTTAGGCATGGCTGAGCCGTAAATCACTGGCAGGAAAAAGAGGCATCACTTCATGGGATTTACACAAATCCATCAACATCTAAACTCCTGACTTAATGGTACAGAAAGCATTGCCATTGATTATATTGCTATAAGCATGCATTTCTAGCTGAAGAAATACTACTGATGCATTTGTTTGCCTGCACAGTATGTTCCTTTGAGCAATCTATAGCTACATAAATCTGTATATCGATTATTTGTCTTTTATATTGTTGCATAAATCTAGTTCCTGCTTTTAAATTCACAATCGTCAATGAAACAAGTGGAAGTTTACATCACAGGCTAATGTGTGAAGTTTTTTCCTGTCTTAGGGCTGGTATCAAATACACCTTATGCTCAAAGACTATGGCTCATGAGATCTACAGGGAACTTCAGGCAGAGGGAAATACGCAACATCCTTACAGAAAATATTTAAAACCTCATCACCTTTGCCTCATTTGGTTACCATAGCATTTTAAATGCATATGCATTGAAACTGGATATTCAGTGAAATCATTCTCAGTTGTAGCTATCAGAGATGAAAAATTACGATCAGGAAAAGAAACAAGATCCTCAGGCACAAACACCAAATAAAACGAACAGAGAATTTTCCCCCAAACCTATACTGAAACTTCAAGGAACACCTTCAGGCAATCCAAACTGCTGGACAGACATGACAGAAAAGCATTAATAAATTCTTTCCTGATCTACAAAGGTAGTTAATTCTGAAATTATTGAGACATTCAAGATCCAAGCACTAAGAGATACTAGTTTTTTGAATCACCGTTTTGCTGTGAAAAACATTTGCGTGTGCAAAACATTCATAGGATCAGGCTCTCCCACATATAAAAATTTATACCTAGGCAAGATGTTTCTCATCAACTGAAATCAAGATGTTCTAATTCAGCATTCACTTTCAAACCTCCTTTCCTCACTCTTTTACATACAGAAAAACCCAACAACTAACCAAAATTTTCCCTTTTCATACCAGACCCCAGAAACCATGGAGACTGTTGTGCTACAGTGTCTGTGAGCACAAACGATGCTCAAAAGAGGAAAAATAAAATTATACACCACTCATTTCCCCTCAAAAAAACCCCAAACCAACACCCCCCCCAACAACACTGTCTATAGCCATCTTGTTTTTTGTCTGCCCCTATGTCTCAGCCTGCTCATGGTCCTGGGTTTTATTTGATTTGATGTAGAGTATGCAAGATGAAGAATAAAAATAACTTAATGACTTTTAAAAGATACAAAATACATTCAAACAGAGTATCAGACTTCACTGTGGATTTACAGCTCCCAATGCCTTAAAAGTAAAATCTGCTAAATTTTAAACTAGAAACAAGATCAAGCCCAAAATCCCACTTGCAGTATTCCTTCAGTCTCTCTAAAAAAAAAAAAAAAAGTGTTAATACAGTAAACCAGTTGGAAGAGGTTCTGTCATTTGTGAAAGTAAGTATCTTTCATCTCCTCTGAATAGAGAATTAACATACATTACTACTTACCTATCAAAATACAATTTTCTCAAGGTTAGCCTAGAACATAGTAAGCTAGTACATCCCCTTAAGAACTATATAATGAATTTGCACCAAAAGGTAGAGCTATCATTTCTATACGTTCCTATGAACAAGAGGAACAGCCCCAAATGCTCCAGAAGTTACTTCTTTGTAGTTGTGTTACACTGTCACTGCATTTTAAGAGGCACTATTGAGCCTGATGGAGAACAAGCAGAGCAGCTCCAGTCCACCTGTGAATCCCAGCGTAAGGAGCAGTATGAACAGCCAGAGAAATATCTGTGGGTTTGAACCTGAACACCATCTTTCCTCCCTTAGTTTCCCTTCAAACATTCCTTAAAGATTCACACTAAGCTCAAGTCAACTCCATCTATGTGCGTCACCTACTGAGTCTCGCTTGTCCCGAAGTGGTAGATAGGTCAGGGAAATCTCCTTTTCTCTTTTAAAATGCTCCAGAGGCATTGAGGGGCTTATGATGGAAAGGATACACAGCCCAGTGCAGTCAGGCTCACCTATTCTTTATACTTAGGTAAGGAATACTTATTTTTCCCCAGATACATCATACCATAACACAGTATGATGCAATGCAACATCAGGGTTAGAGTGATTGAAAGTAAAAGACAACACTGGAAAAGTGAACTGATTAGCAATCAAAATGCAACAACAGGGATCCCTTACTGGTCAAATACCTGTGAATATTAAGCCAAGGATCTGCATTTATGTCAGAGGAAGAAGGAAGCCAAGAGGATGAAATATAGTGTCACTTTGAAACAACACTAGTCTCCCTACAATCTTCTTAACAGAAACAAGATGACAAATGATTTGCTTCATAACAGAGCATTTCTTTACCACTCTTTTACCGGGAGGTTTAAGAATGCCTGACTGAACTGGGCCAATTCAATTCAACTTCAATACAATGAAATTGCATTCATCAACCATGTCTTAGTCTTTTTATTGTGACCTTTTTATTGCAAATGATCAGAGAATCTGATTCCTCTGAAATTTAGTTTTTCAGCTAGCTTAAGGGACAGTAAATCAAAGTAGCAGAATAATCTAGGTATCTGTTCAGTAAAAAAAATGTTCCTGAAGGAGTGCTTTTTGAACTCGACATTCAAAGGTTCAGCAAATGGATATGGTGGGAAATTTAAATTATAAAAAGCCAAATGAGAAGGCACTATGTTAAAAAAACACAACATTTAAGAAACAGAAAAACTTTATTAGAGAGTAGTATGGATTATTATACTCTTGAAGCCTTCAAACTAATATATATATATATATTAGTTAGATATAGTTTAGTTTAGATATATATAAAAAGTGATATTCTTATTTAATCAGAAAATATAGGCCTGATGTGACAGTATGTGACAGCATGGTATTTTTTGACTTGTAGTATGTCTGAGATTTCTAGATGTTCACAATGGTCCAATTTGGCTTTAAAAAACCCACAACTCTATAAAATATGGCATGTAATCTGCCTTTCCCTTCCCCTCTCAATGAAAAGGGTACAGAAGGCTCCTACTCAAAAACTGGGAAGTATTTCTGTAGCCCGTCTTTCTTTCTGTTGAAGAATTTTCTTCCAACTTGCCTCTTTCCCATTGATAAAGGCACTCTTTTATGGTCAACCATTTTATAAACAGAAAACTGAGTTGGAACATGCAGTAAGATACTACCTCCACTTTCCTTTCAGTATTATTTCCAGAATTCTTTCCTCTAGTGTCTTTACATCCCAAGTAAGATATTGAAAAAAAAAATTCACAGAACCCTGAAGTGCCTGGAGTAAGAAGCAGAAAATGTACTTAATCATACTCCCACTGATCACATCTGAGACCTACTTACGGTGACGATCCTTGCTCTAAACAGCCACCTACAATTTTATGTTACATCTGGTCTGTATCATTCACATCTGCTTTACTCTTATCCTTGTAATATACTTGAAATGATGTATCAACCAAGATGATGCTGAAAAAGCCAAGGTTCTGCCAATGCTTTACATCTACATGTAATCAGTGATTTCATTCACATGTAAGAGGTGACATGCAACAAAGACATGCAATGAGGAACCTTTCAGCAGTAGACTAACTTTTCTTTAGCCACTCAGTTTAAAATACTCCTAAAACCTTTAGAAAAGTCTCATTCTTGAGACAGGGAGATTCAGCCAGTTACTTAAGTCTCATTAGTGGGCTGTCATGACACCTCCACATTCACAAGCACATACTCTTGCAAAATCAGCTTTACCAACATTTTACACTGTTCATCATGGAAACGAGAAGTAATGATCAGCTGCTTCTCACTGTATGCAGAGGACTCCAACCACTACTGTTAAATCACCATAAATCTCTTCACAGTGGCAGGGCAAGGGAAGACAGTGACACGACAGATTCACCAGAGCACAGTACCTGGTCAGTAGCGGGAATCGACTCCCATCTACGCTTCAGCAAGTACAGAGATTTCCGGCTCATGATTTTGAATCTGCTGTAGAGGTTTTTCCAGAATCAAGAGAAAGGCTTCTCCAAACCAGTGTCAAGAACCTTACTTCTGACTCCTGTGCTTCATTGTTGTAGACGGCAGAGCTCCCCAATGTACACAAGTTTTTGCAGGCTGCAAGGTTGAGATCAGTTACACCGGAGCTTCTCCCGTTTCCCTAAAACATCCGTCTCCTTACAGTGCCATGACAAAGGGAATCGGGTGAGAGAGTGAAAAGCCCAGCTTTCACTGACGAATTACATCACAAAAGCAAGAAGTAGGTAGAAAACACCAGACGCACTCAATCTCAGAATAGCTGTTGCTTAGGAACTGGAGGGGTAAAATGAAGCACCTCAAATATATAATTGAGAACTTTTCTGTCTTAAAAGGAGAATTAAAAACACTGGACCTCTGTGTTTCTCTCCCAGTTATAATCCTTTTATAATGCTGGAGGAAACATCGCTTGATTGCACTGACTCCTGGGGCTACGCCTACATCTTCAGCAAGCCAAACAAGACTAGATGACAGAGCAACAAATAACTCCCACACATTCAAGGTCCCTAGTAAAAATGTGTGCACAAAGCATGCCATAGGTTCCACCTGAAACATCACAGAAATAGCAAGCATTATGTTTTAGTAAAATAATAAAAATACAGTTTGCATATTTTTTCTGCAGAGGGATAATATGCCAAGGATTAATTCTGTTAGTCACATTTTCTTGTAGCATATACTGATACTAGAAATATTTTCCCCCTCACGTGAGGGAGATGATGTGGCTTTACAGACTGCATGTGTACATTTGAGAGAGAGATTTATTTAGGTGGGTTACGCATTCCTAAACATGTAGGGATTTCTTTAACTTGGGACTCAATTTCAAAATTTTGTGCCAAAATCCTAACCTGTATTAATTTTTTTAAATAAGCATGAAACATGAATGAATTAATTTTGCACTTTTTGCATCATTTCAAATTCAAAGATTAAGTTCTCTGCATGAAGCAGTTATAGCAGGAAGCATTATCTTCAGAGGAAAAAAAAAAATAGTAGGTAGCCAGGAACTCATTGCTCTTTTTAAGGCAACCTATAATTCACTCTAATTACAACAGCCTTGATAGTACAATTATTCTAACAGGAAAGGAATCCTACAACATACACACACACATAAAAATATATATGTGTATTATCAATTAAAAAAATGTGGTGTTGGTGTGGAAGTCAGGAGTAAGTTAAATATTGTGAAGACAGCTTTACACTAAAATTGCAGATGCTTATCAGGACACAAACTCCTGTAAACAAATTCCCATAAGCCTCAGTGTATTTCATTTGACATCCATCACTACCTGTAACTACATCACCTCGCCTTTAACTCTCACATGCAGAAAAGGAACATACTTTCCAAGGGAATCATTAAGAAGTATGACATGCACTGTAGCAGTTCCATCTCATGTTTCAACACATACCACAGAAAACCGACAAGTTGTTAAAAAAATCTTGACAGAATTAGAGTTTTGTTTAATGAGTCTTCGTAGAATAATTTTATGAGTCTATATGCAGATTTTAATTTTATGTTATGGTAAACCAGTGGTTCCACTTCATTTTCTCACAAGTGACACAGCTAACAGTCACACATACAGGTGGCTTCCTAAGATCTATCTTTCCACTTTCTTCACTTTACTCAGTAACAATTAAAAGATCATGGAAGACTAATAAATTGGCTGCAAATAATATAAGCCTAAACAACTTCCTTCCCTCTTGCTCTTGCCTGAGCAGTACAGGCTACCACTGGCCAGGAGAGACCCTCTTCTCTCAAGTCCCATTTCTCTGCTGGAGGAAAGCACCACAGGCCTTGGGAAACACCACAATCAATCCCGTGGCAGATCCAGCAGGCAATTGCCAGCCCATTTTAAACACCTGATACATTAGATTTGAAGGAGAAATACAGAGATTGCTGATTTTAATTTTTAAACAAGATCTTGTTTAACTACAGGCACATTTATTAAGTACACAAATTTACAACAATCTAACTGAATCACAAAAGGATGAAACAGCTCTTTTATATTACAAGCAAAAATCAGAACCTCCTAAATTTCTCCTAAACTTTCAAGGAACTAGTTAAACTAGGTTTAACTCTACTCCTCAATTTTCAGAGCCATGTAAAATAGAGATTCTGAGGCTACAGTGGAATAACTGAGCCTTATTTTCTTCCCCCAACACAACTGTTTTTCCTTGCTTCTTGTAATTGGGCACTAGGACACCACACGGTGAGAGCTTGGGTCATTTTGTTTTCCCACCCTCTTCAAGGTTCTTCAACATTTCTGTGGTACATATTGTTTGTCAGTTTTACAAGGTTGTTCCAAAATTTATAACAATTAGCTTTCTAGAAGCTCTGCAGAACACCTATACGCAGCATAAATGAGAGAAAAAGTAGTGTTTACAGGATTAAATTGATTAAAACTATGCCCTTTTTAGATGGGATTTGGAAAGAAACACCTCACTGATCTAGAAATCCTACATATGCAGATTTTATCCTGTTTTGAAGAAACACACTCTCAGGGGTGAAATATTTTTGCTTATTTTTTAAAAAAATAAATTAAAAGACATTCTGCCTAAGGAAAAAAATAATCAGCAAGAGTTTTCTACATTAAAATCTGATACAGAGTTTTCTAGATTAAGGTTTTTAGTAATTCAACAATAACCTTCAGGAAAGGTTCAAATAAATGCAGGATGACCTTGAGAGAATTCCACTGAACTTCTCTACTTTTTTTGAAATATGAAATAGTGGCAGAGTATAAAAGCAACACACAAGGAAGGAACAAAACCTGGCTTTCTCAGAAAGACAGAGAAAATTTTTAGATTTATAATTAGCTATCTTCTTACAATTATTTCCTTGTCTGCCTCTATTGCGACTCAGCTTCATCTATATGTTTACTAACCAGTTACCTCATTTTGCCAAGTACAGCCTTCTCCAGCAATATCCAACAAATGGTTTTACGTGCACTCCATATAAATGGGCATTTGCAGCAACTAAGTTAATGCCCATGAGACTTCTTCCTTTGAAATCAGGCCATGCCATGCAAGCCCTTCTTATCCTCAGGACAGGGAGAAAGAAAGAAACCAGGCAGTAGATTAATTTCTCTGGAGCCCTCCTTGGGAGAAACTGTAGCCTCATGAGAGCAAACAATTGAAAAATTCTTTGGCAACTATGTAATCCTGTGAGTTCACTTTTTCAGAAAGCTTTAAAGGGATCTATTAAACAGCCCAAGTCTAATTTCCTGCAGCAAGGTACATTTTTGATAGTCAACTTAACCTATCCTAATTTTTAATTTAAAATCTATTTGGGCAAGATTGATACCACTTACCTTCCACCCAAATCTCTTTCTCTAACTTTTCTTACTGGCTAGCTGTAAACATTCCAAAACGTCTAGCCGACAACAACAAATCCTCCAAGCATGGAGGCACACAGCCAACAGGATGTATTGGGGATGACTACTTTGACAGGACTTAGACCTCCATCTCTGATGCAACAGCAGCACAGACTTCATATGCACTCCAGTCAGCAGTCTCTAAATATTTTGTGGTCATAGGCAAAATATTAGGACTGCAGACCATGGTTCAGAGAATACAAAAGACTACCTGTATTTTCATATGCATACAAAAAACACATGAAGACTTGCAATAATGATAAAAAAGTTTAGGAAGCCTAAGTCACCTTAAGAGTCTTTCAAGTGACTGTCTTCCTCTCAAAAGTAGTTTAGAGGAGTCCAATTTATCTTCTGCTCTTTGGACCAGAAAACATGATCAACTAGCACATCAGATGAGGCAGGAGAGATTGCATACAGAACAGGTCCCACCTCACTGGATAGGATTTCCCTGAGTTCTGAAATTCCTCAGCTTCCACTGAAAACCAGTCTGCTTTCTGTTTTTTCATCTTTTTGAAATGACAGTAACCTGAAAAAATCAGGTCTGCAATAAACTGTTTAATTAAATACTGAATTTCCTGCAAATTTCAAGGTGGTTTTGAAATGAGACACAAGATAGAAGCTTAGAAAACATTAGGTAAAAATGTAGAATTCTGCAAGAATAAAGGCAAAATCCCAAACCTTAGCAAATTAATTTTGCATTAAAAAAGTAAAACTTGTCTATTAAAATAAGTAGCAGCTTTCTGATTAACATCTTATATTTTCTCATTAAAGAGGCAGGTACTCCAGTGATTTTTGCAAGTGGCATTATGAAGGTTAGGCTAGGAACTAGCCTACTGAGATTAAGGTTGCAAGCATTTAGCTCCACAGCAGCAGTCCCTGTTTATTATAGATTTAGACATAGATATTCTTATTCATCTAAAAATCCTTCACTGGATAGAAAAACAATTTAAAAAAACGGAGTCCTAATAATGTATCTATTTGATTTCAACGCCAGATGGGAAAGGCTGCTTTACCCAAGCAGGAAAATCCCTGAACATCAATATTATTAGCAATGTCCCCTTTACAGTAACTCTAATTCTATAGATAACCTGAAAATGTAGCACCATGATGCCATTAACATTACACACATACCTTCCTTTCAATGACATGCCAAGAGCAAACCAGTAAGCTACACATGGCTTTCCCTGCACCTCCCCACACAGTTCTCACACCATTAATCCCTTTATTATTGAACAAGGTGAGAGGGCCATCCAAATTTTACAAGTTTGTCAGGTTTAAAAAGAAAACACCACAAGACATACAGGCATTATTTGAAATTGCATTCCTGTAATATCCCGATGGAGAAAACTAAGAAATGCTTTCTCAATACAGCAAATCCATCTTTCTGCTACTGAAAAAAATTTTCTGTTGCATGACTTAGCTCTGTCTGGATCAACTGTTTGGATTACAGCTAAAAAAACTGTATTAATAAAAGCTGTCATGGTTTTATGCTTCTTTCCATTGATTCAATCCTGCAAATATTAACAAAATGAACAACTTGGACATGCTCAGATGGAAAACTTGCTTGAATACCTTAAGTTTACAAAAGGCCAAAACCAAACACAAAATAGTAAGCAACTGACCTGTGAGCCTCTGGGTCCTCGTTTGTGATCCCATTCAGAATGCCCCATGAGCTGAAAAACAAAGAAAAGCACAGGTAAGTGAGAAATGGCACTCACTAGCTTTAATTGAAACATTCACACTTTTATATCCATTAAACATTTTATTTTAAAAAACCAGATCTGCTTTTACGATTTATTTCACACAGCTTTTAGTTTCATAATGAGGGTGAGGAGATTGGGGAGTTGTAATAACAACTTCATACCTTTGCATTCAGAGCCAACACACATCTAACATCACAACACTGCTCATGCCAATAAAATTCCCACTGCCATAGATTCAGCTTTAGCCAAATGTTTAATACTGATCTGGCAAAAGGAGAGCGGATACATCAACGAAAAGATTAGCAAAACCAGAGGACATTTGATTAAAACACAATGCATGTTCTATACCCCAGGCATGAAAGTCAGCAACAGCTTTAATTCTGTCTCACCACTGATGTATTCTCAATATAATAAAAAAGTAGAGGTACATCCTCTAAAGGAAAACAGGTTGGGGTCATTACATTGCAGAGGAAAGCAAAGAGAGAGAGAGGTTAGAGATGATGGGTTCTTGTGGCAATTAAGATTTGTGATGGTATACAGCTCAAGTTCAAGAGAAGGCAAGCATTAATTATAGCCCAAATTCAGCTCTCAAATCCTCTGTGCAACCCTAAAGGAGACTGTGTTGTGAGACAAGCAGTCAGACATCGCGTGCTACAGATGGACTACAGAAAAAATAGTCTCCTCCCATCTTTTTTCTACTGTACTTCAATAACTGTATGCTAACACAGGCACTCACTCTCTTTCTGCAAGCATCATACAAGTTTCATGCAGCAGCTCTGCCCACGTGTGTCATGGTGGGGGACAAAAAAAGGAGAGAGAATTACCAAGAAGCTTTATTACTGCTTCCTGTATTTGAAGATTAAGGGCAAATGCGAACTGCTGACAATAAAGCAAAGCTATCCTCACACTTGCCTAAGAGCCCCTGGAAAGCACCAGGGAGTGCCCAGGCACAGCTACAGTGGAGCCCAAGCTGTGAAGCACACAGGGAAGCTGCTGCTGCTAACCCTGCCTCTGAGCACTTGGCCAGCATGTGTTCCAGCCTAGGAGCTGGCTTTTTTTTTTTTTCGTAGTTACTCAGGGATCTCTTCTTGGTAATCCTATTTCTTACTTATATGAGCATAGCTCAACGTAAATATAAAAATATGTGAATGAAAGATACGAGGGTTAATGTGACATGTAATGACTTACAGTCACAAACATTTTCATGCTCTTTTTTTCCCAACATTCCTTCCCAAAGGAAATGACTTCTCCCAGATCAGAGGTAGGCAATGAGATTTACAATCCGTGCTTATTGCAGAACATGCTTTCGAAACACTCATCTCAGGACAAAAGATTAAAACTACTTTGAAAAATGAGAAAAGCCACATATATCTCCTATGAAATCATTATCTTCTCCATCAACTGTTCCTACTTACTCTTTCCTTCTCCAAGGGCCCCTTGATTTCTTTAAGTTATTACTTACAATTACCTACCCCATATCTGGAGACAATCAACACATGCAGATAGTCAAAGATCGAAATGTCACACAATTTTTTTGCCTGATACAGCCTCAAGACTGACCCCTTTTTTTATTGTATTTCCTTTTTCCATATACTATTGGTGGAAACACTGGCTGTGCCAGGTTTCTGTGTTTGTTTCTCCATGCTGTTATGTTTGCTCATTACTGTATGAAACTGAGCTTTGATGTTTATGAAAGCTGGCCTCTCAGTAAATAACCAGCATGCAAAAGCTACCAAGAGATGGATCTACCAAAGGTTATGTGCTTCACAGAACCTCTGCCAAAACCCTCATACCTGTGCTTCCTCCCTGGCTCCTGCCATTCTGGACCAAAAAAAATCTCTTCAGTTTTAACTCCTCAGCCCCTCTGCCTTGTGGGGGAGTGGTTGCTGGTGCTCACTTTCTTAATTTACTTGGTTAAAGAAAAATTAATTTAGCATAATCCTGACCACCTGTGATTCCGAGCATAATAAGGATATCTTTACTTGCAACTTCCTACCAGTGAAATTAGCACAAGAAATATGCCTGTTATTTCAGTTAAGAAAAAAGGATTAATGTTACAGGCCTAGCTATGGTTATTGTGGCTCTCCAGGCTCTGTAAACATTTGGCAGTGTATACCACACCCTCAAAACCAAGCATAGCATGAGATCCCACAGCCAGGTTTTTCATGATCCTACCTTCACTGAATCCACAGTTTATAGACAAGCGAAGTATTGCTTTACTATTGCCACCAAAAAGAAGAAATGCAGTTAAGAGTCAAGCTTGGAGCTATCGTTCCCATTAGTGGGAGTACATCGATTGTAGGGATGCTCCCAGTCCAGCCAGATCCAGGAAACCAGGCTTATGTGTGCCAGGGGTGGTTACCTGTGATCACCACCAATCCTCAAGACCAAATCAAATCCATTTAAACATTCATTCTTCTTCAGGCATGGATTGCTCACCCTGTTCCTTAGCTACTGCCTGGTGTTTCACATCTCCACACAGTTTTTCAGCCCTTGGAGTGCTCTCCTGTGTTTCCCCAGCCCCACAAGCAGCCCTTGCTCCGTTCCACTGCTTCTCCTCCGTGGCTTGCAGATGCCTTTTGGCCCAGGTCCCCCATCTCTGGCTCTGCTCCTGGGTGATCCTGGGGTGCTCCACAGATTGGACACTGCAGCAGAAGCTAACGTTAACAGCTAAAGGCTATAATGACTCAGCCTTGCTCTGTTTTTCAGCATCTGACTAGCAAAAATCACTGACTGAACAGAGGCCAAAGTCACCAATGAAGCAATCAGTCATGAATGCATTGGAATTGATGAAGTGACCCCTTCCTTCTTCTGGCACCACTTTATCAGCAAACTCCTAATAGCAAATTACACAGCCACATTTCATTTAATTTCTCTACAAATGTGCCTTTGTGGAATCAGAAGTGTTTGCATTTGGCTGATGGATCCATTGCCCCTAGAGTAAAAGAATTTCAACCCTGCTGTTATCTCTTTATATGCCACGTACTATGTCAGAATGCTCCACCGAGTTCATTCTGTGCTTATCACCTGGTAAAATGGTAAGCACAAGGAAGCAAAGGAAGAGTTCTAGGATGTTAAGAGACCTTGCCAATCCTAAACAGTTTTAAAGCATGGTAGTAAAATGCATGACCCTATGAAGCAAACCTCTTCCTTCCAATGTTTATAACCCACCAAACCTTATCTTGACTTTAAAATCAACCTACGTGACTTTAAAATGTATTTCTACCTCACAATCTAGTTAACAATTTTAATCTCATGCTAGAATGTTCTTGCATACCCGCAATGGTCCATAGTAACAAAGGAGCGAAGGAGGAAAAAAATGAAATAAGAAGTGTATCACACACAATGTGCTCAAGCTTTAAGACAGAAGATATAAAACAAAACAAATAAACAGGCAGAGCAGCTGTAACAAAATCTTCGCCAGGTAAATATCCTACAGAGGGACAACTGCCTCAGTATGACACTCTTTAGCTCAACAAGCCATGCTAGGCTAGATTATATCTGAACCTAGGAAAGATTCTCTTTGAATGGACAAACAGTAAGTGCTGGAGTATGACATGCAGAAAAGGAGGAAAGCAAGTATGTCTGACTGATCAGGGTACTTGGAAACCACAATTTCCACAAGCTTTATAGAAATAAAAAGATGAAGAACACAGTGTATTAAAAAACCCCAACAAACAAACAAATAAAAGCAATAAAATAACAAAAACAAACCAACCATTAACACTCAAACAGACAGGGTGCATAAATCCACCTGAGTCTGAGTCAACCTTCTGGAATCAGAAGAAAAGTATCAAATATGTATTGCTTCATTGGTGCATGCATGAAAGTAAACCTAAAGACATAAAAATGCATTTGGAAGTAGAGGGATAGGTTTTTTGCTAACAGAAGGGTTTGTTCCAGACCGTACTACTTCCCCTAAAAATTAGGAATTTATTTGGCCCAGAATGATGATAAACAGCCTCACACCATCCAATTATTATTATTTTTTAAATCATTCTTACTGACCAGGCATCCTAGCAGCAGAATAGGAGACACAAAACCACAATGAAACTCCCACATGGCTTATATGCATGCAATCTCTCTCAGAAGGAAAGTATCTACTTTACATTTAATCTAAAACTGTCCTGGAAACATTGCTCTGACAGTTTTAACAGTTAAAGATGAAGACAGCTTTCAGCAACAGGAACAACTCTTGCATCAAGGACACACAAAACCAGGAGCTTTGCTGAAGCCAACTGGCTTGCTCTACCCCACTAATTGACTAAAAGGTCTCCAGGGAAAACAGACACACACCCCCCCCCCGCCCAGCCCAGCTGAATGTGAGGACTGTGAATGGAAGAGGAGGCAGGAATAGTGAAGACCCTAATAACAAAATCACAGTCACAGAGAAAAAAAGAGAACTGAAATGGGGCTAGCTTGCTCTGAACATGCAGAGTGGTAGCCTGTGTTCGAAAACTCAGGAAATCACTATGAACATTATGAAGGCTCTAGGCCTCTGGTTTTAAAACCAAATTCTAAATGTAAACCAGATGTTCACTAATGCAATGACACCTGCAAAAGAGCAAGGAATGGTTTAAGGGACTGTCTGCATTGAGTATCTGAGATACCCATGCCAAAGTAGAAAAAAGACATTTAAAAATTAGCATCTTTAGCTCTGACCTCTCTAAATGCAGTTCTTCACCTCTTTGATGATTTAATTAAAGCCCCAGTATATGATTACATAATAATATCCACTTTTATTAAAATTAATAAAATTCATAGTTCTAAGCCTCCTTAGTATTACAGAACTGCAGGAAAATGAGACCTACACATACCGTACGAGATCTAAATAAATAAAAAGTCAGAAACTAAAGAGTGAAAATTCAAACCTTTTTACCTGTTTCTAGGTCTTGTTTTTCCCTTAAATCATATTTTTCTGGCCTAGGCTTTTGATTTTGGCACCCTTGAACCAGCAATACTGCTAACCATACCATGGCTGGAAAAAAAAACAACCACCCAAAAAATGGCTCACAGCAACAAAAAAGGCAGAATATTATTACAAGGACCTCCACAAATTGGTACAAGTGGGAAAAGACACAAACATGTAGAATACAGAACTACAGAATTGGTTTTGTTGGAAAAGGTCTTTAAGATCAAGAAGTCTAACCATTAACTGTCAATATGAGCAGCCAAATGTATATTCTTAGGAAGCTGAGGGAGTCTTCCATAGCAGAATACAACAGCATTTTGAAACCACTGGGATTTTTGTTATTTAAGCAAATATAACTCAGCACAGTTTTGTTAGAGGAAATGAGAAGATCTTTTCATGGTAAGTACTAGGAGGACCAATGAAACAGTTATACTTAAGTGTTTAATAAAAGACTTTATATCAATGCAGAGCCTATTGTAATTCTATACAGATTATAGTCTACTACTCTGGAATTTTACTTAGATACATACTTACATATGCACAACACTTTCACTGTTATAAAAATAATCACATAGCCATGACAAAGGCGAGCTCAATCAGCCATAACTCAAAGTTAGTAAGTGGTATTCAGATAGACTGAAGCAGGATCACATAGCCCAAATGCATGTATGACCTTGCCCCAACTCACTGGCTTCTTCCCTTGCACTTTAAAAGATTTCAGACCATGGCTGCACACCAAATTTCCCTTACAGTGAGCATAAGATAGCCCTGCTGTCCTCTAGTGAATAAACAAAAGGTCAGCACAAAGCAAAGCACTGGAATGCCAGAGAAAGTGCTCTACTGCCCCATTTATCATTTGGAGCCAAATACTTTGCATTCAATATACTCTGTTGAACTGGCTGCAATACATCAATAGGATACCTTGTGCTGCCCTAAAGAGCTGAGAACCTGTAAAAAACCTTTTTGTGACACCAGCAAGGATTTAGAGCACTTATTAGCAACAAAAATTAATTACCAATGAGATTCTGAAGAGTTTTTGTTGAGTGGTAGCCAGTAGTTTTAAGAGTTGCTTATATTTGGGAACCAGTGGCCAGTGGAGCTAGATAGTAGCATCTAATCTGGCTGGTACCTGGTTTCAACATTTGCCAAAATAACAGAGCTTGTATTTAAACATGAGGATAACATCTTCCCTCTTTGGAAGAGATTTGTTGAATGGGCATGTTGAGGATGTGGAACAGTGTCTCACTGTTGAGTTCTTTGACACTGCCTCCTTACAGCTTGCACTGAATGGGACACAGTATGATACATATTCTCTGACTGAATGGGTATTAGCTATGCTCCAGTCAGGATCATATTTCCACTGGTAAAAAACTGTTTGTTACCAGCACGTAGGCACAAAATGTTCCTGAAAAACTTCTTTTTCAGTGACAAAAAGCACAAATTATTTCCTTGATTGCAAATTAGAAGAAACATTTATTTTCATAAATACGCAGGAACCAGGTCATACAGAAACTAACGGGTTTTTTGCACATGCTATTTCAAGTCGGATTCCTTCTATTTGATAGACTGTTCCCTGCACTTTCATGGTAACCAAGATAAATGAGGTGATTTACTGACTTGACTGACGTAGGGAGCGCAGTTCTGGTGTGGACACCATCAGCAGGAGCAGCTAAGTGGGCTGTAGCTGCTGAGATTCAGCACTGCCAGATCCTGATAACAGGGGAGCAACTGCATGGCTGCACTGACCACCTCCTCCATCAAATGGCACAGCTGCAGCTGGCCCTGAGGGCACCCAAAGTGTCAGTGATGTCTTCCTCGCTGTGTGGTGAGTGTGATCATACACAGGCACGTGTAGGCTATGACACACAGATAATATTTGGAAAAACAATCCCTTTTCCACAACCACTCGCCAACTCCCAGGGTCAGCTTAAAGCACGAGACGTCAGAGCTGCGCTGTTCAGCCAGATATGTGAGCTGCATGCTTGCCCCATCACAGCCTCTGGCTGTGCAATTAGTGGGGAGGAAACTCTCCACCCAAACGCTCCCAACACATTGGAGCCCTGCAAATCATCAAGGTCAGCCCCCATTCTCAGACTGGTTAAAAACCAAAAGAAGAACCCTCGCCACAATAAACTAACTAAATGAATAAATTGGGTGGGTTAGGGGGACTGTTAGAACTTTTCAGTTGCTTCCTAATCAAAACAGTTGTTTCAAAAGTCTGTGGGCTGTTGAACAACAGTTGTAAGCAGAGATAAGGTTTCTGAAATAAGGCACAGGCAGAAATGCTTTGTAATGGCATTGCTTTGAACTGGAGGCAGGCACAGCAAAGTAGAATGATGGGTCATGGAAAAGCTGCAGTGACTAGCTTCCCTGCAGGATGAGCCCTGTGCAGGGATGGAGTTAAGCCCTCTGAAGCTGGTGCCCTGATGAGGCTGAAAGCCCTGGAGGCAGCTGTGTCCTCAACCCCTACAGCCCTCTTACAGCCTGGCTGGCAGGTCAACCACAGCACCACCAGAGGCTACACAAAATGGGAAAAACATGTATCAGGCAGATACTCTGTTGAGACAGTGAACGTGACACTGAGCCACTGTGCAGAAGGGAACGGAGAAAAACAGTGCACTTAGCAAGGTAAGACTGAGGGGAGGCCAATGGGCACTGCTGCACATGAGGACAACCTGAAAGGCACCAGCAACTGCCTCACAGGCAAGGCAAAGAAACTGTCCCGAGCACTTAACCAGGGATTCAGCTCCAAATGAATAAAAGACATGAGATCATATTTGGCACTGGGTGAGACAGCAAGAGAGAGACTGCATTTTTGAGGACTTTTCTCATGGCAGCATATGACCTTTTAGAATATTTCCAGACAATAAACTGCATCTGACTTCTTCATGGATCCTGGCTCCCTTGCATGGGGGCAGGAGGCATGAAGAGGTATGACACGGCAAACTGGCAGCAGTGGGTTCGTGGACAACTGTTGTGCCCTTTGCTCCATGTCACTTCTTCAAATTAGCAAGTTTAACTTTAATTACTGTGAACATATTGTGAAATTAAAAAAAAAAATGTAGGTGGGAAAAAGAAAAGGCAAGGGAATATCCACCTCCATAGCCTGTATCTGGATTTATATAAATTTTTGTCAAAACTACTTAAACAGATGACAGTAGTAAAACAAATCCGCATAGGTTTCTGTTATTTCCAGTCCTACCATTCAATGTCTTGGGTCCCTCTTAATCTTTCACACATCAAACAGGATAATAAACAGCTATTTTCAGAGGCAGAGCTGTAGTAAAATACAGAAAAGGTCTGAATTCTTTGTTTGTTTGGTCTTTTTAAAGGAAAGTAACTCTTATCACTGAATAATCCCCAAGGATGGATGCCACACAAAGACCTACTTGGAGATGTGGAGCAGATTTCTTTTAGCATAGCCTTCCTAAGTTAGTAGTCTTATCTTAATATGGATATTTAAAAGACTTCCAGAATAAATTATTAAAACAATTAAACTGCTGATAAATAAATTTCTTATCCCCTTAAACTGATCTGGTGGATTAATATAGGGATGTTGATCTGGTGGACTAGTATTCAACATGCAAAAGTGTTCACCAAATTTTCCATGTACTCGCTTTCCCATCCTGAGCATAATCATGAAAACCAAAGCCTTAGAAAAAATTATCCATACTGGTGAGATATAAAACATGGGCGCAGACACTTTGATATCCTCCCACCTTTGCCATGGCCATAATTTACAGACAGTAACCTGTGGGAAAAGATTCCTTGCTATGGGGATGTGAGGGCAACAGCAATATCAAGGCTGCTAAATATACCAGCAAGCTGATCAAAGAACAAAAACAGGTTGTTAAAAAGAAGAAAATTACTATTTAAACCTTGCTTGTTATTCAAAGGAGACACATTAAGTTCCTGGATTTCAAATCTATACACTTAAGTCCATTTTTGTGTAATTAAGTTCCTAGAAAAAGTCAGAAACCTTATTTACTTTTTTTCCATTGGGAATCATTAACTATGCATGAAGAACCCCAGTCACAATACCAAGCCTGGCACAGGCTTGATGAGCTAGCTACCCACTGCAGCACACAAAGTGAACATAGTCTGAAAGCACATTTATGTATCTAAAACCTATTATTTATTTTTTTTAAAGGAGTCTAAAGACTTCTACAAAAAAATCTGCTCTGCAATATATGTTATCACTACCGCTTTCTCTTTAGTGCATGGTTTTTCCCTCACTTTCCATCCTTCCAGAGGTTCTAGTTTCATATATGGGAGTCCCACTTCCTGTTGTTACTCAACACAAGCCCTGAAGATGACACACACACTTTTTGGCTGATCATCAGTGCACGGGAGGGTCTCTGCTTCCAAATAAACTAGTTCCTTGAAGATATATGGGATGTTTTTGACTAGCAATTAAAAACAGAGTAGGAAAACTTTTAAGGGATTTTTTAGTCACTCACAAGGGATCTTAGTTAAATCACTTACAATACTAACATAAAACATGAGAGGTCGTACAGAAGGCATCTTAGTCCAATTGGTTTAGTAAGTGCATTAATCTAGCAGCTGACCCCTCTCTGGTAGTCTGCATAAAATTGGGAATTTCACAATTCAATTACTAGTGGGTGTCTACCTCACAGGGAAAAAAAAACAAAACAAAGCAAAAAAAAACCCAACACCAAACCATCCAACCAAACAAAACCCCAAACAAAACCAAAAACCTTGTCAAATTGACATCCTTACTGGCAGTAAGCATGGAGGTTTCACCAGACATTTAACCTTCAGAAGTGGCTTCTCTGAAAAGGAACTGAGCCACAGTAGTGGGGGTAGGGACGACCATGGGTTGTCTGTGTCCCTGTGGTACTTCCATCATGCACACAGAATGACATTTCATCATGGCTGTCAACTCAAAACTTGTCACCAGAGCAGCCCCATTTAGAAAAATAAGGGGTTAGAGGGTGAGTGAACCTCCAAATCCCAACCACTTGGTCAGAGAAGTTTGTGGTGCCATTGCCCCCCAAAACTGTATATTTTGCAAGCAAAAGAATCCAGTAGTTCAAAGAAACCAGATCCCTTCTGCTACCATATGCACTTACTGTAAAAGAAAAAACAAACTTTGTTTTTTTTAATGTGGCAACTTAATGTCCACCTGGTGTGAAACACAAAACATAGTGATTACAGGAATCAGCTCCTGGTAAGGCTAAAATACAGTGAGGCAGAAAGCCAGAAACATAATTTCTTACAGTTTCAGCAGCTCAGTTTCCTGAAATGCATTAACTTTAATGGTAGCACACTGAGGGACAGCTGAGATTTAGTAATGAAAATTTTTAAGATCCTGAGAATTTGGCCTCCCTCAAGGTAGTGCACAGAGCAGACTGATTGTGGTGCCTTGTCCCACCACAAGAGCAACACTGCATCTGCTCAGGTGAAGCCCTTGCCTTCAGGGTTGGCCTGGAAAAGAATAGAGCATTGCTCTGCCAAAGCTTATTCCATCCTGACACCCACACAAACAAGCTACTTCTTTCATCAACACCCCATTTGTCTGGTTTTGAGGTTTCACAAAGCAGAAGAATAGCACTGACATTTCAACAGCTAGAGCTGAGCCCAGCTAGCAAATGTCCTAAAATTACACTGTAGAGCCTGGTAGCTTACTAAAAAACCTCAATGTCAAAACTCAAAGTACATTCAGTTTAAACACACCCTTGGGGGGATTTTATACTAACTACTTTCTATTTCAGACTATTCACTTTAAGCTCTACCAGCAACACGCTTCATCACTCATCCAGGAAAACTCCACTCTCTGCCACCCAATCTCAATCAACCTGCCAAATTAATTATCACCCGGCATTTGTCTATTGCTAAGAGGGGGGAAAAGAGCAAATAGATGAACACAGCGGTGACCCGAGCAAAAAAGAATCCTCTGAAACAGAACTAATTAAATCAGTTCAGTGATCTTCTTCCAGCATGACACATTTCACCCACACCTTTCCCAAGCAGCCCAGTTCCCTGCATCTCTTCCAACTGTCCTCGGCAGGGTGCTCACATGGGGCTCAGATGTCTATCCAGCAGCAAACTAGAGATCTTTTCTACTCATTCTTGCAACCACATGATTTAAAAATAAAGAAAAAAACAAGTGTCACAGAAAACTCACCATGATAATTTTGCACTGACATTTACATGCAGATTCCTGGCCACAGAATACATGTTTCAGCCGGATAACAGTAGGATTTGATTACCTACCTCAAATTTATAGGACCACAGGCACCAAGCTTTGGTGCTTTGCTGGCTCTACAAAATGAGCAGAGCTCAGGGCACTGGCAGGGCGAGGCTTCCCCTCCAGTACCCCAGTAGGGCTTTACAGCAGAGCTGGCAGGATTAACATGTAGCGAAATTGCAGAATTTGAGGATCTTAAATCACTGCCATGAATCAGAAACCAAACCTTGCACTAACTACATTCCTACCCTAGCAAGTACATGTGCATGCACGAGTGCAGCATCGGTGACCCTACTGACTCAAAAGGGACTAGTTCAAGGAAGCAAATTACACATGCAATTTAGACTTCCCCGTCCTACAGTATTAAGTGACAGTCCAGCTGAAATGCACGCAAAAAAACCTGTGGGCCATACATAAGTCTTCCCACTGCTGGAAAGGGCATCATTTTCATTGCTGTCATGCTGTCGGACAACGCATGAAATTCTGTATGAGCTGATAAAGGCATGGCCATGCAGTGAGAATATCAAAAGCTATAGATGTAGGACTCCAACAGAAACACCAACCTCCCCTTGCTCAGTGCACTTCACTTTGTATCACTTTTCTCTTTATGTAGAACACATTCAGAGCAAGAGCAGAAAAGGAAAGGCAACTCAAATAGGGCAAGAAATGCGAGGTGACAGGCTCGCTTGGGGAACAAAAAGACACCAAAACGGGAAATCTCTTTAACAGGGTGTTCAAATATAAAGTCAATCCCACCTGGCTTTTCTCCCTATATGATTTTTAATATGAACAGTGCTTCCTTAGACAGAAGGCACATCACAAACAGACATCAGTACTGGAAGGTACTGAAATCTGGATGCCTGCACAGGATCCTTGTCAAGTTAAGTAAAGCTTCAGTTGCGGGAGCCCTGCCAGTGCCCTCTTTGATAACGGTGCATAGGAACAGAACAACAACACACAGAGGCAGGACTCTGACTAATCTCTAGGTAGGTGCCTACACAGGCAACAGTTTGTCATTCACACCCATCTGCTGCTCCAAATCACACACACACTCTGTCACATGTGCTTTTCCCCATCTGGATTGCAGAGATGCTGGATATAAACAGGCAAAAGCCAGGAAGATGAATACCGGGCTTATGATGTACAGGGAGAAATCAGCAGTCAGCTTCATCCCCTCCAACATGAATAATTTCAGTGGAGATTTCTAGAAGTCAAGGTAAAAAACACGTTTTTCACAATGGCTGTTGGTTTTTCCATGGTTTGAAATCCTGCCTTTTAAACCAGTATGAGTCTTTAAAAACTTTGCTTCTGAGATATTATTTTCAAAGCAATAAAACCATGCATGTTGTCTTAGGGGGATATAACAAAATACATTCCCACACAACACTGTCTGTGAACCTTTAATTCCACGTGGTCACCCAAGCCATATTTCCATAGCGTCACAGCACTGCCAACAGCAAAACCAGAGCCCACAAAAGGTGCAGTCTCTACCATGGTGTAAAGGATGCACAGAATATACCCTATGCAGGGGTGTCATAGCGCAAATGGATATACCAGGTGGCATTTTAGAATGAGAAAGCAAAAGGCAGAGCAGGGCAGAGATGAGAGGAGCCCATTCTAGAAGGGCTGACCTCAGAGAAGCAGGCTTGAGAAAGGTGTGGCTGCCCCGTTCCCTGTTTTAGGACCCCAGTTTTGGTTCAGTTAAAAACTGAGTCACACAAAAGCTGCTGAAATATTATTTGGTAGGAGAATCTTCCGTTGAAAATATATCATTTTGACTAATCTGCCTTTCAGAAACAGGCTTCAACAAAATTAAGTAGCATTTCTATGCTTTAAAAAAATAGTTGTGTCAAAAAGGTCCGTTTATTCCGAACAGCAAGCTCTGAAATTTGATTTCTTTTATATGAGCAACTACTTCCCCCTCCACCATTTTTTTCTCAGAATTGTATGGCTTGCATAATCTAACTTTGCACATTGCTGAAACATGCTTCTAAAACAAATCAGATCAAATAAAGCAATATTTCCTCTTCTTATGACAAGCTGTTCATCACTCCCTCAGAACTCAGAGCTTTCTCTTCTATTAATCCCATTACTATGTTTTCAGCCCCTTCCTTTTTTGCTGAAAAAGTAATTTAAATTCCTCTTCCTGTGTCCCAAATATGTTTCATTCATCTTATGTTCAACTTGTGTAAAATTACTATTTTGATTCAAAGTGTTATTTTAGTAGACAATAGTATGCATCACTTTACCCTAACCAGGCAAGTCCAGATGGAAAGGTATTTTTATTTACAGCAACCAAAACAACAATGTAAAAGAAAAAAAAGCACAACCCAAAATACTGCTAAGTGCAAAACAGCTTTTTGGATGTGGTCCTACAACTATGAGAAAGAGATCTCCAGATCTGCATCAATTACAGATATATTGTTGATCCCCTAATGCTAACAACAGCATTTTCATAAATTTGGCGTGGACTGGATGTTGTCCTTCGTTTTTCCTCTAACACCTGGGAACCAGCCTGGTCTTCCGGAAGACATGGTTAAACACAATTAGTCTGAGTCTCTGCAAGATGGCTTTGAGTCTCTCCCTGCTACCATATATCAGCTGCAAATCAGAAAAATCTTAGCAGCAACCACTTCTAGACCACTGATTTCCAGACCACCATACAAATTTGTTAACTCAGACAAGACCTTTGTGAGAAAAAAAATTATCTCCATTTTACAGATGGAGAACTGAGTCACTCACCCAGCACAGTACTGCAAAACTGGGAATAGAAACTAAATCTTTTCAGTGCATGGGATCAGACCATAGGCTTCATTTTGATCAACTATTTATGTACAAGTTCTTTTCTGGGGGAGTCGAGGGCATACACCAGGGAACAGGATTATTCTCGTTTTCAGCTGCCAGGAGATCTTATCGCTCTTTCTGAAAACGAACTGTTCAGTCCTCTAAATATCAGACAGACGACAGGCTTCAAATATCAACAAACTTACTTTTTAAGAAAGCACAGAAAAGATAGGAAACCTCAAAGGATCAAAAATAGTGAAAGTTTTTCCCCTTATGTCTGAGGCTGAACACTCAGACATCCTACAATCCTCTTTCCCCAGTTAGAGAACTTTAACTAGAGAACATGACTTGAACAAAGTGAAAAATCAACAGCTGTGCCCCAGACCAGAACTGAACCTTCCCCCAGCTTTTAAGACATTGAGTCCACTTCAGCTCTGCATCTGGATGCAGAGATGAAGGGATGAAGAGCTGAAATGAAAAAAAGTATTCTCATGAAGCTCTCTCACTTATTCATCAAGACCAAGTGGTTTAGGTGTGTGAGGCATCTCTGGCATGAAAGTGTTCACCAGAAGAGCTCCACAAGTAGTTAGAGACTATTTTCTCTCTTCCACTTTCCCTTTTACCACATACTTCCTTTTTCAGAAAGTTAAATCACAGATAATGGCAGTTTACCTAGGTTTGTTAGTATCAAGACCCATATTCCACAAATACGCTGTCAGGAGATAAGCAGTTGCATGTTGAATGTCAGGTTCCTGCATATGTATGCCTTTGGCCATCTCAATAGGTTCCTTTATCAGGACAAGGCCTCCTTGAGTGGGAACCAGGGTCACCAGCAACCTTTGTTCAGGCAAGAGAGACAGAGCCTGAGAAACAGATACTTTATGAGCTTGAGATAACTGCAGAAGAGAAAAAAAAAAAAACCCACAACAACCAAAAAACTAAACAAAAAACCCACAAAACACAACTTCCCTTCTCATACCTAAATATAGAACATAAATAAAAATGTATATATCTTAAATATTTTTCCTAACCAAATACTTTTCTTGCCACACATTCACCCTGCTCCCTCCAACACATGCAGTGTAGTCTTGGAACCAGCATTTTTATTTGTTTTCAAGGAGAGACAGTCCACGTTATAACGCCTGTGCTGGTTAATGAGGAAGTCAGAAAGTTCAAGGTGGACTAAGAAGCTGGCTGCATGCAGCTAGTCTGATGAGAGGAAACTCAGTTCTTACCAAGGAGTGCCACAAAAAAGTATTTGGGGTGGACAGAAAATGTCCTTCTCAGTGGCAGTCTGGAGTATGGTGTTGAGGAAGAGACAGCCACAGAGGAGAACAGCAGCTCCCAAGGCATGCGATTCTGTGTCAGGCAACACCCCACTAAAAGGCTGTAGTGCCACACTTTGTTGGCCCTGTGACTAAAAAGTGGAGTTCAGCCTCCATACACATAATGCTACCAACGTCTTCCAGAATATTAAATACACAGGATCAAGTAATGAGGGAATGGAAATACAGATAGTGAAAATATGTAGAACTATCAATAAGCTGCAAACATTTGGAACCTCTTAAGATGACAGTACTAAATATTCTTATTGTAACTTACAGAAGGAACACGGGCTGATTTTCTTCAGTTGTACACATTATATTTAAAGTGACAAAGTATCTCACAGCATTTCAAGTTTTCTTAGAAATTTCAGTTCCTGGAGTCTGAATTGTAGGAAAAGAAAAAAAATTATAAAAAGAAATTAATTTTCTCTAAGAGAGAAAGGAGGCTTCTAACTACCAGGACTGTGAAGACAAAGAGAAAAATTAAATACAGGGATTGAAAACTGAGGATTCATGGCTGATCCATGATCTCCAGAACACAGAAGGCTGCCCCTGTGTTGGTGGGAAAGCTGCCGAAGGGCAAACCTCAGTTCTGCCTGGTATCAAAAGCCAGCACAGGAGATACGGTAAAACATAATAAACAAGCTGCATCATTCCACTCTGTGAGAAGGATGCACAGGACAGAACAAAATGCCAGGACTAAAGCAAGCCATTGCTAAAAATAAGTTTATCTCTCCTTCTTTATCTCAAGGGCCAAATTATCTCAGTTGTTACTTGAGAAGACTAGGCAATGCCAGCATCAGAAAGGTCAGAAAGCATGTGAAAATTTACCCAGTAGCTTATCCACTGCGTAAATATCTGTTATTGCAACAGTACAGATCAGCATGGAAATTCCTACTGTCTTGCTGCACAAATATATGCTAAGACTTTATTTGAAGAGTGTGAGAGTTGAAGATGAACTCGCTGGCTACCGTAGCTCTAATGTCCTCACACACTAACGCACCAGGTTTTTTTGTTTACTTTTTTTTACTTATTTTATTCAATGAATAGGCTTCTGGTTATTTATTAAAAAGTGCTTTCAGACTGATATGAAGCATTTTGTAGAGGCATGAACTAATTCCTCATCCCCAGAATGCAAAGAGCACTTGCATGTGAGCAGATAAAACAATCAGTTGACGTGACAGCAGAATTAAAACCAGGTTTCTTCAAAACTAAAATGATTGACGAACCTCCTGTTTCAATATCTAGGGACAACAGCATCTCAGTTTTGTTTTACTACAGATTGTTCAAATTAAAATTTGTAAAGGTAAAAAAAACCCATAAAACCCAGAGAAAACAATTCCCACTATTGCTTCAAGCTCTAAAGGGTTTACTGACCCCAATCAGCATTTCTGCTGTTATGGTAAAGAAACTTCATTCACAGAGTTTCTCAGAATATTCAGCGTGCTTCTGCTTGAGACAAAAAATAACAACAACAAAAAGCTGCATTTGGAAATCTTTCCTGAAATGCCTCCACAATACTTCTTGCAAATTCAGTCATCGCATGGCTCTTGATTTAGAAAGAGTGGCTGAATTTCCTGACCTTAAAGGCCAGTCAATCTTTCTAAGGTCAAGAGGCACAAGACACATATATGGGAGAATGTAGGGAAGAGGGAGCCAGGAGATGTTCACAGGCAGGAGCTGACAGTAGCTTACCGGGCAGCCTGATGCCCTGTTGGGGGGATGCCCCACAAGCCTGCAAGCACTCAGGCTCTATTTAAAACTCACCATGCTGAAACCTGCTTTCCTTCCTGGATGACCCCAGAGTAGCCCAGACATCCCAGAGACCTGGTAGACAGCAGCAAGTCAAGCTCCTTTTGAGTTGCTCAACAGCCATGCTTATGCCACTGCTCATGCCCAGAAAAATAGCTCCCTGGGTGCAGAATGGTAAAGAAACCCGTACAAAGAGCAAAGCCATTAAGATGAAGGACCCAGTAGATTTCACAGGATGTAGACGTCAGAGAGCAAAGACAGAATGAGGTCAGAATCTAATCTACAAACTGGGGAACACAGCAAGCTGTATCTAGGCCGACAATTTGCTGCAATCTTGTTACTTAATGCGAGGCAGGGGAAGAAGAAGAAATATCACAGGAGCTCATACAACCACGAAGTAATGCGTTCTTAAAAGCAGGGTAGTCCAGGGTACAAACTTAAACCACTCTAAAACCTTAGAACAAGCACTTCAGCTGGCTGACGCTGCCTGTCACATAGACAACACAGTGCAAAATTACTTTAGAATTATGGCTGTGTGTTCTCCTATTTGTGATCCCCACCTTGTCAGCCATCTTCTGCCAGTACGGCATCAGTTGTGCTTCCTCCTGCGTGCAGACTCACCTCTGCTTGGGGACCCACATCTAAAATAGATTCTGTCCCTTTCATCTTCACAGCCGAGATGTGGCAGAGATAGCTGTGTTTATTCCCGCGGGAGACTCTAATTTTTATTACCGTCTAAGGCAATTTTCCAGTAGGAAGAGGTTGGAAGCAGGATGTCAACTTTCTTGGAATAAAGAAAAAATCCCAACCAAACAACAAACCCAAACCAGAAATGTACTAAGAACATGGCAAGCAGATGGCTGTTTTTGTTTTGCTACGTGTGGGGGAGTCATAGGTCCAAGATTTCACACCAGGGAGGAATTTCACTTTCACAGATATCAGCAGAAAGCCTTCCTAATGCTGCCTGTATTCGGACCCTGAGCCAAACACCACCTGTGTACCTCACCCACTTTTGCTACCCTGGCTCTGCTCAGTGTCAGCCCACCCCATGCACCGGGTATGTGCCTTGCCTGGCTGCACACAACAACGGCACTATACAAACAAACAGACAAGGGCTGTGTTGTAAAGACTTCAACATAAAAACACAAACTCCCTCTCTGATTAAGGTGGGGCAGAGGGATGAAGCATTTGGGCAGGGAGGTAGGCTCACCAGAGAGGAAACATTTGCTCTCCACGCTCTTACTAAGAGCTGGAGAGTCTTCTGACTCTCAAAATGCTAATTAATACATATCTTACATATGCCAATCTGCATTTAATCACAATGGAGGGCGTCTCTTCAGAAAGAGATTATTACTAAATACTACTTATGGAAAACCTCACGCTCAACCAAATCTCCACGTTCCAAAAGGGATGACAGGGCACATTGAGCCTTCTGCTTTTGCTCCAAGGAGGTCGAGAAAATAGGAGGAGGGATAGGGCATACAGCTCACCTTCTTGTCTAGTTGATATACTGAACTGCTTAGTGACCAGGGAAGTGTTCATCTTCTATTTTTGTTAATTTTTTAAAAAGGCCACACTGCTACCAAGGGATGCAAAATCCATCCCTAAATTAAGCAAGCAAGCAAGAGACAGTGATGAATTCGCCTATTTAGCTGCTCCAATCTTGTTCACCAATCTCCTTTAATAGTCTCCAAGTCCCCATGGGAACAACACTAAACTGTAACTTCACTTCAGAGGAGAATAGACTCACAGGACTAGCTATACCAGGGTGGAGTTAATTCATGATTTTTGCCAGATCCTGGCTGAGACCAGACAAAAAAGGCTGTCCCACTGACAGGACAGAAACTAGCTTGAAGACAGGAATGGGCCCTTAACTCAAGGAAATAAAAATTACTCTATTAAGAAAAATTCCAAGAAACAATGGCACAGTGACTCAGTAGCACACAGTCACCTGCTTGGTTCACGGGGTCCATAAGGCATCGCCCATGCTCGGCACACCCAGCAGAGTTCTGCCTTTCGCCCTGGGTGCTCCACTGCTTGTGTGGGGTATTCCACCCACTTCAAGAGAACAAAGATAAAAAGCATCCTGTGTGTCACTTGTGATGTACCAGCATTTGAAACAGTATTCATAATAACTCAGCAATTTAATCAGAAAGCACAGAGAAACAGAGTAGTTTTAACACAACTTGAAAACTATTAAGTCCTTTATCACTATGTATGCTGTTTCTACCACAGGGCAGATAAAGCTGAGGAAACTAGAATACAATAATAAAGTTATTTTACTGCCAAGGATTTTTCTCAACACAGATATTTTGTGTGTGTATTTCAGACAGCTGTAGATTTAACTATGGGAACCTTAGATATGGAGGAGGTTGAGACAAGAGGTTAATTCCTATCTTGGAGATTCCGGAAAAAAGGTGAAAAGAAGAGTCCATTTTTAGGTTTTTTTAGCATCTCTCCAAAGCTGTAACTATTTATTTTCAGGTTTTACCTCAGTGAATTGGACAACAAACTCCTGACTGCTAAAAAGTTGCACCAAGGTGATTATGGACTGCTGGAGAACTAAGAGGACAGTCGGTACAGCACCAGCAGCTCAGCCTTCAGCAGCCAGAGTTGCTTTGTCACTGCATGCAGTTGCAAAAAGCCAGAAAAAAACAGTCACTGCATTTTAGAATACAAATTTCCCAATACGAGGGCTACGCTCTTACACTCTGCCTATCATACAGGGGCCGGGTGGTATTGAAACAGTTCAAGGTAAAACTTTCCTCAAGCCAGAACTCAGTTTGACTGCAGGTTTTCTGGGGCAGAAGAAAGCATTTTTCTGTCCTGGTTTTATGCAGTTTCTAGAACAACGGGGCCAAATCCCCAACTGGAAAGCCTAAGGGCTACTGTCCTGTAAATAACAAAACCCCAAACCAGCAGTTACACTCAACCAAAAATCTCTCTGGCTACCACTGTAAATATGGATTTGACTAATCAATCAGCCTGAAAGACTAATAAAGATCAAGGATGACAATTTAAAGTTCCAGTTAACACAGTAACTGAGAGAAACAGCATGATTGTGCAGCTCTTGAACCAAGAACTAGATGCCTAGATCTAGGAAAAACTCATCAGTTAGGCTGTTAGGCTGCGAGGGAAAGAGGTTTTAAAAACACACGAAAATAGCAAACCTCCTTGAAAACAACCATGCTTATATGCTATCCTGTAATAATAAACTAGCATAGGGAAAAGCAAGCAAGCAAACAAGCTTGAATCTCTACGAGAGAAAAAAAACACACCAAAAAACCAAGGCAATACTGAGTCTATTCTGAGAACATCCTCAAAAACAAAACTTTCTTCTCATAACAGAAACAATTGGTCTTGACAATCTTATTTCACTTTATATACAAAACAAATTTGTATCTAGGCAGTTACAACAGCGTAACAGCAGTCGGAGAAATCTAAGAAAAAAATAATATTGATATGTAGTTTCTGCTTCTCAGACTCCTCAACCTAAGGGCTGATTAAGTTAAAAAAAAATTTAACAACAGTATGATGAAAAAAGAGGCCATACCCCTGGCATATGGTATTATAAACACAGGAAAGTGCCAGTATAAACCTTTATCGGGAGACTGGGTTCTTTGTCAAGCCGTGCCTTTCTTCCAAAACATCCTTGCTGCCATATGTCTGCATCTCGCCAGCTGCAGACCTAATAAGAGACTTCTTATTCATGCCGTATAATGTTTTACAGGTTTGCCACGGGGGTCACTCGCTGTGAGTCATTTACGTCACAACCCTAACAGCCTCGGAGCTGACGGGAGCCAAGAAATGTAGGTTGGCAGAGGGGAGAGGAGGGGGGCGAAAGGAAACGGCACATCACGCTCAGAGCTCTGTGATTTCATCTCCTCGCTGGCGTGCTGAAAGCCGGGCTTTCTAACTTGCTCTTCTGCCCAAGGGACTTTGGGGCCTTCCTGCTGTTTTTACGCTTAGGAAAAGAGGGGAAATTAAATACACGTATTTAGATGAAGACTGCTGAAAGATTTTATTCCCCCTACTCTTGTTCTGCGCCTCATTATTTGCAATAACTCTGCAGTTCTAACAGGCCAACCATCAGTTTTTGCAACCTATTTCTAATATTTCATCCATTTATAAAATGCAAACAAAAGACACACCACACATGCGATGCAGCGGGTATAGGCATTTATCTGAGCAGAAATGGAGCTAGCTGCCTGATGAAGTCAGTTTTTTAGAAGAAAAACTGCTACCCCACCCTCACAATTTATCACCCCAATCTGGCTCTCTGCAGTGTTTTTGTTTTGTCTTTTAATCGCGATCCACTAATTATAGGAAAAAAGGCTTTTCAAATCTATGTGTTACTATGGTGCTGGAACCACAGGCAAGAGAGAAATGCTCACTACAGTAAAATCTAAAAAGACAAAGGACCAAATCTGTGACTGGAGTGACCAGCGCGTCTCTTCCATCTGCCTGCAATCCTGGAGGCAGGGAAATATTTGCCTTTCCTCCTTACTCCCTTTCCCATAAACAAAGAATGACAGAGATGGGTGGAAAAATGATGGCAAGGTAGAAATTTGCTCTTTTTGCTGCTGGAATAATTTGCTCATTTAACGGCCAGTGAACTGAGCCTTGAACAATCCGGTCCTGCACACCCAGTTCAGAGCCATGCCAACAAATCTGTGCACTGTAGGCAGCAAAGCTGTCATGTAATCGCCCAGTAAGTGATGAACAACAAAGGCCGGATCTTTTAACTGTTTGTTTCCAGTCGAGTCAACATTTCAAGGATTTTTAACCGCAGGTATTCTGTAGGTGTAAAACTGAAAGAGAAGGGGTACTCTTGCAACATTTTCAACTCTTGCTTCACTTTATTATGTTAGGGCTTTTGCTTTCCTCTTTGTCTGATGTAGGGGATAAGAAGCATTTTACTTTTCAGTATTTCCCCATCCTCTTAAAGGTTTCAAACTCCATACAAGTGTGAAGTCCACAGGAAGGCAAGCCTTGCCTTCTTTTTCCTTTTCTTTATGCTAGCAAGTCACAAACAAGGCCAGACATTTTATTTAGTAAGGAAGCAGCTGCAATGGAAACTGATGTGGAAAATACAAGGAAGGTATTTCCATGGAAAGTTTAATAGCTACAAGAGTTAGTTCGCTAAATTTTTCAACATTTAAATGTTTTTGTTTGGGCTTTATTTAATTTTTTTCCAGACAGAAGACAGCAGCTTTTTATGTTCCTGTCTCTTACCTGTTCCCTTTACAGTCATAATTTGAAAACACGAATCAGAATACAGTGTGTTCTAAGAACTCTGGGTCCTGGAGTCATGTAGCCATACAAGAACTTCAACTTAAACTTTCAAAATACTAGCCTTCCGGGCTGAACAAATCACACACAAAAAAAACTCAGAAAATCAGCAAGAATAGAGAAAGTGAAAGCAAGAACCAAAGATCCAAAGGATTCAGTAAGGCTCTTTCCAGTAATTTTCTTTGTTCAAAATGATGTATGCCTAAAAGATGCAGCACAGGTACTTGCAGCCCATCAATGTACCATCTGCAACAAAACTCTGTGCATTCCCCCATCCACAGCTTCTGCAGGAGGGAAGAGAGGTGGAAGAGCAAAGTACTCCGGGCAAATCCAGAAAGACATCTATGAATTCAAGAAAGCCTCTCATTAGAAAAACACAGATCTTTCAGGTCAATAATCCCTAATCAAGGCTGAAAATAGCACTTCAGAGCTATGACGCACTTTATAGTGGCACGTTAAATTGGCATTATGAGCACTGAAACTACAGTAGCTCTGCAGAGAGTCCTGTTAATGAATGTACAGGAAGTGTAGTACTAAAGTCCTGTGGCACATACACATGCATACACTCCTGTCAACTAACCTATAAACATAATGTGCACTAAATCCAAAGTCATGGTCCTAGTCTATTTTTTGCCATTCTTCCCATAAAAGAAACTAAAAATAGGCCCATGAGAACCATGCACGGGACTCTACTCTTCAAATGTTTAACTATTGCAGCAAAAACTGCCTAGCGCTGTTTTTGAAGAGATTCTTCTAGGAGCTTGCATTACATAGATAAAGAATGTATTTTTATATATACATGTATACAAACACACATCTGTGTACACACACTGAGCTAATGATAACCCAAAGTAATTTGGGTGCAGGCTATTGCATATATCTCCAATTTTTATTTTTTTTTAATATTATTTATCAAGATAAAAATGAAGACCCGGAAAAGAAGAGGGCATGACATCATAGAACTCTAGAGTCCTATTCAGATGCACAGGGGCTGAAGAACAAAAAAGCAAACGAAAAAAACCCTTTCTTGAAGACTCACTGCTATGTAACCAAGCAATGTTACAAGGAATCTTGCTAATACACTGGAAAAAGGAAGAGCTGTTAAATTTAAAATAAAAACATATGCCAGTAAGAAAAAACAAAATCACCTTGCAAATGCAGCACCTGCTGTCTGTGCTACAAGGCCTTTTCCACATGGAGTGCAAGGCAGCCCAATTGCAGGAAGACCACTCTCAAACACTGCAAGCGCCAAGCAGGCACAGAAGTATGCTAAACCCAGCAAGCCTCCACCTTCCCCTCTACTCCTCCAGAGAAATGCCACCCTGGTATTAGGACAGAGAATTTTCCTGTTTCTAAGCCTCAGCCATCAAAAAGGGCATGTACAGTGTCTGGCTGCAGCAAGCTCAGGGGAGCAGATGGCAGCAGAGGCAGATGGCAGCGTGCACCGGTTCTGCGAGACTGGGAACGCACAGTGCTGTATCTTCCAGTGAGGAAAACAAATGTTGGGAGACACCAAACGGAGGCTGAATGGACCCCCTCAAAGCCTATGATGTTTATTTTCAGGGGCCAACACTTCAAAGAAAAAAAACAACTGCTAGATTTCTGCAGTGATGCTTAGCACTAAAATGGCTTGAAAGACTCTGCACCTTGGCAGAAAATTGGCTGAGCGTTTGTCTCAGCCCACCATCACAAACTCTACTTCAGTTTTATCTCCTTTAATTAATTTACAGTGGTGCTTTGTGCTTACTGACTGCTGAACTGCCTCTTCACACATTTTTCAATACTTTTGAGAAGGATACTAAACAGCCTTATCTCCTTGGTAAAATAAGGAAGTAGAGAGGCAAAAACTCCTGTTGTCATCTGCTGTGAAAGCTGACAGTCACCGCCAGGAAAAAAGCCAGAGTGTCTCAGCTCCACAGTCATGCTACATCCACCAAAAGTGACGGAAAAGTCATGGGAAATTTGGGGGGGCAAGGAAGGGTGGAACAATCCTGGGAAGAAATCTGCAGTGTCAATGCATAGAGGCATGGGGGAGTTAGAGATCCATGGTGGAACTTGGCATGGCACTGGGATCAGCCAGGTCACGGTGGGAACCGACGGAGTAAAAGAGACAGGCAGGCAGCATGGTACAGAGGGAGACAACAGGAGAGAGTAAGGATGAGTAGATTGGGATCTTCAGCAAAACATGCCAACAGTGAACTTCCTACAGGTGAGAACAGGTTGGGGACCATGAAGAAACATTAGAAATCTGAGCCAGGGAAAAGACGTGTCAAGATTTAGTGTAAGATGTGTCAAGAGCAGTGTGACTTGGGAGAAATGTGCCAAAGCATCCACCCAACTGAGCACAGACACATTTCAAACCTGGGCTAGGACACATGACCATCTTATGGCCAGAAGGTACTCAGAAATTCAGTCCCTGTGAATTACCAGTTCACCAGAAAAATGAAAACCTTAGGGATTAGAAAAATCAAAAGGCCACAAACTAAAAAAAAACAACACAGGGAGATCTTTAACTCAAAAGACCAATTTTACTTCACTTTCTTCTATTGCATAGCATAGAGCTTACTTAAATGGCCACTAAGTCTTTCCCTGCAGGGTTCTATCTCATCTGGCACACAGAATGGGTGTTGCATACCAATGCTTTTGAATTAGGAGCTGCATTTTCTTTGGTAGCATCACAATTTCTTAACTGCAATATATGGAAATTCTCCTACCAGTTTTGTTTTGGTTTTTTGGGGTTTTTTGGTAGCTTTTAACATTCATCACTACAGTATCTGAAAGCTTCAGAAATACTTATTTGAATAAGACTTCCTCCTTAAGGGAGAGCTAAGACAAAGAGTCATTTACTAATTTGAAAGGTGAAGTATGAGAAAACTGAGGCCTATTTTTGGTAATTTTTTCATATTATATACTACATTTCATATTCAAAAGAGTTCCCATTGATCTCTGGAAGCATTCAGTAAATAAGATAAGGAGTCAAGGAGTCAAGCAGTCATAAAAACAGGAATTCACTTATAAGAATCTGGATTTTAAACAAATTGTCTAGTACTGCACAAAAAGTCAGCACTCTAGGGCATAATTCACCTATGTTAACCCTGACATTTTTCCTTTTGCAACCTCCTGACTCATTCTCTAAACATATTCTGGCATCCTTAAAAATGTGTTCTAAGAAAATACTGTTTTCCCTTAGTAGAGAGCACAGATTTACACCCTGCACAGGTTTCTTCTGCAAAATGACTGGATGAAGGAACCCATAGGAAAGAAAATATGCAGAGATGTGTAGGAGATGTGTATTATTTTAAAGGCACAGGACATGAGCCGAGTTAAGCTTATACAGGCTACGATAATTTTAGACTTCTCCATATTTCTGAAAGCTCAATAAATCCTTTTACAATGTTTTTCAGAGGAGTTTTATGAGGTATACAGTCAGAAAAGTGAGACCTGTCTTCATTTCTGCTTCAAGTTTCATGAATATTTAAAAGATGCAGCAAGTGAAATCATCCAGTGTGAACAGGCTCAGAAATTGTGTCTTGTTAAAGTATAATAAAAAATCATTTTAGGTTCAGATTTTTTTTTCAGTTCTGCAAGACAGCTTCCATTTACCTGACCCAGTAGAAACATTAGTCTCTATCTGAAAAAAGAAACCAACCCTTCAATCATAAGCTTGGGTAACCACAGGGTGTCTTTAAGAGGAAGAAAAAAAAAAAAAGGTTAAACACATCTACTAGCTTCTAAATGTATTCTTCATTTAAAAGCAATATTGCTTTGCTAACAACCTATTTTCCTGTGACCTTGTTCTTTAACCTAGTAATTTGTAAACTTCAGCTTTCCATAGTGTTCTTCTGAATGGGTTTTTTGACATGCACTGTTATTTAGTTATTGATGTTTCTACGTAATTTACTTCGTTTTGGAGGAAAGAAAAAGAAGTGAGAAGCAACATTACAATGAGGCTTGGCTAAGGGTCAACTGGCACTTGGATTTTAGACTGCTGCTGCTTTATCAAATCTCTAATTTAATGGAGGATGTTGATGTTTGTGCTCAGTTCAGGGGAAAGACAGAGGGAATGAACATTTGAAGACCAAGTGGTACAGCAACAACAAGCTGAGTTTATAGGAACTGCAAAACCAAGAGAGGTCTCAAAGTCAGTTTGCTTTTTAAGCCCTCAGACAAGTGACTTTCCACCCTGCATTCACAGTATTTTTTTTTCCTCTAACAAACAAGTCTGTAAGGCTGAATATTTGTACATGCCAAGTTCCAAGAAGGAAAGATAAAAAATATCTAAATAACTAATTACAAAGAGGATCTTTTTATTGAAACATAAAACCTTCCTACAACAGCCCTACTGCTTACAGCAGCTCTTGTGACCTGGTCAACATTATTAAAATATTAACATTTATATATCCCATAGAAGACTTTTTAGGTCTCTTCTTTTTTTTTTCCCTTTCTTTTTCATCTACTATAAAAAGGTCCTGGACTTGAGTTTAAACCAGCTTTTACTTTGTACCAGGTTTCAAATACTAATTCTGTATACCTATGCAGACATTTATCATAAAACATATGCTTAGTATAATAAGCATGTTTCAAAAAACTCTAGACTTCTTCAGAAACACACAGATCTTTGTCTACATATGCTGCAAACCTAAACATTTAAATTCTATTGAAAAGTAAGCTTTTTTTTGTTAAAAAAAAAAGGCAAAACAAAAAAAGGCAAAACCAAACAAACTTTACTCTCCTCTCTCCAAAACAAGATGGTTTAATTTACCTATGTATAATTTTGCTGGCTCACTCAAGATTGTAAATACAGAAACATCAGTGCTCCATACTGGACCAATCTCTTCCTCAGCACAAGGGACTCAGCTACCCCATGGGTGGTAGCTCTATCCTACCACACCCTCTGGTTCCATGTCAGCATGCTTCCTGAGGTGCTCAGTGCACAGCTTGCCCTTGACATCAGAGGCACGACAACTCTACCACACTGTCACAGTTCCTCTGATGCAGAGGGTGCTAGAGCCACTGCGCTCAGGACTACAGAAGCCTGAAGGGTCCCAAAAACTCAGGAGTGGACAAAACTTCAAGTAGGATCAATAGATAAAAAGGTCATATTTAAAAATTGGAAAATGTGCATGAAGAAGACAAGTTTTACTATGAAAATAATAATTGATTTTTGGACCAGAAGGGAACATAGCAAACATGGTCACTGCAGTAATAACCATGCATATGCTCACCTTGCAACCAGAAACATCTAAGTGATCTAAGGAAGACCTATGAAGTCCAAAATACGACTCCTTTCTCCTTTTCTATGCATAAGGGGGACCCATGGTAAAATTTCGTTTGCATCCCCACCTCTTTCTCCCAAAGGAACAACAAAACGAGGAGAAACAATAAAGCTGGACAAAGGACAGAGGAATTCATGTGAGGAGCCTGGAGAACAGGCAGGACCATTTCCTGATTTCAGGAGGTCCTTTGGTGGCTCTTATGCATCCCCAATGAGCTGACAATCGTGAGAAAAAAGCCCACTCACCTCATCTAGCTGCGGCTCTTTGTGGGGGACAAAGAAAAATGACCATGAGGAGAGGGAAGAAAGTCTGCTTTTGAGCCAAGGAGCTGAGAAATAGCTGGCTAGGCCATCTGCTCTGTCCTAACTGCTGCCTCCAATTCCCCTCTTGCAGCTGAAGTCAGGGCAGAATCATAGAATCACAGGATCACAGAATGGCTAGGGTTGGAAGTAACCTTAAAGATCATCTAGATCCAACCTGCCTGCAAGGAAAGGCACTGGAGAGAAGTATGGCCTGCCTGTCCCTCCTCCATCTCCACTTGGACTGAATTCCACCAAGAAGCAAAGAATGGGAAAGGTGATTGGGTATCTCACCTTTTGCTACAATGTTATTTATAATGCTAGCTTTCTTTCCACTCTGCAACAGCTTGAAGTAGCAAAAATAAATAAAGCAGTACCTTTGACTACTGCCATGTGCAGGGTGATGCCACAGAAGTCACATCTGGGTTGCCACAGTCTGCTTGCACCTTTTCAAGTAAGTTGCAGTAAATTCTACAATGTGAAAAACCTGCAAACTTGTTCAAGAGAGGTCACCCACAATTATTTCCTTATGTGGAGCAATGACGAGACTGTGTAAAAGATTCAAAAGGTCTTGACTCCTAATAATTATTAATTCACTGGAGAAACATGGAAATTCTTAAAGATAGGAAAATCTCTCTATGCTGAAGACACACAGCATTTTATTTTCCTGCATCAGACCCACAGGAGAGGCTGCAGTAGGTAGGTGAATACTGCAGGGCAGACACTGCAGTAATCTTCTAAATACTGTTCTAAGGTTTTCCCAATGAATTGCCTTGTGCTGGTGGGGGGAAAAAAAACAACCAAAACCCAGAAAAGAATCCAAAGCAGCCAACCGCACATCAGTACCTCTCCTGTGAGGAGAGCTCATACTTTCCAAAGTCAACATTTTTCTTCCCTCTCTGGTCTGGGGGGGTGGCAAAAGAGAATTTATCAAGACCAGACCAAGATAAAGCTGAATGTTTTTTTACTTTCATCCCCACAGTGACAAATAGGAGCTATAAAAAGTCCTTAATTTCTTTTCTCCGGTCCTGAAGTTGGTTGAGAGCGAAATTCGAAATACATCACTTCCACATTTTTTTTCATTACATCACTAAATATGGCTCCACAAGCAAAGAAGCCTACATGATGCAAGTTAAACCTTCTTGGAGAGGAACACTGTTTCTTTTGGACTTCCTTACAAGTTTCTGAGGCCAATGGCACAGTTGAAATTCAAGTATTTGAAAATCCAAACATGGCAATTTCTTCCTCAAATGCTCCGTCTAGCACCAGGTCCCCCTAGGAGCAGAAAAAAAGGCAGATTCTTCCCAACCCTCTCTCATTTTCCATTCCTTTCCCCCCACCTGCCTCCACAAAAGAATAAGAGAAACCTCCTCCATTCCCTCCTTTTTATGGGCAGGGATCAGGAAATCGGAACCTGAAGCAGCTTCCCAGCCTGTTCTAAACATGTGGGCAGCCTGTTCACTTCTCCAACTCTCTCACTGGCTCTTCTCCATAATGAGCTCAGAAAACACAGAGCCATCCCCAAATATCACAAGCACCAGACTGTTCTGTTTCTGCAGACTCCATCAATGAAAATGATGAAGCAAGACAGGAAAATATCCCTCCTTCCCCTGCCTTTCATTTCTAATTGACCACTTTGATCCTCTCACTGGAAGGGTCTGAACTTTTCCTTGAGGTAGGCCAGCCTAATGACAGGAAAAACAAAACCTCAATATCCAAGAAATGTCAGGGGTAAAAGAATGAAGTCCCTGAGAGAAAAATGAAGGGGAAACTTGGGAGCAGCAAGACTACCAACCTCCTGAAAGAGGATAAACTCATGACAATTTTGTCTTTCTTGCAAGGAAGCAAATACATCTGCAAATTTCTAGATTACTCAAGCAGTGCCTTTAAATACTACTTGCTAGGGAAATGAGTAACAAATAAAAAATAAACCTAAGAGTAGTACACTTTTTTTTAATTATTAAATGTAGCTTGTCATTTTTCTCAGAAGGAAACACATTAGGGATCTATGAGAAAAAAGCCTGGGAGTACATATTGGCATAAACGGTGAACTTGAAAAAAAAAAAAAAAAAGGGAAAAAAAATTATTCTTCCCAGTTTCACAGAGCCTGAGAAACTCGATACATTTGTCTAATGCATTTTATTCATCTGTGTTATTGCAATAAAAAATATCTTAGACACAGAGCTATTCCCCTGCCATGTTGGCCTTTTCAGAGAGCACATCACCACCACTGCAAAAAACCATGCAGCCACAAAGGCCCACAGGGCTAGCTACAAATTTGGAGTTACCATGCATGATGACAAAGGCTACAAGAGAAGCTTGTACATCACTGCCACAGATCAACAATGAGGACGTGCACACTCAAAGGAAGACACATCACAGCATTTGGTCACAGCCTGAAGCCAAAGCCCAAATGTGAACTATTCACACTTCTACAGCCTCTCTTCCTGCAAATTTAGTTTTTATTTTCCATGAATGTAAAGAAAAATCTTGAACTCCAAATCTAGCAAAGAAGCCATCAAGCTTAGAACTGCCAGAGTTCTTTAAGAAACCAGTGCAACTAAAACGTTATAGGCAAATCTCCATTTGTATTAACTATGAAGTTACTAAACTCTGACTGAGAATCCACTTAAACATACAATGTTTGAATCATGAATGATTTAGGTTGAAAAGGACTTCTTGAGGTCATGTAGTCCAAGTGCCTTCTCAAGGCAAGACTCATATCAATGCTAGATTAACTCAGGGTATTGGTTCAGGTGAGCTTTCTATGCCCAGGGTAGATGTGCACAGCCTCTCTGGGCACTGTTCTGGTGTTCAATACCTTCACTGCGAAAAATTCTTCTGTTAAATCTGACTTTCTCTTGCTCTACTGATTGCCTCTGGATGTCACCACGTGCATCTTTGAGAAAAACCTGGCTCCACCTCTCTTATAATCCTAATTTTATTCTGAAGAGAGCAAAGATAGGCCAGCTCCTCAGCATCTCCTCCGAGCCTTGGTGGCCCCTCCACTTGACTTACTCCTGCTTGGCACAAGAGTAAAGCACACACAGAACATCAAAGGATACTTTAGGATTCCTGGAGGGTAGAGAAGGATCACTTCCATCAGCTGGCCAGCTACACTCTTGCAAGGGCAACAGGCTTATGGTGAGCCCCCACAGACAGGTGGCTGCAGTGCTGACTCAGGGTCTGGCCTGACTTGTTGCTGAACTAATTTCCCTGGAACTATGGTTGCCTTTTGAGCTAATCAGTCAAGAGTGCTAATGGACTGCTGAAAAGGGTAAGTTGCTACTTTCGTCCTCATTGACGTATCATGATTCACAGTATTCTGCCTACTGCTAACACCAGAGTGCCTTGACTGAGTGCAGCAGAACTGGCAGGTATCGTATTTGTTGCAACTGTCAAATAATGAATTTTCTTGAAAAGAAAAAAGAACGTGTCAGTACCTGCCTTAACAATGTCAACTATACAACAAAGACGACCTTGCGTGGAAGAACAGGTACCTGTAAGGTTGACAGCTGTTTAATGGGTATTTGACTAAGGCTACAATCCTATGAAAATCTATCCTTTTAAATTAAAGAGTTTCTTAGGGCTACGAAGAAAAAGACAGCCAGCACCCCAAGACATCTATTTCCCTCCTACTCCCTGCAACAAAACCACAGCAACTGTTCAATAATACCTGGTTTCCCACATATAGCCCTCAACTCTGCACTCATAGTTCTGAAGCTGTCAGACCAAGAATTAGGAGGAAATATTTTAATTTGAAAAGCAAATGCACTTATAGTAAAAAAAGGCAAGCAATGAATCTGTTGGCATCATAGCTCCATCTACCTTCCTAGCTTCCAGAGCATGACCAACTTGCAGAGCAAACTGTAATGCATCTATGCTCCCAGGTGTTTCTTCCAAGAATAGAGTCATGCTGCTTTAGAAGCACCCAAGCAAGCACCTGCTTGTGCTATGTAGAGAATCTGCACCCAAGGCTTCAGCATCCCCCCAAAGAATGACTCTCTTATGGTGGGTACAGTGTAACACTATCTTAATTGTTTAAGTCCTTCCCTCCAGCATGCCAAAAATCTTCTGAGGTTCTGCCAAGAATATTTAACCAAGTGCTCCCTTAAAAAGGTGATAAGGGGGAAAGAAACCTTATTAGGTTAAAGAGAAGAACTTCCATTTTTCCCTTCTGATAATTATATAGAAAATATCTCAGTCTGGTGCAGAAAAAAAGATCACCATATAAGAGAAGTGGTGTTGTTTGGTTGGTTGTCTTTTTTCTTGGCAAAGGTTTGAGCTCCTGCCTATTGTTTTGTCTTTTTCCATACAGTGTTATACGCAGAAAGACTTCACGATGAAAACAGCCCACCATTTCCATACTAATACCACACAGGTAGAATTTTCTTTGTGCAAGTCAATTTATTATTCTAGGCATTTTTCACTGACAAAATCTACTCCAGCTTTATTTAATCCAGTTTTTTTACCCCCACATAACCTGAGATTAACTATGAGCAATCGTGTTTTAAATCCTGCCTACCAACAGAAAAAAACCCAAACTCATTTGCTTGTATCTCTCTAGTGCAAAGCCCAAGCCAAGTGACTATTGGAGGCTATCTTGGTACGCACTACTTTCCAAGCCTAGGTGAAATACAGACTATTTAACAGTCAATAAAATCATTGGCCATTCATCAAGTAGAAGAGTGTAAGGCGTTAAAATGATCTTTTGCAGACAGATACAAGCCACTTTATTCATGCCTCAAGGTAAAGAAAAGACAAATGTTGTTTCTACAAGTGCAATGTCAAACCCAAGCAAAACAGTGCCTTCAATTAATCTAGGTTTCTTCATTCTAAAAAGAAACAGGAGCTCTCTGATCCTTTGTGTCACTGTTAAGGGAGAAATGAGGAAGAGCTGAGTGGCAGTTAACTTTGTAAACTGGTACTACTGAACAGTGAGCAAACATCACACCATGTCCCACTCTCAAAAAACCTCTTGAACACCTTCAGTATCTGGTAAGTGTCTGGTCTTCTGGATTGCCTAGTAAAGAGATGTGTATGGTTGACACCACTGGGCTGCATGAATGTAATGTAAAGCAACTCCTCAAAATGGTGGGAATCCACGTGGTGGAGGTCAACTCATTTAACTTTCAGTTAGGCACAGTATGATTGCCAGCTGGATTCCTTCTGCAGAAGACAGAGGAAGGTGGGTACCTGCAAACATGTCAATATTCTTCATCTTATACAGCAAAATAGCTGGTAATCTTAAAAGAAAAAACTGATGATCTACTTAAAATAAGCAACAGCAACATGGTTATCTCCTGAGCCTACCATTTCCTGGGATCTTGTCTCAGATGTTTATTTTCTTTACCTTTTATCCCTAAACCCAAATTCCACTTGCCAGATATTTTTTCCCCAAGTCTTCTGCATAAAAGTGCTTTCTTACACATGATCTAGGAACTGGACCTGACAAACAATGTCTTTCTCCATACCCAACAAAATAATCAGAGCTTCTGAAATAATTCATTGAAACCTTTATGTCAAGAACCTCAGATGATTCTTAAAGGTTTATGATGTGATCAGTTGGGACCAGAGGATCTTCCAGTCATTAGGAGATGACATGGTATTTAGGCAAGCTTACTGATCAGTAACTCAGGAAAAAGTTAATCTTTCCTACCTATAGACATGTACAGTACAGACATCCAGATGCAAACTACTTCCTGAGATATTGCCCTCATAAGTCAAATGAAGAGCATTAGGCACATTTCCATGTCATATCTGACAGGGAAAAGAAGCATGTCACAGAGCAGATCGTAAGACTTTTGTGACATAAGTGTCTTTTCTTTCAATTGATCATGAAATACACCTTGATGGACAGCTCAAATGCAGTTCATTTCGCCAGACACGCCCGTCTTTACAATCACAACAAGGTATACAGAAGCATAGTTATTATGGACATGTGCTTGTAACCAAATGGGGATATACCCCGTCTACAACACCCTTTTCAAGAGCCTTTCCCTGTCTACAACACAACCTGTGCCACATTCATCTTTAACACCAGCCAGTTAGTCCTTTTTCCCCTAGCAGATATCCCAGGATCGAGCCAACTCCCTATTAACTGCTTACTACAAATGATACATGGAGCTTACTAGGTAAATACATGTCTACTTCTGTACATACAGATGAAGTTAGACTCCATTTTGCCAGGCTAACTCACCAACCAGCTTAAGACTGATGCTGAGGACTACCAGAAAGGAAACTGATAGTGGTGAGACTACTAGCAGAGACAGAGCTCTTCAACTTCTTTATTTTGGGGTGGAGATACAGGTGGGTGGAGGCAGGTGGGAAACAGGAAGCCAGGTGCTCCTCTAGTGAAGGCTCAGATCTGTTTGGCATATTAATGGATCACTGCTACTTTCCCTTTCTGACAGCATCGGAGAACATCATGCTGTTATACATTTAAGACTGAAGTAACTATATAGTTACTCTAGAGTTATTGAATTATTCAATCTATTGTTTAGAACAGCATATTCCTTGTAAGTGGCCAGGCAAGGGGGCAAGGATTGTTTCATAACAGATGCAGCTGTTCCAGGCTCTTAATATGCAGTGAAAGACAGATGTATCTGATAAGCAGCAATAAGGACTCAGCATCCTTGATTGCCAGTACTGACCTGTCTGCAAGTACAGCAACTCTTTGAAATGAAAAAAGGCAAAGAGAAACCAGCTTTTCCAGCAGTCTAGCCCATGAGGTAAAAAAAAGCTAGAAAATGAGTAATTTTTTTTAAATCTGCTTGGGTGACATTTTAATACTGGCCTCTGGTGTCAAAAAACTGGAGTACCAAAGATTTCTTGGATGACTACATTGTATTACATCACAAATAAAATAAAGTACTTTAGTGGAACAGCCCATCAGGATTTCACTGATCTTACTGCACACAGCTAGATGATCAGAGGGCTTAGACTGTGTGTGCACATTCATGGACAAGTGCATACAGACTAGCAGACGCTTAGGAACAGAAAAGCACTCATACCTATATATGGCTCTGCTATACAGCACTGCAAAGAAGTGCAAAAACAAATACAGCCAAATATATGTAAGGACTCATACAGTTAGCAAAATAAAAGCACAGACAGATTGGAATATTTCCCACTAAAACAGAATCCATTCCTGAGGTATTCATTTCAATGGAAATATGCTTTTTCTTTTATTGAATTTAATAAGGAGATCTGCCAGTTATTACAAATGCAGAAGAAACAGCTATCCTGAAAGAAGGAGCCAGTCAAGAACATTAAATTATACAAGTCTCAAAAGGTTTGTCATCTTTAATAAAAGGCTCAGACACTGTATTAGTAATCAAATAAATTCATAATACCTATTGCATTGTACATCAAAGAATGTAAAACCTGTGCAAATAGGATACGAAACTTGTCAGCTCACACGTATCAGGTCAAATCTAACCCAAGTCAGTAGCAGCCAAAATGTTTGACAAATGTTTGGCAGCTTCTGCAAGACAAGTTAGGTAAGTCTACACCACAGAATTACAACACTGTGCAAGGGTGCAGGAGCCAGCTTAGGGACGGGGAGCTGCCTCGCCACGTCAATGTGGTACAACGTCCAGGCTAATTAGCAGCTGCTTGGGGCACAGCTATGCTGTTTCCAAGACCACAGCTGTACTCCCGCACGACACTTTGCTGTCTAGACACACCAGCCCGTTCAAAGCCAGTGCTCCCTCCCAGCCCTACACAGGTCGGAACAGAATGGTCTCCAGATCAGTAAAAGCCACTGCTGCACTCACACTGGCTCTAATTGGAAGCCCTGACCTGGAGTGGAGAGGAATGCAGCTCGTGACACTTCCTGTAAATGACCTCTGCCAAACAGGCATATGGCCAAGTGATAACACAGCTGTACAAACTTGCTCTGCACTTCTTAGCAGAACTGTTATGGCCAACTTCACCCTAAAGCAAACTTCAAAAGGGTGAAACTACAAATAATTTGCATTGATACAATCAAAAAGAGGTAAAATAAAGTACACTTAGGAATTTGATGAACTGCATGCGTATGTACGAGCACAGTCTTTCCAAATTAACTTTGATCTGGAGAGCAAAATCCCAATATAAAGAATTTTAAAGTTTGGTTATCAAAACATGTATATGCATAATTATTGCAAGAGATGCAAGTAAGTTACAAATTGCCAGTCAATGTAGAAGTGAAAAGCAGCAGGTTCATTTTAAGCACAAGGCTGTCATTATTCTTCTCTCAACCACCTTCCCCTGTCCTGTGTACCTCTCTAGCAAAACTTAAGATCATTGATGAGTTAAAAAGAGAAAAAGCAAGCTTCAAACTATCATCTGGAATCAGATTCAGTGGTCATGATTGCCAGAAGTTATGCTACTATGCTGGAGGTCAGAGTATGGTCACTGCTGAATCAAATGAAGACTGAAAGGAATCTCCCGAGTTACCTAAGGTCATACTCCTGCCTTGAGTCAGGATCACTTCTGGTGGTGACATTTCTGACAGACATCCAGTTACCCTTGTTTGACAGCACTGGTTTCAGTGCCAGTGCAAGTAATCCTACCCTCTACTAATTTATGTAATAGATTATTATTTCCTCTTTGTGAGAGCCTTCTAAAGATTCATGTTATTCCTCCAGCTTCTTTTGACTCAGCTCAAATTCTGTCAATCTTTCTTCAAAGGTCATATTTTCTTTATCTCAAATCATTTTAAGTACTCTCCTTGGGACCTGGGTTCAAATCTTTCCTGGAGTGTGGGGCCCAAAATTAGAAATAACCTAATCTGAAGCCAAAGAATTTCAAAGCAAAAGTAAAAAGGTTATGTGATCTGTCTTGCTGACACATTAGTCTAGTTTAGGTATTCATTATGGAACTAACCTTTTTCACAATCACATAACAATGTTTTTCCAAGTGCAGGCTGCGATCCACAACAAACCCAGATCTTTTTCTACATAGCTGCTCCAAGGAAGTTGCTCCCTATCCTCCTTAGAATTGTCTAGCTAAACTAACCTGCATTTATTAACTTAACTTGCAGTTCATTTTCCACAGCGAGACCACAACTTGCCCAGATAGATTTTGCAATTTAAACATGTTCTGCAAGGTAGTGAGTCTTTCTCTTAGGAAATTTAATAAACACCCCCTGAAGGCTATTGATGTAGTCTACCTGGACTTCAGTAAAGCCTTTGACACCATCCCCCATAACATCCTCCTGGAAAAGATGGCTGTCCATGGTTTTGACAGGCATATACTCTGCTGGGTTAAACACTGGCTGGATGGCCAGGCTCAAAGAGTTGTGGTTAATGGAGTTAAATGCAGTTGGCAGCCAGTCACCAGTGGTGTCCCCCAGGGCTCAGTGCTGGGGCCACTCCTGTTTAACATCTTTATTAATGATCTTGATGAGGGGATCGAATGCACCATCAGTAACTTTGCAGATGACACCAAGTTGGGAGGGCGTGTCGATCTGCTGGATGGTAGGAAGGCTTTACAGAGGGACCTGGACAGACTGGATCGATGGGCTGAGACCAACTGTATGAAATTCAATAAGGCCAAATGTCGGGTCCTACATTTCAGTCACAACAACCCCAGGCAATGCTACAGGCTCGGAGAAGAGTGGCTGGAAAGCTGCCTGGCAGAAAAGGACCTTGGTGTATTGATTGACAGTTGGCTGAATATGAGCCAGCAATGTGCCCAGGTGGCCAAGAAGGCCAATGGCATTCTGGCTTGTATCAGAAACTGCGTGTCTAGCAGGACTAGGGAAGTAATCCTGCCTCTGTACTCGGCACTGGCGAGGCCCCACCTCGAGTATTGTGTTCAGTTTTGGGCACCTCAAAACAAAAAGGACATTGAGGTGATGGAGCAGGTCCAAAGAAGGGCAACAAAGCTAGTGAGGGGTTTGGAAAACATCCCCTATGAGGAACGACTGAGGGGGCTGGGGCTGTTTAGTCTGGGGAAAAGGAGGCTGAGGGGAGACCTTATCTTTACAAATACCTGAAAGGAGGTTGTAGTGAGAGTAGGGTTGGTCTCTTCTCACTGGTGACTGATGACAGGACAAGAGGAAATGGGCTCAAGTTGCGTCAGGGGAGATTTAGGTTGGATATTAGAAAAAACTTCTTTACAGAAAGGGTTGTTGGGCACTAGAACAGGCTCCCCAGGGAGGTGGTTGAGTCACCATCCCTGAATGTGTTTAAAAGTCATGTGGATGTGGTGCCTGGGGACATGGTTTAGTGGTGGGTCATCAGAAATAGGGTAATAGGGTTAGGATAAGGTTGGACTCAATGATCTTAAAGGTCTTTTCCAACCTGAACAATTGTATGATTCTATGATTCTAAGTCCATCAATCACCTTGCTAGTGAAAATACTAAACACCAACATCAGCTGTTACTTTCTTGCTTTTGTTCTTCTAGGTGCTTAAATGTAATTTGACTACTTTGCTTCAGTGTTTTTCTGAAAACTGAATGTTTAAAGTTTCTTGCCTCATCTACTGTCCTTCTCTTAAAAAATAGATTCTAACGCTAATCTCATATGTGCTTTCAAATATGGCTACTAACAGCTCCAAGATGTTAGCCACCAACTCTCTACATGTCCTACCATTAATCAAGTCAAGATTATCCCAAAACATCTAAACGTTCTCTAACCTTCCTCATATAATGCTGCCAATGCTGCCACCTGTACTCTCATCACATTCATTGTGTCAGCCATCTTCCACACAACTCACCTTTTCCATAAAGCCAGCTGCTAGACAGTTGAGTGTATTTCAAAAATACTGGTGTTTATTAAATGTTCTCCCATTCCACCATGAATTGGATTGACTTTTTTCTCTTCCTCTGTACACTTACATAGAATCATAAGAGTGTCTTGGGTTGGAAGGGACCTCTAAAGGTCATCTAGTCCAACATCCCTACAATAAACAGGGACATCTCCAAATAGAACAGACTGCTCAGAGCCCTATCAAGCCTGACTTTAAATGTCTCCAGGGATAGGGCCTCCACCACCTCTCTAGGCAACCTGTTCCAGTGATCCACCACCCTCAAATTACATAACTTTTTCCCAATATCCAACCTAAAACTACCCTTGTCTAGCTTGAAACCATTACTCCTTGTCCTACCATTACATGCCCTAGTGAACAGGTCTTCCTCAACCTTCTTATAGGCTCCTTTCAGGTATAGGAGCTATAAGGTCCCGCCAGAGTCTTCTCTTCTTCAGGCTGAACAACCCCAACTCCTTCAGCCTGTCTTCATAAGAGCGGTGCTTCAGCCCTCTGATCATTTTTGTGGCCTTCCTCTGAACACACTCCAACAAGTCCACGTCCTTCTTGTGTTGGGGGCTCCAGAGCTGGATGCAGTATTCCAGGTGAGATCTCGCCAGGCCAGAGTAGAGGGGCAGAATCACCTCTCTTGATCTGCTAGTCACAATTCTCTTGATGCAGCCCAGAAAGCCATTTGCCTTCTGGGCTGCAGTTGCACATTAGTGGCTCATGTCCAGCTTTGGACCCACTAGTACCCCCAGGTCTTTTTCCACAGGGCTGCTCTCTAGCATATCTTCCCTCAGCCTGTATTCTTAGCTCTGGTTGCCCCAGCCCAGGTGCAGGACCCTGCACTTGGCCTTGTTGAACCTCATGAGGTTCACCTGGGCCCACTTCTCCAGCTTGTCCAGGTCCCTCTGGATGGCATCCCATCCCTCTGGCATACGATGACTCATGTTATTTTGGGTGTAGCTTGCTAGTTTCCCGTTACTTTTTGGGTTAGCTTTTCTTGTTTTGTCCACAGGTGCTTGTAGTACATTTCTCTAATTGTGCCTTAGCTCCTTGACCTGGTTTCCATGTCCTTTATACATAGGTACATACACACAATCCAAAGTTTTTACTTTGCTATCGTTCCTTTACACTCATGTTGCCTTCCCACCTGGATATAATCAACTCATTTCTTTCTATTGGTTGGAGTTAAATTTGACGAGTTGCTCTTCTAGTTGTGTTCTCCATCTCCTGAAGTAAATGACACTTTAATCACTTTTCTGTCTGCTCATGCACCTAGGTAAAACAGAACTAGCATTCATCATAATATATTCTACATCCTTTTCTTCTTTAGCTGTCTCATAAAGCCTTTAGGTAAAGACCCTCCCTCCACACACCGGATCTCAGAATAGGTACCTAATGGTTATACAAGGATGTATCCCTACTCTCTGCTTGCTCTTCTTTAGCCAAATAACCAATCCAATATTAATCCTCTGTTAAAACTACATACTAGGTCAGGTGCCTGTTCCAGGCAATATTGCTTATATTCATCCATGGTTTCTTTCACAGTATCTCCTCTCATTATGTTAATACACACTTGTGAAAAGCAGCTTTTCCAGTTTTTCTCCTCCCTCCCTTCCCCCCCTCCCTTTCCTCTCCCCTCACGTCCCCACCATTTTATCTTTTTTTTTTTTGTCTTCAATATTGAAATTTACAAATATGCACTTCACTTTTTTTCCCAACAGGTCAGAGCTCATCTGGAAATGTTGGTTAAATTGATTCACTTTCTTTATCTCCCCAAGAAAAAATATGCTTCATCCAGATCAGTGCGTGCCACTTACACACTTATCCTAACAGTTATTAAAAGGTAGAAATAAATTGATAAACAAATGTTACAGACAGTGTGCAGTGGAGAAATGAAATCAAGAGGCTAAAAAGAAGGAAGACAACAAGACAAGAGCAGAATGTGCCAGGAGAGAAGTCAGCCATGCAGACTAACACACATCCTAACGCTGACGCTCTTGTTCTATTCTCTATAGCAATAACGAGCACTGCCTATATCGTCAACAGGATTACAAGCCAAAAGTATAATTTGTTAACTGCAGCAGTTTGGAATGGGCTGATATAGTGCCTCTGAGACTTGACTGTAATTCTGCCTTTGATAAAGCAAATTTCAGTTGGGAAGACTGAAGCTTCTGAATTATCCATGTTCCCACTGCTCTCAATATATCTCTAATTGCTGTTCTTCCCATTGCAGCTCGTTTATATTACACTGTACTACATCATAGCTTTCAAGAAACAGAAGGTAAAGCGGTGTATGATTTTAAATTACCATGTAGATACCAGCACTGTGTCTATGACCTGAGAAACAATTAGCTAATAATTCCAGATCAGGAATTCCAGATCATCATTATATGCTGTTAAATCCATAATATGGATGCAATACACAGTTTACATTTCAAATAGTTTCCTTCCTGCATCATGAGTCAAGTCAACAGTCCCACACCATCAGAATAATTAGCCACAGCTCTTTGTTCTTTGATGAAGATGTACAGGCTAACAGCTTGATTTTAATTGCTCACTGGAACAAGTAACTAATTATGAACTGCATTAGAAGTTAGCTGCAATAATTTAATAGGGTAATTTTAGAGATCTGACAGACCTCTAAATTACATGTAAATAGATTGTCATGAATGCTTGAGAAATTAGATTAGAAATTTAAAAGCTTCATACAGAGCAAGATGAAGACCAACTATGCACACAAGTCCCTTGCCACAGCAATTTCAGAGATTCCCATCACAAATCCAATTTTCCTCCATGGAAAAGTGTCACAAAAAAAAAAAAGCTAAGAAATTAAACAAAGATCTTAAAGTCTCAGACAAGAAAATGGCAATTCCGCAACAGCATCTTTGACAAATATAGACCTTTATCATCATGGGAGGGACAAGATAAAGAATCTTTTGTTTTTGTCCGCAAAAGCTGATCACCAGCTAACATAATAAATACCCAACAAGCTGGACTGATTGCACTTGAAGTTCATTAGTCCTACTGCTTAGAAGAAACAAAGGTGCCAACAGTGCCTGTTCTTTGCTGGCCAGTGTATGCCCTCTCCCTGGTCTTGCAGTGTAAAAGCCTGTTTCCCAGGAAAGGAGAGACATATTTTCTTACTTAATATTATTTTCAGAAGCGAAAATGGGAAGGCATTAGCTAGAGAATCATTCAGAGTAAACATATCATCTGCAAATCTCCTGGTTCAGCAGAAACTGTCTGATTTCAGTTAACCATCACACTACCACACATTGTGATCTTGACAAATTTAATGGAAAGATTAAATCACTCCAGAACTTGACCTGAAGATGTAACAAGACTTTGTACTCCCGCAGTCAGTGTTCACAAGATGCAAAAAAGTGAGCTTCAGATAAATGTTGAGTTACTAAGAGCCTCCTTTCACTTACGTGGCTATATGACAAAAGCATAACCAAGGCAATATTGCTGTATTTCACCTCTAAATTCAATGGAGAACTTATTATTTTCTCAACAGAAGTGCACCGCATGTCACATTTTCCAAGTTTTAACGCAGAAACGTTTCTATTTCTTTTCCATGTTTTTTTTTCCACACTTTTCTCTTGCACCTGCTCAGACCTAGTTTCTCCTTCCTCAGTATTTCAAAGACAATTGTACGTGCCTTGCGGAACATTTGAGAACTCTTGGGTCCAGAAGGCACAACAAGACTTTCTTTTAAAAAGCTGAGCAAAGAGGGGTCTCCGAGCTCTGGAAGCTCCCCAGCTGCCCTGCTTGTGGCATTTTCAGCATTCACATTTGGCAACAGCCAGCACAGCCCTCCATAAGGTAAAGCCTGAGTTAGTAAACACAACAGATTTGAGCTGAGCCCATATGGAGCTGCTCCTGCACGTAGCACAGGGCACCAGCACTTCTGGAGTCATCAAGGCATGGGAGCTCAGCTGGTGGGTGTGCAGGAGCAGGCTGTAGGCACCATTTTGCCCCCACCTCCTGTGCTGCATCTGCCTGGCCTTCACCACCTCCCTGGGCAACCCAACAGGCACATCTGGGTCAGGTTCTTACTACCAGCCATATTTCCCCAGCCTCCCATTCCTCAAGCTACAGCAACCCCCATCACACTCAGTGATGCAGTATTGGCCATCACCTTCAACCATTATTGCATACTGCGATGTTTACTGCATGAACTGCACCAGGCAGTTGAAAAAAATAAAAAAGATGGAACAAATGCTCATGATAAGACATCCCTGTTCTCTCCTTCCTTATCACTAGGGGCTGTCACAAGGCACTGATGCAGCAGTGTACTCCTGGAAAGTGCTCAAAACATCTCCAGGTTTACCCAAAACGGCTTTGGACAGCACAAGTCAGGGAAACTGCAACTTAGAAGGATTGCTGACCAAGTACAAAGCTAAAACATCTAGGGGAGAAAGGAAGTTGTTGCTGATAAGTTGCCTTTAGTTTCCTGCATACATGAGCTCTCATTTCTGCTGTTCATAAGTTTACATATGGAAAATTAGCTTTAAGTAGGATATATAACTAAATAAGACCTTCTGCTTTCAGACTTCTTTTTTCCAGATGTTAAATGTAAATACAGCCACTTTGCTGCCAGAAGCCAGTCTGGTTACCATATTTAACACTGGTCACAGACTTTCTAGAAGGCTACAACTAGGCATACTAAGCTCTATTGGACCTACTGGCTACCCTGACACACGCAGACACACGGTACTGCTACCTGCAGTTCTCCTGATCCTGCTGCAGAAAAGAAAGAACACAGCACCTGATACATGGCAAATATGCTCCTGATATCACAGAAGTCTCAGAAATGCAGTTTCTTTTCTAACTGGTAAAAAGTTGCATTGTTGAAGCTAAGTATAATAAATTATTCTCATTCATCAAAATCATAGACCCTAGAAACTTTTCAATCTATTATGTGTAGCTCAAGGCCGATTACCGTGTATGCAATTGAAAAGAAGATGTAGGTGTCCTTCAGCCTCTTGAAGGCTTTTTTTAAAACGTCCCTAGCTTATTTAGGTAAAATAGATTTCAAAAAAATTCACCCCAGAGCACCACTCAGAAATGATAGCTTTATCAAAAACTGTATTATTAACATTGGCTCAGATTACTTTCTTGAAAAAAAAATCCATATTTAATTAGGCATATAAATCAGACTGATGAAAAAGAAACATGGTTCCCTTGAGATATAGCCTATACTGTCAACTTCTAGCCAGGAGTTAGCCATGCACTACTTAATTTCACTTTTTTCAGCTTTCTCAGTCTGTGGTTGTCTCTGAATTATCAAAATATATACACTACATAACACAACTTCTTTTATCTTTCTAAGTCAACTCCTTCACTCTTCAGGAAACTCCCTTTCTGTATGGTTTCACCTCATACACACAACAGCTACAGGTGGCAAAGATTATTTGCTTTAGGGTTTATAACTCAAGTTAGGGTTTGTAACTCAAGTAATCTCAGCAGAACATGGGGCAGGCAGATGCATCTACCACCACAGTATTCTCAGTAGGACTGGGAAATCAGTGCTGGCCACGTCAGTCTTTTTCTCTCAACAAAAGAGACCAAGGAAAATCATAGAGCTCATGGATTCATCACTAGTTTTGCTTTTCCATGCTGAAAAGCCATCTTTGTTCTATTTTGCTGGAATGCAGTTATTCCAGGCTACCTTGCCTCACCTGTATGCAGGCCAATTTATCTACTTTCATCCTGGGCTCAGGTAGCAAACCCCAAACAAATTCTATCTAATCAGCTTCCCAAGCTAAAGCTACTTTCTGTGTTCTTTTTAATTACTTGATTTAACTTATAAAAATACCCCATGAAATGTTTTAAATACTGGCCTCTAGAGACACAGCTTCCCCTTGCTGCCTCTTTCTATTTGCACGAAGCAAACCTCAACACTCAGCCTCTGCTTCTCCCACGTGCTGACCTTGGCACGCTCAAGGGACCCAAGTGAAAGGAGAAAGCCTTCCCTTCAGACACGCAAGAAGCCGCTGCATAAAGGATGAAAAAAGCTACTTGCCCTGCAACTGGTAGCACTGGAGAGATAAGGGCACGGTCAGACAGAATCCGTAACAGCATATCCGATAAACCTGCTATCTACTACAGTTACCAGATAGTAAGTGAATCCACTCTTTCAGCCTCTCAGAAAAATATGCAGGCCCTGCTTGTTGGATTTAACACACTCCAGAAATCATTCAGTCTTCTGTTTCCTTACAGACGCTTAAACACTTACCAAGCTTTGGACAATGATTTGCTGCCATTAGGTTATCAGCAAGCACTCCACCCCTGGCCTTCTTTCAAGATGACTGCAACATCTCTGCAGCTCAGTTATCTTGAACAAGTTATACAAGCAATAGAGATTCTCTTCAAGGACCAAAACGACTAAACTATTATTGTCACGATAGTATTCCTTGACTGAGATCATCATATAATTAAGCAGACAGAAAAACTCCCTGGAGTGAACCACTGCTAAGCAATATAATCCTTTATTTTACTGAACTGGATATTGCCCCATGCAACATCTAATTAAAATAGATGAATTAAGATACCATACCAAGATTTTGAAATACTTCAGAAAAACCATTTTTTTTCATTGTTGTTTGGATGGCTATTAGAATTGAGGTCTGAGGAAATGTTTTTAAAGAAGTTTCCTTTTGCTTTCTACAATATCCCTACAATAAACGTTCTTGAAAAAGTAACCAAAATAGGCCCCTTAAACTCATCCTCTGTCCCCTGAAATGGACTCTAACCCTCTCACAAATCCACCCCTCTCACACCCCTAAAAAAGGAAGGCACTCAGTTGTCGCGGACCGATGTCCATTCCCCACATCAGTCAATAGCAAAAATCATACAGAAAAAATGACAGAATCATAGAATGGTTTGGGTTGGAAGGAACCTTAAAGATAATGGCCATTGCCGGCTCACGTTGAGCTTTTCATTGACCAACACCCCCAGGTCCTTCTCCTCAAGGCTGTTCTCAATCCATTCTCCACCCAACCTGTATTGGTGCTTGGAATTGCCCCAACCCAGGTGCAGGACCTTCCACTTGGCCTTGTTGAACTTCATGAGGTTGGCATGGGCCCACCTCTCAAGCCTGTCAAGGATGACATCCCTCTGGATGGCCTCCCTTACCTCCAGCATGTTGACCACACTACACAACATGGTGTCGTCACCAAATTTGCTGAGGGTGCACTGTCACTGACAAAGATGTTAAACAGCATCAGTAAATCAACACCGGTAAATCCTCAACCTATAGAAGAAGAAACATTAAGCCCATTTGGTCAGGTCTAAACTGAGACTTAAAGCACAACCCTATCAATGAGGTAAGGCAAAAAGTTCAGTGCAGAGAGACACGGCACAAATATCTCAGTAAGACTAGACACATCTCCAGCTCAAGTGCATTTCCTTTCCTTTTTCAAAATCACAGGAAATCGCTTTAATTTACACTGAAGAAGGAGCCCCCACATTCTACTCACAAGTTTCAGTAATGTATGTGATGCCCACTTTTCACCCCCATTCCCACCCAATTCCCTGCTCACTTGCTTGAAGGCAAACCAAAGGCAATATGGTCAGCTCAGCAACTTCTGAAGCATCAGCCCTACAACTTCGAAGATTTTCTAGAGAACATTAAGGGAAAGTTTCTATGTTCTCAAGCAAGTCTGTGGTAAATACAGCTAAGCCTTCATAGCAAGGGCTATGTGTTAATGGGCAAGCAGGAAGCAAAAGGCACACCACTGAAATAGGCCAAGACCTACAAGTGTCTCACCAGTAAAGGTGACGTCACTTTCCTGCATTTCCTGAACTTGTTCCAGGTATCATACATTACCTACCTTAAAATAACACTCAGGGCTCAATGTCTTCTGATGCTGAATCTTCAGTCTCTGCTGCACGTTAATATAATGACTTTTAACTCGTCTCAAATAAGTTTAGGGACGGGGAATGGAAAATGGACTGTCTAGTTCACAAAGCTACCCTTCCTGCTATCAACAAGCTCAGCCATAGCCACGACAAGTAGCAGAAGGTCTGCTGAAAGACTGCTGTGTGTAGAAAGCTGAAGAACAGAAATAGTATCATGGGAATCCAAGCTCAGGTTATTTCAAAAGACAGTGAAAGAAAGTGATTCATAGAGCGAGGTTGCAAGCATTTGCACATTTCAAGCCAAGCACGTAACCACTTACTGGTGCAAGTCTCTTCATTAACATAAACAAAACCATACATCATGCACACACATATGGAATAGTTTGTGTGTTTAAGATAATTTTTGGTTTCTCTTTAAGGGAATTCAATCATAGTTGACAATTCAGAGCTGCTAGTAGGTGACCTTACATAGCATCTGTGTTGCAATGCCTAGATGTGTTGCTAGGGTGAGCTAAGGATAGGAGTTAAGCCTTCAGCTCTACATTTCCTGGCTTTTTTCAGCTCATGTCAGTCCTTTTTGTTATTTCCACGTAGGGAGAGGAAGGTGCGATTAAGAAAAAGAATACTGTTCCTCTTCTTGACTGTTTCTTGGCAGTTGGTGGGTTTTGCTAAAGACCTTATCAGAACAAACCTCCCTCTTGCTTCTGTGGCATGCAGCAGAAACATTTTCATCTACAGGAAACTGAATAGTTCCCCACCTCACATTACAGGCAACCTCCCTGTCAGCACAGGCTTGATGCTTCTAACCTGCACACAGGAAAGGAAGACCAAAGTTGAACCGCTTTACAGTAGCCCTTTACCTTGAGTTCAAGTACACAGAGGGAAACAATACAAACTAGCACACACAGGCAGACAGATGATTCACTCCCAGCTCTGCCACTACGTCATTTTACCCTTCCTGGAAACACAACCCACCCAGTATTTTTTCTTCTTTACTTCCTCCCAGAAGCGCCTTTAATATTTATTCAATTGCAGACGTCTGTGTCCTCCAAGACCAAAAAGTGCGAGATGAACAATTTTATGAACAATTTCAAAGTCTACAGACAAAGCTTGTTACTCCTAGTAGACAATAAAGAAGGTTAGTAAATAATCACTGTCTGCTATCTGCACTTAGAAAGTGGCAATTATTGATAAATGTGTTACCACTTCAAGCACATTACTGAGAACTGTGGCTGGTGAGAAGTCTGGACTACTACAAAACCTGAAAATATTAACTGGTCAAATAACTTTCGAGGCCAGAGCACAAATACCAACTTCACTAATTGAAAAGATGACGTCATTGGACTGATTTATGAAAGGCACTGCTGATGTTTAGATTAGGAAAATTTACTTGAGATGGCCAAAGTAAACTTCATGGCCTTTGTTTTGAATACTTCAGTTTATGAAGCTGTCATTTAAAAGAGCCATTAGAAATAAACAGATACATGGTGATATAACCTATTGAAGAGGTCAGGGCAGGGGGGGCTGGGATTGTGGTTTTTTTTAAATCCACATACAGCTGGCACAGCAGTGCTTCCTTCAGGCTCTTCCACTCTTGTCTGTTCTCTAAAGACAGCTTTCTGCCTAAAATACCATTACTGATAGCAGCGTATGTTGTTTATAATATGGGTTCCACAAATGAAAAGTAGGGAATATTCTATATTCCCAAGAGGAACAGGCTGAAAGCATTCTCCCTGAATGACAAATATTCCCTAGGCCACAATTCAGGTAGTTTCCACAGTCTGTGGCTGAAATGATTTATAGTCAGGCCAATGAATTAAAACATTTGTGATGCTTGGAATTATTACTGGTTTACGGAATTTAACTGCAAATTGTTTTCTATTCTTAGCAATTGTTTGGTGTTTTTTTTTACTATTTAATGTACTTGACATTTATTACTTTATCCTGGCTGGAGACAGGAGAGCTTTAAGGTATCCTACCCAAAATCTTGGAACCTTCCTTGTTTCTTCGTGCAACAACAGAACACATGCCCTCCCATACACTGCAAAACAGACTGCATTGAAACAGGGCCAGGAACAGAAGCAACCAAGTGGCATCCATCCCCACAAGAAAGAGCAGAAACTAATCCAACATCTGACTGCCAGACATTGGTGTGCATATATGAAGAGAGAGAATAATACAGTGAACTAATTTTCTTCCTGTATTTACATAGGCTTACCTGTTTAATACACAAACATGACATTACTGTGTAAACAAAAGCTGCTGTCCAGCTGAATGGGGGCTGCTATAATCCACTAGTGATGCCAGTGGATCAAAAAATTTATTGTAACAGACAGACAAGGTACCAGGCTCAGCTGCTAAACATGAAGCAAGAACAGAAAAGATTTTTAAAAATGTCTGATTACTCCCACAGGATGTGGGCTTCAGACAGACACCTCTACAGAGCATCTATAGGGACTTGAAACAATTATACAAAGTTTTGCGTGAGATTGCAACAGAAGGATAAATATTCAGAAGAATACGGGACTGAACTGGAAAGTAGTAAATACCATAGTTGCTTCGTAATAAGGGAAAGAAAAAAGAGGCGTAAGGGAATAGGGAGAGCAGATGAAGGAGGACATCTGTTTCAACCATTTCATAGGACAGCAGATAGAGAAATCATCTGAATGCTCGTTTGGGAGCCAGAGGCTCTTGCATATGGTGGCACCCAAGACCCTGTTAGTCATGGCCAGAGGGAAAATGAGATTAACTAGATGCCTGATGAGTATCACATGATTAGATTTAACCTGGAATAACCTATTAATACCGAAATGGTAAAACCTAAGCAGTGCTCTGAAAATGGGTGGTTTTAACTATGCTTCCTACAACTCCGTTGGCACCAGGAAAAGTTTCAGGTCTACCAAACTCCCTCTCTGCCTAAAATAATTAGATACATACGGATTTTAAATGATCCCTTATATCCAAACAAGTAGAAAATAATAAACACAGTACAGCTTTTCATTTTCTACAGTGAAGTCCCCAGTAGCTGAATGCACAATCTCCCTTTACACTACTGAAATATCTGTGGTCTCAAACTGTAGGCTTACCTATGGATCTCCACACTGCAGGAGCTTATAGAGGAAGTATAAGTTGTATTCACTCATATTTACCAGCACCACTGTGTATTGCTTATATTCTCAGTATGGACTCAAAATACTCTACCCAGAGGTAGGTATCATCCTAGTTTACAGAATGCTCAAAAAGGAACCAATGAAACAACCCAAGTCATACTGAGATGCTCATGAGCACGTTAAAACAGTACAGTTTCTTGAGAGGCATATAAATTAATTTCAAACCTCTGCCTTCCAGGTGTTGCACTCTTTAAAAATACGAGGTAACCTAAAACAGTGTTGCTTGTAAGGCAAAGGCATGCTCATGGGTATGCTGTTGGCTACAAAAACATCAAATGTCTTTAGAAATTATTTTTAAAGTGGTCTTATTTTGAATCTCCTTAGACATTCACCTGTGTTGGGGGTTATCTTCAGGCAAAAGAGGTATTTATGTAAGGGAAAGTTTCCACCTTATAAATACAACCAAAAGCAAGCAGATCTCAAAATTTCCAGATTTTATAATCCTTAGTGGAATTTAAATCACCACACTAGTAATTCCTGGGAATTTTAGATAAAATAAGCATTAACAGCTGAGAGGAAAATTGACTTGGGTCTTCTACCCCCTGAACCACAGTAGTGTAGACACTGCCCTGCAACAAGTAAAAAGTAACTCTGATCAGGTGTTTTCAGTACTCAAAGAATCAGTGTGGCTGTGAGAGTAAATGTTATCAGACACAACATGGTTTGTCAGCTACCAAAGCACTGGCAAGGTTATGCCACTGGCAGTTGCTATGCAGTGACATCTCAAAAGCCTCTCTAAGGGCCGTAATAAACTGAAAGGTTTGTCAGTTCCAGCACCCACGAGTAAGCGATGGCCCAGACAACAAATCAGCATGTAGTTAAATTTTCTCCTTGGAAAATACATTGATCAATCAAAATCCCTATGCCAGTGGACATGGTAAAGAAATCTAGCATTTGGTTCATACTTTTATTTAACACAACTCTTTAAAGCAGAGTAAAAAAATCGAAATCTGATCTAACAACCTTCTGTTGGACACACCTATGTTAAAAAAGAAAAAACAAATTAAAAACCACCTACAAACCCAACGACAACAAAAAAGGCATCACAAAACCACTGAGCAGTTGTAGCATTTCCTGAGCTTAAATGTCTAAAGCACCATCTCAAAGCACCTGAGCACTCCAGCAACTTGCTTCCATTAGAAAATTATGAACTTAGACATTTTTTAAAGAAGCACTGCAGCTAGAAAGCCTGATGGATCATGAAGTGGTCAAACCTAGCAGGGTCCCACTGAACAATGAAGATGGGTTCCCCTTGTATTTGGCTCACCAAAGCCTGATGCCTTTGCTGCCAAGGGTAATCAAAGCACTGAAGTTTGCACCATGGAGCCATTTAAAACACCACTCGATTGTGCAATTCTCTGCTGTCTGATAAGCAGTGCACTCCCAATGGCTCCTTCATCTCCACTGTCTCCAAACTTCATACATAATAATGTGTGTTCCCTCCTCTACTGGGCCACCTGGATTTAAGAAACTTATAGAAATTTCAGACCTTTACCATTCTCTATAGGGCAACTAAGACTGCCTACCAGATTAAAAAAAAAGGTTTTCTGTTACCTTTTTGGATGAGGAAAGGGAAAAGAATTGGGCATTTTCATTCAAGGAAAACAGTGCAACGGTATGGCTTTATTTGGAGTGACATTATCTGTATTATTTACACAGAAAAGATGGTATTTTAAAATAGTCCACAAAATAACTGATATGCATAATTAGAGGAGTTAATTGTCTTCTGGAATTGCAATAATTTATATAAAACCACAACCTCCTTCAACAAAGTTTTGCAGACATTTAATAATTTATCCCTACAACAGGAAGACAGAAGGCCTCTTCCAAGCCTATTCAGCAAATCATGAGCAGACCCAAGATTAAAGCTTTCTCTCTCCTAATACTGTGAATTTAGGAAATTCACCGTTAGAATATGATGGTAAAGAAAAAAAAAGTCTCCTTCAAGACAGACACGCACACTCACTCCCATCAAATAACGGCAAACAGCATTCCACTAAACTTTCCAAAAAAACCTTCTGGAGGGAGAAGGAGGAAAAATTTCAGCTCTGAATTGCCTGCAAGTTCGCAGCTCCTGTTTTCACATACTTCCTACAAAAAAAAATTCATTACGTAACTGCAGTGTTGTTCTTGCCATAGGAAATCTTTCAAATGACTTCCACGTTGCATGTGGCAGGTCATGCCCTCACTGGAACAAAGACAGCTCTGGCTAAGCTGTGCTTCAGCTAGCAGCAAATAATCGACTTCAAGTAACATCACAGATACACTGCAGTTGTGCCTTCTCCAGTCTAACAAACTTCAGCTATTTCACAAGACTTTCCTCACTCCCCAGTAAAAAACATAATAAAAAAAAAAAATTGAAAAGCTTTTCTACTTGATTGACTACACTTACCCACTACAACCAATACACTAAATCATGAAGCAATTGGTGTCAATGGACACTGTGGCACAGCTGCACCCATTTAAAAGCACAGCTGCTCAAGAAATAAAAGCACATTCTTTTCATCCAGCCACAAAACTTTCAGAAACATGAGTGACAAAACTGCCTAAGTGGATATTTATTAGCAACACTAAGGGCTCCTCCTTAGATCCTCAGTGTTTTGTTCCAGGCCCAGATCTTCTCTCAGCATAAAATTACTCATTTTTGTGATGGTCCCAGCAGCTGCTTTTGCCAAACATTAATAATAATAATTTGTATTCAAATGCATCACATACTAAGTGTTGACCATACACGTGAGCACACTGTATAAGGCTCCCAAAAGATAGCTGCTCTTTATAGCTGTCCTTATGCCTACATAGAACCCACCTCACCAAGGCCTATGATGCTACAGTCTGAAAACCTGGCTTTAGCATGAGCATCTGCATTTGTGTCAAAGAAGGAGATTTTACTTTTTTCCCATGGCCTCTGTGTCATATCCTGTTTCTCAGAGTCATCCCATTCCCCTAAATATGACTTATCTGTCCAGCATTTCTCTTTCTCAGACTCCAGACTGGCGGTGAAGCAGCGTGAATGCCAACTTTCCATATAATTAGATAAAGATTTCAAATCACGCTCCACTGTTTCCTGGCTTTCGAGTACAGTAATTCTAACAAATAAAAACTTGAGAATTTGAGGTTTGTGAAGTGTTTTGCTATCCTAAGATCAACAGTATTATGCAGAAGTACTGCTTATATTTATTTGTTGTAATAGAACTTAGTTCAAATAAACCTTTTAAGTGATGGAAGTAAAAAAGTATTTGTTTGCAAGACTACACTCTAAAATTACTAAACTATGTTTCCAGATTAAAAGTTACAGATGCACAACTACAAGCCAAGACCAAATCTTCTGTACTTAATCAAGCAAGCTGACCTAAAGCTACTCCAAGTCCAAGACAGTTTACAAGAGGAAGAAACTGGAGCTTTGACATGTCGGTGTTTGGAAATTGTAGGGCAACTGCCCCCATATAGAAGTACTTAACACACGAGTCTGAGAACAGATGCTGCAGCAGTACTGAAGAAGCTAGGGTGATATTTGGTAGGTTTGGTTTGGTCAGAGGTTTTTCATGGTTCCTTTTCTTCCCTGGAAATAATCCAGGGACGGCATATGGAAAATAGAACTGAGATTACAAAACTGAAGGATTGTTCCTGAGAAAAACAGTATTCTCAACAGAGCTATGCATGGCTCAGGAAATGGACAACTGACCCCCGCTCGGGAAAGATTTTATCAATGAATAGCTTTTTGGTTTTACAATTAACATTACTGCAGAAGGGTGGAGGAAGGCGACGCAGATTATGATATCGACTGTATTATCTCTCAACTTTACACAAGAGATTTAAAATACCGCTATCAAAATGCTGGCCATTAGTATGCAAAACCTTTTAAGGAAGAACACAGAGCAGGGGTGAGTATCTGCTAAGCAGTTCCATCTGCTGAAGCCAGTGGTCCAAGCAGCCTCTGTGTAATCTGAAGCCTTTTCAAAACACACACTTTGCCCTGCTAGCCAAAAACTAAATACAAGATGTACTCACATTTGGCCCCAAATTAAAGCCTAGAAATTATTAAGAGTTATAGTGAATATCAGTAAAAATTATTTCCTTTTTTTTTTTAATACCTTCCTCCCCTATTCACCTCTCAGAAACAAAGGCTAGAGCAAAAATTGTCTCAGTGTTTACTCAGAATCATTAAAAAAAGAAGTGTATAAGCCTGTCAAAGTGAGATGATCAAGTAGTCCCAGAACAGAGGAATGCAAAAGGACTATCGGCTAAAGTCCTGGAAGAGGCAAAATAAGTAGGGGGGGTAGGGGGGTGGGGGGGTAGTGGGGTGGGGGGGTAGTGGGGTGGGGGGGTGAGCACAAGTGACTGAAATTAGGGCTCAATGCCAAGTCTGAGGTCAATTCTGTTCCTTAGTATGTAGGCACACATCATTACCTTGTCCAGTGGACTACTGCATTTACACACCAGAGCAGCAGTAACTAGCTTCAGATGATTCACTAATTAATATGCCAGAAGATGCATGCAAAATCATTGTTACACAGAGCCTTACCTGAACTCAAGGGTGAACAACTGACTTTCCACTAAAACAGCTGTATCAGAACTGCACAGACAGCACACAAAATAATAGTTCAATATTTCCTATCTGAACTGACAGAAGAAGGTGTTGGCTACAAGGTTAAGGTAGGCTCACACTATTGGGCTCAGTTCAAATATTCCCCTAGTTCAGCCCAGTGAGCTCAGAAACGGGTCTCCTCACTTTTCCTCCTTTTTGAAAACACAATGCAGTAAGTCAGACATGCAAATACAAGAACGAGTTAACTTTAAAGTATTCTTTTATCACAAGAGATTTCAAAACTGCTCTTCCAACACACATCATTATCAACTTTCAGAAGCATACTATTTCCACAGTGCAGCAGACACAGAGATAGGGAATGGTACATACTTTTTTAATTGGATGATCTGATGCAGTGCAGGTGTTGAATAAAGAAACAAGTAAGCCTACAAACTGGGCTCTCTCTAGAAGACACAAGTCCTTTTACACCACAGCTAATCCTCCAACAACTTTGGGATCTCTTTCAGACACACAGATCCACTCTAAATGCATTGTAAATTGAATTAAATCCATCTGCCAAATAAAATCCCAACAATTCACAACTGAAATGCTGAGAATGGAGATTGGATAGATGAATAGCACATATACTCAGAAACAACTGCTTATCTAATAAATAACGTCACTCTTCAAAAGGGAACGTGATTTCTCCAAGGACAAAGATCAGCATCTGAGTTCAAGAGCCATTTTACACATACTGCAAAAAATGTGCATTTCAATGGTGTTTGTGATGAATGAGCTAGAGTTGTTGAAGAAAGATTAAATTATTTTTATTAAGACAAGTACTAAGAAATAGTCTTTGCCTTGAAAAGGGTAAAAAAGAGGCAGAACAAAGCAGTTAAGAAGTAAACAGTAAAACATATATTGTATTCAACCTCATCTAACCCTTAGAGTCAGTGAACAAGACACAAACCATTACTGTCACTGGTACATTATATTTGGAATTTTTTTGTCAGTCTGTGAACTCGAGGATAAAATTATCTCTTAAGGACATTCTACATTTAAAAATACATGCTCCTATACCATAGCTCCACATAGGCAGAAGTGGTTTAGGTAACCCTAGCAGAATGTAGAATGTGGTGGACCTTAATCATCAGCTCATTTCATCCAACGCACAAGCTTTAAAAGCGGTGGTACCAAAACCCCAGCCGCTTAAAATTCCCAGCTCCAACAAAACTGGATCAACAGTACATTTGGACCAGCACATGAGCCATTTGAAAACTCCTAGGAAGATTATCAATCTCTCTTTGTTACGTTTACTTAAGTTGCTGTTTAAATTCAGTCTTCAAGGCTTCAGCACTCCAGGGACTCGGTGGAGTCTGACACAGGGTCACTCCTGCAGCAAGCAGCTGCCAGAGGCTCGGCTGGAGAGCCGGCAGGGAGAGCCCTCTCGCCGTCCGGAGAGAGGCAAACAGCCGAAACCCGCACCAGCCCATTCATGCATTTCAAGGACAACCCGGTGAGTTGCCATTTTTTGGTGTCACTTCAGAACGGCACCGACTTCTTAATGGTTCTACCAAAGTAAAAGCAAGAAGCTGTTAGTCACGTTTGAGACCACCAGTGTCACAATCTGAGACTGCATACTCCCTTATTCCTGCTATTTGACATGTTTTCCTTTTGCCCTGAGACATTCTTTCCATTGAATTTGCAACGGAATGAACATAAAACAGACCTTAAAAAAAAAACAAAAAAAACACCCCGATTACTCTGAAATAATAACAAACAGACAAAGCCGTAGTAATTTCTTTTGGCATAAGACAAATCAGTGGAATTTAACACATAGCCTGATGAGTACCTCCCACCAAAGAACTAACCATACACAGATGAAAAGATAAGGACTAACCATTGCCAGATAAAAATTCATACTAAGGCTGAAAGAAATCAAGTTTCAAGGAAAGTTTTTTAGCGAACACTAAAAGCATTGCAATGCTTGCAGAGTTCCACGCTTTTTTAATAAGCCAGGAATTAGAAACTTGTTTGGTTTATGAAGAGGAATTCATAACATGTTTGACCATGACAGGGAAGAATTGGAACAGATCACACCATATGTCCTTTCCAGACCTAAGATTTTAAGATGACTGGATACTGAAAGCAAGACGATCCAGATGGTTTTCAGCCTGCTATCCTGCCCTCATGGTTCCTCCTTTCCATCTCAATTTAGTGTACTTTCTCCCAGCTTCTATTGTTCTTTCAATCTCAAATGAAACATGCTCTTAGGAAACTATTATTTCAGAGCTCTGAAACAGAAGTTTTCATCCTGTTGGTGAAACAGGATAATATTTTTAGTGGTCAATTAATCTGCTTAGCACTCCGAAATGCCCAATTATATGGTTAACATAAGCATTGTAAGAGCTTGAAAGCAGAGCTAAATGAGTAATGAAATTCTCTGGCTCGGTGGCTCAGTTAAAATAAAGAAGGGAAAGGGGGGATCGGAAATCACCTTAAGCCAAGAAACAGCAACATTTCAAATTAACCCCAAGAGTAGGTTCATCACAAAATAAAGTTCTTTATGTCATTTTTGGTTAGCATTTTTTAAAAATTAATCTTTCAAAAGGGAAACATAATTTAACATATAAACAAAAACAACCAAATTCTGTTCTGAAATAAGGTGTGACAACTTCTTCTAACTAGCTTAGTTTGATATTTCTAGAATTCCTCCTAATGTCATCTTTAATTCTTTGGCTGGAACCATTGGAATTGTATTAGTCTTCCTACTTTTCACAGAATCTTTGCTCCCCATTAAGGGAGGGCTTTCTTAATGAATGTGCCACTTGGTGGCAATGAGCATTTTTATGTCACAGAATGTAATATGAAATATGGAACTTAGAAGTACAATTTATGAAGCTTCTGAGCTACTTTGAGCCACAGATCTGTTTTACAGAATAAAGAAATGAGTTTGTTTGACAGGGTGACCAAAGGAACATGCTATTCCACTGACCACACTTCTCTTTGCACAAGTCAGCAAACATTACTAAGATGACACAGGAGTCTTAAAGACTTCACTCCCAGAAATATGCACACAGAGCTGATGATGTCAATGAACAAAAAACATGGGAACATGAAAAGACAACTCATCTTGTGTCCCAAAATGGCTTCATGCAGAAGTGCTGCATGGGAAAACTACAGAGAGGGAAGCTCGAAAGAAAACATGAACCCTTAACTAATCTTTAATTTAAATACTTTACAATCATATAGTAACTTCAGTTGGAAGGGGCCTTTGGAGATCACCTGGTTCAACTCCATCCAAAGCACAGCCAACATAGTAACTTCATGTTTTTCTCATACTTTTTTTTTCAAAGAGAAAACAAGAATAAGTACAACCATAATCATTTACAAAGAGGTATCAGAAGTCTTTGCAACTTACATAAAAAGATAGCATGCAAGTCAACCAAATTAAACAAAAAAAGGAATAAAATGCAAACCCTCTAAAGTGCCTTCTAGGCTACCTGCTGCTGATTTAACACTCTCCCTTTACAAAACACCTTTAAAGCCCAAGAAAAGGCACGATATAGAACCTAGACAGGAATATAAGATGGTGACAGATAAATAAAGGTACTTCAAAATTACTATTTTTTCTTAATGGATTTTTTTTTCACTCTACTGAGGTCCAAAATGCAGAGATTTTACACCATTCTGTGACAACTGATAAATTAAACCAAAGAAGGGAATATCTTTAAATGCTAAGTTCCTTCATGTTGGGAGACTCTGGAAGCCACACAAGGCATGGGCAGGACACTGAATGGTACATTAGTGTTTCAGTTCAGTGTCCCTCACCCAGCTGGTATCAGGCATCTAAGAGGACCATGCAAGAGCTACCAAACAGGCAGATTCGGTATTCTCTAGCCTCTGGGAAGGTCTTTTCCAAAGCTCTGGGAGTTTGGATGTAGTTTTCAAGTCTGCTGTTTTACAGTCCTTTCCAAGAATCTTTTTGCTTTTTTCTCTTTTTTTTTTTTTTTTAATTAAACATTTTTTCTTGTTATACTCAGACCACCCTAGTTAAGAGAGACCAAGAAGCTCACACAGAACATGATAAATTTATCTGTACATCATAAGGTCAAAGGTACGAACAGGCTGAAGTCTGAGATCCATGCACCTGGGCTTTTGTCAGCACACTGTGTCAGGGAAGGACCCACAGGAAAATCAGCCCTCCTATGCGACCTTTAACAGGAATCTCAATTCATACAAGCTGAGCTGACTAAGCATCAGGATTAGATTAGGTCAGACAGTCAAGACAATTCTACAATCAGTAGAGAGAGATACAGGAAACTCCAGAAAGTCATTCACATATAATGGAAAACAAGCAGAGAATTTGAGAGGCAAAGAATGTGGAGAAAACTAACAGAATTTTTTTCAAATAGGATTTAGGAAAATATCACACTTAATTTTCCCTGCAGCCTTCAAAACTTTTTAAATGCAACATGATTAAAACACACATATATTGATGGAACCGTGAGAACAAAGATAATATGGCACTAAGGAAGTGGTAAGGCTAGATCTCAAGAGCTGTTGTTTCTGAAAAGTTCTCTGTGCTGTATGAGAAATACATATTTATTTTATTAAAAACAAATAAGCAATATTGACTGTGTGATTTAATATTCTGTATAATTTGAGACTGTACTGTTAAATACTTATTTCTGGCATAATTAATATTAGATACTGGAGAACAAAAACTGTCTTGAAATATGAATGGCAGCAGGGTGCACTTTACAGTATTTCTCCTTTTCAAACGCATCTTTACACTTCACTTAAAAATGCAGAATGAGACCATAATACCTCATTCATTGCTAACAGCACTATGAATGAAAGGCTCTCCAAACATCTGTTCAATGATATTTAATGCATGGTCTAATAAGCGTTGGCATTTCCCGCTCACAGATTTGTAGTAATTACATATGGGCTACAATTCTGTTGACAGATTCTTGCTCTTCTGGAAAGACTCTTTTGCCCAGTCCTCAAGGCTTTAGTTTAACTCCTTACAGCCATTACTGTATGTATACTTGCAACTCTGGCTAGTTATGCTAAACCAGGTTTGATCATTGCATTGGATACACTTGTCTAATTATCATCCAGCACCAAAAGCCACTTCCCAAATTAGGAGAAAATGAACAACAGAGAAACACAGGAACAGTACATGAACCAAAATTAACCAAAGTTTTTCAAAGGAAGCAGAAACATTGGGGGTTTCTTCACCAAACTGGCATGTATGAAGCTGTATCATAGAGTTGATATAGTCATGTCCATAGCCTCTTCCCAGCCACAGTCCCTTTAGCTCATAGCAGAGTTAAAGCAGCTGTCACAGACAAACAGCAAGAAAGCTCAGAAATCACCTCCCTTATTCTAATCATACAATGGAGCACTAAAAAAAACCCTGATTTTTTTTTTTACAGTTCTGTACTTGGCACTGCAAAGCATGCAGGTTAATTTTTATTTGTAAATGAAAGTATACTGATTCCCTCTTCACCCTTTAAAATCCAGTAGGGGAAGTTATTTTGAAGTTTTACTTCAGGATAGTGGAAGTACAGGCAATAGAGAAAGCTTTTCAAGGTTTTTTCCTTGCATTTGAGCATGCATGGAGATGAAAATATTATCTGAAACTTGTGCAATATTAGTCACGCTGAAGAGGTCCAAGATAATGACAGTACAAGAGCAAACACAACATCTGCATGAAAATATTATCTGACCCAGCATAAGTAATATCTTTCTTGGTTTGTAAATCTCCCAATGGACTTTATCCAACCTACTTCATAGGTCTGCTCTTTTTCTGTTTCCCCACTACAAACTTGCACTCATCTCAAGCTGGCTGTATCCTCTGCTCTCCACATACCCTCAGCACTTCTGCTAGGCAAGCCAATTTCTCTGCAGTTTTTGCTAAGTGGTGTATTCTTCCTCTGTATCTACACCTGTACAGCTCTTATCCTCCCCCCATCCTCCCCTTCTCCAATTATTCAACTTCATTAATGGTATTACACAGCCTTGCACTTTTGAAACACAATTCAAACCAAGAAAAAAGAAAATAAAGCTATTGGAAATGATGTGTTGTTATTATCCAGCGTGCACAGCTGTATGTAGAAATGACTGAACAGGAAAAATACAAGGATGAAAGCATGAGTGTATGCAACTTTCGGAATGAGGAAAAGCTGAAGAATGATCCAGCTGAAAGCCCTTACTAGACATAGAGGCTGCTGTATTAATCTGCACTGCTCAATGTTTGTTATCCTGCTGGGCCCTGCATATCATTTCCAGAAAAGACCCTTAGAAAATTTCACGAGATAAACACATCCTTTAAGTATCAGTAAACTGTTCTGTATACTTAATACAGGAGATTTTTTTGATGGTGACTGGCTGCCTGAAAAGCTTGGTACAAGGCTTCTTGCTCAGATTTGCAAATTATATAGCTGTCACTCTACACATGTACCACCCATATTTGCTGCTCCCTGCCCAAATCTGGTTGGCCACTTAAATGCACATAAATTATTGAGGAATACATGTTCAATGGAGAGCATCCTACCTTTGGAGCAACAGTCACACTATCCTTAGGTCAAACTGGAAGCACAAAGAGAAAGCTTTGCACTTCCTCTCATCCGTATGTGAGATTAACCCTCTCTGTTAATGCCTCTCCCTGCTAACAATTTATTGTCAGGTAGGACAATGTATTTTAGCACTGCCTAGCAAAGCCACTCCCAGACCACATATTTTCTAAAGTGCAATGACAATTCTTTGTACTATCAGGGTAATAATGAATAATTATTGGTTTTTTTGGCTGTTGGGGTTTTTGTTCGGGGTTTTTTTGTTTGTTTTTGTTTGGTCGGTTGTTTTTTGGTCGGTTGGGAGTAATTTAAACAGTTGCAGTTATTTTTTAGTTAAATATATAATGAGAATGCTAAAGTTGTACAATTAAAGAAATCAGAAAGTGAAAGCCTGAATTACACTCCTCAGAATCAGGTTTGCGTAAATGTCACATACAATTCTTCAAGTAATACAGTATTGTCTTTTTTTTCTTACAGCAACTTGTAGCCCTGTGGATTTGTTAAATGAAGAGATCCCACAGAAGTTATCCACAGGGAAGCACATGACTTACACTTAAGACATCTAATGAGCCACTTCAAACCATCTCGCCTCTACAATTAAAACACTAAGTGGAAAAAAAAAAACTAGTTTTCTTTCAGTCCTTCCTAAGGCAGCCAGTATGATTGGAGAACATGAAATAATGCACTCAGTAATGGTGATCTGACAGTGGGGAACAAGCTGCAAAAGTGAGGGGCACACAGCCAACTCAGTAAAGACCTGAGGAACCCAGTTGAGATGCCAGACTGTATACTGCTCTTGAATATGGAAAAGCAAAAAGTAATGGAAAATTTGGACAAACATTCCTCCAGTTCTGCCTATTTGGAACAAATCTGTATTGCCCTGCTTTTGAGATGCTTTTCACTAGACAGCAATATAGATTAATAAAAACATGCCTTCCAGAAAACATCTACATTATGAAACACTTTAGACAACCAACCTTGGTAAGAACAGTGGATTTTAACAAATTAGCACTGAATTCACAGAACTCACATCAATTACTTAAATCCTAGTCTCATTTATTCCAAGCCACCAGGTATGGGAAGACTGGTATAAGCCTTAAATATTTGGTCACTGGGCCCTGCACATTTTGTAAGCAGGGGACATTTCCATAAGCCTATTAACCTCTTGACAAAAAAGATCACTTATAGCATCATGTAGGAAGCCTTTCCAATCCATGTTTTTTCTTTCAATTTAATTAAAAAGTAACAACTAACAAAACAAAACAAAGTGATAAAGCAGTCTTTTCCCTTTACACTGGATATTCATGTGGTGATCACAGTACATTAACCAACATTTTGCCTCACAGAGGCTGAGCAACTGGATGCCTTAAAAGGACTGGTAAAACATCAAGTTATTCATATCTGAAATATTAAAATTAATTCCTCAGTTGCAATAATAAAATCTGAGAGATGGAAAAACACAAACACTTGCAGAATATTTCAAACAAAGCGGATGGGAAAAAATCACATGAAAATATACTCTGGAAAGCATATGGTAATGTACAACAGTTAAAATACTTGATGGAACTTTTAAACATTATTCGGCTTATTTCAATTGCTATTACTATACTTAAATATTTTTTTAAACATTCTACAACATTACCACAGCTAAAATGAAGTGAAATTAATTCCCTCAGTCAGCACTACAACAGACACCTCACCAGACTCACACACCCTGCAGCACAAATGCGCCACCAAGACTGTGATCTTGCAAGAACCTATGAACATCGGGAAGCCAAAAGCTTAAGAAAATGTTCTCATAATAGTCCAGAGAACTGAAGCTAACTCAATACAGCAAATGTACTTTTCTGCCTAGTTGCATAGTGGGGAACTGCTTATGTTGTTCCGGTTCATGTGACTCTCCTCTCCAAAAAAGTTGCCTTGTTCGTGTCAAGATCCAAAGTTTCTGACAAAAGAGAGAAAAGTCCTTATCTTCAATTGAAAGTCTTGATGCTGTTAAAAAGGCACGTGCAATCCAGAAGGCAAAGCAAAAATACCAGTTTGATAGGGAATGCAAATATGAACAGGACTGAATATGCATCAGTCAGGTTTAAAAACTATTTCAAATTATTAGAAAATTATGGAAAGGAGTGGCATGCAAGGAGGCTAGGTTCTTGAATAAAGAAGGTTGAAAATCTCTCTGTTTGTATTAGAGACATGAATGTTAACCCCAAAACATGTAGCACCACACAGAAGCAGAATGGTTCCTGGCAAACAGGTTGACTACAACAGCTCATGACCCCACACTGTGTGGCTGGTATTTGCTAAGGCATCTCTAGGTGATCACCATGAGTTCCTGCTGCAAATACTGCCAAAAGGCAAAGAAAAAAAGCAGGCAGCAGAACATACAGTTATGGATACTTTAAAAAATATTAATGTAATTAAAACTGTATGTAAAATGGAACAAAAAAGTTAAGCCAACTATATTTTTAATTAGAAAGTGTAGGGGATGGGTTAACCAAAAGAAACACCCCCACACCAAAACCTTCAACATGAACAGAAAAAATATTCAGTTTTCATTTAAAGGTTTTATCTTCAACCATCTGTGACTTAACTGTTATTATTTTATAGTCATATATCATTTATTGCTACATACTGTGAGAAGCAGGGGAGAAGGGCTGGGGGAAAAGACATAATGACAGTAAGCAGAGTAGTAACTGATTTAAATAACTCCCAGAAATGTTCTTATCTAGTGAACAAACATTCCACTGTTTTAATTAAGTCAAGCAGACAGATCAAATTAACATGTATACAGCATTTTAGGAGTACCTCACAGCAGTGTAAGATGGACTTTCATTCCTGAGGCCAGGCTGAGCCTTTGAGTCTCTCACCCCCTCCCCTTTAAGTTAGAGTATGTGGGGAAAAACATTCTAGAAAATATGTTGCATGGAGGCTTTTTTAAGCTACTTTGTTACTTATGCTAAAATTAAACCTTTTCAGCATTTGGTTGAGTAGGTAAATCACTAATAACAAATTTAAAAATAAATCTGCTACTAGGGAGGTAGAACTTTCAGTACCACACATTTGAAATATGTAGCCAGATTTACCAACAACTGTTTAACAGGAAGGGTTAACATCTCAGGAATCAACATCTACTTACAGCGCTTCTGTCCATTTTTGCAAGAAGCTGGAGACCTAACTGAGCTGCAGTGGCCTCCCTGACATGGATCTGCACAACCACAAATTCCACAATGCCTTTGAACATGCATCATCAGACTTTTGTAGGAAGGAGTCATGCTGATTCGTTTGCTCAGCATCTGTCACTGCTACACATCCAACACTACAATTACATATGAGTGCAAAACACAAGGCTCAGATGGGCCATCAAATGGCTCTAACAGTCTGCCTATACAGGAGATGAGGAAGCAAGGAGACCACGCCAAAGTTCAGATCTTTGTTCTTACTTTTGTGCTTAACTAAAGACAAAGCATTTTGGATATGAAGATAATGCAGGGTTAAGACCAAGTAAGACTAACAGACATGCCCATGCAGTTGCTAGATGGTAGGTCTCTTGATTACAATTGGGCAGAGAGGAGCTTCTGAGATGGGAGGAACAAGAACATGATTTGGGCCTCTTGCACTTCATTTCCAACTATACTTCTGCCTCATGTGAAAGACATTTAGGCTCTACTAAAAGTAATCCACAAGTAAAGGCAGCAGCCCTTATTTCTTGAGTATTCCTAAACACTGTTGATGTTCTACATGAATTTGCTACCTTTGAAAATATTATTTCTATTGTTTTTTTAAGACAAAAGGTTTAACTTTAGGAAGCACCAGTGGAGTAACACAGCATCGGTTGCAATGTCTCACAACAGCTTGAGTCTCAAGTCAGATGGAGTCAACAAGCAATGCATTACAAAGGATTAATGTGATGGGTGCATCTTACAGCAACTACTTCTCTATGTTATGGAAAAAGAAATTAACCTGCATTCTGAAACATGAGCAAAGAGGTGAAGGTCCAAAGAGGTTGCAGTAAGATCACAGTCACACAGGAACAGAGCAATGCCCTTGAATGACAAAGCAAGGAAATGACAGAACAAGTCTAGGTACAGATTTTTATTTTTTTTTTAAGTAGCCTTCCAAGTAATCTGTTTGTCATAATGTAGGGGAATGGAAGAATTTTCCACCCCAAGATAGAATAAGAATAACCCTAAGAATATACTTCAGAAATGTACTTTAGCAAGAAACTAGGATAGAAAAAATAGTAGCATTTTTCTGCAATTATTTGACAGCACAGTCCCTTCCCCTTCAGAGCAACAAAGACAGTTTTGCAAAACTGCTCCACTACATCACAAAGCTGTTACAGAATACTCCACTTCTTAGATATATGACTGCTCTCCCACATCATCATCATAATTTCAGCTGAAATCAATGCAGACAACCCATAGCCAGCAAATTTATGCTTTACAGCTGTCTTCACCTTATTACCAATCATTAAAATATCTGTGGCCCTTATTTCAAAACACATTTTAAATAGTTCAGCTAGTCAATCAAAAATGTATATGAAAATGCTGACTATATATAGACCAATTGAAAACGCACAGCTTTAGACGATTTCACTGTGATTACTTAGAAAGCATCAAAATGCTGTAGATTTAGTTGGCTGTACACATCCAAAGAAGAGAATGAAAACAAGCCCAACCAACTACAGAATGCATCTGGAAAATGGAGACTGGTGACTCATTAAGATACTTCAAGTTTATGTTTAAGATGCAGAAGTCAAGAATAAGGACCCAGACCCTTTGCATTTAAGAGTAGGTTTAGGTAAAGGAGTCGGAAAACGGGAAAGAAATAAAATATACATTGATGCCAAATAGTTTTCCCAGAGTCTGTGAACCCAGGTTAACATCAGCAAGAGCTGCTAAATGTTCACTCCCTTAGCTGTTGATTCTCATTTTGTACTGGCTCTTCATTTAAGTTCATCTACCCTTTTTTAAGCTCCTAAATTTGTGTTCACATATTCCCCATTCTCAAGAACTCAAGAGAAAAAGCAAGCATAAATATAATCATTAAAATCCTCTGAAGTTACATATAAAACTTCTTTTCAAACAAGAGACAGAATCACAGAATGGTTTGAGTTGGAAGGGACCTTAAAGATCATTGAGATCCAACTCCCCTGCATGAGCAGGGACACCTCCCACTAGTACAGGTTGCTTAGAGCCCCATCCAACCTGGCCTTGAATGGCCCCAGGGATGGAGCCTCCACAACTTCTCTGGGCAACCTGTTCCAGTGTCTCACTACCCTCACACTGAAGAATTTCCTTCAGATCTCTAACCTAAACCTCTCCTCCTGTAGTTTCAAACCATTACCTCTTGTCCTATCACTATGTGCTCTTTTAAAAAGCCCCTCCCCAGCTTTCCTGTAGGCCCCCTTCAGGTACTGGAAGGATGTTATGAGGTCCCCCCGGAGCCTTCTCTTCTTCAGGCTGAACAACCCCAACTCCTTCAGCCTTTCTTCATAAGAGAGGTGCTCCAGCCCTTGGATCATTTTCATGGCCCTCCTCTGGACACGCTCCAGCAGGTCCACGTCTTCCTTGTGTTGGGGGCTCCAGAGCTGGACACAGTATTCCAGGCGAGGTCTCACCAGGGCAGAGTAGAGGGGCAGGATCACCTCTCTTGATCTGCTGGCCACACTTATTTTGATACAGCCCAGGATGTGGTTGGCCCTCTGGGCTGCAGCTGCACGTTGGTGGCTAATGTCCAGCTTTGGATCCACTAGTACCCCCAGGTCTTTTTCCACAGGGCTGGTCTCTAGCATGTCTTCCGCCAGCCTGTATTGATGTTTCTGGTTGCCCTGGCCTTGTAGAACCTCATGAAGTCCACTTGGGCCCACTTTTCCAGCTTGTCCAGGTCCCTCTGGATGGCATGCCGTCCCTCTGGCATATCAACTGCACCGCCCAGCTTGGTGTTACCAGCAACCTTGCTGAGGGTGCTCTCAATGCCACTGTCAATATCATTGATGAAGATATTAAACAACACTGGTCCCAGTAGAGACCCCTGAGGGACACCACTTGTCACTGTTCTCCATCTGGACACTGAGCCATTGACCACTACCCTCTGGATGCAAACATCCAGCCAGTTCCTTATCCACTGAACAGTCCACCCATCAAACCCATATCTCACCAATTTAGAGAAAAGGATACTGTGGGGGACCATGTCAAAGGCTTTGCAGAAATCTAGATAGATGACATCCACTGCTTTTCCCTTTTTGACAGGTGAGTTACACCACTGTAGAAAGCCACTAGGTTGGCCAAGCAGGATTTGCCCCTGGTAAAGCCATGCTGGTTGCCCTGAATCACCTTCCTGTCCTCCACGTGCCTTAGCATTTCTTCTAGGAGGATCTGTTCCATGATCTTCCCAGGCACAGACGTGAGGCTCACAGGTTGGTAGTTCCCAGGGTCATCCTTTCTACCCTTTTTAAAGATGGGCATGACATGTCCTTTCTTCCAGTCACTGGGGACTTCACCTGACTGCCATGACTAAGCAATCATCTTCTAAAGCTTGAAACAAAAACAAATTCTAGCACTCCAATTGCGTGTAAGTATTTTGAGGTCTAAAATGAGCATTATTTTTAAAATAATGTTTAACTAAAATATTGGGCAAATTAAATGAGAGAAAAAGAATATTTAAAATCTTCGCATGTAGAAACTTTATACACATCAACTTCACTATGGCTTTTCCCTTTTGACTAGAAAACTTTTTATTTCTCTGCAGTTTTTCATCTCTCACTCATCATCATTACAAGACAGGTTGATACTGGGAAAAGAGGGTAATAGATTCTATGCCTCAAAAGCACCCATGCAGTGGAAAGGACACATCAGCAACCATGGAAGTACATACATAAGTAAACCTGGGGATACCCTTGTGGGGGAAGATTTTCAGATGGTCAGCAAGACGTGGTAGGGCAGAAACATCATTTTGTAGAAAAAGAGAAAGGAAGCAGAGCTTTTATTTGTTAAGGAAAAGAGGTGGAATACGAGGATTTCAAAGATCGAGTGTTAAAATAGGCAGCTTAAAAGCATACAGAAATTCAGGAAGTAGCCATATTAGAAAACAGTAGTAGGTAACGACACGGCTCTTTCTGTCTGACCTCCCAAAAGAGCAAACTATGTGCTAAAGTAAAAGTAATAAAAAGACTTTGGGGAGTTCTGCAGGTCCTAGTCTTTCACATGCAGGGCAGACATTTATGATGGGGAACAGACTTAACTGCGGGGACTAAAGAGAAAGCCACAAAAGTCGTGATGGCGCTCAGTATTTCAATGGTGAAGATACAGACAAAACTAAACAGAAAGTGAGCTAGAAAGCTCCTTTGAAGCCACTTGAAGCTCAGCAAGAAGAAATAACTTTCAGGGTAAAGGGTCTTTCAGGCAAAAATATAACACTACCTTCAGACAAGAGAAACATCCAAGGCATGTTAAGAGCAAGCCCTTTCTAGAGGGCCCAGTAATATCCACAGAGCTCTCTATACAGCACTTCAGCACCCCTGTGAATCTCATCCTGAACATCCTGCTCACTGTCACGCTGAAGTCTTGCCAGCGCTGAAAACAAACCAGATTTTCCAGTCCTGGTTGTGTTCTCCAGAAACTAGAAGTCAAGACACATGCACGTTCTCCTTAAAAACCTTCAAGGTAAAGAACAGGTTGTTAGTTTTTGGAGTAGTACTCGTGCCTGCCTCTCCTCCTCCTCCCTCTCCATTCTGTGCCTTGGAGACATTTTTATATTTTTATTCATAAAAATAAAATAACTACTGCTTGTAGTAGTAAGACAGACACAAGAGGCAAAAGGAAGTAAAGGCTTTGCTGCTTTTTTAAAAGTAATGTATTGCATGAAAACAAATATAAATGTTGAATTGCACTGCAAGCTTGCAAACTTGCCATAACATTCCCTAGTTACCTCAGCCTTGATATTGAGGAAGCATGATCTCTCAGAGGACAGAATAATCCAGTCCCAGGCAAATCAAACTTTGATGTGCCAGAAACTCCCAATTCATGTGCTAAATTATACGTAAAGATTTTATAATATGAACTCCCAGTATCAGAACTGAAATGGAAACAGTTCATTTTAGAGTCCCGAAGAGGAGATAAGAAGTTATTTCCCCCAACACCTTAAACACACTCCTATTTCTGATAATTTCTATAAATTTTCTTTTCCAAACATGCTCCCCAGAACAATCCTAAGCAGAAGTGTCTCCTGCTGCTACAAGTTTTGCTCACAGTATCTAAAGACAATCATCAATACAAATTCCACTTGCTGGTAATTTCCTATATCATTTGTTGAGTCAGTCATAAATCTACATGGTATTGACATAAGTGCACTGCAGGATCACACAGCTATGGTTCCTGATCCTATTCAGATCCTCTACCCTTACATATTTTTTTTTCCAAGGAGTCAGAAATGCAATTTATCTGGCTATCCCAGCATCAACAGTTAACCCAAAGGATTAAAACAATAACATTTTGGAAAAAAGAATTAATGACTGGGAAGGCTTAAGTTTCATAATACTAATTTTAAACTCATTTATTTCTAGACTTGCTCTATGATCTCAGTTTCACTATATTAATCATTATAGTGCATGGTTTTCCATATGCTTGTAGCAAATCCAGGGCAGAACCCAAAAGCAATCAAGTTTTGGTACACAATCCTTCCCATCCTACCCTGGTTTTCAGGACATACAGTGTCATTGCAAACCATAGTATCCGAGTGTAGAGAAGTGCCTAGTGTATTAGAGAATACCAAAAAAGAACAATTTACTAACCTGAAAGGCTTATTTCCAATCCAATGTGCCTCTTTCTTTACTGTGCTCACAAAAACTTGGGGTTCAGTTTCTTTCAGAGTCCCTAGAGGAAGGGCTAACTCTCTCTTATTAAGAGAGAAGCACTAGGACTAGTACCTCTTTACCCATCACCTGAAGGAAATTAGGGAAGGCACTATCATGTTTGCAGATTACACTAACTGCCAGATAGGGCAGTGCGGCAGGTGATGGTGGGACAGGAAGCGGGGCAGGAGCAGGGAATGGAAGATGGTTCAAGGTGGAGGCTTCCATCCAGAAGGACCCAGAGAGGCCAAGGACCCAGGAAGAAAAAGCCCCAACAGCCACACAGGCTGGGCCCTGCCTGCCTGAGGAGCAGCTCTGCCCAAAGGAGCCTGGTTCTTCACAGTGAAGCATGGCGAGAGGTTGAGAGACAACCAATATAAACCAAATTCTACCTCTTCAGGAATTTCTTTCAAATATGGAAGTGCCACAAGGGAAAGGAAACAGCATCCTTTCACTGAGGAAGGGGTCACTAATCAACTGAACTCTCTAGTGAAGAGAGGTGTACAGGACCTAAACAAACTGCCTGCTCACTATGAACAGCTTTGAAAAGAGCTGAAAATGCAACTTAAGTTCTGTGAGAGCTTTTAAGATCACCACTTTAGCTTTGGACATCTCCCCAAAGTTCCAGTCAATTAAATTAATTCCTGATTGCCTGGAGAAGAGAGCACTGAAGTTTATTTGGTTTTATGGAGTAGGAGTGTTTCAGTCTTCATCTTTTAGTAGGCTAATTATGTGTATCAGTAGCTGGTAACTAGGATTTGCAAATTTAATTCCTCTATTAACATGCATTAGCATCAATATGATGTGAGAGGGGTCACTCAATGCATCTAGTACTTCACTCATTTTTCCTCTGATGAACAAGTCCGTTGACATCAGCCTACTTAGCAAAGGCATCCTTTATTAAGACCAACACATTACAATTAGGAATTGTCATGAAATCCTGAATCACACATGAGAGCTTATTGATTGGTTCCGATTAGAGGGAAGGAAAAAAAACCCCACAAACAGGGAGAAGGCAAAAAAGCAAACCTGCAACAACAGCAACAAAAAACCCTTTACATCAATCACCCAAAGAACAGGTAATTTTCAGAGGGATTTGTTCACAAACAGCTACAACGTGAACTGCAACACTGCCCTGGCCTTCTGACATCCAGGTTGATGTCTGCTAGGAAAGGCATTTTCACAAGCCACATTGCATAACTGCACAGGGCTCAGCACTGGACAAAAGGGTGGGACTGGGAGCTCACAGGGACTATTTGGACATAATTTGAGAAAACAGATTTTCAAACAGGCTTTATTATAAAGAGGCCTTCAAACTTTATCAGCCTCAGGAGCAGACGGAGTTTTATCCAGTCTAAACCAGAACAACTTAGTGATTACTTTTTTTTTTTTCCTGGGAAGCAAAGGATTCAGTCTGGCACACTGATTCATGATGTTAATATATTGGCTTTCCTCAGCTGGAACATTGCTTCAGCATCCCATGAAGGGCTATTAAAAATAAGTAAATCATGTGAACCATCTGTCCTCTGAAGAGAGCGGGAATGGGGAATGACTGTGCGTTTCGTCCTTGCTGCACAATGTTGACCTCTTCCTGTTTGTGAGACCAGCCCATGTTATCCTGAGAACTGAACACCTACATCCAATATACAGCATTTTATCTGTGTAGCTAAACTTCGAGTTGCAGGGCATAAATCTGATGCTGCATGGGACAAAAGACAGCTTAATGACATGGTAGGAGAAAGGACACCATATGTCTTTTCCCTTCCCAACAAAACCTTCATCAATTGTTTCAGGGTTCTTTTGTTACACCATTGTCTTCCACTTCAGTTGCCATCCTTCCTTTAGGTCAAAAGCCATTATATGCTAGTGAATATATATTTTCAAAAAGATCTTTTTAAATAGTCTTACAGAAGAAAAATGTGGGATTGCATGAAAATTCACTCTTTACAACAGTATCTGCTTTCAATTTTTAATTAAAACAACACTACACTGAATTTTCATTCACATCAGCAGCATACTTTTCTTCCCTCTGAGCAAAGCTCTTTCCTCTTTTGCTATCACCAAAGAAGAGGAAAAGTAGGATGCAATTAAGCAATTAAACAGAGAGCTGATGTGATATACACCCTTAAATCATAGTGAATAAAAAAGGAAAAACAAAGGCACTTTTAAAAGTACCTTTTAAGAACAGCATGTTTTTGCTTTTAGATAGGCATCTAATCCTCAGTGCCTCATCAGGAGGAAACACTACTTGTCATCAAAGCAAGTTATTGTTCCCAGTTAATTAATGACTGTAACACGCCTTGGGATCTTGGAATGTAACATATCATTGCTATTACACAATGTTGAGGTCTTTTAAATCAGTTAAATATTCCTATTAATGTGTATAACCCAAGTGTGTTGTGCTGTTTACTTTGAGTGTATTTTCCCTAAGCAATTTCACAATCTTCCCCCAATCCTGCAAAATATGATTTGCAAGATCTGCAAGTAGCTATAAAAATATCAACCCTTACTGATCCTCCCATAAGATCCACATCCTACAAATGTTTAAAAAATGCTACTGCTTCCTGCAGTCATTTCTGATAAAGGTGGGATTCTCCAAGAGGACAAAAGTAAACAGCATTACAGCATTTTGCAGACAGAAAATGTTTTTGTGATGCCGTCCTGAACACTGCTCTAGTCAACCTGCAGAGATGCAGTCCCAAGGGCTGCTTCTGCAGCAACCACTGCACATGCACACCTCTCCTTACTGCAAACAACTCCTCCTGACTTAATGGAGCAACGTTCTGCATGCAAGCATAATAGTCTTTGCAAATCTGGGACCTAAAGGGGTCCCAGTCATTAAGCCAGAAAACACCAACTCCTTTTACATCAAAAAGATATGCACTGAAAATGCACATTCTTTTACTTAAGATCAAAGGACATAGTGGAATATACCATCTTTTCTGATTTAGAAAGTGGACCTCGCAGGAAAAGAGTTTTATATGCTAAAATTCTTTTCTAGTAAACATATAGCCTTCACCTTATTGACCTCTCTACAATTCTATGTTGTCTTTGATAATCATCCTTCTCTGCTTCAAGGTTTGAAAGTGAATTTTATAACTTCTCTTTTAAGAACAAAGGGAACTTAAAAGAAAACAAAAGTATGTTTGTCATTGCTAAGTAGTACTAGAAACACAGAATTACTATTTATGGCAACCAAAAAGATTAAATTAATCAAGATATACACATGCCTATTTGAACCATTCAAGTTTGGAGATATGGAAAATGTTCCCAAAAGTATAATAAAGGAAAACAACATATTTCCACTCACAGATTTAGAAAATTTCTGTTGTTCCTTAAGCATCTGCCACCTAACAAATAAAAATTTTATCGCTAGAACCAAAGAGCAGTAGAGAGCATCCCAGTCAGAACCAGTACAAAAACACAATTAAAAAGCAGTCCAGTGTGCCAAAGGTTGCCTGAGACCAGGAGAGGGCTCGAGCTTTTTATTTAGCAAAGATGAAAAAGGAAAAGTTCTGATGTGGTTGTCAGAGAAAGAAGCGCCTGTACAGCCACTGAGCTGTGGCAGCACAGAACTGTCTGCCCAGAGATTCCCAGCCCCACACCAACAGCCCCGGCTTCTCACCACAACCCTGCACAGCAGCATCAGCTTCTGGAGTTAAGGCCAGAACAAAAACTCTGGTGCCAAAGAAACAGTGAAAGCCAGAGCTCTGGCCGAAAGAACATAAAGGAGCGGTGCTGAGAAGTTGCTCTCCCTTCTGCATCTCATGGTTGCAGAATACAAAATAGTTAACAAGTTGGAGGCACATTAATTTTAGAAATTAATTTAACTCTCTGAAGTAGCAAGATGATGCATCTCTCTGGCCCTACAGATGCAGCCAAGTGGAACCCAACACCAGTGGCCTTTCAGACTGTGAACCTTAACTCTGCTAGGTCACGAAAACCAATGGGTAAACTGGTTCTGCTGAGCTCTAAGACTCACCTTTTGGATCACATACAAATAAACCTGTAGCAGGTCAGCTCACCTCTTAGCTCAATAACAGACGTCTCAAAAAATGCCTTGCCTACACAAGTCTTTGGGGGTCTGTTGGGATCTCTTCATTCAAGCGAGGAAAGCATTCACCAAACAATGCCTGCACTCCTCATCAGGGCCTATGGCCTGAGAAGGCAAACTAACAAAAAAGAGCAGCATTGAACATTGTAAGATGATACATTGTTCCTTTTAATATTTTTTTTAATCTTTTTTTGTCCTAGTGCAGGCATTTAAATACTGCCAAAACACAAGAAAACAGGAGCAACTTTGAAATACACTTCAAAAAATCTAGATCAATTAACCTCTGCGACGTACCTTCTCGCTATACAATAGAAAAGTCTTATGTACACCTTTTCCCTAATGTGACATATTACTCACAAGCTTGCTTAGTTATCAGGTATTGCTTTAGAAGAAATCCCACTGTTTATAGTAAAGACACAAAATTAAGTACAGCACTTTTGACCATTAGGAAGTTGTATTTTAACCAGGCTAGTAAGTAAAAAGGTAAAACAACACTGTGTTGAAATCTACTTCCATAAAAAGCACTTTTTTGGAATCTGTTTTAATACAAAATTCTTTGAAATATCCTCACATCCCCAAAAGGACACAAGAGTGTAATGTGATACTATTTTCTCATGTAACAGTGGCTGTAGCTCACAAGAACATGAGTGTGCTGCTTAATGGCTACAGACCTGGACCCTCCTGAAAACCAGACCCACTCACTTACCCAAATGTTTTCCTGATCTGATTTCCACATAATGATATTTAAGAGCATAAATAATTTTTAAATACATTTTTCATCCATTGGGATTATTTTCCATTCCTCAGGACAGGAAAAAAAAAAGAAGAAAACAAAGTAGGCATAGAATATTGAAATCTAGTATCTCACAGCCTATTAAAAGAACAGAATGGGTTCTAGCAGAAACCTGCATTTCTTTTTTTTTTTTAAATAACAATCAAAAGAACAACTTTCTAGTTGATTTAGGATACACTAAGTAGCAGAATTTTGAGTATTTCTTTTAAACAAACACATTGATCAAGCCACAGCTTACAACAATTACAGGCCCTTGTTCACTGGTAAACTTGAAGCTGGCAGAGTCAGATAAAAAAATTCAGCTGAAGTAAATGTCCAGTCAACTCCAACCCAAAGTAAGCTCAGTTTTGTTCTGCTGTGTACTTTTGTTGGTTTTATTGTTGCTACTATACCAAATATCCTGAGTAAAATACAAACATAGGCACTGAGTCAGATTTTGGTAGCTCACCATTATCAAAGTTCTTCCAGGCAAACCAGAACGTTATCCCTTGAACTAAGGTATGGAAAAGAATCTGGGTACTATGGATAAGAGTAACAGAAAGCCTTTTTCCTCCTCCATCTACAACAAAAATCTCTCGTTTGATTGTCATTAAGTCAAACAAAGCAACCAGAGTCAAAGTGAGGTGGCACATGGCAGGTGTGGCTTTTTCTGAATGCAGAAAACAAAGCTGCTCTGCTCAGGAGCTGACATCGGGAGACTCAAGTCTGCATCTTGCTTTGTATCTGCCTTTGTCTTCAGGATTCTTCCAAATGTGGGTGATGTTTCAGTATCCCAGAGGCTGGGAAGATTTTAGAAGTAAGCATCATCATTTGTGGGTCCTACCTGAAAAGGCAGGCACAATCTTCAGCCTTGCAGAAAAGGGAAAAGAATGCAACACAAGTTGAGGGACAGCCATTTAAGCCCTACCCTTTGTTTGGTTATGAAGTCTCTCATATTTTCAGAGGGAAATAAAAACAATTTTCTTTGGTAAGATAGCTGTTGGAGGGGAAGAGATGCCTGGAGAAACAAATGGGCATGTTTTCTTGGAGAAAAAAAAAAAAAGAGTTTGTTTTCCTTGTCCCATATGATTTTCTGTATGCAGACACTGTGGTGGGAGCCCCGTAAGAGCTGAGTGACTGGCAGAAATGGCTGAGAAGACAGTGCTTCACAGCTGCTTCCACTTACTCTTTTGGCTTGGCAGAGGTCTCTCTCACCAGACTGCCTCCTGGGAGCACACAGCTCTCCCCAGGAGCCCAGCCAAGGCTGACGCTCCCTGGGAAGGGACATACTGGCTGCAGCAGGAGAATGGGTTCCCACCTTTTGCACCCGATTATAAATACTCTGTACTATTAGTGAACTGAACCAACAGAAATTCATCTTCCATTGGCCACCCACTTCTAAATACAGTAGTGACATCTAGACGACTCACTGGGTCTTGCTAAAATAGAAACAAACAGAACAGTTTCCTGCATCCACCGAGCCAAGTTCCAGTGCAGTAACTGAGTCATGACATGGCAAATAGGTCTTGAAGACATCAATGCTCAAGTGCTCTCTTCAGGACAGTAAATAGGGAGACAAAAAAACACCTCGCATTGCTTAATTCAGTTTCTCATGCACTTTATTAGGATATCTCTTCATTGTCTAGATTTTGTTAGGAGGTTCCAAGACAAAGTGTTTGCAAATCCCCTATAAAATACCATGATCACAAGAGGTGTATATAACAGCCAAATGGAAAAAGAGTATCAGGCTTCATTCAGCAACAAGTTAGACCAGTCATTCTAACCATGCTTTTCCACACTGTTCATGGTGCTGCTTTGATTTCAAACACTCCACGGAGCAGCATTTTTACCCTTAATAGCCTGAAATTCCAAGTTCATGAAAGATTTAAAGAATCGTGCCGAGTAGGATGGTAAGGCAGGAGTAGGCATGCAAATCTAAGCATAAGCCTTTATGGGATGCTGCTTCAAATGGATACAGGATTCTACATCTGTTTTTTTCCATTTCAATCATAAACAAGTGACTTCAGGCACAGGAAAAAACAAATTAAAATAATGGTCTGAAATAAAAATGGGACCCCCTGAGGTCCAAAGATGAAAGCTACAGGTTTTCCGAATGTCCATAGTCTTTGGTGAGAGAGAGTGACCTGATGACATTCAAAATTTGACATGCAGCATATTAAGTTTAAGTATCATTAGAGTATAAGCAAGCCAGTTCTCATGAATGCTGAGCACCCAATAGTACCTATTAGCCTCTCTGGAAGCCCACAGGAGGTAGACTGGGGAGAGTGAAGAAATCAAGAGGAACATAGCCACTAGTTTCCCATTAGTGCCCTGTGCACCAAGAGCATGGTGTGTAGGGGCCTCCTAACCCTCAGTCCCATCCTCTTACTGCATTCTCTCAACTGTCCTTTCCACTCTGACAACATTTAACTCTTTGTAGAGCCATGATGAAAACGGAACTGTTAAGATGATCTAGATGAAAATTACCTCATTAAAGGAATGTCAGATTCATCTGAACTTCAAGGAATTACATAAAAAACAAGGCAGAAGCAAGTCTTAAATGTAAGGGTCTCAGGGGAAAGTCAATGGTCTATCACTGTTGTTGCCTGTGTATCAACAGGCAGAGCCTGCTGACATACTGAAATGATAAAATGTGCCTGAATGAACACATGCTGCCTAGTGAGCATATAAATCCAATTTAATTTCAGGCTGGTGACAAAGAGTAAAATAATCAAGGGGAAAAAAACAAAAATCTATGTTTTCAGCAGGATCAGTCCCTGACAGCTTACTGTGCAACTGATTTAATATAAAATGGTGAGAAATGGTGAGTAAGCAGTATTCCTCCATCAACAGCCACCTGAACTTATAGCAAGATTAAGTTAAAGTAACTATGAAACCACAGCCAGTTAAGCACTTTGAAAAACATGGTTTCAAAAATTTCTAGGTATTTTGTCCAAGACAGTTGTACTGCTATTGGAGTGGGGGCTGGGGGGAAGCCCAAACCAAAAAAACACCAAACACCACCACAAACAAGCAAAGGAATGAGGCAGCAAGGTATCTTTATTTGTGAAAGACATTTATCTCTATTTTGTTACAAAGCCTGTCATTTCTGTATAAACGCAGTACTATCTGCAAAGTGAATTCTACTTCCCCTCACTGCAGTGTTTTATCTACTAATCAATGCAGCTTTCAAAATTATTTTCACCCTCCAAAAAAAAAAAAAGGAAGTCATATAGCTTCTCTATTGGCTGGAAAAATCAGAACTTAAGTAACAACTAAATTAGAAGAAAAACTGGTTTGCTTGCATTACAATGCAGACAATTTATAGATGAGTTAAGGTGAGTCCCTTTATAACATGCTCTCTAAACTGCACTGCTTTTTAGTTAATGCACTCGAAGCATTAGGAAAGAGCATACTTGAACATCTGGAAAATAGATTCTGTGATTGTGAAATGCAGTTTGTAAGCAGAAAAATCCCTCTTCTGGGAGAGAAAATAAAATGGACAGCCAAAGCTCTTCCAAAGGAGGAAGATGATGGGATTTTTGCCTGTCTCAGCATGGGTGATTAAAAGCAGCTAAATAATCCATCCTTCCAGTGTACTTCACAAGAAAAACAGTAAAACCTTAGAACCAGGACTGCCACTCAGTGAAAGACAAGTCACTTGTGTATTCCCGACAACACGGGTTTTTCTAGTTGGAGAGAGGTGCATGGCAAGATTGAGAATCAAAACAAGTCCCCAAATTGAACATTAGTACCCTTGGTGGTAGCATTCAAGAAGAAAAATTAAACAACAGCAATCACTTTGACAAGTCAAGGGCTGCTCTTTTTTCCCTTCCCAGGAATAGGTGAATCTCCCAGGTGTTCCAACTCCAACTGGCTTGGTGCAAATCCATCAATAAAACGCGTGGGTCATCTTTTACCACAGTTAGAATTGCCTGTGCACACAAATTCTCCAAAATGTAGTTCAAATCATCCCTTAATGTGCAAATTGCCCAGACCATCAAAAACATCTGCAAGACGTCTCATATTAAGCAATAAGGTCCAGACATCAATATTGGTCATATATTTGGATGTCTGTCTTAAGCAAGACAGTATCATACCACTGTAATACAAAGCCTAAGATACATAGCTTAAGTGCTGCTAAAAGAAGTAATATTAAAACCTACAAAGATTTTTATTTTTTTTTTAATAATGGAAGCTGCAGCTTCAGAACATCTGGAAATGCCACCAGTCTTCAAGTCTTTGAAAACACAGTAAAAAAGGGAACAAACTTGACCTGTAAATTTACTGAGGAAGATGGAAAGCCAAGGATCAGATAACATTCCAATACACCAAAAAGTATCTGCAGAAACTGGCTTCTCACATAAGCCAACATGAATGCTTGGTTTGCAGGGACAAAGCTGTCCAAGTGAAGTAGCTGTAGCATCACAGGAAGAGGGGAAAAAAAAAGGCATCAGCTTTTGGTATGAGAAAAATCACAGGAACTACACAAGACAGACTGGCTTGTGGGTTTCCTTTGGGTTAGCAGAAATCACAAGAGTACTTTGCCGATTGCCGTAGGGTAAGTATTTGCCAGCAAATTACCACAATGGTTTCCTCTTAAAAATAAAGTAAGCACTCAGATTATGATCTTACATCACAAAAATAGAGAAGTTCTGTTATTGATTTTGATGGCTGTTAGAAAAAACACAAACCAAACCCTTTGCATCTGATGTCTTTTGGAGCAAAACTTTAAGAGAACTTAAAAGGTAGAGTGGGCTTTGCAGCATTGAGCTAAAGAAAGTGCAGTGTGGTAACTTTTGGCAAATGCTATCAAATGCTATCAGTGACCATGGTAACAAGCAGGATTTTCTTTTTTCCTCTAGACCCTGGGGGGGGAAAAAAAAAATACATGTACATTTCTGAGTGTACATATTTTAGCCTTTGTACGTCATTACAATGTTTGTGTGTCAAGACCTTGCTTTAAAAGAGCTGCTCGTTTACTTAGGCTAAGGTATATTCACATTGATTTCCTGCTAAAAAAAAAGAAATAAGACATGCACAACTTTTCTCCAATGGTGGCCCAAAATGGCACATCTCTAAAAGAAGACCTGGACAAGTTTTCAGCTGACAAAAAAGATGCTACCTAATAAACACATAACAAAATGGCAACTGCCCTTTGATGTGTTATTTCTGGCCAACTTTTTTTCCAAGCGTATCTGTTTAGAAACTACAATTAAATTACTTTCCCCTGCAGTTAGCATGGGGGGCAGGGGGAATAAAAAAAATCAACTACTACAAATGCTGATAGCTAAAAATGTCTTCTTTGGGAAAGTGAGAGTCAATTTGCTTAAAAAAAATTACAAGGCTACAAGTATTTACCAAGTTGTAAATCACTTTTCAAGCATACCATGGCACAGGAAAATATTCTGAACTGTAAAGTAGTGTCTAGATCATGTAACAAAGTGGCACCACACTACTCAAAGCAGTATTTGTCATGTAAACCTGAGTCCTTTGAGATCCCACCACTATTTCCATCTCCTTTCAGCAGATGCAGCAGTTCAGCTTGGACCCAAGCTGGCTCTAACCCATTGGTTAAAACCAACTTCAGTTTACTTGCCTTAAAGATGTGGACCACATAATTGACTAAGATTTTCAGCTTTTAGTCTTGGAGCATAGACTTCTGCATCACTGTGCTTTGTACGGAAGTGCTTAAGGTACACATAGTGCTCCTGCCCTCTTTGGGCATCACTGGTTTACCTATACAAAAGCACTACAGAATAATTTTGATTGGAAGGGACTCTTGGAGGTCACTCAGTCCAACCCCCTGCTCTATGAAGAATCCGATAGATGTCAACATAAAAAACAGAAGAGAGCATTCATACTGAAAAAAACTTTATTAGAAAGAGAGGTCTCAAAGTGATTTAATCTCTCAGTTGGAGAAATGCCAACTAGAAACCTGACCATTTCTGCTGGATATGGAACAGCCGATGCACAGGAAAGGGCAGGAAACCACAGACCTGTTTCTTTGGTCAATGGGGAGACCCAGCAGAATACAACCAGTAGATAACCCTCAGCGAGCCCAGTTGCCAGCTACCAAAATCCCATCAACTGCACTTGAATCACACATTTTTGTTCTGTTTGTATGAAATGAAAGTAAATATCATTATTTCCTCATGAAATTTCACTTTGAAGACAACTCTACCATATACTCATTGCTCTTGTGTAATATCTACCACACCCTTCAATAAAAACTTCCTAAGAACAACCACAGGAAATATAAAATTAAATAGCCCCCTCAAACTCACCATCATCTATGAGTCACTCCTAAGAGTAAGCATATTTTAACTGAAATTAGGATATCTTACAATTCTGAATCAAATTTATATTTTCATTATTGTGTGCCCTGCTGCCATCCTGCAATGAAGCACTGCTTTCAGCTGCAAAAAGGAAGCAATTGAGCACTGTCAGAGTGTTCAAAAAAAAAAAAAAAGGGGGGGGGGGGGGCGGGGAGGGAATCTTTGTGACCTAGAAAGGAGATGTACTGTATGAATGATGCACAGGACCCGGAGAGTAAGACGTCACTATTCTATTTATATCTATAGGCAAAGAAAAAATGAGTCCAGTATAAAGATGATAAACTTGATGTACTGCAAGAATTTTTATCTATATGAACAGATTAAAAAAATAATAAAAAGATGAGGAAGACAAGCACCCTTGTGGTAAAAAGAACAATATGTTGATTAAATCTCAGTCTTGGCCAGTTTGTTCTCTTGGGCATTTAGCCTGCCAGATCTCCAGTTGTTCGACATGAAGGAACAATACTTCAAATCTGTGGTTTACAAGTATGCTATCAAGCTAATTTAAAAATTGCATTCAACTGTTTCTAGTAAACTCACCAGATACTTGGAAATACATATCTTTTTCACCTTTTCTTCAAGCTTTTCCTGTCCTATGACTGCATACTGAAACAGGCACATGAGCCAGATGCCCCAGTACAGCTGAGGGGTGTCAGACCAAAACACCATCTTGACAGTTTATGGCATAGCTGTCAGTTTACAGAAAACAATGCAGAAGGACAGGAGAAGCCATCACTCCCAGGAAACCATGACGTAGGACAGCTTTTGTGTCCACAAAGCCTATTGCAGTCTCCTAGGTGCTTTTCCTGTTATGATCCCCTTATGTGGAGGAAAAGACCCCAGAATGTACTACTTTGTAAGAAGTAATTATCATGATAACAAGAATCTCTCTTTTATCCCTGCCCTTCATTTAAGCCTTAATTCACACAACTGCCTCTACTATTTTCATAATGTTATGCAAAATCACTGGCAAGCACAAAAGAGCTCAGGGACACACTCAAACACATTTAACCTACGTACAAAGAGCTGAGGGAGCTATTTCAGCCCTGCCTTCCAAAAAAAATAAAAACACATGCAAAATCAATTACCAGTTCTGCCTTTTTGAGCCTCTGGATCTAACAGATGTAGCTTACAGACTCCCTCATATCACATGGTCATACGACAGCCTTAAAAGTACATATTTTAGTCACGGAAAAAACAAAACTGTTGATTGCCATTTCAGTTGCTATCAAAACAACTAGAACCTTGTTTGCTTTCATTCTGCATTTCCTTCTTTGTATTCTTCACTGACTCGCAGCACGCTCTAGAACACATGCCCTCGAACTACCTTTTCTACAGAACTTCCGATCTCTGTTTAAAACGAGAGGCTGCAGCTGTTTTCACAAGCAAGTTTTCTGACATAGACACGTGCAACACATCCCCCCTGCATTACTCTGCCAAGCAGAAGCAGCATGTTCTTTCAGCAGGCTAAAGCTGATACTAGTGAGGAGGTCTAAGCTCTGGGAAGAGATCCACCAGTGGCCTACTGAAGCATAACTAACCAGTCACAAAATGGTAACACTTCAAGTATAGAGGGTATTAACACGAAGGCACACAACTTTCAAGTGTTTCACTAGAAGTCCTATTGACCTTTTTTAGCAGTCATCAAAAGACCTTCTATGGCTTGCAAAGGTTCTGTAGCTTCAAATGCAAGCAGTTAATAGCTCATTGGATCACAGAATAATTCAGGTTGGAAGGGAACTCAGGAAGACATCTTGTCCAACCTAACATGTAGTTGTTACAAACACCGGACCAATTCTACAGCAGCTGACTCTAATCCTCAATCCCTTCATGTAATCAACATCAACTCCCTACAATCAAATGAACACAAGCCTGACAAAAGGAGCTAAACACCCAATTCCATGAGCTCCCAACAGTAACAAAATCTGTTCTTCATCCATTTTTGTCACCTTCGCTTTGCCCACATTTTTCAGTGGAAACTATTGTTTGCCTCAAATGCCGGCAGAATCCCAGCTAGAGGCTGCCAGCTCTGAACCCAGCCATGTGTTGTGTTCAGCATGTTGAAAAATGTTTGGTATAGTCAGACCTAAGGGTGCCAACTTGTGGCTATGGAAAAATATCAAACAGTTACTGAGAAGGAAACTTAGATAAATTACCAGTTGTTCACTAAGTGATTTAATCTTCTCTTTTTCATTAAGTGCCTCTGTCTTCTCTTAGAAAACTAGCTTCAGAGTTAGGACACTATCCTTTCCCCCCCATATTATTAATTACTGTCCCTAAGCCACAATAACTACCCCAAACTAAGTAATTTTTCTTTAAATCATCAAATTCCTTCATTGGCTAAAGTACTCATTGAGAAAGAGGTAACTAACTTATAACCATTTCTTCTATCTGGTTTATATACATACAAAAGTAAACCAGACAGCATGGTGACCATGATAGGTCTAATTTATTCGAACAATGAAGTTAGCAAGTCAAACTCTGTTTTTTTTCAGTTCCTCAGGTTTTAAAGCCAAATAACTTCCTTTTACTTAGAAGAAACTTAGGACTACATGTAAGCAGCAGTGTGAAAATAGGTCAGATTTTGACAAGTCTGAGTTACCTCACAGAAAGTCTATGAGGAAATTGGAGATTTTCTGGGAAACTTACCCACATCATATTTCCATTACTGAACAAATCATAAAATTATGAAAACAGGAAGGAGATTTTTCACTGTAGCCTACTGTATTTGCTTGTCTCCTATTAAAGTTCCAATCCTTTGGATATTTTTGAGCCTATTTATTCCTAGAACAAGAAACTCTATGCTTAATTTTTATTTATTTGTATGCACAGTGATACAAATCATACGCTATTATAACAAACTAACAGAAAAGTCCACCATGAAAATCTAAGTTACTTCTTTTCAATGAGCCAACTAGTACAAGTTAAGGCAAAATAATTTATTTTTCAAGGAAGAACCTTGGCAAAAGGTATTCAACTTCTCTGTTTTCTCAGTTTAAAAACATAATATAGGTGGGTATGAAGTCACAAATGGCAGGAATGCTATTAAGAAAGCATCTGGGAATGAGTAACTTTGGTACAGATTGAGCACACAGGAAGATCCCCTGACGTACCAGAAGGACATGTTAGAAAATACCTGGCACAACTTCATCCTTTGTGGAACTCCACTGAAGCATGACCAGGAATGAGTACCCTGTCTGCAAACACCAAACTGTTTCACAACTTCCAGGACTGATTCATTCAAGTTAGGACATGGGGACAAAGCAAGAAGTCCATTTATGATACGCCACAGAGGACAGCCAAATGTCAGAAAGGCAAACAGAGCCAAGAGCTGAGGAGGGAGCAATTTCCCATCCTACACCTCCATGGGCTCTACCCACGAGGGGCCACATTCCACAAAGCAATGCAAGCAGGTGCTCAAATGTCAGCAAGGAAGCAAACCTCACTGAAATCACTGCAGGTCTTCAGTTTTTACTTTTGGACTCAACACTCACAGTTAAGAGCTCTTCTGGCTCAAGGCCAAAGTATTCAGTGTTTTACTCAATCATGTCCATAAAAAGGATTATCAATGACCTACTTAAAACATTCTTTTGCAGTGTTTCCATCCTTCCGACTGCTCACCTATCTCTTTTGAAGATAACCTTTTTTACAATGTTTGCAAGTTAATGATTCTTACTAGTGTACAAGGTGTACACCATGTGCTTGGTGGAGATAAAGATTTGGTGTGGCCCATAAAAGCTTACCATCTAAGCAGTCAAAAAAAAAGAAATATGGGAAACGAAATTAGAGAATTTTTGAGCCCTACCTTAACTCAAGACTTTACATATCCAGAAGAAATACAAGGAGAAGAGAAAGAAGCTGGAACAATCATTCTCTACTGGCAAAATTAACAAAATCCAGAATAAAAGCAAGCAAGACCAGAACTACAGTATTCTAAAGCAAAACTCATTAGAGCAGATTGGGAAGGGAACCCTGCCAACTGAACGTGCCATGATCTTCAGAAGCACAGCATATGCATGCTTTTGTATGACCTTCACAGAGATTGTCATTAGCTTTACACCTTCAAAAATTCAACCAGTGCCTAAAGACAGATGTCAGTGTTCACACTTCTTTTCTGGTTCTTTCATAATGAAAGACCTTTAATTTACTTCAGATTTTTTAGGCTTCCCTGACATTTACAAACCTTGTTCAGTTTGAATGAAGCAAGATGCAATTTGCTTCAAAACCCTCAATTTCCTGATCCTGCCACCATTTGAAACGAGGCACCTTCCATTTTGTATGGATGTAGACAGGTCTCATGATGATCTGCTCAATTTGTCAAACAACTACCAATCCAATGAAACTCAGGTCTGCAACGCCCTGGGTCCTAAAATGCACCCCTAGATCAAGATGAAAATGTCTTATTTTGTTCAACTTTCAACGCTTGCAAGTCTACAAGTCTTAAAATACCTGAGGTTCTCTCTCAAAAATACTCAGCAGCAATCTCAGAACTACATCAAGATCTTCCTTTTCACTTGGGGGCAAAAAAATACAAACGCACTAGTCCCCAGCCCTGTGAGGGACATGTGTGAAGAGAGCTTCAAACACACAAAACCTGAAGATTTTTTTTTTAATAGGCATACTTACTTAAATGAAATAAATAATCTCAGAACATTTGTTATCACAAGATTGTCAAATTCCTCTCACATTGGCTTAGTTTTTTTGGCTTTTAGCACTGTAGTTTCGTAGCAGTACATCTGAGGTCTGACACATGCAGGTTATATATGACCTTCCATGGAAAAAAAGCAAAATTCATTTAAACTGCTCTAGTTAGAAGTTGTAATACCAGTAGAGGGAGCAGTCATTAAGTCCCAGATTCAAGGGCGTCACTTTGAGGAACTTCCATAAACTTTAACTGCAAGGGCAATAATCACAGAGTGGCAGCTCACATGAAGAGGAATAATAAAACAATGAGGTGGTTTCTCCATAATGGTTATCAAAATTTTATCTCAAGTAAATGATTTGTAGTACCAGATTCTGTCAGGGCTGCTCCTCCTTCTGCCCCATGAAGTCAGTATACCCTTCTGTTAAGGACAGACACCTTTCAAAAGGAGGAAGAGACAATCTTCCCTCCATTTTTCAATAGGATATGATAATGTTGCAAACATATACTGACTTTAAAAAGGTCTGTTTTCCCTCCTGAGCCTAGACACAAAATAAATGAAGTGCCTGCTGATACTTCACTATCTGTGCCGATTCACATGGTGATGTAAATATGCCTTATAGTGCTGTGCAGGTGCCAGAGCTTATTGGGTAATGGATCCCCTTCACTTGTACTTGAAAAGAAGTGAGCCTTTGGAGTGTAATCATTTCCATGTTTATTTGTTACTCTCCTTTCTCTTTTCTATTTTCAGAGTTATAAAGTATGCAATGTGCTCCTTTTTAGCTCCATGGGCCAACATGCTTCTCACTGCTCTCCAGAAGAGTGACAAAGGCAGGGGAGAAAAGAGAAAACTAAAAGACCTCTAATTGCCTATGGGATCTGGTTTCCTGCCAGAAGAGACCAAACTAAACTTCAGCTCAACTCAACCACTATCTTTCTGCTTCCATCAGGATTCAGCGGCAGCTCCACCTTCATGCACTACTGATCTGAAAACATGTAAGACATGTGAGAGGCTAATTCTGCATTCATGAGCAAGTAGCAGAGGTACCATTTTCATTCATAGGGAATCAACACAAGTGCACATATACACAAAAAATCATGTTTGTTTTTTTACCTTCACCAATGGTCTGGCCACACTGCAATCGGAGGCCACGAGCTGCTTGCCTTGTCCTGTGCACATCCAGTGCTGCTACGGGCTCTTTGAGAACTGTTTCATTCAACCCAGAGATAGACATTTTCAGGCAGAGAAGGGGAAATTAAGCATAAGCTGTTTGTAAAGTACTTTGCAGATTTAATCCCTGATTCTGAAAAACCCTAGGGTATTTGTCTTGACATTCAAAGGAACAGGGCCACTGACTTCAACCACAATGTTGAACCGGAGATCAGAGAGCACAGGACTGCATTTCCTCAATTTCTGCAATGCTCAGAACTCCAGATTATTTTGACAGGAACACGGGGTGACCCAGGAATGCTCACCCTCAGCAGCAGTTATGTAAATTTACCAAGCATTCATCTTCTCCTGTCTCGGATGAAGCTTGTCATATGATATTGCCCCCAAAGCTACTTCTCCAAAGTTAACTGTGTAATTTGCACAAGATGTCTAACAGCTTAGCCTGTTTATTTACATTTTTCTCTAATTGCTTCTTCATCTATGATTCTATAGACAAATTAATGTAAAAAAAACCCCAACACCCTGAATTGCACGTCCCTATCTTCTCCTCCCCTGCCCGCTGCACTTTATCATGAGGACAAAGGAAAGCTCCATTTCAAAGCAGGAGAGACAAGAACAGAGATGCCTTTTCTGCTTTTTGCTTTCTTTTCTCTTGAGGTTAGAGCTTGTTACCTTGAGTTATTAAACGACCTTAGGTTAACAAAGTGTTATAATTGTAGGATTAAAGGTCAGCTCTAGCACGGGGGTTGGATAAGGTGATCTTCAGGTCCCTTCCGACCCTGCCCACTCTGTGATTCTGTGAGATACACTCACAGCTGCACAGACAGTCACTGCAGCAAGTAGCGTGACAGCCTGGACCTGAATACTGTTGCCCACACTAATGAAAGCATTCAAATGCCCACACTATTTTTCCCATTAATGTTCTTAATTACTGACACTATATGTGAAGCTGCATTTAATAGCTCTTGTGGGTGGGCACAGGTCATTTTCTGCTTCTGCATATTCTATTTAACCCAATAGAGGCTTATCAAACAGCATCCTGATGTTTAAACAATAGTGGCGTCACGGATAATGTGCTCTTGCATGAAAGCTTAAGGAGGAGCATGGGAGGAGATGGAGACTTGTCCCATTATCCTCAATAACTTCCTGCACTTTGCCACAAACACATTGAAAGGATACTCTCTCAAATATTTTGGGGTCAAGTGTGTCTATCCACTATAATGATAACACTGCAAGTACTTCCTGCTAACTCAGAAACAGCCACATGGGATTTAGCACAACTTGATCATTTCCTAACGCTGTCCTGCTTCAGAACCAGGACCCAGTTTCCAACCTCTCATCCTAGCATTTCAGCCTGGGCAAGTACTTTCCCCCAGCGCTAAGACATCATGTTTCCCTAGGGAAACCTGTTTGCAATCTCTTGCATCTGTTCTGTGCCAGCAGTAAAGCCCAAGCTTTACTCCAAGACCAGGGTACACATACATGCCTGCCTCACGCAGATGCTCTCATGTGAAATTCAAGGTAAGACTATCTCAGGTTTTTCACTTCAGTCGGGAAAGGGAGGAAACAGAATTGAGTGCCTTTCTCTCTCCTTCACCTACCCACCTTTTTCACATAACTTGTAGGAAATATGTTCCTGTCCCCTCTCTATATCATCTGAAAAATTTGAGTGCAAATAGCCAATGGGCTCAAAAGCCCTTAGAGGACATGATAAAACACCTTGATACAAACAGCAAGAAAACAGGATTTGTGCGACTCTAAGAAACTCAGCTAAAAAGAAATATTTCATGATCCTTTATCATAAAATTAATGTGTTTTGCCATATAAAGGCAGCTACCACCAAAATTCACTAGGAAGATACCACAGTGCACACAAATTATGCAGAACTTACATCTGTTTCTCCAGGGAGATTTTATTGCAGCCTTTCAGTACTTAAAGGGGACCAAAAAGAACAATGGGGACAAACTTTTTAGCTGTGCCTGCTGTGATAGGACAAGGGATACCAGTTTTGAACTAAAGGAGGGCAGATTTGTATCAGATATAAAGAAGAATTTTTTTTAGGATGAGAGTGGTGAAACGGTGGAACAGGTTGCCCAGAGAGGTGGTAGAAGCCCCATCCCTGGGCTACACATACAATCTAGTATAAAGGTTTGTTTCTGTGTTTTTAAAACTTGGGGATGACATGGCTTGTCCAGGTGACTATCACAACAATTCATACCATATTTGGTTAGAAAAGTGGAGCTATATTTCTTTTCTACCTAAACCCTTTGTGTTTGTTTTGAGATTTTTCTGTCCAATTTTTCCAGCTGAGGCAGCTGGAAAATATGCCTGATCAAACAACCATGCAAAATGTAAGTTTCCTATCTAACCTGAATCTATCTGTCAAGTCTTTGGGCTTCAATAGCTTTACCAATGAGAAACTGACATTCTTCTCAAAATCTTTTGTTACCAGTGAAGGCTTTTATAAGACCCTTACATAAAGCATCAATGCACTAGTCATGCTGGGGCAAATCAGACATCATCTAGCTCCAGTGGATGGCAGAATGATGCTCTACTAGAAGACATCAGACATGTATGACCTCTAATACCCAAAATAGTTGTGCAAGCCCTGCACTCAGAGGCCACACTCCCTCTGGACCTCTTACTTTGATCCACAAAGGATGGCAATTGGCTGCTGATCCAGGCAGCTCAGCTGTTCAAGACATCACAGTGAAGAAATGTACCATTAAATTACTTTTCCATGTACGGACTGTAGGTGCAGGTAGTCCATCCTGGGCTGGAAAAAGTGGTGTGTTGTTCCTTATAAGCTTTGTGCAGATGGCTTGTATGAGTGTCAGGCAAACACCATACGAGCTATGGTAAGAGTGCAAGGACATTGAAACTAAAACATTGCTCCTTACCTGCTGTCACTTATTCTGTGGTCATGAAACCTTATATAGTAGAAGTCTTTAACTAAATTTAGAGGATTTTACACCTGTTGCTCACTATTTTTATCTTATGGATTGTTACAGGGGGAAAAATATACCTAGATTCTCTTCCTCTTTGTACCATTTACCACTTTACTCTCCTTTGAAATCCAGCATTTACACTATCTTCTTAAAGGAGTAGGTCACTAGCCATCAACCTGCTATACAAGCCAGATGCCTTTTTTATGTTTTTTTAAAAGAGCCTCCACAAGTAGAAAGTACAACCAATGGCAGCTACAGAACTTACCAGCATGAAGACTAAAACTCTCCCAATAGTACAGGGCTTCCAGCAACCTCACAGATGTCAACATCTGCACTCTCGCTTGGCTCCTGCTCTCCAAAGCCACCACTGACATCCTCAGCAACCTGCTACTCCATTATTTTGTCAACATTCAACCCTTCTCAACACTACCATAATGGGAACAGCTACTGGAGACTTTGCTGTTAATTTCTTAATAACCATAATCCATCAGTTAAGAGGATTTGATACAGCAAATAATAAAAAAACACCCTTAATATGTTTTTAGCCATTATCTCAGCATCATAGTTTGGTGTTTCCCTCCTGTATACAGACTGTTTATCTTTTCTGTGCAGTCAGGAGCAAAAAGTAGAAAAAGACTCACATCAGCATTGCCAAAGATGTGGGGAAAAAAGCCACAGAAGTCCTAGGATCTGATTGCTTCAGTTCCCAAGCCCTACAAACTGATTTATCTCAGCTGGGATGCAGTGTGCTGGCATTTACACTCCCCTGCCAAGAATTTAGCACAATTATTGGGAATAAAACGGAGACATCTCTGGGCAACTGCCTTGGCTACCCCTGCCTTAGCCCCAGCTGCCCAGCTCCTCCTGGCCTCTCCCAGCACTAAAGCCTCTCAGGCCATGGGTCCCTGCACATCTGTACTGTCTGCACACATACCACCCTGCTGGCTTCCCCCTGCAGTCTGTTTTTCCCATCTGAGGGGAAATTCCTACCAGTGGGGCCATTAAAACATTAACATTGACTTAGCCTGATGAAATCCTGATGACAAAACAGACCAGGTTTGCTGGCAAAGCATGAGAAGATAAACAGACATAAAATAATCAACGTAAAAATGGTGCTTTTCATTCCTGTTTGATAAAGTCTGCAAAATCAACATATCAAATGCTCAGTGCAGCAAACATCTGCACACAACCAGGAGGAATACACGTGGCTTTCTGCAGAACTTACCTTAGAGCGTTGCAACAGAACTCACAAATACAACAGAAATCACTTCAAGACTGGATATAAAAGATGATACATCCAACATGTTGGAAGTAAAACCACAATAAAAAGTTAATCTGACCAGCTTAGTTTAATATTCCCTCTACCTTTACATTTTTTTTAAATTAGACTCTCCCCTCATTTTTCTCATTCATGCCCAACGATAAAGCTTGACACTTACAAACATCATGTTTAAAAACACTATGACCTGAATTTATTTATCTCCTCCCTTGCTGAAACTGAAGGCTGAGGTAAAGCAGAAAGAAAAGGTGATTACTAATTCACTGCCCCCCCATAGTAGGATCAATCCTCATATTTCACAGAATCACAGAATCACCAAGGCTGGAAAAGACCTTTAAGATCATCAAGTCCAGCCTATGACCAACACAACCACACCATCTAGACCATGGCACTAAGTGCCACATCCAGCCTTGCCTTGAACACATCCAGGGACGATGCCTCCACCACTTCCCTGGGAAGTCTATTCCAATGTCTAACCACCCTCTCCGTGAGGAAGTGCTTCCTAATATCCAACCTAAACCTCCCTTGGAGCAACTTCAGGCTATGCCCTCTTGTCCTGTCACTGGTTGCCTGGGAGAAGAGCCCAGCCCCCACCTGACTACAACCTCCCTTCAGGTAGTTGAAGAGAGTGATGAGGTCCCCCCTGAGTCTCCTCTTCTCTAGGCTAAACAACCCCAACATCCTCAACCTCTCCCTATAAGACTTTCCCTCTAGTCCTTTCACCAGCCTTGTTGCTCTCCTCTGGACCCGCTCCAGCACCTCAACGTCCTTCTTGAAGTGAGGGGCCCAGAACTGGACACAGTACTCAAGGTGAGGCCTCACCAGTGCTGAGTACAGGGGGAGAATTACACCCCTACTCCTGCTGGCCACACTATTCCTGACACAAGCCAGGATGCCATTGGCCTTCCGGGCCACCTGGGCACGCTGCTGGCTCATGTTCAACCGGCTGTCCACCAGCACTCCCACTCCCACACTTACTTTGGGTAAGAAGATCTATTAGAGAGAGAGTGAGCATGTATCTATACACACACGCACACACATATATATGGTAACGACTGTTTTTTCACTGTTGAAACTATTTGCTTTGAGACTGGAACATTCTGATCCTGGCAAAATGACGCAACTTACTAGTGGCCAGAAGTGACTCAGTGCCTTGCACTATTTTAGAAAGCCAGATGAGACGATCATTAACTCTGCTACTTCAAATTCGCACACACTTCCCAATTCAAACTTTATTATGGGAAAAAGGGGAAAAAAATAGAAGTACAATGGAAAAAAACTTCAAAATAAATCCATAAGAATGTACAAAGAACACTACAGAGATTTAAATTTGTTCTTCATAAAATGACCACAAATGGGAAAATACAAGTGCCCGATCAACTATATATTCTAATTACTCTTCTTTAAAAAATAGACTGTCAATGAAAAAAAGAAAAAGCAGAGTTTATGAGAAATCTCAAGGTTTTCTCCATCCATAGCTCTTCTAATTAGCAAGAAAGAGATCAGTTTAACCTAATTGCATCTGCATTTCATAAATACAGTTATTTCCCACAGCCAGAGACCTCATCTCAGCACTAACTCTACTGCTCCAGTGAGAACCAAGAAGAGTCGACAGAGGTCTCTCCTCCAGGATACAGTTGTGTCTGAAATCTGCACTGCATCACAGGCAGTATCAGGCCAAAAGAACATTTCAGTGGCTACTGTATATTTACAAAAGTGAAGATAGGAAGCTTTGCCTGGCCGTCAGTTAATTTTATTGTCAACCCTATTTCTCTGTACCCATAAACAGCAATAGTTTTGTATGGTCAAGCAAATCTTTAAAGTAAGCATTTTACTTATTTTATGTATAAATATAAAATGAAGGTTGTGTGATATAGCAGTCACAAAATTAGTGCTAGAAGACCCAGCTTCCAACAGCACTTACACTGAAATGTGAATAAATTCTCTCCTTTCTCCAAGTTTCAGTTCATGCATACCCAAGGTGAATCTCCCACTACTCACTCTCTTTGTAAATAAGGCTTGCAAATTCCTAAGAAAGACCAGACACAATCTGATTCTCCAACTGTACCAACAAAGCCTTCTAGTGCAGCTCCCAGGTGGTTTTGTCCATGCAGTTTATGACCAATTTGTCCAGTGAAACTGGCTATGTTAAATAAAACTAGTTTTAGCAGTAACAGCTATATGCATACAGAGGCTTGTAAGCATTAATAAAGGAGACAATAAAATACCATCCCTAAATTCTGAAAGTTTGTAGCACAGATTCAGCCTGAGAGCTGTTAAAATATTTTATGTCTTGATTATTAAAAACCAAACAAAAAAAAACCAAAACAACACAACCCAGGAAAAAAAAAAAAAAAGATAGGCTTAACATTAGACATTTATCAAAGAACACAATAAGGTCATACTAAGCCTGTGTCGTGCTGAGTTTCTCTGTCCTTATGCACACATCTGACACAGAGATGCAAGCCTAACACCCAGAGATACCAGGACAGTCCTTTCCACATGAAACTTTCTAGCAATAATTAAAAAAATTCAGCTAAGCATTTCTGTGGCAGCTATTTCCAAGTTAGCCACTCTATGTGGAATTTAGAATGCATTATAGGTGGTTTATGATTTGAAGCCAGAGGAGACTATATAATCCTATTTTTGCATATAGGACAGCTTTTGAGCTCATAATTTCATCAACTTTGTGTGACTGTACTACACCAAAGTTGCTAGCAGTCATGTTTTGATAACTGTTTATTAAGAGACAGAAGCCAAAGTGTACCTAGAGAGCAGTAAAAATGAGAGTAGGGCAATGAAGACAGATGGAAAAAAATGCAAACCTCAAGGTCTGGAAAAAAAAAAAGAGGATTAAAGTTTTCCTTCCGTATTGAAGGTATATTGCAATCAGAAATCTGCCACTTACCCAACAAATTAGCCTGACTTTTGAAGGCATCATGTAGCAGATATGTGCCATGAAGTAATCATTCCACCCATTACATCAAAAGCCATTTATCACAGGAAGCAGGATTAGACTGAACAAGGAGACAAAACCAACTCTCCCTCAAAAAAATTTAATTAAAACCAGGCAATGTATTATTTCAGACAATATTTTCAACCCGAAGCATCATCAGGTATGAAATGTTGAGATTAATTGCAAGACAAGAATTCAGGGATCTTTAAATCAATTTTTTTTCCCCAGTTTAAGCCAGAAGGTTTGGGAGTAAGCTGACACACTCGCTAAAAGAGACAGTTTGCTTTATGCCACCTTCAGTATCACCCTCCTACTTCAGGGCTCCTGCATAAACACACAAATTCATTACACACTGTAAAAATTTGGTTTCTCAGCAGCGATGGAGGATGAGGGGCTTACTCTCCAGATCTGCAATCAGCTTTGGCATGTCACACTCCCTTCTGCTCCTCACATCTCCCCAGGGAGTCATGGGCTGAAGGCTGCCTGGGCCCTTCAAATGTGCTCGGCAAGCTACACATTCACATATACACCCCAGAGCAAAATCAAATAGCAGCAGGGAAGAGGACTGAAATGGCCCCACAGGCTCTCTAAGTTGTGGACATATCCTGCCCATTGACCACAAATTCTGCACTTCAGCTTTGCTGGACTGCAACTACCAACAAAGCTTTCCAGCACATACCACTCATCCCCACAAGATTACTAGCTCAAATACGAGCCAAAACATATGAGGGAAAAGATTACTATCACCTGCTACTACAATAGGAAAGCTTTTTGCCTCATGCTTTAAAGCCTCCACTTTGGACCCACACAGTTCAGGACATGGTTAGCCTTCTGTCACCTTCTTCCCTTTCACTATCCACCTTGGCTGATCCAGCCCGGCAGCACAGCTTATCTTTAGCTCCCTAAAACTGAACTGGGAACTAAGAAGCCACAGGAATGCAAAAACACCCATCACCACAGGGGGAGAAAAAAACAAAAGCAAAAGTACTAGAGATACACTTTTTTTATTGTAGCAACTGATCCCAGAGCTCATCATTCTTAGTCTAACGGTTAATGGTCTGATGCTCCTCTCTCCCATTCCCAATTGCAGTACTGATTCACTGCATAACCCTGACCAGCTCATTTAACCTCTCCCTTTGTTTTAATCACCTGTAATGGGAGGATGAAGACCTACATCACGTAAGGTTTGAAGAGGCTTCTTCAAAGCAAGAAGATGCTTTGAAGAATAAGAAAACAACAGAAACAATACACAGTGTAAATGCATAGTAGTAAATTAGCTGCTATATAATAAAATATTTCTCTTTAAGAACAAAACAAAGCTAAGATTTGAAGGTCAGCTTTCTAAGAGGCAGCAAAAGAAGTTGAGTTAGATTCTACCACATCATATTACATTGCTAGAATGGTCTGAAAATTAAGTTCACTAAATTGTGAATTTACATCCCAAGGGCAACATTGTTTCAAAAATGCAAAGTTTTATAATAAATGTACATTTATAACAGTGTTTGAATCTTCCAGATTCATTCAGATTTTAATTCTAGCCTCTCTAATATATGTGCATTTTAGGCTATTCCTACTAATTGTGATTATTTGCGCAAGCATTCAGTGAATGCAGGTACTGAACACGGGAACCCCTCTACTGCAGGCCAAAATGCCCTAAAAATCCTAAATGGTTTAGCACAGACAAGTAAATACATAAGACTAAGTAATATGAGATTTTGTACATGTCACCTGGTTTGGAAATGAACACCTCTTTTTCCAGCTGGTTTCTGTTCTTTGCATTTACTGGAATAATGCCCTGCCCTCACAGCCTTTAGCTTATCTGGTTAAAGAACAAGCATCAGTCCTTCTCTGCTCCAGAAACCCATTCCCTCACACCTCCCTCCCCTTTTTTTTTAGCAATACATTTGAATGGAAGGATAAGTGTCAATGGATAAATGTCTCATCTTTGCCAGAGTAATTCTGGCACTTGGCGGAGCCATGGTCACAGCAGTTGCTGTACAGATAGCCTTTTCATGATTCTCACAAAAAGATAGATGAAATGTATCTGTAATCCATATGTTTTATTCTTTGCATTCCTGCCATTTTCTCAAGATTTAAAATCCTTATCATTCAACAGTTGACCACAGGCATTCCGAGTATCTGAAATAAAGCAGGTCCTTTTACATTAAAGTCCATTAAATCCATTACACTACGCAAGACTAGTAGCAGAGGAAAGTAGGGCAGATAACAGCACTTAACTTCACTCAGAGATTAATTAATTCCAAAATTCACTAAATCTGGAGTGTATCCCTGTTATCAACTCCCCCCACATGTGTGACACAGTGCTCACCCTAAAGCCTCACTCCAGAACATTTTGCTTACGCATACACATATTGCACTAGGACCCCTTGTCTTCTAAGTATACACATTGTAACCAGACCTCATCCCAAAAGTGGGTTTTGCACATTATTACATATTTTTAACATTTCTGCTTCTCAGTCCCAGTTAAGAGGGAAATTTCATTCTCAGAAGTATTTTCTTGGGCTGGCCTCTGCAAACAAGTGCCTCAAGTATCATCTAGCACTCTTAAAAATTATGGACTTCCATCCTGATCCCTAACCTATACCTGTCTCCTAACAGTAAAGCAGCAATCTATTTGGACAGCAGCCCACCTAATTTGCTAGCACCAAGCCCCATGTCAGGAAAAAAAATGTTTTGTTGGTTGTTTTTTTTTTGCAGTTCACCCCCTTAATGGCTCTTGTTAATTGCCAGGGTCCACCTTTCAAGTAAGCAGCTCTGGTGTTTAACAACATACACAATTAGCTGGCCCTGTTACTGTTTATCTCGGAGGCAGGCACAGAAATTTCCAAGCACGTGGTGTCTGCTGTGCCCATTAGAAGAAAGAGTGAGGACATTAGTCTTTGTGACATATGGTATTCAGATGCACCCCACTGACACAGAACATAAATGGCCTCAGGGCACCGATGGCAAACATGTAACTCCTGAAGCCATCATGGTCCAACTGTCCACCAATTTATCATTGTATCACAAATGCCATGTGTATTCACTCACTTCTGTTAACTATCAATTCAAAGGGGGCCAGCATGTCACTACAAAAGGGACAGTCAATAAAACTGTCATTGCGATCCAAAGCTTTTTCCATGCTGAGCGCTTTGCTGCACACTGAGTTTCCTCATTAAGTGGAAATCACCAGTACAAGTCCTGCATACCCATCTCCCTCCCCACCCACAAATGCACATCTGGGAGCAAATATTAAAAGAACTTTATTGAAAGCAATGAAAACTGAAAGCCAAATTAAATTCTCACCTCCCATTTTGCTTTCATGCTTTCCGAGTTCTCTCACATTTCTTGTAATACTGCAAATCGAAATAGATGCAAATGCAAGCAGAGGAACTAGTAAATAATTGACTGTCTGATTACTGTTGTCTGCTCATATGCAGACCTCATTTGATAATTATGAGGAACTGCAAATAAGCTATGTATCTTTGTGAATGAATTAAAAATCAACACATTGGGTGGGGGGGCAGAAATACAGCCGATCACATTTTCTACACCACTGTCTCTTTTGACAGCCTCTCCTACTTTGATCTTAATATATCTACTGCTTGACTTATTTTGTACTTAATAGAGGCACCTAGGTCAGAAATGAATGTTTTGGCTGCTGCATTTAAGAAACACAAAAATCTTGCAGTAACGTAGCATGGTTCATGAGATACAGGTCTTGTATCTCTTGTTTATCTTAATCTACACCTTTACAAGACCAATTTCCTTTCTGCAACATACAAATACAAGCAGTGTGGTCAACAGGTGAAAATGGCGTTATGTACAGCTGCAAAGTGACTTAAAACATTGTTTTGGTTTAGAGTCAATCTCCCTTGTTACTGACAACAACAGACAGTGGAAAAGAGAAATCAAATCATGGAGGACGAAAATATTAGAAGGTGAATGCTGATGGAGATCTTACTAAAACATAAAAAAATTCTCTCTCTCTGTAGAGGTGTGGAGCCCTATAACAAGGTGCTCTGCATCTGCTCTTCTCAGTATCTTTCATTGAAATAAACAGAAATTAAACATGGGTGCTAACTAAGGCCCCTCATGCTGGTGACCGACTGCAACACCAAGACAAGGCATGCCTGTATCTCTAGGTCCATTGGCCTGGGTCTTCCAAAGTCACCAAACCTGTGCAAAGCAATTGAAGAATGGTTCCCAAGAGACACTTACTGAATAAAATTGAGTATTTTTAATACCAGCTTGTAAGGACAAAAGAGAACTACTTAATACAAATATAAAATAGAATAACTATATTTTTTAAATCCCCTGAGGCCAATAAAGGGCTTTCACTAAGAGGGAAAATACCAGTTGAAACATCTTCCCTCCATAAACACTGCTAAGTGTTGATGCAAGATATAATACACTGATAATAAAAAAACTAGAGTAGCTATAATTCCTGTCTGCTTTTCTCTTTCTAGTCACCCCAAAAACCAGTCTCACACAGCCAGGTAAGAATTCACAGATTATTCCATAACCAGTCCACCAAGCCATTTTGCTAGTATGGCTGAAGGGTCAAGAATCTCAAGTTTTAAGTGGTCAAACAGCAAGTACGGGGAAAAAAAATAATGCTGGTTACTCCTATGACAGTATTTTAACATTTTATATTAGGTAAAAAAATGAAGTGGAGCTGTAAATTCTTGCCCATGGGTTTATCCAAGAGGAAAAAGCAACAAACAAAAAATCAGAAAGTTAAATACCAAACATTGAAAGTAATGGAAAAAACAAGTTTAACTGCAGTTCACATAAAAACAGAGAAAAAGAAAAGCAAACAGATTTAGAAAGCAAGCAATTTCAGCATTCAAACCCTCTCTGATTCTAACAGACTGAACCTGAAGAGATGCTGAGTATTTAAAGGCCTGAACTTGGAAAAATACTATTCAAATGCCCAAGGTAACAAGCACACAAGTAACCATTTGTGCTGCCTAATGCAACTGTATGCATTTCCAAATGGAAGGTATCACAGCCAGGACAAAGAGCAACTGCTTTTGCTGCAAGGTGCAAGGAAAACACAGAATTCATTACACATTTAAAAGCCATAATGTCTTAGGAAACTAAAATGGAAATGCCTTTTTACATTTGCTTAGAGCAAGTCTGAGCTGCAAGCATGCGAACATTTCTTCTGCAAATCTAAGACCTCACCTTCTCCAATGAGAGACTCAGGGGACCAGGATTACAGTATTATAGTCTGAATGTAGATCAAACATTTTCACAACCAGTGGACAAATCTTGATTTGTTCAAGGCTTTACTCATGCATCAGAAAAAGCTATGGAGCAGTTATTTAGAAGACAAGGACTTATCTTCAAAAAGTGAACACAGCACAAACTAAAAATGTAATTGTGTATGTTTGCAGAACGAGGATATCTATTCTAAATATTGTTTCAAGGCTGGGTAAAAAAGTATTTATTCTTTTAATATTAACAAAACAGAGAGAGCTTTGCATAAAGCTGAATACAAAGTGGAAGGACTACAAATGCTTTTGGCTAGAAAACTTAGGATACCACTTATGTTTCCTGAAGCTTTGGTATACCTGATTTTTCACCTTACACATTTCTCAAGGTCTTGAATTAATTTAATACATTCATTTTACTGAGCTGGACTGAACAGTTTTACCAAGTTCTGCTAATTTTCCATAGACCAGCTTTGCAGAGGACAAACATGCCACAGCCCAGCTCCAGCAGCCTAGCCAGGTCTTGATGCACATGGTACTCACACAGCTAGAAACCATGGAGCTGCACTTCAGTGGCATTCCAGACACCCTGGAAATAGTTTTTCAATATAATAATAATAAACAGGGAGATCTACCACAAGACAAGGTGCAGATCCTGATCATTATTTGTGCAGCCCTGGAGTATCACAGAAATAAAGTGGAAAGCTGCACATGGAAAGCACTACCAGAGAAAAGTGGAACTGTGACTCATAGCAACTCACACAGTTCCTCCAAAGAAATGGAAGGCACATGTCATTTCAGAACTCCATGCTCAGCCACATTTAACAACACTGACTACAAAAATATAACTGCAAACAGTCAGTTTGCCAGCTGATTATCTGGTACCAAGCTCTGGAAAATCCTACAAATAATGGCATTGTCTCTTCATGCTAAATTATATGTCTATGGCAAAGATTAATCCAGTTCAAGGGTGATTAGAAGCAGGAAAAAAGAAGTAGCGTCAGCATCAAACTCAGTAGAAAGTCTTTAACACTCAATTATCATAACTATAAACAGCAGGAAAAAGTTTTAAAATCTATCGAAATCAGGCTAGCAGTGCATGCATCCCATCTAGGTATTTTTTTTCTATGAAACTCCCTAGCATATCAATCAGCTTTAAGGAATGACTAATAAATTTTAATACAGCTCTTGAAGTTTATATTAAAGCATTTTACAGCAGGAACTATTAGGCTTGATACTGATTTGCCATAATAAGGTTAATGAGTATTCATTACTTTATTGATTTGAAGACAGCAGAACTCTAAGGAAACAAATATTAGAAAATATCATTAATAAATACTTAGTATACAGCAAATTTTGAAGCTCCACCTTTTAATAAAGGGAGGGATTCTTAAAAATGTTGTAATTCCACTCCTAACTTCACTTGCCATTATGGTTGACAACTGCCTTAAGTAGAAAGGAATGTTCCCTTATCACCCTAAACTACACGTGAGGATAAAAATTACATTCAAAGACAAAACTTGTGAAATTATGCTCACATCACAGCACATTAAGCTGAACCATGACCTATCAAAATGAGAAACTGCTTAATTCAGGAAGCCTTCTTGCATCAGCCTGAGGAAATTGCATTTACAGAAAAGGAATCCCAAAGATAAAAGCGATGAGGCTTTAGAACTGAAGAATAACTACAAGTGTGGGTAGGTCATTTGTGGGCTATCCAATAACATTCAGATGTCTGATAAACTCCCAAGTACTTTTGTGGGTCTTGCCCAAAAAGTACCATTATAAAGCACTTCTACTCCCCTAGCCTCCAGCCATGAAAACTAAGACATAAATCCAGTTCCCAGCAAAGGAGTCAACACGCCTTTTTATTACCAATAAAATTGTTAGTAGCAAACATATAAACATATTTCTAAACTATTTCCTTATTTTCAGTCAAGTGCTATAAACTAGTTAGATTGATGGTAATTGTTCAAACCTAAAATCTATTTTTGCCTTGGCTGAAAAAATAAAGCTAGAGCTAAAAAAAAACCTTAAATCCCAGTCTTGCAATAAATGTGGATTTGTTTTCTATTATAGCATGTGGGTTTTGCTGATGCAAGAAGCACTGAAAGAAAAAGCCTTGACTCAATTCTGTACTTGATTCACAGGCAACTCCAGTCCAGGCAGGGCGAGGAGCATCAGTTTTAAAATGGTCCAACACTTTCCATTATACAGATATTTTTAAGTTACATCTGCAACATTTGATTCTTCATTATTTGGCCTGAGACTATGTATATAGCTGAATGCCCATTGTGCAAGATGACAGAGAAACACATTTTTTTACCCATGTGAAAAACAGACTACTTTCTCTAAAGTCTTGTTTCAAATAATCAATTTGAGAGTTTGGAGACAGCTACAGTATCAGTGACATGTCATGTGCTGTCCTTCTCACAAGCTTCCCCAAAGTGGTCATGTTATAAGATAATGAAAGTATAGTATTTTAAAATTATCGCTAGAGACACCCATTAAAACATTCCACACCTCTGCTAAGATCTCACCCACACTTGACTTGCTCCAGAGCATGGAATTATTCTACACAAGGTGCTCCAAAAGACTAAAGTTTAAGTGGGCAAGGTAAATCTTGGACCATGCATTAAAACAGAGTTTGCTTCCCAGTCTATCCTAAGCAATTAACATAGTCAGTGATGCAAAGCACATCAAGGGACAACTATTTTCTTTATCTGGGAGAAAATGATGGGGTAAGCTTAGAAAGAAGGACATAGTAACAGACATGAGAATCACTGCAAGGCAAAAGACAGGTGGATACTGAGATTCTGAGATATGATAGAGAAGGAGGGACAGGACTGAGGACACAGAAAATAAGAAACAGAAGAAATTGGAAGGGAACACAGATGTGGTGGAGAGCTGTAGCATCATTCAGTAGGAGCTTGATGGCCAATGGCAGATAGCCAGACTTCTGTCCCGGCTTGTGTAGGGTGAGGGAACACAACTGAGAGGAAGTGGAGAGTAGCAGTGAAGTAGGGATTGCCACATGAGACACAAGAGGATGGGAGGTACTGATCAGAGCCTTGAATGCCTTAGTCCTGGAAATCCTCTTATTCCACGAAGCTGCCTGATGCCAGGGCTGGGGCACACAGAAGACAGAAACCAGCAGAAAGGACTTCTCTACCTCACCTGGTAGAAGTTTGAGTTCACCGTTTAGGCACCTTTGGTGCCTGAACAAACTCTACCCTCATTTTAGTTCCATATCAAACCTGCAAAATTTATATCTTTAATAAAACACCTATGAAATTCAGTTTAGACAACACAAGCAAACAAATTCACAAACTTGGGATGACCACACAAATCAGTTTAGAAGTTAGTGAAGAAAGCAATAAATAGGTTGTGATTCAAGACATCAGAACATCTGAACTCTCTCCTCTGCTTTCTGCATGACCTCAGACAAGTAACACCACCTGTGCCCTCAGTACCTGTTCCCTTATGATTTCCTCCCACAGAGGACATTTTGAGAGTTATGCATGAAGGAAGAGCACAGGGATACTGAATAGGATCTCAGTATTCAGGCTGATACCAAAATGCACGTGAAAAAGGGAATCAAATCAGAAAGTGAGAGAATCAAGGTTCTTAAGGTTGAAGTCACTAGTAAAAATTATTCATGTTTAAAATGGGGCTGACTGTAACATATTTGATAGTATACAGACTCCAGCTACTGTACCTGTACATTCCTTTGAGTGACAGAAAATTTACAGCCCTTCATATTTTCCTTTGGGTAGCTGATTATTTCTTCTGACATTCACACAGTTATATTTCCATTCTGCACTGAAGAAGAGGCACCTGCATTTTTTTTTTAGTAATTTATAATATTCAGATTCTGCTTTTGAACTTTCCTTTGCCCCAGTTTCTTGTCATCACTGCTTAGTTATCAGTATGGAGAAGCAAGCAAGTAGCTTTCTCTCTTCCCTCAGGCAATACCATTGCTGTGCTTTGATTTGCGTCACAGAGACAAAAGAAGTAGAACAGCTGCAGCCCTTAATTGCAGAAACCACATATGCGAAGCTGCATCTCAGTTTCATTGTTGCTCTTCCAGCAAGAAAAATTATTAAAGGCCCAGTCCTGCTTGCCCAAAAACATGCTTACTGGGCCACACACTAGAACAGTACAAAACTCTCAAAGACAACAAAATATGGTAAAAAATTAAAAACGTTAGTAGTTTTAAGTAGAATACAGGAATTTTAAGAAACACAGACACCTATACCAGGTTCACCACCTGAGTCCTTCCCACAAGTTTGTTAAGGCAGCAAAACCACCATTGCTCTCTAGCCCTCTCCTCAAAGAGGGAGACTGGGCACAGACAATTTACTGTTTGCTAAAGCCAGTTACTGTAGTGGGAAGGTTCGAGTGCCTTGGTTGTTGACTAGGTGTAGGTACCACATTTATGTCAATAAATACAAGATCAAAGAGTTACACCTGGCATTTGCAGCAAGGGGAAGACCAGCAGGTTTGGTAATACATCCCAAGTTCCTGGGGAAATCTTTCCCCAGATTTGAGACATAAATCTCTTCACACATACCTACCCTTCTTTACACATCCATAGCTGCATTCCTGCAACAAACCTAGACTCTTTTCTATTACACAGCCATGGGACTCAGGAGCTTGTCTTGTTGGGAATTCCCAAACAGTGAAAGCTGTCACTGTAACCCAGCCCCAGCCAGGAAAACAACTACAGCCAGACCAATACTGATTTGGACTAGAAAACACACACAGAAGTTTATCACCTTAAGTTTCAGCATATACTACTTTTCTCCTAAAAAAAACATTTTCCTTCAGATATACAGCCCCACTGGTTTGAATTGCTGTTTTTGAGGTTTTCATTAAGACGTTTATCTGTTTACACGCTGTCCAAGTTTTCAGATGATCCCACAGTGTACTTTAAGATGCAGTTTTATTATGTAGTGTGTTATAAACACAACTTCATATTGGTGTCATCATCTAATGATTACAATATTTTGCTTCTTAAGAAAAGAAAAAAAGCAGTTATGAAATGGATAATGCACTAATACATTAATATTTGAGAAAAAGAAGTGAGGATAAGGGAGGGGTGGCCTTCGTCTTTAAGCAAAAGTGGATACTTATTTCATCAAAACTAAAAGCACGTTTAAAAATATTATTCCATATAGAAGCAAATTTAAGTACAGAAAGCACCCAATACACTAAGAAAAAGAGGACCAAAAATTAGAATCATAACCAATATATTGATTTATTACATTAGAAAGAAAGCTTGCAGTACCTCAAGCCCTCAGGAAGTCACTAGACAAATTCAGATGCAAAATGCATTCAGACTGTGTGCTGATGAGTACGTTACACCTGCACTAGGCATATGCTGGTGAGGCAACAGCTGGATAAATCCAGTGCCTCAGCCAACTTCCACCAGCTGACTCAAGAACAGCAAGAAGCATGACAAATTTTTCATTATAGTGTAATCATATGCATGTAACAGATGCTTACACAGCCCTGTTTTCATGAGGAAAAGGGCCTAAAATTAAAATGTCCTAACTTAAGAGTACCCTGTTCTAGTCGTATTTACAGTGCCGCAGAAGTGTAAGGTTTGAATTATTAATGCGACTTATTCACCACCAAATTCCCAGGAAAATGCAAGCTGTAAAAGGTTGTGCTTGCTTCAACTTCCTGAGCAAGAGGTAAATCTCTTCTAGACAATTTTGCAGTCTTGTTTAAAAATGTTTTGATGCTGCTGACACTTACTTTTACAGAAAACAAAAAAATCACCTATGAAGCATTGTTTCATTTTTCAAAGAGCAAACATCCAGTAATATAAATATAAGTCATTAAGGTATGTTTTGGCTGGAATTTCCATAATTAATTTCTCTACATTATTTGTTCAGGCTGAATATGCTGCAGCTTCTCATCTTTACTGTCTTGTTTTCAGAAAGTCCAGCCCTTTTTTGGGGAGAGCTCAGTTCTGCCACTAGTGCATGACAGTCAGTCAGAAATAGTTTTTTCCACATTCGGAGGCTTTGTTTAAACATACCAAATAGTTTTGGCTTAAAGCACAGATCTGTCCATTTTTTTAGTGCTCATTTTTGTGCCTCACAATGAAGTAACTTGCTCTAACAGGTTACCTATGACTTCTTCCCATCAACATACTGTGTTCCCAAATGTCTTTCCAGAAAATAGGAAGGAACAGCCTGACAGCAAAAAGGGAGAGATGGCAGTAGAAACCTCTGTGTAAAAGCTCTTCTCACCCATTTGCTGCCATGTCTTAGAATGTATTTTTGAGATCACAGTTGTGACTTATTGTAATCAAGTTTGTCATGGGAAATTTTTACACCCATGGAGGATGACAATGTTTTCCACCTACAGTGAAATATTCTGAAAGGCAAGATGCCTGGTGGTTAATTTTCTCTTTTTGGTAAATATGCATATAGTTTGTCTTTTGTTTCTCACTTGGATGTTATTTAAAGTATTTTCAGAGGCAACCACCAGCTAGACCAAACATTCTGCCTTTTCTGAAATAGAAGCTCTATTTGATGCTCTCTGAAGCATCCTTGTTTTCCCTCTCTACCCTCCTCATCAGCAACTTTCTTCTGTTCATCTGTTTGGTCACAGCTCTTCCCCACACCTTCACAGACACCTGCTATTTTATACAGCCCATCTCAGCCTTTGACTACCAAAGCAACATTTCAGTGAGTAGTATGACCTAGACACTCCACCTTCTGGACTTACCTGGGCAGAAGAGAAAACAGTATGATGGCATCTCTACTCATCACAGATTTGTGGAGAAGAGAGGTGGTTCCAGACCAATGGGACTAGGTGTGGAAAAATGGGCCTGTTCTCAAACACAACTAGCAAGAAGAGATGTGTAACAGGACAAGTTCATTCCTCCTTGGGCAGTGAAGCTCTTACACCGAGGATGAATCTGATTATGAAGCAGCCTGGCTGAATTCCACGCCTATCTTTCAGATGAGTACCTAATGTACCTTGATTTCATTCAAGTTTAGCAAAAGCATCACAGAAGAACAAGGCGTTCATGCTGGAAAGGCACCAAATGGTGACATGTTTGTACTGCTGTTTGGCTAGAACAATACAGCATTTATCAAAAGTTAAACATTTACTCAAAACAGGGCTTCTGAACACTTTCTGTCACAGTGTAAATTGCTGTAATACAACATGAGGTTCCATACAGAGGAGCACACACAATGGATGGGGTAAAACAATCCTGCTAACTTGACCCAACCCTTGTCTTTGTTTTCTTTTTCCTTTTTTTGTGAGCATGGGGAGAGTAGGATAGGACTACTTCATGTTTGTCTTCAATAAGATAATAAATGACAACAGCATCTTTTCCTTTTTGATTTCACCTTGATCTAAATTAACTACGGAGAAAAAAATAACAAAGATGGTGGTACAAAAAAGAAAGCAATTTACTTAGGCTTTGTTAACCCTGTGGCCTTGTTCCAGTTTCAGCTTTTGTGTCTAGCTGTCTAAACAGAAAGGAAGAGTCAGAAAAAAATAACACAGTCAAAACAACTGTTTGTACAGCACATATCAGTACAGCTTCAACCAAATAATCCTGCTTCTGGATGACAAGGAATTTTCCCTAGGGCAGCATACTGTGACTTGGGCACCAGCAGCTTAAGGTCCTGGGATAAAAATCCCTCTATACTCCCACTTCTCAGTATAGAAGGGCAATGGCCTGTCTCAAGGGGGGGGTCATCAGGCAGCTCTGTCACACAAAATCTTACTGGCTTTTTTCTAGTATGCAAACTTTTAAGACTGGTATTGCTTTAATGCTGCATTGTCACTTGAGTGATGATGATTTTCAAGAGTGATATAGCAAGCCCTCAAGGAATTTAGTCTTAGGTTTATTTGAGCAAATTCTTGAGACACACATGCTCCCAGCCTCCAGGGGCAAGGGGCTGGCTTAAAGAAAAAAATAAAAATTAAAAAAAATTGCTTTACTTGCATACTAGTTCTTACCACCACTGCTTCAATGTTTATGTATTTATATACAAAAAACAATATACATGGACAATTCATCTTAGACTTCTCCAGTGGAAAAATTACATGAAAGCATCCCCCAACCCCCAAATGGTACAACTTGGCAGAGGGACAACCACAACTGAGATGAGCATACAGCTTAAGGGTTTTTCCAAATGTACTGGCTGTCCTGCCCTACTGCCAATGGTGTGTTTCTCCCTTTGAACAGCCATCTGATGAAGACTAGAACGAATTCCATTCACAGAACTCAAACAGCACAGAAAAGCACTTAAACAGGCGCCATGGAGGCATTTACATAATTACCCAACGTGCAAGGTCACAACGTGCTGTACTAAATCTTCCATGTATTGTAAACAGCAATTTCTGCAGGACAAAAGCACTGGCAACATTGTTTTGCTCACCTATTACAGTGGCCTCATCAAGAGCATCATTACAAGAACAGTGCATGTGATTAGAGAGGAAAATAATAAAAATTTCATCCTCCTGCAGCATAACTGGAGGCGTGGTGGCCTCGCTTTTCATTGCATTCAACAGACCTATGATAGTTTTGGTCTAAGATTCTGTCACAATTATCTGCTTTCAGAAAATGTTAAAAGTTTTACACACACACACACCCTCCTCTGCGGTACACTTCAAGATGCCAGGCTTTTGCTGTCCCTCAGCAAGCCATTCCTCTTCACAGGCCATTGGCTCTCCATCCCTCAATTCTTCTCACAGCAAGCACCGTGGTTTCATTTACACAGGGCTCGTATTTCTACCATCTGCCCACCATATTGGTGGTAAGGTTTGAAAAAGCACAGAACAAAGCGGAGCTTGTCTCTCTCCACTAGCCAATATGAAGCCCACACTAGCACCCAGCAGGCAGTCTCTACATCAACAACTAGTCAGCAGTCTGCAAAGGCTAAAAACAGCAAAAGATCTCCTCATTTCTAAGAAAGAATTTAAACAGAGTTGAGACTATATCAAGAACTGGAAAATGGCCTATTGAAAAAGAAGGAGGGGAAAAAAAAAGGCCCCATCAACTACATGTGTGATAAAACTAAGGCAGTACAAAAATCCAACTGACATGGAGGAATCAGATTTATTCATCCCCATTCTGTGAAGCTCCTTGACTTAGAGCTACTCTACAAGCCTCTACTAATTCCAGGTACTGACTAGCTGTGCTGGCACCACCTGTCCAAGCAGATGATAAATTTACTGGTGCCCGTATTTCTGGGTTGGTTGCTATTGCCAGCCCTGATGTTGAGATAATAATTCCCAGTTCCCAACCATGCCACTGATGGAGCAGCAGCATTGTTCACCCTGCTCTTGGGAGGGCATGGACCCAGGCAGTCTGTGAGTCCAGGGTTGCAGTACTTCATTCAATGTGTTATCTGAGCAACTGTTTGTTCTCAACTGGTGGAGTTCCATCATAGACCTGCTAATGGCATCACAGTGGAAGTTTTGTCACAGTTGTACTTTCCTGTTACAGTAGTCAGGAAGAAAAGACAGCTACTGGTAAGAAATCATAATTAAAAAGCAAATATGTTTTTCTGAAATGAGTTAACACAGGCAAATACTATGCAAAAGGAGGACACAGAACTTCAATATGATCAAAAGCTTTTCCAGAAATGGGAATTCTTGATTGGGAACTCAGGGGAGGCACTCAGACAACTGTTATCTCCTGTTCAGTTTGAGACTGTGCAAGCAGCTTGGACTGAAGACACCAGTTTCAGTCAGTAAAGTTAGCTGCTTCACACTAGAAGTAAATACTGCAGTGATAATAGCTGATGTCTATGGCATTAATGCAAAATAAGAATCTTTGAAGAGACTAAAAGGAAATTTCCAAAACTAGACCTTATGGTAGGGAAAAACAAAAATACCACAGGGTGCTCTGTCACTCCCTCAGCTTGGAGCCTACCTTCTTTTTCCAGCAAGGAGGGCCATAAGACAGTAAAACATCCAAAATCAGATCCCACAGCATGAAATATTTCTGAAGAGGTGCTAGTAATCTGGAGATGAGCCCCAGCTGGATGTTTAGCAAACAGCTGCTGGAATAAAAATCATGTGTGACACAAACCAACCAGAATACATCCCCATCTGAAGGGGATTCAGTTTACTGCATTACACAGATCCTTTATCAGTTATCAAAGATAGAAAAAGGAGGTGTGGCTGCAGACTGGAAAGAGTTAATTGTTTAAAAAAAAAACAAGGCACATACAAAATATTTAAAGAAGCAATAAATTGGAGAACTGAAATGAATCTTGTAATTTTCAGATTAAAATAAATTAACATGGCCTGAAAATTAAAAACATCCCAGATTAAAACTCGGTCACCCACACCATTAGTACATTCCACCCAGACCAAGTGGTCCGAGGAATTTATACATTTGGCATCGTATAAAATGTGCTATTCCTGGCAGAACTTTGAAACGGGGGAAGTGAAAGGGCCTGCAAGACAGGCAGAGCAACATGGCCAGCCTCAAAGGAGGTGGGGGAAGGAGCCATAGGGCTGCCCTGCCAGATTTTAATCACAGGCTGGCTGTTGTCTTTCACCACTAAAACTAACTAAAAGCACATTACGTTAAAACACAGCATTCACCTCCCCAAGTGAGCCCCCTTGCTGCTCACTTGCTCTTTTCTTCTACATAAATAGCTAACCTTTCAGTTATTTTTAACATGTTCATTAAGGACCCCACGACATGATCCTCAGGAGTACAGGTGTAAATAAACTACCTGCACTGTGCAGCCCTCTACTACACGTCCTGGCTGCAGTTGCCATGTCAGCCATCTGCTATTGAGCTAACTGGGACTGCTAACTGAGCTAACAGTTGGTTAAGCTTTCTGAGCAACACTACGGGCTATTTGTTGGTGTGAAGTATTTCGTGTCCCAAATCCAGAACACCAAAGAGGCTTACGATGTGCTAGTCAGCCTGCCCTTTGATTAACCCACAGCTCTGATACATGTTGCAATTTGTAGGAAATCCACAGCAAGTTTAGTCAAGTAGTATTTCCCGATGGCACCACAGAGACTTTTTTGTTGTTGTTCATTTAATAAAAAGTAAAAAAGCTACAAGGAGGCAGAGATAACCCTTTAATGATGTTTAGCATGGAGCAATTCTGAGCTGCAAAATACTACCATCTTCTCCTTTCTCCATGCTAACGCAACAGTTCTGGGGGAAAAAAAAAAAAGCAACCAAAAAACAACTCCTACCACAACAAAAAACAATAGAAAATTCCTTTTCAACAAGGAAAAGCAGCTATATGCATCAGGTTATCTTCCACTGACTAAGCAGCTGTTCTGTCTCAGGGGGATGGAAAGACTTGGGAGGTGTCTGTCACACCAGCAAAGAGGCAGCAGGCAAAGAGAAACTGAAAGACACAAGGAAATAGAAACTCCCAAACTACCAGGAAGGATTGGACAGAAGGACTCTTGCAAAGGACCACTTTCTCCCAAAGCAACAGAATTTACATAGGAAACACAAAGCATTTCTTGGTTGGGCTTGATTTTTCTTGATGTTTTGAGCATTCATTGCAAGCATACTGCTCCTTCCAATTTTTAGGAAGGACTTTTAGACCTTAAGGCAACTCCCATACAAAAGAAGTCCATTATTGAATTCCTGGGTGAAAGGAAAAGAAAGACTACAAAGTTACTGGCATCTGTTCAAACAAGTTACATGGCAGGGGATATTAAATGTACCACCTCCATCACACTACACCAATAATTCAGTTCATTGCCATAGATCAGTCTCCATCAACCCAAGTGCTTAAGTCAGCCTTCATGAATTACTATCAAACATCGATCTGTGCCTCTACAACAAAAGGTCATTAAACCTGTCACTCATTAAGGGCTGGAGAAGTGAGAGTTTGACTGCATAGCAATTATTCAGTCCAGCAAGAGAGGGAGAAATGCTATACCTTGGGAACAGGTTTGTTCTGCTTCTGTACAAGTAACCAAATTGTTGTCTAAAACAACATGAGCCTAAAGATTATTTCTTACTGAAAAGCATGTTATGCCTACGGTGCTTGCATCTCTTCCAAAACATGTTCAAGAGAGCCAAGACACCTCATGGCACTGGCTTGTAGTAGTCCTCGGTGCTGGGAAGGAGGGAGGGAGGGAGGACAGCTGTGGGTTATGAACCAAATGGAAATTCAGCTGCAGAAGTGTGCTCATCAGAAGATATTCTGGAGCTAGTTCTCCAGCTGCATCTGACATACACCAAAGAAACCAAATAGAAAGAAATGAAACAAAATACCTGCCTCAGAAGACAAACAAGGGAACCAGCACCACTGCAGCAAGGAACAGTTTGTTCTCCAGTTTCCTTCTGCATCCCAACCATGTTAGCTCTGCATACCCTTTGGCATACTGGGATCATGTCCCAGTCCACTCTGCCAACTGCCTGAAGATCATAAGAACAAGCTTGATTTGCGGAAGACAGAACAGCTGTAGAAAGAAAAGAGCCTTTAGGTTTAGAGGCTGGGGAATCTATGCACTTTTCCTAAAAGCAAGGAAAGGCAAATGCAACAAAATGAATCAGAGATGCAGCACTGATGTAAAAGCAAAGACACTAAGAATAAAGGAAGGGAATCATAATAACCAAAGAACTAATTTCTTCAAACTTTACATATCCTAATGTTGTCCACTTCCTAAATTGAATTCTTGTCCATCTGAATAAGCACGTGTAATGGGAACTCAGCTCATTAACTCACTCCTTATACGATACCTTGCATTTAAATGAAATGTTTAATTCCACCTAAGTCCAGACATTAACCCATTTGGGTGAGGTGACTATTATTACAAGCTTTGTATTTTTCCTATAGCTCCAGCTGCTGGAACCATAAGACTTGGTGAGAATCCACCTGTCTTGTCTGCAGGATTTTTGTTCTGGTTATTTTAAAAGATATCTCAAGTTCTTTTGCTTGTTGAGGAAAAAAAAACGAAAAAAAATTAAAACCTTGAAATCATGACTTTCAAGTTCTTGAAGGCTCAAAAACCAAGAAGAGGAGAAAAAAAACCCTTTCCAAAAAAAAAAAAAAAAGGTTAATTATCCTTTATTATCCTTTTTAGTTTCCTAACTGCTAAATCCTTGGTGGTTTTAATTCCGCAGTGTTTTCTCTCCAGCAGCAATTTTTTTGGAATCAAACTATTCTTGATGAAAGTGATAGATGATAGGGCCCATTCCTTCTGTAGCTCTAACAAAGCTGTTAATCTATTTGATGAGTCCAAAGAGGAGACTCTTCCTTGCATATAAGGAGATGTAAAACTATTTCACAGGTTACTTTAGAAGACTGTGCAGGAGATGAGGGGGAGAGACATGGATTTACTATCCCAAGACTTTTTACTTAAAATTTAAAAAGGTAACAAAACATTTATGTAGCCTCAGAACAAGAACTAGGCCACAGTTCATCTTCGGGTTTGTATCTCTCACCTAATCAATGCCAACGATAAGCAAATGGCTGGGCAGGCACAGAATTAAGCTACTTCACTTTCCATGGGCATCTCTGTGGGAATTCACTAGAATGCCTTATTTGCAATACCATTCCATTAAATTCAAGGAAAAAAACCCAAAACATATGGCCTTAAAAATGGCTTCATTACTTTTTAATAGTGATTTTTAAATTATTTTCTGACTATGTTTTAAGACTCATCACCTCGTTCATGGAGCCTTTTTGGTCTTGAGAATGCCCTTTACGACTAGAATAGTAGCTTAATGATGCAATATGTTTTACATGGTATTAGATGACAATGAACCACACTAAGCAGCATGCTAGCAAGGCAGCCAGCAGAATCCCCTCCACCAGAAGAGTGAAATTAATTCAGAACTAATACTCCTAGCCTTTATGAAAAAGTTGAGATATACTTTGTCCATCTCTAACATGTTTATGTTTTCATTGAGAAAAAGTAAACAACATTGTTTTCTTAACAGTTTCCAGCTTCAGGATTCTCAAGTTGCAGAATTGAAGCCCATTAAGTAACACAGGAACAAAAGTAATAAAGATCAGTAAGGGAAACAAAAGAAAGCACAAGCAAGAGCACACATGTGTGCACGTATGTATTACTATATTAAGATATGCATAAGCAGAGCTTGGTCAAATTAAGTTTTCAGTTAAACTCCCATTACTGAAATACACATTACAGGCAGTTAAATTAAAAAAAAACACAAACCTTCTAATGATACTTGCTGAATAAAGCATACTGCAGCTACATAACAGTAATTTACCAAAATTCACTCAGACCATTGTGCTAGCTAAACAGATCAACTACTAGAGAAGAGAGTAGAGGGGTACACTGCCACCTCACCGCAAGACTGCAGTCCCAGGAAGCCTGACTGGTTAAGTGGATCTATGCAGTTCACAGAGCTGCTTCAAAAAAAGATCCAGCCATTTTCAAATGTGCTGCTAGATTTCCTGTCCCTTACTCTGCGGCATCAAATGCTACTGACCACAGTTGGAAATGCCATACTGAATGGGATGGACCCCTGGCTTCTAACAGTACAAAGTCTCTTATGAGAAATGATTAAAAAGGTCTTCTTTATTTCATCCACAAGAACACATTATGACTCGCCAAAAAATTAATTGCCAATGTAGATCTTAGCCTGAATGCTAAATCCAGTGATTAAGCCCTGTCTTTTCTACATACATTGCAATACCACAACATAATGGAAGAACCAGTATAGCTAAGAAGAAGTGCCTACTCTTGGAAGCACCCTCAATGTTTAATTATTTTTCTAACATGTCTAAAGAATTAACAAGCGATGGCTTTCATCTTCAGGGCAGTGACTTGTCAGACCAAAGGAAGGAAGGAAGGAATTGTTTCACTTGGCATTCTCTTGTGTCAGAACACTTACCAAACAGTTCTTACGCAGAGCTTGCCATGGTGATTCATTTAATTGCAATCCAAGCCCCTCATACTGCCCCAGTAGGTATCCTAACACCAAATGAAACCCCTGAATGTGGTGTTGTGGAGGGAAGGCTGAAGTCTCTATCAAAGGAGTTTCAGGGGAAAAAAAGGGAAAAAGAAAAAAAAAAGTATGCCACCATTATTTGCATAACTTGGGGGGGGGGGGGCTGGGGGAAAAGGAAAAAAAAAGAATGAATAAATAATGTGGAAGTAAACAAAGTCCTTGCCATGCTGAGTACAGCTATTCTACACACAGAGTCTCTAGTCACATAGTTAGGGCCATTTCCCCAAGAAAAGAAATGCACTGTATTGCACAATATGGCAATACGCACACATAGGGAATATGCATTGGTTTATCAGCAGTGAGGAAAAAAAATATTTACAAATTTTAAAAATCAACAATTCTATGCAAACAAACAACCTGACACTGTCAGAAGGTTTGCACAGAGATGGTTACACTGGAGTCTGGATTCTTACATTCCACTTACAGTGTCAGACATCTACCTATGCACAACAAATTTTACCTCTTTGAAGAAGCGAGGGGGATTAGTGAACAGACTAATACAAACTGCAAGCACTGAGTAAATCATTGCCCTTGCTCAATTCTAAAATAGAGAACAAGCTGTTCTGTTTTACTCTGGAATTCTCTCCCATGTTCAGCATGTGAGTTGACGTTGTGTATGTGCAATCTGTTTACCTATCCATTTCTGCAGAGAGATGTAAAGACAAGAAGTTAAATAACAATTATGCTGGCATTAAAAGATGTCCAACAAAGCAAATACGTGGGAAATGGATGAGCTACAACATACTGATGGAGTAGAGACATAACATGGCCATAGGGTCATACCATTTAAACTACATTAAATCAGAGAGCACAATTTTCTATAGAACTCAGAGTAATCCACAGGAAGTCCAGCTCTCCGTTTTCTCAGGGCTTGCTGCAGGTTTGGCTGTTTAAGTGGGAAATCATCTTTTCCAGCAAGAATGACAGTACAAGATACTGGCATCCATTTTCCACCTCTGAAGATGGGTGTATACGAACACTAGGTAGCTAAAGGCACAATCTCTTAAGACCCAAGACTACATCATCTCAACCTGATGCAATGCAGTACAGAGCTAGTTCCAAAACCTGAAACAATGTAGCTGAAGAGTGACACAGGGTTCATTTGGTCAGAGAAAAGTCACATTGCTTCTGGTAAGGAAACCAGCTTAGATTTACCTACGTCTCAGTGTGTACATTTATTTATTTGGCACCATATAAATACCATAAACAGCTACCTTACTCCTGTGTTTGGTTCCTTCAGATTTATTTACGAGTCATTCCATCTGTTGCAAGACCAGCTTTTCTGCCTAACGTTTACAGCTGATCCTGGTGTGACAATTTCATTCTGAAAACAAAAAATCCCTGCTTTCCAGTTCAAGAAAGCAAACCATTAGTCAGAGCGATCTCCTGGCAGTAAGAAACGACTGATCAAGTTTTCACTCCACCCAATTCAAAGGTCAGAGAGTAGTTTTCCATCCTACATTACTCTGAACCGCACAGACCAGGAAGCTGAACCAAGTGTTCCACATCTCAAGTCAGTCCCTTAAGTGCCTACCACACATCTTCATGCTCACGTGCACACGCTTTCTCTCTGAATTCCTCCAGAACTCTCTCTTCCAAAAATAATCCCCCAAAAAAGCATTCTCAAAACTGATGAGTCTTGCAAAAGACTCTGGCTCCAAAAAGGAAAAATATTTCAACAAAATTTCAAATCCAAGGTTTGAGTAATGCTAGTATTGTCAGCAATTGCCAAGATAACAAAACCAAAGTGCACTGGCAGAGTACAATTAATAATACAAGACCATGAGCTAATTGGGACGGGAAACAGACCTGTGGTATAACATTTGTACTGTGAGGTTTCAGGTGGAGCTAGACGGATCTGTAGTCTTCACTGTTACACTGGAATGTGTGCAGAGCAAACGCTATTCATGCAATGAAGTTACTCTAATAATTTCAGGAGCACAAAGATGAGTTAATCAAATTAGACACAAAATAAATTTTAACATAGCCTATTTTTTAAACTGCCAGGAGAAGAAGCATTCTGTTTAGAAAGCCAGTTAGCTCCCACTGACTGCAGGGAGGGAAAAAAAGGAAGAAAAAAAATAATCAGAAGTCACATTCCTACTCCTTTGCCTTCTTGAATGAATCCATTATGAGGCTGAAAAGGAGATTTAATTAAATCAGTTCCACTTACCAACCAAACCCTACCTGTTTCTTTGCCAGAGACACCATTCCTTCTTGTTCCCAAAGGGGTGTTGGGAGGAGGGAGAGAAGAGCAAAACTAGATTTTAAGAGCAGGAAAGCAGAGGTGATTTTACTTTCTGTTACCAAATGAAAAAAACTAGTTGGAAAATAAACGAACAGCAGTATCAAGGCATTCTTTAGTGGCAAGGCACCACTGCTTCAGCTCTTCTCATGAGGATGCAGGATACCACATGCAGAATTCTTGGATACTAAAAATAAATAAATATTCTAAAAGAACTTCTGAAGAATTGTACTTTCACAGCAAAAGCTGGACCAGGTCCAAGAAGAACCATGAAACTGAAGCTTTCTGTATACTGCAGCCATTAAAATATGCAGTATGCTAAATGTCTGCAAGGAAACCCTGTACTGTGGTAGCCCCTGCTAAACCTCATAACCATCTCTTTCTCCTCAACTGTTGTACGAGGGGAGAAAAATCATTGCCCACTGAAAATTAAGAATCAACTTGTTTAAACAGATGAGTCAGCAGATGTAAACTTCAGTAAAGCTAATTCCCCCAGCTGCTGACATCATCACACACACACAGAGACCACCTAGGAATTACTGTGAGAATGCTACCGTCCTGGAAAACAGGGAATACACTAGAACAATCTCCGTGATGGTAGGTGGTGTTTTACTGTGATTACCCAGAGTAACAGAGCCTCTGGTTACCTCAAATATTCCAAGTATTTTAGATTTTGTTCCTCAAAAGTTTTCACATAGTATCAGCTCATGCGTAGCTACTTCTGACACTGTGCATGGCCTTGCTTCCATACCCAGAATGGACAAGACAGGTCCCTGTGCCATGACTCAGCAGCAGTGGCCAAGAGCCCCACAGGCTGCCGCAGCCTTGCAGGTGCACAGCCAGCAACAGCCTTCCCCACAGCGCTGCTTGGAGGTGGCTCATGTCCCACCAGTGATCAGAAGCTGGGGAACCCAAACTGCAAAACCAGATCACCTTCGGTTCAGAGTTTTGCACTACACTAAAACAGCACTGTAGGCAGCCGGCTGGGTTAGAAAAAGTAGAAAAACACAATGCTCTTGATATGCTCACTGCAGATAATATTAAAAACATGCAATTGTGTTGTTCTCCACACTGCAAAAAAGAAATACCATTATTAAAATAATGTGCTGATTAAACACCTCTGGTGTAAGCTGGGTTTGACTGGAGCTGCTCACCTAGGCCCGCTGCAGGGCCCAGATGGAGTGGTGAGGCCAGGCGCAGCCCCATGCTGTGCCAGACACCCGGTGTGGCCCACAGCAGCCCCAGGACATGACACAGCCCCCCACAACCTGGCTCTGCCCCAAGTTCCACCTCTGCAGCGGGAGGGGAAAAGCCAAGGTCACACATCCCTGAACCTCTGTGGGCTGCCTGCACCTACACAAAGCTCAGCAATTGCCCAGTCAGACAATAAATCAGGCTGCTGTCGCTGCCCTGACGTTACAATGCAGGTTCACATTCATTGCTGGGCACGTACCACGCCGCAGCAGGATGCCAGTTCTCAGAAACAAAAGATCCAGCTAGTTAAACAGAAAAATAAATCTCAGTTGCTAATAGAATTGAATTTTCAATCTAAATAGCTGCAACATTTCTTAGTTTTTTTGTTGTTGTTGTTTTTTTTTAAGGTTAGAATTATGCAGACCTGGAAGAGTTCAGTTATGCCAAGCACAGTTAAGTTAAATTCACAGCCACATTTGAAATAGGCATCTGGCTTTATTAATAAAGACTCTGCATTTTCCACACTACCTAAATGTCAATATAGAAGAAAATGTCCAGCCTTAACAAGTTCCTTTGATGGTAAAAACTTATTAGCACCTTATAAAAACTCTAAACAGTGTTCACAATATGGACAACAATATGGATAAACTCAGAAAAGATCCCAGCAAGCTGTTTTTTACTTTTTCTTTGACTTCTTTAAGCAATGAGAAGTAGATGAAGGAGCTGCTCACTGTTTTGTAGATGAAGATGACATTGACAAATGAACAGTCAATTTACCAAAAATTCAAAGAAGTAACTTCGTAAAAGGAATCAGAGATCCTGAATGTATTACAGCTTGTCTCTGACTTTATAATGCAAGACACTAAGGCTTTTACACCAGTCCCCTCTTCCTGATGCACTTCTGCATACTGTCCTGTCAGGGGATGAAAAAAATCGTAAGCAAACACAAAGTTAACTAATGTGACTTCGAACAGAGAGCCTCTGTTCAGATGCAAAAAACAGGGAGTGTTTTTAAAATTTTGCAGGCTACCTGGACAGCTGATGGGAGGAACAGCAAGATTCACACTGAATGTCAGTGTCACTTTTGAGCTGTCACACTGCGTACCGTGGAGATAAACATTGCACATGTGAAATAATTGTCGGTTACTTCAGGCTGTCAAACATTTCAATGGAACATTGTCATCTCAGTGGCAGACAAGCAAAATAACTGTGCTTATGCAAGTCTACATTCATGCAAAACACACCTCATGAAATCCCACGCTCTCAAGAGGGGGTGGAGGGAGGACAGATAGAAAGCACTCGGCATTTGCCCTTACCACATGCTGAAAGTTCACAACAATGCCCTTAATGCCACCTTTTGTGCCCATTTGTGCAGTGCACGTTGCTAATACTGCCCAAGTAATACAAATCCCTAAACCACAGTAGTGCTGCATGGCTGTGTCTTAAAACTCGTTATTTCAGCTGGCAAAGACAAAGTGAAAATAGAAAAGAAAATAAAGTGAAAATAAAAATGAAATAGGCAGGCTAGGTTGGGCCCATGTTTTGGTTCAGGATGGAGAAGATCCAAAGCCTATCATGGGAGCAGAGTTGTTGCCACTGCAGCACTACTCTGATAGTTCATAACATGAATATCTTGGGCACCTAAGTGGGTCTGTATCCACCCTGGGGATGCCAGCCAGTTTTATCCCACAGGACAATGGCATAGATGTAACTGAGTGCTTGATACTGGCACAGCAACACCTGCTATCCCTGCTGCAGGATAGCAGCCCCTTCAGGACACCTCTCTTGCTCTCCTTACCATGCAGAGGAGCAGGTGTGCAGAGGCTTCATTAACTCTATTCAAGGCTGTAGAGAAGTGAGCTCTGGGGATCCATAAGGTTCATGACTGTGTGTGATGCTCCCCACAAGAAGAGACATCAGTGAGCTCTTCCCCGATATTTAGAGAAAGAAATGGCTCAAATTTCACCATGTTATTATACCAGCCACTATAACCCAGCACAGATGTTCATTCACTACCCCCATTGATTTTAGTAGTTGCTTTATCCATAGGATCAATACTACGTATCTTTAGACGGAAAAATATATATGGACCTTATACATTTCTCCTAGAGGTATAATCCTTCTCTCCTTACAGTTAAATCACGACAAACCTCATACAGATGCAGTTCCCCTGATGTAAAAGATGATTACAACAAATATGCTCACCTTGCATAAGAGCAGCTTAATCACCATGCAAACTCTAAGAACTCATTGTCCAAGAAAACAGGGAAAGCTGGAAGAACCTGTTAAGGAACGATGAGACCAAGAAGAGACATGGCAACAGTATTCATATACATTAAAAAGACGGAAAAAGCAGTCCTGCATGCCCACTGGAAGCTTGCTGGCTGGGAGATTTTGGCTGAGAGGGATGCAGAGAGCCTTGGTGGAAAGAGGAGTGCTGAAGTGGTAGAACAGGTTCTCCAAATGATGCCTGTTGCTGGAACTTCCCCAACATAACTGAGACAACCATCAGCTAGGAACATGCTGAGTAGAGTCAGTCTTACCACTAGGATGAGAAAAGACTGTACAAGCTTTTAGAATTCCCTTCCAGGCCAGTTGTCTATAGTGAGGAAAATAGTCTGCTTTATTAAACACCGCAAGATAAGTTTTTATCATGTAATGTCTCATAGAAGTGCTAATTAATGCTAACTGGAGAGACAAAATGCTCTGCAACTCCCTTGTAAATCCATGCCTGGAAATTTAAGTATGACAAAGTCACCTACCTGGTCTATGCCAGAATTTACCCACCCCTAAAAGAACAACATTATTTACTTTCTCCACCATTTGCTGGCAGTACCCTGACCAGTTCTTAAGGGAGGGACTACTTACCACTACAAGTACTGTAAACCTTGACAGCTATTGTCTTGACCTGAGCAGGCACCTTCCAAGTTTTTCTGATTGTATCAGTATATTGGGAGCACCATGACTGAAAATAGTTAAGAAAGAGCTGAGAAACATAGTGTGCTAGAGAAACCAAAGGGGAAATCTGAGGTTGAAAGCAATGAAATCAGTCAATTGAAGACTTTTGGAAGGGCTCTCCAGCTCTGGAACAGCTAAGAGATTTGCAATATGACCAAAAGTGGCCAAGAGCTGCCTCCTCCCAACACTTAACATCTAAACCACTGCATGATTAAAAAGGAAATATTTTTGTGAACTAGAACATGGAAAACAAAATTATTTATTTTTTAAAAAATAAGCTAGTCTCTGTTTCTGGAGGCCTGATTTTCATTAATGTAATATTTCTGTTAACAGCCTTGTCTACGTAAGGCATCTGTAGAAAGTTTTTATTGTTAACTTAATAGTGAAAATCTAATACAGGTTCTATTTGAATTTTCCTATTAAACTGACGTCAATGGCAGTCTGAGAATCAGATTGTTACAACCCAGACTATGAAAAAAACATTCAAGTCAGATGCTATAAATGTAGCCATTGCACACTGGTAAGTGTGTTTTACCATTTTCAATCAGGTCTCTGGGTAGAGCCAAGATACACTTGGCATAGAGATGAGGGGAAAAATTATTAAAATGTAGACATTTTTACTTGGAAAGTCAATAATAATTTATTTCCATGAAGACTGAAAAAAAAAAAAATCAGAATACCCAGACAGAATTGCACTTGTGCAAGCATATGTACAAATACTGGAGCATGGTCAAGTCACTAAAGCTTGATGTGTTAATTGGTACTTGCCACACAACAGACTAAAGGCGAGATGTTATCTTCCCTGTAAAGATACCTCCCCAGAAATGTATGTGACACAGGAAACCCAAAAAGGAAGGGGGAATGAGAGGAATCTCTAGCAGTGTTGGAGCAGCAGAACTATGGATTGCATAGTGCTACAAAAGTAAGAAAAGGAAGGAGCGTGCGTAGGTACGTCTCATCTGCTATCTTGCCCCTTTCGGGACAGTAAAGGAGATTTTGGTTGGAGATCAGAAGAGTTTCCCAAGAACAAGATTACAGGAAATGTGAAAATTCCACCTGGGATTTCCACCAAAGGGATGATAGGGTCCTACACCTTATAAAAAAACCTTACGCGCTTTGCAAGAAACTCACCCTCCTCAAAGTTTCAAAATTTTTATAAAGAGACCAGTGGAAAAATGGATAAAATAAACAAATCATGCAGTGGTAAGAAAGAGCTATGCTGGAAGAGAGATGGTAAGGACAACCTTCTTGGCCTCTGCCATGTCAGTATCCGGAAATCTGCCCGTATTGGCAAAGGTTCCCTGCAGCAGTCCCTGCACCAAGCATGTTGACGAGCCTTCTGCTAAATCAGGCATGCCAGGGTGCACCAAAAAAGCACAGCTCTCTAGTACGTGCTGGTCACTTCTCCTGCCAGAAAACATGATAAGATCAAAGACCGCTAGAAGAGTAAACAGAGTAAACAAAAAGTCAACACACATACACATGGCTCTATTATTTGCAATTGTTTACTGCTACCAAAAAGGGCCTGAACTTGTATCTGATTTCAAAACCTTTTAGGCACATGTGAAAGAAGGGTGAATCAGAGTAGAAAACCTGCAGGTTTATGTTGCTTTTCCTGTAAAGATGTATTACACAATCCCATTTTCAACTCTAACAGAAAGTAACAGCACTGGAGCTTTGCACTAATTATGAAATTACATTGAATATTATCTGAATCACAGATTCTTTTACTACATAGAAAACCAGTTAATCAGAAGTTTTCTCCTTTTCCAACCCACAAGGTATTTCTGGGGTCTGCAGTAATGAAGTTTGAAACCAAGAAAGTTTTTAAATTAAAACAAAACAAAACTGCTTTTTAAAAAGAAGATTAATTACAGTTCACAGAACTTCAGGCTGTTTCTTACTTAATGCTAAAGAAGACGTAAGTTGCATACAGAAGTTAGGAAACTGATTCCTGTTCTCAGGAATATTTTCAAGACTCTTGCCAGTATTAATCACCTTGAGCTTGTTTTTCTTCAGTGAACTCTTTCTTAAGCAGCACACTTGCTGAAACTAGCAGCCAGTTTACCAGCTAGTGGACTGATAACACTGGAATGTTAATAGATACTGCTGAGAGACCAAGGACACTTTGCTCTACTTGATGGATTTGCTACACTAAAGGAGCAGAAGAATCATATCTACAACCCTCCCGTAGGTAGGAGCTGACTAGACAGACAGCAAAATCAGTGACTCAAAATATTCCATTCATATTTATGTGGCTCTCAGTATAAATTCAGGGATCACAGAAGTCCTTCTTCCTCTTCCTTCTCTTCCATCCATGGGCAGCATCCAGGGAGGACTCCATCTACCCGTCTCCTTTGATCCCTAGGCTTATGCGTTCCTGACCCTCATAACTCTACCCTCAGCTCCTTTCGGCTCTGCCGCTCTCTGGGACATTTTGGAGCTGCTCACAGCTCAGGAGATGCCATGGGAGTTGCTGGGGCTGGGGGGGAGGCAATAGGGGTGTTGCACATTCCTGCACATGCTTGTATATATTTGTACGTATTTTCTTTTATCATTAGTATTTAATTAAAGCTGTCTAGTTTAGTTTTCAATCCAGGAAGTCTCTCTCCTTATTCTCTCTCTCTCCTTTCCCTACCTGGGTGGGAGGGGATCAAGAGCATTCCTGTCATTGGTTTATTTGCTGATCCTGAGTGAAACCGTGACAGCGCTGAACTCATTACCCATCACAGCACACGGGTACACAGCCTTGTTCTGATTACGCCTATGGACATTTGCTTTGCACAAAGCACCAGGTTTCCTGTGCAAGGTTGGAATGATCCTGAGCATGATTTATGGTATATTGTTACACCACCGTCTAGACATTACTAGCCAACTCAGGAACTGATAACAGCAAACCCACGACAATACAAGCTCAAGAGAGGCTAACATATCCTGCCAACCCTGCAGAGTCGGATTACCTCTCTGGAACAAAACCTCTCTTGCATAGAACCACCTCAGCAGACTGGTCTCCTACTCCTGACCTGCCTGGGGGGAGGGAAATGCAAACTGAACTTTCAGAAGCCATGACACAGCTTCCACAATCTCTCCTAGATCAGCTATGGGGATTTTACAGCCCCTTCATGATACTTTGCCCAGCTGCAATGGGGAAGGGCCATTTGAGTTACGGCTCCAGCTAACAAACTCAGTCCAGGCTGGATCTCACTCTGCAGTCATCTGATCCACACACCAGGAAAGCGCTGGGTGCCTGCTTCAGGGTCTTGGAAAGGATCTGATGGCTTACTTTTGCCATACCGGTAAACGTCACTGCCTAGCCAAGACGCAGCTTACTTTGGCAGAAAACTCCGCGGGAGGATTAGCAGCAGCACCAAGAGGACTTTCATGGTTGGAATAAGTGCAGCTACACCTGGGCTTCTGTTGACAGAATTATGCTGGTATGAGTGGAAGGGGGGAAATGGCTTCCTGACCAACTTAAACATGCCAGCAAAATCAGTAAGCATAGGGTCAGGCTCCAGAAGAAACCACACTGCAATTCCTGGCACCTGTTGTTATAGTGGAAATTTCAATCACAATAACCTGCAGTAATTAAATGGACCACGGAAGGACTTTTGCCCTCAGGGAAGGGATAAAAAGAATAATATTTCCTTCAACGAGCTGGAGTACATCCAGCACTGGCACAACTGTGCAGGACTGGGTGTAGCGGTATCAACATCTCACGCGACAGCCACTGGCAAGGAAACCAGATACAGAAGTGTGGGAAATCTGAGTGCCTTTTATTTTCTCTTCAGTCACGTAGCTTTTCCTTGATATCTGAAGCTCCTAGTCCAAGGCAAAGAAAACGAGTAAGCACAGCTGATTTGGAAGTCAGCCAATGTGCACTGCTGCATAGAGAGCTAGGTGTGAAGCCCAACGGCAAGCCTGATGTGTTCCTGGAGGAGCACTAATCCATCCTGCCTTCCTTCCTGCAGCAAGCTGCGTTTAAAACTTCACTTCTTCAATAGCAGGTCCTGGAGCAAATCTGGCCAGCCAAGACAGGCCTCAGAGGAAAGAAGGAATGGAAAACAGAAGGCCCAAATAAGGAGAACAAGCTAGGTAGGTTCCCAGAAGGACCCCATCAACTGTTGCAATCCACACTTACATGCAACAAGTGTACAAAATCTAAGGAAAGAAGAAAAAATCTCCCTTGCTTAAGATACTAATGCTTAAGGCTTTCTTCTCTGCCATTATTATTTCTTCATTTTGCAGACAGCAAAGGTGCTGACAGCCAGATCTCCAGAGCATACCAAAGATGCTCTGATGGGACCAAAGGAGCCCCCTCAAAACAAAGCCTGAACAGCCCAACTGAGTGAGTAGCTGGCTCAGAGAGCTGCTGGCACGCAGCATGGGAGCTGGAGCCCAGACCCTGGGCCCAGAGCCTGGCTCAACACCCAGATGTGTGGGGAGGAGAGCATGGGAATGCTGGAGCAAGCAACAAGATGTCTTCCACTTCACACACTCACTTTCTCGAGTACAGAGAGAGAATAGAGCAAGTTCAGAACAATGCACAGACATGTAGAAGTTCAGTATTTTAAAATTCATCTTTGTTTTGGAAAGCTGAAGAGGGCTTCATCTTTCACTAGCATAGCATTCGTTTTTCAGCCAGACCCACTTATTACTCAACATGCAAGCTCCTAAAGCTGACAGGGTGCATTTCTTTCCTACTCCACCAGTATACCAGCTTTCATGGAAACCATGTATCTAAAAAGACAAACAGTTACAGATTCTCCTTAAAGTAACATCCATCCTATATTCTGTCATTCACTTGCAGACTTGTTTAAAGATGTGCAATTATAAATAAGATTTACTTCTTTCTGGTTGACACAGCAAATCTTACCCAAATCAAATGTTAGCCACACATTCATTCTCTAAAAATTAATGCTTTAGTAAAATCCAAAATAATAAACTCCACAGTATTTTTATGAAGCAATTTATCTACACTCCTGCCTACTAAGTATCATCAGCCTCTTTCTTTTGATCAGTTGGCACTATAGCTAACTCTGGCCACACTGACGGACTAAGCAGATCTGCTTCTACTTTAATTTCTTATCTACAGCATTTGCAAGTTTTTAAGGGGAAAAAAAAACATGCATTTGTAAACTTTTTTTTTTTTATCAGCAATGGCTCTTTCTTCTGGACATATATTTACAGGTGCAACAGTAAAGGAAGTGGGGTAAAAGCAGAAAGACATTTACTCACAACTTTGAATTTTATGAACCCTATTTATTCCTAACACAGCTATTCACATTTGGTCAGCTACTGTGTGTGTGGGAAACTGTTCTGAAAACAGTAATTTGGCAAAGGCAGTTAAAAACACACAGCCAGGACATTTGCTGAACAGAAATATGCATAAACTCCATCAGGGGGGTTAACACAAAGCCAGGAGGGGCGATTTTCTGAATAGCAGTAGTAGCAGCAGCAGCATAAAACTGACACAAGTAATCCAGGTAATCAATGGCACATTCTCTCTCTTCTCCAGGAGATTGCAACATACCGTTCCTCTATGAAGGAGAGACAAAAATACGATGGCAGACCTTTAAGGAGCAAAAACCTTTGTCAAAAGAATCAAAGTACATTCAAGAGCCAGACAGCACAGGACTTTTCACAGTGCTATATATATATTTATATGAACAATAGGATTTAGTGTATCTGAAGTGTGCTAAGCAACAGCTGAAAGTCAGAATAGAGGTAAGGACCTGCAACACTACTGACATCAAGAGAACAAGACCACTACAGCAGACCTAACTCTGACCAAGAGCTTGTCTTCAAGTGGGACAACCTGTAGCAGTACCAGGGTCATGGGGCAAGAGAGAAAGAGGGAGAGAAACACCCATAAAGCAAATGAGCACACCAGATTGACTCCAAAGGGCTTTTGCCACTCCTCCTTGGGAAAAGCTGCTCAGGGGCTCCGTCTGAGAGCTCACAGATGCCACAGCCACCAGTGATGCATGGATACACAAGTTGAGATCTTCAAAAACCTCCTCCAATGCAAGTGTGTATTTTCTTCCTCTTTCTGTTTATAGACTTCTTCTGGGACAGTTCCTGAAACCAACCAACTGTTCTTCCAAGTTCACTTGCAAATAACTCTATGCTTTCAATCTTTGTTTCAGAAGCACAACAACAATAAATATAAGTCTATTTCACAGCTGAAAAGCTGACTGTGACACACAAGGCAAAGATCCAAGAGTGACCTTAGTTCCTACAGCCCCCAGGATAGACTTAGGGGCACTTACAAGCCTCCCCGGCACACCTCCTCCAGAAGAAAAGAAGCAAGCAACAGTTTCCATCTGGAAAGGGAGTATCACTGTGCCAACACCAACACTAACCTCCAGAAACCCAAATGTTAATCACCAAAGAATATATTAAAAGCAACCTGAAAAAAGTATCAGTGAACACAAGTCCTCCTGAACTACACAACTAAACATAGACATCTGCAAATGTATGCTTGACCAGGACATAAACATCATTCCCATTTACAAAACCTGTGTCTCTTCAGCTGCTGGACTTGATGGTTCAAACCATGCAACCAATTCAGCTCTCAGAACAAGAAACAAAACTTCTATTTTCACCAACACTTTTATCTGTCCCAAGAAACATCTTGCAAATACAAGAACTGTAGTGAATGAGAACCTCACAGTATGAAATTGGGACTAGAAATAAAGACTTAGGGCTTTTTACTGAAAACCTGTATCGCATGAATCAAAACATCACCAGGAAGAGCAGAAGAAGAGAGATGTGGTCGAGGCCCCATTCCTGGAAACATTCAAGGTCAGGCTTGACCAGACTCTGAGCAACCTGATCTGGTTAAAAAGGTCCCTGCTCATTGCAGGGCGGGCTGGACTACATGACCTTTAAAGGTCCCTTCCAACCCCACACATTCTATGATTCTAAAAGAACATGTGGAGGCCTGTGACTTCAAATCCACCTACCCATCCCTATTTATATATATTTAAAAGATTCTAGATTTTTAGGCAGTGTTCAATTCCCATCCTATGACACCCAAGGTCCTTTGAATAGGACGATAAAAGAATTAAGGTGTCCCATTACTGATGCAGAAAAAAGATTCAGGAACACAGCATCGTTAAATTGACTATTTTTCAAAAGACTTTCTCCTTTAATTGAAAAAAGAGTTCAGAAATCACACACATTCACAAAAAAAACCCCACAAGTCTGAATGGATACACAGGTGGATAGTAAGATAAAAACAAAATACTGTAACAAGCAAATGCTTACAACGGGTTAACCACTGCACTGATGCAGAAGGACATCCTTAGGCAGGGCAGAGCAAAGCAAACCCCCGTGGGCTGGAGGTGTGAAGGGCTTCAGCTCCAGCAGCAGCTGAGCTGGGCACCGGGGAGATGCACCAAAGTCTGCTCCAGCTGCCTCTGCAGGAGCAGAGAGGAGGGGATGTAGGTAAACACTATCACAAAGGTTTTCTAAGACAAAAAAATATGAAAACCAACTCATCTGACCTTGGAGAAGGAGGAAATTTAACGCACCTATGAAGTTAAAGCTGAATTGGTTTATCAGTCTATCACTCCTGTCATGCAGGAAGGCTCCCGCAGCTTTTCTCAGCGAGGGGAGTGGGAAAGGAAGCACACCAGAAAGGGCACCAGGGACAGACTGCCATCCGCAGGCTCTGCTGTCAGCCCCCACTCAGCGCTGTTAGCTTGAGTCACCCACAGTCAGAAAACACCACACGGGGGAGAGGAGAGGCTACACAAAAGGGGATAGACTCCCCTCCACATATATGAGCCCCAATTCTCCCAGCTGCCAGTATTGCAGGTATGCTTATCTCTTAGGTTAGGGATCAGAGGCAATAATAATGATAGGAAGTTTGACTTTGCCCCTTTATATCACTGTTTATTTACACTATATATAAAAAATCAGATTAGGATACCATCTCTTAAATACATGTATATACACTGTCAAGTACAAGGTGATCTTGATCTGCTTGGGGCCTCTAAATACCGCTGTAATACCCTGAACAATTAAGATGAATGTTTGATCTGAATAGTGTTTCTTCACCAGAGAACAAAGTAGTCATTCAAATCAAGTATAAAAAAATATATTCTTAATTGCAAGCATACACTCATAAGCTTCAAAACCAAAATGAACCCACACATCCACTCCACATCCAAGTACATTTGCATACTAGCATCTTCTAGTTACAGAATGAGATCTGCTACTTGTTAAAACAGGCAAACACCAACCTGCTTCAAAACGCATGCTACTGAATGCTTTAATGTAAGGATCTACAAACTTGCCATGAGAAGCTAACAAAAATGAATACATATGATTGGCAGTCAGTGCTTTCAAATAACCAGTCAAAAAAAAAAACCCACAGGGGTAAAAATCCAGTGGTGCAACTTGGAGATGCCTAAGTAGTTGTTCTGGGGTTGCCATTTCATGTTTCCCACTGGACAAATCCATTCTCTCACCAAAACATAGCTTGTGCAAAGGATCCAATCTCAGTCTGTTCTGCCTCTCAAAGTCCTTGACCAAGTGTCAGTGTACAAAGATTTAATGTTGTAATTTGCAATAAAACTCAAATAAAGAGGAAAAGATGGCACACAAGTATCAAAGTACCGAAGTCTGAAAAAGCCTTATCTCTGGATGCACATCTATGCAGTACAATATTATTACATGTAAAGTAGAAAATATATATGTATGAACAGTACAAATTACAATACATCATGCATGGGCACACATATAAAACCAGAAGTGCATCCATTTAAATCTAGAAGCCTCACATTTCCAGATTTCACATTACCTAGACCCTCTACACCTAAATAATAAGCAATACAAAAAAACCTCTCTCCACAAAGAAGGAAAAAAAAAACAGAAACCCCAGAAAACGCATGTTCCAGCAAATGTTGTTTAGAAGAAAAACTGTTGAAGAAATGGGCAATCAGAATCCAGTAAGCAGGGCAGCAAACATACTTGTTCTTCATGCATTAAGTCTAACCATCCTGACTATGGTTTTTTCAGACCAAAATCAGCTTGCAGTCAGGTATTACTTTTGGATGGAAATTTGAGATGTCACATAAGGGAGCTAAGCACAACAAACATCATATGGAAAAATTAATCTGAAGGATACAGGATTATTTTGATCTACACACAGCTTCCAGAAATCTGTAGACAGGAAAGGCATAAACAGTTCTGCACTCATGATTCCTTCAAGCAATTTGCTGTTGCAGTCAAACTTAAACCATGCCATCAATAGATAAAATTTACCAAAGGATTCAAAAGCTTTCGCATATGCCTTTAATTCAGAACTTATTTCATTGAGAATAATTAAGGATACACATTCCATTTCTGTTAACATTGGTAGGATTTCATTACATTATGGAAACATCATAAAACAGGACATCTTTATTTTGATTAGCAGACCATCACAATTTAAGCTCTTCTTATTCGTGATGAGGTTTCTTAAGATAAAATGATTGTAAGTCCCTTAAAGCTAGTTAATCATGGTTTTAATGGAAAAAGTAACATTTTCTAGCTGTGAAGCAACCCTAAACTCCTAGAGGCCTAAACTCTGACAGCCAGATTTGACTTGAGAGCATTTTCTGGATTAAAAAATTGGTTTGAGCTCAGGGTGTACTATCAGACCACAATAAAAGGAAAATGAATACAATATGCAGGAAACACAACACTAGTCACATTAAAAAAACAGTTTCTGACAGCCTTAATTATGACACTGTGCTTCCCACTCTTATCACACACAGCCCTTTCACAGCAGCTCTACAGACCTCCACCCTCAGCCATCCCAGGCATGAAACAACAGAACAACAACCAGCCTTCTAGAGGACAGAAAGAGTGTCACTGCTATTCCAAGTTCACAGAAAGTGCATGCTTTCACAATTTTCTTCATCTGTTTTTCAGTTCCCTCTGTTTCACAGAAACCTCTGCTTCTCTCTTTGTAGAAAAACGTGAAGGCGAGCAGGAAGGAAGCAGCAAACACTGGCAAGCCAAGGAAACCTCACAGTTTTCACGTTTAGAAAAAAACAACATGATTTAACGTATTTCAATTAAGAACGCTTTTCAAGTTAGGGAAAGAAAAAAAAAAGAAAGAAAAAAGTTTCAAAAAAAGTCTTGGGACGCTATACTATATCAGCCACACAGGCTCCAACACGATCCCTGCCAGAGCATCCTTCTACTCATGACCTGAATAGCCAAGTCATCTTTTCTTTCAGGCTGCAAACCCACAAATGAGAAACTGGTACCAAGTCACACTATTCACATGACAATCTTCTGGGCCACAGTTGAAAAGCAGCCAGCAAGTTATGTGCCAGCCCAATTCACTCACCCCCAGCCCCAGTATGTGGCCATGGGGTCTGAGTGCTGAGAGGATCCAGGCTGCCCAGCACAGAGCACACAGGGCACTGTCATCCCCACTGGGGAGCGGTGGCAACCAAGATGGACAAAGAGGTGGAAAAGACACTGTGACAAATAAAAAGGCAGTACTGTACACTGGAGTAAAGTGGTGCAGGCTGTGAATGAGATTACAGCCGAAGTTCACTTTACCTGGAGCTCTCTAGCAGCACAACCCTACACAACCCCCTGCCTTAGTGAGACTCTGCTGTAACCTATGCATCTTTGGACACACTGGACATACCACTTTTGAACCTAAACCACAGGGACTGATCTGCACAAAAGAAAACACAGAATAAACACAAACAGCACAATACATAGCCTTAAGGCAGAGCTGTCCTGCAGGAAACAGCAACAAAGGCCTCCCCAGGAACAAGTTAAGTGTGAAAAACTGGGCCCCTGTTTTTTTGCCCTAATTTAGGCAGTGGTAAAGCCAGCATTTACTGCCATGGCAGCAAGACCAAGCAAAACATCAACAGCCATGTGTGCAAAGGCAGAATGAACAGATTTTACTGCCCTCATGCAGAGGGCAATGCATATGACTGCTCCTTATCACAAAATGTTTGAGAAGCAATGTGTGTCCTATATATATAGGTATTTGTTCCAGCAAAAAGCAAAGTACAGAGAAATGCAAAGCTGCAGGATCAATGTCCAGTAAAAGCTGGGCGGCAACTGCCTCTACGTTGCCGTTCTGGCAGTTGGGGTGGGCACACAAACTATTATTTATGGCTTCTATCATGTTCCTTAAGGCTGTCAAACAACAGTGGCACAGTAACCATCTTTAAAATGTGGAGGTCTAAGTCACACAAACATCCATTTCAAAAAAAAGTTTTGAGACGGAGACAGAATTTTAGTATTACAAAATCTGATCAAATTGTCCATTTGATCAAGGTAATTTATTTTTTCTTGATAGTAAACAACCTCCTAATTGCACAACAAATCACTGTCCTACACAGTAACAACCCCTATTAACAGAATTTGCATGTCACAGAAACAGCCCCCACACACACGCACCTCCCCCAAACAAAATACCCGAATTATGAAATAGAGGCAAATTTAAGAATTAGCATTGTTCGAGGAAGCAATATATGTACCAGCATATTTATTCTAACCGTGCTAATGAGATTAAACAATTATACAACTGGATGTCACAAAATTAAACAACTATACAACTGGGTGTCCAAGATCACTGCAGATTTGTTATAAAAATACCCAGTGCATTTGAGTGCCTAGAAACAACCTGCCACCCTGAGAATGATGTAGATGATACTGTTGATTCATTTTCTGGCAGTCACAATGTCTACTCCTGTTAAAACGTCTGCTTTCTGGACTCTGAACGACAATCCTGCAACACTTAAACTTGATAAAGTGTCTTTTTTTTCCTCTTTGATTTTAAAACTACCGTTGCTCTCCCATCATCAGCAAATGTCTCAACAATTACATTCACTGCTTAGACCTTTTCCCATTTTGTTGTGGCAACTGGTCCACTTTGTGATTACACTGTTTGATGTATTTAGGGTGTTAATCAACAGTCAAGACATTCACAGAAGATGCAGGCAATGAAATTACACAAGTCCCTATTTAAATGAGTAAATTAATCTCTTATTTTTTAATTTTAAACACAAGATGAAAAGACCAGTGGTAATGAATCTCTAATGCGAGTTAAGAAAGCAGTTAGCAATCTCTTGCTATCTCCCAGTGGAAAAAAAAAAAAGAAGCTGCTTCATTTTTGAATCTCAAAGGAATTAAATAAATACTGTCCAAATTGCTATACCTACAAAGTACACATCACTTGTTCTTTGAGTAACATGATATCAGGAAATTGCTTGAAAAGCCTAGAAAATTTATCACATAAAAGAACAGCTAAGGCGGGGGGGGTGGGGGGCAGGGTTTGCCTGTAAAAACTGACTTCCTGTAACATTTCATGTGTTGGGCTTTTGGTGCCTGAAAGCTTAGAAAACAAAATACACCAAACCATTTAACATGAGAGGAAGGTGTATGGCACACTACTGCTCTTCAACAGCAAATTAAATCAGATCTGCTAAGCCACCTAAGGCAACAGCATCATTAAGGAAAAAAAAAAAAAAAAGAAAAAAGAAAAAAGTCTTTATAAAAGGAAAAAAATCTGAGCCAAAAAATCAATACTTGAACATTTTTGTATCAGGAGAAGCAGAAAATCATCTTCACAGAGTCCTGTGCAGACCCTTCTACAGCACTTTCTCACATTTCAGCTCTTGAGATGGCCAGAGGACTCTGCACTCCCAGATGCATGCCACCTTGCCACTGTCCTGCAGCAGGACCAAGTCCTCAGTAACTCAGGCTCTGCAACTAAAGTGTAGACAGGAGTTTTACAGTCTCCATGGCACCCTCTGCTTCACCACGAAGTGAACCAGCATGGCACATAATACAGTCATTAACAGTTTAGAGAATTATAAGGTTTAAAGAATAGCCTTCCTTAAGGAGTTGAAACCTTTTTGTTGACCTACTTACATCACTACATATTCCTTCCCCTTCCTTGGCAAGGCAGCCAAAGCCTAACAGCACCTCTCACCAGACAGACGACCTGTCAATTGCTTCTTGCTGTGAAGCATAGCAGTCAAGTCCAGACTCTGTAGAGATAGCTGGTGCCTGTCTGTCACAGATTTAAAAGGGAAACCTAGAGCACTTAAAAACCGTAATTCCATCCCACATGTTAACTCCTCAACCTATTTCTCTTGCTCATGTTAAGAGCAAAACATATGAAGAATTTCTTTATCTTCAGTAAGATTGGACTATTTTTTAATATTTTTTTTTTAGCTTGATCACACAAATTCCTTTTTTCTTAGCTTGACCACACAAATTCCTTTTTATTTCGAAGGAAAGTAACCAGGAGTCTCAGCATCACCATATGGTTTCCAAACGAGGCCCTTTAAATACTTGTTAGGTACATGTCTCCCACCTGAGCTAGCAGCACAATTTCCCACATCAGCAAAAACAGTTACTCTCCACCTAGACAACCTACTTTTCTCCACCATGGCTACTCCTAGATAACTCAACTCCCTTTTCTTACATTTCAACTCTGTAAAAATCAAGTAACATGTAAAGTGCTCTTGAAATAAATCATTTTTATCAGGCAGAATAAAGTTTTACTAGCATTTTCCCCAACTCAAATATTTCAAATAAATTTCAGTTTTGGTCAGAAAGCTATTCAGAGTTACTTTGATTAAGTATCACTTTTATAAATACAGAAGCAATTTAAAACATCTGGAACATAAAATACTTCTTTGTATGCAATGTTTTGAGTACAAGTCCATTAATTTAATGAAATTTACCACGTCCTTCAAAGTTAACTGAGGTGACTGACCTAGGTGTTACCTCTGAACAGCTGAGCCACAGTTAACTGCTTATGTGCAGAGCCCTGCTTCCACCAACACCAGCAGACCAGAGCATCCACATGCCAGGCTGATCACACCTTTGGAAGCAATCTGACTGCCACCAGCTCAGGCACAAAGTTCAGGAAACAGCAATATAAGCTGCACTGAGTGCAACTGCAACACCACTGCCTCGAGCAACCACTCAGGCATTTCCTTCAGGTAGGAAAATGCAGGAGTGTTAGCAGGATAATCCACTACCATAAAAGAAGTTATATGTGCCTGATCTGATAAGGTGTGACAAGTGACAGAGTACTTTAAGGTTTTAAATCTAAGGCAGAAAACGAAACACCATGGAACACCCACTTGTGAAACACCTACTTTCAGCACTGAAATCAACAGCTTGATGCTCAGCAAATACCACTAATAGTTACAACTGATTTTCAACTGGCTGCTCCTGCAGCCTCGAGAAAGCCACGAGCATCACGCAGCTCACAGGTAACCCTTAAGAAATGCTCCATATCTCCAAAGCATTTTGAATCATCCTGGAGGCAAGAGAGAGAATGAGTGCTGACAAGTCAAACAACATAATTCAGACCTCTATGGTAGTAAAAAGAAAACAAAAATTGGAAGAAAAAAAGGATAGATTTAAATGTCAGCTGCAAGGCTACTAACCAGGCCTCCAAGCTACTTTAATGCACTTACGTACAATATAAAAAGAGAGAAAGTGGTGGCTTTGCTGTTATTTATCAGCAGGCCGAGAAAGTTTCAGCCACAATGTGAACAAAGTAGAATAAAGCAGAGAAACATGACACCAACAGCATCCTCAGGAAACATGCTGCCTGCAGATGGCACATGATGCAGGGCAGGCTTCCTCCTGCCGAGGATCCACTAGGTATGTGGGCCAGCCACAACGGTCCAGGTGCTGATGCAGGCTGGTTTCACCTCAGTGAGCCAGTGCAGCAGAAATTGTATTTCCTACAGGTTAAAAATATCTGAGTGCAAGTGGAGCAAAGAGCAAGGATTCCAGTTCTTCTTTGCAGCAATGCATGACATTGCAGAAGTAAAAAAGACGTCTTTCAATATTTCTGTTAAAAAATGCATCCTGGAATCCCTTCTAGTCTTATAGCCAGTTTCTTGAAAAGGTACATTCACCACACATGAGAGGTAACTGGACTTTGTATCTACCCGTACAAGAAGCTGAATATCAAAAGACAATTCTAAGACAAACTAGTCCCTTAGTCAACAAAATATTCTTCTGTGCCTTAATTGTTGATGCCCAGTCACAGCCCAGAAAGAGGAACAAGCAGAACCTACTGACATAATGCTGGAAACTTCACCTGACTGAAGTTTCCCTATACCTTTTAGGAGCATCAGTACTTTCTGGGTTGATTGTGTACTGGATGCCAGAGTGAAGCAATCAGGAATGAATGTAAAGATCTCAAGTGAGGCTGGCACAGGCTGGGTCCCTCTAAGGCCATGTACAATGCAAGGCTGCACCACATTAGAGATCCCAATACTCTGTCCTGAGTGAGCTGGCCCACCAGCTAACATATTGCTGCATTGTGCAAGGATAATAAATCAAGCCCTGGAAACCTGCTGGTCTGTTATGACTGCACGTCACCTGGGCTAAGTCTTTCCCCTTCTTTTTCAGCTCACTGAAGGGCTGTAAAGCAATGGCACTCTCGAAAGCTATTTTCTTACATGATTTCCAGCAATTACAAACTCCCTGTGAGAACGGAGACGCGTCACACATCAACTATTATCATGCCTCTTAATATCCTTCTCCAAAAAGTGTCTTACTTCAGGGTTGACTTAGGACCTAAATTGATAAAGCAAAAGACAGGGAAAATTACATGTTATTTCCCCTTCCATTCTAAGTCACGGATACTTCAATGTAACCCACCAAAAGCAACTGCGCAACAGGCAAGAACTGATGTCAAATTTAGGTCCCAAACTGAAGTTTAGTCTCAAGACTGAATAAAAGTGCCCTACTGATGCAGTTCTCCAAAACTATTCCATCTCTGCCTGCAATTTCCTGACTGTTCCCACATCAAGAGTAATTTCCTTTACCTTCACGCTGACTCCTACTCCCCTACACAGGCAAATGACTGAGCTCTTTTCCTTCCCTGTCCTCCTTCCACCCAGCCTTGGTAACCAACATGCTCCAAAGAGATTGCTTCCACACGGTGCATTCACTTGGACTCTAGCCACATTATGATACACTCAGCTCCACAGCCACACAAAGCAAGCTGCTGGCATACGCAGAGCCTGCTGTACCAAGGGAGTAAGGGTGAAGAGCCCATTAGCCCCCTGCCCCCTTACAGTGTGGTTTTAATTATTGGGGAAGAACCCAAAGAAACATCTTGTGCTCCCCATGAGATCAGATCACCTGTAACACAACAGAATATGCCCCTTAACCATAGACTCCTGCAAAAACTTCTGACTCCTTAAATGCTGGAGCCAAAGGTACATTTCAACACTACAGAAACAGTTGTCCCTCATTTTTCCCCTCTCTCCACAATTTAGCCTTTTGCAGTACATTTAGAAGATAAACAGATGTTTGAAAATATCAATCATTAAACATTACAAAGATCACAAGAGAAAAACATAAAACCCCCCAGCATAAAGTCTTTTGCTTAGTACTCATCTATCATTCTTTTCCCATCTACATGCTCTGTACAGGCTAGAAAGGAGCTCAAGGTTACATTTCTTGCAAGTGCTTATCTGTCTGGTATTATCAGCCACTGTTATTACCTACAATTTCATTCAGAAAAAAGCATTCAAGTCATTTTTCAAGGGGGAAATTCTTCTTAATCAAGTCGGGTCATGGATGATGTTAACCAGATTTGTTTTTATTTCTAGTCACTCTTCGAATTATTAATATCATTCCCTACAGATAAGTGGTGTGTTTGCGGTTTGCAATACACATTGAGAGGGAAGGCTTATTAGCACAAGGCATTCAAAGTCTTTTTGCCAACAAGAAACGGGAAACCTCCCTGGGCAGCAGAAAGTAGAGCATCTGCTTCAGAAGTCTTTTTCTTTTTTTTTTTTTTTCCCCTTCTCTTTTTTTTTTCCCAATTTTTGACAGACAACTGAAGTAGAAATGTTATTGAACAGACTTAGAAAAATCCTAACAACAGAGATAAAAATAACTGAATGCAAGAGAGGATTAGGGACTCGCAGGGTCCTAGGCAAAGCGCCACCCTCAGGCAGGTGAAGTTCGATAAGATGAACCTGCAATGTTTTTAGAGACAGATTCAACCCCTTGGTCCACCAGGTCTTTTCCAAGTGACTTTGCTTAAGCCACTTATCTCCATTTCTCTGGTTACATACAGTGCCGTACATACATTTTTTCTCCCATACCATTGTTATAAGTACAGATGTTTAAGAATTTGGAAAAGTTATAATGTAGAGAGGGTAAAGTTATTCCTTTCTCCTCCTTTGACCAGCTGTACAAAAGCCAGTGCTCTACTCAAACGGCTGCAGCAGAGCCAACTCAGCAGTGACTGACCAAAACAGACTGAGGCGCACCACCACCTACCTTCTCCACCACTGAATGGGGCACACCAGGCAAGCATACCAAGCTTGCCCAGCCTTATGGCCCTCAGTGGAGGCAACATCAATATCCTTTAGTTTCAGAACATCTTACAGTTAAACACCAAACCAAGTCCTTTCCCCACCTCCTGCTGCACTTTTTAGATGCAGTTTTATAAGCCAGATCAAAAATCAGTTAAAAAATGTTTGACAAGAGAAAAGAAAAACAAAAATCCCAACATCAACAGAGAAATTAAGGAGGGGAGAAACAGTAACTTAAAAGTGACCCTTGGTGGGGACAGAGGGAGAAGTCGGTCTGATTTTCTTTGGATATAGTTGGGCAGGAAATCGTTGAGGTGGGTTAAAATACCTTTCCTGTACATGCTTTACAAAGAATTTCCTCTGATTACTAGAATAATATTTGTTTTCATGTCAATCTTGATAAATCACAGCTGTGGTGCTTTACTTCCTTTCTTTCCTCTCCTTATTTTCATCTGCTAATAGGCCTCCATGTACCCACACACCAATGAAAAATATACATACATACATACTTATTCTCTATATAAACACTTCCATTTTACAATCAAATTTGCTAAGCAAATCTTCCTGCTGCTGAAATGTGTCATTTGCACTTGTTCTGAGCTTACAGCATGACCCTGTTCTCCCTCTTGTGACCCCAGGATCTCAAGGCTGTCCCAGACTGCACAGAGCCCCATGCACCAGCGAGAGCCAGAGGTGTCAAGGAGACAATTCAACTAGCACCCCTGCACCCGTTGCTGGCTCACAAGTGGAAGTGCCAAAATGAGAGAGGCACAAGCCTGAGCAAAATCGGTTGTTAGGTTGTGGTTTTTTTCCTTCTGCTTCCCCAGTTCAGGGGGAGAAAGGAGAGACATTTGAAGAAGTTTTCGTATAATTCAGAGCTACTCAATTTTGCAATTTCAAAGCTATATAAGTCTCTGGAAGTAGATTTAAACTAGTATTTTAAGCCACCAATATGGTCAGCATCACTGCCAAATGACATTCTCCAGTATTTCCACTGCTGAATTTTGGAGTCTACCACAGAAAGGAAGGGATTTATTCTTCAAGTTTGATACACAGAAACAAATATTTTTTCATCATTTGACTTATAGGCGAATTATGAAAAGCTTTGTTCCTGTCACAGCTTATCTCCCCCAGGCATCACCTACACTTAAAATACAACTCTGAACTAGTTCCCAGGCCCAAACTCAATATGTTTTCCAGACTTCAAGGAGAAACTGGAGACCAAACTGCATTGCCACAGCTCACTGAGTTTCATCAACTGATCAAGTCTCAAAACTCCTTCCAATCTCAGGACAACTGGGCTCCTGAGTTGGTAGACAGGGATGGGGAGCAGAATCCCCCTCCTGTAATCCAGGAGGACCTGCTGTGCCACTTGGATCCCAACAAGTCCATGGGTCCGGATGGGATTCATCCTAGGGTGCTGAGGGAGCTGGTGGAAGAACTGGCTAAGCCACTCTCAATCATTTATCACCAGTCCTGGCTCACTGGGGAGGTCCCAGATGACTGGAGGTTGGCCAATGTGACGTCCCTCCACAAGAAGGGCCGGAAGGAGGATCCGGGGAACTATAGGCCTGTCAGCCTGACCTCGGTGCCTGGCAAGGTTATGGAACAGGTCATCCTAAGTGCCATCAAGCGGCATGTGGAAGACAACCAGGGGATCAGGTCCAGCCAACACGGGTTTAGGAAAGGAAGGTTCTGCCTGACTAATCTAATCTCCTTCTATGACTGGGTGACCCGCCTAGTAAATGAGGGGAAGGCTGTGCATGTGGTCTACCTTGACTTCAGCAAGGCCTTTGACACAGTCTCCCACAGCATCCTCCTGGAGAAGCTAGCAATCCATGGCTTCGACAGGTGCACCCTTCGCTGGGTCAAAAACTGGTTGGATGACCGGGCCCAGAGAGTGATGGTGAATGGAGCTGCATCCAGCTGGCATCCGGTGACCAGCGGTGTCCCCCAAGGATCAGTACTGGGCCCAGTCCTATTCAATATCTTTATTGACGACCTGGATGTGGGGATTGAGTCCACCCTCAGTAAATTCGCAGATGACACCAAGCTGGGGGGGAGTGTTGATCCGCCAGAGGGTAGGAAGAGGCTGCAGGAGGACCTGGACAGGCTGGATCGATGGGCTGAGGCCAACAGCATGAAATTCAACAAGACCAAGTGCAGGGTCCTGCACTTTGGCCACAATAACCCCAGGCAGCACTACAGGCTGGGGGAAGAGTAGCTGGAGAACAGCCTGGCAGAGAGGGACCTGGGAGTGCTGGTGGACAGCTGGTTGAACATGAGCCAGCAGTGTGCCCAGGTGGCCCAGAAGGCCAATGGCATCCTGGCTTGTATCAGGAATAGTGTGGCCAGCAGGAGTAGGGATGTAATTCTCCCCCTGTACTCAGCACTGGTGAGGCCTCACCTTGAGTACTGTGTCCAGTTCTGGGCCCCTCACTTCAAGAAGGACGTTGAGGTGCTGGAGCGGGTCCAGAGGAGAGCAACAAGGCTGGTGAAAGGAGTAGAGGGAAAGTCTTACAGGGAGAGGTTGAGGGAGCTGGGGTTGTTTAGCCTAGAGAAGAGAAGACTCAGGGGGGACCTCATCACTCTCTTCAACTACCTGAAGGGAGGTTGTAGTCAGGTGGGGGCTGGGCTCTTCTCCCAGGCAACCAGTGACAGGACAAGAGGGCATAGCCTGAAGTTGCTCCAAGGGAGGTTTAGGTTGGATATTAGGAAGCACTTCCTCACAGAGAGGGTGGTTAGACATTGGAATAGACTTCCCAGGGAAGTGGTGGAGGCACTGTCCCTGGATGTGTTCAAGGCAAGGCTGGATGTGGCACTTAGTGCCATGGTCTAGATGGTGTGGTGGTGTTGGTCATAGGCTGGACTTGATGATCTTAAAGGTCTTTTCCAGCCTTGGTGATTCTGTGATCTGAAGTTTTTTCTTAAGGCCTCTGAGAGTCACAACAGCTATTTTATTTCTAAGCTGAGCAGCATTAACGAAAGCATTATTTGCTTTCTTTAAGACCATTTTGCACAAATGTAAAAGAGGACTTTTATTACAGGTCCCACTAACCAGCTACTTAGTTCTTAACAAAGCAGGTAGATACAGTTTTGAAAACAACAGTCCCTTCCCAGGAAGTTACCTAGAGACATCTGACCTATTCCTACTAACAGTGAATGCATTCAAAAGTCTCCCCCAGGAAAGATTATCTCCTGGAGTTGATTAGGCAATTTTACAGCTGGCATGCTGAGATTTTAACAGCCTTTAAGAACTATCTAGTTAGCTCAGACTGAAATTACTTTAAAAAGGAAAAAACAAAACAAACAAACAAAAAAACAAACCCAACACAAACTGACAAAGTGCATATTGAAAAACAAACAGACAAGAACTACTGGGCTGGGATACAGGGCATAAGCACACATTGTGCTGTACCCCACACACGCACCCATCCCCAGGTCCTTCCTCCTGTGGGAGCTCTCTCCCAGGTCCAACACCGCTGACTTACATGAGCGAGGGTTGGGAGGTCTGACCCTCTGGTGCTCTGTCACATCTTTCAAACAGCTGTCTTTTATCTGGCTGCTAAGAAATCACCCTACACGCAAATCCTAATAACTCCTAGCCACTTCATCTCACTTACACCATGTAGCACTCTTTTGGCAGTCCTAAAAGCATTAAGCTAACAAGCAGACTTGATAAATCAACTTGTAGGTTGGCCAAAACAAAGGGCAATTAGGAGCCTACCTGAGACTTGAACACAGTAATTCAAGGGGAGACGAAGAAGGAGGGGGGAAAAAAAGACTCCGCCACTGATCACAACTTGATAATGCAAACCAAACAGCATAGCAACTTCTGAATCAGAGAAGGCCAACAGCAGAAGAGATGCAATAAATCTGATCTGTTTTTCAGTAATCCTGCCTAAGGGCAGGCACCTAGACTGCAAGCTCCTGGCTCCAGAGTAACATTAACATTGCACACTGGGGACCAAGTGGAACATAAATGGAGCTTCCGGGTTGGGCTCTGCATCCCAACAGCAAAAGGAACTGGCACTGCACAAAGATGCTGGCCAGTGGCTGGGGCAGACAGCCCACAAGCAGATGTAGGCAGTAGATTTGTGGGCTGGGGGGAAACCCTGGCAGCAACAACTACACTTGCCTAAGAAAAAGCAGGTATCTAGATCCACTTGGAAAAACACCTAAAAGGCTATTCTAAAAGAACCTCTCAAGTACACACACGATAGCTTGCTGAGCTGCTTCACTATCATTATTGTTAGAAAAGTTTTCCCTAATATCCATCCAAGCCTTCTTTTCCTACAAAATAAATAAGATGAAAAGAAACCAGCTACCAGCAGACACTATTCTTTTCTAGTATCTTCTGACATATCAGAAAAGATACAGTTTTTGTTCATAGCCATTTCCGCCTTCTAGTCCTCTCAAAGAATGTTGTTTGTATATATAAAGCAGGGAGGAGCTGTAAAGTACCAGAAGAATTCGGAGGAAACTCTGGACTTCCAGACTTCACCCAACAGAGACCAGATGCAATGCATTTGGCCTCCATGGAAAACAAGGGAAGACTGAGAACCATGTTTCCCTTCAAACTGAACTTTATTCAAATACCTCTGCACACTCCTTTTGCACCAGCTGAAGCTAGCTGGCCTCAGGTAAATCACTCAGCTGCAGCAAGGAAAGTAGATGGGACAGAAGAATAACACAACAGTAATTTACCTCACTTAATTTAGCATTTTGATTGCCTCAAGTATGGCCACCAAGATGCAGTTCACCCAACAGGACGAGTTCTCAGACTTCCCTTCACTCTCAGCTTCCCTACAAACATATATATACAGCAACCCTTTAGCTCAGACAACAGCAGCCCAGAGAAGCTCACCATTAAAACAGAGCTAGCAGTGCTATTACCCACCTTCTAACATGTCTCTGGCCCAGCAAGGAATAGCACTACCTTCTACAGCTTTTCTGTAGTAACATTTAACATGAAAGCTAACACAGGATTAATCTGTCAGCGTATCAATTCTTGTGGGATGCCAAATAGCCTTATGACCCACCAAGTTCAGCATAAGTTGAATAGATCATACACCTCATAATGTCAGGCCAGAAGTCTACAGGGTTTTCTGAAAGTAAGGAGAATGATACAAATGCTAAGCAAGATTAGCAGAGGGGCACAAATTTCCACTTGATATTCAAACCCCAAAGGAATAAAATATTTGAATATTGGCAGCTCTGCGTGGATGTATCTGACAAACCCACTCAATTAAACCTACTGGCCCAAGGAAACAATTTTCTTGCAGCATTGCTGCTCTCCAAAATGATGTAAAAGTGCAAGAACAGAATTAAAGGATGGTTGGAGATGGCAGTTCTGAAATGTTACCAAGAGTTAATAAAAAGAACTATGCCATCTCAGGAAACTGAGAAGCACAAGTGCTAACATCACAGGAGCACAGGCCTGGAACTTCAAATCTAAGATAACAACTCCACTTCCTGGTCAACGAGCCATTTGCAGGATATCAATCCCATCTACAACTGCTTGATACCGCATGCTTCTCACTCCTACCAGATAAGGGAAAGGGACCAAAGACCAGTGCACAGGAGCTGTCTCTCCAGGTCCATAAGCAACAGTTGATGGTAGAGATTTTTACCTTGGCAAACAGTAGAAGACACAAATGATCTTCTCACACAGATACTCTTCCTCATTTTTTTGTCGCTTTGGTCTTCTAACATGGTTACAATTTCAATGGCAGTACTAACAGCAGGCCTAAAAGCTAAATGCATTTGAGAGGAAGTACACAAATAAAGAATAGCATCTTGCTCGTAAGTCAGCCCTAAAAGCTAATCCACTGCTTATTTCGACTCAGTATGTGTTGACATCAGGAGTGGGCCTGGCATTTCACACTTGCTGGGAAAAATAATACACACATGAAAAAAGTAAAAGTCACACTCACTGATATGTGGATTAGTTGAAGATCTAAACAATGTCTTGACTAACTACATGCCTAGGTCACTACAGTAACAGCTTAAAGGAAAACAGAAATTGTTTCAATTACACATTCAACAGGAACAGGGAAAAAACAGTCTTAAGAATATTAGGAATAATTTCCAGGACAAGAAGTTGTGTCCACAAGCAAATAACACATGAAGATTTCATTTATAAAAGAATTTTGCCTGTACATACTACAGCAAAAATCAAGACGAATTTTCTAAGCAGGAAACCTTACTGCAGCTGCACAGACAAGAGCACGTATCTTAGCACCTCTCCCAAGGCCAGCATCAAAACTGCTGTGAAGACCCTTCCATCCGACTGCTGGCAAGTCTTTCCCAAGAGGCACTGAGCTCTCTCTCCTGTTGTTGAACATGCATTTTAAAATCCACCACCCCCTGGACTGAACTGAATTAAGACTGGGGGAGGTTTTCTCTCCAGTAGTATGATAGAGGGACTTTTGCTGCCAACAGCAAATGTGAAATCAAAGCACTGGGTGTGCTGAACAGGGCACTGCTCTTGGGAGCCTTGACAGCAATGGCAGGGAATCCCATGAAATTCTCAGAGCTATAGGCTGGTTAAAGTGAACATACACACAGGACAGAACGAAGACACAATGTTCTATTAGTTGCTAGCTTTCTGCTTCCAGAAAGCTGAATCAAAAAGGGACTCCCCACCAGAAATAGCTATCACAAAACCCATTATCAACAGCTGGGCCTCTGCTATGAGGTTCAGACCGTGCTCTTCAGATGTCTGGGTAAATTTTAGATCCAAGTACCAGAAAACTGAATTATGATTTCACAAGTCTGGCACAATTTCTTTCCAGCCATCACACACTGCAGCTGAAAAATACTTCCCCTTCTTTGTAGACTGTTTTGATTATAACAACCATATAACATCTAGGGACATTTGGTGGCAGTGAAAGATCTCACAGCAACGCTACCGTTAAATCTTTGCTGAGAAACAAGGCAAGGCATCTGTTTTACATTGTCTTTGAAATAATTAACTGATTTGTGCATTACCAAAGTGAAAATTAATTTTATTCTACTGTGAGAAAGTTTGGGAAAAGTGGAAATCTCTAAAAAACAAATAAAAAAAAATTACTAAAGTCAAGATTAGGCCAGACAAAGAGCCAGTTCCCACAAAAGGCATGATGGAGCTGTGCCAAATGCTTCTAAGAACAGAGCATTTTTTGGTTGTTTATTTGAAGCCAAATTTTTTATGCCTTCATTCTCTCTTTTATGGGTATTAATAAGGTTTCCACATAAATCTGTCTCTAGTTAGTCATCTTCACCACTGTCAGACTTTGGAGTCCTCCATGAGGAAGGACTGCCAACACAAACGTTGATGATGTCACACGAGCCATACTATCGCTCCAGCCATTGCTCAGAACAGTCTCAAAAGGTGAAAGGCCACTACAGCCTATGGAAAGCAAAGGATTATATACATATATACATTATTTTTTATTTTTTATATTTATATGTAAAATAAGAATTAAGAGACTTTGAAAAGAGAGGGAGAGGGGAAATAACAGTAGTAATCAACTAAACACCAAATCAAGAAGGGCATTAACAAATGAAAAAACAGCGAGCATCTTTCTACAATTAATACACATTCTTAAGACGGACTTCAGACGCTAACTGGGAATTTTATCAATGCTTACCTGAAATTGCCTTTCTTTGATTCTTTTTCTATCTATTTCAAAAGTCCTTCAGATTCATCTCTCATATTGTGACCAGAAGGAACTCCATGCATCTGTCATCCATGCATGGAAATTTCCTCCAAGGCACCAATGCATTTTTGCATTCAAGCTTTTGCATTTAAAGCCAGGTAACTCTATCATCCCTTAGTATCTGAGATAGCATCTCTGGTAGATTCAAACTCATGGATGGGTGTCTCTCACTCAGCAAACAAACAAAACCAACCAAACAAAAAAGTCACAAGATGCCCTTGAATTTGGTTGAAGAGAAAGAAGTGAGATGAGCTGAGGAAAAAAATATACCACCAGACAAAACTGTAGTGTTTCTTCGGTGTCAGTCACAGACTGAAACAAATCTAACCCACCTTTCTTACACATGGAAGCAGAACCAAGGGTCCAAAGCCCACCCTTAACTTCTTTGGCCTGTCCTTCATGAGAGAAGAAAAGGGTTTCAAATTTGCTGGGCTAGAAGACAGGGAGTGATGCAGAAATAATCAGCTCGTTGATATAAACATGCCTAGATCAAAAAGGAACATTTGACCATTCAGAAGAGTGGCACTAAGGAAGCTGTTAATTCAAAGCACGTGGGTATCAATATAATGACAGTTCTCTTAAGTTTGCCTTTTAGTAAATAAACACTTGGGGGAAAAAAAAAACAAAACAACACAAACCCATACCTCTAAGAAGTTAGGTATATAACATTTCATTAAAAACATCTGAGATTGCAAATTCAAGCATTCAAAAGATATTGTATGACATAATAATGCTTACAAACACTGATTCACTGTTTTAGATAGCAGTCCATTAAGATCACAGGAAAGATAGAAAGTAACTTTCTGGGCTATCAAGTTTCTGCCACAAGTTCTCATCTCCTTAACCTGCTATTATGAATTATTAAGACAATCTGATCGTTACTTTTATCTCAGTTCTAAAAACCTTAACCAAATAAAAGACCCAGAGGCCCCAAGGCCAAGTTCTTATGAGTACACTAAATGACTGTAAAGGAAGCTCTTTTGTCACCACTCCCATGAGCTGAACATTTGGGGGGGCCTGGGTTTTTTAAGTGCGTATCAGTAAATTTTGCAATACACTGACTTCAGTTTAAAAATCAACATTTTCCTAAGCATCATGTTTCCACTTCCATTTGAAAAGAGAGAATATATAAAGCAAATCAGAACATGAAATAAGCACATATATTTTCAGCAAAAAATTCCTGTCTGTTAAGGAGTTGTACTAACTCATGGCCAAGAATTTTAACAATTCTGATCACAGATCAGTTGCAGTTTCCCAAATATAATAATGAAGTCCAAAGATCTAAACTCGACAGCATGTCCAGGCATGAAAACAGAATTTAAAATTCTGGGTTTCCAAGAAGTCTGCTCAAGTTGCAGATCACAGTGGAAGTCAGGAAATCTTAACATTAATCTTAAGGATGTTCTCTCTTTTCTATGGATAATACAAAAGGAAAAGAAAATTCTACATCCAAGGCTGATGGTAGGTAAAATATTGGAATGAAAAACATGGGCCATACGCCTCAGTCACTGCTATCCACAAGTATATATCATCCATTAGTCCTGAATAAGAAAATGACACAATTTAGCACTAGGTTCGTACAGCACACACAACAGAAGAAAATAAATGAAGAGTGGATAAATTTAAGAGGAAGGAGACAGACTATCTTTTCTACTTCACTTAAAAATGTTCAATACTCTCCAAGAAACATTTGGGTTTGCCATCTCTCTCTGTCTCACTGTGTCATGTGCATCCAGAAAGTAGGTTTAGATGTCCTAAATTTCATTTAAACCCGAGTGTCTAGTATTTCCTATTAGCTGGCTCTGACACCAAAGGTACCTTGCCAAGAGGAAACAACAGGCTTGGATCCTCAAGCAGAATTTAAGCTGGAATATGTGCTTTAGTGCTGGCACCCCAGTCCACCTAATTGTTGCACTATTACCCCATGCTCCTCTATCACACTGCTTGACACAAACACGGCAAGCTTAGTAAGTATTAGCATTTTGTATTCTGCAAATCCAGAAGTCAGTTTTCAATATCAATATGGCACAGACAGTATTTCTCTTTGCCACTGAACAGATTTCTGAGTACAGTCTCTGTAATAAGACTCATAGAGAGTCTGTGCTGCCTAAAATAATTAAATGGTACACTCCTATTGGTATACGTGCCTGCTCTGGGCAGTACCAAATGTGTTTGCTTCTCCACAAGTCAGAGGAAAGACAGACACTCCACAACTCTGAGCAGAAGTCTTTTACTGGAAACGGTATGGCTCCCCTTCCACCCTTACCCCCCTTTTAACTTTCAAATCTCTGGCAGAGTCTTCCTCGCAGCTCTGCTCCTCACAAGCACACAGGAAGTACAGCATTAAATCCTTTAATAGAAAACATTTATTCATTTGCAGTTTTGTGTAATCAGTAGACAATTAGGACTGCATTTAAGAATGGCACTTGCATATGAATTAAGTTGATCTTAAAAAAAAACAACACCAAAACCTCAGTAATGGCACATGAATTGTGCTGCAACAGTTCACCTCATTACAGAATTCAGAATCAACAGAAATGCAGCAAACTTCAGGAACTGTCACAATAAATAAATTTCCAGAACTGCCTTAATAAGTAACAAATACTAACTAGTCCACAGCTTTTCAGAGAATAGGTATATAGCAGCAATAACATAACAGAGTTTTACCAGCTAAAGTTCATCATCTTTATCTGTAAAAAGTCAAGTTGTCTATTTATTTCAACTGGTCTTATCACACATCTAACCAGCCAGAGCTCCACACTGAACAAACCCTCGTTTATGTCCATGAGAACACCACCGACTCAGGCTGCTCAGGTACCTTAACAGCTCCTCCTGCCCAGCCAGCTCCAAGCTAGAGCCACTGGTAAGTCAGTCTAGACACCAGAGATACCATGTAAAGCACCTATATGGCTTTGCACCTCTAGAACAGAGCTGTAGCACCAAGTTTCAGTTTGAATATTGGAACACAAGTGTTTGTAAGACACAAGTATTTATTTGTTGATCAAAATCACTACTCAGGTATTTACAGATAAAATAATTTTTTTGCAAAACTTGGCTCACATTTGCAAGAAAGAAAAAGAAAGATTAAAACTATTACAAATTGAAAGGCAAGCAATGGCTACAGAGGCTGGCATATTAAGAAACATGCATCAGAAAATACTAAATATCCAGAAGGAACAACGTCAAATGTAACTCAGGCTGCAGACTGTGTTGTCAAAGAATTCTATCCCTCTAAGCTACACAACACTAATTTGAGTGTGTATGTACACACACGGATATATGCATATATGAAGATGTATGTGTGCACACATACAGATGTGTGCACAGATCTATAAAAACATGTTACAAGGTCTCAGTTCACATTTCAAGCAGCACAACCAATATTTGCTTTGAATTACTTTATTTAAAATAGGGAATGGTTAGCTGTTTAAAAAAAAAAAAAGGAAAAAAGCAGCTCTCTGCAGAACCAATGATAGAACCTGAAATAATCAGCCTGTTAGCCTGGGAGGACTGAGCACTCCCAATTCCTCAATTCTGATTGAGATCAGTGAAGGCAGGGAGGAGATAATCAGTAATCACTACAAAAAGAATGTAAGAAAAATAGCATTTTTAACAAACCTTGACTGATACAATATAAATTTTAAAACACCACTGAACAACCTCCAGGAAAAGAAAAACATTAAGATGCAGAGCTACATCTCAGCACAAGTATTCTTGTAACAATCCCACTGACAGACTCAAAATACAACTCTAGCCACAAATATCAGTTATCTTACAATTATAAATGCACCCTAACACACCTAAGTTCCTTATCAACACAAAATAGTAATCAGATCTTTTCAAAAGTAACCTGTGGTTAGCATCACCAGTAAAACTGAAAAGCAACGCACTCAAGAATTCTACCAGCAGCCAATATAGAAATAGCCCTGTCTGCACTGGGGTGTGTGATGTGTTGGAAATGAAGCAGCATAGTCTACTCTGCAAGGAAACCCAGGTTAGACCTGTTAGCTGGTGAGCTCTAACAAGATACAATAAGAAGAAAGCAAGAGAGAAAGATTCTCCTAATAGATGCATTTGAAAGTACATTAATGGAGGCAAGGGTGGACAGCACCTAAGACAAGGTTGTGCTGCCCTTTTTTTAATCTGCACTTTCGTACAGAGGTCTGCACCTGTCTACAGCTGTCAATTCCATTGAGATTTAATACATGAACATAGACAAGGTTTCACAACTTTCAGTCTGCAGGCAACAAAAAGCTTGGGTGAACATATCTAGATTACTGCTCATAAAAGTGGAGATAAGATTGCTTGGACATAGCTTGCTTTAATCCTCTTCTGGTCAGAGAGCAAACATAAATGCTCCTGAGAGTACCTTTGCATACTGCCATCTTAATGGCTTCATTGCCCCCACAGGGTAGACGGCCCACCACGCCGACCTCTTCAGCAACCCCGCATTCTCATTATAGGATAAATTTTGGGGGGAACATTTTTGCTAAGGATCAATATTTTTATGTAACATTTCTAGCAAAGCATACTAATGTTCTGCCTATCCTCCATGACATTAAACATAAACTTACATTGGTTTATTTAAAACTGTATAGTGAAAGTAAGGGCAAGAGACCAGCAGAAGTATCTGAATTAGGTGTACTCCAGGGTGAGGAACAACTTCAGTTACTGCCTATGCCACATATGCAAATCCAGCATCCAGAGATGCTAACAAGGTACCAACCACCTACTGGGAGTGCAACAATTCAGAAAACAGTTAACCTTCAGCATTCAAACACTCAGTTCTTTCCCCTTCTGGAATTAATTTCACAAACATGCTTACGAACACGTGCTTATGAACTCAAATATCAGTCAGAAGGATGCTGCTCAGAATAAGCACTGATCAGTTTTGAGATTTAGTAATAATTGTTCTGCTACATTATTACCATTTAGACAAAGAAAACCAGTCTGCAAGCTCATTCAAAGAAACTAGAAGCTTCTTTAAGACAAAACAAATTCAACAACCATCAGTGACTGGATCCTCACAACAGAGCAAGCGATACAGCTTTTCAGAAGACAATCATATTTCACACAGCTTCTAATGAAGCAGAGAGATTTCTAAGAGGACCAACCAGTCTAAGAGGAATGGTTGTTTTCTAAACTGTCACCAGGTTCTATCTTAGGAGTTCAGCAACCATCAGAAAAACATCTTCAGTATATCTGAAAAGCATCTCTCCTACAGAGCTATGCAGACAAAAATCCCATTAAAAATTTAATTATGTAAATATAATTCCACTTTATATTAAAATTCAAACCAAAGCATAAATTCTTACTACAAAACAAGGTCAACTTAAGCAACATACAGAATGGAATAACTCCACATACTTCACTGGCGGCTTAGGGGCATTAGACAACGAGGCCCCAGCTATGCTCTGAACTACTTCTGCTATGTGCAGATTTCATATTTTTCCAGCCTTGAGCAGGGGGAGAGGGACACCCTTTAGCTGTATTGATGATCATAAAAATCTTCTCCCTAATTGTTTTCAGTAGTTAATTGTAGAAAAAATACAAACCCAGTCATGCAGTGATAGGTCCTGGTCAGTGGACACTTCATATAAAACAGCAAGGTCACTAAAGCATACCACAACAGAGTAACCAGCTGGGAAATTTGTTCCATACTACTATCAGATTTTAAGAAAATGAAGCCAGCTTTTCTAATCCTCAACCTGCTTGGCACAAGAAACCTCTAGACTTCAACAAATACAAATGTCTAAGGATTTTAAAAACAGCTTCACTCATACCTTTCAACATACATGTTCCACAACCAGTGTGCATTTCTATCTCACACATCCAGATGTCTTCCTAGCAGCTTAAAAATAAAGGGCTGGGTTTTGTGTTTTGGTGTTGGTTTGGGGGGTGCAGGTATGTTTTTGTCATTTTCCCAAATTCCCTTATATTCTTCCATTTTTTCACATAATCTTTTCGGTTGGAAATGACCTTTAAGATCAAGTCCAACTGTTACCCTCGCACTGCCAAGTCCACCACTAAACCCCACCCCTAAGTGCCACCTCCAGGGATGGTGACTTCACCACTTCCCTGAGCAGCCTGTTCCACTGCCTGACAACATTTCACATTTCCTAATATCAAATCTAAACCTCCCCTGGCACAACTTGAGGCCATTTCCTCTTGTTCTGTCATTTGTAACTTTGGACAAGAGACCAACAACCACCTCACTACAACAACCCTTAGGGTGGCATTAGGAAATCATCCAACTGCCTGCAACATCCAACAGTAATGAAGGACCGTTTGTCTCATCAGCATATTCTGCTATCACACTCTTCATTTGGTGTTTCCCATTTTATTTATAAATAGTTACATGTGTGAACAGAGTCACGAGGTGCCACCATACATAAGGCAATATATAAAGGCAACTGCAAGGTCCTGCACCTAGGGAGAAATTACCCCAGGCACCGCTACAGGTTAGAGGTTGACCTGCTGGAAAACACCTCTTCGGAGAAGAAGTGGGGAGTCCTGGTGGACAAGAAGTTAACCATGAGCCAGCAATGTGCCCTTGTGGCCAACCAAGAAGGCCAATGGCATCCTGGGGTGCCTTAAGAGTAGGTCAGTAAGTCAAGGGAGGTCATTCTCCCCCTCTGCTCTGGCCTGGTGAGGCTACATCTGGAGTACCATGTCCAGTTCTGGGATTCCCAGTTTAAGAGAGACAGGGAACTACTGGGAAGTGTCCAGTGGAGGGCTACAATCACAATCAGAGGGCTGGCATATCTCTCTCAGAAGGAAAGGCTGAGAGACCTGGGTCTGTTTAGTCTTTAAAGAAGACTGAGAGAGAATCTCATCAGTGCTTATCAATACTTAAAGGGCAGGTGTCAAGAGGATAGGGTCAGACTTTTTTCAGAGATGCCCAAAGACAGGACAAGGGGCAACGGGCACAAACTGGAACACAGGAAGCTGCATCTGAACATGAGGAAAAAGTTGTTTACTTTGAGGGTGACAGAGCACTAGAACAGGCTGCCCAGAGAGATTGAGGAGTCTCCCTCTCTGGAAATATTCAAAACCTGCCTGGATGTAATCCCGTGCAACCTGCTCTGGGTGACCCTGCTTTAGCAGAGGGGCTGGACTAGATGATCTCTAGAGGTCCCTTCCAACCCCAACCATTCTGGGATTCAGCCTGTTTTTCTGGAGTCTCAACAGATCTGAAGGCAGCTTCTCTTTGTACTCAGATCTCCAGTGATGCTCATAATCGGCTTTTCCAAGGCCACAACCTACAACCGCTCTTCCTCCCACTATTTCTTTGTTAGCACACCCGAAGACCTCCGATGGAAGAAGCACAGCCCTCTCTGACAGGGTTTGTCCACCCGCCCCTATCTCCCAGCGCGTGCCCAGGTGCTCGGCCAGCCTGACAGGCGGAAGCGAAGGGATGCGAGAAGCGAGAAACGCAGCTGTAACCGCAGTGAAGAGATAGGAAATTGTTAAAATAAAATTAAATTAAATCCAAAATAGACCCGAAACCAAACAAACAGCGGACGAGGGAAGCACCACGGGCAGATGTGGCGCGTTTCGTGTCTCTCCCCGGCACAGCAGGGGCTCGCGCGCCCCCTAGGGGCTGGGCTCCGCCAGCGCAGGAGCCGCGCTGGGCCCCTGCTCCCCCCCGACCTCACCAGAGCGACGCCAATAATAATATTAATAATTATTATTATTACTACTACTACTATAAAAACAACAGCCTTGTGACAATTACCTACTCCCACACAGAGGGAGAAGAAGAGACCCTCAAAATCTTCATTAAAAAATAAAAGTCTGATAAAGGGGTGTAGCCCTTCTTCTATCAGTCTCCAAAGACAGCTCAGAACAGGATATACTTGGACAAACGCTACACTAATTTTTTTTTTCCCTATTTCTTAAATCATTACCACGATGCAGACAACTCCCAATACTGCCACTGCACTTGCAGCAGGACTTAAAGCAAGCCAAGTTGAAAAAAAAAAAACAAAAACAAAAAAAAAACAACGAATGACAAACTTGAAAAACTACATTGTCCAAAGCACAGGTATTTATTTCTGAGTGACACGCTAACTAACACAGAAGATACCTTGAGGAAAGAGCTTGTTTATTAATCAAGAAACTTTTTCAAAACAAGCAGAGAAGAAAAAATGCACACAAATAAAACCCCGACTTCCACTTTGTTATCTGAATCTTGAGATTTACTTCCTTATCCATCAAGCAGTATTCTATAAACTGTGCATCTCCCATTAGATCATGACACCAACGGGCTCAAAACTTTAACTGCAGCAGCTCCTTTTTATCGTCAAAGCATGTCGGAGAGAGTCAGCTCACCCCCATCTCAACTTCTGTGGTTTGCAGGCACCAGAATCCAGCAACCTTTCAGTTCCAGGGCAGGATGGTTTGGGTTTTTTTTTAATATTATCTTTTAAAGAAAAAAAATGAAGCAACATTCCTTCAATTTGCAAAATACAACTATGTCTCAGTGTCTTACAAAAGAAGTGTGGAACATAAGCCCAGTAACAGCAGATCAGGACAAATTCATACAAATGTCACAGTTAACGTCCAAAACATGTGTCACTGTTTTTTCCCTCCAACCCCCAACAAGCTTCTCAAAACACATTTCATACACAGAGTCACTGTTCTGGCTGTTTGTTTAATTAACATGACAACCCAGTGTACACAGGATTTCTTTCAGTTCCCCAGCTTTGCATTTTCACACTTCAGGCAGAAAGAGCAGAAAGTCACTACTGTATTTTACTTTTTTTGCCAGTATGCCACAATATACATTTCTTGATTTAACCGGCTGACAAAAATAGATTCTAAACCAATAATGAGAGTTTCAAGCAGCAACTTTTACATTTTTGTGAGGTTGAAGGGAAAAAAAAAAATCTAAGTAGAGCGGGTTTGCGTAAATGAAGCCATGCAAAAGAAAATACAGTATTGCGTTGGAATCCCTGGGTGATTTTTCCTGGAGCCTTACTTAAATATTTTACACGGTTGTGCTTCAGCAAGTCACTGGATGACATAACTCCTCAGTATTCCTCTGTTTCTAGTGACCTAAATGGTAATGCCAGCAAATCTTATCAGAGTAATTACAGCTCAATAATGCTTATTAGCAGAAGGAAGTATACGGTATATAACACTGCGTGCCTAATAAGAAACCATAACTTTGACGTACATTAAGTTCAATAACTAGATTTAATCTGTATTTTTCTCCCCAAAACTTTAAATCCCTGTATCAGTTGCACACAGATCTCTCTTATTTTCAGGCCAGAGGGCAGGATACATAATATTAAACATTGGCTATAAGATAAGGGTACATATGTCACTTTTTTTGGCCCGAATGACAGAGCCAGGAAAGGAGGAGAAGCAACGTACAGACTCCCGGTGCTTACAAAGTTCTCACTGTCAACCAACGAGAATAAATAAAGCCTTAGTTTTCCCTTGAAAAACTAACAAATACATTTATTTTTCTTCTCTTTTTCTTAGATCTTATTGCTGAAGAGATATCTTTGACTATGTGAACTGTTACAGGATTGTCTTCTCAACTCTGTAGACAAGCAGTGATAACAATGGTCCCCAGTATATAGCCTGGGAAAGTTATAACCAGCAACAGGCAAAGTCACCATCCAGAACCCCACGAAAAATTGCCAAATCGAGGAAAAACCCCTCCACTACCATAGGAGAAGGACAGAGGAGTCTGGCACCAAAGCTAATTACCTGAAAAAAAAACTTTTAAAGGAGAAATAGGCAGGGGAAGATGTGGCAGCACAAAACAGTTACTGAGTCTCAAACCAATGAAAAATACCTAACAAACCTTCAGGTGTCCCCTAGTAAAGCAAACAGCTTTCTAGCTCTCCAACTGTCCATAAGCAGGAAAAAAGCAAAGAGAAAGAAGGAAGGAAATGGGTAGAAGCCCTTCCTTCCCTCAGAGCCAGAGGGCATGGATGGGAGTTCGCAAATGGAACTACCAGCCTCGAAGCTGGAGACACCAGAATTGGAGATGAAACTCCTGTCCTGGTGCTACCCAACAGAAATGCTGAGGGTCAGGGCTTTTCAACTGAGCAAGACTCAGCACCTCACTAGTACCTTCTCATATGGGGGTGTATCACCCACTGGTTTGGGAACTAGAAAGTACTTCAAACCCTGATGTATGCTGTACCTGTGATGGTCTTCTGACCGTAAGGGGGGGAAAAAAAAAAACTTAAAAGGCTAAGCAAATTGAACTACTTGCAGCAGCTGCTCTAGCTCATTTAACACACACTTGCAATAAATCCACGTTAGCTGAAAGCTTCCCATTCCACTCCAACAAAACAAGCAACAAGCAAGGCTTAAAAGCAAATTGTGAGTCTTTGGCATGATTTTAAATTGTCCAGCTATCTCCTGTGGAGTATTTCAAACACCAAGGCAAAATCATCCCTTTGGACTGCTGTATGTCAAGTTTAACACACACAGATCAGAGGAACAAGCTCCAGAACACACAGGCCATACAGTATTTTAATGGGAAACACTAAAACACTGTTCTGCCCCCTCAACCTCCTCTCCACACTTTTAGGAAAAACTAAAACGTTTGCAAAAACATGAAGAAGAGACTCCAAAAGCCATTATCCTGGAGGTACTTGCACATGTACCAGAAAAAAAAAAACGCGTTTGTTCATTCATTCACTTTCTTATCCATCCATTCACAATTTCTCTCTGCAGCCTCTTTCAAATCTGGGTGATTGAGCCCTCAAGGAGCTGAGCATCCTCAGCCGGCACTGATGAAATCACAGGGAGACAACACTCAGCTGGGAGCAGGATCAAGCTATTACAAAGCACACATTTCTCAATGAGATCTACATGCATGCCAGACTGGAAGCTTTTAATCCAAAGAATTCACCAAAGTTCAGAAAGAGAGAGAACATATACAAAAATCAACCACAAAAAATAGAAATAGATTAAAAACTAGTAAAGAGCACTTTTAGCAACAAAAGAAGGTTCTATTTTGGTGTGGTTTGATTGTGGATGGTGAAACAGTTCTTTTTAAATTATTTTTGGAACTGATAAGTAATTAAGATGAGGCAGAAGAAATAATTCATGGCATATGCATTACCAGCTACTTCCAATAGCAGCTTAAATAGAAGTATACTTTTCATTTTAAATATGTTAATACCTCTATCCATTATGTTAGTTTGCAAATCCTGGTACTACCCTTTATATCAAAGGGCCACAGATACTCAATTCTGTATTCTAGTAGGGAAAAATTCAGAGTATGATTCAGATGTGTGTGACTAAAAAAAAAATAAATTCCGAAATTCTGACTTTCATAGAATCTCATACTAATACAGGCAGAAAGGGAGAGAATCACACTCTGGAAAAATAAAAGCTTAATGAAATGCTCAGCAATAGGAAAGATTACATGAAAGGTAATGGGAAACATCCCTAAAACTTCATCTAATGTTATTCACCAAATGAAAGCATGTATTTCAAAGCAATTAAGTAGATCTATTTCCTGATGAAAATTATTGGCAGCTTCCAGACATATTAACAAGCTACCTTTTGGACCAGAAACATTCAGGGCATGTTTTTTTTTTTAAATGGGGGGTGAGGGAAGGCCTGGTTTTGTTTATAAAGCCCTCATCTCTATTTTTAACATGTTATATTTAAAAACTGTCCAAAAAAGAAACATTTACCTATGGTTTCTTTAAGTCTATGGGGAGCTGATTTTTGCTATAAACACAAACTTTGTTTGCTGTCAGTGAGTCCCACTTCCCCCAGCATTTCGTCAAGGTCCTTATAGAGCATTGTTTCAGCTTTTCCATTTTTCTCTCTTGCTAACCTTTATTTAAGGACGACAGCTTTTAGGGAGTAAAGTTCACGTACACACAGCCACACTGTGCTAAAGCAAAAAAAAAAAAGAAAATAAAATAGAATTACAGACAAAAAGTCTTCTCAAACTCGAAAGCAGTCATCCATTTCTAATCACACAGTGACGCAAGCAATACCAGATCTCGCTATTGATTAATAGTGAGAACAAAAGAACGAGAAATTTGCCAAAATCCTGCAGTGGGTGAACTGAAGGGTCGCCAGCTAACTCCAGTCCAGCTCCACAGCTTGGAAGCGGGAACTGTGCGGGGCAAAGCTGATCACTGTCCCTAAGTAACACACCACTGGGAGGGCGAGAGAAATCTACCTTGTTTAACAGTTTAACATCCTGGTATATATAGATGATTTGCATTCCCTTCACAAGAAGAGGGGAGGATGTGATCACAAGCTAGTAAACTCTATCTCCAAATGATTATATTTAGAGATGTTAACTGAAAAGCTACTTCAATTTGAAGTGCAAGAGTGAGTGGAAATATGTTTAAAACTTTTAAAGTTATTGTAAGAAATCACCAGACACGCTTAGCATCATCAAGTAATACAAACAGTTTTCATTTCTTGTCTTAGACATTGTATTTACAAATTACTCTTACACTCTTCTCTCTTAGTTCCTACTAAAGTCAGAACTGGGTCAGCTTTCTACTTTTTCGCACTGTATTTGCCTGGACCCTGTGGTAAATATTTATTTTATTTAAACAAAAATGCTAAATAAGTAAGTACATTTGTTTTAAAATAAGCCTCAAGTATATAAGGTTGTCAGGCCCTCTTCTAGAAAATGTCATAACCAACCACAAAGGGATGTAACCAAACAATTTCCAGAAACAAACTAGCCACCCACACCATATGGTTAGATGCCATCACTTGGAAAATACTTAGCTGTGTATCCAGCAAGCAACCTAGAAGAAAACCTTTGGTGTACAGCAACACACTTCAGTTGACCACACTGCACAGAGTAATTCTCAATATTAATTGAAAAAGAAAGTTTAACACCCTTTGTCACTTCTTTTTGCCCAGGTTTCCCTTTCCACTCCTCGGCGAGCATTTCACTGACTTTCAATACACTGTTAAACTCGGCCTATCGAACAATTCTCCTGTGGGGCAATCTTAAATCTCAAAAAAAATGAGAAAACACTTTCAGCACAGAACTCGGCCAACCTTGTCTCCATGGCAGGACTCTATACAGCTGTGCAATAAAGAGAACGGCGCGCTTGCTTATTCCTTTTCCCATTTTTTTTTTTTTTTTGAGGTGTGCATTTAAAAGAACACATCACTGGTAACAGCCGAAGTTTTCACTCATCCATTCAAATCACGACCTCTTAAGGGAAACAAGGTTGAGATAAACTGCGTGTGCCTTGTACCGGTTCCCACAACCACAGCAGAGCAGGAGCTATTGATTACACTCACAGAAACAGCCTCGAGGAGGCAAAGTGCAAAGATGAGCACCGCGCTGCGCGGGCCAGCCTCAGAGGACACGCTATCGCCCTGATAAGGGACTTCTCCCTCTGAGGACAAGCTGCTTGGCTCACACACACACCTTTAATGCTTAAAGCAAGTTTAAAAGGGCTAAGCTACCTTACAGGGAAACTACAGATTTGAAAAAACAGGGCTCTTAAGTGATGCTGGGAAACCTGAGGGCTGTGCTGAGAGCAAGTTCCCACCAGCTCCAAAAGCCAGGCGGGTACCATGCGCCTCAACTTTCTGTCGGGCTTAAGAAAAGCCCACGCCGGTGATGGCTGTAAAAGAAAACAAAACCCCGAGCACTCTCCCCGTCGCCTGCAGCCGGGGCAAGTCAGGATGAGTCCGGAGAGCCCCGCTGCCCCCCAGCCGCGTCCCGGGTCGCCCGGGAAAGCCCGTACCGCGCTCGGCCCCAGCACTGGGGAGCGGCCAGGTGGGACTCAGCTCTCCGCGCCTCCGCCGCCGGAGGGACGCCCACCCTCCACCAGCAAAGTTTGGGTGCCGTCCCCTCGCGCCCCTGCCCTACCTGCTCCCGGGGAATGCAGGGCAGCGAGGTCCTCCGGTGGGTCTTGCTGCTGCCGCCGCCGCCCGACATCTCGGGGGAGATCATAGAGCTGGACCGCCGCCGCCGCCTGAGCACCGGGGTTTCGTCCGCGGCCAAGGGGGCGGCGGGAGGCTCCGCCACCGGGGCGGCCCGCCGAGGGGGCCAGAGCCGATCGGCGTAGCCTGCCAGGAGGATGCCCAGCAACCCCAGCAGGTAGGCCAGGTAGGGCCGCCAGGACGCCGGGACCCTCTCCAAGGCGACAAGGGACGTGGTCCTGGCCGCGCTAGTCACGGCGAGCATGAGGACGCCCTGCCTCAGCTTCAGCACCAGCCATGTCACGGCAGCTAGGCAGCTCAGCACCACCCCCGTAGCGGCGAGGGAGAGCAAGTGATCCTCCCCCGCCGCCAGCGCCGTCTGCGCCACCGCTTCCCCCCCGCAGCAGGCGGCCAGCAGCAGCGCGGCAGTCCGCGGCCGCACGCCGCCGCGCAGCAGGTAGCGGCCCGCGCCGAAGAAGGCGCCGGCCAAGCCCAGGGGCACGGCGCCGGGGGGCAGCCAGCCCCAGCCCCGCGACCCCGCGCTGCCCTCCGCCGCCAGCTCCTGGCTGCGCTCCCCCCTCACCAGCCTCACCACCAGGGCCAGCAGGACGGAGAGGGAGCCGGCGCACAGCGCCGAGGAAAGTTTCCGGCGGCGCCAGGTCTCCCCCGGCGGCGGCAGCGCGGCCCGGGAGGCCGCTCCCCCCGACTCCTCCGCCACCGCCCCGCCGCCGACCCGCGGGGTGCCGGGCTGCCGCCCCGCCGGGGGGCAGCTCCCGCTACAGCCCGGGCTCCCCGCCTCGCAGCCAGCCATCGCCTCGACGGGCCCCCCTGAGCACCCCCGGCAGCGCGGACCCCTCCCCCCCGAGGCTTATGCCCAGCTGGGCAGGGGCCGGGAGCGACCCCCTCAAAGCGGTGGTCAGCGGCTGACGGCCAGGGGGCAGCGGCGGGGATGGTGGGCCGGCGGCGCTCCCCGCCACAGCGCCGGCATTTCCTGCGGAGCGCGGAGCTCGCCCCCCGCTCGCCTCCGTCCCTGAGCGCCCAGCGCCGCGCATGAAGGGCTGGGGAGCGCCTCGCCTCGCCTCCCCCGCGACCACCTGGGGCTTGGAAGGGAGGGGGGGGTGGTAAATTACAAATTTTTTAAGAAGTGCAAAAGAGGGAGAGGCGCGGGGAAATCCTAAACAGTGTAAGAAGGGGGCGGGGGGGGGGGGGGGGGGGTGAAGAGGCAGATGTACCACCTCAGAAGTGCTGCTTAATTTCTAGGCCATCATTACCCTCACCGGCGCTGCCGGCGGAGGCAGGGAGGGTGAGGGCGGTGCTGCCCACCGAAGGTCGGCGCCCGGCCCGCTGCTGGCACGGCCCTCAGTGGAACAGGCTGTGCTCCGTGGTTGCGGGGAAGGAGATTCCCGGTCGTCGCGGACCGCGGGAAAAGAGAAATTATATAAAAAAAAAATCACCAGAAAACAACAACCAGAAAAATCGCAAATAAAAGGCCAGCGGAGCCGGTGGCAGAAGTTGCGAAGTCCTGCCGGGAGGGCGAGAGAGAGATCCGCGGGAGGGACTTGGAGGGAGGCTGCTTGGGAAGAGGGGAAGAAAGAGAAGGGAAGCGCTTCCCTACTGAACGCTGCCGGGATAGTCCTTGAATTTTGCACGGAAAAAATCAAGTGATGAGAGCTCCCCCCCCGAGCCCGTAGAGGAGGCTGCCGAAAGCCCGCAAGCAAACCCAAACCGCACAGAGCAACACACCAAAAAGGGGGGCAGGGGACAAGTTGGAGGCGATAACGAAGCAGGAGGCTGCCGCGGAAGTGGGGTTTGCCACTATCAAAACGGCCGGACGGCTCGTGGGGAAGGTCTGCGCCAGCCCTGACCGCCCCCGCCGCTTGAGGAGGCTCCGCACCCGCACCGGGGGGGTGGCGGGGGGCGCTACCGCGTCTCCGGCGGGGGCCGGGTGCACTCCCGCCCCCCCCTCCCCTCTGCTGCCCCTCGCTGGCGAAGCGCCCTGCCACCAGGCGCGGGCAGCCAGGGCATAAATCCGTCTGTCAGGGAGGGGGGCAATTACGAGGCCGTAAAAAAGTCAGAAAGATGGATGTTCATGAATGATTATTACTATTTTGGTTGTTGTTTTAATGGGAAGCCCGGACGGGAATCCCAAAGCCAGCGGGCTACGGGCCTCTGAAGCGTTATGACTCTCTAGGCTGTGGCTGCATCTAAAACCCGCTGTTGCCTCTAAGCCTGCCTCATCCTCACGCCGGAGGGCTCCTCAGCCGAAGATCCGCAGCTCGCTCGGGGCTGACTCCGGCCCCCGACCCCCGGGCCGCCGAAAATTGCTCTTTGCACGAGCAGGATCAGGTGCAGACTGAAAGCCCATGCAAGACCAAGGCCTTGTCTTCGAGCCTCGGGTCCCACCGAAGGGCTGGAGTAATGTGTTTAGCACATAATCATACAAACCACAGAAAAATACAATCACCAGCTGTGAAGTTACAGAACATTAAGAGTCAGGAAACGAACAGATTAGAAAACTGAATTTCCCAGCCCTCTTCCCCCTCACACATACGCAAATCATTAATTTGAGACAGATTTATAGTCTTTACGTATTCATTGGTACATCTATCTGGATATCATGCCTATCATCCGGGATCTAAGTATCTGAAATGGTAGCATTAGTGAAGCATGTTTTGGATTTTTTACTAGAAATGGGTCATAAAAACTGAGTATGTTTTTAAATAATAGTTTTCCAGCCTAACTATTACGGAATATGGATTTATTAGTCATTTTTATATTTGAAGCTTGGTTGGAAAACAATGTAGATATTGTTAGCAAAGTTTGGCTCTGAGGAATGGAAAGCCTCTGTTTTTTTTTTTAAAGGTTAAGGGTCCAGATTAAGAACAGCTGGAAAGGTTTACAGTTTATTCTAGTGAGACAGCAATCAGCAGGTTGTCATATACACCTAGGAAAACATAGCTGGGTTCTATCTATCCCAAGCATTAACATCCCACAGGCAGAATCAGGGCCTAGATAGCAATAATCCTATGACTCCTAACTCCTTTTCAGCTTTTTTTTTTTTTTTTTAATAAGATGCATCTCTTGGATATTTCTTAGGTCTAGATGCATCAAAACAGTGAAAATAAATTGATACTGCAATAATGGATGAAAACATATAATGCAGTTCAGATACATCAGACCTTTGACCTAATCTTTTGAACCAAGTAGCAGTCACTTGCATCTCAATTTCTTGCCACTATGTTACATTACAGTTAGATTTACTGGTATCAGAAATGTTGACACTTTAAATACAATCATAAAAATAAAAACCAGGGAGCTTTTAGATAGCATGATGAAAGTCAAGGCTTGCAAAAGCAACTTCAACAACTAGCACAAACATGATAATCTCTAGATTTCCTAGAAGCACAGCTCAGACTCTTACTAGTTCATTCTTCTGAGCACCGAGTTTATATATTGAGCAGAACACAAGAAGCTGAATTTTGCTGTTCTCCCTACTATGTAGGAGTTGATAAAATTACTTCTTCATGTGTCTGAATTAAGCAACATAATTGTCTCTTATTATTATTATTAGATTATCTAATTATCTAAGGGTGTTTTAAGTTGTGAAGATCTTCAACAAAAAGGCAGCAATGATGTAGTTTTGGCATCTCCATCAAAATCAATACCAGGTGGGAGAATGTGATGGGTGATGAGCCAAACCAAAAGTGAGTTTCACAGAAGATGAGAAATACTGACCGTTTAGGAGACCTCCCATGAGGAGAGACACAAAAAGAAGGGATCAGAATGTTGGTGTTAATTCATTCTTTAGGATATGATTCCACCAGACTGGGCTGTTTACAGATTATAGGTACCTCTTGAACATTATGTTGAACATACAGTTGCAGGCACCTGAAAATCCTATCTTCTTTCTCTAGTAAAGAGAAATTCTGGGAAGGCAGACTCTACCCCTGCAAATAGTGAATTGAATTTCTGGGGACATAGCCTTTTCAGCACTTGCAGATTCAGGCTCTGTGTAATGAATAGGCATCTATAATAACCCGAAGAAAATAGAAACCATTACATATGATAAGGCCATTGTATAAATGTGCTGAAGCAGTATCAGCCATTCACCAAAAAAGCTGCCACTTGCAGAAGATTGTGCTGTAGTGAAAGCCTAGCAATACCCTCTTATTTTCCGTTTGGAGAGTAATCTTCCATGGTAATGGTAGAGATTTCTTAGAGACTTCCAAGGAGAAACCCAGGAATTTTCATGGTTACTCTCACATAAAGATCTGGAAGAAAATAAAAGTAAACATCCCATTAGATAAGAGAGTCAAAATAGGTTTACCTGAAAAAAAAACAGTTTCCTCTGGACAAGGAAGAGTAGGAGATGGAAAGCAAGAAGGAGGAGATGTAGGGAGGTTCTGCACAGCTGACAGTCCTGAAGACATAATTGGCTGCCTCAGAATCACTTCTTCCTTAGTAATCATTGGCTCTGCTGTCATTTCCTGGTAAAGCAACCTATTTTTTCTCCAAAGTTAAATGGTAAATTGGTGGAGAAGATGAAATGACTTCTATTCATAACTATGTCCAGCAGGTTGTACTCTTATCTAATTCACTCAAGGGGCTTTTCCTGAAGCATACATGCAGGACCCATGATTCACCATCTAAATGGAGAAAAATGGCTTCCCTGACCATTAAGGAAAGGAGGAAGGATTTTATAATGGAGCTGCTTAGTCCAACTATACAGATAAGACAGCCACCATCTGTCTGGTGGTGTTTGTCCACACTTACCTACAGTCTTTTCTCATACCACTACTGGGTTGTGGTCACAGTAACTGGGCCACAGCTGGTCTGGGAAACCACAGTAACATTTACAGGGCTGTATCCCCTAGCAGGTTACATGGACTGTCCTCCTAGAAGTAATACAATGAAACAAAAGTCCCACATCGTGCATAAATGCTGTGATCAAGCTGAAGAGAGGAGTCTCATGGTGGTAAAGAAGCACTAGAGGAAACGAAGTAAATTCCACACTATGTCATACTGGAGAGTGCCATAGGAGGAAAGACAAATAGAGGCAGTCTCTATGACTTGTTAATCCAGTTTCACCTGTATCACTCTTGGTCTATACTGGAGGTGATTATTCTTACATTTTGATGTTTTTTCTCTCTTCTTTCTGCCTTGTAATTTAACTTTTCTTACCTTCTTATGACCTTGCACAACGTGTGTGGATAATTCTATAGAAATTTTTTATAATTACACTGGGTGAATATTATTTTACCAAGGAAAGTTAAGTTTGCCTAATTTGTGAAATACACCATGATTAAAACCTATACACAATGGCAATGTTCTGGACTTTACTGACACTTCTCTGTTAGGATCTCTAACTATTTTACAAATATTAATGAATAATTCACACCTCCGTTTAAGTCATCTAAGTCCTCAGAAGTTTAGTTGATGACCGTTAGGTTGCATGACAAATTTATGTCTACTGGAGCACTGAAATATATGCTCACTTCTAAGCATGAGCATTTTTCTGACTTAAGTGGCATTTCACAAAGAATATTACATGAAATTCAATTTCATGTTTTGAGAATGATAAATTTGTCATATAACTCAGTAAGCCTCCAGATTATTAGGTAGTAAAATACTTTATGTGAGTAGTCTCACCGATTCAGTGATTCTGATAGTGAATGTGGCATTGAAACATACTTACCATATGAATTAGATTAATTTTTATACCATTTTTCAGCAGGGAAATAGTAAATAATGTTACTTTGGGGTTTAGTGCAGGCATACTCACAACACCCACACTACATCTGCTTCATTTAATTCGCATTTTCAAGGTTTTCTTCATAATGGGATAACTGAGGTATGTAACGAACAAAAATGAAGTCTTATATTGTGTAGAGCATCCATTTGATGACAAATACCTTAATCAAATTTATTCATTCATTAAAATCTCCATTGCCTTTTATTGTGGTATGCATAGAAAGAATTACAATTGCTGCATTAGCACAATAATTACAATATTAATGCATTATAAAGAGGGGGCTGTGATGCAGATTTTGCTGAAGTATAGAAGGGAGCTTTTCAGTCTCTGAAAGTCTATTTACTTTCCTTAGAAGCATTTAAGAAAGTACAGACTTTATATTTCAAAATAAGAAGTATTCAGAAATGAACGGATTACTTTCAGCTTACTAGAATGGTCATGCTATAATTAAAGTGAAAAATTCTGATTCTGGGAAGGGAAGGGTGTGACTGGAGCCATTTGAAGGGTATCTTTTGTAGCTTTGTATATTGTTTTTTGTCAATGTATCTTTTGTCGATACATGTATATGGAATATTGTGGTCAGGTGAATGCCCAGTGAATGTAAGGCAACCTGCTTACAACACTGGAGTAATGTATTCAGGGATTTTTTCCCTATTTTAAATGCAAGCCTCTACCTAGTTTTAACTGCGGGGAAACACAGGGTGTTAATAATTGACACATAATTTTAACAGCTATTAGAAATACAATGTATTTTATGATGTCCATGAAGGGAAAATAGTGTTTGAAGAGTGATACCGTTTTATCGCAGCTGAGAGTTCCCATTTGGCATAGTTTTTTACTCCGATATTGAACATGATGTAGTCTACAGAAAATCAATCACCTGTGCCTTTGCCTATGCGTATAAACAATACTTTAACAACTTAATCTGCTGGAACAAGGCATGTTTACCTTTGATATACAAACAAGTCATAGAGCAGGTAGACCTATGGGAAAATGAGGTATCTTGAGGCAGGCAGAAATCCTTAAAAAAAAAAAAAAAAAAGCCCATTCTTTTCAGGGCCCTAGGTGCAGCCCCTGTCTTCCCACCAGGGTCTGGCAGAAAGAGCTCCATTTCCACTACATGCACCGAACCTTGTCCATGTGGGCTGGATCTCTAAGGTGCTGCTGCCAGTATTGCTTGTTTCAGTAGGCAGAACACAAGTATTTTTAGCAGTGTCTTGTTGTTTTTGACAGAAATACTATATAGTGACATGATCACGAGTGCTCTTATTCTAGATGGTAATCGGAATTAGTAATATTAGAATGATTGTCTCAGAAATTTGGTTTGCTAATTTTTACTAACATTAGATGATTATGCCACAAATTTATCTCTCTCTTATACATGTACATTTAGGAAAAAAATAAACAAAGAACTTTTGTATGTTTTAGTTTTGAAGCTGCCTGAAGTATGATTTTATAAGTACTAGTTTTGAAGGCAAATATTAAAATCCTTTAAAAAGTAACAATTATAAATACTTTGGCTCTTTGGTTCAAATCTGAAAAGGACCCTCTGTTTATTTTATGCTTCAAATGGTGTTTAGTTTTCTGATAGCTAGGTTGAGGTTAACTCCTCCACTATTCCTTTTTTTAGTTAACATGCAGGTACTCCTACATACGTACAATTTTATTAACAAACTGTTAATTCAACAAATTTAAGTGCATACATAAACATTTGTAGGATGGGGCCTTACTTCCCATAGTCTTTCATTTCACTGTAATATCCAGTTATTGTGGCATGGAATAACCAAGTTTACTCTTGGGTGTTCCCTTAACTTATTTTTTTTCTGCTTAAAATTACTTGCTTAAGGTGTGAGAAGGTTTGAAGTTCATCAAACAGGTTGATGCTGAGTTTGCCTCTTTAACACAGCCTGTTTTGGGGGATGACCCTGCAAAACCCTGTGATACTAACATGCAGTGAAGTCTTTGGTGGCAGTTCCATTTTGTCTTGTGTCCCAGATCTCACACTACCAAAATGTTAGCAAACCACTATTATTTTTAAATAGCTCTGTATGCACACTGGTTTTATGTTTGAGGGGTTTTTTCCTGATTTTGTGATTCTAAGTGTGTACAAAACCTCTTAACAAGGCACCATAGGAAATGGGACAGATATTTTCAAAGCATTTCTTAGTAAGACAAACAAAATGTGTTTCTGCTCAGATAGATGAGAAACAGAAACAGAGGCTGAAAGTAAGTTTTAACTAGTGTATTCCAAGCAAAATTACAAATCACTCAGGGCAAAGGGTTGCTAAGAAAGAATATTTATCCTACTGATTAGCCAAAAAAGGTAATTAATGTCACTCAAGTAATGCTCACTTAACATGTAATGTACATGAAGTTACAGGGTCATTAATGACTTACTAATGACAGTCTCCCCGAGTCACATTAGGAAGCGGCTTTTAGAGTGGAAATAATTGTAAGAGCGAAGTCTTAAAATAACGTACAAGAAGCACAAGATCTTAAATTGATCAGGAATCAAATTGTTGCAGTTAGATAGATATCTAAAGATGCAAATAAGTATGATTTTCAAAGTCATTGTTAATATTAAGGTGCCTGAATAAAAATTTTTTTTCGGCTACCTCTACAGTCCTCTGATTCCAATGTTAAACCAGGCGCCCAGTGTTTAATTTCTGGGCATGTGTAGCAGTCTTTCAGTGTCAGCAGAGTGGAATCCTCCAAGTCTAATTCATGCCTGGCAGGATCCACAACCACAGTTCCTCCACCTTTATCTTCTGAGGAACTGTGGTAGGCACATTGTGGCAGGTTCCCAAAAATCACTAGTCACAAAATGTGGAGTACTGGGTAGCAAATTCTTCTCATTCCTCAGCAGAGTGCCTTAAATTCCTAGCTATGGAATATTTTGTTAATCTTGCAAACTTTGTTGATGAATCTGTTTCACTTTGCATAAATAAATTAAAAATATCTGTGGTAAAAGAAGGGAAGGAAGGAGTACAATTCTGCAGCCTTGTTTCAGGAACATTCTCCGAGGGGCAGAGACACCTGGATCCCAGTCCCTGTTCCAGAGATTGGTTTATAGAAAAAGTTGACTCTAAATGCTGAATATAAATAAAAATGTATTTAAAATACATAAAACAACCATTGGAGCAGTGTCTCTTAGGCCCTCACGAGTATCGTACTTTTTATGGTTGGTAGCTTCTTTGCTTATGTGAGCTGCACACTCAAACATTCATATGGAATGAAGCTACAGTATACATCCATGCTCCTTATGCTGGGAAGCAGAGGGAAGCAGGAGCTCTCAGCAGGAGTTGATTGCGGCTCTTCAGGAATTCCGCCAGCCCATTACTGGGTCAGACTACATTAGCCTTGCAGTTGGGTACTAAATCAATATAATAATATCACCTTTAGTAGCCTGGGCTGCCAGACTCCTTTCCACAAACAGAAATTCAGATTACTCCACAACCTACTGCACTGACTTACAGGACCAGAGTTAACCATGCAACCAAGATGCCCCTAAGAAGCTGTCCTTGACCTTGGTTCAGGGCTGTGTGAGCCTCTTCTCAGGAGGGAGAGATCTCTATTATTTTCTCTTGATTTAATAAAGAACTTATATTGATTTAGTAAAGAACTTAGTAAAGTGTATTCCTTCTTTACTGGGCTGCTGCAGGATCATACTTTCTTGCTCACTCCCTCTCAGGCTTTGTACATTCCTCATGTTGTAGCTCCCTCTTCGTGATTTGGTCCCAACTGACTGAGAAATGAATATATCAAAATATCCATAAAATAATTCCAGCCTTTGAGGCTTAGTCTCACTGAAAGTGGTATCTTGTAATGACAGACTCAAGAGCCTTACAGGCTACTTCTGAGAATGTTACCCAAACTCCTGAAATATTGTCATTTTTAATTAGTTCCTTTTAGGCACAAAAGAGTTTATAACTAAATCTGAGATGATCTAAACACATCCATTTTAATATCAGGTTGTTTCATATGTTTTAAATACTATCTCCCCTTCTACCACCAAAAGGAGCAAGTGACATAATCCATTTCCAAGGTCGTGCACTCCTGTGTAGTATCAGAACATTTACAGATATTATGTAATATACATGTACAGATAGTAATGCTGCAAGGTCTCACACCTGTCATGAGATGGTTTTAAGAAGAAACTGAGAAACTCACATGTGTGCTCAAGTGCCTTGCAGGCTTGCACACTGCAGAGTAAGATTTAGGCGTGATACATGTGGGCTTAACCCCAATAAAATCAAGGGAAATGCATATTCCCCTCTCAAATCTGAACTGACTCACACAGCCGTTCATATCAGAACACAAGAATTTTTAACAGCAGCTTTGTGGAGCTTAATGGAATTCGTTTCCTAGTCACATTAACTCCTTCAGTTTGTTTCCAGGTCTAATACAGGAACCATATGGAGAGAGGCACAGAAAGATAAGTAGGCGTTGCATGCCATTACTCACCATCTGTTTAGGGAAGCCGTCCTGAGCTGAACAAGGAATGGATCACGGCTCCAATGACATTCACAAGTCAGAGCCCCTTTAAGAGCCAATGTGGACTACAACAGCATCTGGCTGCCAGGGAATGCATGGGAAGATTTTCCTGGGGTTACTGTGCAAGATGAGGACAGCAAGTGGCTGACTGGTGTGAGAGGAGCAGTGGAAGAAGTCCCTGAGAAACGAAAGCCTGTTGAGAGAAGGGATAAAAAGTGAATGAGTGATACAGGGGTAGACAGTAAAAGCAGAAGTGATATTGGCAGTGTGAGATGCTGACATGCAGATCTTCATTGCAATGCAAAGCCCTACATTTACTAAGAGTAGGAGATTTTGCCCTAGGTTTCATAACTGTATAATGTAATATTATTCCAGCTGGCATTTTTTCAGTGAGACCCTCTCTCAGCATAAATTATTAAAGTATGAATGTATGTTAAATCATATGGCTTGCGTTTACTGAAGATTTATAGATTAATTTATCCACTGTAGAGCTGTGTTCTTGGACAACCTGCCCTGCACTTCTCTGCACCTGCAGAGATCTGGGAACGGGAGGATAATTATGAGCATTGAGAGTCTAAGCCAGATGTTCCAGGAATGAGAAATTTCATCTTTGGTTGGCTGGCCTCTAAAGGCAGGAAAACAGAGAAAGGAAGTGTCCATGTTTGAGCTGGCATGTGCCACACAAATCCTTGCCTAGTCAGCGCCAGGCCCCTGCTGCTGGCAGCCAGCCGCCGTTGTGCTCTTTGCCTGGGGTTATTACCACAGAGCAGGCGAGTGCAAAGCCAAATACAGAATGTATGGGGAAGGCTGAAGTGTTAAAGGAAATATGGTTGTTAAACAGGAGCGCATGCAAATGGGGGGAGTACAAGCCTTACATGATGTACTAACTTACCACCTTCCATGGTGCATTACTTCATAAAGATTAGGTGTCAATCTGGAGCTTGGGTCACTTAGACTTAGGCATTTTAGCTTTTTATCAGAAGTAGTATGTAAGAAAATATTCAGCAGGTATATTTACATCTTGTGTCTCAGTTTTGTTACCAAGATTATTAATATTTCTCTTTTTAAGCAGAAGGAACTAAATAAAAGTTAGTCCCTATCTATTACATGACCAGCTTAAGACATACGTTTTTCCCAGTGTTGGAAACATCCATTTTGACTTCCTTTCAGCTTATTAAGCAATACCAGTAAGGCAGTCCTGCTTACAATTCAGAGCAAGAATTTCCACATCAGGACACCAGCCTTGATTCTTAAAATCATATATTGTAGATTGCGGAATAGATTATATTATAAATCATATATTTCAAACACTTTTTTCTGTTCCTTTTTCCCTTAGTTTTCTTTTCAGAAGAGCAGCTTGGATACACACTCAGTTTAATGATAATAAATAAATCTTTGTCAGCCACTTCTAACTCCTTTTTCATGAATCCAGGCAAAACTGTCAACGTGGCAGTGGAATGCAGTGCTTGATTTATGGCAAATGTAGTCTTGAAAACAGGAATATCTTAACTAAATTTACAGAGAGGCATTTTAAGATTAAAATAACAAATGCTCAGAATGAATGAAAATGCCTAGGTGACACAGCAGTGAGAGGCACCTTAATGAGACTGTATGAAGTTAATGTCTGGTTGGAATGTGCTCTGACAGAGTTCACACTTTTTTGCTCTAATGTGAAAGACAGGACTTCTTTATTTTCTATTCTCAGCTGATGAAACATCACTAAGTGATCACAGTGCAAGTTCTGTGACATGTAACTATATGGCCTTTGGGTGGAGAAAGACCCTTCTATCTCCATTTGGGCAATTTCTTGGCTCTTGATTGTGGTATACCTGGAGCTGGAGCTGTGTCCAGAGTCTCCAGAATACTATATCCCTCCTCATATATCCCTTCACTTCTGAAACAAACCCTACCTCCACACATTTAACAAAGGCTTAGAGGATGGCCTTACAAGTTGATGTCACTTGTGTCTAACGGATTTTTCCTCTCCTCAAGGTAGAGGTTGATGAGCCACTTTGCAGAACTTGAGCCATTTTCTGAGTGCAGCTGCTGTGGTCAACAGATGAACTGCAAATTCTACAGCAAGGCTGCAAGGCCCCAGGGGGCAGCTGAAGGCATGTGAAGAAATAAATGAGAGAGACAATCCCTTAAAACAACTTTTACCTTAAACACCATTGTTTACAGGTTTAATTTAACCAAATGAACAAAGGAGTATCTATCAATACTGTTGTTAGAAGTTGTGGTGGGCAATTTTTTTCTTTTTAAAGGTCTTTGTTGTTTTCTTAAGTAAAAAAGAGCAAAATTCAAAGTCTCAGCGTGGTGGAAAGGACTACCATAGGCCATTTCTTTGCTTCAGGATTAAAGGGCAAAAAAGTCTGAATGATTAGGAGAAAGCTTCTGTGAAATGAGAAAACAAAGATGCACCATGGACTGAAGTGCATTCCCTCAGGATAATGTGTCATTAATTAGCACTGCTTCAATAACCATTTAAAAAAAATATGTAGGGGATATTTTACCCTTACTTAAAAATCTGAAAATTACTTAGATATCCTTCCTTAAAGCTGCTTTATTATAAGTTCATAATCCCTATAGAAGTTCTTAATATGACGTAGGTAACTGGCATTACTTGGTTAATTACATTATCTTGTTTCTTTCAGTTGCACACACATCACACAGAGTCTCGCAGGTAGACAATTTTACCTCACTGGTAGCTGGTTCTTAGCAGTCCAGGATTCAGATAATTTCCCATCTATAAACAATTAACACTGTGAACTGTTAATTAGAAGATGTAATATGTTTTATCTCCTACCTGGTGCATGTTTGTGGAGCTGAATAGTCCATCTGAAGTTCTTGCATGGTGACTCAACATCGGAGTTGGGTTGTAACTATGACTCCTGTGCCTACGTAGCATCCTGCTGGGTCAGAAGCAACAGCAGCAGTAGCAGGAGCAGCAGGTGGGCAGAGAGGCAGGCAGAGAGGCAGGCAGGCAACAGCAATGTTCCCATGCTTACCCAACCACCAGGAGAGATGCTTACATCCAATGCATTGCATGATGGATTTTGCAGGTTGCAGATTTCAGTGTGTAACTAAACTGAGTGCAAAATTCAAGGCCCAAATTTGGGCTTTAGTCTATTATTTAAAAATTCCTATTAAATTTGGAAGCTGCTAAGCATACTCAATGCTATATGGAAAGTAGCCAGAATTAAGTGAACCGAAGCCTGGACTGCTACAAACTCAGAACCTGAACCAAATCAGCCAAGTTTCACAAAATGTTTTAATCAACTTTGACTCTTCCAGAACATTTCTAAAATTTTAGTTGTACCTCCTCTAATTAGCAATATCTCATTCTAAGAGAGTGATTAATAGTTATTGGGGTTTTTTTGTTTTGTTTTGCTGTTTGTTTGTTTTTCCCTATATGACTGTTTGCAGTTTCTGTCGTAATTTTCTTGGTTTTAGAGCAACGTGAGCAGGGGGTCCACACACATTTTAGTCCATTCCTGGCTAAATGAACCTTCATGCCCAAGGGAGTTTTGGATTCAACCCATCATCACTAATCCTACAACTTCAAGAAAGCCCTGCTCATCTTGATAACTTAGAAGGGAGGAACTTGAACAGCTTTTGGAGTTCTGAATATGCGCAGGTAAACCAGAGAAGACAGGAGTCCATCAACATATTAGGTAATTCAGATTGCAGAGAGACAAAAGGGATGGATTTAGAATGTGTGGTTCCCTCAAAGGGAAGGTACACTAACAGGAGACGGAAACAGGAGAATTAGAATTTTTAAAAAGAATAATTCCTCATTAATAAATGTAGCGCAAAATAAAATTACTAAATAAGATATCGGTTTGCTTATCAGTGTTTGGTGGCTATCACATGGATGATGCATGTTTATTTCTTGTAAAGTATTCCAATCATTTAGTTAATTTCTGTCTTTACTAAGTAATACTAATGTTGTTAAAATTACTAATGGAGAATAGGTAAGGTTTCTTTTGTTCTGTTAGATATTACTTCGATAGAAAAGTCATTTTCTGATAAAGCTATAGTCAATGTCTGACCATTTGCTGTTTTAAAAACTCTTGTAAGTCTTTTCCATTGGTTATGAAGTATAAGTTTCCATGCTAAAGGAGTTAAATGCTGTCTACCTAATATTTGTATTTGCATGGTATTCTTTATAATTTTATTTTTTTATTTTTATTTTCTCCATTTATAGTTTGAGTTTGTAAAATATATTGAGAACCTTCAGTCTGAGGAGGACTCTATGCTTAATTAATCACTGCTGTATAAATCCCATTCACAGCAGCATTTAAAGATTGCTACTTCAAATTAAATCTAGGTGAACTGCAGTCTCTTAGACAACTTATGTGCATTTTCAGAACCATGTAGAATAGAAAAAAATCTAAAGCTTTATATTTTAAACAACAAGATTTAACTCAGTGCTAGGCAAAAGTATAGAAGATCCACACAAGGGGAATGCAGCAAATGTTAGAAGGCTGAGACTGGAGGACCCACTGCTCCACAAATTTTGTCTCCTTTCCATAACCATAATGCAAGTAGACAAAGACATTTCAGGCTATTTCGTATGTCTATAGCTTCAGCATCTAGACCAAGTACCCAAATCTGGGCACTGGCTATGGATCTATTCCAGAGATCTGAAATGCAGATCAGAAAATTTTATTAGATTTTTAAAAGTGTCAAGGATTCACTCACAATGTGTTTACTAATATATTTTTAGCTTTAGGATTTCTCTTTGCGTCTGTTTTGGTTTGAGCCAGGGTGAAGCTCTTTGCTGATTTTTTTTTCTTACAGTGACCTTTTTAGACTGAGAATAACCAAGGTCGCTTCTGACTGTCTGCAGCCTCCCCCCGCTACGGGGGAGCAGATTAGACTGAAGGCAGGATCAGCAAATCAAAATATTCCTTTATCATAATATTTTCTCTGTTTGGCTTTCAGTATAGGGTAAGACATCATGGAAGTCAAGCCTCTCTTTTTCCTTTTCCACTCACTTTTCTGCTTACTGTCACTTCTATCACCCTCTCTTTGCCTCTCTCTCTTTTTTTTCCCATTTTTCTTCACAGCCGACACCCGAGGCCCCGTCCGTGCGCCCGGACACTCCCCCCTTCAGCTGGGAGTCACCAGGGAGAAGAGTTGCTGGGAGAGTCGCTGGGGGAGGAGGGAGGGGATCGGGTGTTGCACACCCCTCTACAAATATGTACATATTCCCTTATCACTAATAATTAAAAGCAATCTGTTTCACTTTTCAACCCAGAAAGCCTCTCTTTCTCATTTTTCTCCCTCTTTCCCTACCTTAGGGGAGGAGGGGGGTGAATCGAGAGTGTTCCAACTCGGTGCCAAACCGTGACAGCACCATTTTTTCCTCTAGCTAATAATGAAACTTTGTATTCACTGAAATATAGCAATGAAACTTGTCAGGAATCTGTATGTCTAAAAACATAAAAGACACACCTTGCCTTTGCCTCTTAGATTTTACAAATAAAAGAAAACAAAGCGTATCTTCAAATTTCATACCTTTTGAATATAATTGGGCTGGTGCAAGACTCAAGAACATCAACACTATTAGAACTTGAGGAATTTTTCAGACAGTGTATCTTTTGGAAAGCGAGTATTATATATATCATGAAAAAATCTTGTTTTATCTATTGCTTTAAAAGAAAAAAACAGGTTGCATTTTGTTTGAGTCAAGGAATAAATTAGACTTAATTTATTTTTAAATTAAATCTTCATTACACAACTATACATTGAATAAAACAAATTTAAGTTTCTCTTAGGCAAAGTGGAAGGACTGTGAAGTTGCTCAACAAAGGCTAATTCCATAAAGGATATCTGGGCTTACTTTGGAAACCCAACCTACACATTTTTGTTCTCCATTTTCCTATTCTCTGTCTTTAGTTGCTTTGGACTGTGGTGCTTTTATGCTTGATTCTGTATTTCTCCCAGAGGACTTAATGCAATGTCATTCATATTTGAGTAGAGTATTTTAGCAATACAACAATACCACAACAAATACAGAATAACTTATTATTTAAAACAGGGCCTCGTGTAGGAGGAAAATTTTCAGTGATATTGCTAAAATACCTGCACTATAGTTTTCCACAGGTCCCAAAGAGATGAGTGAATGTTGCAATAGAGAGTTCAGCCCTTCCTTTTTTTTACCTAAAGTCAAAGAAAATTATGAGGTGGTGGTTTGTTTTTTTTCATCCTGTAATCAGCAGCTAGCTCTGAAGCATAATCAAAAATTGCCCAGGTCTGTCAGAGGTGTTTTAAGACAGTCTGTTAAATGAATCAGGGACATTTCAAATTCAGAATGAAATCTTAATCCAAACAAGTTTCATACACAGATGACACTGATATAAATAACTGATAAGGGAAAAAAAAAATGTATTTCAGTCTCAACAGTGACAGTACAATTACCTGCAAAGCAAGAAACATGTGGCAGCAATGGATCAGTAAACTATTAACTAGTCACAGTAGGTATGGTTTAGCAAGCTGAATTTGGCATCTACTGCCATGTATCATTGTACATTACAGTCAAAATAAAGGCAAAGGAAAACTTTTTTAAAATATTACTGTGGATTGAAGGCCAGCTTAAGTGCAATGTGGTACCTGAGCAAACAAAATGTAAGTGTACACCCAATACTCTAGATATCATTGTTATCTTAAGGACAATGGAGAAGACTTTCCTAGATCTTTGAGAAATTAGACACTTTCCCACTCAACGAATGTGTTTTACTGAATAATGGTGGTCAAGATATCCCTCCAGTAGTAGTAATTCATTTGCATTCCTAAACATGTTTGCAAGACACAGGCTGTTGCAGCAGATATTGCAATAAGTGTTAGTTCAAAGTTTAAATCACAAAAATCTGTATTACAAAGACAAAAATCTTTTCTAGAATTGCATTTGTAATGCTAGTGAATTAATATACTGACTGGGACTTGTGTCTGACAGGTCCAGTACATTACATTCAGATACACTGGCGCGACTGAGTCTATCAGGAGTCTAAAAGTCTCTGAGAATGCTCAGAGTGACATTTGGGATAACAGGGAAGAATTTCAGCCAGGTTTTTCATATGCCCATTTGCTGCTTTGTATTTTTGGCTCCCAGTGTGTGCTAAGATCAGATTCCCAGACTTTCTCCGTGCCCGAGCAAATATTGTTAAACCCAGATTTGGAACATTCATAAAACACAGACGCAGCACGTTAATGTACATGTCTGCTGTCACACAAATGTGGTCGGACAGCAGATTGTGAGCCGAGGGTGGCATGCAAAGCCTTATGCAGCTTTGAAGCTTCCTATGTCATGAACAGCAAGATTGTATCTCATCGATGATACGTCATGAGATATTCACAAGGGATAACTTTATCCTGGTGAGATTTATCTCCTGCAGATCCTCCAACAAGGTTAGGGAGGGGGAAACAGCAGTTCTTCTCAATGGCAATTTAGTGACTAAGTCAGGTTCCTGCTCTGAATGGCCCTTTAGGGGAACCTCTCTCCCCCCTTTACTGTTGAAAAAGCCTGCAATGCTGAGCTTGGCTCTGTTAACAAAAACTAGCAAAAAGCTAGGCTATGATTTGCATTTCAAGTCACCATTTTCTCCTCCTTTACTACTTGAAGCTGATGTGGCTCATAAATGATAAAACTGTACTGGACCCGAGCACTCAAGAGTTATGGCCGGCTGCTCCAGTACAGTTTCTGAAATCAAGTTTAAAATGATGCTTGTCTCAAGAGGGGCTCTAGGGGCAGGGACAATCCATCTCACTACTACCTTTTCTGAATTTGCCTTGTGCCAGCTAAGTCTCATGTACCTTCATGAGAAAGATACTGCTGCCTTCCTTTATGATTAGCATCTATCTGTAATATTAAACATCCAGAGAAGTTAAATTCTTTCAAAGACAAATTTTCAGTCCAAGTTACATAGGCTTTCTGTGTATAGATGAATATATGCTAATACGTTCACTATGTTACCAGCCCATGATTCTTAGACATCATAATTTAGGGATTGAAATATAGATATTCCTGGAGTCCAGTAACAGCCATGATGGTATCCTATGTCTTTATTTCCTTTCAATTGCAAAAGCAAAATAGAAAATGGTGAAAATGAACAGAGTTCCAGACTCCAAAGCAGTACTACTTTCAGAAAATACTGAAGTATCACTACCAAACAAAAAAAATAAATATAATAATAATAACAATAACAGCAACAATAAACCCCAAGCAACCAAAACCAAAACAAACCCCAACATCTGGCCGAAGAATTTACCCTCACTAAATCACCAAAGTGGAATTTATTGTCAGAGTAAGAGTTGCCTTTCAAGATTAAAACAAAATAAAACAAACTCCCGCCATGTGTTTAATGCCAACTTTAATGAAATCATGCCCAGCCCACTCCAAAACAAGACAGCCCATCTAAAAAGAGCTTAGCAAACATCCATTTGTAAGTTGGAATACTGATCAGGATGGAGGATGGTATAATAGTCCTATGTAGCCTCTTTTGCTTTTTTGAGTTGTCAGTAACACATCTTCATTAAATATTCAGAAGGATCTGAATATGTTGTCCTATCTTATTTTGATAACATACATAATGTGTGTGTACATGAGAGAGAGAGCAAGAGTGCACTTTTCTTCCAAAGACATTAAAATCTATTCAGAATATAAAAATAGTTCTTACATCACAGCACATCATGAAATATTCCTGAGTTTCCTTATAATGCCAGCCTGTAATAACCCAAAAGAAAAACAAGACGTTGCTGCATCCTGCATGCATGGTCACAGGCACAGTTACTTGTTCCATATGAACTTCTACTCCTGGGCTGTGTTGGCAAAGGAATATTTAAAGGTAAGATAAATCAATGGAAGAAATGAAGTAAATTACTCTCTTTCAGGCAAACCATCAGATAATATAATTACAATTGGACTAACCCATCAGTTTCTCCTGAAGTTTTCATGAAGAAAGGGTTTCTAAGCAAAATATTTGGAGCATACGTTTCCAACAGGTTATTTCATCAGGCTACTTATAAACCTTATTTTATTAAAGGCAGTTAAGGAATTTTAATCTGGTGTTTAAATTATTTTTCAAAAAATTAAGATAAGAGTTTTGATTCTGAAAATGTTTTACACAGAGGAAGAATAGCCTTATTCAGGACAAATACATCCATTAGGAGAATAATGACTTTAAAAAAAGCTGCATCTTGCCTTCATCAAGCTGATATGGACTGCAGCACCAAATCATATTTGATCCATCTACTTTTGAAACCCGCTGCTATCATTCACTGGACAATGTATAATATAATATATTGCTATTTTAAAACAATATTGTAGCATTATTTATTTTTCATATTTGATAAATAACTGACAAAATATAGACATACAAATTCACATTAATGGTAATAATAAAAATGAGCTTACACTCAACAGCGATCTAAAACTGTATCTTCATATTATCTCACTTTGGGCATTTACACTTTTTATTTTTAGAGCCAGTTTTGAAAATGAAATGATGGGAGACGAGCAAGGGAGTATATTGCACCTGGTTACTTGAAATAAAGCAAGCTTTTCAGACTATTGGGCACTGTTGCCATTTTGCTTCTTAATATTTTATATAAAACAGATGCTTTCTCAGATACTGAGCCAAAATCCAATCTAGCATAAACCAAAAATCATATAGACCATTCAAATTTTAACATATTATTTCAATATTTATTTCCCTGTCTTGCAAATACATGCACGGAACTTCTGCATGTGGGCAGACTTACTGAACTACACACTTCAATGGATCAAGCTGAAAATATTTACATACCTATATGTACACAGATGTATGTATGTATATGTACATACGTGTGTATATATATGCTTTTGTAGATTATATATGGAAATTCATTCCAGTTACAATTTCAGGAAGCATTAACAAGGGTCTCAGTGCAAATGGAGTGGCAGGAGTATTTAGACTTTTCACAAAATAAAAACACACAGAATGACAGAATTATTGAGGCTGGAAAAGACCTCTGAGATCATCAAGTCCAGCCTATGACCTAACACCACCACATCAGCTAGACCATGGCACTAAGTGCCACATCCAGTCTTTCTTTAAACACCTTCAGGGATGGTGACTCCACCACACTGGTGGTTTGTATTATCCATATTTCTGATTTAGAGCCCAGCTTTTTTAGGATGAACGAGCTAATAAATTTATGGCTCACGTGATCATGTCTGGTTATACCATATCTTTCATGTTATTAAGGACACGTTATTATGGCTTGCTTTCACAGTTGGTGCTATGTGTTTGACTTATTGATTAGCATAACTTTTATTGAAGTTTATGAGTATTTGGAGGATGTGGATAGATTTAGAATTGTATTGGTGTTTCAAGAAGATGAAGAAGTTGGAATGTAGATTTCTTCTAACTTAGAACAGAATTACGCTGCTAAATTATCAAACTCTGTATCTCTTTATATGCATTTTAAATTCACTAATTCCCTTAGTGGTTCCTTTAAGGGGAAATCCAAGTTGAACCCTGACTATGAAAATTTAATTTCTGGGAAATTCTCAAAGACCATTTCTGAGGTTCATATCTCAGATTAAGAAAAAATATTTTAATTAAACCCTTTCCATTGTCCACCATTCATAACAATTCCATATGGCACTAAGGGATCTTCCTAGAAACAAGTAGAAGTTGATTTTGAAACAGTTTACCATTAATGTTTAAACTTATAATATAGACCAGAGGGATTCTTTTAATTATAAAAAACTTGTAAAATTATGGTGTTTGTGGTTATTCCCAAAGAGTGAGCAAATGTTGAAATCAAAACTAAGTAAATACAAAATAATTACCAGAGCTAGGAAAGGAGTAGAGTTATTTCTAGAATGTTTTAGAAAGACAAAATATATACAGTTTTAGTGTAGGTAGAGATCTATGTTAAAATCAAGATTCCACCAAAGTTTTCAGTCATGTACTGCATAAGCAAACACTTGGTTAATGTGAGAATTAAGCACACGCAAAGCTGATTTTTCTAGGCAGAGACAGCATTACTAGTGTCCTTAAACTGACACACATTTTTAAGTGTTATATATAATTGAGACCTTACAAAAGAATATTAGGAATAAAGGAAAAAAACACTCAACAAAAGAATTGAACAAAGGGAAAGAGGAACCACCAATGAAATTTACATTAATTTAGACAAATAAGGATACTTCATAAGGATACATTTTTAGAACATTATTTCTGTTGCTCTCTCTAGAGACGATACAGATTTTTCAGGTAGGAGTTGGACTCTATTGCAATATAATTTATTGAAAAGCACTGATAAACAGTTGAAGGTCATTAAAGGAGAACATGTACACTGAGTAGAGCAACTGGCATAAGAATAAACAATTTTTTTCACCCATTTATAATAGAAACTTAAAGCACTGGATGTATAGCTAGCTATTGTCCATATAAAGTCCCACATTCTGGAAATATATTTTACAGATTTCAGAGATTGTCAATATGAATTCAAGATATCCTTTGTGTATAAAGGTACAGTAAGGATCATCTTCTAAAAAAAGGTTATAATTTTTATTTTTTCTGTTATGCCTCAGATACTAGTCCTCCCTTACAAAATATCATTTGTTGAGAAATTTCAGAAGCTTTCTAAACTTCAAAAATGTAGGTACCTCCAAGGAGGAAGGTAATTTGGAAAAGTTTTTCTGAATTTCATAAGGGTTTCTCAACTGGGTATGTGATATTCTTAAATGAAGCCAATGAAGTTCTCATTCATCTGCCCTATGACCTAGTTTTTTCTTCCTGTTCCAAGTTAGAATTACAAAGATAGCCCCATGGAGAAGGACCTTGGGGTCCTGGTGGACAAGTTATCCATGTGACAGCAATGTGCCTTCATGGCCAAGAGGCCGATGGTATCCTGGAATGCATTGAGACCAGAGTGGCCAGCAAATCAAGGGAGGTTCTCCTCCCCCTCTACCCTGCCCTCGTAAGACCACATCTGGAGTATTGTGTCCAGTTCTGGGCTCCCCAGTTCAAGAGGGACAGGAATATGCTGGTAAGAGCCCAACAGAGATCTATAAGGATGATTAAGGGACTGGAACATTTGTCATACGAGGAAAGGCTAAGAGACCTGGGGCTGTTTAGTCTTGAGAAAAGAAGACTGAGAGGGGACCTTATTAATGTCTTATAAATACCTGAAGAGTGAATGTCAAGAATGGGCCAGTCTCTTTTCAGTGATGCCCTGTGACAGGACCAGGGGAAATGGCACCAAGTTACAACACAGGAAGTTCCACCTCAACATGAAGAAGAACTTCTTTACAGTGAGGGTGACAGAGCACCGGAACAGGCTGCCCAGAGAGGTTGGGAAGTCTCCTCTGGAGATTTTCAAGACCTGTCTGGACACATTCCTGTGTGATCTGCCCTAGATGTTCCTGCTGCAGCAGGGGACTTGGACAAGATGATCTTCTGAGGTCCCTTCTAACTCCCCCAATTCTGTGATTTTATGATGTTACGATTCGATGTCTCTCCAATGGTGAACAAAGCCGTGTTATATTTACTTTTAAACAAACCAACAGAACAATACAAAATATAGCAGTCAAAGGCCCAAATCAATGCTGTGTGTAAATATTAGATTACTATTTAAAATGTTAGCTGTTGTCTTAATAAAGCTGTAATTTTACTTTTGCTTGGACATCCACGTCATGGGCATAAACCCTGAAAGCCATCCATTTTGAGAAATAAAAGCCAATGTCTAACCTCTTTACAGGTTTCCCACCATCCTCCAAATGACAAAGTCATTATTCATTATTGTTTTAAAGAAGAGCAGCTTTTAACGGATGTATAAACAGTTACTATAAACTTATTTACTGGCAATAGAGACAAGTAGCACAAAATTTCTTCTGAGTTACACTATTACATTTCTTGAGCTTAGTCTCTTGTTAGGTAATCACAGAATACATTATTAGAAAAACGAGCGTAAGATATCTAAAATGATATAATACATTTAACCTATTAATATTTTTATAATATTTCTCTTTTTTTGGTAAAAATAGTAGTTAAAAGAGTCAGGAAATTACATCTTCCTCATGGAAATGTTTATGAAAAATTAGTATTCCGGGTTCCATCAGTACTCTGCTAATACTGGGGGGGAGGAGAGAAGGAGAGGAAGTTGTCAATGGGGGAAGGCAATTAACATAACACAAGGTTTAGTTGAAAACTAATTTTCACCCAAATGTTTTCTCAACAGGAGAATAGTCTATCAGCTCTTGTGCTGAGAAAATAGCACAAATTTTACACAAACTACCAAAAGTGAATGAAGACTAAGCTAAATACCATAAATGAACTGTAAAGTGCCAAGAAGCTTCCAATCATTTAGAAACAGTTCTTACTCACACACTTTGGGGTTAGTGTATCCCAGCTGTAATTTACCATTGAAATGATATACAGATGTCAGTAATTCCAAGATTAGACACCATCTCTGAACAAGAACAACAGGGAATACAATTCATTATTGCATTTGATAGCCAAAGTTAGAAAGGTTTAAGGGAAAAAAAATACATACTGGCAGTTATAGCTTTTTTAAATTGGGAATATTCTCTATGCTTGGATTGTCCCCAAGAAACTTAGTAATTGCTAGCCTTATATAAGTATTATCATCTTCTTGTTGATGGAAACCCATTAGGCCACCTAATTCAACAAAATTGCAATAACAAAGAAACTTGACAGATGTGATGATGAATATGGTGTATGGCTGTTTTGCAACCTCATGAAGCCCCCACTGTTGGTCAACAAATTATACATACTTGATAACCAAATTTCTTTGGTAAGAAAGTGCAAGCATGATGACATTCTCCAAGTGACTACATAGAAGTGAGTCAAGGATAGGAAAGGATGGGAAATGGGATTGTGATATGATTTCTATTCCAAAATCTCCATGGAACGAACAATCATAAACAAGTCTTCCCCCCCTGTAGGATATGGAAAATCACATCAGTAACATGACCATATTTGATTGGGAAATTACCTAGAATAACAGAACCAATTACCTAGAATAACAGAACTCTTTCAGAAATGTGTTCCAATCAACTAGATTCAAATGAATGCAAAAGGCAGCAACATTATTATGTCATTCAATTCCTTTCAGCACATATATTTAAGCATGGAAAAAATCATTAGTCCGCTTGCTCTTGTGCTGTCAAAGAATTAGGGTCAATTCTCCATTTAGCAATAACAGTACTATAAAAATATTGTGGGGAAAATATGCTTCAAATATACATGTAGATATAGTTATGAAAGTCTGCCTTTATGGCAATGCTTGTAAGATAACTGAGTGTATTGAAGGTGAGTTATATCACCAAGAAGTGTCACAGTTTTTAATTTTGAACAATTTTTTTTTTTTTTACATTTTTATTTCCCTTCTGGCTGAGAACTCAGGAGCTTGGTTTCTCCTGGCTTCCCTGTAAAATAATCTTACTTTCTACAGCTTTATATTCCCTTTACCTTTTATGTAGGTATAAAATACTTATTTAAACAGATGAGACACATTCCAGTTTGCAGGTGTCCTGACATAGATCTCACCAGCACTGGCTGTAAAGGCCATAATTATACACGGGTCACATGTGAGCCACCCAGAACAGGACCAAAGGCCAGGAGCAGTCTTCACAATGCCTGGAAGAAAAATATGGGTGAAAAGTGAATTTACATAGCTCTAGGAGAAGGTATTTAATCTGTTAGCAGCACAGATTTGATACATCACTGCTATATAATACATTAAAAAAAAAACCAAACAAAGAACAAATAATTTTGTTGGAGCCATCAGTGGTGCAAGGAGAAAGCTGTACAGCAGAACAAGTGAACAACTCTACTTCTGAAAGGCAACGGTATCAAAGGAACAGGCAAGAAGGAGACAGAGGTGCAGCACAGGGAGGAGAGAAGAAGTAGAAGAAGAGCAGCAGGCAGCAGCAGTCTCTGGGGGATATCAGACCACAGAAGAGTTAAGACCCACAGCTAAAAAGTTGCTCTGTCAACGTTTAAGAATAAACCGTAGTCAATGAGAAGTATTTTTTTCTTTTATAATTTGCTTCTAGAAACAGTAACCAAATCCACATGCCAGACAAGTAGATACATTTTTTTCTTGGCTTTTTGTCCAGACACCTTATTGTATTTTGGGTATTTTGACCAGAGCTTCCCAAATGTACATAATTTTGAAATCCAGAGTTTTATTTCAAGCATAAATTCATTATATTTAAAATTTGGTTTATCCAGTTAGAAATTGAAACTCCTATAACCTGTATTTTTCATAACAACATTTGTTACTTGGATTCTAAGAGGAGCAGTTAAAAGAATGATTTCCTCGAGAAAAAGTTGCCTTATCATATCGCTGCCAATTGCCAAACAGACTGCACCTGCTTCCAATACCCACCGAGTTTTGGCCATCATTGAAGTAAATAGGCAACTGCTCTGATTTGACAGAGCAGTTCCCAAGCCTGTAAAATCTCACCAGATTCCAGTCTACCTCAGCAACCCTCCCCCTCTCCACCCCCTAGCAATCAAATCCCTGTGTTTTAGATTTCCGCAATTAATCCAGTTTGGGTACTCACAAATGCCTAATCACTGGGATTGCATATCTCTGATGCCTATTGCAATTCACTTCTGTCACTATTCAGCAGAAAGATCCGTGCTTTTTCTAGTTTTGGTAATAATTTCTTAGTCCTGCGGAAAGGCAGCTGCATGCTGGCACTCAGACCCTTTGTCAGTCCAGCTCCTTGCTGGTGTTAGCACACCATGTGTCAGGGTCATGGTACAAAGTGAAGTTGCCTCATTAGCATCTCTTGACTGAAAAGGGATAAAACTTAAAATGAATCCATCTGTTTTCAGTACTGCTTTGTTTATACTTTCTAATGCTGGGTTTTGGCAGGCTCAGGCACTATTTATTCATCACTGTTGTCACTTATCCATTCATCTAGCCACAGAATTTTGAATAGGAGGGTTCACTTACTTAGGCAAAATTTTCTCTGCATATTTGTTTGTCTTTTTTGATACAAGTGCCAAATATTTATTTGAAAGTGAAATCCTGAACAGGAATCATGTGAAAGAGACTGGGAGGGAAAGGGAATTAAGGTATGTTTAATGGCACTCAAACTGTAGTTTCTGTCAACAGATCCCACTTTTTTTTTCTGTATAATGGTCTGTTTTTGCTGTACTGGGAACCTCTCCCTTATGCTGAGAAAGGGCAAGACATCTTGGCACCTGTTTGCAATTTGCATGTTTGGCAGTAGTTTTTATTCTTAGACGTAAGCAAACCTCTCCTACAATCTGCAGAAAAAGTGTCCCTTTGGAAACCAAATGAAGGAAGAAGAGAATTACAAGGTGGATGTACACACATAAAATAGAGGAAAAAACACTGGCAGCTGCTTGGAAAGGAACTGTGCGTTATGAAAGGGCACACAAAGGGTAGTAAATGCAATATGTACATTGCATAGTCTCTCCACAAAGACAGAGAATAGCAGTGGTGGTAAGCACTTGCTGAAAAAAGGATTTCCAGAGGTTACAGAGAAATTATTGCATTCATGCAGAGCTTCAGTGACTTCTCAGTTAGGGTGCAGATTACAGTTTTAGTCACAGTCCTTAGAGTTACTGTGTACAGAAAACACATTTTAATTATCTGATTAAAGTGACTGAACAGATAATGGAATAGCTGAAATGACAGCTAAAAGTTCTTTATCCATGAATTGCACGCAGAACTTTTTTTTTTTCCTGAAAATCCTCATCATACAAAGGTAAGAAAGGACAAACTAATGAGGAAAGATTAAAATAACAAATCTGTAGCTTTTAGAAAATACAAAGTCCTATGAGCTGTTTGATTTAAAGTCTCAGGTGTTGGAGCCTAAATATTTGGTTATTTGATATACTTTAGATTTGCAGAAATGTATGCATTTTGATCAAGATTTTAACAACTGTAGTCCAAAACTTCACTAGAGCTGTAGTCCATGGCTCTGTAATTTCTTAACATCATTAACACCCTTAAAACTAATCTCTTCTCCCTGCAATAAAGCTACTGTTCTTATGTAGTGAGACAAGAATCACCCAGAGGGGAATATAATTGGTAATAAGTTATATCATGCTCAGCAGAAAAAATGTTGTATGTATGATGTTTTATATCATGCATACTTTGGGGACTGGGAGATTTTGGCTGGCAAGACAGAACACTCCTTATTTTTAAGTAAACTTTTATTTATATAACCTCTACTCAAATCAGATAAGGTTTCAATGCATCTGTGAAACTATGTAACTCAGATTCAGAAACTGAGTCTTACTAAAGAGTTGTAACTGGATCATCAAGACAAAATGAACATACTCATGTTTGAAAAATCACAAGTGGAAGTTACTTATTGCAAAAGTGAGGTATTGTGGAATATATGTTAGAAATAAACTTGAAACTAAGAGGATAAGGATTAGAATGAGTCCATTTTAAGTCATAAAATAGCATGGTGAATAATCTTTCACTTGCAGAAGGATGCATATAGGCATTATATAATGCATGTATTTTTCAATTTTAGTTATATTCAAGTGAGAAGTAGCAGGATCAAAGCATAATTTGTTTAAAAAATAGTAAGTAATAGTCATATCTACGTAAGACATGCAAGCTATTTGATCTATTGTAATTTAATTCTGGGGAAAGTATTTTCAGTGTCATCACAGCACATCAGAGATCACAAGCATATAATCTGAGTTGCTGGCATCCCCATCTTTAAATGAAACTGCTCCTGTGTCTTGGAAGCCACTGCTTTTGGGCAAGAGGAAAGTTGCATTACATTTATACTAACTTTGATTTTGTTGGGATATTACAGTATTTGGACCAACAGGTCTTCTCCATCGTGTGGGATAACCCCCTTGAAGGCTTCCCACCGTCTTAACTGGCAGGACTGGTGGGAAGGAGAAGAAAGAATTTATCATCGTATTTCCTAAAACATTTGAAAAATATTAGTCCTTCTGATAGCTGACAAATGTTTCCCTCTTTGCTGGAGAGGCTCCAACTCTCCCACTTATTCTTAGAAGTCTGTGATAATTTCTAGTTTTGTCTTTTTCTAAAAAAGTTTACATAACAAAAAAAATAATCACTTCCCCTAAGCTCCTTCAATCCTTTTCTCAAAGTAATATTTTTTATTTATTCAACTAGGAGTTGTAGAGGACCATTCAGTTCCAAAGCAGCATCTCTCTATAGCTGCCTTTAGCATTTTAGCTGTATTGAACAATACAGCAATATTAAGATTGCAAGAGGAAGAACTCAGACAAAAATGTAAAAAGAAAACAAACAAACAAACAAACAAAAACCCCAAAGAAAATAAAACACTGCTCCTCAGATTTCATCTAAGCCAACTGAGATGTCTCACATATTCTCTTGAAAAACTTAGGAATCAAAAACATGTAGAGAATAGCCTGTCTGGACTGAGACACTAGTCAAAATCCACAGCATTGAGAGACTTTATATTAAAGGGAGAATTTGAGGGTTATGATACACTTGGCAAAATGCACCCAAATGAACAGTCTGGCTCAGTTCAGTTACTGTTCTTTTAACAGGCATTTAAAACATCTATAGAATTACAGTGGTATCTATTGAAACAGTATATGAAATGGATAGTTTTGGGGCTCAGCAGTATTTTATTAATGGGAATATTCACTAAGTTTAGTCTTCTACTGTTAAACTAATAAAAAAGACCCATTTAAAACTGAGTCAACAATGAGCTATAATGCAATTAGACTTAGGAATTATGTGGCTTTCCATTCCCTACCCCTTCAAAGAACTAAATTTCACGTTGAAAAAGGTATCCCATGTGTTCAGTAGATCTGTGCAATTGTTGGAGACTTTCAAACATTTAGATTATCAATCGTTAATAAATTGCAAAGCTGAACATATTATAATGTTTATATCTAATAATGGTTCAATTTTTTTAATTTGTTTTTTTGTTGTGGGTTGGGTTTTTTTTGGCACATGGATATATCTTGATCACAGTACACAGAAATGGTGAATCTGATTTAGCTTTTCTCTATAGTCTCAGCACTTAATATGTAGTATGCCCTTTTTTCCTACTTGTTAGACGAAGATAGTTGCACTCAGTGTACAGGAGATTGTGAAGAGGTGTCATTTCATATTTCAATGTCTTTGGAGATACCTGTAGATTGCTATTTTCAGCTGGTAAGCCATCTTATTTATGTTTCCCTGTCAATGGAGAAGCTGGGATTGCTTCATTTTGTGAAAAGGTCATATTAAAGATAACAATTTCCATCATTCAGTTGACAATTGGCCCTCCCTACAGCAAATCCTTTCATTAGCTTAGAACCATGGTAATTCTCATGTGTAAAGCTCTGCCTGTTATACTTAAATCCCAACTAGATACTTTGTGGGTCAGTCACAGCTTTTTTTTTTTTTTTTTTTTTTTTTTTTTAGAGAGAACCCACATTTTTCTTTCAATCTATTAGAAACTACAATCTATTAGAAAATACAATTTCTGGCCACACCTCTTCTCAAATGCAAATTACATTTCAGATCTTACTGACTCCCACCTCCATGCTCTGAGAGTTCTCTTCAAAGCCACTGCCTTTCTTAACTAATTTTATCAAGTTTTTTCAAATGTAAGTAAAGGAAAAACATCGTTTCTGTGCCTTGGATGCTGATATTTGTTTCTGGCATAGGTGGAGGGAAATTTCCTCTTTAAAATTATGTCTGCAGATAAGCTTGTAAAGGAGAACTGGCTCCTTCTTCCTGCCAATAGAAGCATCATTTTGACTGGACACAAACAAAACTGAAAGATCACTGGTTCAGACAGCCAGGACAAGTGGGCCTTGCTTCCAAATATGTCTTTTTATTTTGAAGGAAGGAAGCAGTGCACTGGAGTTATATTTAAGTTTCTGTATACTAATATGCCTTCACCTTCACTCTCCCACATACTTTTTGCACAGTCAGTTCATATTTCAGCATACCTCCAAAAAAATCACAGATATGTCTGTGTAAGCTAATTTTTAAATGGAAAGGGATAAAAGAGTTGAGAAGTTGTATCAGAAAAGCAGACTTTGTATCATGCTGGATTTCTAGCTCTGCTTCAAGCCTCAGGAGGAGAGGGACAGGAGCCAGAGCCAGGGTTGATATTATTGCTTGGCACATACAGGACTGATAATGTTAAGGATTAAGCTGAAGTGATATATGATACCCACAAGATTTTCTGTGTTGAGAGACTTACTAAGCATTTGCTATAAACAAGCCTAAGAAGGGTGTGTTTGAAGGGGTCTTTCCACTGAAGGCTTTAAGCTTTCCCTTCTATGGAGAATGACAGAGAATGATAATTCCTGGAGAAAAAAAAAACAAAGTCTTGGACACTTTTTGGTCTATCAACCCTCTGATAATTCATTTTCATGGCCCTCCTCTAGCAGGTCTCATGACCTGCTCTAACAGGTCCATGTCTTTCTTGCACTGGGGACCCCAGACCTGGATACAGTAGTCCAGGCAGGGTCTCACAAGAATGGAGCAGCCCAGGATAGTTTTGGCTTTTTGGGGCTGCAGCACATGCTGCTGGCTCATATCTAATTTTTCTACTGGTGTCCCCAAGTCCTTCTCTGCAGGGCTGTTCTCAATCCATCCACGACCCGGTCTGTACTGATTCTGGTGATTGCCCTGACCCAGATGCAGGACTTTGCACTTCACTTTGTTGAACTTCATAAGGTTCACATTGGCTCACCTCTCAAGCCAATGAAGCTCCCTCTGGATGACATCCATTCTTTTCCTCAAACATATCAACTGCATCACTCATTAAGCTCTGTTAGTTCCTTCAGGTCCTGATGCTGTGTAAACCACTATGTATGCATCACCTATAGCATTGTTATTTTGATTATATAGTATTTTATAAATGGGGATCTGAGACCCAGAACATAGGGTTTATATCCAAATAAGGGCTCTGGCAACTAGATAGGACTTAGGCATACTTTGAACACCAGTTGCAGGACTTGTGTTTTCACACTGCCTTCTGTAACCTTCAAGGTAACAGGTCAAATATTTTAGATCATGTAACTATAACCAACCTTCAAATCCTCTCAGTTAACCACTCTATTTCTCTCTGAGCTCTCAATTTACCCTTTTTATCAACACTAAAATAATGTCATGTAGAAATGAAAGTCACATCCTAAACCTGTTAGTTGAATTGCAACCTACATCATGTAGGGAATCACTGCTTTAAGTGCAGGCATGGCCTGTGCAGGGGCTGCCTTTAGTTTCCGATTTGTCCCCTCCTCACAGGGCAGCCCCACTAGCACTGCTCCTTGACAGCAATTTAGGAATCCACTCCAGAGAGAGTGTTGGCCTGTAAATCCCAGGTTGACAGGGCACTCACAGCAGACTGAGGTGCCATTAAGCTCCCAGGAGGAATGGGACTCAAGAGTTATTCTTCCCTTAGCAGTCTCTGTTTTCAGCTCAGGCAATACCTGTTCTAAAGGTACTGGTCCCTATGAATCCTGTGCTGTATGATCTAACTCCCCATGTGCAGTGCAAGGAGCTAGGTAGCCTAACTCAGAGCTCTAGGTTCTCCTTTGGAGTTGGGTTCCTTCGTAGGTCTAGCCAGGAGGGATTTACCTCGACCATGCACATGCGGACTCCGAGAGAGCAAAGCCAAATGACTCAAAAACCCTGCCTTATGGACTCAGTCTGCATGTGATATACTTACAAATCCATTGCCTCTGGAGAAGGGCATCTCCACATACTCTCCTCAAAATTACATTGGGATGCTAATAATTGATGTATCCATTAATGCATTAAGAAAAAAAATGCATTTAAGAAAAAAATTTCTCTGCCATACTGTGTCTTTTACACCCTTTGCCAGTACTGAAATGATCTCACTGTTATGCTTACCTTAAAGGCACACAAACTTCACAGGTTTTGCACCCTGATTCTGAGATTAAATTTAGCTGCTCAGATCTAGAATTTTAACCTGCTCCAGCAAAATTGGTCCACTCTGTTTTTTTCATCCGGTTTGATCTCTAGACTAAGTCCCAGTGACTTTTTTGGGGGCTTTTTACATGACCACAACCAGTTATTGTTGTTCTCCAGATTATTTTCTTGATGGATGTGTATTTTGATCCTGTTTGATATTGTACTACAGCTTTATCATGTCGGATGAATCTTCTCTAGTTAGCTCGTGTTGGAAGTCCCACTTTGAAGTCACTGGAACTAATTGTGTGCATAAAGTAAGCATGATACAATACATATAATCCAAAGGTACTTAATGTGCAGTATGCTGTCCTACTTTTGGTAAAACTGTTCTGCTTTTCAGGAAGGCACTTTGCTTTATTCCTTTGTAAAAAATTGGCCAAATATCCTACATTTTGACATTGCATCTTACTTTTCTTTCCTTGAGGGAAAATAAGGAAGATAAAGCATACAGGGAATGTGCAGAACATTTTTCCAGGCTATTATGTAGTGTTCCTTCTGTATTTCTTTTTTTGTTTGTTTTATCAACATTTCTTCAGCACTAGGTAATATAACATTAAGAGCAAACTTTGCTTCAGTCATGGCTTATTTTAAATAAACTGATCAAAGCACTTTATAGAAATTATTAAGCTGAGTTAAACTCAGGAAAGGCACAAATATGTGTAAGCTTAACTTGTTTCCACAGCAAGAACAGTTAAAGAATTTTCTGGTGGCCATACTAGTCAGTCAAAGAAATAAAAAGCATAGATCAAAATTACTATGCTGTTCCATTTTTTTATTACTTCTATTTAATGATTTTTTCATGTTTGTTTTTTTTTAGTTTCAAGAGCTAGAATGACACGGTGCAGTGTTTACTATGATGTCCATTGGAGTTTCGTACATGTATTTTAAGGAGACACTTTCATAACTAATACAGTAAAAAGAAATTAATCAGCCCATAAATAGGAAAAATTATTAGCTCATCACAATTAAACATAGTTAAGCCATCAGGTATGATTTTCTGTTCTAAAGTATGCACATATCATGAACTAATTACATAAATTACTCAAATTACTAGTAGTTGTGATGAAAACAAGGTGTTGACAAAGTCAAACTGATCATATGATGAGGGCTGAACATTTCTGTAACTTCTCACTGGTATTCCACCTCTGCTCTTTTAGTTCTAGATTCCTAAAGTTAAGCTTTGTCTCCAGAAACAACCTTCTTTTTTAATACAGCCCCGAAGTTAATTTTAAAATCTATTGAGCCTGGACTTATATTTTCAAATACCCAGAAGTGGCCCCAAATAACCTGTTAGCTGGGAAAGACAGACCTTTCATCATTCCTTTCACTCATGTACATGCACTTTCCTCCTTCCTGCTCCCTCACACCAGGAAATGGTCCTCACTGGGGTCCTTCTTCCAATCCTGCCTGGTATCCCTTTTTCTGTTCAGCTGTAGATAGTGTCTGAACTGCTGCATGTGATTATGTCATCTGTGCAGAGGACAAAGACTATGTGTTGATTTCGCTAGAATGCATGGTAAATTGGGAGTTCTCTGATGACTGTTATGGAGAAAAGGAGAATGTGAATGTGGGGACACACAGATTGATGTAGGCAACTCAAATATGTCTTTAGAGTGTAGAATTGTGGACACTGAAGCAAAGGGCTTAATCATCACTCAATGAAGCAATCACCTCTCCTCCCAGAATTCAAGCTACTGTCTGTTCACATGACAAAAAATTGCTACAAATGGGAAGAAAGGACTCCAAGATATTGTGACATGATGTGGAGAAGCAAAATGAACTACACTGGCCCAATTCTGACACTAACCTTTGCCAAAACCTCTCTGCTGCAACTATAATTGTCTTCAACATATATAACAGATTTATGAAGACAAATGAAGATACTGAAATGTTCAACAAACAAAGCAACAAAAAAAAACAACGAGAGCTTGGAAAAATCCAGCTGGGAGCATGTGCCCTTTCTAATTTATTTGCATATAAATTTAGTAAGTGCCAACCTTAATTTTTTCCGCCAGTTTTACTAAGTTACTTCCAATGCCTGAGAAAGGTGCCAGCTTGCTATCTGTTGGTTTTATAGCTTGTTTATTGTCCATTTCTTAGAAATGAACAATTGCCAGGGACAGAGTTTTCCTATCCTAGATCAGCACTGTATTACAATTGTGGGTATGAAGGATCTGTTTAAGAGAGAGGTGAATTCTTTTGAATGCTGTCCTTGAAGAGGCTTATAAGTAGGAACTTTAATTAGCTTATTTTCTCATTGGCTTCTAGGAAGTGCTGCTTATTACAGAATTGTTGATACTTGGGCATATATACAACAAATGTAAAACCTATTTCACAAAGATCGAGAGCCACCATGAGAAAATAAAATGTCCAGCTGCCAAAGAATCGGGCTGGATGTGAACCACCGACCTGTATCGCACTCTTCATGGCTGTGTATTATATTCCCAATTCTCTTAGGCAGCCAACTTTCTGACAGTATTTCTAAGCAACCTGACTGAAGTCTTTGCTGCTTCAGAGAGTTCTGTTGGGATGCTTCATTAAAAGTATATCAAGGGATCTATGAATTCTCATCTATGAGTTACATCCTTTATAAAAGCTAAAATTTGCACATTTACTGGAAGAACAGAGTAGCCTTTTGCCCTTTGTTTTTGGTTTCTAGGGCCATAGTAAAATTACATACAGGAACATTCTTCCTAGCAGAATCTTTCCCTCAGCTGTCTTAATTAAATTGCACCCACATCAGTTGCTGGGAGCTCATCAACTATTTTGGTGTAGCAACTGGGCTAAGTGTTCATACCAACTCATTAAAATCCCCATTTTCCAGTAGAAATTGAGTCCAAAGTGCAGAAGGAGGTTACACAGATAAATGATGATCAGCAATTAACTTATGAGTAATCAACCTATTTCTCTAACAAAAACTAACATACATTCTAATAATACACAATTGCTATTAATTAGCCTTTAGCCCTCCCTGTTATTGGTGAATCCCATTCAAAACATAAAGTGTTTAAGCAGATATGAATTAACATACTAGTGCCCTCTACCACACATATTCACAGGAAAGGGCTACTGCAGTTAGAAACAGGGGAGCTCAAGGCTCAAGACAGGAATCACAGAATCATCCTGGTTGGAAAAGACCTTTAAGATCGTCGAGTCCAACCATTAACCCAACTCTACTGACTTTGGTGCTAAAACATGTCCCTGAGCACCACATCTCCATGGCTTAGAAACACCTCCAGGATGGTGATTGAGCCACCTTCCAGGCAGCCTGTGCCAGGCCCTGACAACCCTTTCCATGAAGAAGTTTCTCCCAATATCCAACCTAAACCTCCCCCGTTACAACTTGAGGCCATTTCCTCTTGTCCTGTCGTCCCTTGGGAGAAAAAACTGATGCCTCTGCGCTCCAGCTACTTGTCAGGGAGTAGCCAGCAAGGTCTCCCCTCAGCATCCCCCTCTCCAGGCTGAACACCCCCAGTTCTCTCAGCCGCTCCTTGTAAGACCTGTGGTCCGGCCTCTTCCCCAGCTTCCTTGCCCTTCCCTGGGCACCAAATAAAGTAAAGAAGTTATTTTGAGTTATAAAAAGCCAGTGCCTGCCAACTACTGCTCTCTGCTTCTGTTTCTAGACCCAAGACTTTCCATTGCATTGTACAGATTGACACAGGCCATGGAGGCTGCAGCCATAAAGACACGCAGGACACAAGTGGCAGCCACCCAAGTGCACTGAGTCCCAACACGGCAGCATCTGGAAAAGCATCTGGCTGATGCTGGCCAAAGTTTTAATGTTTATGTTCCAAAAAAGCAGGGCTGGTCTGGAAAACCGGCATCAAGTCTCGGGTGTCCAACCATGGCCAAGGGCCTTGCGGAACTCGGGGTGCATGGGGAGAGCAGAAGCAATGCGGTGCTGCGGGAGAGCTGGACCAGCACCATGTCCTGACCAGCGGCCAGCTGTCCCCTCGGGGAGTCATGGAATCACAGCATTGTTGGGTTGCCAAGGACCTCTAGAGATCATCTAGTTCACCCCCCCTACTACAGCAGGATTGCCTGGAGCACATCACACAGGATGGCATTCAGATGGATTCGGAATACCTTCAGAGAAGGAGACTCCACAGCCTCTCTGGGCAGCCTGTCCCAGTGCTCTGTCACCCTCACAGTCAAGCTGAGGGACCCGGTGGTGTTAACATGTCCAGCACCCAATTGGTGGCAGCCAGATGATGGTGGCATCTGGTGGCAGCTGTCAGATGGTGGCTGCCAGATGGTGGTGACCCAGAAGGGAGGGCCACCCTCCAGGATGACCTAGACAGGCTGGAGGAGTGGGCTAGCAGGAACCTTATGACGGTCAATGGGAAGAAGTGTAAGGTCTGGGAACACGTAACCCAGGAGCGCAGTTCAGACTGGGACACACATGGCTGGAAAGCAGCCCTGTGGAAAGGGACCTGGGGGGTCTTGATGGATAACAAGCTCAACATGAGTGCACAGTGTGCTGCAGTGGCAAAGAAAGCCAACAGGATGCTGGGCTGCATCAACAAGGGCATCACCAGCAGAGATAAAGAGGTCATCATCCCACTCTACTCCACACTTGTCAGACCACACAATGGAGTATCGTGTTCAGTTTTGGTCCCTGCTCTACAAAAAAGGATGCAGACAAGCTGGAGAGGGTCCAGAGGAGGGCCACAAGGATGATCAGAGGACTGGAGGACCTGCCATATGAAGAGAGGCTGAGAAAACTGGGTTTGTTCAGCCCTGAGAAAAGAAGGCTCAGGGGAGACTTTATTACAATGTTCCAGTACTTCAAGGGGGGTTACCAGGAAGATGGAGACTCCCTATTTACAAGGAGTCACATGGAAATGATAAGGGGTGATGGGCATAAGTTGTTCCCGGGGAGATTCCAATTGGACACAAGACATAAATTATTCACCATGAGGACATTCAAAAATTGGAATAGTATCCCAAGGGAAGTGGTAGATTCCCCACAATGGACAGTTTTAAGTCTCAGCTTGACAGGTGCTGGGCCATCTCATATAAACTATAGTATTACTTAGAAAGGTTGGACCAGATGATTCTTGAGGTCCCTTCCAACCTGACATTCCATGGTTCTACGGTTCAACAACCTGAAACCCTCTAATTCAACCCAAGCCACCTCCAATATGAGTTCAGCCTTGTGTTTGACAGGTCTGTGAACATTTCAGCCAGAAATAATTGTGCCTGCAAAATGAGAAATGGGAGCCATCCACAGCTAGCAAACTCAAGGACCAGATCTATAACAGGCAACCATTGAACAGCCTTTCACCTGAAAAGAATTCTTCTCCAAAAACCACACGGCATTTATGGGTGCTTGGTATAAAGTGGCACCTCCCAGCTCTTCAACGACTGGTCCAAGGAGAAGCTTCACAAACTCCTTCACAACACTGCTCACATCCCATAGAAATAATGTGGCTTCCCTACTGTCCTGGTATGGAATAAGGGGTGGAATGTCCTGGTTTGAGCCAGGATGAAGCTAATTTTCCTTTTACTGTTTTTGTTTGTTTTTTTTTCCTTCAGTAAGCTCTCTTTTAACTAGCAGCAAGTGTTGCAGCCAGTGGACTGATAACACTGTGACTTTATCTGTGACCCCCCCATAGGGGAGCTGGACTAGACAGACAACAGTATTGACCAAAGGTATTCCATTCCATATATGTACGTAAGCTCTGAGGAAGGTCAGAGATCACAGAAGACAACTTCCTTCCTGCTTCTTCTTCTTCCCTTCTCTTCCGTCCATGGCCAGCGTCTGGGGAGGACTTCATCCATCCATCCATCACCATCGACCCCAGGCACAGGCACCTCATAACCCTTAGCCCCTGTCTGCTCTGCCTTATCTCCTTCCTGTGGGCTGAGACATTTTGGGACTGCTCACAGCTCAGGAGAGTGCCGGGGGAGTTGCTGGGAGTGGGGGGAGGCAAGAGGCTTTTGCACATTCCTGAACACACTTGTATATAATTGTACATATAATTAAAGTGGCCTAATATAGTTTTCAATCCAGGTAAGTCTGTCTCTCCTTCCCTAATTGGGTGGGAGGGGGAGGGGTTCGAGAGCATTGTTTGTCTCTGGTTTATTTACCAATCCTGAGTCAAACTGTGACACCTACATTGACTGGGAATCCCCAGTGGTTGTTGCTGTGAAGCCAAGGGGTGGTACAGTGAGTGTTGTGGGTGCTCCAGTTTGATGGATGCATTAATAGACCCTATTGTATCCTGGTACAATGGGGCTTCCTAACGGATCCAGCAGCCTCCAATACTCCATACTCATATTCTGTGGGATTCTCTACTGAATCCTATCATGTCAGGGGACATGCCACAGCTTTAGCCAGAAACTCCAAAATGGTTGCACACCTCATCTCCTGTGCTGTCTGTATGCCCAGCAGTATTATCAGCAGGAAAGCATCTGCAGGAACTCTGTCTTCCTGACACAGTAGGTCTAGCTGCAGTTACACCCCATTGCACTAAGCAGAGCCTCTGCCAAACATTTATCTTGACAGCCAGTATCAAAAAATTGCTACACAAGAAGAAAGACACCATAAATGCACCATTCTTATTCACAAAATTGACAGTACACAGTACAGGCTTGCCAAATGCTTTCAATCCCACCAGGCTTTTTCCCCACCCCCCCCGTTTTTTCAGTAATCTGAGAAATGATGTGAGTCAGTCAGGCTGCTTGCAAAAATTGACCAGCACCTTGCAGTTTTGGCACCACGTTTGAAATAATTTATCTAGGAATGGATAACTGAAAGAGGCCAGAACAAACATAGGTGGAAGTAGCTGCTTTTACAGACAGACTCTCTTCCCTAGTCTCACAGAAGATGTGCATGTTCAGACACCAAAGAGAAATCCAGCTGCAGTGTCTGCTCTCTTCCCACAGACGTAGAGATGCCCCAAAGGTTCATCATCTAAAGCTCAGAAGTGAGCAATATAAATCATAACTGCAAACCTAGCAGTTCTGTGGCAGCTGTTGTTTTCCTTACATCTCCCACACTTGGCTTCTTGCTCAGCACTTAAGTTCCCGCTTCTCTACGAAGAGCATTTTGATGATGGAACAGGAACTCTGTAGCTGATCACTGACATCCCACTTACTCACGCTACACCTGATCTCAGCTTCATTTTGCTCTTGTGTGGTCCTTAACAGACCTGTGACATATGTGGCAACATTAGGATTGTTCCTGATTTTTTTTCGCCTAGTTTTATCTTTGCTGCTGGCTTCTTATACTCCTGACAATTTCAATTGTTTCTTCTTTTCTGCTCAGCAAAGGTGCCTGCATAGCATACATGCAGTTAAGCTACAGAGGTGCACTGTATGATCCTTGCATATAAGAGATCTGAAGGACTTCTATAGGCTGTCAAAGATAAATTTTTACTGCAGAATTTACCAGGAAGTACTGTTATAGAGGCACAGATCTCTTGCTATTCAAACACTTTGAAACCAGAAGAAATACTTCAGGAGTTAATTATCAAAAAGGAAAGGCATGCTCTGTGCTGAATCTCTCCAGGCACACAAGGCTCTTGGAGCAGAGTTGCTTCCAGACAGCGGGCTACCATTTTCTCTGACATTTGGAAAAAGGTGGGGTGGGGATGCGTGTAATCTATCTGCATCTTATCTGACTTTCTCTAACCACCTGTTGATAGCCTACTCAACATAGTATATACTCAGCCTTTGTAATTTTTTTCTCCTTCAGAAGGAAACCAGCTTTTAAAACCTATCACTGTTTTTCAGAGGAGACTTTAGACTTACAAAACACTCTGAAGTCCTCAGATGAAAACACAAAACAGGCCTCAGTAAATCTTGCAGCCTTGTATCATTCACTTAGCAGGGTTGTTTTGTCTTTTGTGATCATGAAGTGACAAAAGCTCATTGCAAACTTCATTCTTCCAGAAGGCCTAGAGCTGGATGCCACAGCCCAGAAAGTGGTCAGGGTTGGCAGGGGAGATGCTCTGGTGCAGCACATCTCTTGGAGAGCCCCTATCTAGAAGTGCTCCGAGTGAGGCCTGGCAGAAGTTTTGAACTACTCCCCCAGTAAGACCTGGAGAAAAATTGCAGTGTTACTTCTGCTTAAGAATTCCCTGTTAGTGCAGTGGAGACTGGTTTGCATCCTTTGTGCAATCTCTGCCTGAACCCAAACCGGAAATGAGGAAGAAGTCCTCTATTTTATTTTTCATTCCTATCAAAGGGTAATATTAAGTACGGACCTGCACATCATGCATTTGTCAGCTAGGTCTTCAAGGAGAGAACCTGGTATTTTTATTGCATTTTTATTCAGAAGGCAATACTGTCCTCTTACATCAGTGAAACTCCTTGTGGATGAAGGACAGTGCCCTTAACTGCATTTAAGCATCTGACTCTCCTTAACAGTGCTATCTAACTGCCCTCCAAGACCTGGTCCCTGGGATTATTGCCATGCAAAAGCACCGGTTTACTAACCAAGGATTCCTTTCTGCCATAGATACTCCTGTTTTCCTCATGCCTCTTTAATTTTCTCATGCCCTAAGTTTCTATTTGATGTGGACTTGGTTTGTAGACCATGTGCTGTCACAGTAAGCTATAGGGGCTAAATTTATTATATAACTCTACAGATGTAACTAGTAATGCAAACAATAAAAAATACTGCAAATAAAGGGTTGGCATCTGCAAATGTTATCAATCATCCAGTGATTGATACTTGCAGTGTTGACACAATTTTTCCACCATACCAAAATAATTGTATTCCACAGTTACCAGACTTCCAATACTAATCACTTTACAGAGACCCTTAGCTAATTTTTTTTAAGATTCATTAAAAGCTTATTTCCTCAAAGTGTTTCATCTCCCTGACAAAAATAAAATATAATTAAAATAAACCAAGGACACAAGTGTGCAAGTCTCTGTGTAAACTATACTTCTTTTTCAAGTGTGACTAGTGCAAAAGGAGAAAAGAGATGATGATTTAGTTTGGCATATAAAGAGTACATGCTTATAACTTTGAAGAGAGTTGCATAAGTTAAATGAGGCTCAAGATAACAACACAGTAAAAATGCACCCAAAATAGCCACTAATCCATCATTCTGAACACATGTTTAAGTAGACAAGGTAGATAACAAAATACTTCTTATTGGAACTATAATATTTTAGAAAATTCAAGCTTGAGGGCCCAGAAGTTCCTCTTCTGGATGTATTATTATATAAAAATCATATTAATTATTCTTAATTCATTAGAAGATAACACTTTACCTCTACTGTCTTAAATTGGCAATTCTTGTTCTTGGACCCATACAGGTACAAATATCCTTTACATATTGATAGATACTAAAATTTTCCATTATTTTGACTAAATGTCACAGTATTTAAAACACCTCTTTGAAAAAAAATAAAAGTGGTGAAGTATACCTAAAAGGCAATTTTACATAAAGATTCAAGGCTGACTGAGTTAGTCAGTTCCACAGTTAGCAAAACATTCCACTAAAATCCAAGAGAAGTTAAGGTTTGATTTTTCTTTCTCAGAACTGCAGGATACAACTCAAACCATTTTCTAAGTTTGTCGCTCATTTTTCTGTTTAAATTTAAACTCCATCTTTATTAACCAATAAATCCAGAAAAAGGCCAGGATGGGTTCACGGAAGAAGTGCAATAACATTTTTGGCTCATTATGAGTGCGTCTTTTGCCAACCTACTTTTTTGTTTTGATACACAAAGTCCTGGAATTTGGAGACTACTGATCTACTAATTAGACTACCTGGGAGACTACCATCTCTTACTACTGTCGTGTTAATGAGCAAGTCTAGGCCTGAGAATGCAGGAGCTTAAATACTTGTCTGCAGCTTCACTGTGGGTTTCACTTCCTTCTCAGGCCCAGGAGTTAGGGCTCAAAGACATATTTGAATTTCCATACACTGGAGACTTAACTTCCTGACTAGTGGGCTTAGCTAACAAGTTTTATTCTACAGAAAAAGGCTTTAAAGGTTCAGTCCACCTAATTACAAACCTGCTAATGTTACCAGTGGGTCAAGTAGACCATAAGAATTTGGCAAGAACATTGATTTCAATAATTATCAGGCTAGATAATCCATGAGTTAAATAATCAGTAAGAATTACAGGATTGAACTTCGTAGCTTTTGCTTGAAGATGGCACTGAGATAAAAGGCTTTAGTGCTGCAAGTTATGGGATGTTTGGCTCAGCTTTGCTCATTCTAGGTTGACTTGTCCAGCGTAGTTCTAGCTCCTTGTATAAACAACTAGTAGCTGTACAGGGTTACATTAAACAGTTCAATAAAATCATGTTATGAGTCTGCATTCAATTCTTCAAGAAGACAAAGAATTTCAGCTCCAGCTCTATTAAGGTGCCTGCTCTTGTAAAGAGTTACCTAAAGTTTAGTCACGTGACAACAAGGGATTTTTCTTTCCAAGCGTGCTCTTCAGAGAAATGTACAATATGGTGTTGAAAAGTGTGACAGTGCAAACACATCAGGACTCTTTCCTCACCACTCAAACCACAGAGTAATTTAGCTATGTAAAAAGGCCAGACACATTATGATAATGGGGTCCTAAAAAGAACGTGGCCAAACCACACTTGATTTCGATTCAGTTAAGCTAATCAAGAACTTCCTCAGTATCCTTCATGCTATGGTATAAAAACCAGTAAAACCTGAATAGAGGAACAAGAAAGAAAAGTTCTCATATACAGTTGTAGTCTAGGGATGCTCAGAACAGTGCTTAGACATCATGGTAAAAGATAGTAATTTATTCTAAAATTTCTTTAAATTGACATTATAGATCTCATTCTCTGTTGAAGTAAGAGACAAAAGGTACCCAAGAGGAACTTTTATGTTTATGCATATTCATGCAATATTTGCCCTTTATTGGGTAGATGGGGCACTTCTAGCAGCCTTGGATAGATTTTGATGAAGGACTGGTAGTGAGTCTAAATGCAGTAACTACTATAACGATGCCAAGGAGGAGGAGGATGGTGTTTCCCCAAGCTGTGAATAGCAGTAATTCTTTAGTGGCATGACAAATAAGATGTTTTTACAGAATCCTTGAACTCTTAAAATCAGAACAATGGCGGTCACCAAGCCAATAGGGAAGACATGTGAATGGAAACTTTTAACTGTAACCTTTATTCATTTCAAAATATTCTAACAACAATTATGGTCTGTAAGGAGTGTGAAAGTTTTATCATTGTCTTGTTTTAGCTCAAGGGGGTGGATTAGAGCCTTAACCTTTGGGCTGGGAGAACATCAAGCCTCCTTCCTGGAACTGGGAGTCCATCTCTCAAGAAAGTCAACTGAAATTCACATTCTTAAAGAGTAAATGGGAGATGCAACATACCTGCAGGCACAATGAAACCAGTTAACATCACTGTGCAAGGATCAGTGCAACTGTGGCTGAAGAGGTTTGGGAATTAAGTTTAGATTTTCATGTGGTTTATTTCCTTTTTTGTGTGTCCTTTTGACACATAATACTCTAGGCTTAAAAAGAACAAAGTCCACCCTGGACCATCAGCTAACTTGGACCTGTTAAAGCCACTGCATCAGGCTTCTGCTGTACAGGGTTGTAAGGCAATCCTATCAGTTTTCATTTATGTGGACCAATACACAAGGGGCATTGGGACACACTGCCATTATACTTAATGCATATTTGCTAACAAAAGGTGAACACCACCATTCAGAATTTGATCCTCTTTTGCACAATATCCTTGCCTCAGAATTGGAGAGACATGGACTTGACAGATAGACCACTAGCTGGATAAGGAATTGGTTGAATGGTTGCACTTGAAGAGTTGCAGTCAATGGCTCAATGAGTGGTGTTCCTCAGGGGTTAGTATTGGGACTGGTTCTGTTTAACATTTTTGTTGGCGACAGTCGGATTGAGAGCACTCTCAGCAAGTTTGCTGACAAGACCAAACTGGATGGTGTGGCTGACACACTGGAGGGAAGGGAATCCATCCAGAGGGACCTTGACAGTCTTAAGATGTGGGCCCATGCAATCCGCATGAAGTTCAACAAGGCCAACTGCAATGTCCTACACCTGGGTCAGGGCAACCCCAGGCACAAATACAGAACTGATAGAGAGTGGATGGAGAACATCCCTGAGGAGAAGGACTTGGGGGTGTTGGTTGATGACAAGCTCAACATGAGCTGGTAATGTGCACTTGCAGCCCAGAAAGCCAACTGCTTCCTGGGCTGCATCAAAAGAAGCATGGCCAGCAGGTCAAGGGAGGTGATCCTCCCCCTCTACTCTGCTCTTGTGAGACCCCACCTGCAGTACTGTGTTCAGTTCTGGAGTCCCCAACACAAGAAGGACATGGAGGTCTTAAAGTGAGTCCAGGGTTGAGGTACAAAGATGATCAAAGGGCTGGAGTACCTCTCCTACAAAGACAGGCTGAGACAGTAGGGGCTGTTCAGCCCGGAGAAAAAAAGGCTCCAGGGAGAGTTATAGTGGCCTTTCAGTACCTGAAGGGGGCCTATAGGAAAACAAGGCAGGGATTTCTTACAAGGGCAAGTAGTGTAGTATGAGGGTTAATGGTTTGAAACGGGAAGAGGGAAAATTTAGGTTAGATATTAGGAAGAAATTATTTACTCTGTGGGTGGTGAGACACTGGCACAGGTTGCCCAGAGAAGGTGTGGATGCCCCCTCCCTGAAAGCATTCAAGGCCAAGTTGGATGGGGCTTTGAGCAGCCTGGTCTAGTGGGAGGTGTCCCTGCCCATGGCAGGGAAGTTGGAACTAGGTGATCTTTAAGATCCCTTCCAAGCCAAACCATCCTATGATTTTATGAATCAGAAAGTTGACTGCAGTTCTCCCTCAGGAGAGGAGTGTGTTTGGGAGGAACAGACCTCTCCCATGTTCCTAGGCTAAAGGAGCTCAACTGCTGCTCATTCCAGGCATTGCTGGGCCTGCCATCCTCTTTTTGGTATTTGCAGTCTCTTCAGCTAACCGTACAGTCACTACTAATGAAGTTTTCCACCCCATTCCCATTTATAGCAGCCCATAGGAAAGCAGCTAGCATCCAGGAACTAGAGGAAGAGTAGAACTGCCAACGCCTTTTGCTCATGTAACTGAAAGCAGAGTTTCAGGTTGCACACTTAAGCTTGATATGGCCACCATCTTTTGTAGAGCTAGGTATGTAGCAAAATCTCTACTTGTTTTAGGGGATTAAACAAGAGATAACAAGCAGACTATCAGTTGTTCCTTCCTCCTGGGGGTCTAATGAAATGATCAAGTACAATGAGTCATTCAGAAAGAACTTTATATTAAGTTCTTTTAACTTCAGTGAAATTTCCACTAATATGGAAAAGTCTTCAGTCATATGCATAATTTTTTTATTTGGGCTAGAAGCACTTTAAAAATGGCTGAAAGAACATATTAAATTTATGGACAGGATGTAGCCTCTGGCTTGCTTTTATTTAATTTTTCGAACTATAAGTCCATTGTCCTGCTTTTATCACCCTGTTTCTTCACACACACACAAAAAGAAGTAGGTGATTTTTAAACTTAGTTCTACTCTATTCTTTGCTTTTCAGCAGTTTCACTGACAGGACATTCCTGTGTTTACTGTCCTTATGGGAAGTAGCTTTATCTTTCAAGTCCCCAGTGTCATAGGCTTCTGAATCTTTATTGTATTTATACTCATCACTAGTATTGAGAAAAGACACAAACACATTCAAAAAGAAAAGGGAATTGCCTCTGCCACCCTTTCATTAATTCTTTGGGCTTCAGCTGGACTTCCTTCTTCAGCTGCTGCTGTCACTGGGGTGAAGTGCACAAATAAAAAGTTACAGGAATAAGAAATGCAGAACTTTAAAAAACAATAAAAATCTAAATGCTTCTTTTGAACTTCCTTCAGATTTCATAACCCTTCCTTAGAAACTGACTTCAAACACAGTGTTGATTTTATTGCACAGCTCTATGCTTCCCTATGATGATCAAGCTGCATTGAGTTTCGACTTTTGCTGCCAAGAGTGTATGGTTTTGCAATCCCATATTTCAGTAGTTTGTACTGACCTTGTAGGTCATGATCAGTAGGAACACCAGTTCATTTCACTTTTGCATGTATTTCAAGTCAGAGACTCTTATCAGATATATAATGCTTACTGACAGTCTTTTATTACAAGCTGTCCTAGTGAACCAGCTTTCAAAGGTTGCTTCGCTGCTCCTCAAAGTTATGATCACACTAAAGCAGAGGACTGTAAAGCAGATAAATGAAGTGCCCGGTCATTTTAAAAATATTCTTTTCAAATACATCTATGAAAGTTTAATAAAATGCACATCTTCTCATTTCAAGCCACAGCTTCTTTGAGAAGAAAAATAATCAGGAAATATGTGATGCTTACTGTTAATACATTATGAATATTAAGTCTAATTTATGAATTAATTGCATCCACAATATTGCAGAGTTAATACTCTTCAACATAAAATGCCATGAAAAAAATTACATTGAATGCTCAGTGATGCTCAAATGTAAGTTAGTGGACTGCAGTCAATAAAACCGCTTCGCAGGAGAAGGGGGTAGGATTTGCATAGCAAATTTCTTGGGTGCAAATACAGGATGACTCTTCTGCCCTCTCCAGCCTGGATCACAAGAAATATCTCAGTAAAACTTCACTTTCCTGTGATCCCACATTCTGTGGCGAGCTACTAGTTTAACTCACTAGTCACCTGAGCCAACTAGTTTATCCCTAAATCTAGTGTCTGAAAGTGCCCTCCAGGATTTCCACATGCCGTCATCTGGGAGTGCCCAAGATGCTGACCCATCATCCTTATTTCAGACTCATGACTCCCATCTCCTTTATTTGTGTTTCTGATGATAACAGTAATCTTTAGATGTACTTTGACCCTTTGACTTATGTCTTGAGCAAGAGTACAGGATCCAGTTCTTCTACTAGTTACATCCAAACAATCCCATTTATATCAGAAAGGCTTGTTCTAGAGCTAATGAGAAGAGACTACTAGATTTGACCCAAATCTAATTGTCATTGTAGAATAGTTCAAACAAAAAAAAAAAAAAGCATGACATCAAACAGATTTGATAGGAAGTTGCTAACAGTTACCACCAGCAGGAAAAGATGGTGTTATCTTGAAAGGCAAATGAAACTACCTTACACCAGATAAAGAACAGTGCACAGATCCTGATCAACATGCCACTGAAAACCATGTCAAAGCATTACTTTGACACTCTCTATAGGAGGAACTGGCACTGGTAACTGGTAGCAGATCTACACTACAATCAATAGCTCAGGCTGGCATGATCACCTTTTGCTAAGTACACTTGCAAAGTGTAGTAAAGTTAATAGTCAATGAAAGTTATTAGTCCACATCAGATTTTCCTGTTATTTTGCAAATATACACACTGACAAATCACAAGATAACTAATGTCCGCAATGTGTTAACACACATTGTAATCCAGGCCATCACTGTACAGCACATGCAGCAGAGACTGAACTTGTGCTGCTGCCTCCATGTAATTAAGTACTGACAATTATCAATCCCATAAAAGCATGCGTACGCATGAGCCCAGTTTGCAGCATCACAGTACCATACTGGGATTCCAGTGATGTCCACAAGTGCAGATGCAAGGAAAAGCTTACACAGTGCATCCACCAGTCCAATCAAGTATCACTGCAAGAGTTATTCTCAGGTTTAGAGCACCAAATGGACGCTCTGAATTTCCAAAGCTGAAAAAAATGAGAGCTGTGGGTTACACTAATTCAGCTGAATGAGCTCAGCTCCAGCTAGAATTACAACTATGTTCATTCATTCTGTGTGAAATTATGAAGGCAATAAAAAGCTCCGAAATACATAAAATGTGTTCATTGGCATTTTAATGGCATGTCAGATGTGCAAATAACTGTTTCCAACAGACAAGAGGCTAGTGCAGCTCCCACAGACTCAGCTAGAGGGAGGCTCCTTCCTTAGTATGTACCATCAAGGAGCTCTTACTGCAGCTCTGCTAAACTTATTCTATAAAGGAAGTAAAGGTATTAGTAATCTAGAGAGTACGACCACTTCTTGCTACACAAAATTATAGTTTTCTGCATCCTGGAAAACAACTAGGCTAACCTTAGGAAAAAGTGACGATTCATGGCTTTTAGCACTCTTTCCAACTTTACTCAGTTTTTCAAAGCATCTGCATTGAGCTCCCTACAGTCAACAAAGGAACACAGCCATGGGGCAGTGCCAAGATCCAAAATGATCCACAAAAGAGCCACAGTGGGATCTGTTAAAAGTTACGGGTGAACCACAGGTTTGTTTTTGGTTATAGATTTTAATGAAACCATAATGGGGGACAACAGATCTGAAATTTTGCCAGGCTTCCCATTCAATTGTAAGGGTACCAGGTGGTTCAATATGGTTAAACCTAAATGGCAGAATACATTCAAGGTCATACTTTTCATAAACTTTTTTCTGTCTCTCAATGGTTCCAGTTTGTGGATGGCTGTATATTTTTCCTGCTTAAGGGCTGAAGCTGTTCTAGAGATCCTTCATTTGTACCTTGTTTACCAAATTACCAGCAGCCCTGCTGTTTGAACTAACACTTGCTCTCCGTGCAGAAATGTATTCAACACCAAGGTTCTTAAAAGATGACTAAGCCCCCTCCCCTCAAACCCAAAATCAAAGCCAAAATGGTTTTGATAGTTGTCATCAAATAACATATGACCCTTTAGTACAAAAATATCTTTCCTCTGGCTGTTTTTTGAAAGGATAATATTATTTCGTCTCACAAAATTGATTTCCCATTATTTTAACTTTCCTCTCAAATTACTCATACAAGAAAGATTATTTCTAATTATACACAAAGTGAAAAATATTTTACTTTCTAATGTAGACAGTAAAGTCTTTGAATTACCACGTACATCAGTTTTACCTACAAAGAAACAATGGTGTGTCCAGATGACCCTTCTAGTGCTTTTCTAAAGCTTCCGTGGCAGTATAGCTCAGCAGCAGTGATATATGTGCACAGCATTTGCTGAGCTACAAAAAAGTAAATCTATACAGAACTTACTTGATTTTATCTGCTTCTAAAAAGTCCAAAACACAGGGCAAATTTAGGCAAAATAAAGAGAGCATTACATAACATATGTGGAATCCAGCTACTCTATAATCTAAGTGAAGTTCAACTCTGGAGTCAAAACTTTGCAAGTCAGATCCCAGTTCTGGAAAGGATTGAGTCAAGCCTTTGGATATGAAATAGTACTAACTCTTGGTAACCTAAACTGTCTTGCATGACAATAGCTTGCTACCCACAGCCATAAAATCTCATTTTATCAACACTTTCCAGATAGTGTCTCACAATACTCCATACAGGGTAAGATGTAAGGAAACAACCTAAAAAGTTTCTTCCCTCCTGTAGAGATTCACCCAGAAGAACCACAAATGATAAAGGACTCAATTCAGGCCTAATGCAATAGATTGCATCTGATTGTGCCAATTCTGAAAACACCCAGAAATAAAGTGAGACTTAGTCATTGTTATTCTGCACTACTGTATAGAGAGTGATTGGTGGTACAGCTACTTGACAGAGAAGTCTGCATTAAATGAACAGTCCTAAAAATGGTTAAAAACATCTTAATTAGAAATAAAAAAAAAATACATAGACCAATTCACCATAGTTGCTGTTCTAATTTATTATTAATCCACTGCTACATCACAAAGCTTTGTGCTCTAGATGTTTAGTTCAGAGATGTAATAGGCATGCAAAACTCTGATTTCCTTGAAAGCAGTGGATATTCAGCACCACTCAGAAACAGACCAAGAATCTTAAAATCAAAAAAGTAATCAGTCTGTTATTATGGGAAGAATTGCAAGACTGGAAATGGAATTAAACAACTTGCATTTACTTTTAATCCCTGAAATCTGTCATCACGTAGAAGGAAGTGATTTTTAGAAATGTTATTCTACATAGGTTGACAATCTCCTTAATCTATGTTATAAATGCTGTTGTTTTTTTTTTCTTTTCTTTTCTTTTTTTTTTTTTCTCCAACAGTAGCTTCATTTCTTTATTTTTATTCATAAGTAGCTGATTTCAGAATCTAAGTATAAGAGGGAGACATGCCCCAACTGTTTTCCAACACATGGGAAACATCAGCAAACCTCGTAGCAAAATACAACCTGCATCCAATAGAAAAAGCCAAGAATAAGTATGTAGTAATAATAGATTCCCAGTACTACAAACAGTACCTTGCACAGATTTCAGAATTGTTTATAAACCGTAAATCATTGCAACATGTACTTCTTTGCTATTCAGTAAGGAACATTTTATCATGAGTATGATACTTTGCATCTAGATTTCCAGGTACTTTAACACAGCTGGATAAAAAAATAGCGTTATCCGCATTTTGAGTGAGAGAACTGAAACAGAAGACACCTGGCTCAAAGTCTCACAGCAGATCAGTGGCAGAGTCTGCACCTTGTTTCATATCTTTTGATTTTCAGAGATGCTTCACTGAGATTTTAGGAAAATAGGATAGGTTCCTGAAAATTAATTTAGAAAGTTTAGCATCTGTTTACATAATTAATTAATTGAAAAATAACAATATCAAAGTTTCCCAAAGTTGCCTTGAACACTTTTCTCTACAGCAGGTATATTCAAGGGAAGTCCCAGAATACGTGTACTAAATATAAAATGAAGAAAAAAGAAAGACTGTCGTAGTCCTTGAGAACTGTAAGAAACAAGAAAACAAAGTACAGCAGCTGAGACAAATCAACAGCCAACAGTGTTTGGGGCTGAAACCATATTTTTCTGTTAACTTCTGAGAAGATTGTGAGTCAGGGCAACTTCTTTCATCAGTTCTCCACATGAATAGTTTTCCAAGACTTCAATCATACCATATGGGAATATGCTTCATATCCTGTATTTGCTGGAGGAACGCCTGCCTTTGTGGGTGCTTAACCTGGGTTGGCTACCTAAGTTTTAAACAGTAGTGAAACATGTCTTTTCAACTAAGCTCTTAGTAGAAATTCAAGCCTGTAGGAGCATCTGAACTTGAAGTCAACTATTCACTTAGTTAAAATCCAATAAACTTGTTTCACTACTTTTTTAATCCAGATTAACTGTGCTTTCATTAATCTGTAGGACAAACACACCACCGATATTGAGGTAAGTGAACAATCATTGGTTCCCACAGGATATATTAATGAGATCAACTCACTACCATTTTGAGTTACATGCTGATAAAACTGGGCCCTGTTAGTGCTTGTGCAATCACTATTAGCTTTTAATATCTGTGTCTGAGGCCTGTTTTGGCAAATTCCTAAGCTTGTTTCAGAAGACAAACTTCATCTCAACGGATGCTTTATCTGGGAATTTCATCTGCACCTTGGGAGAAAAAAAGTATTAGATACTTATGCCCATAGGTAGTAAAATTTATAGATTATATCCCTGAATTAGTCACAATAGCCATTTTCCCAGATTTCTTGTAGGATCCAAAAAACATTGCCTCATCTTGGTAAAAAATTAGTCTTTGACAGTTTCATCTTTACTTGTGTCAAGTTTACAGAGGCCATAATTTAAAGGAAAGGGATAATTTGTAGGGGTGGAGTAAGCAGCCAAGTACAACCAAAACTTGTTTTGCAAGGCATGATCCCCTATGGTTTGGGAAAAGCTGCAGAAAATCAAGTTAAATTTAAAGAGCAAAAGCGTGATTTATTTTTTTTTTTTATATATATATTTATGATGTGCTGGAAAGCCAGCAGCAAGTCACAGAAAACTGATTTTTAATAACCACAGCATACCTAGGAATTTCAGTTATGCTGACTGGTTTGTTATGAGCAGATCGGTAACAGCCTATTATTAGGATTGCGTAATCCTTCCAATTTTATACGATCTTGTTCAAAGTCCAGGGAAGTCACAGAGAACTGACGCCACTGAGACTAAAGTTCTCCACACTGAAGTTATGCCTCGGGCTGAGTTTGTTTGGACATTTTCAGGCAAAAAGCTTTGGTCATGCCTAAGCACAAAGTCAGAGAAATACCTGTTGTTACTTGACGCCCTCCACTCAACACCTGTTTTTAAAAAAAGAAGCATATCAGATGACACGACACATCTCAGGTAATTTTACTGTTTTGAAACATCAATAAAATTCTGAAATACTGAGATTAGTATTTGGAGTGAAGTGGTCTTCTATCAGGAAGGCATGCTGTTTCATCCCCTGGAACTGAGCTCTAATTCAACCATGTTAAAAGCACTTGAAAAACCAGTTTGCCTATGCTCAGTAGAGTTTTCTTCAATTTTGCAGTGAAAACTTCCCCAGAGGTGTCATTACTGAGCACATGACCAGCAATTGCAGCTGCTGGAGGATGGGCACTTGAATGGCATGTGTGAAAGTTGTTCCCTGCACTCTCCATTGCCCACCTTCTGCCTCTGTGAGCAAGTAGCTGTTTCACTGAATTCAACATAGAAAAGAGATTTCAGAGCAGTAAAGGAGAGAATTAGGCAAAGACAAGAGATAGCTAGGACAAAGGAGAGAGAAGACACCAGAGCTGTCCAGGGAAGCCATGCTTTCCATGTGATTGAGTAGACCACTGAGAAGAAAGAATTTCTGGTGTTTCAATAATACCTCAGTCTGTGAGCCAGGGGAAGGGCAGAATATAATTTGCTCCTGAAACACTGAACTGCTTGTGCTGTCGAAAAAGCCTCTGCTTTCTGAAATGAAATATTGCTGAGTTTTGGATGGGCAAAAAATGCAGTTCTTGGGTGCTAGGGGAAAAGGTGGAGGGAAGGTGTGTCAGCTTGGATTTAAATGAAAAAATGCCTGAAACTCAAGAAAATATTCATATATTTGGAAGAGAGTTTCTTGTCTCAGTCCATTATTAAAACAGAATTCTACGGGAAGAAAAGGAATAGCCTTTTTCTTGTGGTAGCTGAAAAATGATCTAAACCTGGATTTTAAGCTGGTGTCTCTCAAAGGCTGAGAAATTAAAATTATAGAAGTTAGAAGTAGGCATTAGTGCTTTGGTTTTATGGATGTCAAATGTATGATTCTGCAGCAATCCTATCTGCAACTCACATGAGGAGCAAGGCACTGAAATGATAAAATCCTGATACAACAGCCAGGAACCTGAAAACATGCATGCTTCCCATATTAAAAGCTAGTGGGTAATTTCAACTCAAGTCTGCCTTGGGCTTGATTTTTTCTGGGTATAAAATGGGAACTATATCAGTCCCTCACCTCATGGGTTTGGTGGGAAGCTAGAAGAGAGCCTATGCAGTGCTCAGACATTCAGCAATGGGCACTGCCAGAAAAGCAAAAGGAGAAATAATTAATTCTCTCTTCAGACAGGGTTTTAGTAATGAAGTACAAAAGGCCTTGTGCCAAACAATGAAATGAATACCAGATAATTAAATGAGCACCATCTATCTTGTGCACCAAATGAAGCAGGGATCTTGTCAGAAAAATAGTATGGGATCATACATAAAACTTGCCATATATATGGCAAAAAGACTGAATTAAAACTGGGTAGGGAGGAATGTGCAGGCAAGGAATTACTTAATGAATTCTTCATGCTGCAGGCTTAATAAGGTTGTTTTTTTTAAAACCTCACTTACTGTTAGTGTTTTAAAATCTACGATGAAGGAATGGATAGTTTCTCCATGCACAGATACAGACTTTTTCACTTGACTTAACTCTTCTTTTAATTGACTCTACAGAGTCAAAGCTAGGTCATGCTGTAATAATGAGCACAGACTTGCACAGAATGCATATTCCCAATTGTATACAACCTACTTATATGTATTATAGATCATGCCAAAATGCCTGACTACACTGATACTTTAACAAGGTCCATAGTCAGCTCCTCCCATTTTGGTAAGGTAGAGCGCACATCAGTGATGCTCTTAACTTCCATAAGTTTTCTTAACAAAAGGTGTCAAAGTATTTTCTGTTTATTAAATGAGCCTTTCCACCTCTTTGAAGATCATGTTTTTCCAGAAGTTAAAGCATGACTTACTGATGGATGTTTACATCTTTCCCAAAACTATGCTGAATTTTGTCACAAATACTTATGGACTACTTTAAGGTTTCCTGGGCTAAATAAAAAAACCCCACAACCCTTTCTACAGTATTGAGCATTCACAGGAATTACTTTACCTGTGTTGCAAATACATCCACCTCTGGATCTTAAGAAAGCGGCTGTTTGACATCTCATATAAACATCACAGTGGGAAACAGGGCTGGAAAGAAAGGAAATGACTATGTTTAACTGCAGACAACTGGAAAGACAGGGCATAATTAACAAAGATGGAATTTCCCCTGTACCGTAAGACTGCTACACCTAAACTAAAACAAAAAAACCTCACCAACGAAAACAAAAAAATTCAATTAGATGCTTGCATTTCCAGAAACAGACAGGACTTTATGTTTTTCCTATCACCCGTAACCCTGCAACTCTAGCAAGAAAGTTTTCTGAGGCACAAATTCAATAAGAGCTTTAGAACAGCCTCTATTAAAAATGCAAGAAGGAAATAACTTGTATTTTTGCTTTGACAGATTTGTTATATCTAATCCAAGAAAGTGAGTAGAACACATTCCCTACTGTTAGGAGAAAGCCAAAACTTTAACCAGGTCCCCCTTAACCATGAATCCATTTTTCATTGTTCATCTCTCTCTAAAATAGACACAGGGATGGCTTCTGACCTCATTTGTTTTAAAAGCAAGCTTCCTCCATGAAAGAAATTATCCAGAAAACAGGAAAATAAACAGAAACCCAAACAAATAAACAAGATGGCACTCTCTTTCTTCTTACAGTGGAAACAACAGCTTTTTTTTACATTGTCCCATTTCAATCAGGTTATTAGAGACTAAACTAGACTAAATAAATATCTCAAAATTTAGAAGAAATTCATAACCAATAGACAGAGCTCAGGTGCTGTTTGCTTTTGAAGGGCTATGAAGTCAGCACAGAACCATAGAAAGCGTCAGGTTTAAAGTTACCAAATTTACTATGGGTGCTATAGCCCACTAATTTCAACATGAGTATTTTTTTGATATTCTGTAGTTGGTAATTTGGTAGTGCTTCCACGAAACATCACTACTTATTTAATCTGCATAATGGAAGGTGACACATCTGTTCAATCTATTAATTTGGGCCCAATTCCTTCCATCCTTATATATGAAGGCTGTAGTTTTCAGCATTTGTTTGTAAGCTAAAACAAAGAAAGACAAAATGCTGGCCCTCAGCCTTTGTGGCAGATCAGAGCAGCAGGAGGTGGAACTTGTTTATAAGTTTTTCAAATCTCTGGTTTTCAAATATTTCCAGCTTTTGGGCATTTTGTTAAAATACTCACAGAAGTCTGTCATTCATGCTTGAGTTAAAAAAAAAAAAAAAGATGACAGAGTTCTCCACACCTGATGGCAAACTGAACCTTGAATTTTTCTCAGTTTGCTCTTTCGTGCAAAACAAATCAAGCTGAAGTAATAAGCAGTTTTTAAAAGGTTACAGAGATGTACAGAGCTGAACAAAATAGGTTTGAAAATTGCTACCTCAAATTAAATGACCCATTTTGAAATGGATCTTCCAGCTTAGGCTATAGCAATGCAACTCAGAGACTGTCATGTAAAAGATGGTGAAGAAAACATGATCTTACAGAATAACTGTCATGTAAATTACAATATTTCTTCATGCAGTATTTCATAATTGGTTTCAGTTCTGGTAAGCTGGTTTCAATAGCATATAGTGGAGGATTATGTCATTGCTCGCCTGTATGTTCTGCAGAAATGACCATCCATTTACCCAAATTTTACTTTCTTTCACCTTTCATGAACCTGATTGAATAATAAAAGAAAGGGTAAATGGGAGCTCCAGGTTATCAGTTCCTGAGTAGCAATCATCTCATGTATGACATCTTAAGACCTGGACATTTCTGTTTTCTGTATCCTATAAAGTATCTCTGCAACAGTCTGTGACTAAGGCACAGCAAAAGCATTCGCTGAAACCACCCAGGAGTCAAACTGCAACAATAAAGTCTATAGAGTAAGAGACCATAGGACAATAAACTTCTTACTACTGATTTGTACCAACTCAATACTTACTATTTGTTTCCTTATTTACACTTAAATACTGACACCTAAACTGAGATAGTGTAAATTATTTCTGAAATAATTAAAAAGACAAATTAAGAAAAGGCCTTTAGTGTGAGAACTTAAGACAATCCTGGTCAGATATATTGGCATGCAAAGTATGGGGTTTTTTTTGTAGAATACAAGAAGTTGCTCAGAAATATTTAAGTTTAATATAACTCTCTTTTCAGTGTGATAACCTGTTTCATAAGCAATTAATTACAATTTCTCTAAGGTCAGCTGCACTTAGTTTTATCACCTTTTGTTTTATGTAAACTTGTCCATCTATTTCTTTCAACATGAACTTCATATCTGAGGTTTCATTAAACAAAGTCAAAGATAAGATTTGTGACGTTTTCAACATACAACTTTTGTTCTATTGGTATTTTAACATGTAGAAGCAACTGCTTAGATTCCACACATAGTAAGAAAGAAAATTATATATATTCTTTGAAAAAAAAATCAATAGAAAAGTATCTATAATATAGAATGGACTGAGAAGGTCATTTCTGCACTATTTGAAATTATCTAGTCAGCTGAACAGAATTTAAACTTGTATCTCTTCTGATTTTTCTTGCCTTTATCATAGTCTGGCATGTTTTCCATGTGGAGAATGTCTGGAGAGAAAATAAATAATGTTTTGAAGCTTGGTTTCAAGACAAGAAAGTACATTTTGTAAACGTGAGGAAGATAATACACTATAAAGGAATTTAAAGAACATAACTTCAGATACCTTCAGGATATTCTATCTTGACAGTAAAGCAATAATTATATTATTAATCTCAGTTCAAGAGCTTATTCCTTTCTAAGCTACAGTTCTTCAAAGGATTTTAGACATATCTGTGTGAAAGAAGTTTGCAAGGCTGAACCTGCAGCCCCTCAAATCTGATAACACAACACTGAATGACTCTGCACATGGGATTAGCCCTCTTGATTCTCATCTGGGCACTCTCAACAGACCACACAGGAAAAAGTCCCATGGAGTCATCCTTGAAGTTATTCAAACACACAAGTCCGTTCAAGATCAATGTATTGGTTTGCAATCTGGGAAATACTGCGAGCCGACCTTTCATATAAACATTTGAGGAGCTTCAATATTCCTTTTTAAAATTCAATTAATCTGGAAAAGTACAGAATCTCTGTTTTTTTATGCAAGAACAATTTCCACTCCATAGTCCCAGATGTTTTCCTGGATATAATTTCAACATTGTGTATCTCATTTGATGTCTTTGATTAAATTTGCAATGCATTTAAAATATCAGTGTGTCCATTCAAGTGTAAAGAGACACATGGAAACAAAGTGACTCATGTGATGGTAATTAAATCTAACACTGCCTTGTCACCTATATTGTTGGAGATGGATTTCATTTACAACTTAAGCGAATCTGTGGTTCTGTCACACATCACCAGCAGTGCAAACAGACTAGAAAACACATATAGTACATTCATTAAATGTGAATTTAGATTGCAGAAATCTTATTATGTATGTTTTTAAACAAACAATTTAGGTTCTGTGGTTGAGCTGTAACTACTTCTTCCTTCTTGAAAAAGTAAGAATATGCATAAAACTAACACTTCAAGGATTTTGTAGAAATATCATAGTTAAAACTTGCAAAGCTTCCTTAGAAAGATAACTAATTTGGCAGTAGACTAAACAAGGTCTGCCAGAAGCCCTTCTTTCCAAAGCCTCTTCATACCGACACTGAAGTAAATTTTAAAAGAGGAAAAGCCTTTCTTAAATTGAGGGCTGGACAAATACAGCAGACTGAACCTTAAACCTCTGGTTTAAGGAAACAGAACAGAAACAGAACAAGGCTGATGTCAGTGAACCAGAGTTTCCATGTACTGGCTGAAGATGTGATCCGGTATCAAAGGAAAACAAGCTAGAATGACATGGACAGGAATAGTAAGAACAGTTCCCACCACATCTCTGTGCTTTATTTCCATTTGCCTTCTTTCTACATCAGTGTCTCTGATTCAATTAAAAGAAGTTCCTGCATTTAATTTTGTTTCTTAATGTGCTGTGCTTGCTTTATATACACAAAAGAATTAAAAGAGTTAGGGCAAGATGAAATTCACATACATCAAAACCTAGCTCTGGTACAACAATAAGTCAAAACAAAAGCTGGATCCAAAATCAAACCTAAGGGTTGCAGGGCTGCATGTGTGCATGCTTAAGGTGGTGGGGCAATGTTGTGTGTGTCCCTGCATCAGCCATGCACATCACTGGGGTTATTCAGTTCCTTTATACTGATATATCAGGACCGCTGGAGAAACTGCCACTTTCTAGAGGTGTCAAGTTGTGTGGAGTAGTTGACACACTAGAGGAAAGGGATACCATCCAGAAGGACCTTGACAGGCTTGAGAAGTGGGCCAGTGCCAACCACATGAAGTTCAACAAGGCCAATTCCAAGGTCCTGCACCTGGGTCAGCACAACCCCAGGCACAAATACAGGCTGGGAGCAAAAGGGCTAGAGAGCGGTCCTGAAGAAAAGGACTTGGGGGGTGGTAGTAGATGAGAAGCTCGACATAAGCTGCCACTGTGTGCTGGAGCCCAGAGGGCCAAATGCATCCTGGGCTGCATCATAAGAGGCATAGTCAACAGGGTGAGGGAGATGATTCTGCCCATCTACTCTGCTCTGAGAGTTGGGGCTATTCAACCTAGAGAAGAGAAGGCTCCAGGGAGACCTTATAGTGGCCTTTCAATACCTAAAAGGAGCCTACATGAAAGATGGGGAGAAACTTTTCACTGGACAGGATAGTGATAGGACAAGGGGTAATGGTTTTAAACTGAAAGAGGGTAGATTTAGGTTAGATATTAGGAAGAAATTCTTCACCTTGAGGGTAGTAAGGCATGGGAATAGGTTGCCCAGGGAGGTTGTGGATGCCCCCTCCCTGGAGGTGTTCAAGACCAGGTTGGATGAAGCCTTGTGCAGCCTGGTCTAGTGTGAGGTGTCCCTGCTTATAGCACGGAGGTTGCAACTTAAGGTCCCTTCCAACCTTAACCATTCTATGATTCTATGAAATAGAGCTCTCTAGAAAACGAGTGCTGCCTGCAAAGTTTCAGATCAGCTTCTGAAAATGCCTGTACCATTGTGCCTCCTCACTGGCCATGAAGGGTCAGTCCAGGAGCTTCCCTCTGAGACTGTCCAAGCTGACATAGTGGATTTTGCGGTCAGGCCATCTGGCCACTAGAATGACATAATCTACCCTCTTCATGCCGGCAGTCAGGAAGCATGAATCTCTCTCTCTTGCTCTGGGGAGAAAAAAAGGCAGAATAAGGAATTGGGATGAAAGACCAGCTGGTTGATTAACTTAAATTAACACTGACATAGAGAAGCTGTCCCCTGCTCCATCTATTCTCATGTTTATTTACGGTATGCTACCTTCATCAAAGGTAGTATAATGGAAAGTAACACAATACTGAGAATAACAAAAGGCCAGAAAATAAACAATCATTTACACATCATCCATTTGAAACGCCGTGTTAGAGAGATGGAGCCACTAAATGACTTCTGCAGTGGTCTTTGGCGCTGCTTGTAGGGTTAATTAGTAATAGGAACAATGGAAAGTTACTTAAAAGCCATGACATATTTTAGCTACTTTTCTAGGCTGATGGGAACTAAGTTACACAAATGATCTTCACGTCTGTAATCCTTCAAGAAACAGCCATTTTCATAATATTCAGAGGTGCTTGCACTGACTTGCATATCTTAGCAAACCTGGATTACAAAATTAATTTTGTGCGGTTTTGTTCCTTTGAATTATATATAGTAAGTAAAAATATACTTACTAAAATAATTACACTTCTAGTTTTCAGTTAGGATGAACTGTGCATTCTGTCCTGAAATAAAGGGTGTCACAAAGAGGCAGTATTGGGCAGGACAGAGAAGTGAGACTCACAGAATAGTTATGCTGACAGTAATTTTGTTATTATTGTGACTGTATTTGCTTGGTCACAAGCTTTTCCTCTTCGCAAACCAAAATTCTCTTCATCTTAATAAGGTCACAAGCATGTGTTTACAACCTCAGAGTCTATTGTCTCAGAAATATTTATGTGGACAGCTGCCTTTTTTGTGTTTTTTTTTTCTTTTAAGTCTTTATGCAACCAACCTTTTTATGAAAAAGCAGAGGGCTAGCAAAGCCCAAGTAGCTGTATTACAAAAAATACACACCAAATAGAAGATCTCTTGCTTTGGCAGACTTAAATCCAGGAGAAAGGCCATTGCTATAAGATTCATGAGAAATATTAGGAGCTACTGTGCCATTCTGGAAAATAGACATGCTTAAGTAACAATTTTACTTAAATGTGGTTACCAAATTTACTTATAGGTGGCTATACACTAGCATATAGTAATTAGTGTTTTCTCCCCAGCTTATCTCTGGAGACCTATAAGCAGAGAGTAAGGGAGGTCAGGTAACTACTACACAGGCCACACCTGCTGTAGGGTGAATATGCTGCTCCTTGCGCTCTCCATCTGATGCTAGTAGATGTCACATGACAGGTACCAGGAGAAAAGTCAGCACAAACTTTATCAGCCCACAGGCTATTCTTCCCATCTGTGCATTTCTGCACAGTTTCTGATCATGATTTTTCATTGTATTACTAGCTTTCAGGATTTATTGTGATATGCATGACATTTGTTTCATCTTAAGGCCTGAACATCTGGAACCAAGAGGACCAGTGTTTCACAGTGTCATTTTTTAAGGACCCATTAGTCGTAATCATAACACAGAGCATCAGAATTACTCAGAAACAGGAAAGAAAAAGAAATATGTATTTTTTCAGGCCAATTTCACAATTTGAACAGGAAGAGAGGGAGGAAATCAGTTTTCAGGTTTTTTTTAATCTAGGGACAAGCAACACATTTGTCCTACCGTTCAGAAGAAACACATTTGCTCTCGCTACAACAAAACATTTGCAGAAAAAGATGCTGTTTTCAAGTGGATGAAAATTCTTCCTGCAGAACTACTGGAAATTTGAGAAGTGAAGATATACATGTGCAAGATTGATTTGCCTGACTAAATTACATTTAGATCTGAATGTTGGAACACTTCGTGAAACTTCAAGATAATTCTTGTTTATGAAATTCAGATTTACATGGGCAATTTTGCACATTTCATTTGATTCATCATCACTTCAGATACACCTAAGTGAAAATTAAGGAAGCATCAGAAACCACAGATGCTCTCAGAAAGAATCTGCAGGTTTGATTTGACTAGAATATATTTTTATTATTCATCCAGATGTGATTTCTTCAATGGATTTTGGGTTAGAAAATTAGTGAATTCATTTCTGAGGGTTATGGCTCATGTCCTCAGAATATATGTGGCATATAGTTCTGCTATTTCACATACCAAGAGGGTACGTTCAGAGCTAGATGATAATGGAAGAACCATGTAGGAAAAAGTCTTAACCTGGGGAATTTAGAGGTCAAAAGGGAATAAGCCATGAAATTCTCTTGGGCCAATCTCTTTGTTGGTGTAAGAAAGGGAAAGCATGTCCACCAACCACAGCAGAATTACAACAATTTATACTGGGGAAAAAAATAGCTTAACCAAAACAACCCACTAATAAATAAATACAGTTAGCACAGTGGCCTCTGAGAACAGCTGCTGAAACAGAGAGCACTGTGCCCTTTCTCATGTCCTAAGTAGACAAAAATATATACCTCTGTTTTACACTACAGCTACCCATACTAAATGTGAAAACTGGGAGGAAAGGTGAAGAAACAGATTAAAATGCATGTGTCTAGAGAGCTCTGGGACATTTATGTGTCTACACATTTATGTGTAGAGATTTATTTACAATCTTTTTTTGTTTCATAGTAGGTGTGGTAATGCCTTCTTATTCCATCCTCAAAAGAGTCTGAAAGACACCAACACTTGCAAGAAGACAGCAAAGGGGAGCAGTATTGATTACAGACCACTAAGTGTAAACAAAAATCAGTTTACTCCATTTCTTTCCAAAAGACTTCAACAAGAAATCCTCAATTAGGCAGAGAGATATTCTCTGTCTCCTCACTGCAGGTAATTCAAAGGAGACCAGGTAAAATGGAATCTCATCCACCTTTTACTTCCAGACTGAGACGTATGTTTTAGGCTCGGCGCAGGGACTACTAGAATCCCTAAGGTTGGAAGGGACCTTAAAGGTCGTCAAGTTCCAACCCCCCTGCCATGAGCAAGGAACCCTACCACTAGACCAGGTTGTACAAAACCTCATCCAACCTGGCCTTAAAAACCTCAAGGGATGGGGCATCAACAACCTCCTTGGGTGACCCATTCCAGTTCCTAAGGCTTTGAGCTCTGGCAACAGATTTCGAGGAGGGCCCAGCGATCTCAGACCACACAACTTCCCCACCATGCTGCATATCCTGCTGAAAGTGCACAAAGGTCAACCTCATGTTGTCTTCTTTCCATCAGTCTCTGTGGTACTCACTTCTCAGTCCTTCTATTTTTGGCTCTTAAAAAAAACAAAACTTCTGTGTTAAAATGTTATTCATGTGTCCCATATTCATATGTCCCTTCAGGCAAATCTTTTTCTGGCTTGTTCAGGAAAAGCACACTGGAAAATTTGTGACACAACAAACAGAGCCCATGCCCTTTCATTTATCCTAGCTAGACTCCAAAGAAGTTCTGCTGATTTAAACAGCAAAGCCTCAGGGTCATGGCCTCTTTCCTTATCCTAAAATAAGTTTTCAGAATCCAGCCTTGTGCCTGACTTTTTTGATAAAACAAAGAGGTTCAAAAACCTCCTGAATATGGCTCCTTTCACTCCAAACAGAAAATACACCTTGAGGCAAGCATTCTTCAGTCACTAATAACAGATTAAACTGGACAACTAGAGAGACACAAGAAGGAGCTCTGACTTCTGGCTGTGACTCTACAATGAAAACTTAAGACTCTTCAAAAGACAGAGTCCAGTACTGAGAACTCTGGGAACCTCTCACAGCTAAACAAAGTACGGAACAAACTTCCCAGAGTGGCCTAGGGAAAAGAGTGGTCTTATCTTTTATTATGTATTGAGAGATATTAAGTGACTATTTAACAGATAGCAACATCACGACCTGAGACTTTTCAAGCCACAGTAGTGGAAAGCTAAGCAATTATTTCTAATGCTACTTAATTTCTTGAAACAGCTAGTTCATCTGCTGATAGTAATTACCTCTGCCCCACAGCAGCTTCTTCCTTGTGCTGATGGATATATAAACATAGCTTCTTGTCTGACTTGAAAGACTCCAGACAACCCACTATATCTATGGTGATTTACACCCTATACTTCCCTAATGTTTCTCTATACTTCTTCCTAGTCCAAGAGGTCATTCAATCATTCTTGAAACACAGGTCATGAACATGGCTAGAAGTAGACTAGGTTCAAGAGGATCATCAGGAGGTAAATTTGACAGATGTATTAAACAGTGTGCAAAGCTGAACTGCTGAAAGATGATTTTCAGATATCTGGAGCTCAAGCATATAAATTCATACTTTTCTCCTTAAGGAAAGAAGTAATTTCATAAAAACTCAGCAAATTTAGAGACAACTAATTTTACTCCTGTTCCAGATAACACTGGATATTTTGGACTAGGAAAATTTAACAGAGTTTAACATAAAATGTAGTAAGCAGGTGGCTTTTATTAAGATTGCTGATGTCATGCATTACTTGGAAGCCACACAAAGCATGCAGGGAACATTGTGAAATAAAGTTAACAAGAGGGTCACACACTCTGTAGCTTCTGTAAGCTGAGCCTGAAGCATGCTATAGAGTTTTTTTGCCTTCCTCCCTAGTGTCTCCTCCATACCCCCCATCTGTCCAAATCAACCTTTGTTACAAAGCCTTCTTCCCCTTCCCAGAGGTGCTCTGTCTTCCACATCTTTGTCTGCTCCACTGCTCTACCCAGTTAATATGCAAAATTTCTCCGCATTTACTTTCAGTCTCATACCACAGCAGTGAGTCCTCCCCTGTGCAGCACAGCAGCTCCTCATCTCTGGCATAGTGAGATCTTCCAGGTGTACCTTACAGAAACTCCTGATATTGCAGAGTCCCTCTCCAGTCTCCACCCCACCTCTTACTACCTCCTTACTGGCCTTGAACTTGCCCCAGTATTCCTTCTTTCTTGACAGTTGAATCTCCCATTTTTTCTGGCCCACAAGGGCCAGAGAAATTTGCTTTAGTGCAACCCATTTTTTCCCGATAACAGCAGTCTCTTACCCTGGGTCTACATACTCCTGGTTCACTCTTTCTGTCCCTGCTGGTATTTGAGTTTTTGTATCTGGTAGGATATTCTAACTCCCCAAACTACTCTTCCACATTTTCTGGTATCTCCCACTACTGACACTTTTGTAGGAGGCGGTCCATCAGAATAATACATTAAACAACTGTGAGAAAGAGATGACATTTCTACTCTGCTGCACAGGAAACCATAACCAGGCCTCTGACTTAAAAAGACTGAAACTGACACTCTACTTGAGAAAAAGAAGGAACTCCATGTGTCTCCCATTTTCTTTTATTGCTTTTCTGTGGAATCAGTAAGGTTTTGGCTATCAAACCTGTAACTTTCCCTATAGCTTTGAAAGCTATTGAATGTGATGTTCAGAAGTTACCGTTTTACAGACATACAGAGAAATGCCACTGGGTTGAGTTTGTGGCCTCTTGAGCTAAGCCAAAAACTGGAACAGAGGTCCTCCTGAAACAATTCCACTCCAGCTGCAAAGTAAAATAGGACCCTACTTAGTTCCAAAACACAGACAGTAAGGTTTCTGAAAGTGCACTTACGTAAGACATGAAGAAAACAAAAAAAAAATTGGCCTCTATCCCATGATCAAAGCTGACAATTAAGCCCCACTGAATTTTGCATGCAACTTGTTTCCTGGATCCAATGTAGGTCTTCATATTTACTAGGCTTTATATTTACAGTTCTGTGTAAATCAGAGCCAGATTAAATGATCTACAAAGCCTGGGGGTAAGAGTTGCATTTAGGGTCCTTTGCCTTCTCCTTTTGTAGGTGGAGATGAAACTTGAAATCAGACACATATCTCAACTCAGAAATTCTGGGCTTTCAGTCTCAGACCATGTTTGTTTGCTTATTTTAATTAACAGCAAAACAACAAAAAAAAAATCAGTTACCGTTATTTCTTTTTCTATATAACAGAAAAGGAAATCACAGCATGATTTAGAATTTTGGTATGGAACAGGCAAACAAAAAGAAAAAAAAACAACAACAAGTGAAGCTGTGGACGTCAGAGACACTTTGTTCCACACAGACTTTTTCAGTCTGTTGTTCATAAAGCAAAGCTGTCTGTCAAAAGTGACAAAGGGCTGTTCTTTGAAGAGCAAAGGCCACTCATGCGATCATGCATCCTGTGCAACTGAATTAACTGACACCTATACATATACTTTACTCTGGCTATATTGACTACACTCAGTAACAGAGAACTGACTGCTGCATATTTGAATATGAAGCATAGTTCCAATTTTAAAGCAAGAATAATTTTAAAGCACAATTTCATTAGACCATTTTCAGTTACAATCATTTATCTTCTTCAGGTTCAGAAGACAGGCAAACATTTATCCAGTGCTCTGGGCACATTTGATACTCTTGTAAACCAACAGCAGCAAATATACCCCTCACAAATACTGCTGATGATATCTTTAGTGAAAAAAAGCCCATGAGACCAGAATAAAATTTCCAAAGTCCACAGATGCTCATAGGCCCTCTCAAAAGGAAGAAATCCCAACTTCAACATTTCTGCCTAAAACTGATATGCAGAGAATTAGTTAATTATCAAATTATATAGGAGTGTTGAGATCAAGACCCACATCTCAGAATCCACTGAAAATCTCCAAGTTTTCAAATTTAATGACATAATGATCAGGAAAGACTTCAGCTAATAAATATTTTTGAAAGCAGATAGTTAAGACATAGTCCTAAGCAGAAAGGCCTGCAACAGTCAGATTCTCACATGACAGAGGCACTATTAGGGGTTGGGGATCTGGCACCCAAAAGTAGAGACCACATGCCAACTGCAGCCAAATTCAAATAAAATAAAGCTGTCCTGGCCACTGCTTGATTATTGTCACCCAAGTATAGTTGCAGACATGGTTGCATTCCTAAGCTACAAACACATGCAAGGAAACACTCCTGACCAGAAAGACAAAAATTAAATTTTGTTCTAATTTTCAGCTTATCGAGAGTGAGCAGATGTTCCACAACAGACGGGGATGTAGCCATTTGAGATAAAAGGCAACTATCTTTCATAGGCGAAAGATATTTCAACCATTTTCTCCGCAGTAACTTTCTTACTGGTCTTGAAGCCGTCCCAAAGTCTAAATGTGAAGGAAGACAAAATGAACTCTTTATAAACGACCTGATTAGACCACATATAAGAAATAAAATGTAAAAAAACCCCACCCATTCGAGCACTGTTCTCTAGAATTCCCCTTACAAGGCGCAAAGAATGAAAGCACTTCAGATTGATTATGTATTCTTCCCAGTCCTTAGAGAGAAATTACTCTCCTCTTGAATTCAGAGGTAGGTCAACATGAGCCACCAATGTGTGCTTGCAGCCCAGAAAGCCAACCATACCCTGGGCTGCATCAAAAGAAACATGACCAGCAGATTGAAGGAGGTGATTCTCCACCCCTGCCCCTCTCTTGTGAGACCACCTGGAGAACTGTCTCCAGCTCTGGAGCCCCAAACGTAAGAAGGACTTGGAGCTGTTGGAGCATGTAGTGATAGGATGCGGGGCAGTAGATTTTAACTGAAAGAGTATAGATTTAGATTAGATATAAGGACAAAATTCTTTCCTGTGAGGGTGGTGAGACTCTGGAACAGGTTACCCAGAGAAGCTGTGGATGGCCCCTCCCTGGAAGTGATCAGGGCCAGGCTGGATGGGGCTTGGAGCAATCTGGTCTAGTAGGAGGTGTCCCTGCCCATGCAGGGGAGTTGGAACTAGGTGACGTCTAAGGTCCCTTCAAACCCAAATGATTCTATGATTCTAAGACAAAATTCAGCTCTAATATTACCAACCACATTTTAAAAGCACACATTAAAAGATTAAACTCATTCACTTTATGGCACCTGGATTACTATCCAGATTATCTGGGTAAAGAAGTGAAAGTAACTGAACTGAAATTTGCTCATGAGCTTGAACAGTGAGGAAAAACTGTGATAAAATGGCACCTGACTTGACTGTCAACATCCTTCAATCATTTCATGAGCAACAGCTGTACATGTGTTCCCTGAAGAAAAGCTGAGTTTCCAAAAAGGAGGAGAAAGAAATGGCTGCCGATCAGTATATCAGGTTCCATCTTTTTTTGTTTTTAGAGGGTGAACCTGTGATGCCATCTTTACTACAGGAATGGTACAAATCTAAGACATATTTCTAGACCTCTCATTTGGCAGACATACAATTACTTTTTGAGTTGAATAAAATTTTAAGAGCCAGACAGAAATGTTCTGCTGAGTAGCCCCTGTAACAAAACCTATTGTGTCCCCAAAATCGGAATTTTCTGCAGCGAAAGTAATTTTTTAAAAATAAATTTTCAGGAAAACCTAAAACGATGGGTTTTTTTTTGTTTTTTACTAAAAAAAATTAACAATATTTTTTTCAGTTGACCTGAAATGTTTTCTTCACTTTCATTTCCTCTCTGAAGCAGCACAGCCCTTTCAAAGTTGGCATTTGCTTCTGGCTACTTTCTGCTATGGGACTGAGAGCTGACATCTACCAGAATTCAATCTAGATGCAGGGGACCAAGATGCAAGGCACATTAGCCAGACTCATAGCATGAAGTGTATCTCGGGAGACGAAGTCCAGATAACAGCTATGATGAACCTCCATTGTTATTTTATTTATTTTCCTACTGTTGATATGGGGTTTCTCAATCTTTGGGATGACAGAGTGAGTTTCCTCTGTACCTTGTTTCTGCCTTACTATAGTAACAACAAACAAACAAACGGCATTTTCATTATACATGTTTTACTGGGGTATCTTTATTATTGGAAGGGATGGATAGATTCATGCATCTATATGCAAAGGATGCCCAAGGATTTTTTGAGTTATTTCAGTACTTATTTTCCCCAAACAACATTTGAATGCCTTTAAAATGCTGGCTACGTAACTAATTTAGTGATGTGGTATGTTATATAAATGTGTCAGGTTCCTGAAAACTAGATTCTACTGAGGGAAACACATTTTTATGAAGAAAGTGCTAATTTACTGTTTTAAATCTTCATAAACAAGCATTCAAAAAATTCATAGTTTTAAATAAATGCTGTATTAAAAAACATCTGTCCTTGAACAGGAACAATCACATCTGTCAGTAACATAATTTCTATTTCTCAAAATTTTGTCAAGACTGTGCAAATAATAAAGCATGGCAGCAGACAACAGCACAAGAGTCCAGTTTATTAAGACTTTAGCAGAGTCTCTACTTTTAGAAACCAAGCCTTGCATTTCCACTAATAAGAGTCTTGGGGAGTGCCTTCAAAAAAATCCCCCAAAAACCAAACCAAAACACCAAGCCAAAAAAACCCCACAAACCAAACAACAAAAAAAAGAACCACCAGCAAAAAGAGTATAGCAAGATCCTTCCCCAAACTGAGCTGAAGCATAAGGAATTCACTTTTAGTACTCCTCATTTCTTCTGGAAGCACCAATAACTGTCCTTTCCCTTAGGAACTCTGCTTTTACGTTTTCCAAGACTGAGTGGAAAAACATCATATTTTCTAGGTCACATATTATGTGGTTTTTTTATCCAGTAATGTCCAGCCTGACAATTAACTAGTTCTCCTTGTGACATCAGGATGCTGGTGTCCTGAATCTATTCTAGCAAACTCAGATTAAATCCGCAACCATTCCTTATTCTTAATGGTTTTAGTATGTATATTTCCATGTTTGGTTTGGACTGTTTAATATGCACAAGGCTCATAAAAGTGGTAATGCACATCAGAATTATTGCATATGCTATTTCATGGCACTGTTGCCTCCTCCCTTTCAATTTATTTAAGCTGCTTAGCAACAGTAATAATCTGTCCTGTAGATAAGAACTCCAATAGGCAATCCATACACAACTGATCTGGCTGGCTTGTGCACCCAACTCATTCTAATATTCTACTTCTGTCTAGTATGTCAAACGCATATTTCAAAAAACTTTTTGTATAAAGTCACACCACTTCAAGAGCTTGTTGTCACATTAGAAAAAGCCTGCCCTTTACTGTTTAGTATAGTTCTACAGTGGCATCTTGGGGTGCATCCTATCACTGTTCAGTTTATGTCTGAATTTTAAACTGTGTCCTTTCCCATATTCTGCCCTATTTTCCTGTCTCTATTTACTTCCCATTAAGCATAATAACTCCACAATATGGATTCTAATTGAATAATCAAGCCTTATTTCAGAAAAAAAACCAAAACAAAACAAAAAATAAGAGGGAAGTTCATCCCAATGAAAAACCCTCCTTACCACTTTCCTTTGCATTAGGCAAAAATGCATTTCAATTCAGTTCAGAAGCAAAACTTCTACAGACAACTCATTTTAATCTAGCACTTACCCCAAAATTTCTAAGAGTTATATCATTACTATTTTTCTACTCCTTTTAGGGTCAGAGTGCAATTCAAAGTTCTGTTTAATGCTGGGAAACAGAACTCTGTATTTGTCCTCAACAATGTATGCCGTTTCATTCCTAAGAGGGCTTGGATACTAGGACACATCTATAAAAGAACCTATTTACCCTGTTATAGGCATCATCAAACTACTTTGGTACCAAGCTCTTGGTAAGTTCACAGCCTCTCAAATGCTATGATTTTGATAGCAGAAGGATTATCCTGCTGGAGTACCGTGCAGAAAAATAATAAGAAGCACCAGCCAACAAAAGCCACCAAATAACTGTGCTACAAAAGCAGTCAAACTGCCGGGGAGTTATGCAGTTCTTTCACTCTCCTGCAGATTTGGCACATGTGTATGTACATGTGCCAGCTATTCTTGACCAAGTTTTGGAAATACAACCAAAGCAAACACTCCAACTGCCTAGACATGATATCTGCTCAGTATTGAAATCAGTGCCACTTAAAGCACTGCCACTGCAACACAGTCCTGAGAGTTGGCACTTTAGGAGAAAGGGTCAATATATTCCCACCAAAGTTTCCATCTTATATCCTTCTAAATAGGGGGGAAAATGTAATAAAAGTTTGTTTCCTGTTGCAGCATTGTGGAAAGCAGGACATCTATCCCAATATATTCAGTTTTTATAAACAGAAATCTAGATTGTATTCTCAAGTCCTGAAACAAATAGACCTTTCAGCACAAGAGAAAGCTACATATTTCTAAATGGCCCACTTTGCATAACATCTTTAAGCATTCAGTTCACCACACATCGGTTCACTGTAGTTAATACTGTCCAATACCTTGTGCACCTTGCCCAATACCTTTGCTGCTGCTAAAGCTGTAAAGGTGCCATCATATTTTGCTTTATTTTTTTTTTTGGTAGCGAACTCTTTCTAAGATTCTGGGTACTAGTGTAGTCCAATATCTGCTACTGTAATCTTCACTTGATGTCACTTTGAGTATATGTTCTTGTATACAATTACACATCTTTGAATATGTAGCCAGAGCCCTTTGTAATATATCCTGATTTAGCAGCTCAATTCTGAACTGGAATTCCTTTCCTAGGATTTTGGACCCCACTTACCTTTCATAGTCCAGGTTATTCCTAGATTTGTTGAATTTGGGTTTGCTTTTTGTTTTAATAACAAAAGACATAGAAAACAGCATCATCTGAAGCTGTCACAAAAGTACAGCAGCTCCCAAGAGCTTCCTGAAGAGCAGTTTAGTCTATCCATGAGCTCTGCAGGCCTTAAACTGAGCAGCGGCTGGTGGTGTGAGCAGAGACATTTGACTTGCCCAAGGTAGTAATTGTTCCTGTTAACAGACTCTAGGTCTTAACTCTGCCCAGTGTTTCAGACATATTCTGTCAGTCTGTTACAATTTAATTTTAATGGATGCCATGTAGCTTTATGGTATCAGTTGTACAAAGCTTGTACCAGAACAACTAAATGTCTAAGGATTAAACTTTAACAGGCAGGAACTGAACTGCAGTGCCCTGTGTTTAATCACTTTGGCAGTAGTTCCTGTGTAAAAACCACACAGGTAGATTTGTTTTTACTCCATGAAATTTGAAAAAATAAAACCAGAGTGAACTTATAATAAAAATACTATTCATTAAAAGAGCAAACTTACAAGAATGCTGATTATTTTTTTTCCTCTCCAAACAGGATGCATTTTTTCTGTGACACATTATTATCTGAAAATAATACTAATTTAGCAAGCTAGTAATTCAACAACACTGTAGTCAAATATCTCTCAATGGAAACCTTAGTAGAACTACTCTATCCCATCTCATGAACTCTGACACCTTCAGATACTTTTTCTGATTTTGTGCCCTCTCTAGGTGATCACTTCATTTTCTTGAACTGGTTATTTCTTTTCATTATATTTCCAGTAAGTTAGGCACATGGATATCCATATTTTGCAGTGTACTCTATACTACACTGCAGTGCCTCAAAGCTGAGCTGAAAGTCTTTCATTTGCAGAGAAATTACTCACCTGCTAAACAAGTGAGAACATCCACCTGTTCCACACCATACTTCTGTTGCTATTTACCAACATCTTGAGGTGGTAACAAAACACTTTGATCTCATGTTTACTTGATCCAATCACCATGAAAAATACATGATCAGATATACCCTCCTAAAAAAAATATTTCTAGTGATAGCATAGCTGAAATTTGTCTGAGAATTCTGAGTCCTGACACATACCTAACTATAACACCAGGATTGTTGACACTATTAGAGAAAAACTTTGTTAAAATGGAATATTTTACTGGCAGTAATTGTTACCTAGTCATTTTTATCTCTAAGTTGTAATGCGCATAGGAAACATTTGGGATTTTTTTCAGAATTCTTAGTGATATAAGGATATAAGCACCTGGGTTTTAAAAATCAAGCATGTAAAAGTACACTCTTTTAAGATCAAAAACCAGTGGTGGGGGTCTACTACAGACCTCCTGATAAAGGCGAGGAAGTTGATGAGGCTTTCTACAGGCAACTGAAAGCAGCCTCACAACTACAGTCCTTAGTCCTCATGGGAAATTTTAACTACCCCGATATCTGCTGGAAGACTTACACAGCAAGCCTTTCACAGTCTAGGAGGTTCCTCCAGTGCACTGATGATAACTTCTTAATGCAAATGGTGGACAAGCTGACTAGAAGAGGACCGCTGCTGGATCTTGTACTCACCAACAAGGAGGGCCTTGTTGAAGCAGTGGTGGTCAATGGCAGCCTTGGCTGCAGAGATCACAAGATGGTGGAGTTCAGGATCCTGTGTGGTAGGAACAGAATACCCAGCAGGACCAGAACCCTGGACTTCCACAGGGCAAACTTTGGCCTCCTCAGTCAACTGTTAAGGGAAGTCCCATGGGACAGGGTGCTAGAAGGTAAAGGGGCTCAAGATAGCTGGTCAACATTCAAAGACCACTTCTTGCAAGCACAGGATCAGAGCATCCCAATGGTTGGAAATCTAGTAAGGGAGCTAGGAGACCAGCATGGTTAAAAAAGGAACTGCTGGGCAAACTTAAGTGGAAAAGGAAAATCTACAGATCATGGAAGGAGGGGCTGGTCACTTGGGAGGAATATAGGGCTGTTGTCAGAGGATGTAGGGAGGCAATTAGGAAAGCTAAGGCCTCCTTGGAACTTACCCTTGCAAGTCAGGTTAAGGATAATAGAAAGGGCTTTTTCAAATACATAGCTCACAAAGCTAACACTAGAGGCAATATAGGCCCACTGTTGAATGAGGGGGGAGCCCTGGTGACAGAGGATAAAAAGAAGGCAGAGGTGCTGAATGCCTTCTTTGCCTCTGTCTTTACTCCTGCAGGCTTTCCCCATGAGTCCCAGATTCATATAGCCCCAGAAGAAGTCAAGATAATGAAGGAGTTTGCCATGGTAGATGAGGATTGGGTTAAGGATCAGTTGAGTAATCTGGACATCCATAAATCGATGGGTCCGGATGGAATGCATCCAAGGATGCTGAGGGAGCTGGCGGAGGTCATTGCTAGGCCACTCTCCATCATCTTCGGTAAGTCATGGGTAACAGGAGAGGTGCCTGAGGACTGGAGGACAGCAAATGTCACACCAGTCTACAAGAAGGGCAAGAAGGAGGACCCGGGTAACTATAGACCGGTCAGCCTCACCTCCATCCCTGGAAAGGTGATGGAACAACTTGTTCTTGTCACTATCTCTAGACATAGCAAGTACATGGGGGTCATCAAGAGCAGTCAGCATGGTTTTATCAAGGGTAAGTCATGTTTGACTAACCTTACAGCCTTCTATGATGAAATTACTAGGTGGATAGATGATGGTAGAGCAGTAGATGTGTTTTATCTAGATTTCAGTAAAGCATTTGACACCGTCTCCCACAGCATCCTTGTAGATAAGTTGATCAAGTATGGGTTTGGTGATCAGGTAGTGAGATGGATCAAGAACTGGTTGAAAGGAAGGAGTCAGAGAGTTGTAGTCAATGGGGCAGAATCTAGTTGGAGGTCTGTGACTAGTGGAGTCCCTCAGGGGTCGGTACTGGGACCGATGTTGTTCAACATCTTCATCAACGACCTGGATGAGGGTACAGAATGTACCCTCAGCAAGTTTGTTGATGACACTAAGCTGGGAGGAGTGGCTGACACACCAGAAGGCTGTGCTGCCATTCAGAGAGACTTAGGCAGGCTGGAGAGTTGGGCGGAGAGAAACCTGATGAAGTTCAACAAGGGGAAGTGTAGAGTTTTGCATTTGGGGAAGAGAAACACCATGTACCAGTACAGGTTGGGGGCTGACCTGCTGGAGAGCAGTGTAGGTGAAAGGGACCTGGGGGTCCTGGTAGACAGGAGGATGACCATGAACCAGCAATGTGCCCTTGTGGCTAGGAGGGCCAATGGCATCCTGGGGTGCATTAGAAAGGGTGTGGTTAGTCGGTCAAGAGAGGTTCTCCTCCCCCTCTATTCTGCATTGGTGAGGCCGCATCTGGAGTATTGTGTCCAGTTCTGGGCCCCTCAGTTCAAGGACAGGGAACTCCTTGAAAGAGTCCAGCGCAGAGCTACAAAGATGATTAAGGGAGTGGAACATCTCCCTTATGAGGAAAGGCTGAGGGAGCTGGGTCTCTTTAGCTTGGAGAAGAGGAGACTGAGGGGTGACCTCATCAATGTTTACAAATATGTAAGGGGGGAGTGTCAGGAAGATGGAGTTAAGCTTTTCTCTGTGGTGACCAGTGATAGGACAAGGGGCAATGGGTGCAAATTGGAGCATAGGAGGTTCAAGGTGAATATCAGAAAAAATTTTTTTACTGTGAGAGTGACAGAGCACTGGAACAGGCTGCCCAGAGAGGTTGTGGAGTCTCCTTTGCTGGAGATACTCAAAACCCGCCTGGACAAGTTCCTGTGTGATGTGCTCTAGGTGACCCTGCTCTGGAAGGGGGATTGGACTAGATGATCTTTCGAGGTCCCTTCCAACCCCTATGATTCTATGATTCTATGATTCAAAAGGACAGATGTTATATAAAAATGGAAAGACATTTATAACGAATGAACTAAAGGCACTCTGTACCCTGTAGGTGTCAGATGGTAGGAAAGATGCACAAATCCTGGAATATGGAGGATTAAATCACCATACGCTATCAGCTTGAACAAAAAGCTCTTTAACGAGACTCAAATGAGAAAATGCAATACAAGTAAAAAGTAGCAAATGCTGATGTGAAACAAAACTTTTACACCTATCTGTGAAACATTGCTCTTCCCTGGAAAGCAGCTATGCAAGGATTCATTTTTAAAGAATTTATAAAACCAAAAGGCTAGCCAAAAGATAACCATACTCAGTACTCTACTAGGGATTACTGCTGTCCCCAAGTTGATGCTTACCATGTGCCACAGTAAATGTATAAAACCACAGTGTATTTCTAATCCTCAAGGACTCGTAATATTTTTAAAAGTTACTGTAGTTGTCCATCCAGGGAAAAAAACAACATCCTCTTGGTTACAAGTTATACTCTTGGAGTTTGGCAATCATGTTGAAGTGAAATGAAATCAGAGTCCATTAGAATAACTTACTTACCAATTACTCATTTCAATTTGAAATATATATAACCTACTATTGAGGGAAGGACCTGCTGCTGTTGATCTGTCCTTTATTGACACAGCAGCTTGCTAGCCTTTAAAAGTGGGAAATAGGGTTTCTAGTCTTCAAAATACCTGATGTACAAGAAAGGAGGGATATATGACAAAACAGAGCAACATTTTAAAGCAGGCTCTCCTTTCAGTTGAATGGATTATCAAAACTTGACCTCTGTGATTCCCATTCCAGATTTTCTCTCAAATCTAAGGAGAGAGCTGTTCAGAAAATGAAGGGAACCAACTAAGCTCAGGCTGCCTAAATTACCAATACTAAAATATGCCTCTTTTCTGTTACCATACATGAACTTCATAGGTTTATGAAGATGGGCCTACTGTCATACACATGAATATCCATGAAAAGGACAGTATGATTTTCAGCCTAGCATTTTTGAAGAAAGTATAAAAAACCCCCAAGACTATTTAAGAAAGTAGCTGACAACATGTTTTTACAGTATATATCAATGTGCACATGTTTTCCTTTAGTGCAGAGTTTTGTTGGTTTTGGTTGCACTCTGTGACCATTAAGAAAATAGTTATTACACTAATTTTTTGGCAATGATTTAGTAAGAGGTGGTTACTTTTAAATTTTAACTTGAAGCAGTTAAAGCAGTGAGGCAAACAGAAATAAATTTATTGCAACTTGAAGAATACTATGGGAGTAATGCATACTGCTTTTAGCTGTTACAGCAGTTGTTAATACATCAAACTTTATTTAAAACTCTAAATTAAAGTTGAAGAGCAGTAACTACAATTTTTTAAAAAGTGTATAATGTAATAAGAAATAATTTGGAACAGGTGCCCACATATGCAATAATAAGATAATTCTGCGTATATGGGAGCAGCAAAGACATTGAAAGGAGTAACAGCTTATCAGGCTAAGTTTAGAACGAATAAACAGGAAAACAAGACGTAATATCTGTTTCAGCAAGTACATACGTCACCTCTCTAAAACAACTCTAGAACAACCTTTTTTTTTGAAAACATATTTCATGTTGTTTGAATGCACAAATTGAAATGTATAGTTCCTTCTGGAAAGCAAAGTGTTTTTCCACAAGCAGAGTTTGGTTCGCTGCTCTGGAATAGGTGCACTACAAGAAAATGTTGGCAGTATAAACACTTCCATGACATTTATGGCTGAGGCTTTGGAATCCTTTTAAAGCAATTCAGAATGCTGCTGTGAGATAGTATAGCAATTCCTTTACATGGAGACACTAAAATTAAGTTAAAGGACCTGTTGAGATTCCAAGATAAAACACAGAAAAAGACTTTGAAAATAAAGACATTGAGACTTCACCAGCTGAATTTGGATGGACAGTCTAGCTCAAAAAGCCTGAGCTTTCTTAAGGAACCTCTGGGAAATTTAGTTTTTTAAATCAAAGGCTGAATGAGGAATATAATGGCCCACTATTGAAAAGAGTGGGTGATTCAGCGGACAGATAATAGGTACTCACTGCCTTCTCAGTCCCAGTCTCTACCAACAAGGTCTTTGAGGTCTCCACAGGCAAGGTTCAAGGAGGAAAGAAAATACCAGCAGTGAGTGCAGGCTGAGTCAGGAGTTAATTGTGAGAACATAACACCTCTCAGTCTGAGGGGCTGCATCTGAGGGTGCTGATGAAGTGGGCCAGTGACACGGTGAGGCCCATCTATATTGTCTTTGAAAGAAAATCAGAGGAGGTCCTGGTGACTAAAGAAAAGCAAACTTTGTCCCCATCTTGAAAAAAAGTAAGGTCCTTTGGGGACTACCCTTTGGGGTCCTTCAAAAAAGTGATTCAGGGAACTATAGGCTGGTCAGCTTCACTTCAGTGCCTGGAAGAAAAAGGGAATAACTCCTCTTGGAAACCACTTTTGTACAGATGAGAGAGAGGAAAGTGACTGACAACAGTCAGCATGGAATTAGCAAAGGTGAATCATACTTGGCCAGTCTGGTTGACCTTCAGTAATAAAATGGCCTTCAACAAGGCCAAGTGCTAGGTCCTGCCCTTGGGCCACAACAACCCCATGCAATGCTACAGGCTGGAGAGAGAACAGTGGCTGGAAAGCTGCCTGGCAGAAAGGGGTCTCGGGTTGCTGATCGACGAACACCTGAATATGAGCCAGCAGTGTGCCCAAGCAGCCAAGAAGGCCAATTGCATCCCGGCTTGTTTAGTCTAAAGAAAAGGAAGCTGAGGGGAGACCTCATAGCTCTCTACATCTAGCTGAAAGGACACTGTAGAAAGGTAGATACTGGTCTCTTCTCACGAGTAGTTAGTGATAGGACAAGATGGAACAGCCTAAAGCTACACCAGGGGAGGTTTAGGTTGAACATTAGGAAAATTCTTTTCCTCTAAAAGCGTTGGGCATTGGAACAGGCTACCTATACCTTTGAGTCACCATCCGTGGATGTGTAGAAGTCATATAGATGTGGTGCTTGGGGCTATGTTTTAGGGGTGAACATGGTAGAGTAGGGTTAAAGCTTGGACTTGATGATCTTGAAGGTCTTTTCCAACCTAAATGATTCTATGATTCTATGAGTTGATTTGTGGCTGAGAGAACTGCAGTGGATGTCTCTGAAACAGAGACAAATTCAGGTCAAGACAACTTTCCTGCCCCCTGAATTCATGGTACGAGTTCATCACTGTCAAAAAGGTGGCCCAGGAGAGCTGGTTAGGGGCTAGCACAAGCCAGTGGCTCCCTGGGAGCCAGGAGTTGTGGGAGCTCCCCCCAGGCCATCTCAGCAGGGCCTGCCAACCAGTGCCCATCCCACCACCCCAGCCAGAAGCAGGGTGCGCTGGTGCAGTTCCAACTCAGGCATGGAGTGCCTCCATAGGGCCAGGCTGAGGCCAGGCCAGGGTGTGGTAACATGGGTTAGCCTGGGTCAGCAGGCCCATGACCAGGCAGGTTTGTGGGGAGCAGGAGACCAGGCCTGCTGTGGGCATTGCTGGAGCAGGTGCTGATGGCTCCAGGGGGCTTAAATGGGGTCCTGGGAAATAGGTAGGGTGGGGTTAGTCCTGGGGGAGTGGGGTAGTCAGACATCCCTCAGGACTCCTAACCAATCGTCCTTCCAAAATCAAATTGAACTCCGAAGGATCAAGTCATGCATCCCTCAGATAACATTGCAGCCTGTCAGAGCATTTTCTGCCTCTTCCTCCTCTTCTCAAGGGGAACACAGCCTCCACAAGAACACAGTTGCAGCACTGATGCTGTGTGGAGGCATCCCCTTCATCCAGGACTGACTGACTCTTTGCCACTGAACCTCATTCTCAAATAACAGGAAGTGCCTATACAAATGTCCCAGCTATCAAGAAACACAGAGCACATAAGAGCGATAAAAGAAACCAGAAGTGAAAAAGCACAGACTAGACAGGGCAAAGAAATCCATGGTACTGACTGTTCCCTTCCCAGAGGAAGGTGAAGCTGCAGTGCTGGTACTGGGGTGGTGGCCAATTCTACTCAGTTTGAACCTGCCACTTACTAAAATGACATGCAGCACCTACTGGTCGTTTAACCTGACTCCACAATGAACAAAAGCTGAACTATTTCACATTTTTACATTTTTGTCGACACACCATAAAATCACTTCTCTACTTCTGACAAAACGCAAATTGTTACTTGCACCTAACCTCGGCTGGTGAGAGCACCACAGGGAGGCTGAGACCTCTTACTTGTCAGCCAGCTATGTCACCTTGGGAAAGGAGAAGGGAGTGGCAGCTTAAATGAGTTTGGAGCTCATTCACTCACTAGCCAAGAATTGCTGTGTGGGAGCTACTCAGCAAGCACTCAGACTGTCAGCAGGATGTCTATTACATGTAGAACTGACATTACATAATGTTAAGGATTCAAAGTCAAACACTTAGGAAACACACTGGAGTTAGTACAATTGACTTAGAGCAAGTTTGTCGTGGTGTAATCCTAGAAATGCACACATAAAGGAAGTACCATTCAGAAAACAACCCCCACACTTTTTCAAAAGCTATTGTCTTTGGTATCTGAAGTATGCAAGTAGAAGAGTACTTTTTTTTAGGTGGAAGTATAAATTAATGTCGATGAAGAATATGAATGGGTACATGTGTGGGAGGTTGCACTTAAATTAAAAAAAATCAGAAAACACATTTCAATTATATTCATATTGCATTTTTCTATAGCATAGATATGGAATGCACAGAGCAGTCTAACATCCACATTATACACTTTCCAAACTCTCTATTGCCTTGTTTCTTGTTAGTAGAGTTGCAGAAGAATCTCTGTTGAAAGCTATTTGCTTAAACTAAACAAAAAATATTCCCTTCTTAAAATACCCATTAAAGCAACACATTTTGCAAAGGCACAATTGTAATTTGATTTTAGAGAGCCAGATTTTGATTTGCTGTTTTTTCCCAATGATTTAATGGACAATGTTCTCTTTCATGGTTAACACTCAGAAAACAACTCTCCAGTTAAAAGAGAGGGGGATATATAGAGAAAATTCTCTGAATGACTGAACTATGGAAAAACAATACAGAAAATATGTATCAATCACAATGTGCATATATATATATGCTTATATTTGAGACACTCACCTAGACTTCCCAAAGGAAAGTGTTTCTAAGGAGTGATTATTTTCATCTTAATTAAATATATAAAACAGATCAAATGAGGCAATGCCTTTCTCTCCTCCATTTACTCTAAAAAATCCTCAGAATTCTAGCTTGAAAGTGAATACTTCCCATAACTTCTAGTCCTAAGCTACTCTGGCCATAGGATTTTTATGATGTTAGTTCTTACCAAAAGCTTCTACGTTTAAAACTAAAAATTAACTGGATTTACCTCTAAAGATTGGAAACACTTCTGCCAGAGATCTACCCATCTTGTTTGATGAAAACAAATACTGTCTGTGCATCATTATCTTCTGGAGCTGGATCAGTTTCTTTCCTCAGGACCATGACAAATTCTTCCCATCTCTTCCAGCTCTGAGATCTCAGCTTATTAATGAAGATCTTATTTGTGGGAGCTTTGCACTTTTGTCCACAAGGCAGGAATACAGCAAAGCAGAAAACTCCAGGGAAAACTTAATGCTCACTTAGGCAGGTAGATATTGTTTCAGAAACAGACCTGAGGCACATGTAGGAGTTCTGTCAGAACTCCTGGGCACTCAAACTGGGGATTTGAGTCTATGATCTTTGCAGTTTCCTCACTCAGAAACAATGCCCTGGTTGCTGTGCTTAGGCTGCAGGAATACTTTTTCCTTGTTCTGTGCCAGTAGGAAACTCATTATATTCAGGCTTGCTCACACTGAAGACTGAATGCTTGCCCACATTCCCCTTCTTATCTTACTGCAAAGGGATAGAGTACTCAAAATTTCTGGTCATCTGTATTGGTCCTTTGATTCTGAACATTCCCGGGGTGCTGTTAGAGAGACTTGTGCAGATGTCCAGGTCTTCTCGAGCTATCAGGTACAAAAACCTAGATGGCAGAAAACTAGTGTTGTCTCTTTACTTGCCCAAGTGAACATTCCTGTCAGCATTTTTAAAAATAGCAGCAATCCCAGAGAGATCCACTTGGTCCTTGATTCCATATCTGAGGACAGATTTCCCACGTGGCTTACAAGACAGAAATGAACATAGGTACATTCAACACAAAGAAGAGAGACTTGCCATGCTGTGCTTTCTCAGCAAGTAACAATGTCTGTCTGCACTTACCCACCCTTACAATTATCAAGAGTGCAGGATGTTTCACCCAGCACTTGATGAACACAACAGATTTATTGCATCATCTCTGAAGTTTCTCAGAAGTGTAAGAGAGACCTATAAGTTCAGAGTCACAAGACACCTCTCAGGTTTTTTTAATAGATTGAGCTCCATTAGCATTACTAAATTTTGGTCTGCTTTACATAATTAATGCACTCTCCCTACAGTAAAATTCAAAGTCCAGTATTACAATAAACCCACAATGTGCTTATAGAAATTCCATTCGGAAGCTATCAAAAGCACTTTAACTGAGATAATATTGTTCTTATTCAGCAGCTGAAAAAATGAAAATAAGGGAAAACTAAGCAATTCTCAAAGTACTACAGCACGTGAAGGCTATGATGGACCTAACATCTACTGAATTGAGTCTCAGCCTAATGTTGAATTCATACTTCGGTTCACATTGCAGTCCTGAAAAAATAACATCAGCCCCAGCTCATCAGTACTTGACCTGATTCTGAAGTCATGCCATAAGATGCTATGTGGAAACCAAAAACATTCATTTAAGACACAGTCAGTCACACATGGATATAAACACCCTAACTCTAGAGACCAGACACTGGACACTACTGTGTGATGAAGATCTCTCTTTCAGTCCCTATGGGAATGAGAAGACACTTGGAATTTCTAAGGGGCACCAGCACACTGGAGGACCAAACTCAAAGCCCACAATCTCCTCTTATTTATGTTTATTAAGGCAGTAATGTGGCATAAGCACTGCTTCCCTGGGTCCCAAATATCTGGTGAAAAACTCCTAATGCACCATGATAAAGTGCTCTACATGTCTAAATAGCTGGGTTCACCACATTTTCTTCCTGAAGATGAGGCCAAAAAGCCTCCGAAAAGTGGAACAACAAAAATCAGTTACAATTGGGCTAGTCCTCTTTTGTTTTATATTAAAACTGTATTTTTTAAATGAGCTACTCAACAAAGCATGCTCACTTTGCAACGTATTACATGGAGACTCCATGATTGCCCTGTCATGTTCACACTTTGTGTGAACTCACTCTTGGCATCAGGATAGGAAGGACTGCAAATCACAAAAATTCACAGGAGGCAGATCAATGCAGGCAGGAAGGCAAAGAGAGATGAGTAGTATGAGACAGGGTGTTAGATAGGAAAGTGTAATGTAAGGCTCTGTGAAATTGAAGAGACACAGTGTATTTTGAGTTTTTCCTCAGAACCATCTTGTTACAATTGTGGGAAGAGAACATTTCCTTGAGAAAAGTGATGCTCTCTTCTTCCACTGCAATAGCAGAGTTGTTTTGGATTAAATATCAGGCACAGTATTCTAGTAAGAGGTAAACAGAAAGATCTGCTCAGAAAAAAACAATGAAAACAGTAAGATATCCACGTGAGAAATGGAGACAACATAAGCAGGGATAAGAAGCCTGAAAGGAGGCATGCAGGTCCATAGTAAGAAACCTGAATAAGTAGCAGAATTTTCAGAGGTGCTGACCATCTATGCATCCCTGATGTTCATGGACTTAACAGGTTTCCAATTCCCTCTTCTATGGTTCTTGGTGTGAGACATTCATACATTTGTGGCACTAGCTGACTGCACCTGCTGGAGACAAGCCAGCCCTGTGCCAAATTATGGCAGCAATGTTAATGCAATCATGGGCACTAGCTAATGATTATTCTGGCCTAGACAATAACACATCAGCTTAACTGAGTTCTCCCTGAGCCAGCTTGTGGCTGGGTAGCTCAAATCCTAAGTAAAAAGGATGCATGACTGTTTGCATGTGTCCATGTAAGTATACTTCCATGTATATTCTTGTTATGGTGACTGTGTGCCTAGCACCTTTTCCAATAGAGAGGTCCTGCTGTGCGTGTAGCCTGAATCCCCAAACTGGTGGATTCAATCCTCCTCCTCAGTCTTCTAGCCACTTAGGTATATTTGCTTGGTGACTACCATGACTTGTACAAGGGCTGCAAATATTTGATTTATAGTCAGAGTTTTAAATGACTAGACAGATTAACAAAGAGAGCAAGCCTTCCTCAGGAATTCCTTAGACAGAGACAGTTCATGCCCAAAAATGACAAGAGATCTGCAGGCCTAGGAGAGCTGGTAAAATCCTGAACATGTTCTTTGCCAGCGTGACATTTTCAATTGAGTTTGATTAGCAAACCCTTTCTTTCTCAGAGTTATTTCCACCCATTGCATTTAACAAGACTGGAGCTCCTCAGAGAAGCTCTCAAAATGTAACAAGAGGCATAAAAACTTATGAACAGTCATCATGTGCAAGAAACAGGCATATCTAGTCCCAGGCTGGACCACTGCGCAAAAGCTGCAGCACATACAGGTGACCGCACTCCCAGTAGGAATGTAGGGAAGACAAGTTTCTGTCCTCATTCAGAGACAAAGCACAAGCTGTGCTTTAGGGCTACCAGTGAAGCTGTCCACCCCAGTAAAGTTTAATCAGATTTTGAGAGCTCTGGTGGATATGTAATAGGGCTTTTTATTTCCCTTCCCTTTCAAAGGAAGCATGAAATCAGCAGGCACTTGCTGTGTATATATCAGCAGATCACCACAAGGAATTGGAAAAGGTCAACACACTTGGAAGGACTGCCATCAGTCTGTACACTTTGGTTAGCAGGAGATCTGCAAGGGTCTGAACTTGAACAAGTATTCCAAAATCTGGTATTGCCCAACACCAGCGACAGGTCTAGAGATGATTATTTTTACTAACAACAAAACTTCATTCCTGGTAGCAAAAGCATGTAATACTGTCTATAAAGCGTGACGCTTCTACATTATGTAAAATTCCTGTATTTACAGGGTTCCTATGCAGCATGAGGCTGTATAAATGATTTCTTGTTTTGCTAAGGATATTATTACATCATGTACACAGCACAGTAGGGTTGAAGCTAGTTCAGAGCTACTGTGTATGGGTTCCTTTTTTTCCTTCCTGAATTAAAATCTATATAATTTGTACTTTTATTTGTTAAAAAAAAAGCCTGCAAATTATTATCTATCCTTCTGAGAAGGATAATTAATTAGCTATTTTTTCTGTGAGAAAAATATTTATTGTCTATTGTTTCTTTGCTTGTTTTGGAATTTTTTCTCTGGAAATGATCTGAGGCATAATATTTGTTCAGGTTAGTCGTGGAGTAACAGTCTCCAAGCTGCTAACCAAAATGAAAAACAAATGGGTTTTCTAGTTTGTAGCCTGCAATGGGCAGAGGAAAGTATTTTCTTTTTTATTTGTCCAGAGGGCTCTTTGTGAAGGAAAGAGTGTAAGAGGCAGAATGTTTGGTGTGTTTTGTGGTGTGTTTTTTTTGAGACAGTGCATTTCTTAGACAATTTTTTTCAAGTTATACTATTATCCTTTTCAGTATCTTATTTGGAATTTCAAGGCCAAAGAAAAGCATCTTGAAAACTATCCTTGTGAAGCACTTTCATATTGTAAACTTCCTTCATAGCAAAGGCATGTTAACACTTCTTCCATTATGTCAATCCATAACAAAAAAGTACGTTCGCGTTTTGGTTTTGTTTTTTTCCTAGCAGAATAGTTAACCTGCTAAAAGACATTGGATTCAGGACTTTGTGTTTTATTTGGTTGTGAACAAGGCTCGTTTTGTTGATGTCATCTAGATATTTAGTGGACTTTGAGTGCCATGCCTGCATACATAAGGTTTTACAGTGAGATGTCTGTTCCAGGTCAACAATCTGGCTGCCATAATTACTGGAAGCACTGGATGTCCTATGTTCTTTCCCATGCAAATGTGTGGCTTGGACATGCTCTTCTCCAGGTTTATATGCCACTGTTTCCTGTGTCTCAATGTTGATATTTACAGTATGTTAGACACCACTCACGCAGAATTTATAAAAAAACAAAGGAAAAAAAGAAAATGAAAAAAAAAAATATATTTTTTCTTTATCCCAGTGAGATTAGAAGGGCAAAAGAAGGGCAAACAACAGGTGAAAAGAGGACTTCTGACAGGAACTGGCTTTCAGGAATGACTGGGAACCCTTCTAAAATTTTTCATTAAAATATATTCTTCTAGTTACTGTGGGATAACTGCACAAGGCATCAGTTTGTGAAGCAATTTTATCTTTTTTTTAATAAGAGAAACAAGTTGTAGGAGAGGAGGAAATATATCCTGGCACACTTCCCTTAAATCTTCATATTGCTGTCACAAAAACACTAGATATAATGTTTTAAGTGAAACATTGGTGTGTTAAAATATTAAATAAAACTATTAAGAATTTTTGGAACACGGCACTGAAATTTTTACGTGGCAGCCTGAGAGTTCTTCCTCAAAAATTGAATGAGAAATATTGCGGCATTCCAGACTCGTAGAATGGAAAAAAAGAACCAGCTCAGAATCGCCAGGAAATAATGAGGCAAGAAAGAGACTTAAAAGAGAAACTCCTGGCTTCTGAAAAATCATCTGGGGAAAAAACCCCCAAGATTATAAAACTTGGATCAGCTTTTCTGAAGGAGTAATGGGCTGTAAGGTAGCTGCCATACAAGTCTGTAAAAGTTGAGTTAGGGAACAATTGTACTGAAGTAAAGGAAATCTGAAACACTTCAGCCTTTAATATTTGAGCTGCACATAATCTCAAAAAATCCAATGGATTAGATGGATTTGGTGCTGGTATAAACAAAGTCTGATAAATAATAAAAAAACATCCTGAGAATTTTTTTCTTATTAAGCTGTGGTGGTTTAAATACCCTAACTCTGTGAGGCTATGAATCAAATTCACCACGTTATCACTACAGAGGAGTTGAATCTCCCTTTTGCAACAAGTCAGAAAAGATCCAGCATGAGAGCAAAATTCTGGACCAGTGTAGAAGGAGGTGGTGTTCAACCCATGTTTGTATGTGTGTGTATGCATCTATAGCTATCTAACTGCTGAAAAATAAGGGATTTTTTCATTTAATTTTTAAATGTGAAAATTTTATCTTACCTTCCATTGCAGTCAGATTAAGGCAGTAGAAAATTCCATTTGGTACAGCAAATGCAATTTTGGCTTCTAATAAAGCAGACTGGTTTAAATTCACATATTTTGTTTAAGCAGGTCTTTAAAAGTATTCATCACCTCTATAAAAAACATTTTGGAAAACAAACACAGTGACCTTATATCCTGTCAGATGGCTCATCTATCTCTGCCATGCATAAAGTTCCCATTGCTTTGATTCATACTGCAGGTTCAAAGTAGACTGAGCAAGAAGAAAGTCTCTGCACCTACAAGAATGAGCACAGAAGGCAGCAAGCCATCAGTTATGCCTCTGGAGAAGAGCAGGAAAAGCTCTGGGTTTCCTCTGGTCCCAGGGAACAAAGGCCACCAGCTCTGTGCCTGTTGGATCCTAGGCCTCATCTCTCCCTCTTCTACATCACTTGCACCAGGCATTCATTACCTTTCGGATTTTCAGTGCTCTTGGGTGGGTTCAGTCCCCATTACCACATCTCCCCTTTCCACACAGAGTAATATGGTGGGAATTTTTCCATCCAACGGTCCGCACATAATGGAATTGTGTTTGGCTCCAGGTTTTTAAGGCGGCAGGCAGTACCTAGATCCTATGTTTTAATATGCTCTTCTTCCTGCCCTCCCCCCCTCTCCCCCCCATTTTTTTTTTCCCCTGAGGCAATTTAAGTAAATCTACAGAGGTAATGCCAAGAACTATCATCTGACATCTCAGTTAGGCTATATATGATCTGCAAGCCACTGGGTCTCATTGTTATGTGCATGGAAAAAGAATAAAAAACTGGTATCCTAGACACACCAAGGCATGTCTAATTAGCAACAGTGCTTTGGAAATGGCAATAGAGCTTGGACAGCTGTTTCCACATCACTGAGTGTGGAAAGCCCACCTTTAGATTCTTTCACCTCTACTAAACCAGTCTTTCTATTCTTGAACTGGGTCATCAGTTCCTTATTCATTTTATCAATGACTTTTTTTTTTTTCTCCTTTCTTGTTGCTTGTGACATTGCTAAAATTAGATGTTTTACACCAAGCTCCCTCATTTCACCACAGACCAGGTATGGCAGACACAACCATAGTAAAAGATAGACTACTATTACGGTATTTTAACCTACCCAGAACCAACTTGAGAGGACATTAGAGTAGACAGCATACATTTAAGGTTTTGTGAACTTTTTGTACCTCTGAGTTTGAAAGAAAAAACAAAAACAAAAAAACCCCAAAAAACCCCAGCCAATGACCCCATCTCATCTTGCACAGACAGCCTAATGCAGCTTGTTAACTCATGTTTCAGCTGTTGTTATGAATTCCTTAAATCTGACAATTTTGCTATATTTCCCCCTTTCCTTTTGGGTAGAATTTCACCATAACTTGAGGGCAAGTGAATGAAGAATTCTCTTCTTTACAGATCAACATCTGTCAGTGTAGAAGCCTCAGCCCTCATCGTCTTCCTCAACTAACTCAGACATCAGACATATTTCTGCACTATGTGTTTCTAGAATTTTACAGAGAGGGAGACATGACTTGCTTTTAAACATTACTTACACATTTTCTGTGCTTCCTTCTGTCTCTTCATTGAACATTGAGCAGTATATGCCGATATCAAACATTTACTGTTTCCTACAACTTTCATCCCAAAACCATAAGAAGGGTCAATATAAAGCAGAGATCACTACTACATCTCAGGCCCTTTTAAGTTTCATCTTTTATGCTACAACTACACTCTAGTTGATGACCGTAGCAGAAGGTGTCCCAGCCAGACTCTGTTACAGTCTATTGAGTTTTTCCATTGGCTAGACTTTGGACTGTATGCTTCAATTCTCTGTACTTTACAATTAAGAAGTTAATTAAATAATCCTAAACACAAAAGCTGTATCCAGGCAACATATGAATTGACATTAGTTAGTACATCCCACACATTACTTGTAAAATGTGCTTTTTATTTGTCTACTACAGGGCAATTAGTTAGCATGTCTGAGAGTGCCAGATGATAGTTTAGCAGTCTGAGACTGAGAGCATGAGAAAGGAAATTGGTGGCTAACCAAATAACCGTCATCATGTTTTTTAATACTCTATGATAAAGTTCTATTTAGGTCTCACAACAGAAATTGCCTTGTTGAGCTTTACAACACATGTAAAACCAGAAACTAAAACAAGGGACTGTAAGGATATGACCTGAAATAATTACTTCAGTTTATTCTTCAAAGTGAGAACTGGAGCTACTGCCACATTATGGTATGTTCTACAGAAAAATTCAACACAGAGACGAATTTAACCTTATAGGACATCTGTCTTCCTGACTCTCTAGGGTTTCTGATGCTCATCACTGTGGTATGTGACTTCAGCTGGAACAAAAAGCCTTCCCTGTTTTGAAGATCATAAAAGCCTTGATGGACTACACACAAATAATTCCAGGTTGTTATTAAAACCAGCCTTTTTTGAAAAAGAAAGAATAAAAATTGCAACAATCCCTTATGTCCTCTATCATTCCTTGTGGGGAGACATCTTTCTATACTATTTCTGGCAAGAGAAAGTATGAGATATTTCTTGTTCTTATTGTCATTGAGAAAATATAGAATGGCAACATTAAAACAGTAAGGCACCCAGTCTGAAATGCAAAAATGGAAACTTTTCAATCGTATCAGAAGAAAATCTTAAGCAAGTAGTGTCTTAAGAACTATGGCTCCAAACTAAATACATTTATTCTTTCATTGCTGCCACATAGTTGCAACACACCAAGAGCCACCTTCACAGTATTCACAAAAAACCTGAGCGCTCCTTACTAATACAATTATGGGACGCAGTACTAAGAAAAACAAACAAACAAACAAAGGCATACAGTATACAAAGACAATCTAAAGCACTATAAATTGTTTTCCAAAGTCAATCAACAAGTCAGAAGATGCAGAGGAGTAGCTGAAGAATGGACGCCAGTGAAGAGATGGAAGATAAGAAGTGTTATTTCAGCAAATAATACTAGCCAGCCAAAACAGAACAATTATGTATAAAGCTGACGTGAAAGACCTGTTTTAAAAATGCTGCCAGTTTGTATAAAAGAAAAAGATAAAATAAAGTAGTTTCACTGTAGCTCTTCTTTGACTAAATGTTGCACACAAAGATTTTTTTTTAGTACCTTCACATATACATTCACTATTTAAGAGATATATACGATTACTATTATGTACATCTGTAAGAGTAAATAATCACCTTTTCACTTTTTAATATTTCTGTATTTAATATTTTTCATATTCATTCAAAGCTCTTCAATCTCTTTTACACAAAGGATCAGTTAATAAGAGGAATGAAATGCATCTTAAACTTCTCAGCTGATACTCAATGAAAATAGTGAGAGCAGCCTCTTAGCACAGAATTACCTCCAGGTGCCATACAAACTGAACACTGAAGTTTCATTACTCAGCACTTTAGATGCAGTTGTCAGTATCTAAAATTCTTAAAAGCTTTGCTTCTGGTACTTAAAAAAAAAAAAACAACCCACACATGCTTACATATTGCAGTAAACTCATTTTATATACAAGTTAAATTGAGGGCAAAGAAACCACAGCGAAAGTAACAAATGAGATTAATAATCCATAACTCATCTATCAAAATAGTAAAACTACTGGAATCTTTGAAAATTCCAATTATGAGAAAAACAGCAGAAACTGAAAGGACAATGAACTGTTCACTACAGGTCAACAACAACCTCTTCTAAATAAAAGATTGCAATTGCCAGAATTTTATTTTCTTGTTTTTCTTTTTTTCTTTTTTTTTTTTTTTTTAATTCCCCCCCCCCTGTTGCTGGAAGAGAAAACAGCGGAGAATCACTGTTGGGAGGTTTTAGCTGACATTATTCCTCTAGCTGACCTATGAAGCATGCCAAGTATTCTAATACACATAAAGTTGCAGCTTATTTATTCCATGAGGATCACAAATATATTTCTTTGTAGGGTCCCTCAGCAGCTCCATTTTTGCAAGCCTGTAAGAGTCCTGAGATGTGTCTGCAGTAAATATTAACCAGCTCCAGAACAGAAATTTGTACTGTTAACTTATGGCAGTGCTGAACCCAATTAAACACCCTGTGCTGAGATGAACACAAAACCATGCTACATGCTTTCTGGGAAGAACAAAAATAAAACATATTTTGCTCACATAGGGTCATCTCAAAGTATAATAAAAAATTACTCTCTCTGTTCTTAGCCAGATAAACATGTACTTGTCTGCCTTATCTGGCTTGGCCAACAGTCAGTAAGCAAGACTCATTCTTTTATTTAGGGAAATAAAGATTTAAGCTATGACTGGTGTATATCCAAGGTGGTCTTTCTGATGTAACCCTCTGGTTGAGTGTGGTATGTGCCTGCCAACTCCAAAGTTAGAAATGAAACCAAGCTCCAGTCTTGGGATACAAGATCATTTGGATCCAGCCTACTATTTTAAATCTCTCTACCAAATTATTTCCATCAGCAAACATCAGTTTCTCTGGCTATAGAATTTCCTTGCAGAGCCTTTAAAATTCCTTAATTCATGTCTAGTCACATTACCATTTCTTTCCCATCTCTCTAGTTATGCCTGGGGAGGTGGCATTAAATGCACTGAACTAACCTTAAAGCTAACATCAAGTTCTTACTTTCTTAAAAAACTCTGCCACGTGATTCCAGTATCAGCCACTCCTTTACACTTCGAGTGTTGTAGAAAATTTGAAGGAATAGCTGTATGAGCCAAGCTGCAGTAAAAATCAGTTTTCAGAACGACTTAAAGTTTTTCCCATATCAACAGGCATTTAAGTGCTGGTGCTTTAGGTAGGAAATATGGCACATTACATGTAGAGGCAGCCAATCAGCCCAAGTATTCAGACATCTAGAACTGGTAAGTTTGTTCACATTGTATTAATACACTGGCTCAAACCCTACTGGAACAACGATTCAGGTTCTGTGTTTGGACACAGGTTTTACAAAAACACTGGCTTATTTATCCATTGAGAATTCAAGCATAGTTTACTGGAAATACTTAAAATAGTTTCAGTCACTAAAGCAGGAACTGAATAGTAAGGGGTTTTGTTTGTTTGCATGTTTAAGGGAGGCTTAGGTAATGCTCCAATAGGTACAACCAGAGCTTCTGATCCAACAGGCAAAAAGGGTTTCATTTGTCTCTGGGTCAGAATGCAAGGTGGACCATCTGCCCCAGCTTTCCCATACATAAGATTCTGACCTGTTCTGTGCTGTACTAAGGCAATATTCTCGATCATATTCATATTGTGATTGATGTTGCAGTAACAAACTGATGGGAGAATTCCATCTGCCCTCTAGCAATACCAGGAAACAGAAGGTTTGCAATCCCTGCTTCTCTGTCTACAGCCCAGGTAAGGAACTAGTGTGGTACAGTCAGCTGGGGCTCCAGCCTACAATCCTTGTCAAATGTTGTAGGCTGCTCACATCCATGGTTAATCATGTTAGGTCCTGGTATCATAACTCATACTAAAGGAATTAGTGACAATTTGCAGTAGCCTAGATTTTTCTCTATGGTTATCGTCTACCTCTATTTTCTGAGGTACTCGTTCTCCAGTAAATATTTAGTTACGACACAGTTTCTTATTAAATATTTGCTTTTGGGGATATTAATAAATTTTATATTTTGCATCTTTTTCCTTTGTTGCATTGAATGTTGAAACTACAATCGTTCAAACCTCAGCCACTTCAGGAAAGAGTTGCTTTTCCTGGTTTATTTTGGCAGATTAGTTTCACCACAGAACAGTCATGGACACAGAGAGTGGCTCAGTCTCCACAACATGCTGAAAGGTAACCTCACCATCTTGGCTTCACACTAATACAATACAAAAATAAATCTGTTAAACCTGTCAGGTTTACAATCTAGAAATGTTAATGGTTGATATGGAACATAGAGTGTTTTATTGGAAATTAATTGGACTTGAGGAATGTAAGATATAGCTGGTCCTGGAAAACAAAAACATTCTTAGAATGGAGATGATAGACTTCTGAATGAGCACAATAATAAACACCAAAAGAAAGAAAGATGCAAATAAAAAGGACATTTTCTTACTATCTGAATTTTTATCTAGTTCTTGGTTCCAAGCCAGCAGACAGTTTGTCCTTGATTACAACATGAACAGAATCAACTCTCCTGTGTTGGAGTTTTTGAAGTTGCAAGCCTCCTCCTCCTTGCATAGTTTTATATCGATGTTTCTGTGTTTGTTTTCTAGTTTTCCAGATTCCTGCTTCGGATTTTTGACTGGTGAAGACAACTCACCAACAGCATTCTGTTGACAGCTTATCTGCATTTAATTGCTCTATAAACTATAAAAAAAAAACCAAAAACAAAACAAAAAAGACAAACAAAAACCACACACCAAAAACCTAAACACTGAAATAACCTCCAAGCACACATATCCTTTTACTGATAGTTCCTCTAAATGATGCTCATGGGTTGCATGTCTTAACCACTCTGTGTCCATAGGATCACTGGCCCAAAGGAAGCTGCACTCTCAGCTTTTAAGGTCTGGCCCAGGACAGCTTAAAAGTAATTCTTTCCCCTTTACAAGATTTTTATCATCACAGACAAATTTAGTCTTGAGAAAGACTTCAAACACTTCAGTGATTTAATATCCTATACAGTATTTTAAGAAATGCTTCAAGCACTAGGGAACTCCTGTCTTTCTAGAAGGCAGTAGGGCATGAACTCATAGATCACTGGGGGAGAATTTATTCACTGTATGAACTCCCTTACATAAAAAGGAGAGAGTTCACCTTAGTCACTGTCATGGTTTGACTCAGGATCGGCAATTGAACCAGAGACAGCAATGCTCTCAATCCCCTCCCCCTCCCACCCAATTAGGGAAGGAGAGAGAGAATTAAGGAGAGAGACTTCACTGGATTGAAAACTAAACTAGACAGCTTTAATTATATGTACAATTATATACAAGTGTGTTCAGAATTGTGCAAAAGCCTCTTGCCTCCCCCCCACCCCCAGCAACTCCCCCAGCACTCTTCTTAGCTGTGAGCAGTCCCAAAATGTCCCAGCCCACAGGCAGGAGATAAGGCAGAGCAGACAGGGGCTAAGGGTAGAGTTATGAGGTCAGAGATGCCTGAGCCTAGGAGTCGATGGTGATGGATGGATGAAGTCCTCCCCGGATGCTGGCCATGGATGGAAGAGAAGGGAAGAAGCAGCAGGAAGGAAGTTGTCTTCTGTGATCTCTGAGAGCTTATGTAGATATATGGAATGGAATGCCTTTGGTCAATTTTGTCTGTCTAGTCCAGCTCCCCTACGAGGGGGTCATAGATATGACTTCCCTGCTTTCAGTAACGTCTGTAGTGGCAGAGCTAAGACGCAACCTTGGAGTCTCAGCAGTAACATAAACATTCCAGTGTTATCAGTCCACTAGCTGGAACACTTGCTGCTAGTTAAGAGAGCTTACTTAAGGAAAAAAAGAAATGAATAAGAGGAAAATTGGCTTAATCCTGGCTCAAACCAGGGCAGTCACCCATACAGTAAATCCACCCTGTCTACCACTACCTGTTTTGTGATAATATTACTACCCAAACTGATGCCAAATTAACAGGAGAAAATATCAGTTCTTGTATCATTACTTGTGAAAACAATTATTCCACTCTAACAAGGTTCTCTTTACTTTTGCCCACAACTTGCATTTGTACCCAAGAGGCACACACTGCCCATCAGTGGGAAAGTTACTGGTGTGTAACACAGGGTGGCTGGGTTAGAGCTCTGTATTCTCTTGGAATAAAACCAAGACAAAAATTAAACTATGATTTCTGCAGAAGTTCACAGGAATACACACAGTATTGCAGGCTCCTTGGCAGGGCAGTAAGCAGCCTTCTGCACTCCTGTACGTTCCTGGGAGCATTATTTTTTTAAAGGGTGGTAGAGTATCAATCCTTCATTCCAAGTGTGTGACTGGGGCTCTTGGACCAGATGTGCCTGATCTTCATATGTCTGTGCAGATTAAAATTCAAGAAATGTTTACAATCACTAGAAAACACAATCAGGATGAAGTATAACCACAGGCTTTTTGCTCAGACCATGTCTCTCAGATGTGCATGGATATGTGTGATGCATGCGGGGAAAAGCAAGGAGGGGAAGGGAATGAGCATATGCACAGAAGTGGTGCATGAGAGAACATTGCCAAGGCCAGCAGGGCAAATGTCCCTAGTGTGCTAAAAACATTCAGTCCAGCACACTCATCCTGACCCCTTTGGCTACGTGCTCTATTCCAGTAAACAGAACAAGGCCAGGAGACAGCCTAAGCACTGGGCCACAGTCATCTGTACCTCTTCACTCTTGGCATGTTCCCTGGCATGGTTAGGGCTCATTCAAAGGCTTAATTCTCCCAGTCAATGCTCAGACTTAGTTTAGGGATTAGCTCATATGAGGCACTGCTCATGGTGAGTACCCTGGATGTAGCCACTATATTTGAGGGAGTTAGAGGCAGGCGGCATGAGGAAGGATGAGAGTTTGAGTGGACAGAAACAAACCACACTATGTTGTGTCACTTGGCCAGGGACTCATACATGACCCATGTATTAAATAGGACAGATACAGTTATTACTAAAGTTAGAAGACACACCAGATCTCATATATTGTTCTGGCTAAGTATATGCAATTAAAACAAGCAAATAATAAAGCAAGTGTATACCCATACGCATCACAGAGAAATATTTCTGGGGTGTCGTCTTCTGTCACTACTCTAAAATAGACTGTCCACAAGCACTGTGTGGTATGTCCACCTTCTGCCTCTGTTGGCTCAAAGGTAGATCAATTGCTCCTAAGATGTTGCGAGCCTCCATCCATGACACTAGAATTCAATAATAAAGGGTGGAAAAGCCTTTTCAGGGAGGATTTTCCTCTTTTTTAGTGTCTAGTTAAGGCCTGCCCTTCAATGCCTATGATGCTTTCTGTATTATGGAGTCGTATGGCATCTCAGCAAAGGCATCAGAAAAGAAACTGGTTCTTTAACTTAAGTATGAGTAAATACCTTGTGTGACAAGGAAGTGACAGGAAGGATTATCTTTTAACTTTCCTTTTTTCCTACAGATCATACTGAATTGTACACTGTATTATTTTCTTTTTAATGTGCAGGTCTTTGAAAGCCTTGGAAAGGATTTACTGTGAAATTTATAGCTTTATTCAGAGACTTATTCACAGGTGGTGAATTGACAGAAATCTCACCATGCTGCTGTACACTGGTATTCAGAACAGAAATCTTGGCATAAATTCTGCTTTGGATTTTGCAGCAATCTTTTTATTTTACATGTTTGTTTTCACAAGGTGCCTTATTCTGGCTCACCAACTCAAAACATACTTTTTACTCATGGATTTCCTTGCAAAAACATTGTTCAGCTGGCAAATTAATAAGGCTGTGCTGAAAAACAATATCTCAGCAAATCTGCCTATAGGCTTTTCTGAAGAAAATTCAAGCTTTGAAATATATATATTTTATTTATAGAACGTCCTTGGAAATCAGTCAAGGAAGTGGCAGCTGCTGCAAAGTTTGATGTTGTGTTTAATTTTAAAAAAAATTCTAAGCAATGTGTTACAGTATAAAAAAAGGCTTTTATGAATCATGAGTCATTTTCTGTTGATGGAAATATGATTGATATCTCATATAACTTATTACTTCCCTGTTCTGCCCCCACTCTTTCCTATTGAAGGAATCTAACAATCTATCTTTACCATTTATGACACACCTAAATTGACTGATAACCAAAGAGACTGTGTTTGAAGTTAGCATTCAAAAAGTCTTTCTAACACTGCCTACTTCCTCATAACCTGTCACATTCCACAGTCTTACACTATTCATAAAAGTTTAAAAGGATTGAGTTGAAGCATGCATATCACTTCCCAAATTTTGGATCCTTTGCCTGTCGTATTTTCAAAATGTAAAATATATTTTCAGTTGTATAAATTACCTTTTACACCAAAATACTGCAGCAGAACCAACTTTTTCTGTTGAGTGATAGCACAAAATTTACATTTATCTGTTCTTCATTCCTTCACACAATTGGCTCTCTGCTAGTTGTCTTTTACCTCAAACCAGTACATTTCTCAGGCTCCTGGTAAATAAATCTCATAGGAAGAATAATTTCATTAAGACATAATTTCATTCTTAGCCCATTGTGGCTGCATTAACACAGCCAACTAGAAAAATTGTGAGACTTGGAATAAACTGGAATATATTATGACAGTATCTAGATTAAAAGTCAAATTTTGCTACATTAAAAATAAGCCAGGTAGCAACATGTTAAACATGCACTTCTACAATTGCAAGGCACAAGTGCTTGGGCTGGCAAGTCCAGCATAACACCACCACCTGATTTATCAATCTAATCTTGTTTATATACAGCAAGTGTAACAGTTGAGCTAAGTGAAAAAGAGCCATTTGCACGTCTAGCAATATAGCCTGTCTTTTTGACTGTTTATGTAAATAATAATCATTTCACCAGAGAGAAACTAGCTCTGTGCCCCAATGAAAATAATGTTCATCTATTTACTGCAACATTGAAAGCAGGAACTAGTTTAAAATAGGTACCATCTTAAAAAAGGTTTTTCCTTAAGTAGCTTACTTCTAAAAGTAGGGGCAATTTTGATAGCTACAGCTACCAGTATGCTTTGTCAGCAGCCTCCTTCTCTGGCTGTCCCAAACCTACAGTTTGTTCCAAATATTTCTTCAGCAAACCCTTAGCTATCCAGAATAATAATCTTTGAAGTCCACTGTCCAAATAGGAAGCACTTAAAAAAACAGTAAAGCAACAAAAAGACTTTGAAAATAACAGCATCAGACAAAAAAGAAAAGAAGGGGAAAAAAAATAAACAATAGAGGATGCTTTACTTTCACATCTCCATGCAGAAGGGAGGGAAGAGGTATTACTTCACAGATGCCACTTGTCTTGTCCATCCCCTTTACCTTCACCTCTTCCTAATGGCATGCCCAGACACACAGAACCTACTATGCTAAAATGATATGGTCATACTCTTATTATATCAAAACGAAATGGTGTCCCCTCAGAATACCAGTCCTCCTAGGTGAAAACAGAGAAAAAAGCCTGTGATTCTTTGGCTAAAATGATCTTAAATCAGTTACAAGTGACATACCCATGGGAGGAAAAGTCACAAGCCTGGAGTAGAGGAAGGAGAGCTGGAGGCCAAGGATGCTGGTGGCAGAGCAGCTGTCCTTCAGGGAAAGAGAGGCCTCATGTCCCCTGCAATGGGCCACATGCAGCAGCAGGCATCAGTGGCACCGCCCTTGCAGGGGCTGTGGGTACCAAAATAGAAACTCTTGAAAAGATCTTCCAGTGGAGGTGCTTAAACACCCAAAGCCTTGTAGACCAGGAGATACGGTGATAACCTTGCTTATAACAGGCAGCAAGGTTTTGTATCTCATGGTCAACCAAAGACTTAAGGCTTCTCAAGCCTAGTCTGGACTTGTCTTGACTTACCTAGAGCTTTGCTTTGATTTGTTTTCGTTTGTTTGGGGTGGTTTTGGTTGTCTGGTTGTTTTTTTTTTTTGTTTGTTTGTTTTGTAAGAGAAATTGTCTAATAATCCAGTGATTATTGACCTAGTTTGTTTCATTTGCTCAGCACTGGACAGTTGTGTAACATGACTATTATTACTACATGCATTTTTGCAACTAATAGTAGCAAGAAACTGTTATTTGTGAATAATGAAGTATCAATTACCTCAGCACAGAGACATTTCCTGGAAGAACACAGGCACATCATGGCAGCAGAGAAGGAGCAGTGTAGAGGAGTTAGAGGCACAGAGTGAGAGGAGCAAGGGAACAGAATGATTCCAGAGCTATGAACCACTCTGCCACAGTCAAAGAATTGGACAAACTTTATTGTAGGGGCCAAAACGAACAAGTACTCAATATATATAAACATAAGGTAAATTTGGATGCAACATGGAACTGCAGGATCAATGGAGAAAGAGTGAGGTGCAGAGTATGCTGACAAACAAAAATGACCAATAGGGAAACTGAAAAAAGGAGGAATAACATACTTCTTCCTGGTAAAAGACTCAGAATGCTGACTGTTTTCCAAGCCCTGTGCCCTTGTCATACTGAAACTTTTAACCCTAGGACCCCATGGGGCAGTGGAAGGGTAAGTGTAACATCAGAGAAATGGATAGAACCTGCAGAGTTTCTTTGTACCTTAACTGCATATAATTGCAACTATAAACATTAGTATAACTTGACTAGTATTTTATTAGACTGTTACAATTTATTTGGATTAACAATGAACTTTGTATATAAGGAGTGTTTCCTCTGCCCTTCACAAGACATTCAGTGAAACAAACCAGTGGGAATTTAAGTAGCTGTTATGTTTGGATGCAACAAGCGGATAACCCATGCAAAACAAGGAAAGAGGCCTGCAAAAGAAAATGTCTTTGCCTTACACTTTTTTCTATTTCTTAAAACTGGTGTGTTAAGGAAAAGAAGTTTTTTTCCTATAAGGTATAAGCTCAACCACATCAATATAGAGAAACAAAACTGCAGAAACTGAAATGTGCTGTTGCTGGGATTGTTAACAGCCATATTACTTGGCCCAGCACCCTGTGATTTTAAGAAGCTGCAATAATAAACTGCTTTAGAAGCCATGATTTAATATCTGCCTTAGAGAAGCTCTGGAAAGAATTGCTGGTCTCGGCTCTGCTACTCTCATAATTCTTTTGTGAGTGTTCAAACTACCAGGGATGCTCAGTGAGTGACACTCACTCGAAGAGAGAGAGGAAGCTGTGCTCTGCAGAAAAAGATAGTGAAGCTTCAACCAATCTCACATTCACATATGTGGGAAGTATATCAAGAAAGATGTGTAGGAAAAGTAGTCAATGGAAAGAAGACTGGAGTTATTACAGCTTTCCAGAAGGAACAAATGCATAGGTCTTTAAACATGTCTCTCGGGTCTGGAACCTGGAGTGCAAGCTTGCTGCAGTCAACTTGAACTAGTTTGTCCTGATCACTGCATTAAGTTTTTTTCCACTCTGGAAAATGAAATGCACAGGACTATAATAGTTCAGCAGCAGAACTCCACAGCTACAGCAAAATGTCTTAGCAACAGAGGAAGCAAGTGAGTATCTTAAAAACAAATGTTTTGGGGTTTTTTCTTGCTTATTATGGAAGAGACAGCAGAAGAAATGGGCTTGAAAGTTTTATGTGTGTTTAATGGATTTTAAAGTGGCTCTTGGCAATGCAATGTATCCCTTTTGAAGGACCAGTGAGATAGAAAGCAGCTAAAACCTTGCAAATGTCTGCAAACTAAGTATGACTTGAGAGCATACGACATTTTGGTACCCAGAAGACTTTCTTTTTTCTCTACCCAAAATTAAACTTCCCTTTATTCACCCTCCAAGCTCTGAGCAGTTCTTTAGTTATTTTTTAAAAGAACTGGCCAAGGTGAGGCATATATATTTGGCATCCTCCTTGGAAGAACACACAAAACCAAATTCTTAGGCTGCTCTTCCTCTTCTACCTCTGTATTCATACCAGCAATGATTTTCAGTTTTTGACTGATTTGCCTTTCACTGTTGTCCTGCCTTAAATGACACTGCACTAATGTGCACAAATGTTATGCAAGTCTAGGTAGGTATTGACTACTCTTTCCAGGCAAACAGGAGGAGTTGTAGAGTCACACTGGATGGAAACCATCACACCACATAAAGTACCTATTGTTCTTTTGAAAATTTGAGATTAAAGAGTACAAGGTGGGTTAAAACTGATTTTTCAAAGGATTGCAAAATAAAAAATGGATAGATGCTTTTATTCCTTCCTTGGTTTTTGAAAAGAGTGTGATCATCACAAAGCTTAGAAAAACTAAACAAACAAAAAACCTTGAAAAAAACTTAAAGTTCTTAATTAATTCCACTCTTTAATGGAAAGATTGGATTTTTTTCCACAGGTGATTATATGCTACATTATTTCCTGCATTAGATTTTCTTGTTGTTGCAGTCAGCTTACTAGTACTAATAATAATGGATTTATAAGGGAATTAAATGCCCAGTTTTCTTGCTGTATCTTTTCTGTTGTCTCAAACCTCCTCAACACAAAAAGTTTGCAAACTGTTCAGCAAGAAAAATAAAACGATCCATCTGCCAGCAGAAATATCACTACTTAATCAGTTAGCCAGTGGAAAAGCACTTTTTTATTTAATAATTTTGTATAATCAATGTCAAGTATCCAAAAGTTGACAGAAAAGTTAGACACGCTTGAGTCTTTGCAGTCTCCAGACAACAGCTTTTAATATCAAATAGAGACTGCAAATATCCTTCAAAAGGCTAAGTAAAAGCATTCAAAATATTTACATTATAGAAACAGAAACAGCCAAAAAGATGGAACACAAGTTACAGACTTTTCAAATATTTTTTTCATTGTTAATATAATAATAAAAAATATTTGGATTATTAATCTGTTGCTAGAAAGTTAAAATTATAATACACTGAACAAAGATCTTACTTGATCAAGTAACAATTTCTGTGAAGATGATAAAAATCTAGTTAATTAAAACCAAAACTTTTTTTTTTTCTTAAATGGGCAACCCAGTATACACCTGTAGATATGGAGCTAAAACCAGGGCATGTCAGTTGTTTGTATGGCAGTTGCTGAGAATATGCAAAGGAGCAGAAAAGACTTCAATCTTTTCCTTCTGTCACCTTTGCTAAAAGTAATCTAATGGATAAACGCAACACACCATATCTTGTGGTTATTTCCTCTGTTGTGTGGGATAATGAACCTGTCATAAGGCAAAACTGAACACATGTCAAGGCATCTGCTTTGGGATTTCTCAGAGAAGAGGTTATATCCTGATTTATCACTACCACACTCCAAATTCCTTCACTTACTACATACCCACATGTAGCAGCTGTGTATATTTTCTGAACATGGCTCTCTACATATTCTGCCCTTATTTTTGTACTGCTGCTGAAGACAAAGCATCATTAAAACCAGGCTCAGCACAACAGTGGACCTATTATGTCAGTGTTCCCATTTATTTAATTTCTTAGAAGCACTTACACATTTGCAATTTTGATATTAGAAAGCCAGGGCAGGAAATTGCCACTGAAGTTTATTTGGTTTAGACTTGCTGTTGCTTGCCAGAGGTGCTGATGGTTGTAACACTCCTATTTCAAAAAGAAGGCAAGTACCATGCTTTTGGTCAAAGGACTATTTCCTTTATCAAAAGTGTGCAAAGTACACTGGCATTTGGCTGCACTCATCTGCTTCCTTACCTTCTCTAAATGTTCATAACTGTTTCTCTGTTTCTACATGGCAATCAAGTGGATAGAATATTGATTTTGAATAGTAGGTATTTTTAAATACTTATTTGGGTCAAACTGCGAAGCCACTACTTGTTTTACTCATACTACTGTAAATCTGGAACAAACGCCCTCCCCCCAGAACATGTCCAATTCCTCTGCTGTTCAGACAGTTATAAGAATCCACACATCCCTGAAGTCCAGTTGGCTTAAAGTTTAACACCTATCCTACATACAGGATATACTTTTTTTTTAATCCAGGATTTGTACCTCTTGTGTAGCAGTGAAGTGTACTGGCAAAAGAGGAATCAAGGTGATAAAATGAACTACTGCTTCTATTGTAAGCTGTAGTGATGGAAAACTGCACAATCTTTGAAAGACATCTTGAATTTATCAAGTAGAATGCACACATGTATGTAGACAGGTACTATTATTTTTCAGTGGGGCTGTTTTGCTGAGATTTTGAAGAAATTTAATTGCACAATGTTCTTGAATTCCTGTGCAAGGCAGGAACCATATAAGTGTAAAACAACAGTTGCATAACACTAGCAAGGATGAAATTGTGCACATGAAAAATTAAGAATATGAAAAAACACCTTAAGTACCTTAAGAATCTCTGTCTCAACAGACAGTCATTTGTAACAGAGTAGAAACTGAGGGCCTGAGTGATCTCAGCTTTTTTAATGATTTATAGACTAGAGGATAGCATTTGTCCAAAGATTCTAACAACCATTTTTTGATCCTGTGTACTGGGAAACCTAATGGGAATTAATTTTTAAAACTTTGTGATGTATAAGCTTCAGTCACATACGGTAGGGGAAGGTTAAGCTTGACTGAAATATTTGTGTTTTCTGAACAGATAAAAACATTACCTCACAGGTGCAGACTGATCTTTGAATACTATTGGATATAATCAAACTCCATGAAGATATGAACAGTAACCTCAAGTACGATTTCAGAACTGCAGATTTGGTGCTGTAATTAAAATGGAAAATCATCTGACATCTCTCTAGTTCATATCAAATTGCTAAAGAAGTTTGAGCTATGATCTTACTAGATCTCATGAACATCTCACTAAATGCTTGGAAAAAAACCAACACCAAAACTGAAAACAACCTATGCAGGTAAGAGAACTGATTTGTCTTTCGAAGGATTTGCCTTGGTAACATTGCAGAATGGGTATTCAGTCACTGGATACCTGGGGAGCACTTTGGCATTGAAAGTTTAAGAAGTATCTCAGTAGGCTTTGTTTTTAATAAAAACCAATGCAACCCAGATCAACTGTAATGGTCTGGGCTCAGATCTACCCTTGTAATAATTTGGTCTAAAGTGGTCTCACTGTTACCTGTTGGAGTTTGAGCAGCAGTTCCATCATGCAGAACCTAGCACAGTATTTTGTATAAAATAGTGTGCCTAGAGCCTACAGTTTTATAAAAAGGGCATAGTATGTCTGCAAGGAGATGAAGTTGAAAACACAAGAAGTTGAGAGAAACATGTGCAGTAAAGCAAAAAGTTTCAACTCCTGGCTTGTGAGAGAAATATAATTCATTAATTAAGACTTCTGTGAGTTAGGAACATGCTCTGTTGTATAGTGGTTGAGAGAGACACCCTAGACAAGAGCTAGCTCACCATAGCACTAACTCAGTTTTTGGGAGGCACAGTAACAGTATTCAGTGAAAAAAAATAAATACGTGGGTGTTAAAAGTGTTATAATATGTGTTAATTGGTCTATATGAGTTTCATTGAGACCAGCTCCTCCCAGGGTGTTCAGCCTCCTGAGCTAGAAGATAAGGACAGGGAGCAGAACAACCAACTCCTCCCTCCCCCCATAATCCAAGTAAATAGTGATCTGCTTTTGCACTTAGACACAAGTCTATGGGGCCAGTGGGGATTCACCCTGGAGTACTGAGGGAGTTGGCAGGGGAGCTCGCTTAGCCTCTCTCCATCATTTATTACTAATCCTGGTCAACAGGGGAGGTCCTGGATGACTGGAGGGTGGCTAATGTGACACCCACCTACAGGAAGTGCCAGAAAGAGGATCTGGGGAGCTACAGGCCTGTCAGCCTGACCTCGGTACCAGGAAAGATAATAAAGAGGCTCATCTTGAATGAGCTCACACAACAAGTGCAGGGCAGCCAGGTGATCAGGGCCAGCCAACATGGGTTTATGAAAGGGAATTCTTGCTTGACCAACTTGATCCTTTCTATGACCAAGTGACCTGCATTTTGGATGAGGGGAAAGCTGTGGATGTTGTCTACCTGGACTTTGGTGAGGCCTTTGACACAGTCTCCCACAACATTATCCTGGAGAAGCTGGTGAATCATGGCATAGACAAGTGTACTCTTCACTGGGTAAAAAACTGAGTTGTGGTAAATGGAGTCAAATCTACTTGGCAGCTGGTCACCAGTGGTGTCCCTCAGGGCTCAGTTTTGTTCAACATCTTTATCAAGGATCTGGATGAGGGGATTGAGTGCAACCTCAGTAAGTTTGCAGATGACACCAAATTGGGCAGGAGTGTCGATCTGCTTGAGGGTAGGAAAGCTCTGCAGAGGGACCTGGACAGGCTGGATCGATGGGTTGAGGCCAATTATATGAGGTTCAACAAGACCAAGTGCCAGGTCCTGCATTTCAGTCACAACAACCCCAGGCTATGCTACAGGCATGGGGAAGAGTGGCTGGAAAGCTATCCAGCAGAAAAGGACCTGGGGGTGCTGGTGGACAGCCAGTTTAACATGAGCCAGCTGTGTGCCCAGGTGGCCAAGAAGGCCAATAGCATCCTGGCCTACATCAGGAATAGCACAGCTATCAGAAGTAGGAGGTGATTTTGCCCCTGTACTTGGCACTTGTGAGGCCGCACCTTGAGTACTGTGTTCAGTTCTGGACGTCTCACTACAGGAAGGACATTGAGGTGCTGGAGCATGTCCAGAGAAGAACCACCAAGCTGGTGAAGGGTTTAGAGAACAAGTCATACAAGGAGAGGCTGCGGGTACTGGGGTTGTCTAGTTTGGAGACGAGGAGGCTGAGGGGAGACCTCATTGCTCTCTACAACTACCTGGAAGGAAGTTGTAGAGAAGTGGGTGGGTGTTGGCCCCTTCTCCCAAGTGAATCATGACAGGACCAGAGGAAATGATCTGAAGTTGCAGCAGGGGAGGCTTAGATTGGATATTAGGAAGAATTTCTTTACTGAAAGATTGATCAGGCACAGAAACAGCCTGCTCAGGGAGGTGGTAGAGTCACCATCCTTGGATGTATTGAAGAAATGTGTAGATGAGGAACTTCAGGGCATACTCTAGTGGTTGAGATTATAAATTGTGTGTTTGTGGGGGTTTTTGAGTGTGGTTTTTTTTTTTGTTTTGTTTGGATTTTTTTAATGGTGGGACTCTGTGATCTCAAAGGTCCTTTCCAACCATGATGGTTCTGTGATTATCTTAGAGTTAGTCTTATGTTTTTTCTTTCTCCACTTGCTGAGAACCACAAAATCATGCAGATGGGAAGAGATGCCTGGAGGCCACCTAATGCAACCTGCTGCTCAGAGTTGCAGCAGTTTTGTCAGGGCCTTCTTCAGTCAAGTTTTGAATCTCTTCAAGGATGGAGTCCAGATCCCTGTCTAACCAACACCATACCTGAAGTTTTCTTATATCAAACTAGAGCTTCCCATGTTCTCACTTTTTTTGTGCCCATTACCTCTCATCCTTTCACCACACAACTCTGACAAGAGCCTGCCTCTCTCTTCACTTTATTATCCCGTTAGGTGGCTGTAGGTACTTATAAAAATCTCCCTTTGGCATACTCTTCTTACAGCTGAACAAATCCACCTCTCACCTGCTCATCAGGCATTATGTGCCTCCAAAACCCAACCATTGTGGTGGTCATTCACTGGAATCATTCCAGTAAGTCAACTGTCTGTCTTGTACTAGGGAGCCCCTAATTGAACATGACACTCCAGACATTGTTTCACAGTCTCAAATAAAAGGAAGGAAACATTTCCTTTTGCCCATGCTCTTGTTAATACAGCCCACTATGCTTTCACCTGCTTTTTCTGCAAAGGCACACTGCTGACTCATGTTCAGCTTGTTGTCCGTTAGACTCCCAGGCCCTTTTCTGCACAGTTGCTTTCTAACCAGTCAGGCCCCCCGCCCATTATTCCACCCCAGGTGCAGTACTCTGCACTTGCCTTTGTTGGACTTCATGTGGAGTTGATCTGCCCACTTCTCCAGTCCAGATCTCTATGGATATCAGCCCTGTCCTCCAGTATTATCAGTTGGTCCCCCCAAAACTCAGTATCACTTTAGACTTGCCAGTGGTGCACTCTGTGCCATCACCAAAGTAATTCATAAAGAGGTTACAGAATTTTGACACCCATATAAATCCTGTGCAATGCCACTGGTAGCTGGTTGTCCACTGCCATTCATAACACTGGCAGTCATAGCCCTTTGAGCACAGCAGTCCAGCCCTTTTCCACCATTCACTTACCCAGTCTATAACTCACCAGTTTGGCTATAAGGATACTACTACAGGAGACCATGCTAGGTAAACCCATTTACTGTACTTGATCTCCTGCATTTGCCACTCTGGTAAGTCTTTGGAATATCAACCACAGCAGAGCTGTGATCTCAGGATAAGCTTCTGTTACCTCTTAAGCAAAGTACAGCATAAGTCATGAGACAAATTTTATGTCAAGTATTTCAGCTATCCTGCAGTGATCCAGCTCCAAAATGCCTTAGACTGAAATCTTTGTGAGCTTTTGTAAATGTGAAAATGGCATGGTAAAATACCACTGGACAGAGATGAGCCATATACCAATACTGTGTTAAAATTCATCTGTGTTATAACTACTTTCTCTAGTTCTCCTCTCATAAAATCTTCTAATAGATAAGTGAAGGAAAGCTATTCTGCATTCACTCCCCTCTTCAAGTAACTTGAGTAGACACCCCCATTTTCTTTCTGTAAAAGGCTAAGGGTTTGCTGTTGATTTCAACAGACCACTATTTTAACATCTCACCACATCAATATACAAATTCTTGAAAACTTAAGTATTTGAGCTTCTTGAATGATATAAATTTCAAACTTTGCTTTCATTGTGTACTACTCAGATTAACATTGTTCTGAAATATTGTATGAACTATGCATTCCTATCTTTAAACTTTATAATTAAATCCAAATGTTAATAAGATTTATTTTTAAGATGTCCCTGAAACACCATATTAGGAAAGAATACAATCCTACAATACACAGTGGAGAAAAAAAAAATAAATCCTTAAGAGGTGTAGACTACAAGCACACTATTTTGCATGAAAGATAGCACTACATCCAATAAACATCTCCTCTGAGTTAAAATTACTGAAGTGATTTATAAACATGAAAATGGCACCACCTGGACCTATTTGTTGTACGTGCCCTCTGAAAAGTACCCACAACTTCATCTTTGACTTTCCAACAAGTTCACAGGCACTCATAAGAGTACAGCAATGAAAAAGTATTCTTTCATTTTACGTCAATAGGATTCATTATGCTTGAGAAAATTGGCTCTGACAGCATTCCCATTTTATGTATACACTCCATTAATTTCTGCACTGTCTTTGCTCTACCAACTAACCTTAACATTTAAAGGTAGCATAAAGTAAACCATCCTTGTACTCCTTTAAATATCTGCTAACCCTTAGCTTTTATTAAAATCAAGATTTCACAAGTCATGTCTTAAGTTCGTATAAAGTAAACATATTCTTTACAAAGAAGCATTTAGGCCTTGGCCACGCAGAGTGTTGCAGGCAGACCATTATGTCTGCCCTGAGCTGAGTGTGAGCAGCTTGCTCTGTGGAACCCAAGCCTTGGCAGGCATCCCTTCCACAAAAGATTTTTCCTGAGAAAACATGAAGCTGGTTCTATCTCCTTCTCAAAGGCTATACACTAGTTACTGGCTGTACACTCACACTGACAGTTTGAAGGTTGTATGAAGCTTGTGCAGAGCTACAAAGCAGAAAGACCACAGGCAGGAAGGCCAATTACAGCACTGGAGAAAGTGGCATGTAGTATGAATATAGTGAAGCCTAGGGAAGTTGCCTGATGAAAGTCTAAAAGGACGTGGGATTAAGGGAGTCTGGATGCTCTTTAGGGTATGAAGCAGACAATTTCTCCAGGGAAGGTAAAAGAAGATTTGGAAGAGTTGACACAAATAATGCTGAGTGCAGAGGAATTGTTTCAGACAGCCCAGCAGTTGCCTTTTCTCACAGATGCTTTTGGTACTGTGCTGGACTTTGGTATTGTAGGATGAAATGAGTGGAAGATTTCTATAGCCCACTATAGTCCTTGTCCATACTCTTTCCCCATTTCTACCTTCTCTACAAGAACAGCACCTTTATGGAAAAAAAAATCTCTTTGAGTACCTTAGACCCTCCAGGGTCTGAGTACCTGTAGACCCTCCACTACATTGCCACTTGCTTTGCCGATTGAGTGGCTTCTTACGCATGTTTGTTTTGCATTTGCATTAAAATTCCTAATCCTGCAGTCCTGATGAAGATGGGCTGGACACATCTCTTTGTCTCCCATCTGACATAAAATTAAGGCTGAGGCATCAAACAGTGGAAATCAATGGCTCTCAGTTGGTTTGGGCATATTGCACACAAATAATATATGTTCCTACTTTATTTGTCACATGCTCATATTTAGGCAAATTATATTTTATCCTTCAGATAAGCATGTGAACAATTACCATTTTAATGAACCACTTATTTGTCATGCTTAAAAATCTTTGCTGTTACAGTAAGCATATTTAAAGCAATTAACAAAACTAAAGACAGTACTATTGGCACAATTTTCTTTTTGGGAATGCTCTGATAATCTGGCCAATAGTTTAGTAGTTAAGTTTGGTTTTGCACTGGCTTTTGTGTCAATTAAGGATACATGACTACAGAGCAAGCCTTTGCTTAATTACCAGAAAGTAGCTTAGTTAATCCAGCACCTTTTATTAGACAAACAATTTAGAAAAGAGATACACAAGCGTAAAGCTTGAAGCATAGATTGTTTGCCCAAAGGCGTCTGCTCTTGTAAACTATGTGTAAGGCTGTATGAAGTGTACTGTATTGTCACTGTTGGAAGCCAGCAGGCTTTCTTAAGATTTATACCACCATATCTTACTAAAGAACCTTGTCCTGTAGTTACTTTCACAGGATTTTTTCTTTAGCCCAGTCCAACTACCTCTGTCACCTAGCAAATGACTTTTCAGAAAAATGAACACAAAAGTTGATCAGTTGTCCCCTTTGCTGACTCTCAGTACAAGTAACTTCTGATGAGTCTGCCAGAAGCTGCTCATAAAGTTTCTGTGAGAGTCATGCTAAGAAGCCTTTCAATAAATGTGCATTAGTGTGGATGTGTGGATTAATGGCATATTTTTTATCCTGAAGACCAACCCTGTGCTCAAGAAGTGACCTGAAACAGAGAACAAAGTTCCTTAACAGGAGAAGGGGAAGATTGGAAATCAAGGATACACTCAAGCACAGCTCTTCATCTTCTGGCTTGCTTGTTTCCATTCCTCTAGACAAAAAAAACCAAAATAACAACAAAAAAATCCCAACCAAAACCACCCCCAACCCTCCTCTCTAATTAAGAAAAAACCAAAAACCAAACAACCCAAAGAACCACCCACTTAAACAAAACCTCCTGGCAGCTTAGAAGGACACTTGCAACAGCATTCAATTTGCCAGGAATTGGCTAAATTTATATGATTGAATTTTCATTCAAAGACCTTTAACAATAAAATCTTTTACTTTAACAATAAAATCTTTTAATTTAAACCTCTTAAAACACTGTGCAGAGTTTTAAACACAGACCACTCACCAGTATCCTGCTTCTCCTGGGCATAAGCAGTTACTGAAAATCAAAGGTGCAGAGAAATTTACTAAAAAAATTTGGGAAGACCCAACTATTTCTATTTTCTAACCAAGAAAAGACAACGCTTGCTACTAACACTCTGGTATCATAAGAAAAACAAAGAAGGTGCTAAGAATAGTCTAATCCACTGCAGTTAGTTGTATGATCCTCAAGTTATGATTTAGTAGCTTTTACGGGAGACTACAGGAACATGCTGTACCCAGACTCCACGTACTGGAGGCTGTGTAACTCACTCCATTATCACCTCTTGCCTTTCATTAAACCCCTGTGGTTGAAGGTGCAACTTTGTTACACTGACAATAGACACTCCCAAACCTGTAACAGATACAGCCCTTTAACGCGTAGGAAAGAGAAGGCTGCTTCAATGCACAGAAGGAAATTAAAATATTTACACTCCCTCACCCCCAATAGAAGCCCACCAAAACATCTTAGGATATAAGAGCAGCCCCTGCAAATGACAACAACTCAGAGAAATTGGTGCCAAGAGGCAAAAGCCAGAAAGGTCTGACAGAGTCAAAAAGGTTTGCTTCAGAAGCAAAAAAACTTGCAACTTTGTGGTTCATGATATAAAATCAGTATCTAGATAAGCAGAAATATTTGCTTCGAAGACCTAAAGTACTGCCCTCAAAGAATTCAGATAAGGTTGGGGTTTTTTTTTGTACATGATAAAACCTTGGTAAAAATACAGCTGTCCATCGCTCCCTCCCTCTACCCTCCATCCCTGAAGGAAAAACAGCACATTGATAATTGCAATTTGGCTACTTCCAGGGCATACAGGCTGTTTCTCTCCTTGAGGTGTTAACAAGCCTGTACTGATGGTAATTATGTCTCATGCAGAAGCTAATCTTAGCTTTACAAGGCAACATTAATTTATGTAGCACATCTCTGTCGTGTATGCTCTGAATCATCCATGGACGGTTTTGAATATAATATGTTTTCTTATGCTAATCCTACAAAGTCAAACCATAGTGAAAGCAAGCTGAGCTTTGCTCCTTTTTATCTGATGATACTTTTTTTTTTTAGCTAAGTGCCGTCACTTGATGCCTATTGAAAAGCTGTGAACTGGCACAGGTATCTTGGTTATCCAAGAGCAAATTTGGTAGCAAAGGTGAGACATTGTAACTGATAAACACATGAAAAAGCATTACTCCAGACTATTAGCTGAATATGCAGACCTAGTAAGAAGGAGGTTGTCTTGTTTTTAAGTTTGTAAAGGGAATTATTTTAATGCTTTAAAGGCTAGTTAAACACAGCTAATAGATCTCTAGAATGCTTTCTCATTTTCTCTTCTGAAGATGCTGTTGCAACAGAGGTTTAGCAAGAGACAGATGTTTTATGTTTTGGAAGTGCTGTTTATTGAATCTTTTACTCTGCTCTTTAAACTGCTCTTGCATTTGCTGTATTTCCTGCTGTTCCTTCTTTCTCCTTTGGACTGCAAGAGTAAGGACCATCATCTTGAACACAAACACTCTCCAGTGGCCACCAAAAGTTAGTTTCTATGCAGACCTGCACAACAAATATTTGATGGTTGTTTGTTGTTTTTTCCTTTTTTAGCACACAAAGCCAGAAATCTTCTGATAAAAATGATCCCAATAACAACAACAACAAAAAAGGCCCACAAAAAAACCCCAAACACCAAAACCAACACACAGTTCTCTCCACCATAATGAACTGTGGATTCAGAAAGATTTAGTGCCTCCAGTTTGTCAAAGAAATTACAGATATGGTTGGGAAATCAGTAGCCTATGTCCATTGCTGCAGATCCTTTCCTCTGAGTGTTATTGGCTAATAGCACTTCTTTCTTTCTTGGAGAATGACAGAGCAATGAATTGCACATTGCAAAGCAAACTGGTAGAAGGAAGACCACTGAATATGGGGGGGGTTTATGGTTAGAGTATTAGACCTCACTCCTCAGACAAAACTGAAATTCTTTGAGGTCTTTGGCTGAGTGAAAATAGCATGACTTTCCTCTGTCTACATCCAAATAAACTGAAGCCAAATCATAAAACCTTTGTAATATACTAATTGATGCCAGTTCATTTATCAGGAAACAGGAAAGGACCTGACTCAGGAGTTATATTTACTTTAACCACAAAGACTCTGTGATTATATTAATTCATCATCTAATATTCTACATCCCCTGTGCTGAGATCTGAAGAAGTTCACTTGCTTTTTTCACCTCCTGTTTGGCGCAGAATCTGTTTGAACTGAGCTGCACTGTAAATGTCGTCATCACAACTCTAGCATCTAGCTGGCACTGGGGGCAGAAGAGGTTCTATTTATAGCTGCTCTGGGCAGCATTAACCATGGACAAGCTGCTGCTCTGACCATCCTTGGGACGACCTTCCAATCACCACGGGAGTATATCTTTTACTATGTGATAAGCTATTGGCAAGGCCTTCAGGTTTGTCAGCATGTTCCTCTCTTCCCCCCCCTTCTTCTCCTCTATTGTATATTGGAATTACTTGAACATATACATTAACAGAAGGTATTAGAGGCAGCTGCATCTTCTGAATGGAAGTGGGACTGGTTTCAAGCAAAGAGGAAGGCACATGCTGAAGTACTGCAACCTAGAAAATCCTCTTGGACACCATAAGCTTTTGAAAACAATGTTATTCTTTTTTACAGGATTTTTTTTTGTTCTCTCTGATCCTTGGCCAGCTGTATTAGAAGAGAATTTTCTTTTTAAGTAATGAGGTAAAAAGACACTTACAGAGAAGCTCTAATGAACTTGTCGGCATTCAAGCATAAATTTCTGGGTGTCAATTCTGACAGGGAGCAGAAAGGTATGTCAGGTTCTTATTCCCATCAAAACTATTGCACAGATCTTTAATAACTACAGTGAGTAACAGTTCACAGTGGGAGTTGGACATGCACATGTGATCATATATTCACATCATCAAAAGCGTACCTCTTATCTGCTTAATTTTATTACCTTAAATATCTCCTTTGAAATACGAAATGCATTCATTGCATCCACAGTGGTACTTGGAGCACTGAGAATGACAAGAACTCTTCAATTAAAGTCTTTCAAACTTGATCACTATCAGGTGGTATTCACCATATAGCCTGTTTCTGAGGTGGTCAAATACCAACAGCTACTGGGAAGTAGACACTTGGTTACTGCAAAACAGCAAAACTCCTTAGAAACCCAAGAACTGCTATTTTTAACTCGGAAAGAGATTCATTCAGTGTGTACTACAGAGCATATGAAGTGTGAAAATTAGAAATTTGCTCTTAAATATGCTTCTTTGGGGGGAGAATCTAAAAAAACTTTTGAATTTTTACCCTAACATGTTAATTCTATATTGATGGTTGAATAAATGATGACTGCTTCCCAAAACACCCTTGTATAAAAGCAGCTGTTGAAATCAAGTGGTTCTTTCCTGCTTATTTATAAGATTTGAGTAAACAATGTTTTATCAACAAAGTAACCACATTTGAGAGTTTTAGATTGAGCTGCAACAAACCAAGGATCTCAAATGTTTTAAGATGAGTTTCAGTGCAAGTAAAAAAGTAGCATGTAGTGAAGTGGGGCGCCTGGCCCCCACTCTCTGTCAACTCTAGGTTAAATACCGTTTACACAGGCAGTATGCTAATCATAAATCCTTGTAAAACTTTGGCTAATAATTATACTTTGTACTTATTCAGTCTTTCATCTGATCATCTGGGAGCCCTCTGCAAACACAAATTCATTTTCACATCGTGGGAGTAGCTAAACTGTTACTAAAGATACCATATCTCTGAGGCAGAAATGGACCCTCTGTTCTAAATAGGGGCTCAATACTCAACGTCCTTCTAGGGGTAGGGGAGGATTCAATAACACTGATGTAGGAATCTGGTATTTGCAGCTGTATTAGTGTTTTTATGTTAAAGGTAGCGTAATGAAAATGAGGCTATACTTTCCTTGTGTTCTATTTGTAACAAAAAAATATTTCTCATAACTAAGGGTCAGACTCTTAAACCAGTGATACAAAAGCATACCACACACCAAACCACAGAGCAGAAAAAGTTTCAAGCACAAACATTCAGAAGGCCAGTCAGCTATCTTAATCTGATACACTGCTTTTGGCAACAAAATAAGACAGTTGTTTCTTGTTTGTGGGCAGTTTTTAATGGCTTGCTTTTGCATTTTAAGGTACTGGCTCAAGATTTCAGGTTTACGACAGGAAATGTATTTAACATTTTTAAGTTTTTGCCGAAAACTTAATGATGATGCAGTGACTACAGCAAAAGATAATTTATGTCTTCATTGGAATCAGTGAAGAAATACCTAAAGATGATTAGCTTAAAATATAAATTATGTATCAACTATTATGTGAATAGCAACATGAAAGTTCTCCAAGTAATCGATATGGCTAGCAGATGGCACAGGCTCAACTTCATTAAAAAACAACAATCTGAGAGACCAGACTCTAGATTAAGATTTCCTCTCTAAAAACAGGATATGGGAAAAACTAACTTCTCCAAATATTCATATGCATCTTAATATAGGTACCAACTACGTACTAATTGAACCAATGTCGATGCCAAAGGACATAGGTAGTTTTCATGTTGTCATGGTCAGAGTTTTAATAAAAGAGGTATGGAAAGCAACCAGTGAAATATGAGACCCAATGAAAAACAGATGTATTCTATCAGTCAGATAAGCAAAGCTTCCTTTGCTTTCCTTTACCAGAACAAACTGCAGATACCAAGATCCTCAGTTACGATGAAGATTACAGACATGAGTTTAAGGCCCTTCTGTGTTCCTGATGTTAAGATCAGTTTATGCTGGTCTGATCCCTCATATTTAACAGAAAACACCACAGTCATCTTTGGCCTTGTGCAGACTGCCAAGAGCCTAGGAGCAGTGGTCCAGCGGAGGAGGATTACTCGAGCAGTATGAGAGTGGCCCCAACCCTCGACTAGCATTTACACACTCATGGTGAAACAAGTTGGTGTTAGAAATATCGAGAGGCCTTTCTAAACAAGATACACATCTAAACCAAGAACTAAGCAGTACAACTGATAATACCATATATTTTTGATGTCTTCAGGAATTTTGCTGCAGTTTTCAATCCCTATATTTTCTTCCAAGTTTTTCATTGACAGTTCACTTTAACATTCAGTGTATTTGCTTGCCTTATTTCCCTTTCTCCTATTCCCTGCTGGGTTCACTTCAGTGCTTCCCTTCCCACATCTTCTCTAGTGTTTGTTTTCCTAATCAAATGATCTTCCTTTTTTACTGAGCACAACCTACTTAAAATTTAAACAAATGTAATAAACCAAATAAAATTAAATAAACCAAATAAAAAAAAACATGCTGTCCCTATATAATGCTTATTCTGCTTATTTATTATAATCCACTGCTCTGCTCTCTGTCATATTTAAATTGTGACGTCTTCGGCCATTGACTGTCTTAACTCTGTTTATACCACATCTAGTAAAACAAAATAGTAGTCCGAAATGGCATCAAGGCCTTACTGTAATAAAGATAATGACCAGCAATAAAATTAATTAACAGCACCAACAATTCAATGCTAGGCACATAGATGAAAATAAAACCAAAGTAACACAATCACTAACAGCAATTAATACAAAGTATCTTCTAAACACCAATAACTTTAAAAATAAAAGAAAAATTAAGAAAAACAACCAAACCCCCTATTATTGAAGTAAGTTCCTTTCTCAGAAACTTCCCATCCAAAGCATTATAAATTATGCCTGTTTTGAGCTGAAGTTCCAAGAAGTTTGAATCAGTTTTACATCTTCCAGCAGCTAATGAGGACTGGATATGCGTAGACAAAACATTCTGCTGTTATCTCAGTAGACAGAAAAAAACAAACAGAATATTTTATAGCTTAAAATAATTCATGCACAAAACATTTTTAATACCATGTGACTGTGTGAGGAAAACATGCCAAGTTATTTTGTGATTTTGATTTGAAATATATAGATGGCTCTTCTACCATTTATCAAAATGCTAAACTCATTTTTCATTGGACATACAAGAAGCTGGGTATAAACATTGTTAAACACCACTGAATAGGCAGTGTTTTGTGAAAAGACAACAGGAAAGGATGAAAAAGAAAAGAAAATAGCCCACTTTTGTGTCATCAACCTTTTAAACAAATGTGAGCAGAATGGTCAAAGGACCTATCTGATCATAATGGTGAAGTCAAGGGCTTTACACTTAAGCTGTGAATTCTGGCCATGTGAAATAATTCTGCATTCTGGGAGGAATGCCCATTACAGCTCTACAGGCAAGGCAGGGTTCTCGGGCATAGCAGTACTGATGGCAGGGTGCAGGCTCCCACCAGGCATCCCACCCTGCAGTGCCTCTGCATTCCCTACATCCGGGTCTGTAGCCCAGATGCCAACCTTAGTCCCCTTCTACAATGTGGCTTCCTTGTCTTCATGCATTTATTTCTACAGAAAGTCACCACTGTTACCTGAAACATATCAAGCACACAGGCACAACAGTAATTGCAAGTCAGAACTTACTAGAGCAGATGTCTACCACACTACTGAGGCCAGCACCTTTTTAGGACTCCAACCATTTTTCCTGCTCGATACAGCACAGTGTAGACAGCACTAGTTCCGGGATCTCCTCACAGAACTTTGTTGCATAGTATCTGTCGATATTTCAGCTTGCTGGGCCCAGCATTAAGGTGCTAAACATTCTGATTATCCAGTGAGGATATGGGTACTTTATTTTATTCTGCAAATTACAGAATGGAACCATCCAATACTTTCCTTTCCTAGTCAAATTAACACAGGATGTGATGTTATCACTTCAAGCCATAGGAAAGCCAATAAGAAATAAGGGCTGGTAGGCCTACAGTAAGACATTAATACCAAGCCAGTAAACAGCTGAATCAAAAAGAAACAATTTCCAGAGAATCAAGAGGAAACAGAAGGGGGAAAAAATAAATCTGTTTTGTCTTATAAGCACCAGATAATTTCCTGTGCAGATTTTTCTAATTGCATTTACTTACTAAAAGACAGTCTTTTTCCCTCTCTAGGAGTAGCCATTCTCCATTATGTCCAGCATAGTTTCTTCTGTCCCCTACTACTGCTGGATCAGATCCTCCCACTCTAACTTATTTAACTTATTTAAGTCCATGCTGATATAATGCAGAGGATTTTATCTGTATACTATAGTAACAGAAGAGACAAACAGGGAGGTTAGATGGCTTGCGTTCTGTCACAGAATGAATTTGCATGAAACGGAATTGGACTCAGATTTACAAGTCCTAACCTCAATTGGCATGACAACCTTAGTTATGACCCCAGGACACCACCCTTTACTTGTCCCCTCCAAATACAGAGCAGGCACATAAACCCTGCTGAAAGATCTCCGGTAGGCAGATCTCTCACAAAGAAATGCCTGCACTATATGCAGTGGCCACCTCCTGTCACCTTCTCAGTTGTCTCCTTCTGATCCTCCATGGCAGCATCTTTCTTCATGAAGCCACAGACCTCACTGATGTCATGCTCACTGCTTTTCCCATGACTCCCATAGTACATTTTGCCCAACTTTCTTTCATGATCTTTCCTCTGTAGCTCCAATTCTGCTGTATGTTGAACTGGTTTTTCTCAGGGTATAAAATGGGGCTTACATGGCCTCTCTGTCCAAATATCTGGGTAACCCAGTAAGCTGACTAGCCATTAGGACTAACCATGACAGTGGTATAAACAGAATAGCAGTTCTTATAAGTAAGCATAGAGATATCACCCATTCTCTTTCCACCAAGTACTGTTGGATCAGCCTCTATGGAGCAAGGTCAGTAAACAATCCATGTCTCAGCTTTTATTCAAATTGAAGCCTTCATACCATTTACTTTCAGAGGGGTCTTGATAGCCCTAGGCAACTATTCAACCTGACATTTTGAGCAGCAGAGGCCTCCAGTATTTTTGGCTTCAATATTTTAAAGGATAGGACATAAGCAAGGCAGCCAAAATCGCCTGTGGATTTAATCATTTTGCAATGTTATCTTCTGCTGCAAATATGATCCAATTGCCTTGGTGATTTCATCTATCCTTTGATGTCACAAGTGCTTTCAAATTTTTTTAATCTACTTGTTCAGGTCTGCCTGTAATGTATTGTACAGCCAGCTAATAAGATCATTGTCAGTGCAAGCCAAAGGTAGAAAACTTTCTGACAAATCTGTGCAAGGCAAAACCATAGTTTTTGGGATATAGCTGTGCTAGATTAGTCTGGCCCCTATCTATCAATCAGACCATAGGATTAGTTTTGCAAAATACTTACGGCTAGTGTTGCAGTTTTGCAGTAGACTAAGGTCTATGATTGTATCCTAAATCAAGTGTGGAGCATAATATTTGCCACAAAAGGGGAACAGAGCCATATTTTTTCCATCTTCAGTGGCTGATGGTTGAAGAAGGTTCCTTCATGCCACTTGGCACATATGCAGCAGGTGCAATGAAGATTGCACTGGACAGTGGGGAGAAGCACACACTATTATCATCACTACTGTTTTGATAAATAAGAAACTGCTTTTCTCAGCACTATCTGCTGGACACCAGCAGGTGTTGGAGACCATCACAGAAAAAATCTCTAATTTTCTGCAAGTTTTCAAACTGTCCCCTGAAGTAAAAAGGGATATTTTTCATCTAACAAATCTCTCTAAGAAGGCAGAGTCCTTTTTAAATCTTACTTTGTTGGGGCTTGTTTTGTTTTTTGTTTGTTTTTTTTTTTTTTTTTTTTTTTTTTTTTTTGTTTTTTTTTAAAAAAAAAAAACCAACAACAACACAGCTGTAGCACCTTAGCAATATCTAACCAACTTCCTTTACCATTCCAATCAGTTCTATAGGATTTTTCTCCATAAGAGTTGAGTAAACTGTGAATTCAGACCTGTTATATCTGAGCATAGTCTCCTGGGATGAGATACCTCCACTACACATATTGTTATCTTAAAGAGTGTCTTCGAAGTGGCACCTGCAAATATAAACCAAAAAAAGGGGAGGACAAAGATGCTCCACACCATGCTTGCACCATGTCAAGCCTGCATTTCACACTTTGAAAGGGGAAAAGGAAAAGGATAAGAGAAAGGGTAAATGTTAAATAGACCTATGACCAGAAGGCAGCACTGTGATCATCTAATCTGGCTTTCTGAATAACACAGACCAGTAACGCAGACATTTCAGAAACGGCCATGCCAGAGAAGTGTTTGCAGCAAGGATTTTTATTCCAAAATTAGCTGGAGACAAAAGAACAAGCATTAAAGGAACATCTAGGGTAAAAATGATTATACTGTAACTGGAGTTGCCTTCACATTTCTTGCTGCAACTGTTTCACAGATGGCAAGGCATCTTTAATTAGAGTTGAAGCTCATAAGGAGCAGAGCATAACAACATGCATTCTCTCATTTTGTACAAAAGCGCTCTGGGATGCAGCATGCCAATTACAGCTTGATCAGGATTTTTTTAATGAAATCCTTTCTTTTGTCAGAAAGTGTTGACATATGAAGCGCAAAACTTTTGATGGAACAGTACAAAGCCCAAAGCAAGTTGCATCAAGAAAAATGTAATTTCCAGTTAAAAAAAAAATATCACAGAGACAGAATGAGAGGCACAGAGAATAAACAAAATAGCAGAAAAGTCCAGTGCTTAAGGCACTTCCGTAAGATGAGAAAGTTTCAGGTTCCCTTTTCCTGGTCAAAAGTGAACATATCCACAGAAGTCACTTTCATGTCACTGAGATTACAGGCTGCTCTGTTTCTCCTACTGCAGAACTTTTATTCTGTGTAAACAGCTAATGCCCATTGACCCTTGGTGTAAAATGCTCCCACCATCCTGTTGCCACAGGATACTCATTTACCTTAGACATTTGATCCAATGAGGAATAAACCCTCTTCTCCAATGTATATTTCTTTATACAAAAAGGAACTACTTAAAAAAGGTTTTAAAAAGATAGCAAAGAATCCAATACTACAGTTGATCTTGGTACTCACCCTGGACAAGGCAGACTCAGGTTTAAGTCTTTATTTTTGATCTTTTGTTCTTCTTCCTCCTCCTTATTCTCCACCTCCACACCTTTTTTTATTTTATTTAAAAACCTAACATAAAAGAAAAACATAAAGGTAGTGGCTTGTTTTTATCCCAGTATGGAACTGGATACCCATCACCCCTACCTTCCACCACTTCAATCAAGCAATAAATTATTTTTGTGCCAAGCCTTGCTTCCTGTGGTTTTGTTTGGCTATAGCAATACTGCACTTGCTCCATGTTCCTAAGTAACAACCAAAGGAAAAACTTTTGACAGCAATTTTAATAGAGGACTCAAAAACTCTCTTGAGTGCAAAAAGTTTCACAGTTAGAGTTTCAGCTGCAAATTGAAAACTCAGGCTTGAATTTTACACATTCTCTCTAAGCACAGGTCTGTGATCGCTCAATCCTGTATCTATTGGGTTTTAGAAGTCTGGAAAATATTCTCTTCCAATAGTATCTGTTATGTGAGGCAAAACAAGAAACTTCATGAGTATGATTAAAAGAAAAAAAAACAACAAACCAAACACACAACCAAAAAACCAGCAACAACAACAAAAAGGCCAAACAAAAAAACACCATAAAAAACCAAAACCGCCATAGATCCTCATCTCTAATTCATATTATGAATAAAGCAAATTAAATTGTTTAGAGCTGGGATTTCAGGGCCACCACCTTTGCATTGGAAATTCTGTGCATTCAAGGAGAAGGCATTTGTTTTTTCTTGGATGCTTATCTTTTTCCAAATTATGAGATTTGCAAATAAGACAGCTTGAATTGCTGCTGGATTGGTTTTGTGCCTTTAACTGATTCTTGTCTAACTTCCGCTGGTTTAATTAAGATTAACTATGTGATTTATGTCTTCTTGAAGTGCATAACTCTCTCCTGACAGCTTCACGATCAGCTACAGGGTCAAGGTGGAACCTCATCTGTTAACTTATTGTGAGCAAGATAAACCTCCAAGTGGTCTAAAGGTCTCATTTTAAATAGGGGAGCCAACTTCTGGTAGGCAGTAATTGAGGGGTGAAATCACATGGTTTCCTTAAGGTTGTTGAATATTTCAGCATATGGTTTGCTAGGGAAAGGACTTTGATAAGAAAAATTTTGCAGCAGCAGACTCAAGGATGGTTTTGTTTTGTTATCTGCGCAAGTAGGTGGTGATTTTGAAATGTGGTGATTTGGAAAACAAGGATGAAAAATATCATATGTTATTAAAGAATACATAGTTTTAGATAGGGAGCACATGAACCGAATTACCTGGTTGTGAAAAGATAGTCCCATAAGATCCAGAGCACAATGCTGCATAAAAAAAGATGTGAAAAAGAATGAACATCTTGTGACTAGGTTGCGACGTTGAAAGAAGAGAGATGTGGCCTCAGCTTCTTTTTTCAGCACATCTCCTATGAAGGGTAAGTCAGTTGAACCCAAATTCAAGAAACCATTTACTTCTATACCTAAAGTTCAAGCAAATGTGCAAGGCATCCAGGTTGGTATAGGGATGCAGTGTCTGCTGTGCTTATGCCAAAACATGGTACTTCAGAAACAGTACAGCAGTTGTGCTTCAAAAAGAAATTTGTTGGTTTCCAAAAAGATAAAGACATGCATATGTCAGAGAACATCCTGAAGGCAGCACCTGGACCGTGCTCATGTCAGGGAGAATCAAACTGTCACTGCCTTGAATGAGTGCAAGGAAACCCACCCAACAGGATTTCCAGCAAGGAAATAAGGCACATTTTCAACACAGTTATTTCATCTGCTTACTTGACGGAAGAGTCAAGTCTGAACACGTATGACTAGCTGGAGGCTGAACAAGCTGTGCGGGTCTGTTGGGGGTTACTATATTTGAGGAAGGATTATGCAGCACTCAGAAACCAACTGATTTAACACAGGTTTTATAGACTTGTTCTGTTTTACCCAGGTTGTAAGGTTGTTTTGCAGCCCGATTTATTGACGTCAGCACCATCATATTCAGCCTTGAATCTTTCCTGACAGTGTTTTAGTGCACCTGTGAGCTAGTAGCGCATACAAATGCTAAGAAACAATGGTGAAAGGGGCTCCAATTGCCACCATGAAAACAGAGGAAAGCACAACCCCTGAGGAAAGGTTGAGTGACCAAAGCACTTGAATCTGAGAGATGTTTGAGATTAACTGCAGTATCCAAATATATAAAAAGTAACTGGGGAAAAAAAAGTAGTAGTGTTTTCTTTTGTAACAGGGCAAGAAGTAATGAGCTTAAATTGCTGGGAACAGTAGTTAAACATTGACACAAGGGATAAAAATTTCTAACAGCAAGGACAATGAAGCATGGGACCAGTTTACTAAAAGAGATTAACAACTCTTCTTTAAGAATAGGTTAGGCAATTCTGTCATGGATTATTTAGACTATCTGGAAGGAAAAGCAAGGAGGAGTATTTCCAGGATTCTGAGGTAGTCCTCAGTGTATTTTAATAGGTGTCTTTAAAACTGAAGCATGAACAGTATCACACTGCAGCTGATATCATGGCATAGAGCTGAGTCCATTCAGCTTGTGATAAGGACTTTTTTCATGGCAACTTTGAGCACTCCATAGCTTTGTTTCACCATGGCAGACATGAGGCAAAGTTCACTATCTCGCCTCAAAATGTAGGGAAGAGATTAACTGTGGACGAGAGCTATGAAGTTCAGTTTCTCTAAGCAAAATAGTAAGTGATATTCTATGCCCAGGAGGACAATCTAGTTGACCTTATTACTTGTATCCTCTAGTTTACAGTCTATAAATTGTTACTCAAACTTATTCCTAGACATACAAAAGCAGCAAATAGATGGAAGAAAAAGACTTAACTAGTCTTGCATTAATTATTCTGTGTATCAAACAGTAGCTAATACTATGGGCTCCTAACTGGTTTGGTCCATATTTGGTACTTTCATAAACAACTTTGTTACTTGTGGCAGCTGGTGTTATGTATGTTTACTATGTATTTCTTCAAAAAAACACACCAGAAACTTTTCCCTGTGTCATACCAGATTAAGCTTTTGAAGGCCAATGGGACAATGAAAAACGACCATGGTTTGGAGTAAAAATTTTGAAGTATATCTTTTATTAAAAAATATTTTGTATACTATTACGTGCTATCTAATACTCTTGTTAATAGAAAAGTGATCCAATAGGCACAGACATGGTGAGGAAATAATTTCTTTGAATTATGCATGGGCTTACCTGAGCACAGGGGCCTAAAGAGATCCCAAGGCAGCTATGAAAAAGTCTTTCCTTTTATTATTTGTATAGAACTAAGCATTTTTGCTTCTTTAATCCTGCACAGTTCACACACAGCTGCCTTCCACAAGCTTTATAGTAACTGTTCCTAATGGTTCAAATAAATGAAATAACACAAAATCTATGGACAGATGAAGTCTACTCAGCATTTCCCCAATCCCCTAAAGTGGAGGTTACTTTTGGCCCATCTCCAAGAGGTCCAGATTTACATTGAAATGCAACAATGAAGTTATTTGGTACAGGATGTAATTAAAGCCAAAAGTTAAGTATGATTCATAAGAGGATCAAAAGTTTATAGATAATAAAACCACACCTATACAACAGGAGGTTTACATTTTACAAGGATCTATAAATGCCATATTACTGAACTTCTTGTTACTCTCTCTTGATCAGCTGATATAGCTGCTTTCAAAAAATCAGGGTATAGTGATCTACTAAATTTCACTGGTGTGACAGGCCCTGTTTCATATTATTATTTTTGGTTGTTTTTTCACCATGATACTGACTTGCTTGCCATTAACTTTTCGATAAATAGCTTTGCCAAAAAAGTAATTTTTATGAATGATTCATTTTTCTAAAACTGGTGTTCAGTCAGGTCTAAGACTGTATGATGTTACAGAAACTGGCTTTCCCAGCTACTTCAGTACACAGCATTTCATTCACTTCAGAGAAACAGAAGATCAATCCCTCAGACGGAAAGTGCAGACAAGTTTCCAAATACCCCAAACAATTTCTAACATAAGATTAATTCCATTTTCTGTAAACTACTGTAAAAGGATGATATATTACTATAAGCAAATCTCAAGCAGACAGTAAAGAAATGTAATAAACTTAATAGCTGTTAAATTAAAGTAGCACCACATTTTCATTTATCTCAAGAAACAGCCACATTAACTTTAAAGATCAGATACTACATATTGCACCAAGTGTGATGGTTGAAGGATGCATCTATTAGACTATGAAGCTGTCAGTTATTGCAGGCTTTCCAGATGTACTTGAGTTAGACTGCATCCACTTGTGATCACCACCATGTTCTGTCCCGAGGCTAAGGAAAAACCTAGAAGAGAATTAATAATCCTGTACCAAGATCTTAGACTTCATTAATAGTCAAGTCAAATGGAGGCATTTCAGACACAGAGCCCAGAGGTTGAAAACCATGGCAAACCAGTTTCAGTAACTGGAACTCACTGGAAGCAGCACTCTCTGTGGACTATATTTGGATTTATTCTGCTGATGAACCTTGTTAGGGTCACACTGCCATTTTAAAAATAATTACATCAGACGCAGAAGGTTGACAGGGGGAATGAGAGAATCAAGGACAAAGAAAATCCTGTAGAGAAATACATACTTGGATCTTATTGTTTCATTTAGATATTGTCTAGTTCTAATAAAATATCATCATATTAGAAAATTGCAAAAACATGTGTTATGTATCTCAGCTGTGTTGCACATGTGACAGAAAGCCATAATGGCTTCAAAAGGTAGAAGCATCTTCAGAAGCATCTGCACTGAGTGAGGCAAAGGCTTGAGTCACAAAGTTTGTCTTTAAAACAAAAAGGCTATAGTCAAAACTTTCTAATAGACACTGCTGGAGCTGGGCTAGCCTCGGGGGAAGCTTAAGAGTAAATAGGTCAGCAAATAAGTGTGTTGAGGAATATCTTGCAAGCAAGGCAAAAAATGAGTGGCTTTTCTTTGGTCAAGATACTAATTATTGGTAACATAACATGAAGTTTTGAACATATATAAGACTAAAATGAAGTTTCCTCAATTCCTTGACTATAAGGAAGTATTTAGAAAAAAGAGAAAGACAGCCAGCAAATGTCTTTATTTAACAAAGCAGTCCCTTCTGAAGCATGTCACCACTGACAGGAGGAAAAAAAATACAAGGCAAACTATTTGCAAGTCCTACGCTTTCTCTAATTGTTGATGAGTGCCTGATTTCCAGCAAACCTTCATTGTTGCACATTGTTTCTCATCTTGTTCATCAACTGCCGGTTTCACAAGATTAAAAAAAAAACCCACAGAATACCCACAGGTTATGCTGCACAGACTAAGTTATTGTAATTTCTTCTACTATAGTAATATCCTCTCCAAAACCAAACACGATACTATTTTGATGTTTGTTATGGGAATGGTACTGCTACAAAGATTTCCATACATTTCCCTTCTGGCTCCAAAACAACGTTCCTGGAATCAGCACGATACAGACATAACACTACTGATATTCTTATTTCACAGGAATCAACTGTCACATCTAAAACCAGAAGATTAAGTACTTGGACATAGATGAAGAAAAATCTGAGATAAACCTTTCCATTCTTTTAACTAACACATGTTTAAAAAGAAAAAGTAACAATATTGAGAGCAGACATTCACCTAAAAGTGGATGGGGTATTATTGTGAGTTAAACAAAAAATATTGATACAGATAATGTTTTCCAGATGTTGCAGCAAATGCAAAAGACGATCTTCTAAAGAATTCACAGTGCTATGGACAGGCTGAGTAATTTCTGTACACTTTTGAGAACAAGGTTTAACATGACTGAGATTAAAATTCATGCGAAGCAGTATTTTTGGGGTGCACCTCTGTTGTGCCAATGGATATTTATTTTCAACAGTTAGAGTTTAGAAATTCTCTCTCATACATGAGTTTAAAAATGCAAAATTAGTCTCTACAACCATCAGAAAAGTAGGGGAAATAATTTAACTCTACAGAGCAAAAAGTATACAAAAAAATTATTTGAAAAGTATGAAGCAATCATTTAAATAAATTAAACCAACTAGTGATAGATGAGCTCTCTATGCCTGAAACAGTCCCAAATATTCCAAATCCATTTATGTGAGAATTTCTATAATGCGGAAAATTAGCTTTCTTACAACAGTCTTTGAGAGATGACTATTCTTTGCTGGAAACAAAGACATTGCAAGCATCCAGGTAAATCACAGAAACAACACTACCATGGTCAGGCACTGTCAGGAGCCCAATTATCCTTATAAAGAGCAGGTGAGCCACAAACATTTTTATTCCCCCTCTGAAAAATCTTGGTTTTTTTACTACTTCTTCTTAAAAATAATTATCCAAGGGAAAATGAAAATTTCTGTGTTTTATGTAAGTTCTGGAGATTCAAAATCTTTTGTTATTGTGGTCAGCACTTCTTAGTGCAAAAGTATCTGTAAATGAAGCGTTTAAAATTTATTTGGCTATATAAAATTATTTTGTGAAAATAAATACATTTTATAGTTCAGATTACATATGGTTATTTTTACATTTATTTTGGTTACATTGACTCACAGATCAGTAAATTCAAGTTGCTCGCTAAAAATAATTCTCAAAAGTTATAATTGGTGATAAACAGTGTAAATAACAAAAATTAAAATTTTAGTGTATTTCTGCTGAAAAAAACAGCATTTAATGATATAAAAATCCTTCCTGACAGTTGGCATCCAGATTGTGGAATAACAGAACAAGGAGTAGCAGAAGCTTATGCTGTACTAATGTTAAGAAGTGGTAGTATGTACCTTTCTATAGTAAGGAATTAGTTGTGAGTAGAATTCATATTTCTGTGTTTGGATAAGAGGAAGAAAAGATTATGAACATAGAGCTCTGAAGAAAAGTTTGAATAGGGAAATAGAAGCAAAAAAAAAAATCCCCCCAAACTATGGGATATTCCATCTGAAGGTTGCCCTCAAAAAAATCTGATAGCATTAAAAAATATATATATATATATAAACATTTTATATAAAGGAGTTCTTTGCAAAAAAAGTTACAAGAACTTTTTGAAGATGAAGGAAAAACCATTGTCATTATATCGCTCATGATGTCAGTGTTACAGACATTTATTTACATTAGGTTTAAATACACTCCACTCACACTGAATATTGTTTCTCTTCCCCAACATTTCAATTAATTTGCAAAAATTGAAAACATATTTAACTAACACAAGCTGAACCCAAACTAGGTACTTATAAACATATTCAAATAGGGAAAGCAGTAACTGAAAATCCATAAGAAATATTATCGTTATTTGGTTCATCTTAACTGAATTAATGGAGGACATAAAACTATGCTCCTAAAGACCCCTTGAGCTAATAATTATACTAATCCTGGAGCACACAATAAAGGGTTACAAAAGAAAGAAAAAGTGAAGTGGTCATTTTGCTCAAAAACATTTTCTACTTACATGAGAGCAGAGTGCTCCTAACTCAAACACAGAACCAAAGCCTGATGAATTTTAGGAATACCTGGATTTGTTTCCATCCTTTTTCTGTAATATGCCAAATTAAAAGCTTGCAGCTACTACCACTAGACCATGGAGCCTATTAAATTCTGATTTGAACTTATGTTTACCTCACCATTATGAAGACCATACCTTCCAGGAACATGTAATTATCCTGATATTAAGAAAAGAAATAAAATCATATCTCAATTTTTAAGCTACATAACAGGAAATTGCTTGGGGCTTGTCCACTATTAGCTTGATTTTTCCCTTCATCCAGGAACACTCTTGACTGCCCTAGTGCATGGACCATATTTAATCACACCTTTTCACACAAGCACATTTACAAGTGTTAATAGTTTTACAAAGTGCCTCACTGGTGAGATTCATTATGTCGGGTCAGCAATGAATGCAGGGCTTCCAAGGAGATATGGCACTTTATCTGACTGTCAGTAGCCTAAAGTTTCTTTCTTCCTTATTTGGAAAGTAATTGCAAAATTGCAATTTAAAAGCTTAGTTCTGGTTGTTATTTTACCCAAAGTTCACTCTTCCCTAACTAAAAAGCGCATCCTACTTGTTCCTGTGGCTTGAAGCTCTCACCTCCACCAGAGAAGTGAGAGCAAGATGTTACAGGCATTGCCACTACTTTGCAGGTTCCAGATGAGGAAGCTTCAAATTTGCATAAAATTAGAAATTAGGTACCCTGGAAGCAACTTGTCTCATTACTGCAGGGTGACAATTAGAGCTGCTTTAAAGCTACGGGTAGGGCTTGATGTCATCTGCTGCTATTGGGAAATAGCTGGGCCATTGCCAACCACCAGCAACCACTGTCCCTGTGTATCAGCCACCTTCACACAGCCCTACAGTGAACAGAGCTGAAACAGACACTGAAACAGCAATATATAAAAATGGCATCAGCTGCCTAGATACAGGAAAGTAAAATCTTGGGGGTTTGGGGGGGGGAGGGGAACAGAAGAAAGGAAGCTTATTTCTGAAATTCTCAAAAAAGGCACATTTTACAAAGCTTCGAATGTTTTCACATTTTCCTGCATGCAGCTGCAGCTGAAGATGCTTTGAAGGTGGTTTGTCTTTTAAATATCCTGAAAGTAATTTTCAAAGGAAGGCAGAGTGATCATTCACAATGCTTAAAAAAAGCGCATGCATATATTAAAAAAAAAATAGGAAAACAAAAAAATCTCTTAAAAATGCTGATGTCAATGCATTTCACAAGGCATTCTGCTTAAAAATTTATATTTCTGTACAATCAAAACTGAAGTGATGTCATTACTTTTTATTTAACTCATTTTCAGTTGTCTGTCTGTAGTGTATTGTTATTTAATTAACCTAGATAGCTTAATTTAAAACTTAAAACTTATTTCCAATTAAGCAGATTTTAAAACTAATGTCATCAATCACAAGAAGAAAATAATATGACAGACAGGTAGCCTAACAGCCCCCAAAAGTGGATCTGATTTACAAACACAGCAACAACCTTTAATTCAGCAATTTCAAGAAGGTTAAGAAACTTGAAAGCCTTTTCTTCTATTAAGAATGAAGCCTGAAACTCTGGCTTTCAAACAGCCGGGTTTTGTAGTCCAGCAGTATTGACAACCCTTATCAAGTGCAGAATGTTATGGCTTAAGGAATATATAAGAGCTCTTACTTATTCTTTCATTCATGTATTGAATCAATGTCCAGAGCCTCAGCAGTGCATTGCCCATCAGCATGCCTCACTCCCTCCCTGCTTTGCTGCAGAGGGCACACACAACCCACATGACCAGAGCGCTTAGAGCCCAGTAAAATCTCAAAGTATAATAAAGTTAAATGAGAAATTGAGAAACTCTGATCCATAGGGGGTTTCAAATGCTCCCTAGATTCAGGCACTTTAAGGCTAAGATTGATACAGATGCAAGAGTTGCCTTAGAATCAGGAAACAAACAAAAAAAAAACTAAAAACAACAAACAGCCCCAAAGTTCTTATTAGAAAAAGCAAAAATGCTCTGAGCCACTTTATTTAAAACCAAATCCCTTCTCTCACTCAGTAGCAGAATTCCTATGGGATGTAATATACACAAAGTTTCTTTAGAGAAAAAGGGGTTTTTTTCCTTATTAAATTGTTACCCAAGCTTCCAATCTCAGTTGGTGGGGCAGATTGGGTGGTGAAATTCAAGCTCAATACTACAGGAAAATAAAAGGAAACTTGATAAAAGTCACTTGATAGAACAGAACTAAAATAATACCTCTCTATGGTCCCTATCCTGCTGATACAGAATACAACAAAAAAATAGCTTTTATTTTATGGCACCTGAAAAGGATTTCTGCTGAAATATGTAGCAGATAACTGACGTGTATACCTTTGAAACTATTTTAGAATGTTCATTTTTCCTGTGGATTATTTTTATTTGAATCTTTAGCAAAACATTAAGTAAACTTCTATATTCAAGTAATTTGGAAGCAGAAAAATCAAGTAAGAAAATTAATTGCATCACATGCAAGATCCTGGTCTTGATTTCTGACATGCTCCATGTCATATCTGTATCGCATCGATTACTACAAACTATATAAAGTTGTTAGCTTTTATCTTTATCTCACAAGTAGATACACCCTGACTGCTCATTTGTCAAACTTGCCTGCTTACAATACTGGACAATCTCCTGTGGCATCTGCATGTCACATGAGCTACCCTCATATAGAGGAGATCTTCAGCCACGCAAATCAGGTTACCTACCAAGCACCTGATGCAAACTGAAGCAGGTGTCATACTGTAGAGTATTCTCACTTTGCCATATACTTGTCACATCCACCTTTTACACCTTTTGCCCTGCACTTAGGTCATGAGCTCTCCTAGGTTGAGATTGTATTTTGCCTATATGAGAAATCAATGGGACCTCAGCTTCCAGATTTTGCTTTCATTTGTATTACGTATTGCAAACAACTTCACACTAGACTAATTAACTGTAACAAATTCATAATGCAAACTTAACTCAAAGCATGGAATAGATCCTAGGAAAACAGATAACAGAAAAGCAACTTTTTTGGGAGCTGCTTTGCCTCCAGAATGTCTGCCTCAAGATGAAGAGGTATTTCAACAGGTCAGCAATTAGGAGAAAAGCATATGGAAACTTTCATCTACATGTAGCTAAACAACACACACAAGCATACAGCCTCATGGCTCCCTGAAGAAATACGCAAAGAAGATACATGAAGCAAAGGATGAGAAGAAAGGAGGACCAAGGTGACTGACCACAAATTAACCTTTCCTTCTTTGTCCTGAGGAACAGCAACATGACTGAAGTATGATCACAAATCTCCATGTAACTTTGCTTTCTTGAGATCACTTTAAACAGGAAACACCTTTGTGAGCTTGACACAGCCAGTGCAAACCAAATCTGATGTCTCCAAAGGACACATTCTTAATGACTAGATTCAGCTAAAGCCACAAGATTCAATTGCAGAGATTTCAATACATCTTACTTTGTTCACCTCCAGACTGTTTACTGTACTTCACTCATCCAGGGATTTCCACCCATCTCGTACATATCAACAAATGCAATTGTGGACACACTACAGCAACTTCTGCTTACCCTTAAAGCTGCAAAAAACAAAATACTTAGAATATTTCAGCCGGGGCTGAGAGTTGCTAAATGGCAATGCCAAGATTGCACTCACAATAGCCCAAAGCTTTCAAAGCCTAATTAGAGACTTCAGGATTTCCCTCTAGCTGTTCTATCAAGTTCTCTTCATGTGGTTTGGAACACGTCCTGACCAATTATCAAGTTACATTATCAACTGCTAATCTGTAAAAATCCTTGAGACTTCTATGTAACTCCAAGTTACATCCAGACAGTACATTTTGATCCACCTCCCTCCAGGCTAAGTGTAGGTTCAGACCTGTACTTAGAGAATTAACTTTTTGTCTACCAAACATTTGGGTCAGTAAGGCGATGCAGAAAAAGTTGTGCTCCCAGGTGCACCTAGCACACCAAGCAGAAAGCCCCTTCTAATAGTTAAAGTTTTGTCTTTTTTAAGGAAGGGAGAGATCAGAATGACTTTCAAGAATGCTTTTGGTCTGAACAGTGCTTGCCATAAGAGAACCAAGGTCTCTGCTGACACAAAGGTGCTGCTGCTATCATCATGATAACGTTGTTATCAGTAAGCATGGAAAAAAACTGACGTAGGAGAAGTACTGCACTCCAAAAAAGTTAGAGCAAACTTAAGAATAGCTATATTGGTTCTGACTAGAAGTCCATCTAATCTTGGTTGGAAAAAGGAAAGACTATACATTACTTCTACAAAGTATCCTCCTATCTCTGACTTACAGCTCAGATTATTCCCTGAACCTGATGTGATTTAAGTTTTCTAAAAACTTATGCAAGCTTCCCTTAACAATAAATATGTCACATCTGCACCCTTTTTTAAGGAGTTCCACAGGTCTGCTCTCAATTTCCTGAGAAATCACCCCATTTTGGTTTAGCTGGTCTCCTGTTAGGTGCACTCAGTTGGAAGGGATGGTAAACAACATGTATCTACCTACTGTCTTGATACCACTGTCAACCTCCAGGCTGTCTCTTAGAAATGGTGTGTTTTTCAGGGTGGAGAAATCTAAATTATTCAGTCAATCTTCATGCAGATGCTGTGTAATCAATAATCTCTGCTGCCTTTTCTGAACCAGCTCCAGTTCTATGGTGGCCCTTTTGATATGAAGGAAGAAATGTACTCATTAATCAAAGTGTGAATGAACCATGCATAGAATCATAAAGGTTGGAAAAGACCTTTAAGACCACCAAGTCCAACTGTCAACCTAACACCACTATGCCAACTAAACCACATCCTGAAGTCTACTTTTTTTTTAAAATCTTCAGGGATGGTGACCCCACCACTTCCCTAGGCAGTCTGTTCCAATCCCTGACCACTCTTTCAGTAAATAAGTTTTTCCCTAATATCCAATCTGAACCTCCCTTGGCACAACTTGAGGCCATTTCCTCTCATCCTATCACTAGTTACACTTTCAGGCAGTTGTAGAGAGCAATAGCAAACATGAGAGGCAGGATAGAAGTAGAGCCACAGATCCGAGCTCCCTGACTAGTACTGTAAGCACTACAGGAAACTGAGCAAGCCCCCCTTGGTTTCTAGTACTTTCATAAGTCTTGAAAACACTCATGCTATAGTTCCCAAGATTTTCTTGTGAAGAGAGGGAAGGTGGAAAGCCCTTTTGCAGGAGAAGCTTAAATGTTTAGATTGCCCTAGATGAAACATGCAGATAAATGACACTTTTTTGTTTTTATTGAAGTTCATGGTTTTGGAGCAAGGAGCTTTTGTTAAACAGGACTTTTGAACCCATAGGAAATTCACAAGCCCGCTGAGAAATCAAATCATGTTGAAACAGAGCCATTTTGACCAAGCTGCCACAACAAGCCATAATTTTTGCTTTCCTAATGGAAGTTTTTGCTGCCTGAAGGAAGCGTCATTGGTAAGAAAAGTGTACACACAGACAAAAGGTCCAAATAGTCAGGTTTAGCAAGTCAAAACAGACAAAATTGTGATTCACCTCTTATTGCTGGTTTCTAAATCTACTCCAGACTACTGAAAGTAATTTCTTTCAGTTTACTGTAAAAGAACAGATTAGCAAAGACATTTAATCATATTCACATAGACTAGTGACTTTCTAGTTGAGCTAAATCAACATGCGGGTCCTTACAGAAGAACCACAGAAGGGAGTTTCTTGTGATTCTGTATCCCTGTGGCATTTGTTTGAACTTATTGGGCTGAATGACTTTTATATATTTGTATTGAATAACTTGTATCTCAAGACTCATGAAACTGCTGGACAAAGCCCTTTCCTCCAGCCCATTATTTCCTGGTACACACTGAACAGGAGCATGCACCTTACTATGAGTAACACACATGTATTAATGGGATCAGCAAACAGCTGAGAGTTCCAGGAGTGTATGCCACAGAGTCATGTTAATAAACACTATTATGTCAAGTCAATTTGAAACTACACAGAGGCTGTAGAGAGTTAACAAAATATCTTGCCTGGAAGCAAGGCACAAACTAATACCAGTCACAAACACTATGCAAGTACAAAATACACACTGTCCCAGTTAGACCAAAGAAGGGGCCCCGAATCAATATAGTATCACTTCTGTGATTACCAGACAAGGGATTTTCTTTATGTACAAAGGACAGCTTTAAACCAAAATCGAAGCCAAGCATGCTGTCATACAGAATTGCAATAGGTTTAGAAAAAAATAGCTTTCAGCAGTATTTAAATTCTACCAACAGTCAAGAGAAAAATAGTATCAGCAAATCTACAAGTTACTACAGGCCCATTTAAAGAACAATCCTGGCTCTAGAAGCCTTTTTAAGAAACAGAGGATGAAAAAGGATCATTCACAGGAAATCCATGGCAGACTCAAGAATGGAAGCTAAAGCTCTTCTTTTTCCTCGGGGCTTTTGCTCTAAGGAGATACATACTGTTTTAAAAGATACATCATTTTATGAATGGCACCAAATTTTGCTATCCATTATGGCCTATAGAAGTGCTTTTTTAAACTGAAACACCTTGAGAACTAGTATGGCCCAATGATTTCTAGTACATTTCAGCACATTACTTGCATTCAACTATACAATAATCATTGCACGGTAAAATAACAGGTACTTCAGCTTACCATATATTATGAAGCACACACATTCCACACTAAAGTTCTTGTTATAAGCAAGATAGGAACTACAGATATTATTAAAGTTCACTGAGCACTTGCCTTACTTTCCTATTACTTACAACATAACTAAACTAACTGTTCTAGCCGAAACTTTCCAGTCTTGTTTTCCACCTCAGACTGATTTTTTGTTTTAGTTAAATGGAAGGGAAGATGTAAGGTTTCAGCCAAAACAGACCAATCACTGTGAAAAACTTGAGCAGAAGAAAATGAGACTACTTATTCTTTTTAAGAACAGTTTACTTACCTTTTTCCAAGAAAGAAAGAATATTCTTAAGCTTGGGAGCAGCAACTATGACACTGAAAGAGAACAACTCTTTATATATTGGACTTTTATTCATCCACTGAAGATTCACCCAATGCGGCCAGGTTATAACAATTTGAAAATTCACAATTAACACAAGCTCAAAAGAGATTTGTTTCCTTTTACCAAAACACCTTCTTAAAGACTCACTCTCCACTAGATACTTTCCAGGTGTGGGCACACAAATGTACTGCTGCTGATGGACTAAGCTTTATTCATCTCACCTGATAGCCCTAAATCTTCAGCAAACACTTGGTTGCACCCCAGAGCCTGATTTTGTTCCTGAGTGAAATGTGATAGAAGTAAAGAGGACTGGAAATGGAGACAAAGGAATAAAGGCAGGCATTGAGACTAAAGAGAAAAATGATACCTGGATATTAGGATGTAAATTTAGAAACTAATCAGACCAGGAAATGCTTAGTAATGACACTTTGAGACAGAGAAGACTGGCAATAGTAGTTGTGGAAGAAAATGAAATTATTTGAAGATGGATGAAGGGAAGTTGGAATTTACTAGATAAATAAACTAAAGCATAGTAGTAATTCCCATGTATGATAATTCATGTTTGGTAAATATTAATTCAAACTGTAACAGGTACAGATAAAGACCGTCAGAATAAGCAAGGAAATAGGAAGTCTATTTTAAAAGAAAACAGCAAAATCTTGAATTGTTTAGGCTAGCAAAAAGTTATTTTAAGGAATATGTCTGTAAATACTTTGCAAAGCTATAGGACAAATTGAAACGTATATTTGAGTATACAAATTGACAAATTTGTGTATATACTCACTACAAATATGTGCAGGCTATAAATTATTCAGTACTAACTGTTGGAATGAAGAAATCCGGGAACAGCCTTTCAAGTGAAGCAGATAGGATAAGAAGCAACGTGTACTTAACATGAGGTTTTAATAACTGGCATAAGTGACTCTGAAAGGCATGCCATTTACTAGGAGAAAAAAATTAAGAAGTGAGGCATATTGGAATGCACAGGAATAATACTGAAAAGCAACAGAAGAGGAGATAGGTAGAGGTGGAGTGGATAGACTTTGTCTAACTGGCATGGAAGAGAGTCAGTTATACGTAACTTACTGCAGTTTAAAAAAGCGTATTTATTTTATGAAGCCAGAGAATGGTGAGAGAAATCACTGAAGAGCAAGGTGAATGCTCATAGTTTCTGGATAAAGGACTGTGGAATGCAGAGAGAAGGTATTTTAAGCAGGTATTCTGACAAGATAAATTCTGGATTTCTGTGCTGGATTATGCTGGCTGTAAAGCTGAGCATCCTCCTCCAGAATTAAGACATGAAGGCAAAGTAGAAGAGAAAATAAGATATAGTAATTGCATGGAGTACTAGAGAGACATAAACCACCTTGAGATTTTTTTCTGGGAGATTTGTAGGGGAAAGGCAAGACACTAATGTCTAACTCAGACCCAGGACAACTCTGCTAAAGAAAAAACCAGCAACAATGATTGCTGAAACACTCAACTGAAACTGGATCTGACTGCTGCTCCTAACTCTAGCACTAAATAAATGTACAGTGAAAATAAAAATGTAAAGTAGCAGAAGTATACATTAAAGTATGAATCTTCCAAATATCTCCAAAGTCAAGTATTCCTTTGTTGAGCTAAAGGTTAATTTTCTAATTGTTCTGTGAACAAACAGCACCCTTGAGAGAGGTTAATGCTTTTTGTTGATGTTAATTAATATATTTTAATAATTCGAGTTCCATTTTTCACATTATACATCTAGTCTTAATCCACTGCATGAGCAACTCTTTGCATGCATCTCTGTGTACGTGGCCATATATATATAGACAAGGACGTATATATATTTGTTTTACCACTAAGAACTGGGAATGACTCCAATTTGAAACAAAAAAAATTTTTTTGTTCCAAAACTATGATAGGAAATATCTTAAGTTTAACAGCTATTGATTTAGATACCAGCTTTATCTGCTGAATGAATGGAGGAAACAGGAGTGGTTAATACAGGAGTACATGTGAACTCTGTCCTAAAATCTGCAAATGAGTACCCTTCCAGCTTTCCATTATCACAAAGCCCTAGAGCATATCTCAGCTTAACTCTTTTTGTCTGTCACAGTATTCACATTGAAATAAGTTCAATGAAATCAAGAGCGTGCAGCACCACACCATGTTTCAGCCCAGTCCTTTGAGCCCCATGTCATTCATTAATGCAGAAGAGCTGAAAATGGACTTGGTATTTTGCAATACATAAAACCACAGAGTCGTTTTCTCTGTCAAGCACTTAAAATCTATTCTGGACAAACAGGATCATAATTTCATTTACGGAAGGACAGTGGGCTAAAGACACTGGCAATGCAGAACAGGACAGGTTTTTGATGTAAACTTTGAAGAGGGAGCCAGGGTTGTTCCACAAGAAGTGGGAGAAAGCATGAAACTGCAAAACAGTGTGGAAAAAGCAGACAGTAAGCAACGAGCTGAAGGAGTGGAGGAACCTGAAGAACAGAGGGCAGGAACTAGGAGGCAGGAACAGCAGAGGTGGAAGAAGAAATAACTGTGAAGAGCCTTCCGGATGGAGACAAGGAATTCCTGTTTAGTGAAATAACATAGAATAAAAGAATCATGAAATCGTTTGGGTTGGAAGGGATCTTAAAGATCACCTCATTCCAACCACCTGCCATGGGGACTAGACCAGGTTGCTCAAAGGCCCATTCAACTTGCCTTGAACACTTCCAGGGAGGGGCAGCTACAACTTCCTTGGGCAACCAGTTCCAGTGTCTCACCATCCTCACACTAAAGAATTTCTTCCTAATATTTGCCCGCTTTCAGTTTGAAACCATTACCTCTCATCCTATCACTACTTGCCCTTGTAAATAGTTCCTCCCCAGCTTTCATCTAGTCTCCCTTCAGGTATGTACTGGAAGGTGGCTATAAGGTCTCCTCAGAGCCTTCTCCTCACCAGGCTGAACAACCCCAACTCTCTCAGCCTGTCTTCATAGGAGAGGTGCTCCAGCCCTCTGATCATCTTTGAGGCCCTCCTCTGGACTCACCCCAAGGAGCTCCATGTCCTTCTTATATTGGGAGCTCCAGAACTGGACACAGTACTCCATTTGGGGTTTCACAGGAGCCTCCCTGGGCAGCCTGTTCCAACGCCTCACCACTCTTCCTGTGAAAAAAATTTTTCTAATATCCAGCCTGAACCTCCCCTGGTGCAGCTTGACTCCATTTCTTCTTGTCCTACCTTCGGTCACCAGGGAGAAGAAGCCAACACCCACCTCCATATAACCTCCTTTCAGGTAGTTGTAGAGGGCAATGAGATCTCCCCTCAGCCTCTTCTTCTCCAGGCTGAACAGCCCCAGTTCCCACAGCCTCTCCTCATAAGGCCAGTTCTCCAGACCCCTAATCAGCCTAGTTGCCCTTCTCTGCACCCTCTCCAGCACCTAAATGACCTCCCTGGTCCTGCTGGTCACACTATTCCTGATGCAGGCCAGGATGACATTAGCCTCCTTGGCCACCTGGGCACACTGCTGGCTCATGTTCAGCCAGCTGTCAATCAGCACCCCCAGGTCCCTCTCTGCTGGGCAGCTCTCCTGCCACTCCTCCCCAAGCCTGTAGCGCTGCCAGGGGTTGTTGTGGCCAAGGTGCAGGACCCAACATCTGGCCTTATTGAAACTCATGCCATTGGCCTTGTCCCATCAATCAAGCCTGTCTAGATCCCTCTGCAGAGCCTCCCTGCCCTCAAGCAGATCGACACTTCCATCCAGCTTAGTGTCATCTGCAAACTTACTGAGGGTGCACTCTATCCCTTCATCCAAGTCATCAATCAAGATGTCAAACAGGAGTGGCCCCAGCACTGAGCCCTGGGGAACACCACTCCTGACCAGCCACCAACTGGATTTAACTCCATTGAACACATACCATCCTTCTGTCCCTTCTTGTAGATGGGGGTAACATTGACTGATTTCCAGTCTGCTGGTATCTCTTCCAGTCAGCCTGGACTCCTGAGAAATGATGGAAAGTGGCTTGGTGAGCACCCCCGCCAGCTCTTTCAGCACTCTTGGGTGGATCCCACCCACCCCATAGATTTATGCATGTCATTAAGGTTCATAAATGCCTGTACTCTGAGAGGAGCTGTTTTCTGTCTTTGCTGCAAACACTTTTTTTGTATTTACTTTTAGGCAGGCAGGGAGAACTGTGATAGTTTACATCCTATGTAATCAGAAGCTTCTTTCTGCAGCTGTAGCAAGTACTTAGACAGTGTAGGGCCTGAAATCTTCCTTGCTTTCTTATCCTTACATTTTTAATCATTAGCAATCAACATCACTAAGTCATTAGCAATCCGGTCAATATTCAAGTTCATTTTTACCAAATGTTTGGTTGGGATTAGATGGCATCTTCTGCTTTCAATCAGGTGATTGTGTCCCATGACCCATCTTAGCTCTTCAGCAGTATTACCGATGCACAGGAGGCTGCTCCAAATAGTGTATTCAATGGATCTTCATGGATCCTGCAAGAAAATTGGCTGGAGAGCCATACAACAGGCAGAAGAATTTTGGATCTGATTACAAATCATGTGGGTGGCCAATTTTCTGAGGAGAGCCAAGGCTAAATCCCAGAATTGAACAAGATTGGGCTTTAGGGAATTTCAGATTTGGCCATTGCACAGTTTCCCAGAATCCATTGGAAAGGATGCTGAGCTTTGCCCCAGTTCTTCCCTTTCACTCTAGACAGATTTGTTAGCATTTAAATACCCAATATAAATTTAACCAGAATAATCACAGGCAAAGAGAACCTGCAAGCATAGCTACAGAGACCTGCAGTGTGAAAGCTGAGTTTACAATCTGTAATAATGAATGGTTGCTTAATAAACAGCTTATGGAAGGGATCAGACAGGGGCAGCGCAGAACTCCTCTGGCTGTTGGCAAGTTCACAGCACACTAAATGTTAAGTCAAAGGAAACATAACAATGTTATCTAAAACACACAAAGGGCTTGAACTGATATGGATAATGGCAAATAGACTATATAAATAATCTTAAGAAGATGTTATTAAAAGCCAACACTACTACACAGCCAATGAAAAGTGAGATACAGTGTTGTTTGCCATTCCCTTTCAATTGGACTATAATGGAAACTACTTATTTTTCCACTCCTTCCCTTGACATCAGTAGCAGAGGTTTCACCAGGTAGCTTACAACTGATGCTGGTGGTTACAGTGCAGTCCTCACTGCTTATCTGAACCCACACATGTGAGTGCTAACAAGGACTGCCTGCCCCACAACCCAACATGTATGGCAAGAGAAAATGTGCAGCAAGTTGCCCAACACTTTCAGTCCAGGCTGCTGGAAGGAGCAGCAGTTCCCATTTTGTGGTGAGGTTTTATCGGGTGATCTACCTTCCCTGAACAACATTGGAAAGCAGTATTCTGATCCTAACATCTTATTTCCCCTCACTCTTGTCTTCTTGCTGTTAGAGGAAATTCTTAGCATGTGCTCCCCAGTGTTTCTCCCCAGAGACAAATGTATGCATTGTGGGAGCCAGGTAGAGTTTGGACCCCACTATGTTAGATACTGTAAAAGAAAAAAAGAGAAACATCCTTGTTCCAAACACTAAGCAGAATTTTATCACATTTTATCCAACATCCTTATCAAGAGAAAATACTAGATCCTTTGCCACTGCTTCTGGAAAGCAGCAATGAAGCAAGACAAACTGTTCCTCAATTTTTCATGTGTTTTATATCCTTTCTATGAAACTTGGCTCTCCAGGGTTCAGGTCACATTTACATAAGATATAAAGCCCTGGCATTAATTACCATTTAATAAGTAACTCTCAAGTACCATTGACTGGATAAAAACAGATGTGCAAGTCCCAAGAGAAAAGAGAAGGTTTCCAGGAATTGGAAACAATTCTTACTCAAAGTCTACTATAGAAGCCTAGGTCTGTTCACTGTCATTCATCCTCTAGAGCAAATACAATGAGAACTTTTCTTAAAGTGGCACAAACAAGTATGAATTGACTGACTTTACTAGAACTACTTCTGATATAAGATTCAAATCAAATATAGTCTATGTTCTTGAAGTACAATAAAATTCACCTTATTTTAGTCTAATACATAACTAGAGTGTATCAATTCTCATCTGTGACATGTGAATTTTAACAATGAATATTTACTTAAATGCAGTTCTCTCTCCCATTTTATGACTGGCACACTGCAACAGCAAGCTAACAGCAAGAGATTACTTTTCTCTCACCCATAAGCCAATTGCTATAGGAAAAAGAAATGCTACATCTAAGGGGTCTTTGCAGAGAAGAAAAGAGGTGGGTTTTGCTGTTTGTTTGGTGTTGTGGTGTGGGTTTTCTTTAAACAAAATGCAATTGCTGTTCTGTTAATGGATTTTTATTAATAAACTGTGCTGATGCTGCTGGCACCTTGCTTCTGTTACTGAGATGAGTCCTTCCAACTTCCAACTGTGCTGGTGTTTTCTCTTGGGAAGGGATCTGGTCTCGAAGAGTTTCATTAGCCTAAAAGAGAAACATCTGCTTGGAATATGGAGCAATCTATTGGCTGAGCTTAGCAGTAGGTTAACTGCAGCTGGTCAACTCTGCCCCATCTTATGTGCGTCATGGAGACCAAAATGAAATAACATGTACTGTTTTTTAGTGGATGCTTAAAAGGAGATATGATTCAGATTAAAAAGATGATTATGTTGGCCATTTTCCTCAATATAGCATTGAGTTACAAGAGTACGTTTTCCAGAAAGACAATACTGTTGAACTACAAAGAAGGAACAGACAAGTTGTTATTGCATTTTTTTTTTACTAGACATGGAATTCTAAGTGACTGCATCCAAAACCAGGCTAGAAAATTACCAGGGTGGGACTACTTGAATGTTGTTTTGGCTCTAACACATGCTGGTGGCCACTAGTTCTAGCACTGAAAAATAACATTGCCAGTAAATCAAGACAATTCTGTTCAAGTAATTTGGAATTGCCTCCACATCATGAGGTGCTTAATGGGTTCTGTTCCATACAAAAAAATCCTATGGCAGAGTCTCTGCTTCGTATGAAACATTAGTCAGACTTAAATGTGTTTTTTCAAGGAGATTCTTTCTAACTTAAGAGTAGAGGTAGCCCTTAAAGTACCAGGTACATAGATCCACAATTTTTTATTCTTTAATTCATAATTCACAAATGTCTTATTCAATTTTATAACAGTGAACCTCGCTAAAAAAACAGCTCTGTAAATAAAAGAGTTCAATTAATTTCTGTGTTAACTCTGCTCCAGCTCCACCAGGTACACCAGTGTGTACAACTCAGACTGGCAAATTTGATGTTACCTACTTAACTTAGGCTGTTTTAACATAACTAGTCATCAAAACTTAACAATTCTGGTTAAGTCTGTGGTACACTGATGATGCAAGTTGTTTTAATAAAGACAAATAAGTGTGGAGAGACAAAAAAAAAAAATCTCTTATCTGCAAGTTTGCTCTGCAGTGGTTATCTGAGTAGTTTATGCTGCAACTCATACAGGGGCATGTTTGTTTTGCTACAGATGTGTGCTTTTATAAGGTGTTTTGGGATCCATTGGTATGGAAAAAAAAAAATTACTACCTGCATGGCTTTTTTCCAAAACTTACGGGAGAAAGAAATTACTTCTGGAGAGCAAATGTGAATTTCCATACACTGCCATCAAAATCCTGAAATTTTTTTTTTATAGAGAGCTCCAAGGATTTTCTCACTGCTTCCTCCCTGTGGATATAATAACAGGATGCTTTCTCAGGCCTGTCATGCACAACTTGCACATCCAAATCAGTCTTCCCTAATTCTGTGTCTAATGAAACAAAGAATATAGCACTAAAAACAAGCTTCCCTCTTCTTTTCACCCTGTAAACATTATGTACTCACTATGAACAGCAACAGGAGTATCATAAACTAGGAATGCAAATACACACACATTTTACAGAAGAAAGTTTTATATGCAGAAAATGCAGTCAAAGAAACCTTTCTAAAAGGTTCTGAAAAGACACTTTGTGAGTCAATATAGCAGAAACAAGAAAAGCTCACTGATACAAGGTGAAAGGAAAGACCAGCACTTGCATTAATATTTTTTCTGTTGCTGGTGGTATCAGAGAGAAAAAGTATCATTTTGAAATTGTTTTTAAGATTAATTAGTCTATTGCAATTTTCTTAAATATTACTTGTAGCAGATTGAGAGTCATAACACCCTCACCATCTGCTCTAAACGCAATACTTGGATGTTTTAGTGCCAAACCCTCAAAAAGCTATCAGTTTGTTTGTCAGACTACAAGATATGCTTTATAGTCTTCAATTTCATAACCTAAGTTAAAGCTGTTTTGGATTATATTTCAGGTTTCAGTGCATTTGTTCAGGCTTGTTAGCATCATATTATATATGTTGTAGACCCAATTCCATTTGATTCTATCTCTCCTTAAAATATTTTTTTTTTCTTTTATTTTTTCAAGGATACAGATGGTTCCAATTAAGATCTGCTTTAGTTTATCTTAATAAAGCAAATATACTGCTGTTGAGGAGTTTACTAACAAAGCTATCCTATCACTGTGAGACTCTAGTCCATCTCTTACCACTCTCAAAACTTCAAACTGTGCCATAACTGTACCCGGCAATAATCACCTTTGCATTTTCACCAAAATTGTGAATTACCCAAGGCACAAACTTCAGGAGACTGAAGGAGCTCTGCTGTCTTAGTTGTTTAGGAGACTGGTATTAATTCTAAAAAAGCTAACTGTAAGCTAAGTGTAAAAAGAAGAATCACAGTAGAACTAGCATTGTTTAGTACAGAAATATTATTTTTTCTAGGATTATCTTAGTACAAGGAGACGTTTTGTACTATCCAGTTGGAAGAAACAACTGCTGCTCTGTAACACGGGTAACCCTGAAAACACTGAAAACACTTGGAAGCAAATTTCCATTGAGTAATGTGGTATTTGAGTTTGAGTTTTGGTTGCCTTTTTTCTTCTTTTCTTGTACAACTCAATCCAACTCATCCAATCTAGTGGATGTCAGAGAGGATGCTCTCACAGACTACAATAAAATTGGTTTACCCCTCTTGGGACTTCAGCAAAAGTGGCTTAATAGTTTTTGCTCAGCATGCACATAAGCAAACTCTGGCTGACAATTTAGATGTTGTCCAAGTGAAAAGCGAGTGAAGGATTCTGTCAAATTTATTGGCTTTATTCTTTTAATTATTTTTCTTAAAACTCTTGCGAATCATAAATAGGACATCAAGAACTACTTGGTAAAAACCTCAACAAGGCTCCAAGATTTGGCTCAGATAGAGCAGCTTTCATTCCTATCATCAAGCTTTCTATTTGTACTTTCAACTGTGTTTTTCTAGGCTAAATGGAGCATTATTATTCCCATTTTATGCAGAAGAGAACTGAGGTGGAGTGCTCTGAAGAGACTTGCCCAAGTCCTCACAGAAAACAATCTTTAGGACTAAGAACACAGGTGGTAAAACTCAACTTTTCTCCAAGAAACATTTCTTTGCTATAATAAAATTTTGAAAATTGGCATTCTACATCATTCTTGATCTCATTTCCTGTTGGAAAAACACAAGCAAATCAAGCCACTAGCAAAAGTTCTTGGAAAATTAGTAAAACCATAAAACTCTTTAAAAACAAACTGAGAAAAATCCTAGTAAGATTAAAGAAGCATGAGTTTGCAGAAAATAAAAGTTCTGAGAACAGTAGGTACTTTTCAGCTTTGTGGCAAATTGTTTATAACCAGAAATGGATCTGCTGTTGAACATGATAAAATATTATTATTGGATGTTGGATGCTGTGCTTGCACTCATTGGATGGCAGGGTCTAGCAGTCAGGACTGCACAGTGGCCAGAAAGCATCAGTGCAGTGTGGATGCTAGCAAATGTGAGCGTGAGTAGACTGCAGTCTTTCAAGTGCTCCCAGAGACACATGCCCCCCACACTGGAGTGCAAATCATATGAGTCTTGTGTGAGGCACCTAGACCCAAGCAAGCTTGGGAACGCTACTTTGTGCCGGAGTCATTTTGACAGCAGAGTAGGTGCACAGAGGGCCACAGAAGTCAGCTTGATGACAATGACCTGGAGCACTTGAGAAGCAGGATAACAGGGTCTGTTGAGGAGGCAATTCTGAAGTGGTCTGTGAAAACATAAGGCACACTTCACTTTGGATAACATTAGGAGTGTGGGTGGCATTGCCCACTGAATCTTTTCACAGTTGGTGTTGCATTAAGCTGATCATTTATAAACATCGCAATGAGACAGTAAAAATTCTGAAAAAGAGATTTAGATGCAGATGAGTACTCATATTGCTGGCACCAAAGAGAAGCAACGTAAGTTTCTTAAGATCAGGGACTGGCACGTAGAAATCCTGCACATAAATTATAGATAAAATCCATGGCCCATACTTTCCAAAACTATTTCTCGCCAACATGCTTAAGCTTCATGAAGAAAAGACCGTATTTAAACACAAATATTTAAATGATCATCCTAGTTTCAAAAAGACTGAATATTTTTAAAGCTCAGACCACTTACTTCAATTCTATGTTTATAATTGTAGTGCCTTAAATATTATACATTTTTGCAATATCATAGGATTTCTGCACCAAAACTGCTTAAAATTTAAAGAGATATATCTTTTCATCTTCAACCAAATATCAAAAATTTGATTGGTGCATAAATATTATAAAAATGCACACTGCACAAACACAAGCAGGCAGGATACTCCCAGAAGAAAACGGTTACTTCCTGATCATGAAACAACATAAAAGTCAAAGGAGAAATGTAAAATGTGGACTATGTAGTGGTAATGACAATATTCATTGCAGATTCCTCACTCTCAGGAGTAGTCTCAGGAATTCATGCATTTTAATTATTTGTGGGGAAAATATATTCATGTGACTCACAGTGGCATAATTTTGCCCCAGGAATGTGAGACAAAGTAGACAGAAGTCAGTGGAAAGATTGCAGTTGACTTTAATGGGCTTTGGAGTGGGTCCATAGCCTGTGAGGCATAATGACCAACACCAGACAGCTTCAGTCAACTTTGCAAAGATTCTTTGTCTTTGGAGGAGTTGTAGATCTTAGATCTAAAAAAGACTTCTGATTAATATAAAAGATGAATACCTTACTGAAATGCACGTCAACAAAAGAAACGTGCACAAAAATGCTCAAAGTTTTAAGTCTTCAGCTACTCAACGTCTGGGAGGACCTGCAAGGTTCCCAAGTGATAACTGCCATCCAGCAGCACAATAAAAATGTTTTATTCTAGCAATTCTGTATGACGCATGAACCTTCTCTTTTAACTGGTGTCCCCTGAAGATCAAGTAGTTCTTTTGATGTTTGTTGACAGTTGCTCCAGCTTCTAAATGAAAATCTGATTGTTAGGATTAATAAGTTTATTCTGCCATAAATCTCCAGATTATAGGTGGGACAATGAAATGGCAAACAAATACTGAAAAGGTCAAAAGCCCAAACGGTTGAAACATATATATCACTTACCTCTGGATTCACATTATCAACATTTTAGAATAACAGCAACTATGTTGCTGCAGTTAATGTTTAGCACAAAAATCAAGTTTCCATTTTCCTTTGTAAAAGCAATAACTCTGTGAGAATTCACCTCCAGATTGGCATTCCAAGTATTTTTGGTTTCTTTAGTTTTGTAACTTTGCCTCTCTGCAATATTGTTCAAATCTTCAAGTAACCAACACTCATTCTGCTGTATAAGAAAAGGTAATAGAGCAGAAAAATTAAGCTTCTTTTTTGTCATTCAGTTATAATATGGCTCTGTCATAGATGGACCTATATATTACAGCCACATACTCAATGGTTAAAACATGTATCTTGGTGTCTTCCCACATAAAAGGTGTCAAAGCAACCCAAAAACCTGAGCTGATATAAAGCAATTAGTAAGTTGCTTAGCCTTGGCTGTCAGCCATTTATCCAGGTGCTTAGTGTGCCATGTCTGAGCAGCCCACACACATTAATGTAGTTGTTCCACTCCTCTTTTCTGGAGTAGGCTCATTTCCTACATGCAGAAGCAGTCCAAGCAAAATCAAATCGCTCACACTGAGTCAGGAAAGCTTGTTAGATGTGAAAATTGAGGACAGGTCTCCCAGCCCCAGATTTGGTGCCTCAAAGATCCTCTCTTGATGGCCCATTCACTCAAATACACCCCTTTCCTCCTCCCAACATGAAGGATTCTGCAGCATTCAACAAAAAGTAAAGGAGAAATAAGCAGCTGCCCAAAACAAACTAGGGAAATCTTTCTGGCTTGTCCCTAACCAGTAAGTTCTGCAGTTAATGCTGCAATAAGTTAATGCTACCACATAGTAATGCATGGTTGTAGTGTCTTTTTTCTTCTCAGTGCTCAGTGCTACCACCTTTCCTACTCACGGATGCCTCCCTCCTTCCTCTAGCCCCACAACCCCTTCAAAAGTACAAAAAACTCCAAAATTAACTACTTGTTTCAAGTGCTATTGAACTAGACATTAATTCAATTAAAACCAAGAAGTAACGGAGGAAGGTTGAAGAGTCCTAAAGAAACAAGACGATTAGTGAACCCATACCTTCACCTGTCCTGGAGCATTCTCAGAATTGCCAGTTTAAATCTTGAACTTCACAGGGAGCTAACAGGCAGAAGGAATTCAAACTGGTCACACAATGGGACACATGAAGCAACAGCCCTCATGGTCAGACTCTGCCAATGTCCATTTCAAGGTTAGGATTAGTAGAGAAACAGCACTTTAAAGAGCTGTAGTTCCACACTGGGTGATTACGTTTCTCAAAAAAAACCACAAGAAATTGGCCTAAACAACTCAAACCTAGTCTGTGGTTTGAAAAAATGGCAATGATGAGAAAAGAACACTATTCAGAGTGGCTCAATCTCATCACAGGTTTTCCAGAGCTGGACTTTTCAGGTAAACATAAAAGATTGCAGTTGCTGTGCTAGCTCTGCACTACCAGAAGGTCTCTCTTGGATTTCAGCAAGCAGTAGCACAGCTTTCAGAGGAGCACATCTCTCCCACATGCAGCCCTACAATTTATCTAGGCTCCCTCTGTGACTAATTGAGAGAGATGGAGAAATTAAGACCAATACTAAAATACAACTCTAAAATAATATAGACAAATTGCTCTCTGATTTTTTTTTATTTATTTTATTTTTCTATCTCTGGTCTCTTCTCAAAGTTGGAAACATGGACAACCATCTTAAACTGAGGCCTAACTTTTGGATAGCCAATCGTGAAGCCTCTGTATTTTGGAGCTGCAGAAGAGAAACTAGAAAACTTAGAAAACTTACCATCAAATTCAAACTTCCAAGGTTTAGGAGCAATTGGGTCAGGGCTGTGGTGCAGGATTCAGGCTGGCTGAGAGCACTGCAAAGAGGGGAGGAATGAATAACAAGGCTGTGTTTATGGACATAACTAAGTTAAATTAAGACTTGGTAAAATCGCATTTTTCTTCTCTCAGCTAAAAATGATACAACTAGGACACATTACTGGAACTGATCTCCTATAAATCATGTAAGAAGGAATAGGCTATTTTGGATCCTGTCAGAATATCACCATGTGTTCAAAGGTTAAAGGAAAAGTGAGTTCATTCATAGTTACTTTGTTTTGTTAAAGACCTCCATTCACCTATCCAGAACCCATTTCTAGAAATTTTTGTTGGTACATGTTATCAGGTAACATTTAATTTTGTTAGCATTTCAGGTGCTAAAACTGGTTAGTTTTATAGAACATAAATGACAAACCACTTGAAAGATAAGATGTACCTGCAACTATTTTAGATTAATTAATTGCAAATCAATGTTTTCCTGCATTAGTTTGAAAACAAGTATTCCATATATTACATGTCTATCAGAATAGGCTATCTAGTTATCTTAATCTTCTTGGAGATTTTTGTTTTTTGAGAATTCAGAAGAAACTATCTGCCATTTTCTATTACTTTTCTAAAATTAAAATGTATTGGTGTTCTCTTAGAAACCTAAAATTGAGAGACTCAACATTTCATTTTAGAGTCAGTTTTGGCCTGGTGATAATTATGCTCACAGGGACCCACTGTCCCATAACTTTTTTCAAATATTACTTTAAGTTTTTAATGACACTGAGTTGTTTTTAATAAGTTCTACAATTGCACAATACATAAATAACAAGCTCTTAATTATGTCTGTCATTTAAAAGGAATAATGAGCCTTACTGCAATTGTGCCTTTCTCGTAATCGTGCCTTTCAAGGTTTTCATGGATTTTCCTTCTGAAAATATGACACATTCCTTTTTAAAATTTTGCAGGTTTTTCAGACCAAAAATAGACAGACAGAAAAGTGAAGCTGAAGAATTTCTATGCTAAGAAAGCGTATTCCAAACATATATCTTGCGTTGCTAAATCCTGACTCTTACAGCAGCTCTTTGCCACATCTTCCCTGTACCTGGTACAGGTACTTTGAGAAATGCCAGTATAACACAAATGCAATTGCATGAAAGTGCACAAACGTTAGATGTTATCACTTAGCTGCCATTTGGGCAACTAATTCAACGTTTGTATAAAGTCTGAGTTTTCAACTCTCTATACAGTAGACTTATGAAGGGGAACAGTTTTATTGTTCCATCTCACCTTAAGCTCAAAAACTGTCCCATATGGCAGCAAGATGAAGGCAAGAATTTAGGAGGCTTTTATAAAATACAAGACTAAAATGAGCCTGCTGGTGTATCTCATTCCCCCTCTGCAATTAAAGGCAAATGCATATGCAACCTCCTTCACAACTAGAAGTTTATGAAGTCCTGTGCTAACTAAAATAGGATTTGTGCCTTATAAGATTAGTATTTTTACTATTTCTATTGGAAAGCTGTTCTATTGCATTAACCTTTTCCTTGCTACATACTGTCTTTTAATTTCCAGCTACGCTATAGTTACGGGGCACGGAAAATCATTTGTTTCATTAGTGAAAGCAAAAGAGAAATGAATGCCTGTAGCAGACTAGCTAACATACTGGTAGGACACTCATGCTTAATCAGGCCAGGAATGTGAGTACAAGTTATCACATTCTATGCAATCACTGTAGCCTCTGGGCTAGCAATTTTTCTAGGACAGGCATCCCAGCTACCAGCCACAGTTCTAGTCCCACCAAGTTCTGCCTTGAACTCAGAGAATCTGTGTTGTTGAAAGCTTTATTGGAAGCTGGAATATTTCAGAAAAAAATGTTGTGGTTCTGATGAAGTGCCACTTTCCAACACACATATAAACCATTTCGACAAATAATTCCTGACCAAATTTATTACATAACTGAATTTTTAAAGGTACCTCAGAGAATAAGTGAAATAGAGTCCAGTTACATTTTCTGAGAGATCTCTCAGCTTCCTGATTTTACTGTGGTTATATTCCCAAGTAGTATGCAGCAGTCTAGGGGTTATGATCTGCTGAACAACTGAAAACGTTGGTTTTACTGTTATTTTTAGCCATGTCCATACGAGCAAGTTCAAACATTACTGCCATCTTTTTATTGAAATAGACTTAGCTCCCTAAGGGACAGGGAAACATTGGGACCACAACTGACAAGTATATGCATTAAGCAAATTAAGATTATTTCTGCAAAGAAGAGAGTGCATTTCTTTTTCATCAGGAAGAGCCAGAAGACGGTGAAGACCCTATTAACTTCACACACCACCTTTAACCAGATACTGGTTGGGCCTAGGGCTGAATTTTCCTCCCATCACTTTCAGTCATGAAATAAAAAAATGAGAGTATCATGGAGATACTCCCACCCGGGAGACTGGATTGGCTACCCAGACAGAAAAAAATCTGTCCCTTTTCCAGAACTGCTTACAGTTCCTTTTCCAAACGGAAGAACTGGGAAGAACTGTAAGCCTGGGAGGTTAGAGCTAGGTCCCAAAAGCATAGTCCAACCCCAAAAGGCCTGGTGAGCTACTAGAGAAGTGATGATTAATTTCTATGGAAGTTTCTTCATCTTTAGGGGCTGGAGATTTATTTCCTCTTTGCTAAAGGTCAGCTTTTACACAACCCATTCGCAATGAGCTGCATTTAGTGCTGTGAGCAAGCATAGCTCAAGTGCATCACAAGAGCAAACAGAAGTAGATACAGAGTGTGAACACATCACTGAGACAACAAGCAACTTTCAACTAAACAGTTACAAAGGTCTGATGCAGTAATTGCCCTTTAAAAAAGCTTACACCAGGGAACGTCAACTTTGGGAGGAAGTTTATTTTTGCAAGCTGTTGAATGTGATAGGGTGTTTTTCTTCAAATCATAAATCTGCTTACTTTTGTGGAAGCTTTTGGAAACTATGAAACATGTAATTGTTTCAGTGAGGGGTTTGCTGAAAAATGCCTGATGCTTATCTTTAAATTATTAGTTTAACTAAACAAAAGAGGCTGAATAGCTATTGGATAGATATTTTGCAGGGAAATATCTGGTTGTGTCTGCATCATCCATCTACACTTCCCAGCACTCCTCAAAACCTGACAAAAAAAGCTGCTCTGGGCCTCAGTGAGCTACTGGGATAAAAGCAAAAGATTTAAATGTAGTAAAAGAGTTTCTGTCAGGAATCTCTGCAAGAGTAGAGTTGAAATTTGCCCCTTTGCCTGGTCCAAAACCCATGCAGTAAATGATAGCTTTGGCTTATCATTAGACAAGCAATTTAATGCTTCTCTCTGACTCCCAGCATCCCTTAAATGGTGACTGCAAGACCATAAGTGTCAACCTTTTCATACTTTAATGGCACTCATATAATTTAAAAGTGGATTGAGACTTGAGGAGAAAGGGACAGGGGATCTAAAGGGCATGTAGGACTTTTTTTTTCCCCTGCATATTACAGAATTTCTCTTCAGTGTTGGATTTTTTTTTTTTTTTCTGGCTTTCTATTTTTTTCCTCAGGGATTAAATTCACCTCAGAGGAAAGAATCAGGGAATGAAAATAATACAGCATCTCAAATCTACTTAAGTCCAAAGGGTTAATTTTTATCTTCACCTTCAATTACTCCTATTATCAATTAATCCAAAGAAATAACAATCACTAACCTACCCTTATCTGACATTAGCATGTACTGAGCTTAACGTGCTTTATAAGCATGAGTTTTGGCTCACAGCTGCTTTGGCCCAGGCAAGCTGTTTTTATGCTCCTTTTACTGACATAGAAGCTAAAGCAAAAGGTAGATTGTGCACCTGCTGATAATCACCCAAAACTCCAAAGGAACATTGCCAGAGATCTCACAAGGGAAGGACAGCTGGAAAGGGGAAGGGCAGTAAAGGTAAGTGAGTTGTTTTTGATCCACATCCCTAAACGTGCGCTAAGGATTCTGGGGTAAGCAGAGGAAAATTCATGTTGATATGGATTACTTACAATTTTTCTTTTCAGAGAGTTGTCAGGTTGGGAAAGCACACTCAGATCTTTTCAGTAAAAAGCAAAAAAAAAATTGTCATGGGCAGTTCATCTCAAAGAAAAAATGAGTAGAAACTTGAATTTTATTTCAGAGTTTCCCCTTTTCTAAAGAGATGAAAAATATGCTTAGTAAATTCATCATAATGTATGAGAAAACTCATTAGGATTAGCATGCTGATGGCAGGTTCTATAGGAAACAGCACGCAAGAGACCATATAACTAATATAATGTCCGATCACCTTCAAGACTCCCGCCCAACCACGGCAGGGTCATATGAGGATGCTGGCAGTATCAGCCCAGGACAAGAACTGAATGGATGCCTCAGGATTTGTAGTGATGGGCTTTTGCCTGATTTGTCATCATAGCATTATTCACTTACATCTAAATAGGGGTGGAAAAGACCACTCTCAAGACAAATAATCTGTAATACCTCAGTGCCTCAAGCCATTACCAGGTCAAGGGAGATTTGAGCTGATCCCAATGGCAAAATTAAGACACAAACGTTGTCCAATGTCACATACACACCAAACTGTATTAAAGTTACACAACAACACTCTTAGGTGCATATAGGATAGAAGGAGACAAGGGAAGTCAAGAAAGTAGCTGAAATACAGAGAGTTGCAAGAGACAGGATAGTCACCACCATGGATCCAGCAGTGTCCCGATGGTCTGCAGATTTCAGTTGGTCACTGGGGAAGATCTTCAATGTGCTGTCAGGCCACAGCTCTTTTTTATGATTGATGTCTCTGCCTCTTCTCTGAAAAGATGTGAAGATACCTGGAACTGATCTGCATTATCTCCTCCCTCCAGCATGCATGTGCAGGGCCTTCAGGGGGTCTCTGCAGGGTCGCCAGGGGGTCCCTCACAGCTTGCCTTCATTTTCTGCAAGTCTTCTTCAGTGTAACTGGCTTTCACCTCTTGTCTTGAGCACATGTGTTCTGAGAGGATGCACACCTGGCTGATACTGCGGCCAACAGGCCCAGCACATCCTGTCTTGTTTTACTTCCTAGCGAGATATGTTGTTGTTGTTAAGCCATAGCAGCAAGCCTGCATACAAAGTTTGCTCAAGCCTCACGGTTTGCTTCAGAACAATGTTGAGGAATAACAACAGTTCAATCTCTTACACTTGGACAACCTTTACTGTCATATATAAACTGAAATAAGCATCTTCTAATGCTATACCTAAATGGCTTTTTCTGAACTTTGGTACAAACTATTATTTTCAGTGTAGGCCACCAACTAATTCAAATTAAATAATATTCAATAAATTATTTTATAATATGACCAAAACAGTGTATTTGAGTTAATCAAACTAGTTCCTGTGAAGTTACCTAAAACTTTGTCCAGGATTTGTAACTTCTATAAACTGGTAGTAGTAGGAATCAGCTAAAAAATATGAAAGAATTTAATGCTTTTGTTAAAATCTTTTAGCAGTATATTTTTCATTTCTTTTAAACAAGCATGGCTATAAATTTATTGCAGGAGACATTATTTCCCACACAGTACAGAAATTACCTCTGGGAATTTGTTTTCCTCCAGACAAAGCACAAATTCTTTTGCAGCCTATGTGAACATCCGTGTGTGTGAAAGTTGTTTATAATGCACTAGATTATTCAGCCTTCTGTAGAATACAAATAATAGATGGAAGTTCTCATTGCTTCACTACAATGGCAGCTTTCTGAAGTAGAGGAGTAAACCTATTTACAATGTGAAGTAGGGGCCAGTGTTTTATTCCTTAAAGTACTATATCATATAGGTGTCTTAATAATGAAGTAAAATTATCCTGTTAGAGATTATGGCTGAAACAATGGCTTTATTCAATATAATGGTTATAAGTGTATTTCAGTATTGATGCTACAGGTTTAAGATGTAAGCCATCATGAAGAAATAAACAGCAAGTTGTTCAGTTTTTACTGCCTCTCCCTCATGGCCACCTATGGCAAAGTTCCTGATTAAAAGATGGTATTTTTCTGCTAAAGCCAGCGACTGGGTTGCAGGGTTTGGTTTCTGGCTCTGTCACAGGGCTAATCGATTACTTCAGTGTGTTTATCATAACTCCATTATGAAGGCACAGTCACAAATCCAGGCAGGGAAAAGCACTAGGCTTCTTTCCTATTGACTATCAGAACCAGCTGTTGAAACAGATGTAATGTAAACTGCAGCTCTGTCACATATACTTTCAAGACGTGATGTCCTGGTCAAAAAAGGATGCAGCTTTGTTTATCCTAAATAAAGAGAGACAAGAAGACTGACCTTGAGGATGAGATCAAGCATAACATGGCCTAAAATAGCAAGTAAAATGTATGTCATATCTTCAGGATTAATTTCTCAAGTTTATACATGAAATCCATGAGCAATTCTGGAGAGGCTGATCCTACAAAACAGTATTGAGAATCCAGGTGCCAAGAAACTTCCAGAGGAATTTTGGATGCTCAGTACCTTCCAGGCTCACTCTGTTGGGAAAAAATAATTCAGAATGCCCCATTAGATTGAATCAAAGGGCTTAATACTAGTGGTTGTCTGCTTCTCTATCTTGATTTTAATGAGTTTATTTCTGGAGCAAGGAAGACTTACCCTCATTTGAGGAGGGTGAGGTTAGGAAACAAACAAACAAACTGGGCATACACAAGTCCATGGAACCTGATGGGATGCAGTCATGAGAGCTGACAGAGCTGGCTGATGTTGTTGCTTGATATCTTTGAAAGGCTACAGTGACTAGAAGAGGTTCCTGAGGAATGGAGTAAATTAAATGTCATCTCTATCTTCAACAAAGCCAAGAAAGAGGATCCTAGAAACTACAAGCTGGTTAGTCTCATCTCCATCCCTGTGAAGCTGATGAAACAAATAATCCTGGAAACAATTGTCAGATACATGAAGGATATAAACATTATCAGGAGCAGTCAGCATGGATTTACAAAGGGGAAATAATGCATGACCAAATTGATAGACAAGTACAATGAGGTGACAAGCTTAGTGGATGAAAGCAGAGCAATGGATGGTGTTTACTTCAGGTTTGGTAAGGCTTTTGATGCTCTCTCCCATAACATACCTGTAATCAAACTGATGAAGTACAGGTTAGATAGGTGGCAGTGACGTGGATTGAAAACTGTCTGAACGGCTATTGCCAGAGGAGTGCAATCAGTCACAGAATGCCCAGATGGAAATCAATCACTAGTGGTGTATCTCAGGGGTCAATACTGTGTCCTTAACATTTGACCTCTTCCTTAATGACCTGGACAATGTGACAGAGTAGACAAACAGTGAGTTTTCGGATGATACAAAAAATAGAGGAGTGAGTGAAACATGAGATGGTTGTATTACTGTTCAGAGGGACCTGGACAGGCTGGAGAAACAGGCCAACAGGAATCTCGTGAAGTCCAACACAGGGATGTGTCATGACTTGCACCTAGGGAGGAATAAACTGAGGCACTAGTACATGGAACGAAGAAGATTAAGCCAAACTGCTTCTCAGTAGTGCTCTCTAACAGGACAAGAAGCAATGGGCACAAACTCAAACACATGAAGTTCCACCTTAATGCAAGAAAACCTTTTTTACTGTAAAGGGGATCAAATACCAGAATATGTTGTCCATAGTGGCTGTGAATTCTCCATCCTTGGAGATAAAAGCTAACTGAGCATGGTCCTGGGCAACCCGCTCTAGGTGACCCTGCTAAAGTAGGGTGTTTGGGTGAAGAAGATTTGAAAAGGTCCTTTCCAACCTTAATGATTCTGTGGTTCTGTGATACCAGATTAGCTTGAATGTAAATCCACCCTCAAAGAAAACCCCAATCAATCAATCAACAACAAAACATCCATCTGATGGGGGAGAGTAATAAAAGCCATTTTAATACTTTTTGCTTCTAAATTGTCTGTTAGACCCAGGTAAGTAATGTAAAATTATTTCCTGTAAATACTTGCCTGATTTTTATCTTTTTTTCCAGCCAGCTGGGTGATCCTCCCATATTCAGCTTCGAAGTAAAACTGTGCATCTGAATTTCATTAGAGCAAATTTTAATCTCAAGCTTAAATACTAATGGAAAACAAATTTTAAATCTTGCTTCCACAAGCAGTTTCTCTAGAAACATAGGATCAGAATTAGGTTTGCATAGTCAGGGATATACAAGTCTTACAGATTGTGACCAGTCGTAATCCATAAACACAGCTTGAATTCCAGCCTCTTAACATTAAAAATGCTGACATGGAGAAAATAAAATTCATCCTAAGTAGACATGGCTTTCTATGCCTTTAGGAAATAACTCCATAGGAGCTGCTTATATGTCTTACTTATACCTTATAAAGCTGCCGACACAGTAGCTGATTAATATCTGCTGTCCTGCTAGGGACAAAAAAAAATATTCTTGTGCATCCTATTGTAATTTTTTCATACCTAGAAAAGTTAAGTGACTCACCCTGGCTATGCACAAAACCAAATGGCAAAACTGCACTAGGCATTCAGGAGCACCCAGTCTCTGGTCTAGTGAGACACACCTATATCTTTTGAACTTTGTGAAAAAATCCACACCAAGATCACTGATTAATAAGTACTGGATTGCGACATCCGTATCTGCATCGTTCTCAAATTCTTAACTATAATCAAGGTTCAAAGACCTTTCCAAACATCTACATTCATGACAAGGTATATTTTGATTTAGGCAAAATTTATCCTCATAAAGAGAAAATTCCTATTTTCAAGATTTATGAGGCACTTACACAGTGATAAGATTTGTGCTAACCCACTGCACAGGAGTGTATTTGACCCTCGGTGAACTAAAGGGTGTGTGTTATATATCAGAAGTCCCAAGATTGTGGTGGATTCAATAAAAGGCTTTATCTCTTTTGAAATCGATGGCAACATAAAGATATATATATATATGTGTATTTTAAGCAACATGTATTACTTAGAGAAAAATTGCATTTGATCACGTTGTACAAAAATTGGAGAGAAGGGAAATGATTCCTTTTTTTCTGTGGAAATTCTTTGGTATGAATATGAATGGTATGACAAAGAGACAGGCATATGAAAAGAACCAGTCCATGGCAAGGTATCGAGACTTTTAGATCAAGGAGTGCAAGCTGTATCAGTCACTTCAGAGCCTCTGCTTCAAGTGATACTGAAACCCCCCGAATGTTGCATATTTGCTTCATATTTTTCTTGCTATAAAAATTCAGGACACAGGAAATGTGTCGAAATGAGACGAGGGAACAGTGTTCAGGGATTTCACGTCAGTTTTATGTTAATTTCATTTACACAAGGCAATATAAACCCAAAAGTACTGCTGGTCAGTTCACAAAGGAAGTTAGGACTAAACTTGAGCCACTGCTTTGTCAAAGGTATTTAAAAATGACACAATGGCACAGTAGTTTCCCAGTATAAAATGTTTGGAATGGAACAAGTAGTTTTTCAAAGATCTTATTTGTTTGCATTAGGTAATTCTTTGAGTAATATCAGCAGTCTTAAAGTGTTGGATCACATGAGGGATTTTGAAGCAATAATTCCATTCCAAACAGTGACTATACAGAAAGATATACACCTTCCATTCTCATAGAAGATTTTCTGTGATAAGATGAAAGCAACAGACTGCAACATTTTATAGATTTCTGGATAGAAACATGAATTTGTAGCACTGAGTCAGAATAATTAGCAGAGAAATTCTTACTAAGACCAGTCTGGCAAACTGGGTTGTTGTCATTACACTTGTCCCATTAATTCCCAAGTGGCATAGAATCTGCCTAGTGAAATAATATTCTAAAAAGATCAAGTTTTAAAATGTAGCCTCTAATTCACTTATGACATTTTTCATTTAAAAAAAAAAAAAAGAAAGTGGAAAAGTGGACATGATTGCTTGCTCTAATTTGTGTTACTGAGTATTCAGGCTGATGTTTTACACAGCACAAAGAATCAGGAATGGGTTACAGTGATTTATCTTTACACAGAAAGGAATAGTTAATCAGTACCATTTACCTTGTTGGAGAGAACAGTTAATTGTACACTTAATTCTAAACCAACACAAACCTCTATTGTGTTCAGCTATAACAAAGTGTATAAAAACCACATCGCAAAGTTCAGGTAAAGACGTCAGCAGAACCACAAAGGTGTTATGTGCAATAGATCTGAAAATCAGGGAGGCTGGGAGCAGAAAGCAGGACCTCATACCACAGGCATAAGCATGTACTGAAGGCATGCTCTTTCCACAGGCCTTAATAAAGTCCAACTTTTAGTTGGCATAGCGGTACAGCTGGTCAGAACCAATATAAAGCTCAAGCAAATCTGAAATATATTATAGAAATGTGACTAATATATTTCACACAGTCAGGGCAGTATTTTGAATACGTGTTGCTTCAAAAAGGAAACAAATGATACTGCAAGAAGCGTCTTAAGGTGTTTTGCTGGTAAGTACCTAAAAAGGCACTATAAAATCCTTAAATTATCACACCACTTTATATCGCAGAATTGCAAGTATTAGAACTACATGAGTCAGATACAGTTTGTCCCAACACGAGTTTTTTTCAAGCTTTGCGTTCAGTTTTACTTGTTTTAGTAAGTAAATCACTTGTACTTACTTTTTAAAGTGCTTAGCCTTCTACTCTGGAAGAGCCAGTATTTCTTTAATAATGATGCTTAACATCTCTTAGAAGAGGACAGCCAAGTTTCCCATTTCTGCAGATCTGTAAGCTTAAAGAAAGTAAAGACAGGGCCATATAAATAACAAGAAGCAGGGGCCAACTCCTGCAGAGATCAAAATGAGCCCCAAGAACCAGACCTCTCAGTCTAAATTCTAACACAGTGACATTCAATTCTGGCAGACTGCAGACTATTTCTGAGGAATACAAAAGAGTCACAAGTAATGGAAAAAAATATGCTGCCAGTTGATCTAAATTCTGCAGGTTTCTATATTCACCATCAACCTAAATTTTAAAAGTGTACAGGTTGGAGAAGACTGAAAAACAATTCTCTCCTTTTTGATCTTGAAACTTAGAATGCTTTTTATTCATCTTCACAGAAAAGCTGAAGCCACTCTGTTGAACTATTTGAGTTTAACTGCCAGGTTTTGAAAAAAAAGAAAAAAAAGGTTTTCTTTTTAGGAGCAGAGGTAAAGCTACAGGTAAAACTGAGGTAACTAAAGACCTTGATACACATAATGATACATCCTTCAGAATGACTAAGGTTGTGGACCGGAAGAGAGATGACCCCTCTTTCAGACTGAATCCCAATCAGCTGGTGAAAAACATGCTAATTATACAATATCACTTGTGATTGGAGGATGACCTATGTTTATTTTTTCAGATGAGCAGAAACAAAATCAACTGCTTACAGGGAAAGAGGTAGGGAAGACTGCAGTACATTAGCAGCTGTGACCACAAGTCTTGAAAATTGGTGCATATTTAAGCTTACAGATGGCTGCACAAGCTGCACAAGTGTACTGATAAGCAGGGAATACTTTTACAATATTAAGTTAAGAAGCCTTAAACTTTGATCATTTATTCCTGCTTTGATATTGCAAACATAACACACATTCCATTTAAGGTCCCTTTGAACCACCAAGATAGGACCCAGAAGACTAGAAGAAGAATCAGGCTCCAGATGTTAGCTTGGATTTCAACAAACATTTAACTTGTTAAGAGTATATTACACTGTAATGAAAGGTGTGAATAGTTCACAGAATAACTCCCAAACTGGGTTTAAACCAGCTACTTCCAGTATTGATAACAATCGAGTCCTGGGATCGTAGAGTCAAGTTTCTTCAACAAGTTGTGTAGGCTGTGCAGAGCTCTAGATTATCAGTCCCAGGGTATCTGGTTTAAAGCCAGGTAAGTCTAAATGAGGTGCCTTTACATCTGACTACAGTGCAGACACACAAGAGTACAGAGGAGAAATATAACCTGTACAATTCAGCATGTTCAAAGAAACCCAAAATCCCACGGAACTGTACAATGTGGTCTTTCATGGTGGAAGGGTCGATGCCCTCACAGTATAGGAGCTTGTAAAAGAAAGCATGCAGGTCAAAGACCAGAAAAAAAGCTCTACCTATGTTAGCCTCAGTGATAAATCCTCTTGCACAAAGTCCCACTGAAATAATTGATAAATTAGATTGTTAAATTGAAATTACTGTTGGACATGGTGGTCAATTGTTCCCCAGATTCCCCGTGGCTTAAAGTTTTCCAGTGAAATTGCTATTTCTAAAAAAAAGTTGTTAGAAACCTGCATTATGGAGTTCAAATGCTACTGAAATTGATGCCAAGAAAAATACTTGTGCCTGGTTGGCAGTGGAGATAATTTGGCAAGCTACCAAAAAGCTTTACTATGCACCCCAATTTATTGCTCTGTACACAAAGCTATCCCTTAATCCAAAAGTTGTGTTAAATGATAACAAGTTTATATTTTATGCAGAAGAAGAAAAGGTGACAAGGAAACAACATTTTTCAGTACTGAAGTGTATGTTGAGAAAGTATTTTCTAGCAGAGCACAATAATTGGAATGCTTTTGTGGAAGAGAACTTTTTGGTTTGGTAAATTTTAAAGCCTGTAGGTCATCTGGAGACTGTTTCCAGCTCAGGAAGTTTCTGAGCATGTGGTTAGACCACAAAGTGATCTAAAACACTTTAAGAAATTGTGGTTTCTTTTTCCTCCTAAATTTTATGTCACATTTGTCAACAAACACATCACTGCACAAATGCCATGTGATCCCACAGCAAAATGCCCTTAGGAATTGAGATGCTGCCTGCCAGGCTCATCTAAGACTCTCCCAAACCACGTACTCTTCTTGATGGCCATCACATCCCTTATCATGAAGCTACATAAGCTTCATTACCACAGTGCTCTGAACCAATGTTATTAACCCAGTGGTTCAAGACACAAAGAAGGCAGGGCATTGTTTCATGAAGCTCAAAGTCAGTGAAAGAGTCCTTAACTCTTCCACCAGCAGTGAGAAAACCAGAATTGTTTCATGAATCACAGAAACATCATGGTTAGAAAGGACCTCAGTGATCACTGAGTCTACCATCAGTACCAAAACAAAAAACAAAAAAAAAGAAACAAGAAACAAAAAACCAACCCCAAACAAACACAAACAACCACACATACTCCAAAAAAAAAAACACCACCAAAAAACCTCCACAATGTCAGCCACTGGAGCATGTCCTGAAGTGCCACATCTACACATTTCTTGAATACCTCCAGGGATAGTGACTCAACCACCTCCCTGGGCAGGGTTTTCCAGTATAGAAATTCTTCCTAATATCCAATATAAACCTCCCCTGCTGCAACTTCAGGCATTGAAGTTTTTACTTGGGAGAAGAGGCCAACATCCACGTCCCTACAACCTCCTTTCAGATAGTGGTAGAGTGCAATAAAGTCTCCCTTCACCCTCCTCTTCTCCAAACTAAACAACCCCAGTTCCCTCAGCCGCTCCTCATATGACTTGTTCTCCAGACCCTTCACCAGCCTCGTTGCTTTGCTCTGGGCATGCTTCAGCACCTCAATGTCCTTCTTACAGTGAGGGGCCCAGAACTGAACACAGTGTTTGAGGTGTGGCCTCACCAGTGCTGAGTACAGGGGCACAACCACTTCCCTAGTCCTGATGGTCACTCTATTCCTAATGCAGCCAGGATGCTGTTGGCCTTCTTGGCCACCTGGACACACAGCTGGCTCATGTTAAGCCAGCTGTCAACCTTAGGGCCTTTTCTGCTGGGCAGCTCTCCAGCCACTCTTTCCCAAGCCTGTAGTGTTGCCTGGGGTTGTTGTGACCGAAATGCAGGACCTGGTACTTGACCTTATTGAATCTCATATAATTGGCCTTGGCCCATTGGTCCAGCCTGTCCAGGTCCCTCTGTAGAACCTTCCTACCCTCTAGCAGATCAACACTTCCACCCAATTTGGTGTCGTCTGCAAAGTTACTGAGGGTGCACTCAATCCCCTTATCCAGGTCACTGATAAAGATGTTGAACAAGACCAGCCCCAAAACTGAGCCCTGAGGGACACCACGGGTGACCGGCCAGCAACTAGATTTGACTCCGTTAACCACAACTCTCTGGGCATGGCCATCCAGTTTTTTACCCAGTGAAGAATACACTTGTGTATGCCATGATTCACTAGCTTCTCCAGGAGAATGCTGTGGGAAACAGTGCTAAAGGCCTTACCAAAGTCTAGGTAGGCAACATCGACAGCCTTCTCCTTATTCAATAGGTGCGTCACGGTCATAGAAAGGATCAAATTGGTCAAGCAAGACCTCCCCTTCATAAACCTATGCTGGCTGGCCCTGACCCCCTGGCTGCCCTGCACTTGTGTGAGCTCACTCAAGATGAGCCTTTCCATGATCTTTCCTGGTACCGAGGTTAGGCTGACAGGCCTGTAGTTCCCTGGATCCTCCTTCCAGCCCTTCTTGTAGATGGGAGTCACATTTGCCAGCCTCCAATCATCTGGGACCTCCCCAAGGTCAAGGGGACCTTGTCTACAAGGACAAGTAGAATATTTGGTACTGCAGTCAGTGAGAGAGAACTTCTGTTCCCTTGATGGAAACATCTGAATCGCTCGAGGAAAGACTGTGAATGCATAAAGCTTTATAAAGAGCAGAAAGCAAGAAAGGCTTTCATATTTTCTGAAAACAATTTGGACTTCAGATACCTTCCATAGTCACTACCCCTGGTGAAAATCCATTTTGCTAACCCCAGCTATGCCAAAATTATGAGCAGGGCTTAAAAAAATCATGGGATTGAAAAAAATTGTAAGACTGTAAGAAAAACATCATTGAATACTGAAGTCATGGAAGTTGGCATCAGCGGTGTTGATGTATTGCTTTCAGTCTGAGCAAGGGCAGACTGAATGAAAGAGTTCATGTCCCTGTTGGCCTGATCACCATCTGGTTCAGCTTCTGAGACAAATTCTTGTCTCCAATTAGCTCCTCTAATTTGAAAAAAAACATGCAAAAAAGTCATAGTTGAACCATAGTATTAAGACTAATGATACTGATATTATTATCAGTTATTCTTATGATACTATTATTATATTATTTCCAATAATAGATAAACAATAATTTTAATTTGTGTTTGCGTATCTATTTATTCATATGAGGAATTACATTGTCTGTTGCTTCTCATAATGACTCAAGTTAATGATAGATTCACATTACATAATATCACCTAATTCTAATATCTCTGAGGATGATGTAAGTTACCCAGCTAAGCTGTCCATACAATCCAAATATAGAGTATCTGCTTATTTGAAACAAAGAGACAATAGAACACCAACAAATTACAGAAACATAAAATACAGGCATTGTGTACACAAATGTATTTTATGTCTAACCAGCTGTATCTGATGGATCCCAGATGCTGCAGAAAAGCTAGTGAGAGCATAACTATGCAACTTATTTGAAACAGATATATATTCTTTAAAGTTATGCCTGTAATAACAATGTGATGGACAGGGTATGAGGTTTAAACTGAGTTTACTACATACAGCAGAAACCATAGTCCTGTCAGTAAGTTGCCTCACTGGTCAAAAATGAAAGGTACTCTAATATTTACTGTGAGAAAGTAAGAGTTTCCCAGATAGCCTACAAGAAAAACCACCTTATTTCTTCCAAAATATATAAATTATAAAGAGTCCTGAAGGAGGAGCTCAGCTCCTGCATTCACTCAGGACATTCTGAGAACTTTCACAGAGTAATCTTCTCATTGGAGCTATGCAAACAAATAAAATCCATGAACCACTTCAGACCTGACAGAGCTTTATGCCACAGCAAAAGGTATGAGGAACGTCAGTCAAAGGTTCATTCATGTTGAAAGTGTAAGCTAGCAGTGATAAGGCAGGGCATAGTAAATTGGGGTACATGGAGAGTGGGAGTGGGCAAGAATGAACACCAGACCTGTGGGAAGGGAAAGCCTCCAGATTTTCTCAAAGTGTCAAAATTCTGACACCTTTTCTCTACCATCTTCTCTGCCTACAGCATGAAAGGAAGTTACAGAAAGGCCAGTTTTTTCTAATATTTTTTGTTTACATGAAGTCATTTGTGCTATGTTGTCTTTACCTGTAGAATGCCTTGCTACTTGCAAAGTCTGGCAGCTTTATCAGCAAGTGGGAAAGGAAAGGGAAAAAGAAAAAGAGATTTTGTGCTACCCTTCCACACAGAGTCCATTGCCTTGTTTTTTAAACACTTCAGAAGAAAAGCATACAGCTAGGAGAAATCTTGTTAAGTCCATCTTACTTTTTGTTGCAAGTAGGTATAAAAATAAGGGGTCTTTTCTCCTTTAGCCTGTCTTATTGAAGTGAATACTTTTATATAACAACAAATCTAATAATACATCTCATTTAGGACTTCCCCAGTGGAACAACATGCTTTTTAGATGTGCTTCCAGGTAGATACCTGCAGAGTTGACATTTACTCAAGTGCAGATCACAAGTGTTCTCAAAATAGCTTCAACCCATTGCATCACATTTGGCGTTGGGACAGTTACAGAAGTCATCACTCCCAGCCTCCAACTTGCTCTTCTGCCAGAGGTTAACATAATCCTCCCAAACTGGATGAGGCTGAATGGGACATCAGTTTAACAACTGCAGTACGGAGGTTATTGATTGAAAATCACGAATTATGTTGGTAAGTCAAAAAGCAAATTGCAGACACTCAGGTATTCTATACGTCACGTTCAGATTTCCTGTCAGAAGAAGTATCTGGAAGAAATTCCATGGGCACCAACTGCTGGAAACCACTGCAGCCACCCCTGCAAAGCCACTACCTTGAGAACTAGCAGCTTAGTCACATGACCCACTCCTCATGTGGCTGAACAGGTGAAGCAGAGTCAGGCCAGCCTGAGATGCTGGGTAAGTATCCAAGCAGTTGGCACACACTAATCTCTGTGCCACCACCACAGTATTGCCTGCACTGCTACAGGGTTTGGCTTCTCTAAAGCAGCAATGAGTACAGGAACATTACACTGTGACAGACAGAAAACATAAAAAGGCAGAGGACATGCAAAGTATAGGTCTCACAAAAAAGCAGGGTAGAGACTACCTATATCACACGGGAAGTACCCAAGATTCAAGTGACCCATAAACAAACCCAGTCACTTGTCATCATGGTTCATAGGGGATGGAAAAAGTAAAGGTGCTACTTGGCAAGTTTCCACTAACTGCCAAAGCATTGACTGCTGCTGCTCTGCAAAACACTAAATCTCCCCTTGCAGTGATGCCTGGAAATCAAAACTCCTCACTAACCTCTGGGTACCTTCCCAAGAGCTGTTCCAGCCACAGATTATCAATAAAAAAGAAAGAAAGAAACAAACAAAAAAAAAATAGGAAGTGTAGGAGTGAAAGTGTAGGGAACTTTAAAAAAATAAATTTGATTGAAATACTAAAATTAAAACATATATGGAAATACCAATGTTTACTCATCATTGCTTCATTTTCAAGTTAACAGGGTCTGCTATAAAATCCTTGGTAGATGCAGAATGCACCTTCAAAAGGTATGATTTATAGCCTGCACATAAAAGCTGAAGTATGTACATGTATCTTTTTGTGTAGATTTATTAGGTAATTTAGTTGAGAATTTAAGTCAAACGTGTTACCAAAAAAAAATAGAAAGTATTCCATAATCCAGGACTCAATGATTCTTCCATTGTTTACAACTGTCATTTTAGCTGGGAAAATGGCATCATCTATTGTTGTCTTAATTAGACAGGTTCATTAGTTACTTCACTTTGTCCAAATAAATATTCTTTACATAATTTAACCCCCCCTCGCCCCCAACATTTTAAAAGCAAAACCTCACTGGAGCTAAACCTGCCTGCAGACTCACTCTGAAGCTGTCACAGGCAATTGTCTGCCACAAAGTTCGAAAACTCATTTGTAGTTGTTATCTCATCAGCAGGATTACACATAATTGTTATGTTATACATGCATGATTAAGTCTTTTGTAGAAAGTGCAAATCCGCTTTCATGGGTAGTGAGGAAAAAGCCCTCTTCTCAGGTGAGAATGATAATATAGATGGATTAATAGCAGTCTATTATATATCGTACTAGCCTAGTTTAAGTACATATTCATGTTACCTTTCTGCAGAAAAAGATCTCTTTCCAGAAATGCTTCATTCTGAGGTTATGTATAAAGTCTTCAATGGAGAGGAAAACATTCGTGTATCACGCTCCAATTTTACTGGAATGCCAGTCATGAAATATAAGACATGCTTTAATTCAGGCAGTGCACAGACACTAAACCTTACAGAGAACGAATAAACTGGCAGTTTAAGAATACAGTGTGGGGCTTTGACAGTTTTCTTTAAATTGTGGCATTTAGTTTAGTTCCGTATATATGTAATTTTAAGGAGCTTTACTGTTGCAGAGTTGGATCTATAATATAAAGCTCTGGTGGCTTTTATGAGCCTGTCTGGACTATCCAAACAAAAAAATCCTTGTAGTAGGCAAGTTTAAGGCACTACTACCCGTGAATTTTAATGAATAGGCCAGCATACATATGTAACACAGTCCCGTGCTGAATGGACTCCTAAGTGTTTTAATGTGTTACCACTGGCTAAGTTCTGAGGAAAGGTGGAGAGGTTGAGACATGTGCTTTAGATCAGAAATATGTGCATTTTCTTCTCACATCTACAGTAGCTTGTTCTGGTCACATTATTGTGTGTAGAATACAAAGGACCAGGAAACCAAGATGGCCAAAAATCTAACTATATCTAGAGACTGTATTTCACAGTCTTTTTTGCCTTCCCTCCCCCCCCCTGCCCCCCCCCATACTTTTAAATTCTAACAGACCAATAACTGATGGAAATGTTCTTCCTGGGCGCTGCAGCCAAATGGTCTCAAATGAAAATGAATGTCCAGACCCTGGATATCCCATTCATCTATCTCTTTCAAATACCAGGTTACCTCTTGGTCTTTGGGGTTCTTTCAACAGTAAAGCTCCAGCAAATCAAATAAGATAAATCCCATAATTTTTCATTTTGCAGGGTTTTTAAAAGTACACAAGGACATACTTCTAACATCTACCAGAACACATACCTATACATGAAATTAGATACCCATAAAATACTGAAGCCAACTTAGAAATCTACTATTTTGTTACAGAAAACCAGTGGTTTTCACCTTCCTGAGCACATCATTGTTTCCTTCCTTCCCCTGCTCTTCTTCCCCCTTCCCTGAACTGCTACTTTATCTGTCACACGTCTGGTCTGGACTACTAAACTTGTGCAAGTGCACACACAAGCACACACATTTCCATTGCTTATAAAGGAATGACTTTCTTTATATGAACAGGCCTGAGAATATTAAATGTCTCTCACAACTGACCCTCTGTCCTGGCTGCTGTGGTTTGTAGAGCATGGTCACCAGCCAAACTCTGAGATCATATTGTAACTTTATGATTCTAATGCTTTTTTCTCCTTGTCTGAAGCTGATAGATCCTCCCAAGCTATGGAAAATGATGCATCTAGGCAAACCTGAGAAGAAAATAGGTCTAGTGCCAATGTTTTTTAAAGGAATAGGAAAGAAGCACTCTGTCAGGATTACCATGAGAAAAAATAAAAATCCAAACATATAAAAAACTTGCTGGTCTGTTTTTGGTCAGATTTCTCTGATTCTAATCCTATAGTGAAATATGCAAACTCTGCTTTATTTCCCTTTGATCTGGGCCAAACCTATTTCAAGAACACACATAAGTCAGAAAAGGTGGACTCCAGTCCCACAGTTGGATTAATCTGAATGGTCTGTTTTGGTTCCAGGCCACCATAGTGGTCTTTGGAGATGAATGAGAAATCAAGAAACAGGCTGCTGACTGAGGGCTGGAACTGAGGAGTCCCGCACAGTGGTACTGCTTGCTGGATATGGCTAGGCTATGAACTAACCTGCCTGGGACAGGTATGACCTCTGCAGAAAATAATTCCCTCATCATCCACTTCTCCATCCACTCAGAAATGACATTTCTCTAGGACGGCTGGCTACTGCTGCCAAACCATGTGCTGTCTATGAGCAGTCTAAGTGGGGCTCTGCCACGACCAAGAGCAGCACAGTATTAACAATGCACATCCCAGCTATGGGGGGAAGTGGACCAGAAGGAGCTGCAAAGGCAGACATTGCCAGCCTGCTCTGGGACTCAGCTGCATATCAGACACTGCCCTAGGGCGCAGTGATGAAACCCCTCAGGAGTTAACATAACCTCTTGGTTGTAAAGTCTCCTCCAGATGACACTCCTCATAGCTCAAGAAATATATCTGTGGTCTTGATAATATGAAGATTTGGACATGCAGCTTAGAGGGTGTGAAAAGTTGGCCACTTCAGTGCACTGTCAAAAGCCAGTTGTCCCAGAAATAGGCAAGGAGTTTCCTGAACTAGCTGCTAGTGAAATAGCTTGGGTGTGGTTACTAGGCCAGTTGCAGCATTACACAGTTTAACATGAGTTTATTTATCCTTTTAAGTCAATTCTTATGTGGTTTTATCTCATCATTAACTGGTTTTGATTGCAAATCCCCTTGCAGCCTCATTTTGCTCTGAAAGTAAGGTCAGATAGACATCTGTCAAGTAGCTTATGCTTGCAGAACCATAGAAGTCAGTTGTCATGGTAGGTATCTCAGTAAGTCAGGCTGAATATTTTAGGTGAGGGGGTAGGAGTCAGTATACATATCTTAGTAAGCTATCCATTGAACCCTAAACACTGTGTGAAATAGTCTACACAGGCAATTCTATCTTTCTGTGCCACTATCTGTCATGTTAATTGCTGGGGGAAGACAAGGCAATGTATATGGAAGATGTCAGCAAAACGTATTTTTTGCCTGCTATCAAGTGGGAGTAGAGTCTGAGAAAAACTTCAGGCTATACAGGCACAGCTCCCAGGACAGACTGCCCTAGGTTGCTAGGGAAATTAACTGAAAACAACACAGACATGGCCTCACTGAACTTGCCTTCATTGGGTGATTAGGTTATTTTAAATCTCTCAGGAGATTCCATTGCACTTTTATGTAGTGTGATAAGACATGTTCAGTGATAACTCTGAGAGCCGTCGCGTCTGGAATACACTTCTCTTTCCTTCCCAGTTTGAGGTTTGTGGTGCTCATGACCTTCACTAGAGCTGTGCTCTGCAGACAGCAAAGGGGAAAAATAAGGCTGAGACACAGTGACTCTCCCTGAACGACATAAGGAGATGAGCTCAGGCACCACTGAGAGTTACACAGCCGATTTTGCCAAAAGCCAGGTATGAAGAGAAACAATTTTCCAGATGGTTATGACAGAGGAAAGAGAAACTTCTGTGGCAATTGCTAGTCCTTCCTCACATGAACTTTCTAGCAGCTCAGATATCTCTGGTTACAGGTGACAAGAGTCGAAACAGCTGTGGAGGAACTGACACTGCTCTTCTGGAAAAGACAGCTCAAAAGCTGTGAAGTAACACCCCATAATGCCCATCACTGCCGCTGCTGCTGATGGATACAAACTGGAAGCTATTTCCTTGTGACTGGTTTTCTGAAGCTCAGACTCGTTCTGTTCATGTTCCTCAAAACCATGTCACTTGAAGCTGACCTCTAGACCCATCACAGAATGCAGTTTCTGTCAGTGCTGCCTATCAATTCCCAGCAAAATCCTATTTAGGGGAAAACTAATAATGCAGCTACCTTCCTTCCTCCTTCTCCCTGCCTTCAAAATCAGACTTTTATTTGCAACAGACTTTTCTACAACTGTAGCATCGAGGAAGGGTAATGAAATGGCACATGTAATTACTGTTATCTGGATACAAAACTCTATTATGAAGACAGAATAGACCCAGACCTAGGAAGAGGAGGAATGAAAAGTGGGGTTATTTCCCTTTTTCTCTGTTAAAACACATATCAGACTCAACCTAGGCTAGAGGAGCAATTTCAGGTGCATAACAGAGCTTCTGACACTGAACCTGACACTGAAAAGGACTCCAGGACATTTTGAAAGATGAGATGACATTAAGAAGAGGAGATAACTGTGACACAAACTGGCTCTTAGTCAATAAGAAATGAAGGCATGCCCACTAAATACCTTGGCCAGGACATCACTAGGTGAGGAGAAAGGTTGATGGTGAAGGCAAAACAAACAGAAGATGTCTGCCTAGCAATTCTGGCCCTCCTGGAGACAGAAATTAATATGCCAGTGAATCACACCTCTGCTGAGGGAACTTCTTCTGACAGGCCAGTTGCAGAGTGAAAAACACACCAAGTTAAACAGAAAACATGACCAGAACAAAGAATCCAAAAGCCAACACTACTGCATTCAGGTCATTGACTAAATACAGCCACAAAAGGAATCACAAATGGCAAAGACATAAGGAGCAGCGGTTTATGTATACCTCACACAGATGAGCTATAGGATAGCAGTGGAGGCAAAACCAAAGGAAAGTTCAAACTGGTGACAGCCAACACAACCTAGTCTGAACCACTATCAGGATGAACCAGAAAAAGCCTCAGCCATCTGCTGATGCATGTCAAGAAAATAATGAGAGGTGAAATGCCCAAATACCCAACAGAGGAGGTACGAGTTACAAGATAAAAACATGATGTCACTCTTTCAGTATTCCCAGCAAATCTACTCAAGTTGCAAGTTCATTTGTTTAAAAGAAACCTGTATCATTCAATCCTATATCCCTCAGTATGCTTAGTTATAGACGATGCCTCCAGCAGGCAGTATCTAGTAGCCTAGGTTAACTACAAGCTTTTCCAAAACAGAGGCCATGGTAGGCAATCCAATCCATATGCATCCTTAACTAACTCAGTTTTCTTTCCACCCTGCTGAACTTCCAGCATGTACTGAGTTTAAGTTCTGCAATAAATCACAGCAATTAAAAAATAGTTAACAGTTGCGTTTACATGAGAACAAGAATTTTGAGATAATTATTCTGAAAGTTGGAAGTGGAACCAAGCAATCTGTCTAATTAGCTTTAAACTTACTCCTGCTTTTTAGAATCAGATTGGAAAGGACTTGAAGGGTTTGAATTTCAGAAAGTGTTGCTCAAACACTTAAGCTTTAACACCAGTCTGAAAGTTCAATATGTGTCACAAACCACTGTAATAATAATGATGAAGATAATAAAAATTTGATAGCAGCCATCTGCCCATTCCAGACAGTTGAATCATTTCCAGTGCTCCCAGAGAGCCAGCACTGACATAGATTTTTATACACTATATCACAGACAGTATATGACAGGGTCTGCAGTCGAGACCTTTCTGTAATGACGTCAAAGAGGTTGTGCAGCCAGTTTTTAAAATCACTGCAGGCTTGTCCTAATGACATTAGGATATAACAAACGAGGAAAGGAAGATATGTATATCAATGTTACAATAACAAGCAAGGACAGAGCTCTTTAGCTCTGGAGGCAGCACTTCTGTTATCCTCTATAGAGCTGCTCTCCAAAGTTTGCGTCAGTGAAGGGGGTGGGGTGTGAATTCCATGACGAAGGGGCATAACTCAGCTGGAGGACTTTTTAGTGTGAAGTCTGGAAAAAAAAATAAAGAAAGAGGCATTGGAATTGTTAAGTGAGAATTTAAACCAGAAACTGCATAGAGAAAAGACTTTAGCAAGATGTTTCAGTTGGCACTTGCAGAGATAAGAGTCAAGTTTACTGTCAAGACCAGTCTATAAGACACAGCAAAGGCATTTTCGCAAAAGTAAAATAAAAATCTCAAAACAATCAAACAGTATATTCAAAGAGCACTCATATACTGCTGGCAGAGATGCACAAGTCAGTTTGTTTCAGCAGTGGTGGTACCCTACATACAGTCATATATTCAAGTGACCACATCTGAGCTGGAGCTTTGCTGGTACATAAAAAAGGGACATGGTAGCCAGCTTTTTACTCAGCATCCCCTATAAACCTGAAAGCTGCTAATCTTCTCTGGTGCACCTGGATCTTTCAGCCCTCTGGTTCAGTTGGGAGGCTCACATTAGATATTTTTTAAAAGGGAGGCAAGAGGCACCTTTCTTAGCAGAGGGCAGAGAAACAGGGGAGTGAGAGTCCAGTTGCAGGTTTTATATGACTTTGGTTAAACCAGGACAGTTTTTTAGAAGGTTTTGATGGACAATTTTATATTTTTAAAGTCCAAATTAATAAGTGGTTGACAGATTTCTGGCAATAAGCATATCTGTATGCTGTGATAGGTGAAAAATAACCAGCCAAACATACTGTATCTTTACCAGTACTTGTGAAATAGGGTGTAGATGAGTTCCTAGAACAAGCAGGTGCTCCATTAATTGCATGAAATATAATTTGGGGAATGTTGCCATTTACACTCAGTAAACACTCCTATACATGTAAATGATGTAACTACTACTCGTATGCCATATTTTAATAGATCTGTGTTATTTTCTTTACTTCTAAAATATCCTGTGATTTAGCCATTTACTCTAACAGCATAATGTGAACATTCAGGGGTTTTTTATGTTATTCAATTTTTCCTTTATATTTTCACTCTACTTAGCAGTACTTGCAGCACTTCAGATATATCTCTCAGAATAGATACAGTGTATCATAATTAAACTTACCTATAATTATAAAAATTAAAAAGCTAAAATTTTATGCCCCGTACCTTTAGGTTTATCCTATTTTCTGGAAACCATTAAAAAGAACACCAATGTATAACACCATTTAAGAGTTAAGTTTGATAATGCTTTCAGTCCTTGCTTGTAAATATATTTAATTGTATCATAAAAGCACACTGTTAGAAGTATGTTTACTTATTGTGGATTGTTAGTCTTGAAAGGAGCATTCTGGAGACATTAAAGGTTCTGGGTCTTTAGCTCTGAGCAATGAAGAACAACAGCATGACTATATTTGAAGGCATCAAGTGTCTCCAGGTACTGCATGATGTATGTATTTCATATGATGCAAATGTATGATGTAAGACAGAATTTTCAGAGAGGCAGGAAAACGTGAGTACTTCTCTGACATTAACTTAAGGGGGGAGGATCTAACTTTTGGGGGAATCATTTCAGCGCAGATTGGCAGGGTGCAGTGGGGGCTGGCAGCTCCTCGATGGCTGGGGCTGCAGGGGATCCCTGGCCTAGGGGAGCAGCCGGTGGCAGATGGTACTGAAACAGGGTTCTGGGCTGTAGGCAAAGTGGGGGGAGCCCCTGGGAAGGTGTGCAGGGGCAGTCGGGACCCCCAGGGCCTTGACACAAATGCATTCTCTTTCAGAGCTTTGATTTTATGGAAACCAGATTTGATAACAGTTACATTGCAGAGAGATTATTCTACCAAAGGCTGTGCTAAATAAAGCATGCATCCTCACAGCACTCTGCAAGCATTAAGAATCACCTAACCCGAGTCAGATTGCAGAACAGTGTGAGAAACTTTGTGAAACTTAGACAGACTGCTCACCTGCCATTTATGTTGTTTAATCTACATTCTTCCCTGCTGGCATCTCTACAGCACTCTTGCGTGTTTCCCCTGTAGGCTTTTCAGTTTTACTTCATCACCCAAAATAATAATGGTTAGATTGGTTACTTTTATCAAGTGTTGTGACGACCTCTGATTTGCTGCATGGTAACAATGACGTTGCCTGAGGGAAAGGTAATGTAAAAAGACCTGAAAAAATCAGAAACTAAATAAAGTAACTCAAAGGCACAACTTGTGTGGGATCAAAATTCTGCAAGTGCTTTCCTGTCTCCCTTTGGTTTAGTTATTACCAGCTGTTGTTCATCTGTGAAGTCAGCTCATTTGAACACTTAGCCGTGCTGGTATCAGTGTTGCAGGGTAGAAGACAAGTAGCAAAATGTCTTCCTCGCCTTGTTCTTTTTCTCTGTTTTGCCTGGTTTTAGTCATATGCTGGGCTAAGACAAACAACTCACAAAAGCCTTAAGCCCCCAGAGTCTGTAAATTTTTTGAGGCAGTAAACTTTGATTTCTGACATAAACTAAAGCAATGGCAATGCTTATGGTAAGCAATGATTCTGGTGGAAAATACTATTAAAAATCAGGTAAAGATATAAACACAAACTAAAAATATGAGACTTCAGGGTGAAGACTTGAATTGGTTTAAGTTCTTATGAAAGATTATGCCAACATAAGAACTAATCCCACAGCTGCACGGGGAAATGAAAAACAGATGAGGATCGACAAACAGTGTGTGCTTGGTGTCACCTCTACAACAGGCCTGGGACAAAATCACAGCCTGGCATAACATGGACCAGGAAGTTTCCTGTTACAGAGTTTGTTCTGAACCTCTTCCAGCTCTTCACTGAACTCAATAAAGTGTCAGAAATGATGAGCAAATGGTTCCATTATGATACTTCTACCAATTCTCTTAAAAAAGGCTCACTTGATATTGGTATCCAAGGACAGTGATAACCCAGCAATTGCAATGCAAAGGACTCACCCAACTACTTGGCTGCTAGATGCAACAATTTACTACCAAGTTTCCCAGATATTCCCCCAGTGTGTCTGAAGCTTTTCCTATCTCAACTGCCAGACTTTTTTTCTCAAAGAAAAGGAAAGGAAATGAAGGGATTACAAATTCTGAACAGAGGAAACATCAGAGCAGGAATATAAATACAGAAAGTGAATGGTGCCTTTGCTGACCTAAGAAACATTAAAAATAAAATAAAATAAAAAAACAACACCAGCATCACATAGTTCAACTATTTATTGTAACCTAGTGTATTGATGTTGCATTCCTACTCCCAGTTTGTTCACATGAAATACACTAGATTCATTGCACAGAAGCTGAAGACTGTCTCATGGGATGTAACAGACTGGAAATAGACAGCATATATTACTTTCAAAATTTCTGAGGGGTATGGGGGCGAGTGTGGGGAAGAAAAATTTGATCTTTGGGATACCTCAAACTAAGCCTCATAAGGCTTATGCATTACTCAGAGGTCAGTTTTTCCAACTTAGAGATAATTATTTTGATATTTGACTAATCCAATCTTTAAACATGCACTGTTCATATGGACATATACTGTTTGTATGGATCAGGAGTGGACTTCGTATCCCTTGAATCCAAAGTTCACTAAAAAATAAAGTGTAAAAGTAGCTGCAAGACTTTCAACCTTACAGCAGTGGACTGGCCTGTTCTAGTGTTAATAAATTTTTAGCAGGGGGCAATTCAGTATTACAATCTGGAGGACAGAAGGTCTGAGAAAACAGAACAATATTTCACAGGGGTAACAATATTATTCTCATCTTGTGTTGAAAAAGTGAACAGGAGGAAGGAAACACTGGGTTCTACAGAGAAGGCAGAGACTGTTCTTGCTGTTCAATCTGCACATCAACAGGACTGCACTGTTTTGAAAAAGGCATGCAATGTAACAAGATGTGCAACCAGAGTACAAGCACATGACAATCTATCTTTCCAGGATACTTAGGTCCAGCAGTAGCTGTCTAGTGCTGGGCAAGAAAGAAGCAAGCCAAGTGAAGAACACCAAAAATGAACATAAATAAATAAAACATAGCACGTGAGAAAGGGCTGAAGAAAGTGGGATGGCTCCACCTGAACTAGAAATAAAAGGCCCAAACAACTGAGAGAAGACATGGCAAAAGCTTCAGTTAGAAGAAAAGCTGTTAAAAGAAAGAGGATTAGTTTTTTCATGGTTCTGGTTGACAGGTTTTAATGACAGAAAAAAAAAATATTGGGAAAAATCATGAAGTAGCATATAACACCTTTTGGGAAGTTCTCATCTTTGAAGGTCTTTAAAGAACAAGTTAGACAATCTTGACAAGAGATGAGGGATGAGACAATCTTTTTCTGGCTATGAGGTCATTTAGATCCCTCCACTTTTATGATTTTGTAATATCTAATAGAAGCCTCTGAATGATGAATAGACTGGGTGGTGGGGTAAGGTCAGCACAGGATTTATCCCCACTCCCTCTGATGTTACTCACTGCACTGGGTAGCATGACAAAATGGGTTTCTTACCTAGACTCCTTTAGGCACTGGTTTGGAGCTGGCAGCATTGGTCTGTCTGAAACTGCAGCTCCCAACGCTCAGCGGTTAGGGCTATTTTTCAGCATTGCAGTACTGGAATATATCATATACCATGAGAATAATTCATTTTATCTTATCAAAGTAAATCTGCAACTCATCTTTATCTCTTCACCAGCTATATATAAATAGTTGGCTCTGGAAGTGCTTAAAAAAAAACACTGAACATATTGCCCCATATTATGAAAGAAACCAGATGTGTGCCAGCTCCTTCTCAACATCTTTACTCTTGGGGAAAGAAGAGAGGACCAGAATGGATATAGAGCATGCTCCAGCCAGCTCTGAATGATCACTACATCAGGTCCCCAGGGCATGTCATGAAGCACTCCTGAGCTTCAGTGAGGATATATGGCCAGCCTGGTGTAATATATCAGATAGATGGCAGCTTTGACATTTAGAGGGACGTTTCTAAACTCCTGGTCTTCTGATCACCTCCAATGAGTCAGTGGCAAAAACGTGCATGCATTCTTTGAAATTTTCTTACACAAAACTCACCTGAGGTACCCCTTTTTGGGGGTATTATTTTTATGTTTTCTTTGTTTTACAATTTTTCATATAATTTTCTTTAAAAGTTGATGCAACTGTTTACTGGAAATTAAAAAAATAGGCTAAAAAATACTGTATTACACACTATTAACAATACAGTTGTAGCACACATGTTTTACTATGGACAAAAAGATTTACATAGAAATATCTTTAATTGTAGGAAACTTTATGTCACATGCATCAATATGAAAAAGGGTAAAAAGCTATCTGCAAACTTAATTTTATTTTCTCCTATAAAACAAAAAGGCTTCCAGGTGGTTCTCTCTTGGTTAATTTTCTGATTTTATTATTTCTTTCTTGCTTTCATTATGTCCTAATTCTCCTTCTAAGGAGAAAAACCACTAATTTGTAATTAGAAGTAAAAATATTAATAACTTGACCCCGTGTTTGCTAAAGCAATAGGGATCTTCTAGTGTTTTCTGGGGACTCATAGGCATGTTACGGTGAGGCTACATAAAACAGAATTTCACTATGGCATTACTCAGATGAAAAGCTTACATATTAATTTTCAAAACACTTCATAGATGAAGTTTTGTGAAAAGAAAAATATGATTAAGAGGTTTGTTATCTGTATACTCTGTTTCGTGAAAGGCTACAGACTGATTTATTTTTTTTCTCCCATCAGAAGCAATCACTAATTTGAAATATCCTTTTTTAAAAGCACATAATTAAATTAGAAAACATTTTATGTAGTTGGATTCTCTGTTTTTTATTAAGGTGCACTGATGCAATAAAGATAAATTACCAATTTCTGGGGCTGAATTGTCAAGAGTGAAACTGAGGGGACTTTCCTCCTACAAAAGTACTATTAATTGCTGGCAGTTAATGGCAGATTTATGGGTTAATTTTTTAATATACAAAACTTTGATGAATGAATTGAACCATATGCACTGTGTCATAATGGGAAGCATCAATAATATCTTAGAGAAATTTAATTTCATTCATGTGCTGAAGTTTGTTGTAAGAGCTCATGTTATTCAGCCTAGATACAGCTGCACAGCATTTGGTAGTTTTGCTGGGGTTTGTTAATCTTATGTCAGGGAGAAGAGGCCATTTTTCATTAACATTTTGTAGACTGGTTGTACTTTAAATATTCCATGTCAAAACTAATTTAGCAAGCTCAGTTCAGAGGAAGAAGGTTAGTTCATGCTAGAAACTGAGGTTAAATACTTAGAGAGTTTGTTTTTTCATTGACTGTTAGCTCCACAGCAAAAAATAAAAAGACATCTTAGTCTCACTTTACATGCTTTTCACGCTTTCTTGTCACGCTGGTTCTGACTGTCCTGACAACCTCATATTTCTTCTTCCAGATATCTTTCTCAACACCTTTCTCCTTCTGTTGACATCATCCTCTGTAAAACCTACTGAAAGCATTAGATGATAAATTAAATAATAATTGAATTAATGCCATGTTTTCACATCATGACTCTCCTTTTACATCTTCTCTCTCTTTCCCTATTGTGATTGAAAATCATGACGCAAACTGAGGCAATCAACAGCAAGTGAATATGAACTTTGGAGTACCACCAACATAACACAAAACAAAACAAACACAATAATGAGGGCCTCCTGTATCTCAGGTGGCTGCTCTAGCAGTAGAAAGAACAAAGAACAACACTGATGAGTTCATTCACTTTTTCTGCATCAAGAGAAAACTCACCTGTGCATTTCAACAAATGGCCTCTTGTCCTTTGGTCTCCCTCTGTGCGTATCCTAAATATCTTTCCCCTACAGATTATAAAGTCACCTGTCAGTGTGCACCCATTTCTGCTGTGGTCTTTCTATATATTGCTTGACACTTTGGAAGTGTTCCTTCCATCTAAGTAAAGACTCCAGAGAGCTTGAAGAAGGTTGTATCAATAAGTGTTAAAGGAATTTAACAGGTCCAGCTTAACAGATTCTTGCAATTCTGAGTTGGTTTACTCTGCAAACTCAAAAGAAGTAAAATGATAGAGATGACTTCACAGCTTATTTTCACCTGTATCACAACTTTCAGACAGAGTAGGGTTGAGAGAATTTGTTTAGCTTGACCTGCCCCAAGTTGAGTTCATTTGGGCTGACTCCAGTAGCTAGACAAGAGCAACTATGCAGACTAATGAGGAGTGAGCCTATTATAACCTTTTTTAAAAATCTCTGGCTGGCTCAGTTCACTTGATGAGACTGTTTCCCTGGAAAAGGCATGATGCAGTAGTAGCAGATCAGGTAGCTTTTGGGAAAGCTTGAACTTACCAGAATCTAAGGCAGTTCTGATGTCAACTAGAGCATACTCAGTAGTTGTGTTGTGCAAATAGTTGAGAATCAGCAGTGTGTTGAAACAAATGTTCACTGTGACATAAAAGGAAAAAAAAAAAATCAGTTCAAACTGTTTAGTATAGAAACCTCTAACACTCTGGAAGTTCTTTCAAAAGAAGAGGCCAGTGAATCCGATTCTTGATCATATCCCAAAGAAACACTGTGTTTATTGGTAGCTGACTCATTCAGCTGTGACTATCATAGCACTGATTCCAGAGCGTCATATGCTACTTCTGGTCCATGTTTTTAAGTGCACTCTATCTGAATTTGCTATAGATAACATAGCTAAAACCAAAATAGTCTGTTGATTTAGTGCAGGAACAGCAAAATAAAAGGTTTCTTTCATAAGCAGACAGATCAGATTGCTGGGTTAAAAATTACTTCAAATCCAATCCATTCAGTTACTCTGTTGGCCAACCTCTTCCCCCCCCACCCATCCAAGGACTTACGCCAAGCTCTGGATAGATTGTTGGCAGCCATTTTTATGACATGGTTGGCTTGAAAAGGCATGAGAGGAACTCCAGCACTGAGAATTCATCTGCAGGTGGAAGAGCACCATCTGGCATATGCAATGGCAGTCATCTCCATGCATTGGCATTTATAATCTATTTTTCTCACCAAAAAATTGTGTGATCATAAGCATTTAGTATAATACTCAATTACTGCATACAAGCAACTCTATCACTACATGCACTGCAATATGACTGAAGCTCTTGGTTTGTCTTTGAAGTAAAGCCTTAGAAGTGGCAAAAGCTTAATCAATTTATATTTTGTTCAGTTGGTGTCAGCATTCCTCACAGAAAGAAAAGGTGCTTCAATTCCATCTCTCAATGAAAGGCTGAGAATACTTTCAAAACCACAAGAAGATGCATGACTATCAGCAACAGCCTCTGTTCATTGTCATGGATGAGTGTGGAGTTGGACAGAAGTTTCTTGATATTTTTGAATGCCTCTATGTGCTGGCAAATGCCTCTCTAAGGATCTCCGTTCCTAACAGGCAGTAAGGCATTTTAATGATTGCTGACTTTTATGAAATAAAGCTGTTGTAGTAGTGATTAGAGAAGAAGGCTCGGTTCTCTCAACCTGCTTCCACTTTCACCAATACCAAAACTTAATACGGATTTGACCTTCCTTCCTGTAAGAGCACATTGCTGATTCTTGTCCAATTTGTTGTCCGCTAGGACCCTCAGATCTTTTTTCTGCAAAGCTGCATTCCAGCCACTGGGTCTCCAACCTGCAGGGTTGCATGGAGTTTTTCCATCTAGATGAAGGACCTACATTTGCCTTTGTTGAATTTATCTTCAGATGCATCATTGGTATTTAGTTTGTTGCCACAGCACAAGAAAAGTACATTGATCCATCTATTTGCATAGTCTTTCTTCTTAACTCAGAACACCTGATTTCTGAAATAAACCTAAAGCTTTTTGAGTCATCTAGCAAGTTTAGGCTGAGCTGCATCTACAATCAGCATACTTTTGAAAGATGCTATGATGCTTATAATTCAGACAAGCACTCCTTCAAACTCTCAGTACAGTACGAATTCCAAATTGGACATCCCAATTTGGGAAGCTGTTCAAAAATTGGTAAACATCTGACACCACTGGTGTCAATTATCACCCTCTAGTACACTAGGCAAGGTGCAGCAGTACTGGCAAGATTCTTCCTTCAGCAAATAATGGATACAGGAATGGTTCCGATGATTTGCTCATACAGCACTTTTGATCCCTGCAAGAGTTCTCTGTGTGTGACCAGTTAGAAAACTCCCTGTTCTGCAGAAGTCTCAAGGTCTTCACCATTCTTCAGGTACACAGATGGGATAATGCTTGCCTTTACAGTGATCATATACAGGTGGAATAGTGCTGGCAGTTCCTGACAGCCTCACAGTTGTCCGGAAAATGTTCATACATATTCAGGCTGACTTAGTGGTTAGGCCCATTTGTCTGCAATCATAAACATCAGAGACTGATGTCAAGCCAACGGCCTCCTATTCCTAGAGCTCATCCACACACTTCCCATGACTGCAAAACTTGGTATTGTGTGCAGCTAGCAGCAAATGAGCCTAACTGTCTTACCACCAGCTCTGTGACCAACAGAACAGAGACAGGGCCCTCCTGTATTGTCACAACTACTGCTGCCATGCAAAGAGAGAGTGCAAGGACCTGGGACTGGTCTGCTCTCTCCACAGAGTGAGTTACAGCATCCTAGGGGCACAGGGCTGTCTCCACAACAAGTCCACCCAGCACACAGTCTAGGTTGTTCCCCAAGCCTTTGACTCCTCTTTATTGAGGCTATAAGCTAGCTGGCCTTTTTGCAGGAATAGCAGGACTTCTGTTTCATTCCTATCTCACTGGAGTGAAAACCAACAGAAAAAAGTAATTGTTCTGCAAAGCAGAAAAAAATATTTCCAGAAGAGCAAAGTGCTACTTTGGGTCAAACCTTAATGACCTTGGGTTTGTGGCAACTCACCAACAAAGCCCAGAAACCCAGCTGACATAAGAGTTGGTGGCACACTTACGGCCATACAGCCTAGAAAACAAAGCCACTTTGTAGACAAAGGTTTAAACCCAGAAATCAGCCTTCCTTGAGAAGATTTATCAAAATGGGAGACTACAGTGAGGAAATGACTTGCCAGATCACTTTCTGCCATCTCTAACTGTTGGGACAGAAATAATCTCTGGGGCTCAGTCCTTGATGCATCTCTAATTGCTACCACAATAGTAAGAGCAGAAGTTTTTAATGTAGAAAAATAAATACCTGGTTTTAAGTCTAGACACATAGAAATACCTGAAAGCTGTGGGGTTTCTTTGTGTGTGTTTGTTTGTTTGTTTTAGAATTTTAGAGGAGTAGGAAGGACTGTTTTCATGTAATTTTGGAAATGGCAAGAAGGTAAAGCCGGATCTTATCTGGACTGATGGCAATTGACCATAATGCTTACTGTGCTTAATGCTTAACTTAAAACTGAAGAACTTAAAAAGGGATGCAAGTGTTTGAAAAGTAATGTTAATCTATTATTGAAGTAAGGTTAACAGTGAACAATCTTCAAGTCTTACAAGCATCTCAGTCCTTAAAAAGTCTTTCACATGAAAAGAACTTTAATTGCTCTATGAAACAAAATGCACAGGAATTTGCTGCCACAGTAAGAGTTATTTCCCTCTAAATGAAAACACCGAGATCTAGAAATGATCCAGCAATAAACTTATGTTATCTCTGATATGAAGTGCAATCTGACACAAGACCCTTGGTTATCATCTAGAACTATAATTAAAAAAAGCAAAATAAATGGAGCATGAGAGATATCACAGTGATTTTCATTGGTATGCACCCTGCTCTGACACAAAGTTGCAACAGTAGACTGAAGTACAATTCCCAAGAACTAATTCCTCACTGCTAAAGAGTTGCCAGTTTTACAGCAGCTAAAATTTTATTTTTACCTGTTTGCCCTGGACTGTGACCTTAGTTCTTTCATTACAACCTCTTATCCATCTCTGCATTAGTGATAATCATCTTCCCTCTCATAAAACATGGGCCCTGTCTTCCTAGGACCATGAAACAGGGGCCAAGGGGTAGGTTGAAGGATAATAATAATAAAAAAAAAAGATTAAGAAAGCATTTGCAATAGGCCAAAACCCAAAACCAGAATTCCAAATACAAATTCTTCCAAATTATTCAGACTCCAGCCCCTGAATCATAAACCACATTCATGGCTTTGGCCCTGGCTCCTATGCAAACAACGTGGAGGCCTCTTTTCCAGTGAAGTTCAGCTATTGCCAAAATCTTTAAGGAACAGTCTGTCACTTTCTTGAGAATGAGATGCGTGATGAAACTTTGACCAAGGAGCAGCTGACCCACATTGCTCAAGATGAGGACTGTCCCAGAAGATGAGCATAAGGGGTGGCACTCCTATTCTGATGAGAAATCTCAAGTTTGCCAAGTTGTTTGACTCATATAAAGCAGAACCTGAACCCTGGCCCTGACTTGGCCATGAAATGCAAATTCTGACCTATGTCTAATACAGACCTCAATGCTGACCCCTGAATCTACCTTTATGCAAAACATTCATAATTTCTGGTTAAGACTGGGAACTTGTGCATAAGGTAACATTATTTGTTAATAAGGAGGATGGGAAGAAGAGTGAGAAATGTGTTCTGGCTATAAATAGAATTCCTTAATTGCTCAACCTGCTTCAATTAATCCATCGCACAATTACAGTTGTCAGTTCTTCACTACGAAGAATCCTTCTTAACTGCTACTTCAGAACAATGATTTAAACGACTCAGCATTAACAATTTCCATGTGCAGCAAAACACAACCAATTATAATCAACACTGGCAAATTCTAATTTGACATTAGATATCATTAACTTCATGAGAAATTACCCCGATAATAATATTCAACAGGAAGCAATGGCATCCTCAGTAACTCATGCTCAGTATGATGTGCAGTGAGAAAATTCCTGTTGGCTCAAGGGTTAAGTACCTGACACAAAGGTCGAAAGTACAGCAACCAGACCACAGAGCCCTGGGGTATTTTGAGTAGCCCAGATGTCTGTGGTACTAAATTCTTGCAAGTGAAGATTTTCTTGTGTCTCCTACTGCTGCAGAGCTTCAGAGGATTCAGAAGAGGGAGCTGAATCCTAGGGGCAGACTGAGGAGAGCCTATGGCACAAAACAGACCTTTCATTCTGGTCTCCTAAGTGCTTGATACAGGAAAGACAGATGAATTCAAGTACAGACTTGAAGCATTGACAGCCTTTCAGCTTAACATCAGAAAAGTATTTTTCTTTTAATTTTGAAAATTCTACTCAAATTTTAAGGCTGTCTTCTATCTTGCTTTACTTCTGACACAATGGTTTAGTCTCTCTGCCTGAGGATATGGTCACTCATAGGTAGCTTGTTATAGCAGCTTAATGAATGACAGCTTCCTGGCCTAGCTCAATACATGATGAAATTTATTTCATGGGGGCAAATAGTGTCTCTTGTATCCAGGTCTTCTCCTTGTTGCAATCTTTGCCATTCTTAATATATCAACAGTGGGTCAGAGGTCTCATTTTAGTAAAAAAATTTAACATGAAATAGGAACTGTTAAATCACCTTGCTAAGCATTGAAAACCTAGATAAACCTAATCAAAGCTAATGGATATTTCTGTAGTTCTCAGGATATCCTGGACAAAAACAGAAGAAGATGAACAATTGCATTAGACCAGGCAACAAAGAGTGAAGGAGAAAGGATATAACTGGCAGTAATGAAATCTGATATGCCAGATTTTGCAATTGTCATTGCTTTAAAGAGTTGAGTGTGACAAAGAAAATCTGTCCCACATGGGAAGTCTGATGACAGTGCAAAGACATGGAAAGCTTTCTGAATTTCGTAAAATACATTGTAGTTCTTGGCATACTCCACTTTTGTATATAATTGATAATAGTATTTCTTCACACTTGCATTTTGTGGCTTGAAAAACATTACCAGAAACCTTTAGAACTAAATCCTAGCCCCAAGGAGGCTAATTGAAGTTTAGCCATTCAGTTTAAGAGAGCCAGAGTTCATATTTATAATCTTCTCATTTTCTGTTATCATGCATTCTTTTTCAAGCTTTCCTTTTTCCATTTAGAAAGCACTCTTAGGATAACACAGCAAACATCCAGTGGATATAGAAACCTTACAAGGAATGAGCCTCCTTTTCTAAAAGCAATCCAGACCACTAAATTTTTCATCAATTAGTATTTCTCAGAAAGCTACTGATTAGCCTCCCAGCTGTTTCCAACACTTCAGTCTGAAACAGCCCAATAACTACAAAAACAACTTCTCACATTTTTAAAAGCTAATGGCTCACAGCTTCTAATTTTCATGCAGGCAAAGCTGACCAGAAATAAACCAGACAAAGAAAGAGTAAGGAAAGGAAGGACAAGCTGTGTGAGGAACCACTTCAGAAACCACAGATGAAGGAAAAAAAAAAATTTAATCTTCTGTAAAACTTTGCCCACCACTTCTTGACAAAGCCTTGTTTTTTTACTGGCAGTCCTAATCTGTCTAAGGTTAAAGTACTGTCAGATAGTACCATATATATATGTGCTTATGATATCTTCAGTGTTCTACTGCAGATAAAAAATATTATATAATCCAAAAGGCATTGTCAACTCAGGTTAATTCACTGTTAAATAGACACATATTTCTGTAGGAATAAATGTAGTGAAACAAAACACTGACAGAAACTTTAAAAAGAAAAGGTGAAATCACATCACTCCCATAAAATGAAATCTCTGCATTAATTTTACTCACAAATTTATTATTCTCGATCAGAGCTGAGGAAAAAATGCATCACAGACCTGCTCATTTTCTGATCCAAATGTAAGGCCCATTTCCATGACCTCGTCTTCATAAACGAATACATAGCAACATGCATACTTAAAATAACAAATTAACAGGACACTTCACTGCACACACTTACATCCCTGGGGAGAAACTGAGAGAACAAACAACATGTGACAGATGTTAATCACATAGCTTAATGCACTATTGGAAGTGGGTCAACGATAGCAAAGAAGAGCACCCCATTGGAACCATAACAGGATGGAATAGAATTAGAATAAATTATAAAGACCTATAATAGCATTTAAATATGAATAATTAATTTGTTTTGTTTCTTTTATATGAAAAAGTTAGTTTTTAACATGGATATTATGTGAAAGGTAGCCTCTCTTATCTAACCAGCTAACGTCAGAATCAATATTTAGCTTTGGAGATAGCAATTAACTATACATACTGCACATGGAGATGTGCTTAAGATCAATCAGACAGGGAAAGTGAGTAAAAGCTTAATTGATCTTCCTAATTGCATTTTTCATACAAATGCCCTCTGTATGGTCATTTTCACAGAGACAGAGACCAAAACTAGGCAGTATCTTTTCACAGGATAAGGAGGACCTTAACAAAGATAAATCTACCTTTTTTATAAGATGATTTACATTTAGTTTGCTTCTCACCTCTATTTAGTACCTGAAATGAAGTTTCAAGACCTCAGAACTCACCCTAATGACTTTTGTTTCAATTAAGAAAGAGAGGTGATCTTGTTAGTAAACCATTGAATTAAGATCCCAGAGACAGAGATTCATACTTACTCACAAAAGATGCTCTGAGCAACACTGAAACCCTCAGCAAAGGCATTAACAACAACAGATGATAGGAAAGATTGAAGGGATTTTGGTCAAAGTAGAATTCTAGGCAGAACATTTTATACTTACCAATCTCATTTCTATCCTTTCAGCTACAGCCTTTGAGAAAATAACGACTTTTGCTTCTTCAGTTGACTACAATTTTAATTTTAGTTAGCAATCTTGATTCAGGAACAGTTTTTTGTGTTGCCTTTTTGCAGTGAATATAAAGTTCCAGTTTCTTATAGCATTTTCTTTCCTTTTATCCATTTTTATTTTCTTAAATATAAGTTAACTGAGAAAGAACTGCTTTTATGTATTAAACTAATGCCTAGAACAACATGGCCATGATTTTGACTAGGGCCCCAGATGACTTTAACTGAAATAAGAAACAATAATAAGTCCTTTGGAAGAGCTCTTCCCTTTGTAATCTGTCCTAAAAGGAAAAGATTGTACAATTTAGAACGATATTTTATCCTGCATTTCTGTAGAAAAAAAAAAAAAAAAAAGATATAACGTTGACAGAAGCACTAGCCTTCTAAACAAATTTTGGTTTGGCTGCAGTTTCTCTCAGCATCTACAGCATGAACATTACCAGATAGAGTAAATAAATGCATACAAAATTTGACCAAAAGAAATCACAACAGTTCCAAGCCTCTTTAAACAAATAGCAAAATAGCAAAAATGTGACAATTAGGTGTAATTTCAAGACAACAGTAGAAAACAGCAATCTAAACGTCTCAATTCAATAAGAAAATATAAAAAGACAAGTGCACAACTTCAGAAATTAGGACTGCATTTTAGAAACCCTTTTATTTGGACAATTGATCAACTGGAGACTTTTAAAAAATAATCAGTTTTTCCATCATATAACATCCTTTAATTTGTACGTAGAAAAACCTCTGTGATTGAAATAAAAGATAGATAATGCAGGTAAAAGTAGAGCTTATTCTACTGCTGATTCCTGCTTCAGTGAAAAGTATGACTATTTGCAATCACATGTTTAAATCCTTTTTCAGACAGCAATTTCTACAGCAATAGGGCATTTGCTGTTGTTTTTCTCTATGCACTTAAAATCCCGCAGTTTAGGAATAATCTAACATACTCATATTGAAAATATCAGTAACTTAAAATTGAGAGGATCACCACATCATGCAGCCATTTAAGGCCAAGAGACCTACGGAGGTCATGGGGTCCAATATTCTGCTCAAAACACGGTCTTGATATCACTGTTTACTCAGGTTTCTGAAGGCCTTGCCCACAACCTCTCTGGGAAACCTGGCTCGAAGCTCAACCACCCTCACTGCAAATTCCTTCTTTTTTCCTTTAAGTAAGAATTTGCCTTTTATTTTGTATCAGAGTTTTGGATTAGATTGAAAAGACTCATATTTTCTTTGTAACTCTTGAGAAAAATGTCAAAACAAAATGCCCTGGAATTCAAGAGGGACTATAAATATGCAGAGGGATGAGATAGGGACTATCTTGAGCTTTGACTATCGTATGTCAAAAGTTATTTTCTAGTGGGTTTGAAATATGCTACCTCTCCATTTTTTTAGTCCAGGATTGAGATGAGGAAGGTGTTAGAATGTTGCAACAGCTTAGGTTGTTTAATTGCAATACTCTATGGGGTTTCTGAAGGGAGAGAAAGCATCCACTAGTAATACGCCTAAACCCAAAACCTCACATGCTAACAGGCCAAATTCTCGAGGGTAGGTATGAAATTTAAAACAAATTTTTTATCCAAGCATAGCACTGACACTGTGGACTTAAAAGAGAAAGATTTTTAATATTTCACATGCCAAGTCCCTCATCTGCCAGTATCAGAGTGGATAGAAGCTGTCAAGTGCCAATTTTAGCAGTGGTAGGTTATTAAATTACAATAGTTCAAAAATTAAAATATTATTTACCTCTCTTGAGGTTCTTTCAGAAGGTGCTCAGAATGTTTGGGCTGGCACTCACTTGTTCTACTTATATTCACACAACTACGTGAATACTAGACAGAATACAGCTCCCATGCAAACTTCACTGAATAAAAATCCCTGAAGAGATTGCCACTGGCTCCAACACTTGCAGCTAGGTTATGAGAGATGCTGAACCACGTCTGTCCTGCAAAAAAAAAAAAAAAAAAAAAAAAAAAAAAAAAAAGCACATAATTGCATAAATTGCTTTCTTTAAAAAGACATTCGAAAGAGAAGTCCTGTGGGAGACTAATTGTGATTATAAACACACTAGCTGAAGGAGATGTAACAGTGGGAGAAACATTCCAAAATAAGATAATAGACCCCATCTCCATCTAAATTAAGTGCAAAAAAACATCACCCAATAAGAAATCAATCACTATTTCACTGAATGCTAAAGAAGGAATTTGGGATGAAATTTAGCAGTTCTAGAAGATAATGAATATTTTTACTGATTAAAATATTTCTGCCAATAAAGACAGTATCCTCTGTCTTTATTACTCTGGCATTCTCATGAGTGGTGTTGGTACAGCTCTTCAGTAAGAGGTTTTTTGTCAACTGTTTCAAGCAGTTCAAGAAACAATGCTCAGAAAAGCAATACTACTACAGGCTGGAGAGAAAAACATGACTGTGAAACTTCAATGTGGAAGTAAGCTAGAAAACAACCTCAATAAAATATGTCTGAGGTGAGAGAAGGTGATTTATTCATAGGTCTTGACTACCTGTTTGCAAAAAAGAAATCATGGTGGAAGGAAACTGATGAAGCAGGGGGCAAACTGAGCTGAGAATCATGACCTTGACTGAAAAGGCACGTAGCAGTTTTTCTTGAGCACATTCAAACCTCTTCTGTTCTCAAAACAGCAACATTTGTGGAAACATGGAAAATATGTTTTTATTGAACTTGCCAATTCATAAGAACCCATGAGAATCACAGCTTCTCATTTTACATATAAACAGGTGATATTTCTACCATATCTTGAGCATTTCCCTTTTGACTCAAATTATCATGTAAATTTACCTTCCTTCTAATGATTAATCCCTTCTGAGCTGACTTTGTTAGGTGCCGTAATTCTCCTGCCATTCTCTTATATGATCCTCTATCTTATTACATATGAAAATTTTTGTTCCCCCTCGAATATAGAAAAATCAAGTAATAAAACTGCTGTAGGTTAAAAAAAAAACTAGCTCAAGTACTGAAAATGTAAATACTTGGTAGGAAAAAATCATCAGTAGTGACTGCATGTTAATGGTTATCCAGAATTTTCAAAAGGAGGAACCAGTATATGCTTTATAAATACGCTTTCAAATGAAAAGAAAAAAACCACTATCACAGTATGTGGCTAGAGTACCACGGTATCACTGAATGCACACAAACTTATCTAGGCAGCCTACAGATGAAGGCACCAGTCCAGGCTTATGAAACTGCTGAGTTAGCCATCTGACCTACCACAAACCCTTCTGTGGAGCCACTAGGCTTTCATCTTTATTCTTAGTACCTCTGCAGCTTAGTACTTCTGGTAGGCTAAGGCAACAGGATTTTGGACAGAAAGATAGGAGAATGTTGGAGAATTCCCATGCTATTTCTTTGTCTGACATTAAAAAAGGTTGTCTAGTTTGCATTGCCAGAAAATGAAGCTTTCACAGCATTCTTCATAAACCAAAACACCGTGGAAACACAGAGAAGGGTTCCAGAAAAATAGACAACTCGATCCCATCAGACTTATGATCAGTACCAACCCCATCAAACTGCTTTCTTTCTTTTGATTTTGGTTTCTCCAAAATGATTTTACTGTTTTCACCTGGGTCGGCAGAACCCAAGGCACAAATACAGACTGGGGGCAGAATGGCTAGAGAGCAGTCCTGAGGAGAAGGATTTGGGGGTGGTAGTAGATGAGAAGTTCGACATGAGCCACCAGTGTGCACTCGCAGCCCAGAGAGCCAACCACGTCCTGGGCTGTATCAAAAGAAGTATGGCCAGCAGGGCCAGGGAGGTGATTCTGCCCCTCTACTCTGATCTGGTGAGACCACACCTGGAGTACTGCATACAGTTCTGGTGCCCTCAGCACAAGAAAGATATGGACCTGTTGGAGAGGGTCCAGAGAAGGGCCACCCAGATAATCAAAGGCCTGGATCACCTCTGCTATGAAGACAGGCTAAGAGAATTGGGGCTGTTCAGCCTGGAGAAGAGAAGGCTTCAAGGAGATCTTATAGCAGCCTTCCAGTACTTGAAAGGGGCCTACAGGAAAGCTGAGTAGGGGCTTTTCATCAGAGAAGCTAGTGATAGGACAAGGGGTAATGGTTTTAAACTGAGAGAGGGGAGATTTAGGTTAGATGTTAGGAAGAAATTCTTCATTATAAGGGTGGTGAGGAACTGGAATGGGTTGCCCACGGAGGTTGTTGATGCTCCATCCCTGGAGGTTTTTAAGGCCAGGTTGGACGAGGTTTTGTGCAACCTGGTCTAGTGGTAGAGTTCCCTGCTCATGGCAGGGGGGTTGGAACTTGATGATTTTTAAGGTCCCTTCCAACCTTAGTGATTCTATGATTGTATGATTTTTGCTGTTTGATCCACTATATTCTCTGAGGACAGAAGCTCCTCTACAGCATCCAAAGCACTTCACAATGTATTGTTTTAGACCTGTAAAATCCAAGTAGGAGTCTAAGTTATCCAAACCTTGATTCGAGCCCTTGATCCAAGTCACTGAGACAAGAGTCTGTACATACATGCAGCATACTTATGGGAGATGATCTTCAAAATATTATCTAAATTTTGTATGGCCTTTCCTTCATCCAACCCCTCATATGTCCTTTCAGGAAAGATAACAGCAATTCTATGTCCTGAAACTACCCACTAGTGAAACATCTGGAACTCTCTGGAAATCTTGAAGAGAGCCGTCCCTGCCAAGTATGGTGTGGCACCAACTGAAGAGCATGGACTTGCCTGTGTCACCATGGAATTTCACTCTAATCCAAACCTGCAGAGCAGAGTCCATATTCAGTTTCCATAGCTGAGTCTAACCTTTGCTCAGTTGGAAACTAGCATCATTTTAATGTTTTCTAAAAGATACTTGATCCAGACTTGGGCTCTTTGAACTTTAGAAGAGCTACTACTGAAATATACTGAAGGTTTCTAAAGAAAACAATTCATAATTTGGCTTTACATTTTTAATGAACTCAATAAAGAAAAAGTATACGATACCACTTTAAACTGTACAATTTGGGCAACTCTGCTGCTGACCTTTTACCATATCTTCTGTTGAGAGACTTTACTGACAACCTCCATGGAGAAACTACATGACTGAGGTAAGAATCACATAACTGAAAGGCAAATGTCTAGACTTCAGCCACAATTTGTTTTATTTTAATATAGTTAGTGCATGATTCCTTGCAAGAATCTTTTGAGTTCTCACAGCTTTCAGATTTTTATTACCCTAGTACTGAGCATTCACGAGATGCATAAGGCTTGTAAAAACTGATAACAATCAGAACAAAATAATAATTCTGGGAGAAAAAAAGTTGATGATCTGCAGACACTATATGATAGCATTGATTAATATAATTTTGTTCATACACTAGTATTCAACAAATGTGCAACTATTGCACAGTCAGGAAATGGCAGGTTGTTTTTTTTTATATCAAAGATATCTTCTGTAAGGGGATCCAAAGCTCTTCTCTCTCCCAACTCATAATCCATTACATGAATCCCAAGAGGAGAGCCATTTAATCTAGTGATGCTGAGCAAAGTGTCCTAACCCTCCTTTTCAGATATAAGATACTTGCTGCCCTTCATCTTCTCTACCTGCTGGTATGAAATAGACTAGATGATTTTCAATTAATCCAAGTCTTTGGATGTTAGAGATGGAGACAGAGTTTATGCACCTTGGACTCACTTGAAAAAGTTGGATGTCTGAGGCTTTTTGAGTAAATCCCTCTGTGAACTTGTGTCTGAATGCCAAACGAACTGTACTGAAGATAAGACTGCAATTAAAGAACTTGAAACTTTTGGCACCAGCAATGGCAATGTCTGTTTAGTATGGGCTTTTGAAGACAAGAAGGTTTCTTCATATAGGTCTTTTCATCAAATTTTCTAACCATTATGTGCAAAGCAAAACCATTAAACCTGTTATTTTAGACTAATGCTAGAAGGTTCCAGCTTTCACCTATGTCCATTTCTGACATAATTTATTGAAGTGGAAGCCATCAAGGATGAAAGGGGTATAATTAATTTTAGAAAAAGTCTAATAAAGTTACAACCACATGTTTAGCCAAGCTCAGATAGCCTGATGGTAATCAAATAAAAATGTTCTGTGATTGAAAAGCTCTGCTATAATTTTAAGAACACCAAAGTGGGGAAATACAAGATGTATCTCCCACAGCTGCAGTAACTCAGTTATATTACACATGTGACTACACTGTGCCTTGGACAGGGCAGCACAACTCCCACTGAAGCCAACTGTGCTACATTTTCCTTCTCTGTGTGCGATAGGTCAGATTCTTGACTGATATAAATCAACCAATCCCATTAAAGTCAGTGACAAGCTGGACTGATTTACACCAACTGAATATTTGGTCTGATCTCTTTCCTGTCTTGCAGTAACTGCGTGACTGACTTATAAGGGCTCTCAGAAACCAATTGCCTTTGAGCATGTAGCTTCTAGGCACACTGCAGTAATGAGGTCACATTGTCCCTCTGCCCATGCAGGTAATGGGGCAACATGTCTCCTTGAAAGGGAAAGAGATATTATTTGTGGCCCAGGTCTCTGCTCAGAGCCAACAGAAGGCCCATGCACCCGTGGCAGTGGTAAAGACTGTGCTAAGGCTCTCTAGATCTAAAGAAACAGGACTAGAAACCACATCTCACCCTCTGCCTGAAAGTCTTAGACTTAGGTGACTAACTCCAGACCGTATATCCAGTCTGCAAGCCCTGCCTACATTCCTCCTAGCACTTTGTAAAGGAAAATAAAGATAACTCAGATCTGGTAGGTCCTACAGTGGTAAACTTATAGGATAGGCACTAGAAGACTAAGTGAATAAGCAAATGATATACTACATATTCTCTACAACTCTCTTTTCTGGTATTCAGGCAAACAAATGCTTGCAAGAAAAGTGAAGCTATCTTCACCTTTTACAGTTTGCAGCTCCATAAATACAGGGCAGGGCAATTTGTAATGCACAAGTTGTTTTGGGCAATGAATCACTAATTGAAAAAGTAAATACAGCATTATAAGAATGCTGGAAATGTTTTTGTTCGTGTTCAGCATCCTTTGGGAATTTCGTGTACTTGGCTCAAGATTACATCTCAGGAAGATATTTTTTTTCCCTTCAAAAAAATTGGAAAAAAACAGTCATTTATTTTGAAAGCTACAAATATTTTATAATATAGCTACCAGAAAGGAGAATGCTGTCCCTTTTCCTTCTTTCTTGCTTCTTTTGACTTAAAGAGCCAACAGCAGTGTCAGCATGAAAATTGCAACTGTAATTAATTACATATGCCTCAGCATGAGTCATTGCCATTTACGATGTTTAATGGGAGCTAACATCCTTTGACATCACACTGGAATGAAGGTGATGCTGAGGGAATTGCACTGTAAATGTGAACACCCAAAGACTGCTAATGTGGCGTGCACTATACTTTTGAGGCAGTCATTTCTTGTTATTAAATCAGTTTTACATGAAAGAGACAGACTTGTTCATCATCAGTCATCTTTGTGTGGTCTAATGCCACAAATGTAACTTTACATGTGCAACAGAATTATTTGTAAGAAAAAGTATTTATGATGTAGCCAAGATCTGCACAGTCAAGAGCATGATGACATTGTACAGAGGCATCTTCCAATGGCGAAGTTCATCCTGTTTTTTCCCCCCCAGCAGACCTCAATGTTTCTTTGCCTGTCCCCCAAGGTATATGTTTGCATATGTATTGTGGTAGACTAAAGCATGTCACCAACTATCTCTGCTCTCGACACAACCCTTGCCTCTTGCCAACAAAAGCTTTTGAGCTTTGGCATTAAAAGTTATATAGGGAGGTAAAGAAAAACAGAGTGAAAATTAAGTCTAGCAATCTTCCTCAGAACTTGTCACACATTTTTAAGTAATACTTTTTATCTTTTCATAGGAGGTTATTTGAAGGGAAGGGCTCAAAGAAGAGAGAGGAGAGAGAAAGGGAAAGATTGTTTTGGTTTTGTGTACATTGCCTAATCAATCTTCCTCTTTTAGCTTGCAGAGCAACATTCTTTACAACTTTGATGCAGCATCCAGCTTAAAGTTCCAGCTAAGACGGAAGGAAAAGCCTTAAACATTTCGGTAGGGCTGCAGCCTCCCTTTCCAGTGAGGACAAACTCTAACCTTGTCTTCTCTTTCCTAGACCAGGAAGAGTCAGCTAATTTTACTTCTGAACTAAAGTTGTTGGCAAAACAATTAAATCTGTGAGTAAATATACAAAGGTAGGACATTGAGTGCACATCAGGTCAGTTTGCAGACCTGCAAAATTCCACCATGAGACAGAGATGCATGTGTACAGTGATCTTTTCTTCACACCAGACATGGGTGAAAATCAAAAGTCAGAATAACCCAAATACAATTAAAGTGCTTAAGCTTTCCAGTGCACAGAAGCCAGAGAGAAGGATGCAGGATGCTGTGGAGAGAGGCAGGGATGGTTAATGTGGGGCATTTTCTTCAGTGGAGCACAGGGCTAGCTGGGAAGCTTGCACCAGTGAAAGCACTGCAATAAAAACATGGCGGCCATCCTGGATATTTATCTGAAATTAGCCAGTGGCTATGAATTGAAATTTCTGTGTAAAAGATACCATGAATATCTGTCCCAAGAAAAATCTATTTTGAAATGCTGTAGTTTCTGACAACAAAAATGTTGGGGTTTCCTCTATACTGAGAGGTATGCAAAGCATGTTTTAAAAAGAACAAGACAAGAAAATTTCAGCAGCTACCGTGAAGTCGTGCCAAGAAATTAAGGTGTACTGAAACTGTGGGTTACCAGTTTGTCTTTGTGTTTAAATTCATGTCTCTGAATACAGTCTTTACAGTTAAATGTTATTTCATATTTAACCAAAGATGATTTCTCATACCAAAGAACATCACAACAAAAGCTGTCTTCTTCCCCTTCTTTTTTTTTTTTCTTAAAACTGGCTAAGATAAATCAGAAAATTAAAAATTAATATTCCTATTAATTCCAATGCATCAGTTGTTCCTTTGAAATCAAGAAGTACTATATGTCTATCTAAAATATGTAATACTTAATAATACCTAAGTGCTAATGGAGGATCAAGGCTTTATTTTTTAAATGACATCAAAGTTACTTACTGTAAAATAGCTTTCCTTTTTCATTTGGAAATGTGACAAGTTTACTAAAAAAATCCACCTGAAGTTATTCAAATCCACTTACAAACCCTATTTCATGTTTTTAGCATGATAGACTAATCAGATGTAATAATTTTAAAATATCTGTCAACATTTCCTTTGTTGAAAGATTTCGAGTCTTTACTTTTTTAAGATAAATTGAACTGTTTTGATATAAAGCACTTTACTTTCACAAGGAGTGGGATAGTTTGCAAAACATGTTTTAGAAACAATTTTTAGGTTTACAAAAATCTAATTAGAACAGCTACAGAGAAAAAAAGAATACCGTCTTACAATTTGTTATGCCATTATTTCTCTTTTTGCAAAGTTTTAAAAGTTAAAATTTGTATCTCCATGCTGAAGTTTTACATTTCATTACCAATCCATATAAAATTTTATCACATTGAAAAATATTTGACTTTCAGTATGGCAATGTCACAAGTGATCTTGAACCCAAAATTGAGTTTAAGAAACTAATGTCTGTAACTCTGAAACCAGCAAATCACATACTAACTTTCCATTTAACAAAAATGCATTACAATTTTGTTGTTTCTAATAAAAAGTATGCTTCTTAGTCAGGTTAATTTTTAAGATGAGTAGAAATGAGCAAACACTAGAATCATGCTGATTTTTGTAGAACCTCAGTGCAAGGGATAATATTCTGTTAAAATTGGAGGAATATACTGTGTTGCATAACCATGGGTGTCATTTTTACATAAAGTATCCTGAAATCTAGTAGTTGTGCAGGCTTTTGAAACATCTTTAGTAAGACTACAGGGAACAGGCTTGAGCAGGGTAATTGTCTGTATCTCACTGTATAACCTCACAAATCTTCATGTTATATGTCATCAGCAAAGTGTGTGTACTATCTATCATCCTATTTAAATGAAGACAGTATTTTTTTGGAAGAAAGGGCATGGTGCTTTACATTTTCCACTCTGAAGAGACCTCTGGAGCCAAATTCCTCTTAGATATTTTTTATTTGAAAGATCTTTTCTTTTCCTACAGATACTTGCATGTTGTCGGTAAATATTAATGCAATTAGTTGTATTATTGCAGTCTGTCTTTTACCATAGGCCAAAATCCATAGCCCTATTTCATTGTGTGAAATTTGCATAGTTGCTTAGGATATAAAAAGATTGTATCCAAACTAGTATCTGAAACCGTATTAATTTTAACATCACAGTGCAGGCAAACCAGACACTAAAGTGTGATGTTGTATTTCTAGGTTTTGGAAAGAGCTGAGTACATGCTGTCTGATGAGAAAAGCAGAACTAACATGTTTTTTCCACAGAAGCATTAGTAACTGAAGCACTTTAAAAGTGCAGGTATCTCTTCCCTGCGTTTCTCCTGTTGTACAGATATGACATGTTTGTCTTGTCTTTTAGCAATATCTGGTTCATCAGCATATAAAAGAATACTACCAGATAATGTCTGTTGGGTTTTAATTGAAAAACTGGGAATAAAATGAGAAATTCAAATCTTTAACACATCATTGAAAGAGAGGCAAAATATATGGGAATAACAGTTGTATATCTCTATATCTGTTAAAACATATTTAGCCAAACTACTGCTGCCACTCTCTCTCTGATAACCTCCTCCTCAAATACCACAGATTCTTTTCTCTGATGTTTCCAACAGACACATCAGAAGGTTGCACAGAAGTTTAAAAGCAGTCTACAGAGGGAAAGTATAACCTGAAATCCGTATTACAGTTGCCACTTCAGTGCTAACAACAGATGAATTTCAGTGGTACCCAGATGAAGCTTGTAAACAGCACTGTCTGCTCCTCTACATAAACAACCAACTCACTGCACAAGATCTGCTGGAGAAACAGATGCAGGAAGCTTCTTCAATGAAAACAAAAGTTGGAAATTCTGCATTATTGGTTCTTTGCATTCAGTATCACTACAGCAGGAACCAGATAGCTAATTTCTGTAACCTCTGAGTAGTTTTTAGTCTTCAGATTTAACTTCAGAAAATTATTAAAGGGCAGTTCACAGTTGTTAGAAAGGCACTGGCAATATTTGTTTTCTGCAGAAAGGTTAATATCTGTTTGCCTTTCTCTTTGGTTGGTTTAGTGGGTGTTTTGGCTTCTTTTGAAAAAGTCTAAATTTTCCATAAAAAGTTACCTGAACAAGATTGACAGCTACACCCCTCATATACTACTTCTTGAGTAAAAAAAAACCCAAAAGTTCAAGGTTTTGCAAGAATCTTCCAGTAAGAAATTGCTTCACAGGGATTACCAGCCATCTCTTGCTTAAAGACGGTTTAACACCCACTCCCAAGAACAATCTGATACATTGGATCTCTGCAGGGAACAAGTGCCATCTACTCAGACACAGTTTGGAGTACAAGTCCAAGCGACTCCGTTCACTAAGATATACCACTGCCATGGAGTCATGCTATCAGAAAGTTTCATCTGACTTACCTTTCACTAGTATATTCCTTGAGATTGTTGAAGGAGGAGTTATTTGCTTCCCTTCAAATCCATCATGAGCCAGGAAAGAGTTAATGGAATACTTTCCTTCCCTGAGGGAAAAAAAAATAAAAATATTTGGGGTTACTTTTAGTTCAGAAACATATAGTTCCAGTAGATTGGACTCCAAAAATAGGAGGCAGCTGCAGCTGGCCTGCTCCTTCCTTTCGGTTTGTCCCTGAACCAGAAAAGCAGTAACAGTAATAATGGGCATGTAACTTTTTTGAACAGGCACTGAGCAGAGCACGACTATGCTGTGTTAAGGACTCATCAGAAAATTACCTTCAAAACACAGAGTGAACAATGGACAAGCTTAATCACTAGGACATACCAGCTCAGAAGCACCTGTGATCTTGCAGATGTCTGAGCAGACTAGTAGTGTTGGGCAAGATGAATTTTACTGAAATTCAGAAACTTCTCTAAAGCTGGTGAGGCTGTGAAGACTGAGTCTTCTCTCTCCTGACTTTAAAAGAAAGCCTGGCCTCAGAAAAAGCTTTCTCACTGCCATGTCATAAGAAAACTTCTAGGCCTCCATCCGCAGAGTTGCATAGAAGCTATAATTTTTTTATCAGAGCACCTCACTAACAGAAAGCTCTCCTCCTGCACTAAGCAAGCAGCACACAAACTCAGTAAAGTATAGGAGACATTTCTTTGCTCCTTTTATGACAATTAGAAGAGCTGGGAATAGAGATGTGCAGATTCTGTTGCTCAGTCAGCTAACAGTAAATGGAATTTCTGCCCTGGAATCAGCATTCAGCACTCATAGGAACATAATAATACAAAACAATGACAAAGACATTTGAATTATTCTACAACAGTAAAAATAATTATGGAAACTACCAGATTGGTTAAAATTTGGCAGCATTAAATTAATGTTATTGTTTTAATTAGTGTCCTTTTCAGTTCATGAGTAGACTTCAGAAAGCTTTTACTCTGTTTAGATAGACAAAAATGCTTGCTTTCTGCAAGAGCAGCATAACATTAAAAAAAGTTTTTGGTTGTGTTTTTTTTTTTGCTTAAAAAAGATGGTTTTGTTCATCTAGCTATAAACCAGCACATTAGTTTAAAAATAACTTAGGAAACTATGTCTTTCTGAATTGTGATTTTGCCAACACAAAGAAATAGCTCATATATTTATCTATCACTACAGCCTGGTTATGGGAACTAGAAAAAGGAATGCAATGATAGGAACATTAACCTTTAACAATGGTTGAGCTATAATCCATTCTCGTTCCAAGACTCCAGTTGCACAATGGGTCTTTTTATGATAGTTTAAAATGTCTTTTCTGATAGCAGAGTTTATAGAATTATCTTGAGATGACATCTTCTTCTTCTGTTTCTCAGGGCCCTAGTAAGGCAGGGGAAATAATGTCTCCACATAGAGCAAGCTAGCAGGAGGAATCTCTGTGACTATCAGGGAAATGAGTCGACCAGATATTTTGTCAAGATTTCCACTGAGCAAGTCAGCATTCCCTGCCATCTCCTTTCTAAACCCAAACACTGACTGCAAGAGCACTTGGATCTGCACTGTTGGACTCATTGGGGCAGATAGGAGCTTAGATGTTTTCCCATGACACTTTCCACCACACATTCCCCATTTGGTTCTTCATGGTCCTTCCCCTGAACACTTCTTGCAGATATCTCACTTCCTTTGCATACTTTACTAAGGATCAACAGTAAGCTCTGATTAGCCACCTTCATGCTACATACATAGTGCCTACATACTACATACATGTGCCACATATGGCAACATGAAGAATTCTGTAAAAATCATCTTTTGGAAGCATACAAGAGAGCTTATATTAAGAGGTACACAAACAGTACATTTTACATTGCTTGACTTCCGAAAGAGGGTATAAACTAATCTACTGTCTGAGTTTAATTTTCTAAAGTATTGAAGTGCTCAGTAGTTAGCTCAGTTTTTGGAACTGTGTCCAAACCATTTGAACAACAAAAAAATACTTCTGTAAAATTTAAACCTGAAGTAATTCAGATTTTTCTGACTCAAGCAGTTCAACATTATTGATACGAGTTTGTGAAAAATCTTTTGATCTCTTTGAGTCAGATGTTGTGAGGGGCAAGAAATTTTACAGGAATAGCTATGATTTGGGAAAGTAACTTTAAGAAGGTAATAAATAAATAAATAAATAAATAACTCTGTTTTGAGGTCTCTTTTTTTTTCAAGTTAGGTCTCAGTACTGATATATGCTAGTTCATTTTAATGTGCAAAAATATGTGACAATCAGGCTGTGAGTCATGAAAGATTTTTCTTCCCCTCCAAGACTATTAGGCAGCAGCAAAACTTTTCGTAAATTGTGACTCTCTTTGTTGTAGTAGCAGCATGTCATATCCAAAAGGCTGAGTGGTACCCATGTCAGAAGAAAAAGCCCTATTTATTGCAATATGAAAGAAATTAAATTATATGAAGTTAAACAAAAGAAACTATAGTAATTAAGCCAATTAAAATAATTCTTTGCATGTATGATGACTTGCTTTCAAGAAAAATAAAGTTTTCACATGTAGACAGGTCCTGTGATTGTATTTACATATTAAACTATATTTGAGGTTAATTGCAAAACTTCAACACTTTTCAGTCATAGGATTCAGCTGGGAAAACCTGACTTACTTGTATTCAAACTCATGGGATTCAGCTATCTAGCATCTGAGTCAACAAAATTAAATGTTGGTTTACAAATCAGCCTTGCAACACTGCCTGCTAAAACACCCTTATTTTTATTCCTAGTTTTGCCTGGATAGTGAAGGGATGAGCTTCTTCTTTACCAAGATTGCCAATGCAGAGTTCAACAAAGGAGAGTAGGTATGACACCTACTTTTATGTATTGGTTCAATGCAGTGGTGCAGTTTTGAATTAAATTGCCCACTGGGTATTCATTCGGTTCACAGGGTGATTTCACTACATATGGACTAAATTCCTTCAGGAGGAATCTGAGCTGGATACTTTGTTCCAGATGCACACCAAATGTACTCTTAACTCCTACCAGGGACCCAGGAGGAGATTGACACTGTGGACAGCTTCAAAACACAAGGGTCCTGGGGATTTTCATTACAGGGGACCAGACTAAATCCAATGCAAGACATTCTGAGATTTGTGCATAGAGAGGAAGATAATAATGTTTCCAAGTTCTAATAACTTCTGCTCCCAATATTAAGTAGAAATTCCAATTTTGCCTTTTAAAGATGCATTATCAAGGTGGTCTTTGTCCTTGGTGTAATTCTTGGCTGTTTTCACCATATATGACCTTAGCTCAGTTACATGCCTTCCTGCCAAGCAATTAGTTTTGTATTAGTTAGGAAACAGCATTTGCTCAGTGCAGCTTCTGAAGGAGCATTTGTATACTGCCTCATGTTCTGTAGTTAGTTCTGAGACCACCTAAAGACCTCTTCTCTAGCCCATCATCCACTGAACGATTTGGCAGAGGAAAGACCATCACTAACTGACTTACCTGCTCAGAGAAAAAAAACTGAGCTGCTTTCTGTGGAAAATTTTAATATGTTCCTATTTCTTACAACTAAAAAATTCTCTACAACACAGCACCAACATGTTGGAGACTTTACATCCCAGGATCAAGTGTCTAACAAAAGGGGGTTAATTGCCTTGATTAGAGATAGTCATTGAGTTCTATGGATAGATAGTACTGGTAATCGTAGACTTCTGTCCTAGTTCACAAAATGGTATTATTATAAAAAAACAAATCATGGTTTCCATATATAATGCAGTACCTAATATTCTAGGACTAATTTACTGTACTCAAGGTTCATAATTTGGAGCACGGATAGACGTTTGCAAATCCAGAGAAAAATATACGATATCTTAAATTTGGTAATTAATTTGTGACTTTTGTACTAAATAAACTACACAAGAAATGTCAAGATGAAACAAATTCCTTTAAAATGTCACCATGCTTTCACTGTTAGTATCTTAAATAAGTTGCATTTTAAACCATAAATTATAAAATCATGTTCTGCTTCTACACACCCAAAGGTCTGTGGTCCTCTTCTTGGATTCAGCTGGCATAGCTTGGAATTTCTCATAGAAATTTAGTCTTTGAAATAAATCATGTCTCAAGTATTTATTAATTTTTTGGCATCAAGGGTCATGTCTTTTGAAACTGTATCAAATTTTACCAGGGAATATCTGACTACACTTCTCTTTTACCTAATATTTGTATGTTAGGATTGATATTTGATCTGTATTTAAAGTGTGTCTACACTCCTAATATGGCTCAAAAATAATTTTACGTAATTCCATTTTTATAACCCGTCAAGGAATTAAAGACAAAATTTGCTCAGTTACCAAGATTATTTCTGTCTGTCAGCCTTTTACACACCTTCTAAGACTAAAATAGGCTATAATTATTGGACATAATAGCAATAGTTATTAACAGAGAGTAAAACATTGCTACACCTGAAGCTTCTCCTCCATGTGAATTTGTTTGAATGATTTTTAAAAAGAAAAATCTGATTACTTTAATATCATGCATGTTTCTTCTTGGGGACACACTGATTTAGAATAGTCACCTAAGATGGATGTTAATAATTTGATTAATGAATGCTGGAAGGTGCTGTAGTATAAACATAGCATGAAAATATACAAAACAAAGCAGAATACACACCAGAATCTTTCCTGCTGGTTGGTTTTGGCCATAGCTATGCCTTAAGTCTTATGAAAGAGAAGAAAATTTGCTATGCTCTTCAACTGAGGCTATTTACTGTAGCAGTGACACTTCTTGAGCATAGTCCTGAATCTAAATCTATTTTATAGCAAGTTATGTTTTTAGTTCTCGATGGTTTCTTATCTCATTAATGAAGTAATACAAGATCTCTCTATTGCATAAGATTATAGTCGTAATTCATATATGTAGATTTTAAATCCAACTGATCAGAGAGTGAAACTGTTAAAGAAATTTATAGTTTTAAGGATCAAGGTCTTTGGGTTTATTATTGTATTTTAACCTTAACAAACTCCGTCCTTAAGCAATGCAGTTCTGGTGGTCAGCAGCACTATGAAAGTTGAAACTTTTTTTTCCCATCATTAGCATTCCAGTCCACATTTTCATGTATACATTTTGGCCTCAGGACATACTAGTTGACTCACAAGGAAAAATACAGCTCTTAAATCCCTAATGAAAATTGAAATAATTCAAAAGCCCCTTTTTTTTTTGGTCCTATATTCACCTTTTTCTTGATGGCTGGACTTTTTCAGTAGAATGTATCTTCCTGTGGAATACAAACTACCTAACAATCAGTAATTCTCTCTGCATTCACCACAGGGTGCAAAACTTGGTGACATATTCATAACCATATTCAGGCCTGTTAGTAGTAGCAAGACTGGAAATTAATTTGGTGATATGTGATTTTTTTCTAAGTGGGATGAAAAGTCACTTTGTAGCTGTTCGAAATCTGCATTTAAATATTTCAAACAAATAGTAGTGTGTTGATTTTAAGGCTAGAAGGAACAGTTGTGATCAGCTAAAAATGTTCTTAATAGATCACAAAGTATACCATAATATAGGTTTGACACTTCACCTTGACTATATATGCATTAGTAAACTTCCATGGGAATACTCATATTGACTTCGCAAAGATGAGTAAGCAAGAAAGAGGGATCCAAGGGGTCATAATTCAGTCCAAAGAGTTTGCTTAATGGTTAGGGGAGCCTGATCATGCCTTCAAAGCTTGATCCCTCACTGCCACTGCAAAGGCTCCCTCTGTAGTCAAGGGGAGTTGGCTCAGGCCCACAAGGCATGATCTGGTGATTATCACCATACCAAACAGTACCTCTGCAGGGCTGCACCTGGACGAAGGTCCTGGATCTTTCTGGGAACAGAGCAATTTTTTACTCCTCCTCAAATGGTTACAACATACTCTTTGCTGGGACTTTTAACTCTAGCTGACAGAGGTATAAAGTTTTTAAAAATACAGATACTTTTTAGAAAGTGAAAAAAGTAAATAGATTTCTCTTAAAAACAGATTTAAAAAGAAACAGCAAAACAAACTATACATGGGACAACGTCAGGAAAAAGCCTGTGCAGGCCTGTTTTCTCTTTGAAAAAGCTGTTAATTTAATCCACCATCTGGCTTGGATGCAGTGAATTAGCAGTCTCAGCTGAGTTTTAGAAAAGAAAGCCACAAGCACAATGGGCTGGATTCTGCCCCAGTTAAGTCAACTGGAGACTTGTCTGTGACTAAATGAGAGCAGGATGAGACCCAGATGACATGGTTTAAGATCCTTTCTGGCAATTACCATTAAAATAGGCAAAGAATGAATAGGTTATAGAGACTTCTGTATCTGCCTGACAACCCAACAGCTTTAAGCAGCAAGGCAGACCCTTCCTACCACCATGTCATGAGCACTGTTCTGGCAGAAAAGAGGCCTTGAAGGTGGCATCAGATTGCTCACAACAGATCCATTCCAAAGCTGTCCCTACCATACCCAGGAAGAAACTGAATTGCAGCCAAAGCTAGAGCGGAAAAAGACAGCTGAGCTTGGCTGTACCATCAGGTTCCAGAGTGGCAGCTTCATATTGCCAGAGGCCTCTGGAAAGTTCAAAGAACACGCGTGAATGTGGTGAGATCCTTGTGTGTCAGTAAAGATTAACATCTTAAAGTACAAACAGACGTGTCAACCATCTTATGCACTAATGGTGTTTACAACTAAAGCTGTTGAACTCAAATTATTTAGCAGGGCTATTCTGTATTTTAACCAGTCCTGTCATTTACCTCTGCAGTACTTGGGTCACTACCATTTTTACCACAGAAATTTTATTTCTAAGCAATCCAACCAGAGATGCTCATATAACAGGTGAAGAACTTACAGAAGTTTTCCTCAGTCTCCCCATGATTCTCTAGCATTAACAGACATCTGTGACCACTGCTCATAAAAACTTAGAATCATAGAATGGTTTGTGTTGGAAGGGACCTTAAAGAGCATCTACTTCCAACTCCCCTGCATGGGCAGGGACACCTTCCATTAGACAAGGTTGCTTGAATCCCCATCCAATCTGGTATTGAATACTTCATACATGATAATATATGGGCTTAAAATTAGAAAGAGGTTTGGTTTCTGATAGCTTACGCATATCATCACCAGGTAAGGATGCTTATGCAGTACCTACTGTGTCACCCAAGCTTCTTGAGTGGAAAAGTTCATGCTCATTTCAGTTCAGGTCAGAATCAAGAAATGCAGAGGCACATGAAAAACAATAGAGGAAGGAGATTTTTAAGAGAGGTTTGTTATGATAGAAGTTAGATACATAGTTCTGTTGAAGTTTTAAATGCAAAACCAAGTCAAGTCTTTTTCTTCTTGAAATAATTTCTCCAAAAATCAGTAGATCAAGTTATCATTTAGGGTAGTCTGATAATTAAATCAGAGTTACTCTTAGTTTTGCCAGTGTTTAATTTGCCTTGAGATGAGTCAGTCCCTTCTCAATCCTACCGTGAGGGAAAGCCATACAGAACGAAAGTAACTCAGTTCCAAGCATAAATAAACAACCTGAGTTCCTCCTTGCATAGATCTAAATAAAGGATGTTATGATATTACAAGATGCTGCTGTGCGAGCCAGGAAAAACCTGAAATAGTAAAGAAAGAGGCATACCATCCATTACACAAGAAGGCAAGCAAATGGAAACTTCCTGGTGCTAAATCTTTCCCCTGTGAAACTCTAAGAACAAGCCCAGTCTCACAGCTAGTGCCAGTCCTGGTGACAGCTGCTTGGACAAGGCTCCTGTTATCCTAGTAAAGTCAAAGCCAACTTTATAAATTTCATTTGTAATATATTGACCTGGTCTGTTAGTTCCCATACGATCAGAGTGCTACCTCATCACATAGCCTGTGACACAGTCTCACCTTTCCTAGAAGTTTCCAAAGTGAACTGTCAAGTTATTTTTATGAGACTAACAGACACATAATCTGTCTGTTGACCTGAGGTGAAGTGGGGAGAAAACACAGTTTTTAATCCCCTGAAATACATTTCTGTTTTGGTAAGTTGTTTGCAGTAGATTTGTTTCTCCCCGTTGGATCTCAATGCTTCAGACAAGGACCAGTAGCTGTACCTGGAAAATCAACACAGATGTCAACTTGCTTTTTCTGTGGTCTTGCACTGGGTATGGGGGTGGACAGAGAAGAGAGTGACTCTCCTCCCTCAGATATTGCACAAAGAGCTCAGGTGAACACTGACTGACTGGTGCTGCACATAACATCACTCACCGAAAGTAAGATGAATCAACATGGCCACAAGGCTAACAGGCATCAAGCAAAATTATGGATTTGTTTCTACATACATGTTTCACAAGCAATAGGCTAATACCTGACTGACTCTATTCACTTCCTTGCTGAATTGCTGCTCGGCTCCTTTGAAATGTTGCTTGAAAAGCACGTACCATTCACTAGGGCTTATGCTATGCAGGCTCTCCTGTGTTTCTCTTCTTCAGAAATATCTATCTTAGCCACATAAATCAACTAGCCCCAAGAAAAAATCTTCCACTGATCATTATACAGACCTCACTAACGCTTCAACATCTCCATAAGGGAGAGCCACCCTCCAGGATCACCTAGATAGGCTGGAAGAGTGGGCTAGCAGGAACCTTATGGCGTTCAATGGGGAGAAGTGTAAGGTCTTGCACCTGGGAACATATAAACCAGGAGCGCAGTTTAGACTGGGATCCACCTGGCTGGAAAGCAGCCCTGTGGAAAGGGACCTGGGGGTCCTGGTGAATAACAGGCTCAACATGAGTGCACAGTGTGCTGCAGCAGCAAAGAAAGCCAACAGGATGCTGGGCTGCATCAACAAGGGCATCACCAGCAGAGGTAAAGGAGTCATCATCCCGGTCTACTCGGCAGTTGTCAAACCACACCTGGAGTATTGCATTCAGTTTTGTTCCCCACTATACAAAAAGAATATGGACAGGCTCGAGGGTCCAGAGAAGGGCCACAAGGATGATCAGAGGACTGGAGGACCTGCCATATGAGGAGAGGCTGAGAAAACTGGGTTTGTTCAGCCTTGAGAAAAGAAGGCTTTGGGGAGACCTTATTACAATGTTCCAGTACTTAAAAGGTGGCTACCAAGAAGATGGAGACTCCCTATTTACAAGGAGTCACATGGAAAAGACAAGGGGTAATGGGCACAAGTTGCTCCTGGGGAGATTCCAATTGGACACAAGAGGTAAATTTTTCACCATGAGGACAGCCAAACATTGGAATAGTCTCCCAGGGGAAGTGGTAGATTCCCCCACATTGGACATTTTTAAGACTCAGCTTGACAGGTGCTGGGCCATCTCATATAAACGATAGTATTACTTAGAAAGGTTGGACCAGATGATTCTTGAGGTCCCTTCCAACCTGGCATTCTATAATTCTATAACCTACCAGGGTAGATAGTGGGATAATGTAAAATTATATAATTTTTAAATTAAGGAGCATCAAAACAGATTTTTTTTTACTGCTTTCTGGATTTTCTTTCTTATGGTCCAAAGATCATTAGTTTGGTTGATGCCTTATATTCTGGGAAATAAAAAGAAAGGCAGAAGAGCGGTGGTCAAGCAAACACCAGCCTCCTAAATCCCTCCATCTCTACAAACTTGAAATGTATGGGGGGAGGAGGTGGGAACCAAACAAAAAAACTCTGAGCCAAGTTTAAACATTTGAATACAATTTTTTTCAAAACTTTCTGACATGCCCAAATAAAAATAATATTAAAAAGGCAGAGCATATTTAAAAGCTTCCTCAGGCAAAATGGTAGTTACGTCTTGAGTTATATAAAAGCATTTGACAAGCAGTTTCACGGGGTTGGTCAGTACAACCACAAACACAGTAAGTCAGAAGGCTCGGCAGGATTGCCTCACCACATTAGACAAACACCAAATAGGATGACTTTAGGTAGTATATGCACCCGCCAGACTAATCCAAGATCTAAGTGATTGATGGATATGGCATAATTTTATCCTGATATTTGCATTATGATGCTTATCCAGAAAAGGAGCTGAAAGAATGTTCTTTTCAACAGTGCAGGTTGCACAATACTTGTGGTTTGAGGATGGATGGCTATTTCCACACCGTGCTTTGCAAAATAAACCTCGATCTCTTCTAGGCTCCTCAGTGTGGTTGTCCTGATGTTGTAACACTTGCCAAGAGAACATGCTTGATCCACAAGTTTCTGGAATTGCTAACTGCAGGCTCCCACCTAACAACACCCAGCACACCTCAGATGTTTGTTTAATTGATTGCCTACTGCTAACGAAGGAGCAAACACTCCTCCTAGTCACTTGTTCTGCAACATACGCATACATTTAATGGCACAAGCCTCAAAACTGTTTGGGGTTTAGAGCTGCCCATAACAAAATCAGATGCAGAGCATTAAGCTTTTGTTTCTCCTCATTATAGATAAAGTAAAGCCACTTGTAGAACTGAAGTCTAGAACCATGTGTGTCTCGCAAACAATGCAAACAATACAAAGTTCAGGAATGTTTGGGCTCTGGATCTTTGTGTAGGATGTTCTCAGAGAAAGCAGCCATTGCTCAAAATTATGGAAATGTAGATTTCATTGGATAAAATGGTTTTCCCATTAGTCCATTCAACACGCAGCAAAGGCCTGAAGTAACAAAACAAAAGCTTAATAAAGAGCATAAACAAAATCAACAGGAATTCCTCTAGGCTGAATGTTAGAATAGAGCCAAAACTATTGAAAAGTCCGGAACCCAGACAGCGCCTAACTAGTTCACAAGTTCATTCAGGGCAGGGAAGGGGGGAAATGTGGTCAGACACTTCTGTCATTTTGAAGAATATCTGTGGGACTTTGACAAACAAGATGAATGTTCTCATTCAAATGCACCACCAGTTATTTAACTTAACTTCCCCTGAATGTCTGGACTTCAGCTGCCTGAAAGACTGAAATATTTTGTCCCACAAGCATTTCTGGTGTATTGATTTATTTGTATTCTGCCCTGTCCCCTTCTCAAAGAGAGATTCCTCTTTCGAGCACCCACATCTCGAAGCAAAATAGGCTGTCAGAGTATGCTTTCTTCAAAGCCCCTACCATCATGTAATTCTCCTGCGTGCCACGAGGCTGTTTCACACTGTTCATAGGGGTGTCGATGCTCTTTGTGGAAGTTCTGAATTGAGGCCTTTGCTGAACAGCAACCTAAGGGAAAGTTCCACTAGACTGTCTCTTCTCTTTGCATTTAGCTGTTAAACTGCACTCAAGACATCTAAAAAGAACCTGAGTGTTTCCCTAACATTAATGTATAATTCACTGTCTTTTGTTGGCATGAAGACACTGGAATATAGAAAGGAAACAACAGGCTATATCCTGTACTTTCTATCAACTTATGTCTTACTATGATAACACCGAGAAGTCCCTAACTTTCAGGGATATAAAATGTTTCTATTCTAACCTAGTACCAATTTTACTAATGCAACAGAAGGTTCTGAGCAATGGCAATTCAGATCCATTTTGCAATACATGCTTCCTTCTCCTGGGGAGGACCGTCCTGCTTTGATCTTGATTCATGGCTCATTTTTAAGCATCAATCATGTCCTCAGGCCAGTGAATTCACATGGAAGGAAAGATTGTCAGGAAAAGTTATACCATTAACCCACAATGTACTTTTGCAGGGAGCATGACACAGCCAATGGTGGGGCAGGAAACAGGCTCCCTAGGTTACCATAGCCATGAAGTTAGGCTTGGCACTATACAGCACACCCTCTGTTTTTAATCTCCACAGAGGAAAGCCAACATCATCTTTCACATGGGCTTAGTGTTGTGAGAGTTCTCTTTTTATAAATGCCCAGAGTCACTTCAGGGTTGCTGCTAAATAAAGCAGGCAGCAAGAATGTAAACTACTGCCTGATGTTTTGTTTTGCTGCATATAGCCACCAGGAAAAGTGAAATATTTCAGAATCCCCAGAGTATAAGTGGAAAAGAGTCTGCAGTATAGTTCTGTCTCATTTTGGCTATGCAATGAAAAAGAAACATTAACCATTTTCAGACTGCACATCAATGCTTTTCAGCAAGTAGCTATATGACCTGGCATCAATGTCATCTCTGAATATGTTATGATGTACATAATTTTCCAGGGAACTGAGAGAATAGGAAAAGCTCAGCTGAGTTATCACTCCATTTGCTGAAGAAAGCCACTAGTTGCACTATTTGTTACAAACCCTGCCTGAAGTTTAGAAAGAAGTATTACAGCCAAACACTTTCTAGTTTTAATTCCCTTGAAGCTATTTTATGTGCCCAGTTCTTTCTCTCTCAGGAGCTGTGTTAAGCAGTTAGAAGAAAGTACAAGGGGTAAGAAATTCCCACTTTTGAAACATGTATCAGCTACAGCATTCCTGGAGCTGCAGAGGCTATTACAACCGTATCGTGCAGTTTCCAAATAGCAGCCCATCTTCCAGTTCTAGTGGTCTCCTTGCACTCTGATTTCACTACTTCAAGTTTCCTCTCCAACACACAGCAGGTAAAACTCTCCTAGCATTTCCAGCCACATTTATCTGCAGTTACTTCATAGATCTTCATGATGTCCTAACAAGTTTCTACCATGTTGACCAATAAGAAGTTCCCTCTTGTAAATGATGTGAAAACATAAATTACAGAGAAACAGAGCATTAATTCCAGATCCTGTTGGGGTCAATGGAAGTTCTGTCACTGCTTTCAATAAAAACACAATTTAGTCCCCAAGTACTAAATAAGCCCAATTCAAGCCGGTATATATCCATTTGGCAGGAGAACAAGCCAACTTCTGCTTCCAGCTACTGCTACACAAATCCTCTTATTTTAATGAGATCACACACTCCCTACATTGTTTTCAGGAGGTCTCCTACAAAAGATTAAAAAAAAAAATAAAAATAAATCAGTGCTTAGTGGAACCTTGCGTTCATGACCAGAATACAGTAATACTCTAATCTGTTTTAGGAAATGGACCTTGAAGAAACACGACAAATTTAATTGTGCCATTTAGTCACTCCCGGCAGCAGCTTCATGGCAAATCATTAGCAATGCTGAGTTCCCAGTCTAAAGGGGTACCCACAGCACAGTTTTAAACAATCTATTAGATATTCAAATATTTATTTGAAGATGTTGCAAATTTAAGGGCAGAAGATAACGACAAAACTTTTTTTTTCTTTTGGATTTTATTGATGCCACCATTTACAGAGTGATCTGCAGTGTGCTACTTAGACCATGATCAGCATTATCAGAGTTCCCTCCTTGACACCGTATGTAACAACCGATGCATTTATTTTAAAGAAAGGCAAACCAATACCTGTACTGAGGGCAAAATAGTTCTAATGAGAAATGGAAAATTAAGTCAAGCACTGCAGTCAAGATTTAGTTCAATCTACTCAGGGAAAAAATGGAATATGATCACATAAAAACAGTGTTAGTTCTTTATTGCATCTTTTTTTTTTTTTCTCTACCTATCAACTTGGATTTCAGAATACTTCACTAATGTCTCTTAGGGGATGGGGAGAGATTACTTTGCAAAGATCCCAATGCCATGCTTACAGAGCCTCGGTTTGCTAACATTGACAGTTTTGGGATCTGAATCTCACTAAGCTCAAGACATAAGTCTTGATTGGATATAGAATGCCAAGTTGCACTTTTAAGTAAGCTCTGTTCCAAGCATAAGAAGATACACATATATTGGAAAGGTCTAGTATGTTTTGGTGTTTTCAACAATGAAAAGTATGAAAATGAGAGAAAATACATTATTTGAAATCTCTTCATGGAGATAATGTGAGTTATGTGTGAATTCAATCCAATTTTATAAAAATCATTGTGTTTATGTGTTGAAGGAGAATTCTGAGAAGAGAAAACATTGAAATGCTAGAAAACTCCTGCATGAGAAAATAATTCTGCAGGTAAAGGGTCAAAGCTTTAAATTGTATTTTGCTGCTTTTCTGAGCAAAAATACTGGTGTAGCTTCTATTCAATGATGATTAACACCTACCATATATTTGGCAGACTAATCTTGATCGTTTTTCCTTCAGGAGTTCAGAATCATCTCCCTTGGGGATGTGTATGTCAGCACATTACCTAATGATAATCTGATAGCTGAATATGCTATTAAATGAGATCTAGAACATGATGAAGTGTCCACTTTTAATATGTTTATGCATCTTTAAGTGTGTTACAGGGGGCTGATTTCCAAAAAGTTCAGAAAAAAGGAGAAGCTAAAGAATGCTATGTGACGAGTAGAAATAAAATGGACACATGGTAGTGAATAATGGAATGAAACAATGTGGAAGATTTGTCTTCATAAGCTGATCCTTCCAAGAAATGGAGGGGGGAAAGGGGCGGAGATCAGTGAGGACATCGGAAAGTACAACATCCAAATGGTCTTGGATGCTTCTCAAGGGAAATAAGGAGCTGCAAATAGATGTGAGGACAAATGGCAACAAGTCTACAAGACTTTTTTCCCCTCAGGAAATGATGGAACATTATTTATGGGCAACAAGCCAGCAGAACAGTTCCTACTACAGCTAGTTCAAATCAACTTAGCTATAGGTTTGGGAGTGTACATTCGGCAATGTCAGAAGATTTAAGGATGATTGCCACAACAGGCAATTGCAAGTGAGTTACCATTCCTGAATAGCCTGTGGTGGTATTATAACTGGAGATTATTTTATGATACGCGCTGAAGCCTATCAGCAATTGACATTTCTTTTTTTAGTGTTCCTGAGTTGAAGCACCACAACAGGGCAGAAGGAAGCTCACGCCAAGTGCACGCACACAAATAAAGAATTTCTGAGAGGACAACATTATGGGGGAGGCTCTTGCTTTTTCTGGGAAATCAATGAGTGGATGCCTCTCTGAAATGCCTCTACACTAAAGCGCACAGTGCAGGGAACAAACAGTTTTAAAGGTCAGCGTGCAGATGCAGAGCTGCAAATTTCTGGAGACCATAGAGAGGTGGTGAGATAGCACAGGACTGTAGTGCTGCAATCAGTGCATACAGGCTTTTTAGGAAGGACAAACTAGGATGATGGTGAGGGATGAATGATGAACTAAGTGTGTGCATGAGTATTAGGGGGCTGACCAACATGGACAATGTTATAATGGATGTCTGCTACAGACTGCCTGATGAGAGACCTAAACATAAGAGAAAATTGAACGAAGAGGAAAGTAATGAAGTTCAACAGAAGAAAATTGCAAGTCCTGCTCAGCGAGGAATAACACCAGGACATGCTGGAGATTAACCAGCTACAAAGCAACTTGGCAGAGAACTGTTGGGTGCTGTTGGGCACCAAGTTCAACATAAGCAAGCAACACACCTTTGCAGCCACAAAGCCAACATCATCTTAGGTTACATTAGGAAAAGTGCTACCAGCAAGGTTGAGAGAGATGATGCTTCCCCTCTACTGAGCACTAATGAGGCCCCATTTGTGGTGCTGTGTCCATTTCTGGGCTGCTCAGTAAAAGAAAGACATGGTCTTACTGGATGGAGTCCAACGAAGGCCATGAAGTTGATTATCAAACTGGAGCATCTGTCATTTGAAGAGGCTGAGAGAGCTGGAACTGTTCAGCCTGAAGAAAAGAAGGCTCAGGAGGATCTTACCAATATGGCAGGATCTTACTCAATGAGAGATTGTAAAGAAGACAAGAGTCAGACTTTTCTCACACAGGAAAATACAATTAAACATAAGAAAAAAGATTTTTACCATAAGGGCAATCAAACTGAGGAACAGTTTGCCCAGAGAGGTTGTCAAATCTGGGTCCCTGAAGAAACTTTAAACTCAACTGAAAACATCCCTGAACAACCTTCTGTAGCTGACCCTACCTTGAACAGGGGTGGTGGATTGGATGATCTCCAGAAGTGCCTTCCAACCTCAATTGTTTTGGGATTTTGTGAAATCTGTTCTATTCTGCAATTCTGTTATGAGAACCAATTTTCTTTTTTTTTTTTCAGATTTTAAATCCCTATTTACAGGTCTACTGCAACAGATGCTGCAAAAGAGATACTCGTACACGTAAAGTAAGCAGGAAATTATATACTAAATTAATGTGCTGCTTTTACAAAAAATTATTTATATTTACTACTGAAATGAAACAGCACCAATCTTTGAAGCAGCCTTGTGTGATTTTCTACCACACACAGAAAGTAAAGGAGGAAAACCTAGAATATTTAAAATTAATCAAATCAAGAAACTTTCCAATTTAATTTCTGGAGACTGTGTTATAAAAATCTGAAAATTTACAAAACAGTTACTTTAGAGTATATTATATACTTTCTGCAGTTCTTTCTAGTTGGCCTCTGAAAAATGTACACTTTAGATACCTAATTCTCTATTCTTTGAGCTTGGGGCATCAGTACTACCTGAGCAGGCATACTGACTTTTCTCTTCTGACACATCACAGACACCAGTACTGAACAGATGAGGGAAGCACCACTGCTGGTAGATCTGGAGGTGGGCAGGCAGCCCTGTCCAGCCTGTGGGTGAGACACCATGGCAAAGGCTAACCAGAGTGCAGGGACGGGACTGGCAACAAGGAGTAGAGGCAGGCTGTCTGGGTGCAGCAATTCGCCACACAGGCTGGGCACCGAAATGCGGCTTCTCTGTTTTTCTTTTTTGGGTTCACTCAGGCTGCTGCCTTATTCCTGTTCCCTGTCACTGAAACTCTACCCTGAGAAATACACAGTTGCCTCACTCGTAGGCTTGGCTGGTCTGCCTGAGAAATAGCAGTAATGAGTGAAGGCGGGAATGCATTTTATCCTTATTTGAGATATGAGGCAACTGTGATACTGAAAGGCCGGTTCACTTATGCTAGGTCATCTAAAAATAAAAGGAAGTGACAGGAGCATTGGCAGAATCTAACTACCCTGATTCAGTGCTTGAACTATAGGAGAAATATGAATGTTGTTTTGTGAATGACAGGCATGTTTTGTACAAATGGGTATAAAGGGAGAGAGAGATTAGAAAGGATTGGGTATATCCAATTACACGAAGAGTGTTTGTGTTCAAGGGACAATTCGGCAGATCCGAATGAACCTCAATGAAGGAAAGAAATGAAAGAGTTGGAGTACTGATGCACATCCTTTGGCACAAGAAATAGCCCATAGAAAGCATGTGCTTCTTGTGTTGCCTGATGAGAATGGACAATCAGAGCATCATTCACCACATCGAGAAGAGCCCGAAGACACTAACGATCACTCGACAAATCCAAGCTCTTGTCATCATACAGAATGGCATGAAAAGAGTTTGCAGAAAGATATTATGTAGCTAAACAAAATGTGGCCTCATGCGACATTAAGCAACCACTCAATGTCATCGCCAAAAAAAAGGGGTTGTTTGATTGTTTGGTTTGAGGGTATTCCTTTCTTCTTCTTCTGTAGTTATGGACTAAGTTTTATTACAACACTAGTTTGTTTTACATTTTGCTTTCAAATCAGTGGGAAAAGATGTTTTCCTATTCAGCTATAATAATCAAAATCCTCCTGAGAAAAAACACTGAGGCAAAACAAAATTGCAATCAGAAGAGAAACTCTCTCTTTCCAAAGCACAGCCCTTTAGAGAAGTTCACTATCCCATATTCTCCAAAAGCACAAAAAACACTAGCTAGATATTATTTGCTTACAGCTGAACTAGTTTGCCAGTAATAAGTTTACTGTTTGGAAAACTACTTAGAAATGCATTTTAACATTATTGCTTTCAGGGACAAAAAGGTACTGACCCACCTACCTATAAAATCTAATATTAGGAAAGGCTCAGAGAGATTGAAAAGCCATTTCTTTGTCCTGAAATGGCTCAGGAAGTTAAAAACTTCAAAGTATTTATTCAAAACAAACCCCAAGACTTCAAAGTTTCTCACAGAAACTTAGAGCACCTCATACCGGAATAAATTCAGGTGGTTAGGACATTTGTCTAGATGGCAAGTTCTCCCATTTGAGGTTAAAGCAGGAATGTAATAGAAGTGGTGACTGTGCCACAGTACTTTGGTGTTTCTCCTTCTTTCCAGAACTGGGAAATGCCCAGGGATATAAATATATGAATTGCTGTGAATTAACTTATTTAGACTTCCTACAATCTCCAGAACGGTTTGTTTGAAGTCCTCTGAAAAAAAAAAAAAAAAAGTTTCAATTATCCTTTATCTATTTGTAAATACCATCAGATAAAAGTAGGTGAAGTACAGAAGGGAAGGAAACAGTGAAAAACAATACAAATACCATTATGTTTTAAGTTATTCTGCCATTCATCTCTGTGGTATTTGTCTGGAGCAGAAAAAGGAAAAAAAAATAAATAAAAAAACCATATGAAACCTCAGTGCAGGGAAAGTAAGTAGTGGTAGAACTTCTAATGAGAATAAAGGTTGCAGTATGGGTGGTTTAACCATGCCTCTTCCATTACAATTCATGGAAAATTCTATGGCAAAATCTTTTAACTTTCACTCAAATCCTTCATTACTGCATAATGCCATACATAGAATCATTCTCAATTGTCAGTTTACAGCTTGCAAAGCATCTAGCCCTAATAAATTGCAAAGACACTTCTCTAGGCATGAGAATAGATTTGGAAGTTAAACCACTATTGGATTTACACGTGAAGAAAAAAGTTCAGAAGTTTGCTTTTATTAAAATACAAATTTGTGTAGGTGTTTCAATTTACAACCATCATTTGTCCTTCTGCTGCTGTAAATTGTCTGAATGAAACAGGCATTGTATTCAGATGGATTGCTCTATTCAACATTATAATCGTGTATTCAACAGTCTCTTTCATTAGAGAATCTTACACTCCTTTACAAACCAGACTTACTGCTCTGTGAGCTTAACTTTGGGTCAGTTCACCCACCATGAATTCATGACCAATGAGGGATGACAGCCATTTAACAGCATCTGGTAAATTTCTCAAATCAAGAATAATCTGGTTTAAAACTTGACAAAAATATCAGAGACAATATGATTATTCATGTGAAATGCCTTGAAGTTTTCCTGACATTCAAGGTGGGGCTTTGTTGCAGAAGTCTCAACTCTACTGGCAGCCTAGTGCAGAGCCAGGAAAATAATTCAGCTCACTGATCTCAGCTCATGCCAAAGTAGACATCTAGGGCTCAGTTCAGTTGTCCAAGCATGGATATCTACTGTCATCCAAGACTTCCAGGTGGGGCTGGCAGATGTGTCACAGGGGCAACGTAAGACACAGGCTCTCCTGAAGGAGCAGCTAGTGGTCAGGTATGGTACTGCTGGGACAACACATTGGCGCTTGTGCCCGTTTAGCAAACAAGGCTCAAGTGACTTGTCAACTGATTAGCTCTCTAGACTCTCCTGATGGCACTTACTAGACCTGCATTGACTAAAATTAGGTTGATTAAACTTGCCTTGATTAAACTAGGTTGGAAGGGGGAGGGGAGGGAGGGCGATAAAACCAGGCTCACTAGAGATGAGCCTTAGGGTGGTGTGCCCCTGTCAGGGATGAAATTGATAACCCAGCTCAAGTGCATTTACACCAATGCATGCAGCATGGGTAACAAACAGGAGGAGCTGGAAGCCTTTATGCAGCAAGGTAACTATGACCTAGCTGCCATCACAGATACATGGTGGGATGGCACTCAGGACCAGAATGCTTCAAGAGATGGCTACAAGTGCTTTAAAACGGATAGGCAAGAAAGGAGAGGAGAGGATGTGGGATGATTCTATACATTAGGGAGTGCTTTGATTGTATAGAGCTCAATGACAGAGATGACAGTGTGGAGGGTTTATGGGTGAAGATGAGGGGGAAGGCAAATAAGGTGGATATCCTGTTGGAAGTCTGCTACAGATCACCCAACCAGGAAGAGGAAGAAGATGAAACATTTTTCAGGTGGCTGGCAGAAGTCTCAAAATCACCAGCCCTAGTTTTGGTGGGTGACTTCAACCTACCAGTCATCTGCTGGAACAATAACTCAACCACAAGCAGGCAGGCTAGGAGGTTCCTCGAGTGTATGGAAGATAACTTCCTAATACAGCTGGTAAGTGAGCCTACCAGGGGAGGTGCCTTGCTGGACCTGCTGTTCACTAACAGGGAAGGAGCGGTGGGGGATGTGGAGGTCGGAGGCCGTCTTGGGCTTAGCGACAGTGAAACGGTTAAATTCTGGATTCTTAGTGAAATAAGAAGAAGGGTCACCAAAACCTCCTCTAAGGACTTCTGTGGATGGCAGACTTTGGCCTGTTTAGATCACTGGTGAAGAGAGTCCCTTGGGAGTCAGTTCTGAGGGGCAAAGGGGTTCAGGAAGGCTGGATGCTCTTCAAGAAGGAAGTCTTAAAAGCACAGGAGCAACTGTCCCTGTGTGTTGCAAAACGAAATGTCAGGGAAGGTGACCAGCCTGGCTGAACAAGGAGCTTTTGCTGGGACTCAGGAAGAAAAAGAGAGTCTATCACCTTTGGAAGGAAGGGCAGGCAACTCAAGATGAATACAGGGAGCCTGTGAGGACCTACAGAGAGAAAATTAGAAGGGTAAAAGCCCAGCTGGAGCTCAATATGGCCACTGACATAAAGGACAATAAGAAAAGGTTTTACAAATACATTAACACCAAAAAGAGAACCAGGGAGAATCTCCATCCCTTATTGGATGAGGGGGGAAACATGGTAACCAAGAATGAAGGCTGAGATACTTAATGCCTTCTTTGCCTCCATCTTTAATAGTCAGATTGGCTGCCCTCCTGAGCTGGAATATAAGGATGGAGAGCAGAACAACCCCCCCATAATCCAGGAGGATGCAGTAAGAGACCTGATGCAGCACTTAGACACTCAAAAGTCTATGGGGCCAGATGGTATTCACCAGAGGGTACTGAGGGAGCTGGCAGAGGAGATCACCAAGCCTCTCTCTATCATCTACCAACAGTCCTGGGTAACAGGGGAGGTCCCAGACAACTGGAGGCTTGTGAATGTGATGCCTATCTACAAGAAGGCCCTGAAGGAGGATCCTGGGAACCACAGGCCTGTCAGCCTGACCTCAGTACCAGGGAAAATCATGGAGAGGCTCATGTTGAGTGCATTCATGTGGCAAGTGCAGGGCAGCCACGGGATCCGGCCCAGCCAGCATGGGTTCAGGAAAGGCAGGTCCTTCTATGATCAGGTGACTCACCTAGTGGATGAGGGAAGAGCTGTTGACGTTGCCTATCTAGACTTTGGTAAGGTTTTTGACACCGTCTCCCACAGCATTCTCCTGGAGAAGCTGGGGGCACAGGGAGTAGACAGGTGCACTCTCCACTGGGTAAAAACTGGCTGGCTGGCTGAGCCCAGAGAGTTGTAGTGAACGGGGTTGGATCCAGTTGGTGGCCGGTCACCAGTGGTGTCCCCCAGGGCTCAGTTTTGGGTCCAGTCTTGTTCAATATCTTTATTAATGATCTAGATGAGAAAATGGAGTCCTTCCTAAGTTTGCAAATGACACTAAACTGGGTGGAAGTGTCAATTTGCTTAAGGGTAGGAAGGCTCTGCAGAGAGACCTGGACAGGCTGCATCGATGGGCCAAGGCCAATTGAGGTTTAACAAGGCCAAGTGTGCTGGGTCCTGCACTTCAGTCACAACAACCCCATGCAAAGATACAGGCTCGGGGATGAGTGGTTGGAAAGCTGCATGGTGGAGACTTGGAGGTGCTGGTTGACAGCTGACTTAACATGAGCCAGCAGTGTGCCCAGGTGGCCAAGAAGGTCAGTAGCATCCTGGCCTGCATCAAGAATAGTGTGGCCAGCAGGAGTAGAGAGGTGACTGTGCCCCTAAGCTCAGCCCTGGTGAGGCCACACCTTGAATACTGTGTTCAGTTCTGGGCCCCTCACTACAAGAAGGATGTCAAGTTGCTGGAGCGTGTCCAGAGAAGAGCCACCAGGCTGGTGAAAGGCCTGGAGGACAAGTCCTACAAGGAGAGGCTGAGGGAACTGGGGTTGTTTAGTTTGAATGAGAGGAGACTGACCTCATTGCTCTCTACAACTACCTGAAAGGAGGCTGAAGGGAGGTGGGAGTTGCTCTCTTCTCTCCAGTGAATAATGACAGGACTAGAGGGAATGACTTAAAGTTGCACCAGGGGAGATTTAGGCTAGATATTAGAAAGAATTTCTTTACTGAAAGAGTGGTGGGACAGTGAAACAGGCTGCTCAGGTGGGTGGTGGAGTCACCATCCCTGGAAGTCTTTATAAGAAATATAGATGTGGTGATTAGGGACACGATTTAAGCATTGAACAGGTAGATGAAGGTTATGGTGGGTGGATTTAGGTTCTGGTTGGACGTGATGATCTTTAAGGTCTTTTCCAACCAAGATGATTCTGTGATTCTGTGAAAACAAAAACACAAGCTCCTAGCTCATATGCAGATGCTTTTATATCAAGGCACCCAAATTTTCCTTAGACTTAAACTGAAACCCATCCTCTCAACCATGCAGAGGTTTTCTGCCTGTCTTATTGTGCAGAGATGGAAACGTTACTGTATCAATTATATAAGCTCTCCCAATGTCATTTGGAACAGCATTTTTGCAAGGTATAGAAATCAATATGGCAAAAATCAGGTTACATTTCCTAACATATAGGATCAGAGAAATTACTGCTGAGCCTTCACTGAAACTGCATATTAATATTTGTGAGGTCAAAAAACTAGTAGACTGGAAATAAGAGAAGTACACCAAAATCAAATTCAAGAAGCTATTTTTTCTTTTTGTAAAGTGATACAAAAATTAGTGTAGGCACATTTTTGTAAATTTAAAACACAAGATCCACCTGCAGAGCTGCCAAGGTGATTAATCTGGCAACATAATTTCCACTTTCACGAAATACTTAAAGCTGGTGACTACATGGGACCAAGTCAGGAATTAGGGGACCTGGTGTAGGCTGTGGGATACACAAGTCCCCCAGAGATTTCCACACCAAAGGGAGAAGGGATTGATAATACATTAAGAGATGCTGCCATGGAAGAAGGGGGGTTTGTCTCTTGGATCTGAGAATCAGTAGGCAAGGACATGGGAGAAAAATTTGTTACTCCCTCTGCAAATAGGATCTGCACTTCACCAAGAGATGTAGGAGGTGGAGTTTTTTCTATCCAACAAGGTCTGCCTCTGATGAGTTTTCTTGAGGAAAGTGCCAAACCCTCCCAAAAAGTAGAGGGCTCAGTCTGCAACAACAGAAAATCTGCTTTTCAAGCCTCCCCAGATCATTTCTCAGGCCTCTCTCCTGAACAATTTCATGGCAAGTTGCTGTGAGATTTGTGGAAAGCAAGGAGAGTCTTGCTGAATGCCTCTGTCATTTGTAAATTAAGCCAGAAGGGAATACAGAGATGATTGTTAATTGCATCATGTGTTGAAAACACTGAGGAAACATTTTTAAACCTTTTCCATAAGTACCATTTACAGATTTACAGGGACAAAAGTCTGCTTTCTCACAGCAGGTCATATTTTAGGTGGAGAAGAGTTTCCCAGGCTATGAATGAGCCAGGCAAACAGTGACATACTATGAGACTGTGCATATACCTTATACCTGCTGTGGGTTTTTTTTTCCCCTTCAGAAAAAGGTGCATATATTTTCACATGCTAAGAAATTCTAGGGAGTTTATCTCCCCAAATCTTGTCCTTTCCCAATATCCAGGAGAGGGTTGCAGACAAGCACTGCATTGATTCAATGCAATTTTTATGCATATTATTGAGCATAATAATAAGCCTTGGTAACAGCCATCAACACTGAGGAAAATTAACATGTCATCTATCACAAAATGTTATTCGTCTTGTGACATGCGTATGAGCTGCAGCACAACCACTAAATCTTCCTCTGAACACACACACTGGATAAAGCTTTCCTAACCACAGCAGGAGATTGATTTGTACTCTTAAAAAAAAAAAAAGTTACTTTCCTTATCTTAGCTTGAATACCTTGCAACATTATGAATGATCTTAATTACACAGCTCTCTTTACACACAGGTTCATGAATATGAAATACTCTGATTAAAGTAACACTGAAATTCTATACACATTCATCTCTGGAGGTAGCTCCATCTGAGTTAATGGACCTGCAACAGGGATCATTTCTGCCTGCTGTGCCGAGGCACTGTCTCACATAATGCATACAACCAACAATTAGATGATGAAGTGGCATGGTAAAAAGGAGATTTAGCTTTCTGGGGTGAAACCGGGTGAGCATCATGTTACAACTACAAAAAGCCATACATGAGTTAGCTTGAGGGAAAGCAGTGACACTGAAACAAAATAGCCTTGCTTTCATTACGACTGAAGCTCCAGCGATTTTATGTTTCCTCCTTAACCCACTCGGTAATTACTGTGCAAATCTAGCCAAAGCCAGCCATGACATTCCCAGTCACAGAGTGGAGCATGCCAGGCCCCCATCCAGCACGGCATGAGGACTTTTCTGTGTCGTGAGTCATAGGCTGTTTCTAGCCACATCTGCCACTTCCATTGTCCCAGAACAACCCTTTGGGCTGCTGGTATCACACCAGCCCTGCCCAATGCTGAAGAAAGCAAGAAAGAACAGAGTGGATGTGGCAGATCACAACCTATGGCCAAAAGGTAATGTTTTCAATGTGGAAATGATTAATCTCTTAATAGATGGCAAGTGTAAGAATTGTTTCTTTGCCAGCAAGCTTCCAGGGAGCAGCTGTAGTGAGACAAAGCAGGATCTGACATGAGCTAGAGGTAACTAGGGGATTCATGTGAAAAACAAAGGCAAAAGTCCAGGTTATCATTTTTGGTGGAGGCAGTGTCACAGTGAACAAGAGTCAGAATGATCTATCTTAGCTACAGCAACCAAAGTAGGGCCACAAAGTCTCTGGTAGGACAAAGAAAATAGCCCCACCGAGTATGGGAAGAAGGAAGTCTAACTAGGAACACGATACTCTTTTACTGAGTGCCAGAGAGAATAAAGGCAGATGTCTGAATATCAGGTCTTAGATCTTCCAGCAAATCTGTCAAATTTGCTAAGTAGATTATTATGACTTTTGATTTTAGCAGCCAATTTTATCTGATTGTTATGGTAAGTCAGAGATCTCCCAAGTGCAAAAACTGAGCAAGAAATCAGATATGAGTTGGTTTTGGGTTTTTTTCCCAACCTAAGTTTCAACACCAATCAGCTTTATATGTTCTACTTACAAGTGCCAAAAATTATTTACTCATCAGTAAGTCAGGGATCCAAAGAAGCTCAGTTCAGTGTATTGATGGGGAGTTTCTCAGGTGAAAAACGAAGCCCTGGAAACTATGGATCAGGAATCCTTCTCATCTAAGAACAAACTTCTTCAAATGCCACTTCTACTGAAGAATTATATTACAATACTCTTAATTATTTTATCAGTACCAGGTACTTAACACCACACTAATGGAAAATAAATTGACTTATGATATTTTGTGTCTTAAAGAGGAATGAGAGAGATGGAAGCATAAAACACTTCACATTTTTGTCATGTACCTGAATATCAGCTGGTCTGAGAGGGAAGAATTCTCATCTTGCTCTTCATGGTATGTGCGTGGCTTTTATCTTCTGGGGAAGTGATGAACCATATCTACAAAAAATGTTATTATTAATCTGTTTTAGAGATGAGCAGAGCAAATTGTTTTGAATTAATGTTTCATTGCTCCTCTAGCATACAGCAACATGTGAATTGTGTCCTAATTCAACCAAAAGTTTTATCTGTCTGGGGAAAAGGAAAGAGGAGAAAGATTATGTTATGCATGCCTCAAAAATCTGAAGCTGCCATGCTTAATAAATCACAGCATTTCTGAAACTGACTACTATTGTTCTGAACACATCCCCCTTCTCCTTTCTGTGATGAGAAATGTACTTGTATTTTGTATTTTCATAGCTGAGCGAGTGCCCTGGGGGCAAGTACAACTTTTCTATTTATTTATTTATATTTTAACACCAAAAAAAGTTTATAATCTTATGACAGAACAATGACCTGCCATAACATTACTGGGAAAGACTCAGCTTTAGGCCTTATGAAGGCATTATGTTTTTACTGGGCTTGATATCAATTGTTTGCTTACAAAGGGAAGAAAATAAAACCTGCTTCCAAAGGTTAAGGTTAAAAAAATGAAACAAATTAAAACTAAATAAAATGAGATGTGAAATGAACACCTCAAATCCCATTACATCTTCCTGGTGTGCTAAACACTGCTGCTTTGACAAAGATAGGATAGAGGAAGGTGCATTTACATTTGACTGCCAGCTAACAACAGGGCTGGGCGCTGTGCCATGTTGATCACAGGTTCTGATCCAAGAAGCAGTTCCCCACTGACTTGAGAAAGTCCAGAAACATTTCCCATGGGGAAATCCTCAAACAGAACATCCTTAAAGAGCATACATCTGCCACCAGAGCAAGCAGAGACACATAAAAAAGACAAAGAAAAGGGCAAGAAACTATGAGAAGAAAAAGGGAACACAGTGTTTGGATGTGAGTCCAGAATCTGTCCAGATGTTCAGAACTGACGGTGGACTGGGATATACAGTGAGTTTTCATTCCCACAAGAAGAGAATAAATCAGCTCCAGCACGCAAGCAACTCATCTTTCCTCCTCCCAGGACTCCTTTCCCAGTTGTCACGTTGGAGTGTGCACTGTGCTTCATTATCCTTACTTTCCTCTTCTCTCCTCTCTCATCTCATCTAATGCCAGACTCTCTCCTGTGTCTCCATATCTACTGGTGTAACTAAGTAGCTTGTATCCATCTTCTGACTTATCGTTCAGCTACTCTATGTCTCCTTGCTGTGTGCAGGGCTCTAGACATCACTGGCAAAGAAAGAACATGAAGCAAAAACTTGAGCTCTTTGGAGGCCTGTTTGTTTTGGCTGTCACTGTAGTTTTTATAAATAAATGCCTCCTGGTAGACTAGACTCTATTTATCATGACATATGTTATCTAGCTTATGTTCTTATACAGTATTTATTACAAAATTTAAGTTGTGCACAAAACTATTTCTTTCCCTTCCCAGGCAGTGAGACGGGTGGTTATGTTATTTTAATGAATATGCTTGTCTTATGTTATTATTCAGAAGCCTTGATTAAATAAGTGATCTTTGTATTTTATTTTGAAAATGTGAAATTTGTGGTTGCTCTGGTCTTTTTCCATTGGAGAAGGATTTCAAATCCCTCTACACGTAATAATCCTCCAACTTTTTTTTTTTGCTCAGATCTCCCTATTGCAGATTTTTCCCAGACCTCTTTAGCTACTTCTCTTTCCAGCCTTGCCTGCCTGATTAGTTTGAAGCTTGCTTTCACACACCACATGCTGTAATCAATAGGGTTGCTAGACTAGCCCAGCCAAAAAACAGAAATGTCCATTTCCACACTTGCCAGCACCTCCTCCAATATTGCAATTGAACCCTAACTCTTGAAAAATCCTGTTTAGGATTACAGTGAAATCTTGAGAGAAAATATTAATCTAATGTAATTTCAGGGCATGAAAAATTCAGACTACCTTCAGAAAAAGGAGCCAAATATTATGGTAGTTTTCCAACTGAAACCCCTGCTTAAAAAAAAAAAATAGAACACATACAAAAAAAAAAAAAAAAAAAAGTGCATCTCTTAGATGGGGTCTGCTCATTTAGAAGGGTGAATATATTTCTGGGGCACCAAAGTCAGATGGCATCAAGTAGACAAGCAAACAGGTCAGTAATGCCTAGATTTCTGCACAAATTTACCTCTACTGGCTAAAATGAGTTAAAAGTGCAAACAAATCTCAAATCTTATGATTATCTAATGTTAGTATCCTAACAAAACTTAAGGAAGAATATACCTTTCTAAACTCAGAAAGGTGTGCATGGGCAGAATAGCAAGGCCCAGATTTAGTTAGAATGGGCAAAGTTTATGGATGCTACATATAAAGTATATATTTTTCCTTAACATGAAGCTGCATACCATCTTGTTCTTTTCCCTTCTCAAGAGAGATTTAGTAAAGGTATTGTGCAAAATATTGCCTTGAGTAAGTTCTATCATGCTGATCCAGCTTGATAACTTCAGTGTTTACTGTCTCGCTTCACAGGTCCTTCTATTCACAGTGATTTATACAAAGTGTTCTGTTTTGTATCTCTCACAAACTGTTTTAATACTGCACTAGGTAAACAGAATGTCATCAGATTTCCAGTCCTTCCTGGGTAATTTTCCCCAGTTATGTAAATGTTTATCTTAATTCTACTTCTTCCTTTGCACTTTTTAAAAATATTTTTGCTCCTTCTCTGTGCTGAGCCAGTGTGATAACTGCTATGCAGAATTCAGACAAAAGAATACCAGGGCTGGATGCCAAGGAGCAAGGCTGCAAGTACCCAGCCAACAGCACAAGTCTTTCACTACCAGCTATCCAAGAAGGCATAAAGTAGCGCAGAGGTCCTGTTCAGCTTTATTACCCAAAACCTCCAAATACACCTAGTAGAAAGCTTCAGTGAGGTAATTCATAGCAGTCTAGGTCCTTGCGTTTACGTAGTAAAAGTAGTTGCTCCTGTAAACGTGTTCACAGGTGTGCCAGCGCCAGACACGTACATAGCAGTAGAAGTTTAGATCAAGACTTGATTCCCCTGACTATTTTTCCCACCATTTAACCTGTGTTGTATTTGGCAAACAAGCTGCTGGGGAGAGGGAACAGCATGCAAAGTGCTGGCAACAATTCTGTTTGATATGCTTAAGTTAATTAATAGAAAACAGCTCATGTCAACAGTGTTTACATTTCTCATGCTTTCTCTCTTTAACCACTTGAACTGAACTATATAAAAAGCACTTTAGAATCTACTATGTGTATTAAAAATTAGTACTCTTCCAAATAAGTTTAAGTTTGTCCATGTACAAAGTTGTTGATAGGTTGGGGATCATTTCCATAGCCAAATAGTAAAACTAACTCAGCAGAAGACACCAAAACTTCAGTACTAGCTCTCTTCCAGACAAGCTCTGCTTTCTTTCCAGCTCAAAAAAAGTGTAAGATACAGGACCAGATAACTACAGGACTCCACAGATTTCAATGGGTGGAATTCTGAAGATAACTATCTTATTTCAGCAGGCTTTGAAAAAAACACTAGATAAACAACTCATCATACAAGAGGCTAACACATTAATGGTTTTACTGAAAAAAACAACATTCTGTTTGCTACTACTACAAGTGATCCTTGTGTCATCCCTTTGTTTGGACACCTATGTGCTATGAGTTTCAAACTTGGTTAGAGAAATGCACTTATCTAAGTAGGCATGTGGTTTAGTAGCACAGATAAATTTCTCCTTAATTGCTCACACCTTCTATGTTAAGTTTCTAAATATTGTTGCATAAGCCAGAAGCCTAGTCTGATTTCATATGATTTGATGGTTTGTTTCTTCAAAGTCATGCAAAGCATGAACAACTTATCTCTTTCTCCTGTGCCTATATAAGGAGCATAAAGAAAAAGGGACCAATTCCTAAGCTAAGTTTCTACACAGTTGAGATGCTTTAATTTAATTTTCTGAATACCCAAACTGACAAAATTATCCAAAAGTCAGAGTAGGTACCATAGCACTCAATACTGGGTCATCAATCAGCAGCCAAGAGAGGTAACATGGTGCTGTATTTAGCAAGTGAGCTTGGAATCAGAGACTTTCTATATATGACTTATGCTGATGTATAGCAAATGAACTGCTCAGCCTGGATGAACTTAACAACCCTGTGGTTTAGTTTACACAGAGGTAAACCAGAAATAATGACAGTCAAGCAGAGCCAAATCAGACTGCAAGGCTATGTGGGCCAGTACAATATGCAGACAGCCCTGTCTGGGAGGTAGCACATGGTGCCATGTCCCTCACTCAGGACTGCACTTCTTCTGGACCAATGGGTGCTTCTACACAACAAATGTTCTTCAGTAATGCAGTCATGCACAAATAGAAGCAGCTATAAACCACAATTAGAGAGGACAATTCCCTGCACAGCTTCCCTGCACATTCTCCAGCTTTTCTGTAGTCCCAGTGGGTTTACTGCTTTGTTTTGTCTTCTTCTAGTAACAACCATAGAAAATGGGAAATGAGGTATGTAGTTGATCTTCCCAGGTAAAATGGTTGGCTGAAGCAGAAGCCAAAGGTTATTTATGATCCACTCCACAGGGCCAAGAAGAGGCTTTCCAAAAAAGCAGGACTGAAGTAAATCTATATTTTGTTTCCTCCATCAGCAAGACAACTGCCATGCTTTTGTTGCAATACAGGTTTTAGCCAGGGAAGAAATGGCAAGAAGAACTAGCAAGGGCAAGGACAGAGACACAGAAGGAAACAGATTTAATTTCACACCAGATCATTTCCACATATTTCAGATGCAGTAAAGAAAACATGAACAGTATTTCCACTGAGCATGGCATGGAACTTTTTGGACCACCTTGTTAAGGAAAAAATATCCAAAACCTCTTTAAGGGATGAACTGGACAAGTTCACTGAAAGTTAAGGGGACTCATTTCCTTAAGCTTCTGAACACTTAAGAAAAAAAAAATTTCTTACAATATGTGTGTTTTCTGTTTGTTGCCAAAAGGAATCAGCTGCTTCTAAAGAACCAGAATACATAAAAAAATGTAACTTGGTTTTCATTCTTAGCCTGCAACTTCTCCTGCACCTGGCACAGTCACTCATGTTCAGGAAAAGTAGGTTTAAAATCTTCCTGGTTTATCCAGTACCACCCTGATCTCTAGTATTCACTGGCTTAAAGGTAGGTTAAAAGTGCTTGAAGAGAACAGAGCTGACAGCTGGGTCTGGCAGCAGAACTTGCTTTTCCTTTATTCCCAGAGAAGTATTTATGACCTTTCTGGCTCATGTAAGGATAGACACATGCACACCTTATGTAGTCCCCAGTTTGTGTATTTACCTCACTCATATACCATGCCTTCATAATTCACAGACTTACAAAGACCATGCCTGAAGTCTTCAGTTAAAAGATGTCACAGCCAGTGCAGAGTCACCCCAGCTACATGAAGTAAATGCAGAATGGCATTGTCTCATCCATGCAGGCAGCCCAATCTCTTCTGCTGCTGGAGAGGGAAAGAGGATGCAAAAGATACCACGCCAGAAAGGTGAATTAAAAAAAAAAATTTAAAAAAAAATATAGGTTGAGCACAGTAGCACTTGGAAATTTCTGAAGTTTCTAAGGAATGGGATTGAGCCTTCTGATTCAGGTTAAACCTCCTCAGTTAGGTTAGAAGGTAATGGTCTCCTCAAAGGGAAGTTGCATTGTGATATTTTGCAGATGAAAGAATAACTGTTGAATTTTAAGTGATGTTTGTATGCACAAAAAGCGTAGATGAACATCACTCGGACTATGCATTTTTCTCCCTAAGAAGTTCAATGTCTAGATCAAACATATCTTGGATTATGCTCTGAAGCAAAGGACCAAGAATTAGTCTCTCAGTGTTCCTGCAATACAGAGTATAAACAATGTTTGAGGAAACATTCATTAATTTATGGGACTAGTAAAAACCAGAATAAAAACCAGGTAGATCACCACCAACAGTTTTTCACTATGCTTTCTCCCAACAAAATGTTAAGGATTAGTACGAGCACTGCTCTTTCACAGGAACAAAATTAAGTAATTCCATTTATTCATAGGAACCTCTTTTTGCTTAAAATCAGTGCAATGCTAAAAAGGTCCAGCCTATCTTACGGTTTAAAAGGGTGGGACAGAGATCAGAAATGTTTCTCTGGAACCATACTGCCTCTTCTTCCACCCTTGCTCAAGTGCTTGACCCTCAGGGAATGTTTTGAGGCTAAGGAGTCTATCCCTTAGATGGAGTGACTTGATGCCTTTGTGGAGTGGGTGCTGCCATTACAATTGTTTGTAAGTGGCCTATATGAAAGTATTGTTCTTCATGCATACAAAGGAAAAGCAGTATAAATAAACTAGAAACAAAATAAGATACCTTAATACAGGTATGTATTTTACTTGATTTCAAAATACCAGGTTTTAGAACTGAAATGGCTAAAACAATTTTCTTCAGTTTGCTTTTTAAATAAGCTTTCTTTCATTAAAAAGCCTAATTGCTTGATATTCAAAATGCTTTTGACTGGGTAAACTGGTTATTTTTACTTCCAGTTTTAGGAAAAGAAAAAAAAATTAAGAAAAAAAGAATCTCCAAAGGATTTTTGCCTAACTGTAGGGAGCATGAAACTCTGGCTAGAGTTAATGGAAATTCTAGGAAAAGGTACGTATCAAGCCTACATTCTTTTACCTCTTTCCATCCTAAAATAAATCTTCTGCTTCTGAACTGCTCACTGTTCTTACTCCTGATATGGGCAGCCTATTTAAAAGCAACTACTCAGCATGTCGCACGCATGCTAACCCTGACTGGTGGCATAAATCATCTGCATCAGTGCAGTAGGAGGGAGGGAGAAGGAGGGGAGGGCATCACTGGTGCAGCTGGCTTCCCTGGGCAGTGTGAGACCTGTGCAGTAACTTGGTACCTCTCCTTCTTCGGTTCCCAGTGTGAGAGAGGTTGAGGGAACATGGCCAGAGAATTGCTCTATTTCAGCTATTCTTGGCCATCGTGTCAGACTCTCGGGGCCATAGGAAGTGTAATGTAATGCTGTGCTAAATTTATGTCCCAGGCTGGACCAAGATATGGGGAAGTTTTTAGGTCTCCCGCTGTGTTTTCAGCTCTGTTTCATGGGGCAGGGGAAAGGGAAGGAAGAAATACTGACTAGACAGTTGAATTCATTCAACCTGAAGAAGGCAGGAAATATGTACCTTCCCAGCAGCATGTTTAAAGACTGATTTTTAATAGGCTACTTTTGCACTTAATGGGAGTTTCAGCGTTGTCTCTTTAATCTTCCTCTACAAGACGCTTCTCTCCCACCTTGACTCTCCTGCTTCCAAATTAATCCATGCATAAGAACCAAGAGGAGATTCATCTCTGGAAACTCACAGAGGATGAGTTACAGTGACACCAGTCAGATGAAATTATGTGTGTTCAAAAAGATCAGCTCAAATACATATTGATTAAATGAACCTTTATCTCTCCACAGCTCTAAGTACAAAAACATTAAATTCAAAGTGAGGCAGCTATCTTTCAAAAGCATGCTTCCTGAAAGGGTTAATTGTGAGAAAATGATATCTGTAACTAACAGGCATTTATCTCTCAACCTTTATGGTGTTTAAGCCAACAGTAACAGATTCAAGTTAAGTTGGGGTCTGGATAATCCTTACGAAAAGAGTGCTACACATTGTGGATTTCCCATTGAATTGTCCCTGACCAGGCTTTGGAACCTGAATATTCACAAATTACTTGGACAAGGTGATATGTGCCAGGCTTTATACAGCACTAGAAAGAATCCAGAGATGTATGTTTAATAACATAATGAAGCTTGACATGTATTGTAACTTCAATATTGAAGGATTTAAAAAGCAATTAAACTGCTTTAAAATAGCAAAGACTTTATGGGAATGCAATATGGATTGGAACAAACAGGCCTAAATCAACACTGGCTTGGAAGTCTAGTAAGGACTAGAACTATGGGAGGCAATTCAGGACCAGATGCATCAAATTAATTCCAGTAATACTGGAGTGTTAAAAATGGCAACAGAAGCCAGCTTTGTTCAATAGAATGGAAAAAATAATCATCCATTCTCTCCCTTTCCTCCCCTAAGGAGTTAGATTTTCCCGGCACAGCCATTCATTGGTGGCAGCAGATGCACCAAAATGTCTGGCACCAAGAAACTGAAGACAAATAGAAAACATACATGAGGGAAACAGAAAACAAAAAAAAACAACCCCACATTAAAAAAAACACAAGTGTATGTAACACAGATAGGTGAAGCTGTGTTTCATGTTTTACACTGAAGTCTCAATAACATTTGAAATAGTGAAGAAATTATCAGCACAGCATAGCTAAAACATTGCAAAGGTTAGGACTACGGCGTCTTTGAAGCTAGAGGCAATGTAACTATCCCCAGAGTTAGTTCTGCTGATGTGACTCCTTACCACTACTTGTACCCTCTGCCACCCTCAGTTCTCAAGGTCAGACAGTGCTTCAAAGCAGCCAGTGGTCCCATGTACTGAGGATATATATACAACCCATGTACTCGGCTTGATGAGAGTTATGATTTGGGTAATGTGAAGATGGAAACTGCTTATGACTGGAGTTTTCATCAGGGGCTTTCATCCAAAAGTCTCCAGTTCCTCCTCACATTTACTTACAAGCTACACTGAAACTGCTTCTCAGGTTATTCATTCACACCACAGCAGCATGTGGAGTCACCCAACAAAACTAGGAAGCAGTTTAGGAGGAAATGAAAGAGGACTGTGTCTCAGAGGCTGGTGTGGAAAATACACCAGTTACTCATTGCCATTTCTAGTCACAACTGGAAGTGGATGAGCAAGTCACAATTTGTTCAGCAGATTTATCACTTTTCTCAAGAATTGTCTGCGAACAGATTGTGACTTTCATTAATTTGTCTCCAGTTGGCAAGGGTACACCAAATATTTTATGTGAATGAATCCTGGCCAATGGATTGTTCACAGACTTATGTCTGTTCTAATTGCTTCAATATTCCTGCTTTGACATTCAAGCTGAAGAGGCTTAGTTAAAACAGAGACAGTTTCATTCCCAAAGTAATGGGAAATTTACCTTTTAGACAGAAGATAGCCGTAGAAATCTTCCCCTCATTTAACACAAAGCATAGGAAATCGGAAACAGATCTCTGGCACTAGCAGAAAGACAAGGAGGAAATAGAGAAAATATTGATTAATGAGGTTTATTTGTGCTGTGGATGGTGATCAAAGGGGAGCAAATGCACTGCTTAGCACTCACCATTGCTCTTAAAACCAAAATTCCTTTGATGTACAGCACAGTATCCGGCCATTATGAGAATTAAAAGAAAAAGCCGTGAGAACGTTATTAATAAGGGTTTAAACTGAACAGCTTCAGGCACCAAGCACATAGTACCAAGATTTTTGCTTGTTAAATGACTGGCTGGTGAATAATTATGATAAATTAAGTGTAACTATTATTTGGTTTAGTAAACAAAGCCTGCAAACAGTAGTATAATTTCCATACAGAGCAGCCTGCATATTTGCACAGTCGATAAGCATTTAAGCACCAAGAACAAAGAAAAGGCTCCCCAGGAGCAGAGAGGCTGTGGGGACTGTGAGGAAGTGACACTGCACTCAGCAAGGAAGCAGAAGTGTCACACTCTACGTGTGTGAGGAGGATTAACAGCTTTGTACCCTTCTCTTCCAAACTCTCCTTGCACATCTCTACTGGGCTCTCCTTTGTCTCTTCCTGTGAAGGTCTGACCAGAAGCTGGGCTCACCCATGGAGGATGCTCAGCTCACTAAAACCAGCTTCAGTCCTCAGCTGTGTCACGTAACCCATCCCATTGCAGCTGATGCTGATAAGAGCCCAGCACCCTCAGCCTAGAAAGGGCCACTTCTGATTTTTCCACCCTTTGTGGCTCTCTGAAAGTTTTCTTCACAGGAAGGGTGAACTTGAGGCTTCTTACAAGCTTAGACAGAATTGAATTTTGCCAAAGCCCAGCCTAGGCAAGGCCATTCCTGCCATGGGAAGGGTCAACAAGCCAAAGGGAGGTCTCTGGAGGGTCAGGCTGGCAGTGGCTTTTGCCACCTGGGAAGGCAGGAGAAGGCAGCAGCTTTGGCAGAGAGATCCCACCTGCACTCACAGCCTCCCCCAGGAATCGGGGAGCTCTGACAACCCCCTGCTTCACCAAAGGCTTGACCTGGTCCCACCTGCAACCCCTATTCATAAGGTGATCATCCATTCTCTCACTCTAAAAGACATCACCCTTACAGGTATTTATCATGCAAGAGGTGTCCCTTGCCATACTCTGTAAAAGTTATGACACTTATTCTGTTACATAAAATGCAGATAATTACTTTGGGAGATGGTATGGATTGATACAATCTACTTTTTTTTTTTTTTTTAAAGTTACCTGCCAAGCAACTGAACAAAATGCAGAAGACTGATAAAAATTTTACAGCCTTCTGAAATCGGATTTTTGAAGACCATGAAAGGCTTAAAGGAAATTAAGTTTTAAATACTCCATATAAGAACAGCTTTATATTTTGATCTTTCTGAAAACCAGGAGCTTCGTATGTAAAGTGAATCCTTTTAAAAGTAAAAATTACTTGATAACACCTTAAGTTTTGACCCTCTACTGTTAATAATGGGTGACTCTTTTCCTACAGAAAAAGAAGCTACTTTTAGCTAGAACTATATTTATATGGAGCACAAAAATCCATCTTGCAAAACAAAAAAAATGGAGGATTTTGAAAAGGACCCATCCTACTTGTCTAGCAGCATCACATCTTTGCGATTTTTAATTCTTTTATCACAAAAAAAAAAAAAAAAAGCAAATAATAGAAACTCTTGTAAACCAAAGCAATTTTTTTAATGTTTTGTTTAGAAAGATGAGCTCACAGCTCACTTAACAGATTATTTTGGTCAACATTGGCAAAACTGTAGTGAACTATGTTAGGACTAGTGCTAGCTTGCAGCACAGAGACTCTGAAGACCATAAGTGGAATGGAACTCATAATGACCTAAACAAAATGCATTACAACCCATTGCACTGCATGGCAGAATGTAGAGGGAGTGCATCCAAAAGCTACAAAAACAGTTCATTGACTAAAAAAAGGTATTAAATTGCCAATTTTGCCTAAAGTATAGCTTGAATATTTTAAATAGGGCTGCACTAATTTTTTTTGGTTCATCATTTGAATAAAAAATTCTTCTCTGAAAAAACTTCTCATGATAAAACTGTAGAAAACAAAGTATCTTATTGAAAAAAAACAGAGAAGTAGGTGGGGGAGAAGAAGAGAGAGGGAGAAATCTGGTTTTTTTGTCAAATGAAACATTCTCTACAGTTGGACAAGAAAACTTATATTTCAGGACCAAGGAAAACAAAGCAACTAAAGAGTTACATTTTAAGTTATCATGATTGTTTCCCTTTCATACAAGAACAGAGGAACTATATGACATCTCCAGGATACTGAAGACTGAGGATTGCTACTCTGTTTTCCTATTCAGATGTAAATGCTATCTTCTCACATTCTCATCTAACCATAGGGTACAACTGCATGCACATTTTCTTTGTCCTAGGAAGGTTGTTTTGCTTAAATAACTGAATGTTTATTGGGAAAAGAGAACATATCATAAATAGAATATATTTGGCTTCCTATTGCAACTAAGTTCTGCCGTTGACTCATTCAGTGAATATTCAATATTATAATGGAGTATCTCTAGCAGGGTGACCCACCACATAAAACTCTGGGATACATCATTAAAGTCAGAAACTTCATGGGTAAAAGGTGGGACTGATATGAGTCTTCCCTACACTGTTTATGTCTGTCTCCAGGTTTAGTGGTAAGAGAGAATCTGTTGCCATCCTAGGCTCCTTTCCCTGTCAAGATTAATTTCAAAGATCATAAAAGGTGCAGATTAAGTTTTCTCCATGATTTAACTATTTCTTGTCATTATCTCTCAGCTGGGGTATTAATGCAGCCCTAACAGCAGCAGAAAACAGATTCTGCCATCAACAATCCTAAAGTTAGTCCTTTAGTCACTTCAGAGAAGTTAATACTAATTTGCTACAGAGCCATCAGAGGCAGGCAGTGACCCACAGCACCATACAGAGAGAGGGCTTTTCCTCATGAACTGGTGGTATATGCATGAGCAGGATACCCTCAATTCCCACAGCAATCAAGGGACTTTATTTCCCTTCTTGAAAAAGCATCACCATCTTGTAGTATGCCACTCATGCAGGGATGAGGAACAGGGTGCTGCTCCCTTAGGGATTACTTTTACAACACTTGAGATTCCTCAGCAGCCTGGGCAACCAGAAAAGGCCCCAGATCATGTCACTGTTTTTGAGAGAGCCTGAGGAGGCAGCAGGAAATCACACACATTAGCTGGAGCTGATTTTAAAACAAAGTAAGCTATTTGAACAGCTTGATTAATGATGGCCAACCAGGCCTCAGAAAAAGGAGTTCATGTCTTGCTAACTGGCTGGAGTTCTCACAGGGGATGTCAGCCAGGGAACACATTCGGGGGGGATAGTGCAGAGAGCATTTCCTGAGATACTCAGAAAACATTCAACAAACTTCACAGGAGATTAATGTTTCAGATGCAACAAATGTCTTGAACAGTGGGACAAGAGAAAGCAGTTATGTCTCCATCAACTGAATATTGGCTACGGAACAGAAGAGAGAGCCACCGTAAGGCAGATTACCGCTGGCTGACAAGAATTTACTTGAGGCAGTGTAGCTGGTTGCAGTGGGGCTGCCATTTCGTTAGTCTGACTGGAACTCCTTTCAAAGCAGCTGACAGCCATTAGTGCCATACAGAGCTGTGGAAAAGGTCAATGTGTCACTCCTTGATTATTTTAGCCCAGGAACACTATTATTCCTAAAGTATCTGTGGCAAATTCCTCCCTCCTGCCCTGCCCCCTGGACAGAAATAAATGAGAAAACCACTTGAATGTAAGACATAGGGGGTACTATAGAAAAGGCAAAAATACAAGTCTGCAAATAGGATAGACCAAGGGGAAGAAAAGACAGCCAACAGAGGTAACAGTCTAACTAACATGCTCAAAATTATCATTCAGAGGGTGAGTGCTAGATTGAAATAGTTGCAGGAAGTACGTCTGACTTACTTGCATATGATGGGCTGGTCTGGCGATAGAAGCTGCCTATTGCTCATCACAAACACACGTTTACATTTGCCAAGAAACACTTCCTTCTGTTGTCCCAGGTATTGTTGCCATATGCCCTTGGACTGTGTTTCAGAGATTGACAGAGACTCACTCCTTAACCCTGAAGAATCCCCAAAAGACATATGGAGAGATGGGAACCCGCTTGGTTTGAACCCACCTTGGCAGCAAATTTGCTGCTCCCTGCAATGCAGGACAGCTGAGCCTTGGCATGTTATCCCCAGGCAACTGCTACCACTCCACTGGGTTGAGAACAAAGGTCAGAAACAGCTTTACTTCCTTGGTCACTGTCACCCAGCTACATATCCTGTGATGACTGAGTAAAAACATATTTTTAAAGTACTAAATTAGGGCCCATGGCATGCTCGTCATCCAGTTCAGTTATTTTCCCAATACTATATTTTCCCTCCACTTCACATTGAAATCACAAATTGACTATTTTGGCTTGCTGATGGGAACCCAGTTCAATAAGCACAGATGAATGTTTCTTCTCTCTGTCTCTGCTAGTCCATCTTATGGCAGGCCTCAATAGATGGGATTTATCTTTTTATTTCTGAAGCTCATCCCAGTCTTCACATTTCACTTGCTACCCTCGCCTTTCCAGCCTCAACTAATTCCCTGCTCGTTAGGATCTATATTCTTCAGGGTTTTGCACCATTTCATCAACATGAGTCCCTGAAAAATTTTACAATTTCAAATTCATCTCTGGCATTCAAAGAGGTCAAACTTAATCACCTAATATAACCTACTGTGACATTAGAAATAAGACTCCACTGAAGCTTGCAACCACTGTGTTGGCAATACTTGTAATTTTTAATGACATCATAGACCACACTACATCATTCAAGCTTGGGCTTTGAATCAGCCCCTCCTGGAATAAAAGTAATAACAAAATTACAATTACAACTACGAACACAAAATAAAAAGTACTAACTGTAGTTTCTATGAAGAAATATGCAATTTCTTGTGCAGCTGTGCAATATAATTAGTAGTCTGTATGCCTCTTGTAATGTGTTAGTGTCAGAAAAAAGGCAAGTTGCAAAAGAGCTGCTCTACAGAAATAAATAAAGCAAAGGTTCACATTACTCCAGTACATATTAAATAGAATTTTTCAGTTTACCAGAAACATTTGGTCTATCTCAAAAATATATAATTGAAATTAAAAAAAAAGAGTGGCTTTTCTATTCATAATACACTTATAAAAAACATGCTTTCTTTCTGAAACAAAATTATTCCTAAATGATGCTAATGGTATCTTTTTTTAATCTCCTATATTCACTCATCCTGCATTTACTTTTCCACCTTTCATATTGTACAGAGATAATTACCATCTTACGCAATGCAAGAGTTGTAATTTTAAGTTCCAGAAAAATTCAGTAGCCTTTTCACAGCTTCTCACATTTCTAAAACTATTTTTCTTAACTCAGCATCAGCCACCTTTAAAAAGGTTCCTTATGTTGTATAAGATGTACAAAAGCATTTTAAGAACTATACAGGCATTTAGGGCTTGATTCACAATCAGTTGAAATGGAGTGGCTGATTTCATCATCCACTGATTCAATACTCTAAATATAACACTTGTATTTGAATGACTGCAAAAAATGTGGCTGTCAGCTCAGTGGAGATACTCCACTGAAATATTTTCGAACTACAAATACCAGCTTCTTCAAATGTTACTCTTTCTAAGCATTTTTCAACTGTTTCATCTCAAAGTTACCTTTCATTAAAAGGCTTTTTTATTCTAGTATTTGTAATTATTTTTTTTTAGGGGGGGTGTACAGCTTTATATTTGTTCAAGTTGCCAAATTATAAAATAAATTACCAGTAATAACCATAACAAATGACCAGTCTAAATATTAAGCGAGCAAAGCATCAATTTATTTACCAATTACAAGAATCTACATTTCCTGGCTGACAAGACCAGTGCAGCAGACATTCTGCAAGGACAGCCAATCTTCATTGCCAAATCTGGAAAAAAAGATGATGAAAAGTATTAATATTTTTTTCAAATAATGTAAAGTTAAAGAAGCTTCAAACAGGAAAACAGAAAATATTCTGTTTCAGTTTGTTTTGAGAGTGAACACGAGTTGTTTCTCATTTTGTTTAAATCACTTTTCCTCATTCCTGCTACAGAGAAATGCAGAACGAAATCTCAGATTCAAATAATTGCAAACTTAAGCCAGAAATCTGATCCAAGTTTTGCAAGAGGTTTCTCTGTCATCCAGGGAGAGTCTTAATGTTAAATTCTGACACTCCTCAGCTTAGTGATATTTGCCTCAACAACTCAGGAAGCAGAAAGCCTCTCTAGGGATGTATGTGCTTTTCTGGCATCGCCATCACATGTCTCTGCTGGAGGCTCACAGCTACCCAGTTTGACCCCAAAGAAGGAGTGCTAGCCAAAAAAAATGTGGGCAGATGAGGTGTAGGGGGAAGCAGTGATACAATTCATCCTGTAGGCAACCTACAGCTACAATTTAAAGGTACCTGCCTTGGCATGAAACCACAAGGCAAAGGTGAGAGCTCAAGCACTATTTACACTTCAGCTGTCCCAGGAAAACACAATTCAATTAATAAATTAAGGCCAGCATGAATGCACTGAGTCGGGTTTGCTTTTATGAGTGTTGCAGCCTATGAGAAAAGACAAAACAATTTGCATCCTAATTTTCGTTTGGGACCAGGCCAGTTTGTAAATGAGAATTGAAGGCACTTGTAATTTCCTTTTCTCTTTTCCCCTTCTCTCTGACCCCTGCCCCCCTCACCAATCATGAGTTTTCATGTGCTTTCAGGCTCTCCTTTTGTTCTACTACAATAAAGTCCCCAAACAATTAATTGCCAGGTCAAATGTGTTCCGTCTTTGTTCGATTAGTGTAACAGCTGGTGCTCGCCTCTTAAAATTCCTTTACTGTCAGCTAATGCATGCCTTCCCTTTTGAAGAATTACTAATATGACTTTCATTTCCAGTCCTTTACTATTCTCTTGACCTTACTTTAAAGACTAGATGGGTCCACACCAAAGACAGATTCAAATATCCTCATATGATGTTCAGATCTGGAAACAAGCATCATTAGTTTCCTTCCCATGATGGGTGAAATGAAAACATGACTTTCAGCAAGGAAACAGATGCCTGCTGTTTCTTCCAAAAGTTTAGAACCTGACTCACATCTTGCTCTTCCAGCAGAAACTCCATATTGCTGAAAATACTCTGCCAAACGATGGCTCAACATCCTATTGTGATGGATCTATATTTCTCCAGAATACTCCAGAACCAGCTGAGTACTTGAACTCATGCCAACCTTACCAGCTGGTCAAAAGTGGCACTACTTTAGTTGTTTTTCTAACAGCTTACTGTGTGCTGGAAGGACTGATTGTTCAATATAGGTCATACCTGTTAATGGGATGTCTAAGAAGGAACACAAAATAGACGCCAACAAGCACTGAAAACTAATGTATATATTAAATTGGGGAAAAACCTAACAGTAACCATTAACAATATTCTTGACATTTAAGATGGATATAGGCTCAGGTAGAGCCACCAAGATAATAAAGGGCAAGTTTTCAACAGTATTTTTTTTTTTAACATTAGAACTGAAGTATTTTGCCACTCTAATAAAATTACAGAGCAAATATAAAGAGGTGTCAAGTAGCCTAGGGACACATTTCCTTACTGCCCTTCTAGGGTGGAGCACAGCACTCACAGTGCAGCAGGACAGAGAGCAAAGGAAGCTTTCAAACATTCCAAGTCTAGGTTGTTGAACTTCTGACTGCACCATAATTTAGACAACCGAAAACCAAAGTTACAATTTTTCTGGACTCTACTTTGTTGTGGGCTACAGTGCTGCTAGGAGCCAGTCAACTACTGAATGGCTTGTCCACACCTGACACACTCCTCTCTTGCTTTTCTAAGGCCACAAATTTAAAAAGGTTCTTCTAGAGGTTCTCCATGGAGGGTCTTTGCCTTGTCCAGTAGTAGACTTTGGTAGCCACTTTATATTATTTCAGTCTTTTCACACAGCATAAAGGGACACAAGACCTCTCAGCTGGACTTTATGAGCTGCTTCAGAGTATATTCAGATGGGTTAAAGACCCAGAGGATCCAAAGCCATTATTGACCATGGGTTAACCCAAAATGCACTGAGACACATGGAGCAGCAGAATTCATTGACTTTGGTGACCTTTGGGTCAGGCTCCACACACCCTTTAAATTATATTTTCTATTTCAAAATATTACAGCTATTTCAGCAGATGCCCAGCATCTGTGGGCGTGATGGGGTGCTAATCCTATTACAAGGTGATGATTGGAAGCCTATAGCTTATACTTCCAGATGGTTTTAGGATTCAGAGACCACATATGCTCAAAGAGGGGAGAAGGAATGTTTGGAGAGCTGTCTGGGTGTGAGAGTTTCATGAGGTATTTGCAGATTTTTGAGAGTTTCTGGATAGTTAGGGACCACAAACCATACATACATTAAAGAGTAGAAATTCATGGTACTCTTGAAAGTTGTGAAGACTTTACTCAGCAATATGCAGACCTGTTAATATTCCCACTGGAATGCATCAGAGATCCCAGCAACTCTTGGCATGGCACACTTGGCAATCAGCCACTCAGCCTTCTTTGCTTCTAGGAAAGTATGGATGCCTTACACTCATTTTCCCAGTCTTTCATCAGAATGAAAGGTTCAGGTGACTTCTCTTGTTCCATGCTGGTACTGTAGATGTGAGGATCCATGAGGGCCAAAGTAAAGATCTCATTAATTTCCTGGTCCTGATTAACTAGATTATATTGATTGTAATCCACACTGACTTCCAAAGATTGCATAACTTCATAGCTCAAAGCTCCCACAAAATATTCCTAAGGAAGTAAAGGAACAACTGTCGAAAACTATTCCTGCATGTTATTGCGGAATCTCACGAGATTTGATCACTGTCAAAGATCTAGCTGCTGAAATTGGTGGGAGAATTCAGCTTCACTTACAGCAAGTGCTAGCCTCAAGGAGCAAGGAAAAGGTGTGAACTGAAGGACCAAAATATGTTCCAATGTTAGTGAAGCAGAATCCAAACATTTACAAACAGTGGTTATTAAGTTGCACAGATTACAGAAAGAAGCTTGTTTGCTCACAGGTACTCAATCTTTTGTAATGCTCAAACACACAAGCTAGCAAAGGCAAAGTAAAACAATCACTATATTTGAGTAAGCTATCAGTAGTGTTACTCCATATCTCCATCTCACACCTCCAGAGAGCCTGGAAACCATTTTCGATAAAGCATCAATAACTCCTGAGGGTTCAGTTCAAGCTTATTAGGATTAGATGTAAAGGCTTTGAAACTGGGTATATGGAAGCAAGAACTGCCGGATTAAATGGCATTAATTTTCCATCATAGGTGTCCTTTCCTGAAAGGGAAGCATTACGGCTGTCCTTTCACTGCAATATCAGCTCTGTTGGCTGAACTGTAACAGTTTCTAAGAATATCTGTATCTCTGTAATCATTCTCCACTCCCTGTTTTTTGTTACCAAGTTGCACAAAGAACAGATTAGTCCTAAACAATCAAAGCAAAAAAAAAAACTTTAAAAAGTAGTTTAAAATAGTCTTTGAGTATTGTCTCCTGCATTGCTTTCAGAGATGTTGCATTATATGTAAGCTGGGAGAAATACCAGAAATAGCTTCTAGTCCAGTAAGGGTGTATAGTGTGTTACAGAATAACCATATATATAATGTCAGAATCACTAAAATGCATGAGAGAACAGTCTCTGACAATACTGTCCAATATATTTTGTATAGGAGTTGATACAGGAACACCCAGTTAAAAGATTTTTCAAGAGAAGGGAATAGTGAATTAGTGATAGTTATTACAGATCTTTGAGCCTGCTAGTGTTAAAAACTTGGAGTTCAGTTATATCATAGAATGGTTGGGGTTGGAAAGGACCTTAAAGATCATCTAATTCCAATCCCCCTGCATGGGCAAGGACACCTCCCACTAGACCAGGTTTCTCAAGGCCCCATACAACCTGGCCTTGAAGATCTTCAGGGACAGGCATCCACACCCTCCCTGGGCAACCCATTCCAGCATCTCAACACCCTCACAGGAAAGAACTTTTTCCTATTGTCCAGCCTGAATCTCCCCTCTTTAAGCTTCAAACCATTGTCCCTTTGTCTTCTCACTACACACCCATGTAAAAAAGCCCTACCGCAGCTTTCTTTTAGGCCCCCTTCAGATACTGGAAAGTTGCTATAAGGTCACCACGAAGCTTCCTCTTCTCTAGGCTGGACAACCCCAACTTCCTCAGCCTGTCTTCACAGGGAAGGTGCCCCAGCCTTCTAATCATCTTCGTGGCTCTCCTCTGGACATGCTCAAGGAGTTCTGTGTCCTTCTTATGTTGGGGACTCCAGAATTGGACACAATACTCCAGGTGGGGTCTCACCAGAGCAGAGCAGAGGGGTAGAATCACCTCTCGACTGGCTGGCCATGCTTCTTTTGATGCAGCCCAGGATACAGCTGGCTTTCTGGGCTGCAAGTGCACATTGATGGCTCATGTTAAACTTTTGGTCCACCACTACCCCCAACTCCTTCTCCTCTGGGCTGTCCTTGATCCTTACTCCTCCCAACCTGTATTTATGCATGGGATTGCCTCGACCCAGGTAGAGAACCCTGCACTTGGCCTTGTTGAACTTCATGCAGTTTGCACAAGCCCACTTCTTGAGCGTGTCAAGGTCCCTCTGGAAGGCATCCCTTCTATCCAGCTTGTTGACTTCACCACACAGCTTGGTGTCATCAGCAAACTTGCTGAGGGTGCACTCGATTCCACTGTCCTTGTTGCCGACAAAGATGTTAAATAACACTGGTCCAAGTACCAACCCTTGAGGAACACCACTCATCACACATCTCCATTTAGACACTGAGCCATTGATCACAACATATCTTTTGTTCTATGTCAGGGTTATTGCACTGATGTTTGCTTCATCTTATTAGGCCTCAGTATTAGAAGCATGGGACTCAGCCTTGCCACTAAACCCATGTGTTCAGACCCCTGAGTCTTTAGGAGTACATTTAACTTCAAGAGACATTATGGAGTTAAAAAGATATCTGTGCCACTGATCTTGTTGTAGAATCAGTCCCAGAGGGAGCAGATTGAAAGGAATGCATACTTTAGACTTCTTCATTGTGCCAAGAATCCCACTTTCTATAAGTCTTAAAAATTTGTAGCCTACAAACCAGCTCTTCATTACTGATGCATTGTAAAACATCTTGAATTTCATTTTTTACTATCAGAGCCTTTTCAAGTTTCCATTAGCACTCACTAATTACCAGTTGTTTCAAGACTACTCAGGGCACAGATTTTTCTGTTACCATCATTTTTTTCTCTTCTGTCATGCCAAGTCTCCAAACACCCTTCAGATTCATCAATATTTTAAGTATCAAAGTACCTGTTAAAAGCAGTTTCTCATTTGGTTGCCATAGAAATTCACGGAAAGACTCTCGGTACTTTTAGTGGGAGTAAGATCAGACTACTCCGATGCATGAGGAACTGTCAACCTAGGTAATATGCAGACACCATATCTAATTAGACTTCTCAAGCACTAAAAAGGGCCAGACTTTTTTTCACAGAACTTGACTACCGATTTTAACAGCAACAGGTCTGATTGAATGGGGACTGTATGTCATTCTTCCAATTGGCTGAAAAAGCAACCACTTTTGATCCTTCTTCCTGTCAGCCCATCTATGGAGCCTGAAATCTCCCTAGAAGTACATAGTTAAGAGGTACAAAGGGGTGAAAGAGGATTTGCATTCAGCTTTTGCTTATACCACCACTGCTGATTACTGTTCCTCTGACCAACTTTAATGGTGTCTTAGGATGGGACTGAAACTGCCAGTGATGTTATCAGCAGTGAGTGTCAAAACCAAAGAAAAAAAAACCTGGAGAGTGCAAGTCTAACAGGAAAACAGATGGATAAAGCAATGAAAACACTATCTTTCTGTCATCAGAGTGGCCTGAATCTCTCTGAATAAATAGATTTTAGTAGAAAACTGTCATCTTCTCTTTGCTGGACATATGTGCTACTAGTATGAGGCAGGGAAGCAGCATTGGTATTCAAACAGCAAAGGAGGTCAAATGTTTGATTTTCTCAGTATGTAGTGGGGGAAACCTGGGGAGAAGAATGTTGTTAGACCCTCTGTCCCACAGACTCAAACTGTCATGGTGGCCAGCATACACTTAAAGAGGATTCATCTGATCCTTTAGGCAAAGCAACAACTTTCATTACAGGAAAGGTGTATGTATCTGCCTGCCTCAAGCAGCATTATCCTGATTTGAATGGAATGGCTTTGTCTGACCATTCACAGTCAGGACAAATACTCGAGGGAAAAATCCGTCCCGTTCTTAAGGCATAAGTATGTAGCTGCAGGAAAGTTTAATAAAGTCTATGCATAGTGTACAGACAGATGGATGGAGACATTCATCATGGCAACTCATACCACTGAGATATTCACTATGAAGCATAGTAGGGCTCTATACCTTCTGTGTTTTCAAACTTTTAACTATTACAAAAGCAAAACCACACCATTATCCATCTATATTCCTCTTTGCCAGACAGTAGGAGAAAATCCTATTCTGAAAGCATTCAGGTATAGCAGAAGGTATGCTCCTTTTAAAGATCCCTCTAAATTTTTGGCCTATGGTAAACAAACTCTTCTCTAGTAATTGTCATTATCTACCATGTTTTTGACATAAGAAAACAACACCTACCAGCCTAGGTTTATCTGTAATCATGAAGAGAGGTTACCATACCTATTTACAGCATTTGATAATATACCATACCTATTTACAGCACTTGATAATAAAGTGCTGTTCATACAGTTTGCAGTATTTGTTTACACACATGCATTTTATCACCATGTACATAGAGCAGGAGAATTCTCCAGGAGAATTGCCAGTTATGGTACAGGATTACAGTCCTGGGAAAATCTCTAATCTTTGACAGTATAGGTTCTTGTAAACATATGACCAAGCAAAGTCTTTATTAAGCTGGTACAGTCTCTGAAGCAGTGAGGTTCTGTAAACAGCTTATACAAAGTATCCCTGAGATGTTCTTAGGCAGGACAATTGCCACTGTTCCATAATTAAACAATTGGTCTGAATCTTTCTCAACAGACTAAAATTTCAAATGTTCAGATAACTTTGAAAATACAAGTTTTCCAAACTTTAATCTCCCATAAGTACTGAAAATTAATTTGCATATGCATCTGGAAAACAAAATCCAATTGCTGCATGGAAATCACAGGAAGCATTGAGGGCTGTAACAGAGTCTTGCAAGCAGTGATTGAATTTACAACGTATTTTCCAGAACTGTGAGTTTTTGCAAGCCAGTGAGAGACAAACATGAAGCTTTTGTACTACTTAAGCTTCTTTAAATTATGAAAGCAGTAATTGGTGGAAGGATACAGAGACTTCAGCAGCAGAGAGAGTACATTTGAACAAAATACAGATCTTCACGTTGGAGGTTAGGTTTGTAAAACACTTCCTGATACGGATCTTCATTTGTATTTTACAACAGCACCTAGTGGAGAAAAATCCCATTCCTAACTGGAATTTTCCAGTCACTAAAACATTAAATATATTACAAAGGATGGAATGCAATAATATTCTTTATTAGACACTAATTTTAAAAAATATAGCTCTTCTTATATATGCTATCATAATTTATAACGTAATTTATGATCTACAGAATAACTACAATCCAGTATTTCTACACAAAAGTTTGATTATCTGGAACTATTGTCCTGGGAAACTAATTACCAAGAATCAAAGGTAGTGGCTACAGAGTATAAGTGACTTCAGTAAGAGCTGGATGCATAATTATTCCCACAGTTTTCAAATCAGCCTCTTCATGAGTAAGTCCTACTTCAGACTTACACTTTGATTGCAACAAAGCAAGAGCAACAACTCACATGCACAAACAAGAAAGAGGTGTTTTGCCTAAACACCAGGCACTTCCAGGGACATTCAGCACAAAATTTCTGTTCTAAGTTTGTTGTAGCATTTGGATTTGCAAAACCACCTTCATTGCACTAACATATACGTCACATGTTCCAGTTTTTTCAGATGAGCGGAATTGAATGAATTTTCCAGAGTAAATAGTCATTATTATGAACTTAAAATTTCCTTCCCACAAATATTCTCTTTAGTTCCTTTCAGTGACCATTGCATTTGATCCCTATAATTCTACTTTCAACGCGAGTGAGGGAAATTTTACAAATATATGACTTTATTCACTGAATAGGAACCTCAGATAGAGCTGGAGTTAATTTCCTAGCTTTGAAAGCCTAGTCTAGTCATTTTCTTTGCCAGCTATGAGAACATGAACTTCATAAAATCAGATATACAACAGTTGTTACTCAAAAGTCAACTTTAACAACAGTTACCACAACACAGGATCCATGAAAACAAGGATCCATTTCTGAATGTGAGAAATGCATGGAAGAACAGAATTTTAAAATTCAGACTTCAAAGAAAACAATGTCTTTATCCAACATGCATCTCAAACCTGTATTTGTCTTCCTTGTTAAATACATGCAGTTTTTTCTTCAAATCATAAAACTTTTTTTTTTGCAAAAAATGTTTCTCCAAATTGTCACTTCAGAATTTTAACAGTTCCTCCATGAAGTCAGCTGTGAAATGTCTGATACCTAATAAATTGGAGCTACAATCAACATTTCTCTTTCTAATTGCAGTAAGCCAAGTACCAACATCTTGACAATAGAAAGACTGTTACAAAGAAGTTTCCTATAGTCCATGAGTATAAACAAACATTACAGGTAAAGTCTACATAGGATGAATATACTCTAGTGGCTCTACAACATGTTTTACAATAAAACAAGCTTGAAGAAATTAGTTTGGGATAGCTCCATAGTACTTCAAATTAATGGGATGTAAAAATATGAAACCATGACAATTGGATCTGCAGATAGATGATTAAATCTCACTTGTTTTATGTAACAGCTCAGGTGTCCAGAGGGGTACTAGGAACTGGGGAAAAGACTAGGTTCTCATCATAAATGATCTTTCACTATCTGTCATGGCTTCTAAACTGTACTGGTTGATGAACTTGTGCCAGAAAATAAATTAAATAAATAAATAAATAAATAAATAAATAAGCTTTCCAATTTGGATTTGAGGAGAAATTTGATAGTTGCTCTGAAATTTTAAAGAAAATTCTAAATAAATGCTTGGCATCAAATACCTTGCTCCAGAACTACAGCTTTTTCACCATTTGTGCATTCTCTTAATCCTGGTAATTTTTCTTCTTTCCTCAGATGAATTGACTGTTGCTTTATGGCCAGTACACATTCCTCTGAGGTTGGATCAATATATTGTGTTAGACAACCTCATAAGATTTGCTGGTTTCCTGAACTACGTATCACTCCACAGTACAAAAACTGAGATTTTACTAAATCATTAGACATTGTTGATACTGATCAAGAGTTATTGATGTTTGTAGGTAGAGTGAATGGTTTATATGAAGAGAGATCACTCTCTCAGACCACTTCTTAGTATTAGGAGATGATACACGTATCTATTTCTATTAGAATTCACTTTAGTCTCGGCAGAAGTCTTAGCTGAGAATAGCCAGATCTGCATGTCTTGCTCCTAAACCTCTTACCTATAAACAAGCCATTTAATAAAAAAAAACTGCAATAAGAGCTTTCAAATACATTGGCAGGATGGTTTGTGAGCATCTGGAAGACTGTACACCACTTTCTAACACCTTTCAGAAATACTAAATACACCAAAAGAACAGATGGTGCAAAACAAAAGAGAATTAAGGAAAAGGCTGGGACAGCAATTATACATAGGCTGTGTCTTTAATATACACATAAAATAACAGTGTGAAGGGATGTGTACACTAAGCTGGAGCATGCTACCATGCTACCAGCCAGCACTTGTTTTGAACCAAAATACTGTGATGGATTCTGCATTTCAGGTATAGCTCCTAGCCAGGCAAGTAATTTCTAATGGGAACATAGAGAAAGCATACTGGAACAGCAGGTTGTTCTGGAGAGTAAAGAGGCTGGCACTGATGTAATTACAAACACTATTAGACACCCAGAGCAACAGATAAAATGATGGAAACAAAACCTTCTCAATGTATGGTATGGCTGTGCAAGAATTCACTAAAAGCCAAGGAAAAGCCTTTCCGGAGTGAGTGATTTTGGTCACCCACCAGTATAAATAAATTGTTGTATTGATCTGCCAGGTATATGCTTGAACACTTCTAGAGGCTCTTACTAAACCACATACTCTGAGAAATCATACCTGGGAAAAAAACCTCTTAAATGCTATTCTATTTAATGGTCAAAAAAACAGCTGTGAAATTACACAGTCCTGAATTTTATGGTACACGAAAGTATTCTATACTACCTTCATTATAAAAGCAAGAAAACTCTGACAAGAGCAAATTATATCAACATAAAAGGAAAAGCAGAGACAATATCATTATTTTTTTACACAGATTCATGTCCATGCTTCATTTCTGATGGTTCACACTCTATAAATAGTCAGTCTCTCTTTCATTTTAAACACTCGCCAGCTGACAACAACAGCAGTGGATTCTGCAGTTTAGATTTCTCACTCTCCACAGTTAACTTTGCTGAATCTTCTATTTTGATTCAATTTAATCCTCTCAGAAACTAATTGAGCAAATACATCTGTACAAGGAGGTTTTACCCGGGCCTATACACTGTTTATTTGACTAGATGTCAGAATTTGTATTACTTAAGTCTGGGTGCTGTAAGGGCTAAAAGTAGGTTACTCTCGGAGGTGAATGGCTGAGAAAAATGGTCCCAAAGGACAAAAAGAATTGAAGTCACTCATATGAGAGTAAGGAGGGATGGAAAGAAAGAGTTTTGAGGCTAGAGCAAAAAGCTGAAATACAGCTGTCCTGAGAGTACAAGTTTAGAATTACAACAAAAAGCTAGGAAAATATGAATTAAAAAGTTGACTTCCTTAAAAAAAGGATGCTTTCCCAGTTGGGACAGTAATATTGATGATCTTCAGGAATTGCTCTGAGATCCGTAGATAAACCACAGTAAATACAGCTAACTATTACCAGCAATAAATTACAGTTATTAGTGCAGCATGACAGCTGGCATTTTTAGTATCCAATATGAGATGCATTTTTAAGAATCTGACCCTTACAATAACATGCAAAATAATTACTGAGCTACATTTCAGGAATGTGTCAGGTTCCTAAATATAGGTCTTTACTTGCTATTCTCAGCATGTAAGACAGCCTCCCTACAACATTCTTCAGCTTCCTTATCAAGATCCATCTTTTTCATGCAGCCAGATATTTCACCTTTTCTCTCTCATACTGTGGTATCAGGGGTGCTTATTATACTTCTTTTGCCTCTATTTCCATCCTCAGCCTTTCTACCATAAGCAGGTCAACTTATTAAGGGTCTAAAGGCATTTTACAGATTTAAACAGAGAAGGATGTGTATAATTTATATGAACTCCAGTTCTCTGTAGGCCAAGCTTTTCTGGACAACTAAATTCAATGTCTAAAGATTTTAGTGCTCACAGCCAGCAGTATCTGCATATCTACTTCTACAAAATTCATGTTGGTGTTCAATTTGCTTTTATCAAACCTTGAACTAATAGGTTATGGCAACGAAGAATCAAAGACCTTTATGAAGTTGACACTTATGTAAGGCCTACTGCCTCTGCTCAGAAAGTGTTTGCCAGTAAAACTGCTACCCTTAAAGAAATCGGGTGAGTGCCATAAGAAATACTAGGAAATCATATAGTTGTCAGTTTCTAGGACTGAAAGGTAAATAATCCAATCCTTGCATTGGATCAGATCATGATATTTTCAATTACTACAAGCAAAAAGAAAGTGAGATTGATATACCACATAAAAATTGGCACTTCTAGGATCGCGCAACAGCAGACAAAAAAACCCCAAACTTGACCAACACGTACCAGTTAAGAAATTTTCCATATAAACAAAGCCTCACATAACGAGTTGCAAGAAGAACTGAAAAAGTGCCAGGATGAAATGTGCGACATTCACATACTGTATTAGGCAAAGTTATTTTGATTAATTCTTCCAGTTTTTGAACAAAAAATTTAAACACTTCAGTTTCAGTTGAGACAGCAGTTCAAAAGAAAATTATACCACTGCATTTCCTCTGAAAATGTCCTTTGAATACATTTTGCAGAAATGCAAAACTTAAACATTTTCATAGTGTATTTATTATATTTTGTCCGTTTCTTTCCAGTCATTTGTCTCTCTTTTCTAAAGGAAAAATTGAAAAAAGAAAAAGTCTGAAATAGAAATGAGTAGTGAAGATAATGAAAAAATCTCTTATTCTTTAGGCAATTTTCTTCCTTGAATAAAAAAAATAGAAAAATAGTTTTCCTCTCTCCAGTTTCTTAAACACTCTTAAAAACTATTTTTGAAAGGTTTAGAAGCAAAATGAAAAGTTTGTTTTGATATGTTTCAATATTTCTGATGGAGACAAAAAAAACACAACTTTTTTCTTCAATAAATATTTTGGGCTGCCATTTAAAGCAAATGTTTTTCCAATCACTTAAAGTTAGTTGTGATTATAATATAGGCCTCAGTTTCTCATGTTTTAGACCCACTGTATAAACAACTTCTTTATGGACCTAAAATTCTAATGTGCCATTTTCAGTAGCATTGAGCAGCTTAAAGATTGAAGCCATGTTCTTCATCATCACTTTTAGCTCATCCTATTCAATCCATAATAAAAAAAACCCAAACAAAACCAAATTTTTAGTAACAGCAGAAATTAGTACAATGAAAGGGCCTGATTGACAGCTCTAGTGACCCATATTCTATATTATTCACAGGAGAAGAGTTGTATAAACACCTGTAAGAGGCAGTCTAATATTAGGAAATGGCTCTAATAACTTGGCTTTAGTTCACCATATGGACATTCTTATTTCACATTAAACCTGCCATCACACTATTTAATTTAATCTAGATCCAAACCCAGCATGAGCTAAAATGTAAGACAAGCATATATGTGAAAATCATTGCAGAAAAATTATACTGACCTGAGATCATACCTTGATTTATTTTTAAAATTATTTCCTCCAAAGACAAGCCCTAATATGAGATCCATCCCTATATTTTCTAACTGAGACCAAGCCAAGCCAGCTGCAGAACCAAAAAAGGAATTCAGCCTCAAAAGCCCCTTAGGCGCCTCTACTAAAAATGCCAGCAATTGACCTGATTCTCTTCCTCCTCTCTCCCCAGATTCTGATGAGTTGCACATTCCTCCATCAGCTGTCCCACTGATTTGAAATAAATACCTGTAGTCCACAATTAACCCAAGGTAAGATGTAAAGAGCAGTCTATCTGAACTTCAAACCTAGGCAGGGTAAAAAGGGTCCCTGTTTCACCCAAACCTTGCTGTTGGGAGGTGAGAAATGGGCAAAACCCTGACTATGCTTCATGGCATGCATCAGCCTGCAGATCTGAACCCATGAAAGCATATTTTCAGTACAAATTACTCCACAGGAGCCTCAGTTTTTTCACTGTAACACTTAGGGTTGCCGTAGCAAGGTTATAATCGAGGAGATGCCTTACGCTGCTGTTTGTGCAACAGTATAAATCTCTTCAATCCTAATCAGAAGTAAAGGAAATTCAAGGCAGGAGTTTTTGTAATACAGACTAGTGGGACCACAGCATTTTTCTTCAGTGCATCTATGTGAGTGTGTGGAAAAGGACGCTACTTTAAAAGGCAAGTGTTCTAGATAATTCACCATTCTTGGCAATTTTTTATTGTAGCTACTTGCACTGAAGAAACACCTTTGATGCAATGCCTCATTATCCATGTACCAGAACATCTCTTTTCCTGGCAGCATTTTAGAAAGAAACACAGTTTAAAAAACAACAACAACAACAACAACAACAACAACAACAACAACAACAACAACAAACCAAAAAAAACAAACATAACCCAAATGACTGACCTCTGATAACTTCAGTGAGATGGCATGTTCTCATAAATAATTCTCGCTTAATATATCAGCATAATGAACTTGCACAAAGACTTGGCATATTTATTTTCTCCTTTTTAAGCCACATTGATCACAAGTCACCAATGCGTTAATCTGTAATTAGAAGAAATGTTGTGGTCCAGTATCCATGACACTTTCTAGAACCACAGGAAACTCATCTATTCACTGCTTCACAGATTGCCAGAACATTTCACAACATAAGATCAACGGGCAGCACAGAAAAAGTTCATCCAAGAAAATGTCCTTAATGTGTCTTTGATGCTATTTGCAGGGTACTATTTATCGTTGGATTATTGGATCATTTTTTACAAATACACTTTTTACAATAGAAATAGCTTTTTAACTTCTAAATGCACATAAATGTACATATTTATTATATATATAAAGTTTAAAATAAAACCTGTTGATCAAAGATGAAGAAAGATGTCTCTGAAAGTGCAGTGACATTCTTCTTCCATGTTAAAACTAGTCTCTTGTTAACACTTAAACAAGTCATATAGCCTCACACTACCTCAAAATGAACCTTATCTAGTGAAAATTCAGGTCATAGCAGCTCATGAGCTAAACTGACTCTTCCAAAAATTACTAAAACCAAATAGCCTTGATACTTTATCCACAACAGCTCATTATTCTTTATTGTGTTATATTGCAAAGTTTTACAACCAAAATAAGTGTAAAAACCAGTACAACTATGATTAACAAAATAGTGACTTAGATTGCAATCAAAACCATTGTAAAGAGGTGCAACATGACAATGAAGCCTAAGAAAGGCATTCAAAATCATTTCTTGAACTTATTTTCTCATACATCTCTGATATATTGACTCTTCTCCCCTCTTCATTTCCTAAGTACAAGATTTCATTGGTAAATTGTATTCACATATGAAATGTGTGTACTATCTCATCTACTAAGAAGAATAGCTCTCCTGAAATACAAACATGGTTTTGCTCTATGAAAACCAACAATGTATTTAAGACTTACTGATTGCAAGGCTGGAAAACACAAACTCAAGTCTGTGTCTTAGTCCTCAGACTTCTTGGATGAAACTCTTACATAAAAGTCCTATACTTCTGACTGCACTAACGTATATTGCCATGAACTACACGCCACCGATATTTACAGCCTTCCAATGAAAAAATCTTCACTAGTCATTTTGTGTTTAAATTTTGTGTTAAATACCTTTGCTCTTATCATATTCTCGCTATATCCAATTGAAGACAGTTTTTTGCTTCTTTCATTATAACTTTGCCTGCTAAGTTTAAGAACCTGCCATTATCTTCCCACCACACAAGCAGTATTCATACCAAGAGTTAGTAACTGAGAAAAGGCATCCACTCAGTCTTGTAGGTATTTTTCACTGGCTGCATAAAGGTAAGAACTCATGCAAAATTTCCTCCAGTGATCATCTCACTGTTTTTTTTTTACCAGCAGTAAAACAGTTAATGTTGACATTTAAACCAGATATTTACATGATTCCAGATGAGATGACTTGTTCATTTCCAGACCAAACTGATTCATGCTGCTTTCTTATGCAAGTGGATGTGAGCATTTCTGTCATTTTTTCAATTTTTTTCTCTCAACTAAATTACTAAAGACTTTCAATTAGGGGAAGATGGGGTAGGAGGGCATGGAGAGGAAAAGAAAAAAGTAGAGTCTAGAAAGCCAAGTGGCAATTCGAGTAATAAATCAGATCCCATTAATCTCAAATGCTTTTAATTTTCAAATATGTCTCATATGTCATTCATATCTGTTTAACTTCCTTTTTCTCCTAAATAAATTTGTAGACAATGGATGACTATAACATGGCCTGCCATATCCATCACCCTCAGGACTTTGCCAGGAACAGACCTGTAGACCACATCCTGAGTCCCTCTCTTTCCAGTTCTGGGAAAATTCTCATTAGAGTTTAGATTCTGCAGTTCAGGTTTCACTCATCTGTTTCCAACACAATATTATACTCAACAAGCTTCTGTTTGCTTCTTGGCAGGCTGTTTCTGAAGTCATAATGTCAGGTTAATGACACCATACTAATTTCCACAGTGACAGCATGCCATGGCAAAAACGTGGGCTTATAAATTTCACTGAGAGAACAAACAGAAGAAAAGAACCTGACCGAGGGAAGAGGAGATACTGATTCCAAAAACAACCTGTGTGAAAAACCTACAACTTAACTTACATTTTAAGAATCTTGGAGTTCAGATTTGAATTTTAAGGCTTAGCACCATGCCTAAAGTACCCAAGGGAGAATGGAAGTACTCAAAAAAAAAAAAAAAAAAGAAAAATTGCTTTAGATCAACACTACATCTGTGTCATCACTCCACTGTGAAAATTTTCCTTGAAGTCAAGCTACTGGCATGCACAATTCTCTGAAGATACATCATCAGCGGCACGAAAACAACCTGTATTAGCTTCCTACCAGGCACAGCCAACAGAGTTGGTTTTGTTTTCATTTTTGTTTTTAATTTATTTTTAAAAACATCAACAGCTGTTCCAAAGCAGGGGAGAATAGTCCATCCATTGTAAGTACATTCAGTCACTTCTAACAGCCTTCCTGATCAGCTCCATCTCCTGAAGAGAGAGTAGAACATAAATGCACTCTGGGAAACTTTCCATATTCCTAAAACAGTGAGTCATTCAACAGTTGTTTTAAACAGGATCTGAAAAGGTGCCACCAGCAACACTAAGGTCATCTCTGAGTGCACACTAATGAACCACACAGAAAAAAGCAGAGATGTTTGCAGCAGATTGTTTAATATTTCTTGACATCTCAGTACTTATATGGCCCTCACAACTTTAATATGAATGTCTCAAAATCATTAATGGATTTTACCCTCACATCACTGCTGAAAAATTGAGTTATTTACATTTTGCAAATAGAAAAACTAAACTAAGGAGTAGGTAAAAAAACCACACAATTTCTTAAAGCTACAGAAAGAATATGATTAATTAAATTGTGATCACATATCTCTTGAATCTTGTGTTTTGAAACTTTATTAAAACATGATAAAAGGGTAGATAATGTTTTTTTCTGAAATTATTCAACTTCCAAAAGGAAAACTGAATTGCAATATAGCCATATTTTTATTAAAATGCACTTTCTATGCATATTGATGGCTTTTTCTATATATAAAACTGCCTACATGAAGAAAAATTATTCTGTGCCTAACCCAGGACAAGATGCCCATGATGTTCTTGTATTGGAGGGCATATCAGACATCTATGCAGTTTGCCATTGATCATCCTTATTACAAGGTCACAAAAAGTCCCAGCTTTGTTGGGGTTTTTGTTCATGTTGTCCCAATCTTTATATAACAAAAACAAAGAGACAGGCTTTGCCTAGGGAGCTCACTAGTCAAAGGAAAGTGCAGAAAGTTTAGTGTCAGTCCTGTCTTCAGGCCATGGAATATATTTACTATATTCTAACTCCTGTGCAGTGTTTCTGCAGCCTCAGCACAGCCTCAAATTTCAGCTTCCTATTTCTGAAGCTACAAAGTCTCTCATAGCTTTAAAATCACCGTCACATTTTGTTTGAAAACTTCATACAAAACAAGAGAAAAAGAAAAAGCAGGAAAAGCGACAGCAGGTGTCTTATTCATGATGCATGATTTATTCCTTTGCTGAGATCAAACCAAAAACTATGTTTCTATTAAGGACAGTTGCAGAATTTAAATGCAAAATGACATTAGCCAAATAAATATCACTTCATGGAGGTTTCACTGGCTGAGCATGGCAAGACAAGATCAGTAATACTGGGCAACAACAAGGATCTTAGATTCTCTTCACCTCTCTATTTCTAGCCAGTTATGGTCATCTTGGCCAGCTAAGACATCTAAAAATCAGTCCCCTAGGCTTTTTCTGTCATCCTCAGGAAAAAAGAAAAAAAAAAAAGTAAGAATATTCGAGGGGCAATTCTTCCCATTGCAAAAGACTATTTCAAGATAGACAGGGAGAACTTACATCTAAGTGTTCCTTCTGTCACAGTTTGATGGCAGATTGATGATTTATTTGGATCATAGCTTTTAGGCAGCTAATTTCAGGCTTCATCAATCCCTTCCCAAGAAATTAGGGGGAGCTAGTAAAAGCAAATTCTAATCTGGCTGACCCTTCTGACCACTTCTTTCTGGTTACAGCACTAGCCCTTTCAACCAGAGACAGGAGAAAAAAACCCACCACATACAAAAAAACCCACCACATACAAAAAAACCCACACCAAACAAACAAAAAACAACAAACAAACAAAAAAAGCCACCACGAAATGCAGAGGACTGGAATTATCTGATTCACATCTTCTCATGAGAGATGCCTGGATCTATAGCTACTTTAAAAAAATGTATTACCCATAACCAATGGCATGTATAACATAACCGTAACAGGTAGGGGTAAAAATAAACTTCATTTAAACTTGGAAATTCAAAGCAATTCAGTCTTATTTCATGTTTAGCTTTAGCAAGCTTGAGGATTTCTCTGGGCTTCTCGACATCACTAGAAAATTATTGCTCTTACACTTTGACAAGTACACGAACAGGCTTTGGACAGAGAATTGCCCGTTCATTTTTTGTTGCCTACAAGTTTTCACGGAAGAAACCGCTGATTTCAGCACGCGGAGACGTGGGTGAGCATGCCTATGGTTCATCCCTCACCTGTGGAAAGATGAGATCGGCAGCAGAAGCAGGTCAGCCGTGTCGACTGACGTTACCCACGGAGAAACAACGAAGGCTGCTCCGGCTCAAGGCGCGCAGGAGCGGCCCGGCCGCGTCGGCCGCACCCGGGAGCAGCGGGTCCCGGCTGCCCTCTCGTGGTCCTACGTGGTACAGGGCTTCCTAGGAGGGGAGGGGGTTTTTTCGGGGGTGGAAGGGAAGAAGGTAATTCGCTCAAACTATAAGCAAAATGCAAGAAATTGTTAACCGAGTGTCCTAAAGCTCTTTAAAATGGATGCTCAAAAACCTGTCGTTCTTATCTAGCCCGCCGGAGTTTACCGAAGTTGACAGTGGGCAATGTTAGGGGACCAGAGTTGTTTCCACTGAAGCCAAATGCAAAATTTTGATAGCAGTCTCAACGGGTTGAAGCACCATATGGTTTCCCAGCGTTACAATGTATATAATGTATACAATATATACAATGTATATAAACAGAATTAGCTTAAAGAAAGGCAGAATCTTACATAGGCACTAACCAAGTACACTCGTGTGCCACCAGGAACAACTTCCCCTAGTGACAGTGATAAGGACAGGTGGGCTACAGGGATGCAATTCCTACATTCAGGTTGCAAACATACCTTAGCAGAAAATCTAAAGCTGGACAGGTTAGATCCTGGAGATCATGCCTGCAATTCTCTCTTGGACTTGAAAGAGACCTTTCAGCCATTCTGCACTGAGAATCTGTAGAGGAAACTGAGCTTTTCAAAATAAGAAATGAGGCCATGGCAACTATCTGTGATGAATGCAAAACAGCGAGGTTTAAGCTCAGTATTTCAAGAGACAGGATCAGAACACTTCTATCTCAACCATGCTGTTGTTTCACAAGAACTCAGTGTCTTAATGTGCTCCAAGACCTTTGTGTGTATGTGTCCATAGGAACACTTGCTATGCCACACAATTGCTTGACTCACCAAAGCAAATGAAAAGAATTAGAGCAGAAAAGCCCTCTTGAACAAGCTGGAGGCTCAACAAGAGTATATAGTTAGTAAATTCTATGCTAGTTTCCCCTGTTTCTTTGGAGAACATAATGCTTTCATTTGATTTAATTGATTCCTCACAAAATCACTTGTCTTGAACTAAACGAGAATGGGAACACGGTTTGTATGGCCAACAAAACACAAGTGCCTAGCACGATATGTCCTACTGCTGCAAAGGGCACTCTCTTACAAAACCCCATCATTCCCATTTTTGAGGGCATTTGTGAAACAACTTGACCATGGCTTGTTCAAAAAAAGTAGATCTGGGTTATATGACTCTTCATGTCCATGATAGATTCATGTAATTGAGTAAACCGATTGGGAAGGAGGTCTCACTCTCTTAGTACCTCTCTCACCATAACACAATTAAACTCAATTAAACAATTTAACTCAAAAACTGCCTAGTATCAAACCATCACATAATTTTTGGTGGTAATGTGTCTGTACCATTTCTGCTGTAAAGTCATGAGGAGGGAGGAAAACAAAAAATAGCCTCCTACAGGGTTCTAGTGGTGCAGAGAATGGTGAAGATCTGGCGCATGGCTGATCTTTCCACCAGGTCTTCTCAGATCCCTTACAGATGAACCAGGGCTATCATTTATCCCTTTTCACATTTCTAATATTGTGCAACCAACTATACATGCCTACATTATGCATAACTTTTCAACCCTTCCAACCCTACCTTCCTTCTTCATCAGATACACGAAAGCCACAGGATGGTTCCCATCACCAAATCACCAGCAATGTCTGGAACTTGTAGACCATTCACTCTTCACACTTTAGTCATCATATTTTCACTTTTCTCTTCGAAATTACAGAAAAGTATCTCCTCAACCCCCCTACTCTTTCTTTAAAAAACTTTCTATGGTTTACTTGCATCACAGAGCTATGGGAACAAGGGTCTACACCTCTGCCTTAAATTAACCTAATGCTTAAAAAAAATGGCATTCTCATGAGATATAAGTAATATCTTGACCCAGTGAAATGATGTTTGACAATACAAAGTTATTTAATTAGGATTAGTTTTACATGTGGTTAGGTCCAAGAGAGGTCTCTGGAGATGAACTTTAATTTTCTGTTTGACACGTCCCCGAGGGGAATGACTACATTGAATAGACTCTGCCCAGGGTTTCTGGCAGACCGAGGAAGGAGGATGGAGGAGATTAGGACTTGCACCGGGGTTCCTTCTGTTACCACTGCAATATGCCTCTGGCTAGACAAACGTTAGGACAAGGTTTTAAGGAACAGACTGACTTCAGGGAGTTAAGAGTTGGCTGTCAGAATTCATGAGACAGCATTGCACAGTACACTCCTGATATTTTCTGTTGCTCATTCAGCAGCAAGTGACATCTGTTCCTGTCATTATGGTGCTAATTCACAGATTCAGTGTGTTCTTTAATTGCAAAATTAGTTTTAATAAGTTAAAGTCCCTGTGCATGCACACTAGTGGGTACAAACATGTGGGCTTTTCTATTCTCTCTTCAAATGAAGGATATTTTCTGAGGTTATTAATACCTGCATAAACATGGACTTTAAGTATTTGGATAACATTAAAACCTTGATGGCTTCAGTTATCAATTTCATCTCCTTATATCCCTATTTTATAAGAATTACATTTAGTTAGTGTGTCCCTTCTGTTTCCTCCACGCTTCAATAGCATGGTACTAGGACAGATGTTTAAGTAATTGGGAGGATGTTTATTAGGGGATTTTTTAGATAAAGTATCTAGTCACAGGGGAATAGGACATTAAGCAGCTTATTCCCTTTTGTGAACATTAAAGGACTTAGGATCATAGAGATGGGAGCCACTGCAAAAATCAGACCTAGAGAAAGCTATTTTAGCCAGAGCATAGGAAAGTATACAAAAGAGAAAAATACATTTTTTTAAAAAAACAAACAGTTTTTAACTTAAAAAAAAAAGCATATACGTTTTATTATAAAATAAGTTTGCAGTACAAAAAAGACTTCCTCTCTCTTGCGTAAACTGTAACAAACTTCCATGTGATGTATACAAATGATGGAATAAGAAAGATGAGCTTAGCTCCAGCTCAGACTAAAAGTCTTTCACCTCAGACTCTGACATGTTGGAGATGAAGAGTTTTCCAACAAATTTGGGTTCTTCACCCACTTACTTCCCATCTTACTTTGGCCAACATTACACATGGTGGATTCAATTAATCTCAGGCATATCACTGCAGACTTCAGATAAATTTCATTGGCCCACTGTTGAATTCAATAAAAACTGTGTTCAGTGTAGTCTCAGTATCAAGAGAAACTTGAGCTTG